>JAVGWX010000019.1:35699001-36964001 GCA_036924085.1 Ariolimax columbianus | reverse complement strand
CCTGCAGTGTAATGAAGAACATAATATCTCTCTTTAATTCCACTATACTCCCTGCGATGTGATATGGTGCTGATACATGGACACTCACAAAATAATTGGAAGACAGATTGGGAGTGACCCAGGCCTCTCTTGAGAGACGTTTAGTCGGAATCACTCTACGCTACCAACGCTTGCAACATCTCCACACTTTTTACACAAGACCTTGTCCTTGGTGAATGATGTGACAATATAAGCCGACAAGGCAACACATATACGTTAAGATTACATGTTGCGACAAACGATGGAGCACGACGAGAGCAATCTGACATCCTGGAGGCTAAAAGAGATAACAGGTCCGATGTTTTGGTCATACTTCCTTGCTGTCCGCTACAACTTCTGAGACGCCTTTAGTGGAGGACTTACCATGCACTGGACTTCCATGGTTCAATTTGGGTCAGCTGGAGACGAAGTTGGGACCCGCAGCTATGCTAAAGAACGGGTCATCAAGATCAAGATCAAGAAGATCAAGCACGATCAGCGTCGCGATGAGAAATACTATTTGGACACTGGATGACATGTGCAAATGTTAAATAAATCAAAGGTTGTCCCATTAATTAATTGACGCACAGCTACAACATCGTCAATCTACAACATGACCAACCCGTTGTTGGAGAAAAAGGACAATTAAAATAACTTTCCAATAGACATGATCGTCTTTTATTCTTATATGTAGTCTCCCGTTATACATTATCAGTTTAGTTTAGACTGGTAGGTTTCCTGCCTAACCATTTCGTCCATTTGTTTGTCTTATATTAATTGCTTCCATCGTCTGATGTGTATTCGTATTAGTATATCTATAGCAATCCGCAATGGTTGATCATATTTGGATATGTTTTGTGAACCATGTCTATCATTGTGCTGTGTTTTTCACTTATTTGAAATCTAGTACATATTTTGCCTACCGTTAACGTTATCATACGTGTAGTCATTGAAGTCTTTGCAATACTTCATCATGCTTTCAGATCTCGAGCGGGTTCGCATGGTATTATCATGCCTGAGGGGAGATATGTTAAAACTATGAAGCAGAAATGACAGCATTGGAAGTAGCCATGTACCACTTGATGATTGTATTGTATGTTTTCCTATCAAAAGCCCTAAGAATTGTCCACATATCTTCAACCAATCACTGACAATAATATAAATGACATTCGTGCATCGAGATCCTCCATTGTGTTAATTATGGGGAGTTATAATATGTTACATTTCATCCTGCCCAACGATTCACACACTGCGTTTACGCCAGTTTTTGTTGTCCACGTCATTGGATGATGTAAGTCACTGTGACCTAGTCAACGATAGTCTTGCTGTCAATATTGATAGCATTTTCTTCAGCCAGTCCGTTCTCATGCATATGGCAAGCAGGAGATCTTTGAGAACCATGTTCTGTCATCCTCATTGGCGCACAACGGAAAGCCAATTTTGAAGAAAACAACAGGTGGTGGAGGCAGAGGGAGTGGTGCTGCAGCCGGACAGAAGCAGTGAAACCTACAACCCTGGTCAGTTCTGGTCATCTGATCTGGAAAGAGATAATTAATGCCAATCTCAGATTTAGCAGCCTAGACTCCTCTAGAGCCAACATGACTGAGCGACGCTGACGACTCCGACATGCATGTTCGTCCGCTCTCCTCTGTGTGACCAAACTACACGACTGGAATGAGAAATTGGTTGTCTACTGAGTCCACAGAGTCGTCTTGTAAACCATTACACAGACGTTAAGTTAAGTTTAGCACTATGTTTCCTCTTAGTCTATGACAACGCCCATTTTGTTCGCGGTAGCGGAGCATAATTCTGGATTTTGTCTCTTATAAAATAGCCAAATATGTATTATGTCTATATTTGAATGTGCAGTTCTGTGAAGTAGATTTAGTATCCAACATGTCTTTAGAACTAGCAATCTACACTATAAAACTCGCATTTGTTATCCTATAACACTCTCTTCTTCTTACTTCTTTCGTTCTACTGCTCTTGCTTTGCGGTGTAGCCGAGTGGGGATATAGATATACTTCTTGCTTGCGCTAGGTGGTAGGTTTATGCTAACGACAAGTTAAATGTTTAAAGTGGTTCTTTTGTCCCCTCTTTTCGTCTTCGCCGAAGTTGGCCTCTTGCTCATAGTACTGAAGTATGCTTTCGCCGCAGGTTGATCATACTGCATCCTTTATCGAATGTCAAAATCGCTTTATCTTCTGTGAATCAGTTAAGTAATTAACAACGATGTTAACTCATGTAGTCCCTACCATTGTCCTCAATGGGCGTTTGCGAATTTTGTTGCGAAATGTAATTTCTAGTGAATTTTGTTGCGAAATGTCACTTCTTGTGAATGTTGTTACGAATTGTCATTTCTACTGAATTTTGTTGCGAATTATCACTTCTACTGAATTTTGTTGCAAATTGTCATTTCTACTGAATTTTGTTGCAAATTGTCACTTCTAGTTAATGTTGTTGCGAATTGTCACTTCTACTAAATTGTATTGTGAATTGTCATTTCTACTGAATTTTGTTGCGAATTGCCATTTCTACTGAATTTACCGAATTCTATAAACACTAAACTCACAGATCTCGATCCTAAGTTAGTACATATCTAATAGGGATCATGTTTGACTCTTACATCATAAAGTAAGGATGCTTAACGTGTTTATCAGTCTTTGTTTAGTGGGCATGGTGACACTTGGCTGCTCCAGTATTGCAGCTAGCTGGTAGGACAATCAGCTTCCCTTTTGAATTAAATTTTCTATCTTTCTATCCAGTCTGCTGTCGTCAGTGAAGGCACTTGCCATGTGCTTACAGGCCTATGTCTGGTTTATGGTGCTGCCGCCAGTGGGGAAAAAGCCCTGTGTGTGTTGACGTCTGATTCGTTCTGTCTTATCACAGAAGACCCTCATGTCCGAAACTAGGCAGACTGGATCGAGACTGGAGAGGTGTTGTTGAAAATCATCCTGTTTATTGTAGAACTTTTCTTTGCATTGATTGGCTATTCTAGTGATTGTATCCATTAAGATGGTGAATAAAAGAGGGAACAACATATATCCTTGTTGCACCCCACTACTCATTCGGAACCAGTTTGTCTGTCTGACACTTCTCCTAACCACTTCTTCGCTATTGGTGTACATGTTAGTCAGTCCTGAGTCTGGTGCTGAAGACTTCTGATCATTGCACGCCTTTATCCTCTGTTAGTCAGTCCTGAGTCTAGTGCTGAAGACTTCTGATCATTGCACGCCATTATCCTCTGTTAGTCAGTCCTGAGTCTAGTGCTGAAGACTTCTGATCATTGCACGCCATTATCCTCTGTTAGTCAGTCCTGAGAATCATGTTGAAGACTTCTGATCATGTCACTAACATGTTACAGGAAGGTGCTTAAAATACCACGGACAACGACACAGAAATAAATCTGATAATCTTAGAGAACTGGGTGTCGAAGAAAATTGGCTAGAAAACAATTTATTGTCTAGAACTACTAAAATATTTTGGCCACTTCAAATGCCATAATGAATGGAGAGAACGATACTGGAGATTATTGTGCCTGGAAGGAAGAGCAGAGACAGATCGAGGAGAAGATGATTACATGATATTACAGAGGTCCTGAAGATGACAGCGACAAACCCACGAGTGTTGACTAGAAATTGAGTCTTACAGATACGCTGTATTAAGAGCAACGTTCTGTAAAGGACATGCTACAAATACATAATGATGTTGTCATTGAATGGGTGTTGTGTTTAGGGAAGCAATGAATATACTCTCCTAATTATTATCCAGCTCTCACAGTAATTATTATCCTGCACTCACAGTAATTATTATCATGCACTCACAGTAATTATTATCCTGCACTGACGGTGATTATTATCCTGCACTCACGGTAATTATTATCCTGCACTCACAGTAATTATTATCATGCACTCACAGTAATTATTATCCTGCACTGACGGTGATTATTATCCTGCACTCACGGTAATTATTATCCTGCACTGACAGTAATTATTATCCTGCACTCACAGTAATTAGTATCCTGCACTCACAGTAATTATTATCCTGCACTGACAGTAATTATTATCCTGCACTCACAGTAATTAGTATCCTGCACTCACAGCAATTATTATCCTGCACTCACAGTAATTATTATCCTGCACTGACAGTAATTATTATCCTGCACTCACAGTAATTATTATCCTGCACTCACAGTAATCAAGATTAACTGCAAAACTGCAGTGGAAATTTTGGGAACATGTTATAAGTTGACATCCAACCCAAAACTTTGACGCCTCTCC
The DNA here is from genome assembly GCA_036924085.1 of Ariolimax columbianus. Lineage (NCBI taxonomy): Eukaryota > Metazoa > Mollusca > Gastropoda > Stylommatophora > Arionidae > Ariolimax > Ariolimax columbianus. The sequence continues at coordinate 36,959,703 of JAVGWX010000019.1, read as the reverse complement.
CAAAGCCTTTTAAGAGAAAAAATACATAATGTTTCCAGGGAATTAACCTGACTTATATTAATGACAACTGTTGTTTACATGATTACTCCCCTGGACACAAAAGTGTAAGTTGTAACAGAAGCTGTTTATAGAAAGTTTGTGGCTGAGCCTCTTTAGAGCAAATGCGTTTATATATTTGTGTGTGCGTGTCCATGCATGTATGTAATGTATGCATGAATGTATGTATGTATGTATGTATGTGTGTGTGTGCGCGTGCATGCATGTATGTATGTGTGTATGTATGTATGTATGCATGTATGCATGTATGCATGTATGTATGTATGTATGTATGTATGTATGTATGTATGCATGCATGCATGCATGCATGCATGCATGCATGTATGCAATTATGTATGTATGTATGCATGTGTCTATGTGTGTGTGTGTGTGTGTGTGTGTGTGTGTATGTATGTATGTATGCATGTATGTATGTATGCATGTATGCATGCATGTATGTATGCATGTATGTATGCATGTATGTATGCATGTGTGCATGTGTGCATGTATCTATGTGTGTGTGTGTGTGTATGTGTATGTATGTGGGCGTGCCTGCGTGCGTTTCTGTGTGCGTGGGTGCGTGTGTATGTATGTACGTATGTATGTATTATACGTGTTCAAATGAAACGTGACCAAACTGCAACAAGTGATGATTATGATTACGTCAATTTTGGCGTAAACAGCACCTACCATCATTCAAATCTGTAAAATTGCATTATGCCCCGACTCATAGTTTCCTCTGCAGACCGTTCAAAACATGGAATGATTTGAATTAACGCAAAACGTTTGCGCATGGCCAGGTCACAGAAGATCATTCTTTAACTCATGTCCTACTTTATACATCGTTGTCCAGTTGTTCACTAATGTCTTCGACACACGTTTCTCACCCATACACTGCCTGCATTTTGCGATGAATGTCAACTGGTAGACATCCTTCAACTTTTAGAAACCGAATTACCCCTCGCTGATCAACTCTGAACGGATTCCGTATCACACCCGCCATGGTTTCAACGGTCTGCTGAGGAAAGTATGGGTCGGATGATCATGGAATTGTACAAACTTGACGGATGGTATGTGCTATATACACCAGAAGTTACGTCAACGTGCACATCGGACGTATGTTCACTTGTTGCAGTATGTATGTATTAAAGTATGTATGTCTGCATGTTTGTACTACTATAACTACTACAACTACTACTACTACTACTATTACTACTACTGCATCTTCTACTACTATTACTGCTACTAATACTACAACTTCTACTACTACAACTACTACTACTACTATTAGTTCTACTACTTATATTATTACTACTATTACTACTACTGATACTAAAACTACTAGTGCTACTGCTACTACTATTACTGGTATTACTACTACTACTGCTACTACTGATATTAAAACTACTACTACTACTGCAACTACTACTACTGTTCCTCCTGTTACTAATACTACTACTACTACTACTACTACTTCTACTACTACTACTACTTATATTATTACTATAACTACTACTGGTACTAATACTGGTACTTCTACTATTACTTCTACTACTACTACTACAACTACTACACCTACTACTTCTACTAGAACTACTACACCTACTACTGCTACTAATATCATTCGGTACATAAAGCAGTTCTCACAACACATTTCGTGGCATCATTTCTTATTATGTCTGCCACTGGTAACAAACTCGTGAACAGTCATTCGTACCAAACACATTTGAGATTACCAGATAGTGCAACCCAATACAGTAACAATGGGGAATGATTTGTCCACCGTATCAGAGACATCTCGAGGAGCAAGTTGTCGTGTTATCGATTTTTACAATCTGCAAAATAGATCAAACAATTTCCTATAGCCTTCACCTCTAGTTATATGCGTGATGACCAGTTCCGGCAGAATCACCAGGTATCCAGAGACTGAAGATGTTAAGTTGACGCGGGAAACAAAAAAATACAAATGCCGCTCTACATAATTAACGAGAGAGTTCGGCAGTTAGTTATGTGTAGAGCGCACAAATCTACACGCGTTTCCGGTAGGGACAACGGCCTGGCGCTGTGAATTTGGAGATGTGGTCAGTGATACTAAAGAGCTACCCTACTATAGAGCCGGTGATGGTTGGACAGACTGTAGTCTAACTACAAAATAGGCGGCCATTTTACGGATAACAGTCTGTCTAAAAGAGGCGTATGGTTTGACAGACTTTAGTCTGTTTGCAGAGGGGGGTTATGGTTTTACATTCTATAGTATATATACGGAGAGGTTTATGGATAGACGTGTTTTTGACTAGCTACAGAAGGCATGCTGTTTGACCCTGGGATTGAGCAGATTGATGCTATACATTAATAATAAAAATGACAATAACAATAATAATAACAATAATAATAACAGTTGCCTATCACAAGTGAAGATGGCAACAGCATCCGACCTATGCTGCAAGACGTGAGCTCATATGAATGTGAACTTAAATCCTAGCACGTCATTCTACCGGGTCTGGAGCACAAATGTGAGGAGTCGGCAGTGATATCGTGCATTTGTTGGATTCGAGCGGATTGTTTTATCTGAGCCTCAGCGATTATATTGTACTAAAGGAGCTCTTGGAGTAATGCTGTTGGGACAGGTGTAATAGTGCTGTGCAAGCAAATCCTACGATGTGACAAATTATGTAGCTTTTCAAATATATTTTCAAGGCGTCTCTGTATGGTTTCTTTAGACCAGCGAATGCCTGTTCTGAGTCTGTCGCCGTGTCAGATGTATCGGAATACGTGTATCGGACAACCGACTTATCTTTCCCAACCATGTGGGATCTTTCTAGAATCGTTTGGATGCTAACCACGTTTGACTGGTTAACTAATTCTGAGTAAGTTCCTGTCCAGCTTCTGGGGTAACTGATTCAGTAGTCTGACATATCTGCTAAACACAGTCCATGTTTCGTTTGCACACAGACGATCGGTTATAACTAAAGCACCATACGTTTGTAAGTTACTGATTCCTTGCCCGTTCCAAAAATATGCTTGTAATCTTTCAAATGCATCGCTTACCTTGGCAATCATGGTGCTGACCTGAGAGTGGATGTTTCAAATACATCGCTTACCTTGTCAATCCTGGTGCTGACCTGAGAGTGGATTTTTCAAATACATCGCTTACCTTGGCAATCCTGGGCTAACCTGACAGTGGATGTTTCTAATACATCGCTTACCTTGGCAATCCTGGGTTAATCTGAGAGTGGATGTTTCAAATACATCGCTTACCTTGGCAATCCTGGGCTAACCTGACAGTGGATGTTTCTAATACATCGCTTACCTTGGCAATCCTGGGTTAATCTGAGAGTGGATGTTTCAAATACATGGCTTACCTTGGCAATCTTGGGCTGACCTGAGAGTGGATGTTTCAAATACATCGCTTACCTTGGCAATTCTGGTGCTGACCTGAGAGTGGATATTTCAAATACATCGCTTACCTTGGCAATCCTGGGCTAGCCTGAGAGTGGATGTTTCAAATACATCGCTTACCTTGGCAATCCTGGGTTAACCTGAGAGTGGATGTTTCAAATACATGGCTTACCTTGGCAATCCTGGGCTGACCTGAGAGTGGATGTTTCAAATACATTGCTTACCTTGGCAATCCTGGGTAACCCGAAAGTGGATATTTCAAATACATCGCTTACCTTGGCAATCCTTGGCTAGCCTGAGAGTGGATGTTTCAAATACATCGCTGACCTTGGCAATCCTGGGTTAACCTGAGAGTGGATGTTTCAAATACATGGCTTACCTTGGCAATCCTGGGCTGACCTGAGAGTGGATGTTTCAAATACATTGCTTACCTTGGCAATCCTGGGTAACCCGAAAGTGGATTTTTCAAATACATCGCTTATCTTGGCAATCTTGGGCTAACATGAGAGTGGATGTTTTAAATACATCGCTTACCTTGGCAATCCTGGGCTGACCTGATAGTAGATATTCGGTAAGACTACCAACTAATTCTGTAAATATATCGAACTCGTGGAGAGATTGGTTAAGTGCATTGATATTATGCGGGATGTAAGACTTCTCCGGAGCAAGCTGGATGAGTACCACCGTTTTCGTAGTATTGTTTGTCAGATTAAAGCAGATCTCCAAAAACAGCCTCATTGTGGGTCCGTGTATCTTTTCCTGGGCAGGTGTTAAGTGCTGTTAAAGAGGAGATCCAAGACGAAAGCTTACTTCACCTTGGTGCATCACTTCAGGCGTCTCTGATTAACATCTGATCATGCGTTTTGTATATCATATGTATACCGGTATCCCTGTTCTATGAAGCATCTGATAGCTCGGGTCCAAGGACAAATACTAAAGAGAGTAGAGCCTAGCAATCAAACATTGTTTTACGAAATTGATGATTGGAAAGACAATTTTCTTGCATGCAGTGCATCATTTCATCCTTAAACTGGCAGACAACTGAAATAAATCTGATATGACAGCCTGATTTCGTCAGTATTTTCCAGATCCCTTCCCTGTTGACAGTGAAATAGGCATTGCTCAGGTCATCAAAAAAAATAGTATGTAGGTCATGATGCAATTTAACACATTTCTCTTGGAGTGGTCACCCTGCATATATCAAGTCGACTGTCATACGACAAGGCTCTCTGGATGCAAAACCTGCTCAAGACGACCAGTTAAACAATGAAGCTGGACTCAAGTTGGTGTATGCCAGCGAATGGCATGTGGGATTATCATGTACCCATCTCAGAGATGGCGATTACTCTTTCGCTTGTCCAACCAACTGATGAGTGAAGGCAGATTTTTCTGACATAAAGCAACATTGCTGTCGTCAGGCCACAGAACAGAAATCCAGCTAGACCATGTATGTATCAAAAGAAAGTGTATATTCTCAATGACATATGCTCAAGTCTTTAGAAGACCACATGCGGCATCTGACCATTATCTCGAATTGGTCAAATTAAAACTGTAACTAAACAAAGGGTTCACAACCTAAGACAACAATTCAACGAGAGATCCATCAGTAACAAAGGAATACATGACAAGTTGACAGTCGTGATATCAAATAGATACCAAACGCTATAGCATTTAGATGACATTAGAAATACAGAGGAGCACTGGTACAATTATCCATTGCCAATCTCGATTACGCGGTCCTGTTCAGCACAGAAAACTATGGACAACATCGCTCTCTACAAATTCTAGAAAGTGAAACGTCATTTTTGGTCGGTTTATATCATGGGCCAAAATAGAAGCTGAGAACCTTATTTCCGACACAGGGTATTGTAACTCAACGCCACAAAGGCCACGGAGGGTATCAAATGATTCACCTTTGCCAACAGCATGGAATCATCTGATGAACTCAGCGTACCAGATATGTCAAGCCGGATGAGACTAGATGCATCTGCTATGTAGAACGACCGGCATTTATGTAGTAACGTCAGGATTTCTCTTAATTCAGAAATCCGCTTCTACCAGTTTTACTTTACGGCTTAAAAACCTGGTCATTACTCAGACACGACATATCAAGACTACAGGCCTTCCACATGCCCAACTTGCCGCCTTCCTTGTGGAATCGATGGCATGATTATATCCACAAGGTGGAGTCTCTGCTAAAACAGCCCTTCCACTAATCTCGGACACAATAGACGGGATCGAGTTGATGTTGTCGGTCATGTCACATACTCCTGGATCAGTAAATCTATGCCCACCAACAACTTTACAAGTCGTTCCTCAGCGCTGCAGGACTTCCACCAACCAGTTGGAAGTGCAGAACAAGCAATTTCCTCACAGTATGGCTTCAGCAGGTATCACTTCCTCCTCCACTGTGGATGAGACATTGGAGCCGTAACGTAGCAGTGGGCCATTGATGTGACCGATCGGCCTTAGACACTTTTGCGAATTTACCATTATTATTGCTGACACTGGCTGATATACACATGTATATACTGAGACGTGCAGATATATCTGGAGAATAACAAGCGCCCTAACTAAGGCATGGCTGACTGCAGACACCGTCACTAAGATTAAAGAAAGAAAACTAACGTAAGTAGACCTGATCAATTGTAACATCAGAGCTGCTCAAATCGAGGCCAGAGAAATATACATGAATACCCATAGTTATTGTCCATCGCGAAGCGATGATGGTCACACCATCAGACGGATTTCTCTTAATAATGTGATGTGTACTGTATTTGAATTACAATGAGGAAGTAAATGCGCTGGTCATCAAACTCACTCTTATCCCGAGTAACCTTGGTTCAGTGGCAAGACTACGGGACGACTGGAGGTAACTCGGTATGCAGACACTCTGGTCTTACCTCCCGTGAGACCAGGGGTCGCTTGAAACATGAGAGATTCTATCGCCCACCGTTTCCGTTCATCACTGTGAGAGGCGAGTGCCTTAACCTCTTGATCACAGCAACTGCTAATACTCATAAAGAATGGAGGGCGAGCGTCAGGAAGGATAAGAGGAAATCTACTTATTTTGAGTTTGTGATCACTACTGAAGAGGTACCGGCAGACAATAATAACATGTACGAAATTACCAGGAAACTAACAGTCATTACTAAACAAATGAATTACTTCATAACAATATTTGTTTAAAGGCCAGATAATCACCATCGTGAATGAACAGAACTGGTCCCCATTGAAGTAGAGTAGGATCTCCTGCTTTGTAAACTTGAGCAGGCAGAGCGTCTAATCGTGAGACCTTTTGGCCAGTCATTTGGTCGATTGCTTTCTTGATCTGTTTAAGTCACAGGCAGCGGCATCTGACAGAGAGGGGTGGCGTGGCGTTGTGAGGATGTCTTCATATGTGCCCCAACGACCTCACCCGTTACCGGATGACATGAACTGATCTGAAGTTTGTTACCATTAAGTGTAGATCATTCACGTTAATGTTGGCGCAAATTATCAAAAACAGATGCAGTTTCTTCAAACAAAAAATTGTGAAAGTTAGGAAGCATTGGAACGAAGTTCAAATCCACACTGACTATCACTATCTAATTTAAATAGGCCAATGGAAGACCACCGAGACTGCAAAATCTTACAGCAAGCGGAAAAATTCAAAAGAATCATGGACCACCCGATGCATCACAGACTAAATGGGTTGGCACGCGGCAGATTAAAAAGGAAAAGTTTTACAGTCCAGAGAAAGGAAAAGATTAAAAACAATGCTTAAACGAAAAAAAAAACAATACCAGCATGCTCCATCCGCTGCCTCTGGAAAGGAAGACCCTTCCCTGATCGTATTTGCAATATTCCCAACATCGAAGACAGAAAGTCACAAACAGAGGAACAGAAAAAACACATAGTGACAAACTATATCAATCAAAATTTCCACCAGCAGCTTGGACACACGCCTATAAGGATGGCTCGGCCAAAGATGCCATTGGAAACGAGGGAGGAGGCATCACTATAAAACTAAAAGAGCAAAGTATACTCAGCAGCATTTGCCACTGGGAGACGCTGCAGCAACTTCAGTGCCGAAGCCAGGGCCCTGAGACAAGTAGCTGAAACCCTTATAGGCCATAAAGGGCAGGCAGACAAGCAAGTTGTCATTTTCACAGATGCCCTTGCAGTGTTAATGGCGCTCATGAACCAGCATACAAATTAACTCGGTTTATCTGGCAGACTCGCTTGAACGCCTGTCCCAGTGCTTCAAAGAAAGCACAGTCCTGTGGATATCAGCCCACTGTGGCATTCCAGGCAACGAGGAGGCGGACAGACTCGCCAGAGAGGGAGGAATTCTACAGCAGAGTGATATAGAAATCACATGCAATGAGACAAAATCATTCATCAGGGCAAGACCACCCTGGCCACATAGAAAACGATGCCTACCATCAACTTTCCAGGTGATAATTCTCCGGCTACCCACAGGTCACAACAGACTTAGATGCCATCTGTACAACCAGTTCAAGACTGGCACTACAGACCTTTGTGCCTGCGGCACAACCCCCATGAAGGTAGAACATATTTTGCATTCCTGTCTACTGTATACCGACAAAATAAGTAGCATTTGGCAACAGCCAAGCCAGTGTCCTTACGCGAGAAGCTGTACGGAAGCGTTCAGAGCCTTGAGTCGACCGCTGCCTTCGTTAGAGTCATTGAAGTTGAGGTCTGAAGATGAACGAAGAAGAAGAAGACAAATTAAATAGCAGGGAGTTATCTAGAATGAAAAACTCAATGAGTAAATAAAAAAGTAAAAACAACCTCATACGACATTTTTCCCATTGCTAGGGTAGTCGAGGAGTTTTGAAGGCTGAGGACTACAGACCGCTTCGCTATTGCTGTCGCCACGTCGTGTGCTGGTTATGTTTGTTTATTTCACCCCCAACAGAAAAACAACATATGCCATACCGGGGATTCTTCTTCTTCTTCTTATTCATCGTACGCAGTCAGACAGCAACCTTTATTTTTTCGAAAAAAGCATCGGTCATCCTGAGGCTGTCGACACTGCCATAGAGCTTGTCTAGTGTTGCTACTGGTGATGGCCACATCTGCTCTCTCTGATCCTCGTATGTCGGGCAGTTTTGCAGCAAATGCTCAGCGGTCATTTTCCTGGTACCACACGGGCATTCGTCAGTACCACCTATCTTCAATTTGTTGAATAGGTGGTACCTCAGTCTATTGTGGCCAGTGCGAAGTCTGAAGACCACGACCTGCTCTCTTCTGTTCAACTGGTAATAGGCATCGTTTTTTGTTTAGCCAGTATGTTCGGTTTCCCATTTGGTCATGTATCTAGCTCTAATAAGCCGTTTTGACTCTTCGTAAATCATACTAGTATCTGGTTGTGGTAGTTTTGCACCTTCTTTTGCCAGTCTGTCTGCCTCCTCGTTGCCTTGGATGTTGCAGTGGGATGGAACCCACTGCACCACTACCCTTTTTGGTGCGGACTGATGGCATAGTTGACAGAGTACTGCTCTTAAATCATTAAGTTCAGTATTTTTCTGGCTTTTTAGTGCTGTGACTACGGCCAGAGCATCTGTAAGCAAGACTATATGGCTTTCATTCCTTTTACCTGTCACCATTTCTTCCACTGCCGCCCTCAGTGCCTCTGCCTCCGCTCTGAAATTGCTTGTGTATTTTTCAGTAGCGAATGACAGTGCTATTTTTGTGCCATTTGGTAGGTTCAGGAATGCTCCTGCCCCTCCGTTCTGTGTTGTGTTTGTTACGGAACAGTCGGTATATGCATGGGTCCAGTCCATGCTTGGGTAGTTTTTCCGTTATGTAACTCAGGGTAGTATCTCTTCTTTCTTTTTCAGTCTGGCAGTTTTTGTTTCCAATACCTGGCATATTTTATACCACTTCTGGAAATATGTGCTGCCTCCAGGTAGGTTTTCGTACAGTAGGGATGGGCTTTGGAGTTGTTAGTGCGTTCATGGGGTCTTCGTGCATCTTTGCTTTGGCTATTTCTGCAAAGTTTCTCCGCCATAGTTTCCCATTTCCGTAATTGTTTAGTCTCTGGTACATTGGATGGTCAGTCAGTTTTCTGATTGCAGTTTTGTAATCTTTTCAAGTTCTACAATTATACCGGGGATTCGAACCGCTGCCCTCCTTGTCGGCAGGTAAGCCTCGAAACCATTCAAAAGTCAATGAGTAATTCAGCTTAAAACATTCATGGATTATAACTAAGCAATCATGTAAATTAAAATAGCCACAGGGCTTATCTGAACTGAAACAGTCAGGAAGTTCCTAACTTGAAAATTCAGGATATTCTTCAAGTGTCACCACAGCCTATGAATTATCTACATTAACCGACGATGTAATTTAGTAGCTTCACAATGCCAGCTAATTGTCTGACTTAAAATATATAACAAGTTATCTAACTTAAAATAGTCGGGGAGTCAATGATTTATGTAACTTAAGTGAACTTTCAAACTTGAAATAGTCATCGAATTATGTAACTTAAATTAGTCAGTGAATCGTCCAACTCAGAATAGACAATGAATTATGTAGCTTAAAACAGTGAATTTTCAAACTTAAACAAGTCATTGAAATATGCAACTTGAAATAGTCAATTAATCGTTTAACTTAAATGGTTTAGAATTACGCAACTTAATATAGCGTGCAGTTAGGTACGACCACCGACCACTATGCTTCGATGTCGATAGTCACCAAATTAACACCCAACAACGAATCTTTGCCGGTACCAAAGATCAAATCAGATATTGTCGTGCATGCAATCAAACAACTTTAACCACGACAAGACGGAATCACAAATGACGTAATTCATGCAGGCAGAGGCACACTAGCACGGCATTAACTTCCTTGTTCAACATCTGTCTGAACGAATGCCAAATACCCGACCAATGGACAACGTCAAAAACCATCCTGATCCATAAAAAGGAGGACAAAGAAAACCTGGCAAATTACCATCCGATCTGTCTGCTCTCCTCCTTGTATTCACTCTTCACCAGAGTGATCGTGAACCACATGGAGAAGCTACTAGATGAGAACCAACTACGAGAGTAGGCATGTTTCAGAAAAGGCTTCTCAACCACTGACCATCTCGACATAATCAACCAATAAATGTAGAGGGCGCATGTAGTACCGATATCTTTATACCCTGTGTTCGTAGATTATGAGAAGGCTTTCGATAGCATCGAAATAACTGCGGTGCTAAATGTCCTGAGAAAACAAGGAATTGCATAAAAATACGGTCAACTAAAAGAGGAGATAAACAGCGGATGCACAGCGGATATCACCCTATTCTATAAACCGATTACCATACAGATACAACATAACGTCCGACTGGGTGATACAATCTCTCCAAATCTATTTATAGCAGCGCTTGAGGAGGTCCTTAAATACAAGGACTGAGAGGATAAGGGCATAACCATTGAGGAGAAAATCTTATCTGAGGTTTGCTGATAATTTAATCATCTTCAGCCACTACGTCAAAGAAGCGGAGAAAATCATGAATTGGCACAGCAGAGCAAGTGTTTCAGTTAGCCAACAAATCAATAGAAAGAAAACCCAGTTCATGCTTAACACCTTCTGCCCAAAAGAAGATATGCGCCTTGGAGATTGTCACGTGTAAAACGTAAATTCGTATATCTACTTGGACCAAGAGATCACGAACTCCCATTTACTAAATCGTGAGATCTCACGAAGGATAACAGCGGGCTGGCTCAGCTTCAACTTTATTAAGCCCATACTGTAACAACTGGCTGGCTAAGCTTCAACTTTATTGCCCGTACTACAACAGCGGGCTGGCTCAGCTTCAACTTTATTAAGACCATACCGCAACAGCGGGCTGGCTCAGCTTCAACTTTATTAAGCCCATACTGCAACAGCGGGCTGGCTCAGCTTCAACTTTATTAAGCCCGTACTACAACAGCGGGCTGGCTCAGCTTCAACTTTATTAAGCCCGTACTACAACAGCTGCGACACGTCAACGCTAGGGCTCACACCTTCAACAGACTGGTTATTGTAGCCATGGTATATGATTGCGATATGGGGAACAAATGGACAGCTGATGCAGCTGATACTCCACGAACGATGGAGCGAAGAACATCGAAATTCTCCAATCAAGACCAAATCCATAACGCATAGATCAGACGTCGAACTTCCTTCTCTGACGTCATAGATGTGGCGTTGTTACGAAAATTCAGATAGGCCGCCGGCCATGTTTTGCGCGTGTCAGCTAACATATGAACACGTTGAGTGATGTCGTGGTGGTCATACAACTTTAATAGCCCTCACAGAGACGGAGAAAGGACATAACGGAGGCACTGAGCCCAACATACTACACCAAGACAAAAGAGCAAAATGAGCTTACTCAAGATTTGGCCACATGGCATCAGACACGCGAGTGATTGAATAGCCTGATTGTGAGGTTTTTTATATTGAGCTAGGAAATATAAATTAACCATGGAAGTATCTAACTTGTAATAACACAAAAACCATCTAACTTAAAATGGCCAAGGTGTTCTCCTACTTCAAAAAGCCATAAAATTATATAATTACAAATAGACGGATAGTTATCTAACTTAAAATAGCCGGAGATGTGTAACGTGAACGAGTCAAGGAAATTAATAACTTGAAATAGCCAGTTATCTTACTTCCAATGAATAAACATAGCCACTGATAGTCAGGTAATTATCTCAGTTAAAATAGCTCCTGAATTATATCATTTAAAACAAGCAGAATCTGGGGTAGTTGTCTCGTCGCAGCGACTCAATTTCAACCAGTGTTCGTAAAGCGATCTCAGTCCCGCCAGGCGGAGCGATAGCGCGGGCTTGCGGAAAACGCTCGCCTGCCTTTCCCCATAGAGCGAATTGGGTGCGGTTTGTTGCAGCGGCTCCTCCACCGAGGTGCGCTGGTCTGGTCCGTATCAGGAAACGTGGTCCGTCCGTGGTGATTTATCTAAGGCTTATAGCAGAGCTCGACAGTACGTCTCGCTGGTGGTCCGACTCTCGCAAAGAGCTTGTGACCGGCAAATGGAAAGCAGGAATCGTTGCCTCGAGGCCCTGCGTTCTCCTACGGAGAAGGGCAGGCCGGCAGGCCAAATTGTCTCTAGTCCCAGTGAAATTCATCGACGAGGTCGTTGGGATCCGTTCTGCACAGAGCGCTGCCATCCCTCCTCGAGCGAGCCCGGTCGGTCGGTCGTCTGGTGCGTGTGGGAGGCCCCTGTCAGGCGGTCCTAGGTCGACGGAATGAGGGACGGGTGGAACAAACCGTCCGTCCGTCCCGTCAGTCGGTCCCTGCAGCCGTCGTCCCAGCGAGGCTATTTACACACCCTTCCTCCGCCGACCGGTGTGTGCTGTACGTACGTCTCCGACAGATATCTTGTTGATCCTGCCAGTAGTCATATGCTTGTCTCAAAGATTAAGCCATGCATGTCTAAGTTCACACTGTCTCACGGTGAAACCGCGAATGGCTCATTTAATCAGTCGAGGTTCCTTAGATGACACGATCCTACTTGGATAACTGTGGCAATTCTAGAGCTAATACATGCTTACCAAGCTCCGACCCTCGCGGAAAGAGCGCTTTTATTAGTTCAAAACCAATCGTCGTTTCCCCTCGCGGGGTTGCGGAGTCCCCACTGGTGACTCTGGATAACTTTGTGCTGATCGCATGGCCTCATGTGCCGGCGACGCATCTTTCAAATGTCTGCCCTATCAAATGTCGATGGTACGTGACATGCCTACCATGTTTGTAACGGGTAACGGGGCATCAGGGTTCGATTCCGGAGAGGGAGCATGAGAAACGGCTACCACATCCAAGGAAGGCAGCAGGCGCAACTTACCCACTATCGGCACGGGGAGGTAGTGACGAAAAATAACAATACGGGACTCTTTCGAGGCCCCGTAATTGGAATGAGTACACTTTAAACCCTTTAACGAGGATCTATTGGAGGGCAATTCTGGTGCCAGCAGCCGCGGTAATTCCAGCTCCAATAGCGTATATTAAAGTTGTTGCAGTTAAAAAGCTCGTAGTTGGATCTCAGGCGCAGACGGGCAGTCCGGCTCGCGCCGGTTCACTGCTCGTTGTCTCCTGCCCTACCGTCTGCCGGCTCTCTCCCACGGGTGCTCTTCGCTGAGCGTCCTGGGTGGCCGGCGCGTTTAGTTTGAAAAATTAGAGTGTTTAAAGCAGGCCTCGGCTGCCTGAATAATGGTGCATGGAATAATGGAATAGGACCTCGGTTCTATTTTGTTGGTTTTCGGAACTGGAGGTAATGATTAACAGGGACAAACGGGGGCATTCGTATTGCGGCGTTAGAGGTGAAATTCTTGGATCGCCGCAAGACGAGCTACTGCGAAAGCATTTGTCAAGAATGTTTTCATTAATCAAGAACGAAATTCAAAGGCGCAAAGACGATCAGATACCGTCGTAGTTCTGACCATAAACGATGCCGACTAGTGATCCGCAGGAGTTGCTTCGATGACTCTGCGGGCAGCTTCCGGGAAACCAAAGTGTTTGGGTTCCGGGGGAAGTATGGTTGCAAAGCTGAAACTTAAAGGAATTGACGGAAGGGCACCACCAGGAGTGGAGCCTGCGGCTTAATTTGACTCAACACGGCCAACACTGAAATAACTGACATGCCGAGACCACTTCTCTGGGGTCTAATATGGAACTGGTGCTGGATTTAGACCCTCAGAAATCTGGGGTTATGCCCTCTGAGGCTCGATTGGTCTGCGTACAGTGTTTGATAAAGGAATTGACGGAAGAGCACTATCAGGAGTGGAGCCTGAGGCTAAAATTGACTAAACACGCCAATAGTGTAGAATGACAGTCAAAAGAGAGCACCTTCGGGGGGTCTAATAGTGAACATGTGCTGGAATTAGACCCTCGAAAATCTGGGGCCACCCTCTAAGTAACTTGATTGTCTCGCTAAAGGAATTGACGGAAGGGCACCACCAGGAGTGGAACATGCGGCTTTATTTGACTGAACACGCCTAATACTGTAGAACGACTGACAAATCGAGAGCACTACCGTCTGGGTCTAATAATGAAAGTACGCTGGTATTAGACTCACGGAAGACAAGTCAGCTCTCAAACACTCTAATGAAAGAACGCCACGGAAATCGTGTTTAACCCCGCAGAAACCGCAGATTCCAAATACCTGGTCATTGACAAACAAAAGCCCTCAATAAATTCGTCTGACCAAATAGTGAACGGGTGCTGGAAATAGACCATCTGAAGACAGGTCAGTTTTACCCTACCAATGACAGGGCGTTGCTACGGAAAACCAGCTCATATCGAGGGGAGCCGCAGACACTTTGGTTCACGTACCAGGCTGTTAAGCCAATGGCGCGAGGCTACCATGTGGGGGATTACGACCGAACCCTTGTAAGCCGCAATCCCGCCCAAAATCTCAGCACCACTGCAATGGGAGGCTCCTACATGCTCGGGACCTGGGGCTTGCGCCCCAGCCATTTTCGGTAGAGCCGCAGCAAGAGGTCCTTGCCGTCCGCCGATCAAAGCGGGCGGACAACTGCTAGATACTCACCTTATACGGCGATGGGGTGCGAAACTACCAACTAAAGACTTAGTACCTGGTCGGGGTGTCGAAAACAGTAGAGCAGCCACCACACTGTGAACTGTCGAGACTCAACCAATGACCATGAGAGCTGTCCGCACACCAGGCGAATAACATCTCTGTGACATTACCAGGCTTGTCCCCTGGCTAAATGCACGTCGGCTACGATATCTACCTCTGTACGTTATCAGCCATATAACTATCATGCTGGACGCAGAAGAGATGCAGACCAGCGGACATTGCACACCTGCCCCACTGTGTCAACACCCCAGGTGGCGGGGAATGCTAGGCGTACCATCCCTGCATAGAAGCCAAGAAAATAAAGGGAAAAGAGATACCCCACTCACATGCAAATGCTACGTTTCTGGCAGGACGTGACGATCCTGGGATACAGACACACTGGACTGCCGCTCTTCCGGGTAAACAAGCCCATCCCATTTATCATCTCACATATCATCATTGCACCCTATAGACACGAGTAGTGAAGACTCGATAGTCTAGTAAGACAACTTCCATAAGAGAGACAACTCTGATCATAAACAACTGCTGCCTTGCAGATAGGCTATGGACAGCCAAAGGCTAAGGAGGGCATCCCTACAGAAACGCCTGTTGAAAACGGATGCACGGGGCCGCAAGCCTAACAAAACAGTGCAACGTAAATCGCAGTATGATGGCAGTACAACTTATTAGAAAAACGCATCTCGCTCATCCTGCGGAGTCCCGCAAGGCAGCGATAGTGCCGGGCCTCACGCCTCGAAGGGGCCCACCCTTGACTACCGGTGGTCACCCACCCATGGTTCGTGGAGTCAAGGCACATGGCTATGGGGCAACTTCTATTGGCCAAAACCTCAAGACCCTCAAAATACTACAGTGGAATGCGGAGGGAGTCATTAACAAAAAACTATCCCTAACACACCACCTGCATGAAGGTAAGATTGACGTGGCATGTATCCAGGAAACGCACCTCAACAATAGCCATAAATTCTCAATCAGAGGATACCAGACCTTCCGTCTAGATAGAGAAGGCCACAAAGGAGGGGTCCTGATACTGACCAGAAACTGCATACCGAGTAGCGCGGTATCTGTCAATCACACCGGACAAGCAGAAATTGTAGGAGTTGACATAATGACTCAAGAGACGAAGCTCCGCCTTTTCAATCTGTACGGACCACCAAATAGAGACCTATCGCTCTCGAGTATGAAGGTCAGAGACTCCAACTGCATAGTAGTTGGAGATTTCAACAGCCACTCGGAGAGATGGGGATACTCTGACACAGAAAGCAGAGGTGACGAAGTGGAAGATTGGGAGATAGATGCAAATCTCTCCCTAATCAATAGGCCGGAGGATAGCCCTAGCTTCTATTCAAGAACATGGCATACCACCTCGACTCCAGATTTGGCCTTCTCCACACAGGACATACACCATAAAATAGACCGCCAGGTGCTAAACCAACTGGCAGGTAGCGACCACAGGCCGATCAGACTAACCATTGACATGGAAGTAGGCCCACAGGAAACAAAACCGCTCCCACGTTGGAATTACAAACGAGCCGACTGGGACAGATTTGCAATCCTGTGAAACCATCAACACACGAAACACAAAAATGAAGCCCATGGTAGAGAGCCTAAGTAAGACAATAATCCAAGCCGCCACTGAAACCATCCCAAGAGGAGCTAGGAAAAACTATAAGCCCTACTGGAATGATGAGTTGCAGAAAGTGGAAGATGCAGTAACAAGTGCTAGGAACATGGCAGAGCGAGAAAAATCCATGGAGGCAAACATCGCCCTCAAAGCCGCCGCGGCACAGTACAAACACACTCTCAAGCAAACAGCAAGAGATAGCTGGAAAAATAAAACGGAAAGTCTAAACCTGGACAAAGACGGGAACAAGCTCTGGAAGCTAGTCAGAGCCATGAACGACGAAACCCCGTCAAATAAACAGATTACTATCAAGCAGGGCGAGAACTTGATCACAGGTAAGAGAGCCGCAAACGCCTTTGTCGATCACTATGCCAGAGCAAACCACATCGAGGTCCCTGCAGATAAGCATACAGACATTAGCGAAGAGCTAAAGGGACACGAAAACACAAATACGGCTCCTGAAGAGCACATGATGGCCAAACTAACAATGCGCGAAATGGAAGTGGCTATGAGAACACTAAAGAAAAGGAAATCTCCCGGAAAAGACGGGATAACAAACGAAATGCTGATGGGGCTGGGCCAAACAGCGAAGAAGAAACTGCTATCGGTCCTGAACCAAAGCTGGAAAAGGGGAATTGTACCACAGGCATGGAAAGATGCAATACTGGTACCAGTACCAAAAACAGGAAAGGACAAAACAGATCCAAATGGATACAGGCCGATAAGCCTACTGAGCTGTGTCGGCAAGCTGATGGAACGGATGATAAACACCAGACTGATGTGGCATCTGGAAGAAAAACGAATACTAATTCCACAGCAAGCCGGCTTTAGACAGCACAGATCCACTGAGGACCAGGTCATCCTCATAGCCCAGGAGATAGAAGATGCCTACCAGGCACAGAAACACACAGTAGCTGTTTGGGTGGATCTGGAAAAGGCATTTGACAAAGTCTGGAAGGATGGACTTAGAGTCAAACTAAGAAGAAGTGATGTCTGTGGGAAGATGTACAAGTGGATCAACCACTACCTCAAACAAAGAACGGCCAGAGTCCAAGTACAAGGGCAGATTAGCAAAAAGGTGACACTCGAGCAGGGAGTACCCCAAGGGGGAGTATTGTCAACCACACTCTTACTGGTATATATAAACGATATTACAGAGAATATACCAAGAAGAGTCCATAGCTCAATGTTTGCAGACGATCTGGCTATGGGGACTTCTGAAAAGAATCTCACCATAGCAAGAAATCGGATGCAGACGGCCCTAACATCGCTGGAAGAGTAGGCGAACTCATGGCTGGTCAAAATAAACGAGGAGAAAACCACATGCACAATATTCTCGCTTTCATTAAAACCCCAAAGTACCAAATTAAGTCTAAATGGCAAAATCCTGCAGCCAAACGACAACCCAACCTATCTGGGAGTCACATTTGATCGGCGCATGACATGGAAAAGTCAAATTGAGAGAAACCGAATGAAAGCCAGAGAAAGAATGGCAATCATGAGGAAACTTGCTGGCACAAGCTGGGGAGCAGACGAAGGCATACTAAAGAAACTGTATACTGGAAGAGTGAGACCAGTTCTCGAGTATGGCATTGCGGCATGGACAACAGCAGCGAAGGCGAACTTCGATAAAGTTAACAAACTTCAAAACCAAGCCATAAGAATTATAACAGGTGGCATGAAGTGAACGCCAATTGTAGAACTAGAAAAGATTACAAAACTGCAATCCATGACCGATAGAAGAGACTGCAGAGCCCAGCTGCAGTCAGAGAAACTCCGAGGACTGACGGACCATCCAATGCACTAGAGACTAAACAATTTGGGAAATGGGAAACTAAAGCGAAGAAACTTTGCAGAAATAGCCAAAGCAAAGATGCACGAAGATCCCATAAACGCACTAACAACACCAAAACCCATCACTACTGTACGAAAACCTACCTGGAGGCAGGATATATTTCCAGAGGTGGTAGAAAATATACCAGGTATTGCAAACAAAAACTGCCAGACTGAAAAAGAAAGGAGAGATACTACCCTAAGCTTCATAACGAAAAGCTACCCAAGCATGGACTGGACCCATGCATACACCGACGGTTCTGTAACAAACACTACACAGAACGGAGGGGCAGGAGCATTCCTGAACCTACCAAATGGCAGAAAAATAACACTGTCATTCGCTACTGGTAAGTACACAAGCAAATTTCAGAGCGGAGGCAGAGGCACTGAAGGCGGCAGTGGAAGAAATGGTGACACACAGTGAAAATGAGAGCCATATAGTCCTGCTGACAGATGCTCTCGCCGTAGTCACAGCGCTAAAAAGCCAGAAAAACACTGAGCTAAATGACTTAAGAGCAGCACTCTGCAAACTGTGCCAGCAGTCCGCACCTGCAACATCCAAGGCAACGAGGAGGCAGACAGACTGGCAAAAGAAGGTGCAAGATTACCACAAACAGATACCAGTATGACGTACGAAGAGTCAAAACGGCTTATCAAAACCAGATACATGACCAAATGGGAAACCGAACATACTGGTTACACCAAAAACGATGCCTATTACCAGTTGAACCGAAGAGAGCAGGTCGGTGTCTTCAGACTTCGCACTGGCCACAACAGACTGAGGTACCACCTATTCAACAAATTGAAGATAGGGTGTACCGACGAATGCCCGTGCGGTACTGGTAAAATGACCGCTGAACATCTGCTGCAGAACTGCCCGACATACGAGGATCAGAGAGAGCAGATGTGGCCATTACCAGTGGAACTGCAAGACAAGCTCTATGGCAGTGGCGAGAGCCTCAGGATGACCGCCGCTTTTTTCGAAAAAATAAGTGTTACTGTCTGACTGCGTACGAAGAAGAAGAAGAAGAAAAAAACAAGCAGAGCTAATTAAAATCAATTTAGTATACAGGAAAGGTGACTGGGGTTGTTGGTGGATTATTTAACTTGAAAAACAAACCCAGGAAAGCCAGAGAATATTGTCTCATGAAACAGTTTAAGTTACGGTTCAATGTGTTAAGTGACACTTTAATTGTTGTTGTTGTAATTATTATCCCATGCCTGCTCAGCAAGCCAGCTCTTGTCATCCCAAAGCCATTCTAATATATATTCAGGTCTTCTTCAGCTGTGTTACTGCTCCGTATAGTGCGTTGGTAGTTTTAAGTAACGATACAATGTCTTAAGCGACGCTTTAATAAGGTTGGCTCTGTCCTCGTTACATTGCAGCCCTTAACTAAGAAAAGTGGCATATGCCCCATTACTGATGAATAATATTGAACTTATGACGACCAGACCACAAACAGTTTATTCTGGTAATCGGGCACTCACACGTACCCTTTCATAGATAATTTATTTTCAGATGCGAAAAGGCATATTCGAATTAAAAGTGCATACACGCATGATATTATACACGATTTCATCATTACATCAATTATGCTGACATATTTGCACACACCACTCTGCACATTCTGTTTTTCTCGCAAACTCAAAATCACAGCTAAAATCTTCGAGAAGCTCACGGAACAGACCATCAACTGTCGCTCACTCACGAGTCAGTGCGTGCGCAAAATGCTTTTACGCGTCCACGTTTACTGACACTGAAAATAGAGCCCTAATGACTTGGAGGTGTCCTCTAGCATAGGGCCCTTTTGTTGGGGCATGGCAATAGGGGTTAACACAGAACACATCGATTATTTCGTTGCCCCCTCTCGTTGGTTGCAGGCAAATAACGTTATTGAAATATATATATATATATATATATACATAAAGAAAAGTCATAATAGTCTAACATTCGAATATTTATGATACGTGTGAAACTTGCCAAACATGTCGTGTGCAGTGATTAAATATGGCTGTGCATAATGTACATGTTGATTAATTGTTGCAGAATTCAACTCTGCCAGATTGGACGATTTGACACACACGTCCTGGAACGGGGCTGCTGTAGTGGCCACCATGTACTTTGAATAGAACCAAAAAGAGAAACCAGAAAAAGTGTTCAACGAGTATTGCAGATTTCATGTGACTGAAAGAAAAAGATATTCCAGAAAACCTAAAGTTATTCAGCTAATATGGAGTGCAAGAATACGACATACAATACAGTTTCTATGTCATTCAGATGAAAGGGATGCGAGAAAGCGATATTTATTTTAATATTCCATGTCGCCTGGACATAAAGAAGTTGCTCAAAGTGTTAAGTTCGACCTGTGATGTTTCAATGTAGCAAGAAGAAGTTTGTGAATAGGTCGATTTCTGCAGCTTGACCTTTCATCCAGAAAAAATCGTGTGATAAACTATTTGTCTTCTGTGTCCCCTAATGTATCGTGACAAAAGCGTGTGATAACTATGTGTCTTCTGTGTCCCCTAATTCATCCAGACAAAAACGTGTGATAAACTATTTCTCTTCTGTGTCCCCTAATGTATCCAGACAAAAAACGTGTGATAAGCTATGTGTCTTCTGTGTCCCCTAATTCATCCAGACAAAATCGTGTGATAAACTATGTGTCATCTGTGTCCCCTAATGTATTCAGACAAAAACGTGTGATAAACTATGTGTCTGCTGTGTCCCCTATTTTATCCAGACAAAAATGTGTGATAAACTATGTGTTTTCTGTGTCCCCTAATGTATTCAGACAAAAAACGTGTGATAAACTATGTGTCTTCTGTGTCCACTAATTCATCTAGACAAAAACATGTGATAAACTATGTGTGATGCGTCCCCTAATGTATCCAGACAAAAACTTGTGATAAACTATGTGTTTTCTGTGTCCCCTAATGTATCAAGACAAAAACGTGTGATAAACTATGTGTCTTCTGTGTCCCCTAATGTATCCAGACAAAAAAGTGTGATACATTATGTGTCTTCGGTGTCCACTAATGTATCCAGACAAAACCATGTTATGAACTATGTGTCTTCTGTGTCCCTTAATTCATTCAGACAAAATCGTGGGATAAAATATGTGTCTTCTGTGTCCCCTAATGTATCCAAACAAAAAAGTGTAATAAACTATGTGTCTTCTGTGTCCCCTAATGTATCCAGACAAAAACATGTCATAAAGTATGTGTCTTCTGTGACCCGTAATGTATCCAGACAAAAACGTATGATAAACTATGTGTCTTCTGTGTCCTCTAATTCATCTACACAAAAACGTGTGATAAACTATGTGTCTTCTGTGTTCCCTAATGTATCCAGACAAAAACGTGTGACAAACTATGTGAAATATGTGTCAACTAATGTGTGCAGACAAAAACGTGTGAAAAACTATGTGTCTTCTGTGTACCCTAATGTATCCAAACAAAAACGTGTGACAAAGTATGTGTCTTCTGTGTCCCCTAATGTATCTATACGAAACCGTGTGATAAACTATGTGTCTTCAGTATCCCCTAATGTATCCAGACAAAAACGTGTGATAAACTATATGTCTTCGGTGTACCCTAATTCATCCAAATAAAAAAGTGTGATAAACTATGTGTCTTCTGTGTCCCCTAATTCATCAAGACAAAACCGTATGATAAACTAAGTGTCTTCTGTGGCCCCTAATTCACCTAGACAAAAACATGTGATAAACTATGTGTCTTCTGTGTCCCCTAATGTATCCAGACAAAAACTTGTGATTAACTATGTGTCTTCTGTGACCCTAATGTATCCAGACAATAATGTGTGATAAACTATGTGTCTTCTATGTCCTCTAATGTATCCAGACAAAAACGTGTGATAAACTATGTGTCTTCTGTGTCCTCTAATGTATCCAGACAAAAACGTGTAATAAACTATGTGACTTCTGTGTCCCCTAATGTATCCAGACAAAAACAGGTGATAAAGTATGTGTTTTCTGTTTCCCCTAATGCATCCAGACCAAAAACATGATAAACTATGTGTATTCTGTGACCCGTAATGTATCCAAACAAAAACGTGTGATAAACTATATGTCTTCTGTGTCCCCATATGCATCGAGCTAAAAACGTGGGATAAACTATGTGTTTTATATGCCCCCTAATGTATCCAGACAAAAATGTGTGATAAACTATCAGTCTTCTGTGTCCCCTAATGTATCCAGACAAAACCGTGTGATAAAATATGTGTCTTCTGTGTCCCCTAATTCATCCGGACAAAACCGTGTGATAAACTATGTGTCTTCTGTGTCCCCTAATGTATCCAGACAAAAACGTGTGATAAAATATGTGTCTTCTGTGTCCCCTAATGTATCTAGACAAAAACGTGTGATAAACTATGTGTCTTATGTGTCCCCTAATGTATCCAGACAAAAACGTGTGATAAACTATGTGTCTTCTGTGTCCTCTAATGTATCCAGACACAAACGTGTAATAAACTATGTGACTTCTGTGTCCCCTAATGTATCCAGACAAAAACATGTAATAAAGTATGTGTTTTCTGTTTCCCCTAATGCATCCAGACCAAAAACATGATAAACTATGTGTATTCTGTGACCCGTAATGGATCCAAACAAAAACGTGTGATAAACTATGTGTCTTCTGTGTCCCCTAATTCATCTAGACAAAAACGTGTGATAAACCATGTGTCTTATGTGTCCCCTAATGTATCCAGACAAAAACGTGTGACAAAATATGTGTCTTATGTGTCACCTAATGTATACAGACAAAAAACGTGTGATAAACTATGTGTCTTCTGTGTCCCTTAATGTATCCAGACAAAAACGTGTGATAAACTATGTGTCTTCTGTGTTCCCATATGCATCGAGCTAAAAACGTGTGATAAACTATGTGTTTTATGTGCCCCTTATGTATCCAGACAAAAATGTGTGATAAACTATCGGTCTTCTGTGTCCCTTAATGTATCCAGACAAATCCGTGTGATAAAATATGTGTCTTCTGTGTCCCCTAATTCATCCGGACAAAACCGTATGATAAACTATGTGTCTTCTGTGTCCCCTAATGTATCCAGACAAAAACGTGTGATAAAATATGTGTCTTCTGTGTCCCCTAATGTATCTAGACAAAAACGTGTGATAAACTATGTGTCTTCTGTGTCCCCTAATGTATCCAGACAAAAACGTATGATAAAGTATGTGTTTTCTGTTTTCCCTAATGCATCCAGACAAAAAATATGATAAACTATGTTTATTCTGTGACCCGTAATGTATCCTGACAAAAACGTGTGATAAACTATGTGTCTTCTGTGTCCCCTAATTCATCTAGACAAAAACGTGTGATAAACTATGTGTCTTATGTGTCCCCAAATGTATCCAGACAAAAACGTGTGATAAACTATGTGTCTTCGGTGTCTACTAATGTATAAAGACAAAACCGTGTGATGAACTATATGTCTTCTGTGTCCCTTAACGTATATAGACAAAAACGTTTGATAAACTATGTGTCTTCTGTTTCCCCTAATGTATCCAGACAAAAACGTGTGATAAAGTATGTGTCTTCTGTGTCCCCTAATGTATCCTTACGAAACAGTGTGATAAAGTATGTGTCTTCAGTGTCACCTAATGTATCCAGACACAAACGTGTGATAAACTATATGTCTTCGGTGTCCCCTAATTCATCGAAATAAAAAAGTGTGATGAACTATGTGTCTTCTGTGTCCCCTAATGTATCCAGACGAAACCGTGTGATAAACTATGTATCTTCTGTGTCCCTTCATTCATCAAGACAAAACCGTATGATAAATTAAGTGTCTTCTGTGGCCCCTAAATCATCTAGACAAAAACGTGTGATAAACTATGTGTCTTCTTTGTCCCCATATGCATCGAGCTAAAAACGTGTGATAAACTATGTGTCTTCTGTTTCCCCTAATGTATCCAGACAAAAACGTGCGATAAACTATGTGTCTTCTGTGTCCCCTAATGTATCCAAACAAAAACGTGTGATAAACTATGAGTCTTCTGTGTCTCCTAATGTATCCAGACAAAAACATGTGATAAACTATGTGTCTTCTGTGTCCCCTAATGTATCCAGACAAAACATGTGATAAAGTATGTGTTGTATGTTTCCCATAATGCATTCAGACCAAAAACATGATAAACTATGTGTTTTCTGTGACCCGTAATGTATCCAGATAAAAACGTGTGATGAACTATGTGTCTTCTGTGTCCCCTAATTCATCTAGACAAAAACGTGTGGTAAACTATGTGTCTTATGTGTCCCCTAATGTATCCAGACAAAAACGTGTGACAAAATATGTGTTTTATGTGTCACCTAATGTATCCAGACCAAAAACGTGTGATAAACTATATGTCTTCTGTGTCCCCTAATGTATCCAGACAAAAATGTGTAATAACCTATGTGTCTTCTGTGTCCTGTAATGCATCCAGACAAAAACGAGTGAAAAACTATGTGTATTCTGTGTCCCCTAATGCATCCAGACAAAAAAGTGTGATAAACTATGTGTCTTCTGTTTCCCCTAATGGATCCAGACAAAAACGTGTGATAAACTATGTGTCTTCTGTGTCCCCTAATGGATCCAGACAAAAACGTGTGATAAGCTATGTGTCTTCTGTGTTCGCTAATGTATCCAGACAAAAACGTGTGATAAACTATGTGTCTTCTGTGTCCCCTAATGGATCCATACAAAAACGTATGATAAACTATGTGTCTTCTGTGTCCCCTAATGGATCCAGACAAAAACGTAGGATAAACTATGTGTCTTCTGTGTCCTCTAATGTATCGAACGCCCTGCAGATCATCTCGTAGTGTACCAATGAAAGATTTCATGGGTTCATGTGCATGATCTATTATAATAATACATGTTTACAAATCATGTACACATATGTACATTAAGCTGGCACGACTAAAACTAATTATGTAACTTCACTTCCAGTTCATTGTCTTGTCTTATCATGTTTTGTCCTATCAACTTGTGCCGTGAGGCACCGTAGTTTTCTATTCATAGTCAGACGTGTCGCTGAAGTGGCCGTCATCCCATGACGATTTATAATATCCGCATCATTTCCTATCCTTCTAGTTCTCGGTCTGCCATGATTGCAAAAACCCGAACGTCGTACGTTTTAGGCGCGCAGGGGTAGTTGGTCAGGAAAAATTCTCATTAGGTGGCCAAACCAATTGATTCTCTCCTCGTCATATATTCAGTGCAGGCTCTTGCTTCAAATATTCTTCTCATATCTTCGCTGCGCATTCTGTCTCTCCTAGTTACTGTGATTGTATTCTGGAGTCATCTCATCTCACATGCCGCGATCTTTCTCTCTAGAGATTTTGTTAAAGTCCATGTTTGGCACTTGTAACAGAGAGTTGGCATGAACATACTGTTGATTAGCATTATTGTTGGGGACATGTTGATGTTCGGCTGTTTCAATAATGGTGACAGCTGGTATGCTATCACATTTGCTATTTGAGACCTGATCTCAATCTCTCTATCTACACCTCCATCCTGTGTGAAAACACTGCCCAAGTACTTGAACTCCTGCACTTGTTTGATCTTAGTCCCGTGTACTGAAATGTTCATACATTTATGCGATCTGCTTATCTGCACAGTTTCTGTTTTGGATGTGTCAATTCGCATATTGTATCTTTCACATACAGAGTTGAGCGCAGTCAGATGTTGCTGCAGATCGTCTTCACTCTCATAAAGTAGAGATTGGTCATCTGCAAAAAGAAGTTCGTTTAACTGATCATCCTCTGTCCTTTTTTCCTCTGCATGTATTGGCATATGATTCATTTTGGCCTCCAGTATTATTCTGTCCATATATGTGTTGAAGAGTAGTTCTTTTTATTACGTTAATCAGATTGATACCACACCACTCCCTGCAGACCAAGACGTGCTCAAACATTGTCAGTAGATGGACTCTTGCAGGCCTGGGGTTGGACGCACTCCTACTTTGCCAATCAGAATCCCCTGAACTCAAGTTTTATTCTAAGGTCAAGGTTATGGGGGAGGGCTCGACTTCATTGCTGCGAGTATGGCTCGTTCTCTCACCGCAGAACGGTACACCTCCTGTCGAGAACATCACACAAAGCACGAACTGCATGCCTCCAGAACGGTACACCTCCTGTCGAGAACATCACACAAAGCACGAACTGCATGCCTCCAGAACGGTACACCTCCTGTCGAGAACATCACACAAAGCACGAACTGCATGCCTCCAGAACGGTACTCCTCTTGCCGAGAACATCACACAAAGCACGAACTGCATGCCTCCAGAACGGTACACCTCCTGCCGAGAATATCACACAATGCACGAACTGCGTAGCTTCATGCGATAAACACAGGGATCTCCAGAAATATTTACCATCATGAGAAAAGGTTATGTACAGAACATCCGAGATTACCTATCCCTGTGTATTATTCTTTTTCTGTCATAATGCTCTTGCCTTGTGGAGTCGTAGAGATGAGGTATGCTCTGGTTTGCTCTAAGATGATAGACTTGTGCTGCTTGCATGCTGATCTTTAGCAGTGTTATTTGATCCCCTATATTCATTGTCACCTGACTCGATCTCTTGCTTGTGGCCGTGAAGTCTAAATGTAGTATGACCTGACTGCAGGTTGACCTGACTGCAGGTTGACCTGACTGCAGGTTGACCTGACTGCAGGTTGACCTTATTTCATCCTTGTCAAATGTCCAAACAACTTTCTTTTCTGTGATTAAGTATAGTAATTAACCAATGCAGTCTCCACCATATTCATCACCGTGCTGTTGCGAATGTTGTCGCCAATTGTCTTATCTGCACCCCTTTGGTACACAGCCCGTCTCAGAGGCCTTGATCTTAGTCTTGCACATTTCTGATAGGTCATAAGTTGGATACTGGTAACATTACGTAGGGATGATTAGCATGTTTATCAGCGTATGTTTAATGGGTATAGTGACACTTGGATGATTCAGTGACAGTGCCAACTAGTAGCGCATGTTCTGCCTTTTGCCATCTTCTTCTTCTTCTGCGTACGCAGTCAGACAGTAACCATTATTTTTTCGAAAAAAGCGGCGGTCATCCTGAGGCTGTCGCCACTGCCATAGAGCTTGTCTTGCAGTTCCACTGGTGATGACCACATCTGCTCTCTCTGATCCTCGTATGTCGGGCAGTTCTGCAGCAGATGTTCAGCGGTCATTTTAGCAGTACCGCACGGGCATTCGTCAGTACACCCTATCTTCAATTTGTTGAATAGGTGGTACCTCAGTCTATTGTGGCCAGTGCGAAGTCTGAAGACAACGACTTGCTCTCTTCGGTTCAACTGGTAATAGGCATCGTTTTTGGTGTAACCAGTATGTTCGGTTTCCCATTAGGTCATGTATCTGGCTTTGATAAGCCGTTTTGACTCTTCGTACGTCATACTGGTATCTGTTTGTGGTAGTCTTGCACCTTCTTTTGCCAGTCTGTCTGCCTCCTCGTTGCCTTGGATGTTGCAGTGTGATGGGACCCACTGTACCACTACCCTTTTTGGTGCGGACTGCTGGCACAGTTTGCAGAGTGCTGCTCTTAAATCATTAAGCTCAGTGTTTTTCTGGCTTTTTAGCGCTGTGACTACGGCGAGAGCATCTGTAAGCAGGACTATATTGCTTTCATTTTCACTGCGTGTCACCATTTCTTCCACTGCCGCCCTCAGTGCCTCTGCCTCCGCTCTGAAATTGCTTGTGTACTTACCAGTAGCGAATGACAGTGTTATTTTTCTGCCATTTTGTAGGTTCAGGAATGCTCCTGCCCCTCCGTTCTGTGTTGTGTTTGTTACAGAACCGTCGGTGTATGCATGGGTCCAGTCCATGCTTGGGTAGCTTTTCGTTATGAAGCTTAGGGTAGTATCTCTCCTTTCTTTTTCAGTCTGGCAGTTTTTGTTTGCAATACCTGGTATATTTTCTACCACCTCTGGAAATATATCCTGCCTCCAGGTAGGTTTTCGTACAGTAGTGATGGGTTTTGGTGTTGTTAGTGCGTTTATGGGATCTTCGTGCATCTTTGCTTTGGCTATTTCTGCAAAGTTTCTCAGCTTTAGTTTCCCATTTCCCAAATTGTTTAGTCTCTGATGCATTGGATGGTCGGTTAGTCTTCGGAGCTTCTCTGACTGCAGCTGGGCTTTACAGTCTCTTCTATCGGTCATGGATTGCAGTTTTGTAATCTTTTCAAGTTCTACAATTGGCGTTCACTTCATGCCACCTGTTATAATTCTCATGGCTTGGTTTTGAAGTTTGCTAACTTTATCGAAGTTCGCCTTCGCTGTTGTTGTCCATGCCGCAATGCCATACTCGAGAACTGGTCTCACTCTTCCAGTGTACAGTTTCTTTAGTATGCCTTCGTCTGCTCCCCAGCTTGTGCCAGCAAGTTTCCTCATGATTGCCATTCTTTCTCTGGCTTTCATTCGGTTTCTCTCAATCTGACTTTTCATTGTCATGCGCCGATCAAATGTGAATCCCAGATAGGTTGGGTTGTCGTTTGGCTGCAGGAATTTGCCATTTAAACTTAATTTGGTATTTTTGGGTTTGATTGAAAGCGAGAATATTGTGCATGTGGTTTTCTCCTCGTTTATTTTGACCAGCCATGAGTTCGCCCACTCTTCTAGCGATGTTAGGGCCTGCTGCATCCGATTTCACACTATGGTGACATTCTTTTCAGAGGTCCACATAATCAGATCGTCTGCAAACATTGAGCTATGGACTCTTCTTGGTATATTCTCTGTAATATCGTTTATATATACCATGAAGAGTGTGGGTGACAGTACTCCCCCTTGGGGTACTTCCTGCTCGAGTGTCACATTTTTGCTCATCTGCCCTTGTACTTGGACTCTGGCCGTTCTTTGTTTGAGGTAGGGGTTGATCCACTTGTACATTTTCCCACAGACATCACTTCTTCTTAGCTTGACTCTAAGTCCATCTTTCCAGACTTTGTCAAATGCCTTTTCCAGATCCACCCAAACAGCTATTGTGTGTTTCTGTGCCTGGTAGGCATCTTCTATCTCCTGGGCTATGAGGATGACCTGGTCCTCAGTAGATCTGTGCTGTCTAAAGCCGGCTTGCTGTGGAATTAGTATTCGTTTTTCTTCCAGATGCCACATCAGTCTGGTGTTTATCATCCTTTCCATCAACTTGCCGACACAGCTCAGTAGGCTTATGGGCCTGTATCCATTTGGATCTGTTTTGTCCTTTTCTGTTTTTGGTACTGGTACCAGTACTGCGTCTTTCCATGCCTGTGGTACAATTCCCCTTTTCCAGCTTTTGTTCAGGACCGATAGCAGTTTCCTCTTCGCTGTTTGGCCCAGCCCCATCAGCATTTCGTTTGTTATCCCGTCTTTTCCGGGAGATTTCCTTTTCTTTAGTGTTCTCATAGCCTCTTCCATTTCGCGCATTGTTAATTTGGCCATCATGTGCACTTCAGGTGCCGTATTCATGTTTTCGTGCCCCTTTAGCTCTTCGCTAATGTCTGTATGCTTATCTGCAGCGACCTCGATGTGGTTTGCTCTGGCATAGTGATCGACAAAGGCGTTTGCGGCTTTCTTACCTGTGATCAAGTTCTCGCCCTGCTTGATAGTAATGTGTTTATTTGACAGGGTTTCGTCGTTAATGGCTCTGACTAGCTTCCATAGCTTGTTCCCGTCTTTGTCCAGGTTTAGACTTTCCGTTTTATTTTTCCAGCTTTCTCTTGCTGTTTGCTTGAGAGTGTGTTTGTACTTCGCCGTGGCGGCTTTGAGGGCGATGTTTGCCTCCATGGATTTTTCTCGTTCTGCCATGTTCCTAGCATTTGTTACTGAATCTTCCACTTTCTGTAACTCATCATTCCAGTAGGGCTTATAGTTTTTCCTAGCTCCTCTTGGGATGGTTTCAGAGGCGGCTTGCATTATTGCCTTGCTTAGGCTCTCTTCCATGGGCTTCATTTTGGTGTTTCGTGTGTTGATGGTTTCACACAGCCCATCTGTCAGGATTGCAAATCTGTCCCAGTCGGCTCGTTTGTAATTCCAACGTGGGAGCGGTTTTGTTTCCTGTGGGCCTACTTCCATGTCAATGGTTAGCCTGATCGGCCTGTGGTCGCTACCTGCCAGTTGGTTTAGCACCTGGCGGTCTATTTTATGGTGTATGTCCTGTGTGGAGAAGGACAAATCTGGAGTCGAGGTGGTATGCCATGTTCTTGAATAGAAGCTAGGGCTATCCTCCGGCCTATTGATTAGGGAGAGATTTGCATCTATCTCCCAATCTTCCACTTCGTCACCTCTGCTGTCTGTGTCAGAGTATCCCCATCTCTCCGAGTGGCTGTTGAAATCTCCAACTACTATGCAGTTGGAGTCTCTGACCTCCATACTCGAGAGAGATAGGTCTCTATTTGGTGGTCCGTACAGATTGAAAATGCGGAGCTTCGTCTCTTGAGCCATTATGTCCACTCCTACAATTTCTGCTTGTCCGGTGTGATTGACAGATACCGCGCTACTCGGTATGCAGTTTCTGGTCAGTATCAGGACCCCTCCTTTGTGGCCTTCTCTATCTAGACGGAAGGTCTGGTATCCTCTGATTGAGAATTTATGATTACTGTTGAGGTGCGTTTCCTGGATACATGCCACGTCAATCTTACCTTCATGCAGGTGATGTGTTAGGGAAAGTTTTTTGTTAATGACTCCCTCCGCATTCCACTGTAGTATTTTGAGGGTCTTGAGGTTTTGGTCAATAGAAGTTGCCCCATAGCCATGTGCCTTGACTCCACGACACATGGATGGGTGACCACCAGTAGTCAAGGGTGGGCCCCTTCGAGACGTGAGGCCCGGCACTATCGCTGCCTGGCAGGACTCCGCAGGATGAGCGCCATGCGTTTTTCTAATCGGTTGTACTGTCATCATGCTGCGATTTACGTTGCACTGTTTTATTAGGCTTGCGGCCCCGTGCATCCGATTTCAACAGGCGTTTCTGTAGGGATGCCCTCCTTAGCCTTTGGCTGTCCCCAGTCTATCTGCAAGGCAGCAGTTGTTTATGATCAGAGTTGTCTCTCTTATGGAAGTTGTCTTACCAGACTATCGAGTCTTCACTACTCGTGTCTATAGGGTGCAATGATGATATGTGAGATGATATATGAGATGGACTGGTTTACCAGGAAGAGAGGCAGTCCAGTGTGTCTGTATCCCAGGATTTGACATCTAATATATATCCCCCTACCCCCCACCTCCCCTTTCCAGTCTGCTGTCGTCAGTGAAGACGTTTTCGATGTGCGTAACTTTTAGTACATGCTTGAAGGTTGTATCGTCGGTATGAAAACTGCGTTGCGCTGATTGACGGCTATTTCTCACAGCTTCTTTAGTATCGCTGTTGATTATATTGTCATACTCTTGGCATGCTGAGGCGAGACACGCGATGTGTTGTTGTAAATCTTCCTCTCTATTGGGGAGGGAGACTTACGTATGGTCATCACGTATCGTCAGGCACACCATACTGATCAGACATGTTAGTTGGAGTTAGGTAAAATATACTGGCCACGACCCTCACCTCTGCTTCCTCCTTGGGAACGGACTGTTTTCATGGTAGCCTGATTAACGGAGCGAGGGATCGCATAAGAAGCCAAGCATAGAACAACCGCATGGAGAAATCCGGTCCACCATCACCAGCATGCTCGCGATGTAAGGAAATTTACTGCAATCCGTCACTTAACGTCCTTTTCAGTGCGTACAAAAAAGGATAAACCTATTATTTGTGCGCATTCAAAACAACAACCCCATCCCCTCTGCGGCAGAATGACTCTGACCGTCTACGAAAATCAATTCATTTAGCGATTCTACACGATGATTGGTTATTCAAGTAATGATATCTATATAGATACTACATATAAGAGGGAATAGGAAACATCCTTTGACAGACCGCAAACATTGCTTGAAACAACTGTGTCTGTCCCACACTTGCCCTAAATGTCCACTCGTTGTAGCTTACATCTCTCATATATTGCCTAGAAGCTGTCATTTAGCTCCGCATAGCCCCTAAACATTTTTAAATTTACTTTCTCTTGATCAATGAATGCCATTTTTAGTTCATTATTATACCTTATTGTTATTGTCACTCAGTTGTCAATGGTGCCCGTGCACCGTCTATCGTTCTTAAAGTCGCATTGTGAGTTAGTGAGCACAGGCTTTAACCTATCTCGTATTCTCTGTTGTAAAACCCTGGCGTATAGTTTACCTAAGGGCTGAGGATGGATATGCATCTGTATAAGCTACACTCTTTTCTGTGGACTTTATTTTTCAATACGGACACAGCCACCGCTCCTTTCTTTTT
Organism: Ariolimax columbianus; assembly: GCA_036924085.1. NCBI lineage: Eukaryota > Metazoa > Mollusca > Gastropoda > Stylommatophora > Arionidae > Ariolimax > Ariolimax columbianus. The sequence continues at coordinate 36,926,894 of JAVGWX010000019.1, read as the reverse complement.
TTTTCTTATTAATTTTTTAGCCACGCTACCTCTCACATTATGGTACCCCAATATGGCGTCCTTCGGTAAATGGTCATCGTCTGGGGCCTTGTTTTTGGACATCTTATAATAGGCTATGACTTTCTGCTCTAGAGCTGATTTGTTGTTAAATATGGTCAGGGCCAGCTTGTGAGGGTGTAATATCTACAAACATGGTCTGGGCATTTTGTGAGTCATGAAATATATATCCATGTTGGCAGTATCTCGAATGTATTGAAGATCGGCTTGCCATTTATGTCGTTTACTAATATGGGAAGGTTATAATGCTCATTTATCGCTCGTATACGAATGTTGATCTACCGATGAAGTGAACTGATGACCCAAGCCCTCTTAAGCTAAGACCCTGTAGATACAAGCCTCTAACCCATCTTCCTCTGTGACCTTGTCAAACCAAGTCTATCCCACCTTCCACTGAGACCTTGTAAAACAAACTATACTCCATCTCCCTCTGAGACTTTGTAAAACAACATCTCTCACACTTCCTCTGAGGTCTTCTTCTCAAACAGTGTCTTCAATGTGATCAGACGCAGCTGTTATTTACCGGATTTTCGGATTGGTAAGGTATTCAAATATACACTGTGGTCAGGGATAGAGTGTTAGAGACTGTCGTTGTAACAGGTTTCATATGTTCTCCGGGATACTATGACCAGTTTCCTAACTCGCCGCATTGTCTTATTTAACGGTCAGGCGCTCAAATACAACGTGGTAGTCGCGAGAGGGTCAGACAGTGAAGTGAACCATGTCCCTTTGCTGCGCGAGTTAATCTCTATAAGCTCTGCCTATTAGACGTTTCAGATATACACACAATTCCATACCGAGTTGGCAGGCACTGAAGGAGAGAGCAAGATCGATTCTAAACAACACTTACAGAAAAATCTATAAGAAAGGATCAACAAATATCGACACACATAAGCACACACGTAAACACATGCTCAACACACGGACTTGAACAGAGCAGCGACACACACGCACGAAATCAAATATATGAGGTACAGTCACACGGCACAAATGAACAAAGACAACTGCACCCACAAACTCAGACAAGATTTCTGCATTAGCCCTGGTTTACTTTGCCTGGGCGCTCTCGAGCCCAAACAGTATTGATTTCGCAATTATATTTTCACCATACTAAACGCGGTTGGCTCCCTTGACAGAAACTGAGAATGTGATTTTCTAACGGTTGTCTCCCGTTGTTGAGATAACAGAGGGTGTTGAATGCGTCTTAGTCGCATGATGTTGATGGCACTGAGGTGTCTCTGATGATGATGAGGTTGACATTTAAGATGAAGGCAGCTATTTGTGTAAGCGGAACCAATCTATAATAATATTTGACATTACATTATATCTTCATCAGACTTGAAATTGTTTAGTTCATGTCTTTCTCCCTTCTCCATTCTGAAGGAATACGTGGTAATTAACGGAATTTGACATTACATCGGTTACAGCATCTGTAACAAAAATCCTGCTCTAGCATTGACTTGTGCTGTAACAAGAATCAAGTTACATCGTAGACCTTCGTGTACTGTAACAAAAATCAAGTTGCATCGTAGACCTTCATGTACAAAAAATATAAGTACAGATCCCGTCACGCCATGCGGCCCATATGACATATGTTGTTAGGTCCATATTATTTTGTAACCATCGGCACATAGTGGATGATGTGGTCAGCATCACGTCAGGCGCCTTTACTTCTCAGATTATTCTGGAACTCAGTTTATGCAACTGGGTCGACATCAGGAGCCGGTTTGTGATCAGAAAAAAAACAAACCCCGCACAAACTAGGGATTGAACCCTGATCGTCTGACTGGGAAGCCAGTCACTGTACACTCTCAACAGCTAATTATGCAAAAAAACAATAAGATGTAACACTTCATTTGAATGCGATGAGATGGAATGGTTGGCGATCTAATCCCGCAAGTTTCAAGCGGTCGTGGTCTAAAGGGAGGTAAGACTCGAGTTACCTCCAGTTGACTGGAAGTCTTGCCACAAGTTCATGGTAGCTAGATTAGGAAATGAAATTGATGATCAACGCAGTTTATTGCTCACTATTATCCAAGTACATTGCAATGACGTCATCAGGACACACAACCATGTGATGGTATCATTGCTGGCGATGAGCAACTAGCAAAATAACGAGAAGGGCTCACATCAAGAATAATACATGCTTACGTGGTGCGGTCCGCAGGTGATTGCACGTGTAAAATCAACGATACTCGTGTTAGTTTAGTTTCTACCCGCTAGATGATGCTACTTAACATGCTGGTATACTAGCTTGTTAACACTTTAGATGAAAATAGTTCATGAGGTTCAAGTGGGCATATACAAATCACCAAATAACAGCCAATGCGATGGAACATATCTGTCTCGTGAGATCTTGAAACTAATTGAGATTTTAAAACTTTTAAAATATTTAAAGTAACTACTCGATTTATGTTTTCTTTTAACGGTGCTTCAATGAAAAAGTACCATAGGACTACTGCACAAATAAATTCAAAGTGCTATGCAGTGGACATCTAAAGAGGATACTATTTTAGTTTGCTCTAAGTTAATTCATGGAGACAAGCAATAATTTAGACATTAAATCTTAATAAAAACATATTAGTAGTCAACAAGCGGATGAAAGTTAAAAAGAGAATAATAATTTATAAGTTCACATATGTTAAGAGTGTCTTTTTTAGCTTTCTGGCCTTTTATATCTAAAAACAGGTAGACACTTCAAGCTAGATAAACTGGAAAAACGAATCTGTTTCAAATTATAAATAAGCGCTTTCATAATTTGTACCATGTGATTAGATGAGACGAGTACTTCAGACAAATGCGGAAAAGACAGCATCCAATAGCCAGTCCAGCACAGGTAACAGGAAATGGAGTTCTGGAAAGAGACACCGGGCCTAACGGAGTATTGCAGGTAACAACTGGTTGAAATTTTATTGATCGATACTTTTGTTGTTTAATACTTTCATCCGTTCCAACTCTCCATCTTTGAAAAGAATAAATCTCATTTGATATCATCGTTTCCAACTTGATATCCTGACCGGACTGGAGACATAGTCGTGTATCTATAATACGGTGTTATAGGGGGAAAAGGACTGGTCAGGCAAAATGTACTGATCAGACATGTTAGTCAGGGTCAGGTAAAACATACTGGACAAGACCCTTACCTTGGCTTTCTCGTAGCCGTTCCCGGAAACAAGCTATTTTCATGGTAGCCTGGCTAACAAGGTGAGGGATCGACGTAATTCTCGTAGTAGGGAGTGACACGCAGATGAGTAGGAGTTCGTGATCTCTCGTTGGCCCAAGTAAACAAAAGAATGTATGTTTTTGACTGGACAATCTCCAAGGCGCATGTCTCCTTTTGGGCAGAAGGTGTTGAACACGGCCTGTGTTTTCTTTCTATTGGTGTGTAGTCCAACTGCAACGCTTGCTGTACTGAACTCATTCAGACTTTTCTCCTGTTCCTTGACTCTGTGGCTGAGGACGACAATGCCATCGGCGAGACCCAGAGGAGTGAACATTTCTCCTGTTGATGTCTCTCTCTTCCTAGTCCGTGATTGTAAAGACCTCGTTAAGGGCGCTGTGGAGAAACTTTCAGAGACTGTATCCTCCTGTCGGATGCCACGTTGTATCGGCATTATAATCAGCTGTAGAAGACTGTGATATCCGTGGTGCATCCCCTACTTCACTACATCCATATAATAATAAACAACAAACACAAACAATGCCGGTTAATCACCTGAGCAATAGCCAAAACTGGCAGACACATTCTTTAAAATATCTGAGCTCAATCTAGAAGAGATGCTGTGAATGACTTTGAAAGAAACATCCCCAAAACAAAGATGCTGATACTAAGAGCATGACTCTGCTGACTAAACTCCCATTGAGATAGAATAGAGTCAATAAACAGCCTGAGCTGTAGACATCCATTTGAAGCAATAACAAATCCCCTTGTTTGTTTCCAATGCCCCAAAAACAGTTTATTCTTTTTTTTTGTCACCCTGAACTGGAAGTTAAGTAGCGGGTTGCAGTAGCTTTTCTCACGTCCCGAACCTGTTGATGGAGGCGGACGGGGATCCTCCAGGCGGTAGTGCTATGCTTGGGTTCATCTGCGTATTGTTCACTACTACGGGGATCACGTCGGTCCCTCATCTCGTTAGTCAAACTGCCATGAAAACAGCCTGTTTTTTTTTTAAGGAGGGCTACGAGGAAGCCAAGTATGGCCAGTATGTTTTGTCTGACTCTGACTAACCTGTCTGATTAGTATGTTGTGCCTAACCCTAACCTGTCTGATCAGTATGTTGTGCCTAACCCTAACCTGTCTGATCAGTATTTATTGCCTGACCCTGACTAACCGGTTTTATTAGTATATTCTACTTGACACTGACTAACAAGTCTGATCAGTATGTTAGGCCTGATCAAAAGATAGTCTTCCTCCCCCAGATCACCTTGACCTTCATAAAACTACAATGATGAGACATCTCGTGTTTTCCTAATCCAAATCTAACCATTGAAAACACTCTTTCTGTCAGACCTGATTCACTGATCAGAATCGAACATTTTTTTCACATAATGGCAAATCATCAAGAGTTGACGCTCGCCGATGATTGTGAAAATCAGTTCACGTCAAATACATCACATACAAAGCACATTTATTAATAATAATAATATTTCTGCTTCATCGAAAGAGTTGTTAAATAAAGGACAATCCTTGTACGTTTTAAATGAAGGAAATTACAACTGTATGCCACGGCTGGCTAACACTACCTCCAATTGTAGTAGCGTAGTAAAACATACATCATAAATGATTATGTATTTAAATATACCACATTAAGAATGTACGCGCAAAGTGTGGTATACCAACAGAGAATCATTGCTGCATTAGAACTTGCTACAAAAGTCAACACAGTCAGAGTTTAAAAGATAATTCGGTCAGGATCTCTAGGCGTCAAGTACTGCTCCTGGCTTTAGGGGGCCGTTATGTACTTCTCTCCCGGCGCTTTAATGTAATGGATCAGGCCTCCCGGCGCCTTATTGTACTGGTCCAGGTCTCCCGGCGCCGTAATGTACTGGTCCAGGTCTCCCGGCGCCTTAATATACTGGTCCAGGTCTCCCGGTGCCTTGATGTACTGGCCCATGCCTCCCGGCGCCTTAATGTACTGGCCATGCTTCAAGTCGATTTAATGTTTTTGTCATGGTCTCTAGGCGACTTAATGTACTTTTCATGGCCTGTATAGGCCATAATGTACTAATGAGGGATTCTAGGCGCCTTAATGTACTGATCAGGGTCTCTATGCGTCTTAATCTCCTATCAGGGTCTCTAGGCTCTTTAATGTACTCGGCAGACCTTCTAGTCGCGTTATTGCACTGGTCAGGCCCTCTATGCGCCTCAATCTACTGGTCAGGCCTTCAAGGCGCCTTAATGATCAGGGTCTCTTAATGTACTGGGCAGGGCATATATGCACCTTAATGTAGTGGTCAGGGTCTCTAGACGCCTTAATGTACTAGTCAGACCTTCCAGGCGACTTAATGTACTGGTCAGGGCCTCTAGACGCCTTAATATACTAGTCAGACCTTCTAGGCGACTTAATGTAGGTAATAACGAGCATGTCAAATTGAATGTTAGTTTATTATGGTTTCATCGGACGCTTCAGCACTTTATATAATATATCTCCCTTTTTCTCACTATGGCTCTTTCTCTCTCTTTTTCTATTTCTCTCTCTCTCTCTCTCTCTCTCACACACACACACGAACACTCTTTCTCTGTTTGTCTTCCTCTTTCCTTCATGAAAGCCATCGTGTCTGGCGTTAAGCTATTTGACATTTACTTGGCTTTCGTTTCTGCACATCTCCACTGACTGTTAGTGTACTCTTCATTACACTGATTTATAATCTCTCTCTCCCACTTTCTCAATCTCACACTGTCTTTTAATGTCTATCTATACATCTATCTATCTATCTATCTATCTATCTATCTATCTATCTATCTATATATATATATATATATATATATATATATATATATATCTACGAGTGGCGTGCAAGTCAAAACCGGACTTGATTTTTAAGAACCTTTTTTTTCTAAGCGGTCAAAATGCCATTAATTTTGAGATATGTTCTCCTGCAACGTTTTTGCACATATTCCAGCGTTTAAATAATGCTTGAAATGTTTAAGCTAGAAAGATTTGTCAAAATGTCTGAACAACGGGAACATACAACAAATTAGTTCATGCAGAAGCAGAGGCACCGAAGGACGCAGCTAAGCTTGTAGTCCAAGATAACGATATCCGCCAAGAAAACATAGTATTCTTGACTGATGCCGTGTCAGTATTAGCAGCGCTAAAACAACACAAAGATGAGGATCTCGAGCAATGTATGTTTTCCCTGACACAGCTCTCAGCAGAACACCCAAAGTTGGTCATACAGTGGACGCCATCCCACTACAATATTGAAGGCAATGAATCTGCAGACAAACTAGCAAAGTGTGTAGGAGCATTCTCACAAAAAGACCTAAGTATCACATATAATGAGACCAAGACTATAATTAAAGCCAATTTCAGGGTAAAATGGGCTGATCAACACCCTGACTTCCGAAAAAAGACAGCTACTTTAACTTTACTAGAGAAGAGCAAGTCATCATCTTCAGACTGAGAACTAGGCATAACAGACTCAAAGGTCATCTTTACAACAAAATGAGGATTGGGACAAATGACAAGTTTCCATGTGGGGAGCATATCATGACCGTGGAACACATCCTACAAAGCTGCACGCTCACGCAGGAAAAAAAAAACAATACTGGCCTTTCTAGACAGATATGAGACTAAAGCTATATGGAGATGAAAGAGCCTGACAAAAAACGGTGTTCTTTGTAAGAGAAACCGGAGCCTTGATCTGAGGATGAACTGAAAAGAAGCCTTTAATGCATTCTCTTCCTTGAGGTAGCCTGGTCTTGTTTGAAAGATGCTATTTGTCTGTATACATAGCTTTCGTCCTGGTGTGTCTGTCTTTTATTACCTTGTATTTTGATTGTATCCACTGCTCTTTATCATTACAGTACATTAGTCTGTATCATGTTGTTCATTACCTTATATTTTGGACTGTTTATGTTCTTTCTTTTTGTCCTTATGTTCAAGATATTTTCTGCCATTCATACTTGGTTTTTCGTAAACTGTTTTATCGTTAGCGTTAATCGCCCCGTATATTTGTCTTTTTAAACTGTATCCATGTGTGTTTATATTATCTTCTGGGCTTTCTGTTTCGTGTTGCTCTTTGTTTTCTGACAATAAACTATACTATATATGTTTGACGTCCACGCGATCTTACATCTGATGTATTGTTGATGTACCTATTTTATCACACTTTCTATATAGTCTTTCTATGTTTTTTTCCCAATTATGATGACTATTTTAGTAACAACTGGATTAAGTATCTGGATAGTATGTCTGGACCCAGATAACATGTTGCCAATATGATACTATTTATGAATCTCTCCTTCATTACAATAAAGTTAGTTTGATTTTGAAAAACTACATGTCCTGTGTTTTCTTAACGGGTATATTCTTCATGGAGATTGTTGACAAATGTGTTACACATAACTAGTAGTTCTTTTCATAGCATTTGTTCTGTTTGTTTCCTTTATTGTTTCTTATTTTCATTCCAAGTTGTCCACTATATTTTCATATTTACCTGTTCTTCTCTTGGTTCATATTTCCATTACTTTCAGAACGTCATCATATATTATTGGTTTGATGGTCGGATGTTACTCGTCTATTTCTTCATCATATTACTGCGTTCTTCAGTTGGTGCATTCGTTTGTAGAATGGCCACATAGAATGGTCTAACCTTAATCTTCAGTAGCGTCGTTTGTTTCAATATCTACAAACACATCTTTCTTGATTTCAGCTCAACCTAATCCTTACGCCTCGTTCTTGTCTCTCTCCTTTTGAATGCATTACCGTATGTTGGTCTGTAATCTCTAAGACTTGCCTCTGCCATATCCAATATATCAAGTTTTATAGCATTGACCTCTAGTACACCAAATATGTGAAGTTGTATGGCATTGATCTTTGTCACACCCAATATATCAAGATGTATAGCACTAGCCTCCGTCACATCCAATATATCAAGTTGTATATCATTCGCTTCAGTAGCACCCAATGTATCAAATTGTATGGGACTGGCATATGTCACACCCAATGTATCAAATTGTATGGGACTGGCATATGTCACTCCCAATGTATCAAATTGTATGGGACTGGCATATGTCACACCCAATGTATCAAAGTGTATGGTACTGGCATATGTCACACCCAATGCTTCAAATTGTATGGGACTGGCCTATGTCACACCCAAAATATCAAATTGGCCCCTGAAGTCAAGTCACCGGTCTGAAATTTTCCGTTAACTACTCTAACATTCCATGTACTAAATTTCCTTCCGTAAAGTTTCTCAATACTAGAGGCATCATTTGGAAACCATAGTGGAAGAAATGATTGGGAAAAACAAGCAAATAACGGACATCAAATGCAATAAAATAGTGGGCCAAGGCAATATGAGAATCAAGGGCCGAGTTGAAGATAGACGGCCCATAAAGGCGTCGGTGACATTATAATTGACGCGACCTTATTGCTCTCAGGAAATGTGAAGGGACAGAAGTGATAATATGCTCGGCCTACCATCGCCATTGCGATCAATGTCATCATCAGCTTGTAGGTCAAATACTTTTATGAAGCAGACGTTTCTTGACTAATTATGACGTCATCATCAGCTTGTAGGTCATTTAATCTGATGAAGCAGACATTTCTTGACGAATAATGACGTCATCATCAGCTTGTAGGTCATATAATCGTATGAAGCAGACGTTTCTTGACGAATAATGACGTCATCATCACATATGACTTTTGCAGATCTTGAATTCCGTTCTAACTGCCCCACCAGTTTCCAATTTCTCAAAATCCGTGCCAACATTCAAATACCTCCAGTTTCCCCGCATCGCTAAATGTCTCCTCCGTATAAAACATGTTGACTTTACCTACAGAAATCAGAGCTCTTCCGTTGGAGAGATCAGCCAGCCACACTCAGGGCCATGACATCTCAACCCGGCCAGTGTCTGTCTGCTCTGAGTGCCATTGAGGGAGAGAGTATCCATTAGCGACAAGTGCGTTCCACCGCAGAAACGGGAGACAACAGTTTTTATTTATATATAGATTTCTAGGATATATTTATATCACATGTGCATATCTTAATCGACAGTGGTAAGATCGTGGTCTCGCCAGTTGAACCCGTGCTAATCTCCTTATGTCTGCAAGTATCAATAAATTCATTTTTGCTATTATTTCTCATTTGATGTTTCTAAATCAATGAAAAATTGCTCTTTTAAAATAATGTTCATTTATATTTTGCAATGTTAATTTTACTTCAACGCATTTTTTATATTTTATTTATTGTATTCTTATTCCTGTTCTCATTTCTTGGTTTTCAATTCTGACATTATTTCACATATTACGTTCATCTGTCTTTAGTTTTATTGTTTTCTTTTGTTGAATGTTTTCACTTTTTTTCCGTCATGATATGTAATAAGTATTTCTTTTTTTCGGTTTTCACTTTTTTCTGCGCAAACTTTTTCCAATGTTCCTTTCTACCCTCTAGCTTATCTCATCGTTCTGTGTTGTTGTTTTACATTCAACTTCTCATATCGGATCATATTCATTCTATCGTCTTTTCTTGTTTGACATTTTTGTGCATTAATTTGCAACCATTTGACTTCTTATTTTTATATTTTCAAAATGTAACTCTGCCCTCCGCATTCTTTTTATTTCTACTTTCTCACGATTTGGCTTTATTACTCTGTATAGTTTCCCACGCTTTCGTATTGCTCTCTCTCTCTCTCCCTCTCTCTCTCTCTCTCTCTCTCTCTCTCTCTCTCTCTCTCCTATCTGCCTGCTCTTTTATTCCTCAATCTGTTCCCGACAACCCACCCACTCCTCCCACACTACATGCTAATTCGTCCACTCCCTCCCTCCACTCCTCACTGTCAGCTCTGACAATCAGTGCCGCTCCCGACCTGCCTTAAAGTCAACGCTCATAAGTGTCGACAGGCTCCTTGCTCGGAACTGTGCTGAGAGCGACACTGTAACCTACCATTTATGCAAGTATATGAATGCGAATGTGTGTAGTTATCACCTGTAGATGATTTTATATGTAGATGTGCCATGTGGCTTTTAAAAAGATTGCTTTTTTTTGTAATGAAGTCATTTGTTTTGCTATTGTGTATTCACTACAACGCGAATAAGCGTTTAACGTGGTTCTTCTTCTTCTTTTCTTCTTCTTCTTCATCGTACGCAGTCAGACAGCAACCATTATTTTTTCGAAAAATCAGCGTTCATCCTGAGGCTGTCGACACTGCCATAGAGCTTGTCTAGTGTTGCCACTGGTGATGGCCACATCTGCTCTCTCTGATCCTCATATGTCGGGCAGTTTTGCAGAAAATGCTCAGCGGTCCTTTTCCCGGTACTACACGGGCATTCGTCAGTGCCACCTATCTTCAATTTGTTGAATAGGTGGTACCTCAGTCTACTGTGGCCAGTACGAAGTCTGAAGACCACGACCTGCTCTCTTCTGTTCAACTGGTAATAGGCATCGTTTTTTGTGTAGCGAGTATGATCGATTTCCCATTTGGTCATGTATCTAGCTCTAATAAGCCGTGTTGACTCTTCGTATATCATACTAGTATCTGGTTGTGGTAGTTTTGCACCTTCTTTTGCCAGTCCACACAGCCCATCTGTCAGGATTGCAAATCTGTCCCAGTCGGCTCGTTTGTAATTCCAACGTGGGAGCGGTTTTGTTTCCTGTGGGCCTACTTCCATGTCAATGGTTAGCCTGATCGGCCTGTGGTCGCTACCTGCCAGTTGGTTTAGCACCTGGCGGTCTATTTTATGGTGTATGTCCTGTGTGGAGAAGGACAAATCTGGAGTCGAGGTGGTATGCCTATTGATTAGGGAGAGATTTGCATCTATCTCCCAATCTTCCACTTCGTCACCTCTGCTGTCTGTGTCAGAGTATCCCCATCTCTCCGAGTGGCTGTTGAAATCTCCAACTACTATGCAGTTGGAGTCTCTGACCTCCATACTCGAGAGCGATAGGTCTCTATTTGGTGGTCCGTACAGATTGAAAATGCGGAGCTTCGTCTCTTGAGCCATTATGTCAACTCCTACAATTTCTGCTTGTCCGGTGTGATTGACAGATACCGCGCTACTCGGTATGCAGTTTCTGGTCAGTATCAGGACCCCTCCTTTGGAGGCCTTCTCTATCTAGACGGAAGGTCTGATATCCTCTGATTGAGAAATTATGGTTATTGTTGAGGTGCGTTTCCTGGATACATGCCACGTCAATCTTACCTTCATGCAGGTGGTGTGTTAGGGAATGTTTTTTGTTAATGACTCCCTCCGCATTCCACTGTAGTATTTTGAGGGTCTTGAGGTTTTGGCCAATAGAAGTTGCCCCATAGCCATGTGCCTTGACTCCACGACACATGGGTGGGTGACCACCAGTAGTCAAGGGTGGACCCCTTCGAGGCGTGAGGCCCGGCACTATCGCTGCCTGGCGGGACTCCGCAGGATGAGCGACATGCGTTTTTCTAATAGGTTGTACTGCCATCATACTGCGATTTACGTTGCACTGTTTTGTTAGGCTTGCGGCCCCGTGCATCCGATTTCAACAGGCGTTTCTGTAGGGATGCCCTCCTTAGCCTTTGGCTGTCCCCAGCCTATCTGCAAGGCAGCAGTTGTTTATGATCAGAGTTGTCTCTCTTATGGAAGTTGTCTTACCAGACTATCGAGTCTTCACTACTCGTGTCTATAGGGTGCAATGATGATATGTGATATGATATATGAGATGGACTGGTTACCCGGAAGAGAGGCAGTCCAGTGTGTCTGTATCCCAGGATCGTCACGTCCTGCCAGAAACGTAGCATTTGCATGTGAGTGGGGTATCTCTTTTCCCTTTATTTTCTTGGCTTCTATGCAGGGATGGTACGCCTAGCATTCCCCGCCACCTGGGGTGTTGACACAGTGGGGCAGGTGTGCAATGTCCGCTGGTCTGCATCTCTTCTGCGTCCAGCATGGTAGTTATATGGCTGATAACGTACAGAGGTAGATATCGTAGCCGACGTGCATTTAACCAGAGGAAAAGCCTGGTAATGTCATAGAGATGTTGTTCGCCTGGTGTGCGGACAGCTCTCATGGTCAGTGGTTGAGTCTCGACAGTTCACAGTGAGGTGGCTGCTCTACTGTTTTCGACACCCTGACCAGGTACTAAGTCTTTAGTTGGTGGTTTCGCACCCCATCGCCGTATAAGGTGAGTATCAAGCAGTTGTCCGCCCGCTTTGATCGGCGGACGGCAAGGACCTCTTGCTGCGGCTCTACCGGCTATGGCTGGGGCGCAAGCCCCAGGTCCCGAGCATGTAGGAGCCTCCCATTGCAGTGGTGCTGAGATTTTGGGCGGGATTGCGGCTTACAAGGGTTCGGCCGTAATCCCCCACATGGTAGCCTCGCGCCATTGGCTTATCAGCCTGGTACGTGAACCAAAGTGTCTGCGGGTCCTCTCGATATGAGCTGGTTTTCCGTAGCAACGCCCTGTCATTAGTAGGGTAAAACTGACCTGTCTTCAGATGGTCTATTTCCAGCACCCGTTCACTATTTGGTCAGACGAATTTATTGAGGGCTTTTGTTTGTCAATGACCAGGTATTTGAAATCTGCGGTTTCTGCGGACACGATTAGACACGATTTCCGTAGCGTTCTTTCATTAGAGTGTTTGAGAGCTGCCTTATCTTCCGTGAGTCTAATACCAGCGTACGTTCATTGTTTGACCCAAACAGTAGTGCTCTCGATTTGTCAGTCGTTCTACAGTATTGGCGTGTTCAGTCAAATAAAGCCGCAGGTTCCACTCCTGGTGGTTCCCTTCCGTCAATTCCTTTAGCGAGACAATCAAGTTATTTAGAGGGTGGCCCCAGATTTTCGAGGGTCTAATTCCAGCACATGTTCACTATTAGACCCCACGAAGGTGCTCTCTTTTTGACCGTCATTCTACAGTATTGGCGTGTTAAGTTAGTTTAAACCTCAGGCTCCACTCCTGATAGTGCTCTTCCGTCAATTCCTTTGTCATAACACTTGATGTAAACCAACCGAGCCACAGGGGGCATAGCCCCAGGTTTCTGAGGTCTAAATCCAGCACCAGTTCCATATTAGACCCCAGAAAAGTGGTCTCAGCATGTCAATCATTTCAGTGTTGGCCGTGTTGAGTCAAATTAAGCCGCAGGCTCCACTCCTGGTGGTGCCCTTCCGTCAATTCCTTTAAGTTTCAGCTTTGCAACCATACTTCATCCGGAACCAAAACACTTTGGTTTCCCGGAAGCTGCCCGCAGAGTCATCGAAGCAACTCCTGCGGATCGCTAGTCGGCATCGTTTATGGTCAGAACTACGACGGTATCTGATTGTCTTTGCGCCTCTGACTTTCGTTCTTGATTAATGAAAACATTCTTGACAAATGCTTTCGTAGTAGCTCGTCTTGCGGGGTTCCAAGAATTTCACCTCTAACGCCGCAATACGAATGCCCCCGTTTGTCCCTGTTAATCATTACCTCCAGTTCCGAAAACCAACAAAATAGAACCGAGGTCCTATTCCATTATTCCGTGCACCATTATTCAGGCAGCCGAGGCCTGCTTTGAACACTCTAATTTTTTCAAAGTAAACGCGCCGGCCACCCAGGACGCTCAGCGAAGAGCACCCGTGGGAGAGAGCCGGCAGACGGTAGGGCAGGAGACAACGGGCAGTGAACCGGCGCGAGCTGGACCGCCCGCCTGCGCCTGAGATCCAACTACGAGCTTTTTAACTGCAACAACTTTAATATACGCTATTGGAGCTGGAATTACCGCGGCTGCTGGCACCAGACTTGCCCTCCAATAGATTCTCGTTAAAGGGTTTAAAGTGTACTCATTCCAATTACGGGGCCTCGAAAGAGTCCCGTATTGTTATTTTTCGTCACTACCTCTTCGTGCCGGGAGTGGGTAAGTTGCGCGCCTGCTGCCTTCCTTGGATGTGGTAGCCGTTTCTCATGCTCCCTCTCCGGAATCGAACCCTGATTCCCCGTTACCCGTTACAAACATGGTAGGCATGTCACGTACCATCGACATTTGATAGGGCAGACATTTGAAAGATGCGTCGCCGGCACATGAGGCCATGCGATCAGCACAAAGTTATCCAGAGTCACCAGTGGGGACGCCGCAACCCCGCGAGGGGAAACGACGATTGGTTTTGAACTAATAAAAGCGCTCTTTCCGCGAGGGTCGGAGCTTGGTAAGCATGTATTAGCTCTAGAATTGCCACAGTTATCCAAGTAGGATCGTGTCATCTAAGGAACCTCGACTGATTTAATGAGCCATTCGCGGTTTCACCGTGAGACAGTGTGAACTTAGACATGCATGGCTTAATCTTTGAGACAAGCATATGACTACTGGCAGGATCAACCAGATATCTGTCGGAGACGTACGTACAGCACACACCGGTCGGCGGAGGAAGGGTGTGTAAAAAGCCTCACTGGGACGGCCGCAGGGACCGACTGACGGGACGGACGGACGGTTTGTTCCACCCGTCCCTCACTCCGTCGACCTAGGACCGCCTGAAAGGGGCCTCCCACACGCACCAGACGACCGACCGACCGGGCTCGCTCGAGGAGGGATGGCAGCGCTCTGTGCAGAACAGATCCCAACGACCTCGGCGATGCATTTCACTGGGACTAGGAGACAATTTGGTCTGCCGGCCTGCCCTTCTCCGTAGGAGAACGCAGGGCCTCGAGGCACGATTCCTGCTTTCCATTTGCCGGTCACAAGCTCTTTGCGAGAGTCGGACCACCAGCGAGACGTACTGTCGAGCTATGCTATAAGCCTTAGATAAATCACCACGGACGGACCACGTTTCCTGATACGGATCAGACTAGCGCACCTCGGTGGAGGAGCCACTACAACAAACCGCACCCAATTCGCTCTACGGGGAAAGGCAGGCGAGCGTTTTCCGCAAGCCCGCGCTATCGCTCCGCCTGGCGGGACTGAGATCGCTTTACGAACACTGGTTGAAATTGAGTCGCTGCGGCGAGACAACTACCCAAGATCCAAAAAAAAATACAACTTTTCACCAATTAGTCTTGTCAACTTTTGTTATTTTAGTCTTGTCAACTTTTGTTGTTTTAGTCTTGTCAACTTTTGTTATTTTAGTCTTGTCAACTTTTGTTATTTTAGTCCTGTCAACTTTTGTTTTTTTAGTCTTGTCAACTGTTATTATTTTAGTCTTGTCAACTTTTGTTATTTTAGATTTGAGAAACGGGAACTATAAAGTCTCGTGTTTTTACATGAAATATAAAGTCTCTTCTTCTAACATGAAATATAAAGTATCGTGTTCTAACATGAACTGTAAAGTCTCATGTTCTAATATGAAATATAAAGTCTCATGTTCTAACATGAAATATAAAGTCTCGTGTTCTAACATGAAATATAAAGTCTCATGTTCTAACATTATTTTATAAAGTCTCGTGTTCTAACATGAAATATACAGTCTCATGTTCTAACATGAAATATCAAGTTCCGTCTTTTACCAGGATAAAGTCTCATGTTCTACCAGAATAAAGTTTCATGTTCTACCAGGAAATATAAAGTCTCGTGTTCTACCAAGACATATAAAGTCCCGCGTTCTACCATGACATATAAAGTCCCGTGTTCTAACATGAAATATAAAGTCTCATGTTCTACCAGGATAAAGTCTCATGTTCTACCAGGAAATATAAAGTCCCGTGTTCTACCAGGACATATAAAGTCGCATTTTCTACCAGGACATATAAAGTCCCGTAATCTAACATGAAATATAAAGTCTCATGTTCTTCCTGGAAATGTCGGACGCTTCAGAAAATTTGTCACGATTCACAACACATGTTCGGACACACGCAATTACAATACGTGTGCCGTTTATTTTAAGACGTAGACTAACCTTAATCTGACGTACGAGGCGTGTTCAAGTGAAACCGGACCTAACTCCACAAGTGAACATACATACGATGCGCATGATTACGTCACTGCTGATGTAAATAGCACATACCAACCGTCAAGTTTGACAAATGTCATTATCATCCAACTCATAGTTACCTGAGCGGATCGTTGAAAACATGGCGACTGTGACTCGGAATCCGTTCAGAGTTGATCAGGGAGTGGTGATTCTGTTTCTAACATCTGAAGAATATCGACCAGTTGACATTCATCGCAGAATGCAGGCAGTGTATGGTGACAAGAGTGTGGCAAAAGTAAGCTCCGGCGACGGTTCACCCGAATTGCTGCATTAATTTGTGCGATGGCATTTTCTGACGCAACAATGTGCGACTGACCTAGTCTCAGAAAAGATCTTTCGTTAACTCACGTCCTTCTTTAAACATCGTTGTTCAATTCTTCACTGATGTCTTCAACACAATTTTGTTACCATACACTGCCTGCATTCTGCGATGAATATCAACTGGTCGACATCCTTCAGCGGTTAGAAACCGAATCACCGCTCTGGACGGATTCCCTATCACACTCGCCGTGTTTTCAACGGTCTGCTGAGAAAACAATGAGTCGGAGGATAATTAAATTTTTGCAAACTTGACGGTTGTTATGTGCGGTTTACATCAGATGTGCCGTCATCACGCGCATCGTAGGTATGTTCACTAGGTGCAGTTAGGTCCGTTTTCATTTGAATACGCCTCGTATATATTAGAATTCGGATACAATTACATTCGTAACGCATGAAAACCCCTCACAATGAAGTTATATCCATTTGTCGACAGCGTGGTAGTCTGGTATCACTGTCTTTCATCCCACATAAGAGAACAATGCACGTCTTTGATATAAGTGAGCGGTCACTCTCACGCTGGGTCGAAGATTAGGGAAGTCCATTTTCAATTAACATGACATAGCTAGAAAGGAAGATCACGTTAGATAGTGTTGTCAATGAGGAAACTAAACGAGAAATGTGTAGCATGGTTTACTCTAAAGAAATAATGACACTATAGAGTTGAAAGTTTGACTAGGAATGATCAATGCCATTACTGCCTCAAAATCGACATTATTGACAACGGTAAAGTGTGCATGTTTCGCATATTGCAAGTTTACCAGAGTAATACATATCATTTGTGAAAAACCGCATCGCATCTAATACTTTCCACAAGGTAGTATTAAAGTGAAGTAAAAGAAATGCGCAGGCAATACTTTGATAGTGTGTACATAGATGAAGCATCAATCAATGCCCATCACAAAACAGAGAATGAATGGGCCATTAAATGGAACAATGACAAAAATGGTACCATGTAGCAAAGGAAATCAATTGATAATAGCCTATGCAGGTAACAGACAATAATGGACTATTGGAACATTCTAAATCACTTTAGTTTCAAAATTGACAGACAATCTGGACTATCAGGATGAGACGAAAGGTCATATTTCGATATTTAGAATGTAGATTGAGAATAATGTTCACTCGAAAATCCTCTCTGTCTAATAATGTACAATGCATCATGCAACGATACAGCAACACACCCTATCATGTTAGAAACTTGAAATAAGGACGCCGTTAACAAAGAGACAGATGCATTTGAGAGAAATGAACTTCAAACTTGAATTGGAGGTTCATTTTCCTGCTGAAAATGGGTGTGTCGGACCGGAAGGTGCAAGTGTCGAAGTCAAGCTGTAAACTAACGACACAATGCATTCCGTTCTCCGGATTGCATCCTGTTACTTGCAGAGCTCTGTTCAGGGATATGCAGTGAGATATTGAGAACGAATGCAGAAGAAGAAAACAAAATGTGTTCATTTTAAAGGAGACAATAAAGGCAACGAAATGCATTCTTCTTCTTTTGTAATCTCACTTTCTACACGGCTATTGGCCAGTTTCGGGGTTTGCATTTGTCTTTCGCCTCTCTCTGTGGCCAAAGTGACACTTATCCTTACTTTAAGGGAAGGCTTCTTTACGCTGTCTATCCACCTTTTCCTAGGTCTACTACTCGCCCGTCTTCCTGATGTTCTCCTGTAGAAGGTTGCATGAACAGTGGTGTCTGGTTGCATTCTCACAATGTGATCACACCAGTTCATTCTCTGTTACCCGATGAACTTCCAGCAGAGAATGTTCCAACCTTCTCCCGAATATTTAAATTCATATTCACACTGATAGAAAGTCAAGAAACATAGTCAAAGGTGTTTCAGACTGCCCCTGACCATTCGCATTTGAAATAAACAAAAGGAGAGTGAGCAAAAGTTCAGGACACGTGACAGGTGAAAACCAATCGTATAAGCTTTGCAATATCAACAAACGTACCTCAGCAGTGCTCATAAAGTTGACAGACAGTGCAGAGCTAAATGGGTAGACTACGTATTAACAGAGGAAGATGATTATTGACACAAGGATGGTTTGCGGTCCACTCAGTCAAGCCTATTCATTGATCTCTTAGACGAATCTGACTCTGAATAGAGTGAGTACAGACTCCTTGTAAGCTTCTATCAGCAAATAAGTATAGGAATTATTGCATGTGCGTACGCCTCGTAGAACTCATGTGATAATATTACCAGCGCGAACACACAAACACACACACACACATACGTGCACACACACGCATAGAAACACATACACAACCACATACAATCACGCACACGAAGTAGACCTATATCATCCTTCAACTTCTACTGTGGACCTACATTACATACAGAGATAAATATAAACGCATCTTATTTTCAGCTGCCTGCAGAAATCTTGCAACATCATAGTTGAAGATGCACAACTGACCCATGGACATGATGATGGTGGGTACAAATACAATATAGTACGTTTGTATGAACCACGTATTGTCGTCCTTAGAAAATATCAAATAATCCCTCCGCTTTGACATTACAGCAGTGTCTTCACACTAGGTGTGTTCAATTGAAACAGGATCTACATGCACCAAGTGAACACACGTACGATGCGTATGATGACGTGTAAGAGCTGGTGTAAACAGCACACACCAACCGTCAAGCTTGCAAAATTTCATTATATTTCGATTTATATTTTCCTCGGCAGACTGTTGAAAACATGGCAGGAGTGACACGGAATCCGTCCGGAGTTGATCAGAACAGCTGAAGGATGTCAACCAGTTGACATTCATCGCAGAATGCAGGCAGTGTATGGTGACAAAAGTGTGTCGAAGATAACAGTGAAGAACTGGGCAAGGATATTTAAAGAAGGACGCGAGTTAACAAATGATCTTCAGAGACAAGTTCAGGCTCATAATGTTGCGTCAGAAGATACTCTCGCCAAAATTGATGCATCAATTCGGGTGGACCGTCTCCGATGCTAACGTTTTGTGGTAGAGAAATTCGCTGTGTCGCTAGGGACAGTTCAAATGGTGGTTAGCCAGAAACTGACGTATCGATACCCATTGCGATCTTCTTCTTCTTCTTCTTCTTCTTCTTCGTACGCAGTCAGACAGTAACTATTATTTTTTCGAAAAAAGCGGCGGTCATGCTGAGGCTGTCGCCACTGCCATAGAGCTTGTCTTGCAGTTCCACTGGTGATGGCCACATCTCCTCTCACTGATCCTCGTATGTCGGGCAGTTCTGCAGCAGATGTTAAGCGGTCATTTTACCAGTACCGCACGGGCATTCGTCGGTACGACCTATCTTCAGTTTGTTGAATAGGTGGTACCTCAGTCTATTGTGGCCAGTGCGAAGTCTGAAGACAACGACCTGCTCTCTTCGGTTCAACTGGTAATAGGCATCGTTTTTGGTGTAACCAGTATGTTCGGTTTCCCATTTGGTCATAAATCTGGCTTTGATAAGCCGTTTTGACTCTTCGTACGTCATACTAGTATATGTTTGTGGTAGTCTTGCACCTTCTTTTGCCAGTCTATCTGCCTCCTTGTTGCCTTGGATGTTGCAGTGTGATGGGACCCACTGTACCACTACCATTTTTGGTGCGGACTGCTGGCACAGTTTGCAGAGTGCTGCTCTGAAGTCACTAAGCTCAGTGTTTTTCTGGCTTTTTAGCGCTGTGACTACGGCGAGAGCATCTGTAAGCAGGACTATATGGCTTTCATTTTCATTGTGTGTCACCATTTCTTCCACTGCCGCCCTCAGTGCCTCTGCCTCCGCTCTGAAATTGCTTGTGTACTTACCAGTAGCGAATGACAGTGTTATTTGTCTGCCATTTGGTAGGTTCAGGAATGCTCCTGCCCCTCCGTTCTGTGTAGTGTGTGTTACAGAACCGTCGGTGTATGCATGGGTCCAGTCCATGCTTGGGTAGCTTTTCTTTATGAAGCTTAGGGTAGTATCTCTCCTTTCTTTTTCAGTCTGGCAGTTTTTGTTTCCAATACCTGGTATATTTTCTACCACCTCTGGAAATATATCCTGCCTCCAGGTAGGTTTTCGTACAGTAGTGATGGGTTTTGGTGTTGTTAGTGCGTTTATGGGATCTTCGTGCATCTTTGCTTTGGCTATTTCTGCAAAGTTTCTCCGCTTTAGTTTCCCATTTCCCAAATTGTTTAGTCTCTGGTGCATTGGATGGTCAGTCAGTCTTCGGAGTTTCTCTGACTGCAGCTGGGCTCTGCAGTCTCTTCTATCGGTCATGGAATGCAGTTTTGTAATCTTTTCGAGGTCTACAATTGGCGTTGACTTCATGCCTCCTGTTATAACTCTCATGGCTTGGTTTTGAAGTTTGCTAACTTTATCGAAGTTCGCCTTTGCTGCTGTTTTCCATGATGCAATGCCATACTCGAGAACTGGTCTCACTCTTCCAGTGTACAGTTTCTTTAGTATGCCTTCGTCTGCTCCCCAGCTTGTGCCAGCAAGTTTCCTCATGATTGCCATTCTTTCTCTGGCTCACATCCGGTTTTTCTCAATCTGACTTTTCCATGTCATGCGCCGATCAAATGTGACTCCCAGATAGGTTGGGTTGTCGTTTGGCTGCAGGAATTTGCCATTTAGACTTAATTTGGTATTTTGGGGTTTTAATGAAAGCGAGAATATTGTGCATGTGGTTTTCTCCTCGTTTATTTTGACCAGCCATGAGTTCGCCCACTCTTCCAGCGATGTTAGGGCCGTCTTCATCCGATTTCTTTTTCCGTAATAAAAGCCCTGTATCCATTTGGATCTGTTTTGTCCTTTCCTGTTTTTGGTACTGGTACCAGTATTGCGTCTTTCCATGCCTGGGGTACAATTCCCCTTTTCCAGCTTTGGTTCAGGACCGATAGTAGTTTTCTCTTCGCCATTGTGAACACTTTCCGATACTTCAGTTTCTTGTTAACTACCAGCGAATTTCTCTGCTAGCTAACGTAAGCTCCGGCGACGGCCCACCCACATTGCTGCATCAATTGTGGCGATATCATCTTCTGACTCAACAATATGCGCCTGAGCTGGTCTCGGAAAATGTTTCGTTAACTCACGTCCTTCTTTACACATCATTGTCCAGTTTTTCACTGTTGTCTTCGACACACTGTTGTTACTTCTGTGACCTGAATTCTGCGATTAATGTCAACTGGTCGACCTCCTTAAGATGTTAGAAACTGAATCACCGCTCGCTGATCAACTCCAGGCGGATTCCGTAACACACACACACCATGTTTTGAACTAACTGCAGAGGAAACTATGAGTCGCATGATAATGGAATGTTGCAAACTCGGCGGTGGGTATGTGCTGTTTACACGTGAGACGACGTCATGGTGCGCATCGTACGTGTGTTCACTGTGTGCAGTTAAGTCAGGTTTCCCTTTGACGCATCAGCTCGATATTGTTAAGTACAATTAAGAGGCCTGTTCACGCCTCGTAATTGTACCCAACAATATCGAACTGATACGTCAAATGTAATACCACAACAACAAAAAATGATCATGGATTTTGAATTCTGCAGATGTTAAATTAATGTTGACATGTTTCCCAACGAACTATAATTATACATCAACGCATTCCGGGGACACCAATAGGTTCTCTGCATTTTTTATTGTAGATCATGTCTGAGATGCTACGGCTTTTTCACTGATCGATGTCTTTCACTGCGGAATTTTTTTATTCCTGGACCCAAATGTGATTTCTGACTCCTGTAATCTGTGAAAATCTAACATTCGATCATTGACTGATTGTAATATGTTTTCTGCTGTCAGTAAATGTCCTCCTCACTTTAGATGTACGACTAACATCAATACGGCACCTGAAGAGCATATGATGGCCAAATTAACAATGAGCGAAATAGAAGAGGCCATGAGAACATTAAAGAAAAGGAAATCTCCCGGAAAAGACGGGATAACAAACGAAATGCTGATGGGGCTGGGCCAAACAGCGAAGAGGAAACTGCTATCAGAACTGAACCAAAGCTGGACAAGGGGAATTGTACCCCAGGCATGGAAAGACGCAGTACTTGTACCAGAACCAAAAACAGGAAAGGACAAAACAGATCCAAATGGATACAGGCCCATCATCCTACTGAGCTGTGTCGGCAAGCTGATGGAACGTATGATAAACACCAGACTGATGTGGCATCTGGAAGAAAAACGAATACTAATTCCACAGCAAGCCGGCTCTAGACAGCACAGATCCACTGAGGACCAGGTCATCCTCATAGCCCAGGAAATAGAAGATGCCTACCAGGCACAGAAACACACAGTAGCTGTTTGGGTGGATCTGGAAAAGACATTTGACAAAGTCTGGAAAGATAGACTTAGAGTCAAGCTAAAAAGAAGTGATGTTTGTGGGAAAATGTACAAGTGGATCAACCACTACCTCAAAAACAGAACGGCCAGAGTCCAAGTACAAGGGCAGATGAGCAAAAAAGGTGACACTCGAGCAGGGAGTACCCCAAGGGGGAGTACTGTCACCCACACTCTTCCTGGTGTATATAAACGACATTACAGAGAATATACCAAGAAGAGTCCATAGCTCAATGTTTGCAGACGATCTGATTATGTGGACCTCTGAAAAGAATGTCACCATAGTGTGAAATCGGATGCAGCAGGCCCTAACATCGCTAGAAGAGTGGGCGAACTCATGGCTGGTCAAAATAAACGAGGAGAAAACCACATGCACAATATTCTCGCTTTCAATCAAACCCCAAAATACCAAATTAAGTTTAAATGGCAAATTCCTGTAACCAAACGACAACCCAAACTATCTGGGAGTCACATTTGATTGGCGCATGACATGGAAAAGTCAGATCGAGAGAAACCGAATGAGAGCCAGAGAAAGAATGGCAATCATGAGGAAACTTGCTGGCACAAGCTGGGGAGCAGACGAAAGCATACTAAAGAAACTGTACACTGGAAGAGTGAGACCAGTTCTCGAGTATGGCATTGTGGCATGGACAACAGCAGCAAAGGCGAACTTCGATAACGTTAGCAAACTTCAAAACCAGTCCATGAGAGTTATAACAGGAGGCATGAAGTCAACGCCAATTGTAGAACTTGAAAAGATTACAAAACTGCAATCCATGACCGATAGAAGAGACTGCAGAGCCCAGTTGCAGTCGGAGAAACTCCGAAGACTGACTGACCATCCAATGCACCAGAAACTAAACTAAATTTGGGAAATGGGAAACTAAAGCTGAGAAACTTTGCAGAAATAGCCAAAGCAAAGATGCACGAAGATTCCATAAACGGACTAACAACACCAAAACCCATCACTACTGTACGAAAACCTACCTGGAGGCAGGATATATTTCCAGAGGTGGTAGAAAATATACCAGGTATTGGAAACAAAAACTGCCAGACTGAAAAAGAAAAGAGAGATACTACCCTAAGCTTTATATCAAAAAGCTACCCAAGCATGGACTGGACCCACCGACGGTTCTGTAACAAACACTACACAGAACGGAGGGGCAGGAGCATTCCTGAACCTACCAAATGGCAGAAAAATAACACTGTCATTCGCTACTGGTAAGTACACAAGCAATTTCAGAGCGGAGGCAGAGGCACTGATGGCGGCAGTGGAAGAAATGGTGACACACAAAGATAATGAAAGCCATATAGTCCTGCTTACAGATGCTCTCGCCGTAGTCACAGCGCTAAAAAGCCAGACAACACTGAGCTTAATGACTTAAGAGCAGCACTCTGCAAACTGTGCCAGCAGTCCGCACCAAAAAGGGTAGTGGTACAGTGGGTCCCATCACACTGCAACACCCAAGGCAACGAGGAGGCAGACAGACTGGCAAAAGAAGGTGCAAGACTACCACAAACAGGTACTAGTATGACGTACGAAGAGTCAAAACGGCTTATCAAAGCCAGATACATGACCAAATGAGAAACCGAACATACTGGTTACACCAAAAACGATGCCTATTACCAGTTGAACAGAAGAGAGCAGGTCGTTGTCTTCAGACTTCGCACTGGCCACAATAGACTGAGGTACCACCTATTCAACAAATTAAAGATAGGTGGTGCCGACGAATGCCTGTGCGGTACCGATAAAATGACCGCTGAACATCTGCTGCAGAACTGCCCGACATACGAAGATCAGAGAGAGCAGATGTGGCCATCACCAGTGGAACTGCAAGACAAGCTCTATGGCAGTGTCGACAGCCTCAGGATGACCGCCGCATTTTTCGAAAAAATAATGGTTACTGTCTGACTGCGTACGAAGAAGAAGAAGATGTACGACTGACCAGGTGGCCGCAGGCGGAGAACATAAACGAGGGGAAGAATGGATTCACACTGACAGACTGTCACCGTGTGGTCATCCTAGGCAGAGGATTGTGCAATGGAACAGCGGAACTCGAGGTTAAGAAACTAATCAGTGTTAATATCCCTGATTTTAATGAGGCAATATGTGATGCGCAGTAAGAAATCTGGTTTTGGCTTCTTTGCTAGAGTTAGAGGCAAGTTCTTCGCTGAGCTGAGCGATGACAACTACCTCCAGCACGAGAATGATGGTGATCGGCGCAGTGACTTCTACTCTGTCCATGGCGACTATTTGAGGCCTCTTTAGTGAGTACCGAAATCGTGTGACTCACATTCCGTGATGCTGAAGGTACAGATGAAACGGACACTAAAAGCAGTCCATCGAACGCAAACGTGAAAATAGCAGTCATACATGTTGTGTTGCACCGGTGGCTCCTGAGGTGATCCTGCATAGCATAATTCTGGCAAAAAAAAACCTCTATATAAGGCAATAATTGGAAGTGTGAGAGTAAGTTGTTTTGTCTTTTCACACAACACGCTCGCTTTCTCCAATCCTCGGAGATCCGACGACATACCACAGCATTAGAAGCGCCTCTGATGGTGGTTCTTTCCCAAGCCTGGTGGTCTTGTGCTAGTCACCTCCATGAGCTAACATCAATGTTGAGGTTTGTCAGAGATACTTTGAAAGAGTATTTGAAGCACATCTTTTGCCCACCGACCCGACACATGAATCCTTTCAGATCACCAAGCATTGGTTGTTTGGGAATGCGGTTGTCTAGCATGCGCACAACATGGCCGGTTCATCTGCTCTTGGACTTCTGTAACAGTGTAGGGATGCTCGGCATTTCTGCCTTGATCAGGATCTCAGTGTCTGGTACCCTATCACGCCATTGTTTTCTTAACAATCTACAGAGCCAGCTTGCATGTTCGTGGTTTATTTTTCTAGCATACCTGTAGAACACAGTCTACGTCTCACTACGTCAGCACTACGGCGAGGTAGACTTTAAAGGGACGGATTTGACGTGAGTGGTTAGTAAACATATGAACCTCAAACAATCATGATCTTGTGTGGGTTAACTGTCCTGGCCTGTGCGGGTTAACTGTCCTGGCCATGCTATGATTTCATAGAATGAAAACGTTGACGACAAAGCCTCATGGTTATCCGCAGTGGAGACATTGGACATGGATAGAAGGAAAATATTGATGATGATCAACGACTGACTCTTTGATGAAGACTTGCAATCATTGAACCAGCATTACACAGATTGCAACGTTTTGAAATCATACAGTGGCCAAGCAGAGAGGGGCGCCTATGTGAACGGAGGAGCAGTAAACGAGCTTCAGCAACCCTCACTATCTGCACTTATTACCATTTACTAAGAGACACTGATTGCCTACGAGTTTGGCTGGAATTCAATGATGCCAATTGTTAACAGATTCATAACAGATCAAAACAGATCAGAGCATATCAAAACAGATCATAACAGTTCTGAACTGATCAGAACAGATCTGTTCATATGAGATCGCAACAGGACAGAACGGAACGGTTCAAATCGGATATTTTTGGATCGGATCGGATTTCATCTTATATATCTGATAGCATAGGATTTGATCTGATCTTATCTGATCTCATCGGATCTGATCTCATCGGATCTGATCGAATCGATTCAGATTGAATCAGATCAGATCAGATGATTTCAGATGATGTTAGAACAGATCAGATTATTTCAGGGGATTTCTGAACAGATCAGATGATTTCAGATGATGTCAGAACAGATCCGATGATTTGAGATGATGTTAGAACAGATGAGATCAGAACAGAACACGTTCAGATATGAATCTAAACACATTGTGCCCCAAACGTAGATAGTCCCGTACCATTATCTTATCCAAATAGGGTAGTTATTGTGAAACACAAGACATATGTCTCATAGCCTCTGATGCCAAAGTCTATCTTACCTACCCATTGATGGACTCCTATCAGCAATTAATATTGCCAAAGATTGGGTTTTGGCCCTAGAGACAGGCAAGATGGCACAGCAGATTCGATTAAGATGAAATCAAAAGCTCAAAGTCAGTTGGATGAGGTGGAGGATATTCCACCATAGCACAGGTGCTGAAAGCGGAGGCACCAGACACACCAGCAACATTGGAGCACGCCTGGACATTGTTTAGGTTGTTTGTCTACGCACCAGTAAAATAATAATCAATATGGTGCCAGCAAAGAGAAGTCACTCCAGTCAGGAAGAACTCTTCACAACAACAAACTTTATTCAGAGAAATGGATTTCACGTTTAGATGTAATAAGACAAAGAATGCGAACCGGAAGAAGAAGAAGAAGAAGAAGAAGAAGAAGAAGAAGAAGAAGAAGAAGAAGAAGAAGAAGAAGAAGAAGAAGAAGAAGAAGAAGAAAAAGAAGAAGAAGAAGAAGAAAAACAAGAAGAAGAAGATGAAGAAAATGAAAAATAAAAAGATGAAGAAAAGGAAGAAGAAGAAGTTCTACCCATTGGCAAGTAAAGCACATTATTTATCGGTCGTTTTGTCGACGAATACACAAAGTAAACCAATTAGTTCTCCAGCTATGTATTGACAAATCTGCATATAGGTTATCAGTTCTAGTCTTTCCAACAATTAAATTCCCTTGTACTAAATGGGATAGACAATTCCGGGATCCGATTCGCTTATTTCGCCATCTTCGAACTTATGCGATCAGTGAATGTTGACGTAGTAGTCGTCATCGATTACAATGGACGAACAACATCCAGCAATTTACATAACAGCCCAACAATTCTTCAGCTGTCGTTTATTAACGAAACCATTAAACAACGTCCTAGTTCCAGAATTGTTAGATAGTTAGGTAGTTAGTTAGTTAGTTAGTGAGTCAGTTAGTTGCACATCGCTAGCAATAATGGTGACATCATCAGAAGTATAGTCTGCTACTGAATGTAAGGAACAACCATATGGTCACCCAATAGTAATTTATCAATCAATTTAGAAGTGAGCCATTTGTTCTCCAGTAGTATTATAGACACGCATGTGCAAAGGAATTATAGTCGAAGTTTAGTGATGAACCTACAAGTGGACCAAATAGTTTATCAGTGAATGTGTTAGACAACTATAGTCGAAGTTTAGTGATGACTCTACAAGCAGTCCAAATAGTTCACACGTTGGAGTATAGCGGTGATTCTACAAGATGTTCATACACTTCCGCATTTTTTTAAATCTATGAATCTTCAAAAGAGTAAAACTATTTCACAGTCGCTTTATTTCTGATTCGACAATAGAACCAAACACCCCATTCACTATATACTTGAATGAATTGTCAGACACACTATTCGCTGTATCCCTGAATCGAAACAGACCTAAACACCTCATTCGTATATCCCTGAATCGACAATATAACCAGACAATTTCCCAGTCATTGTATTCATGAATCCACAATTGCTGTGCCCTTGTTATAGACAAATAGGACAACAGTCAGCTTCTGTGACTTTCTCAGGTCTGAGATCAATGTTGTTGTATAATAGAAAACAACAGATACGATACATTGTGTATGTATTCCTCCACAAAGGACCATTTAGTTTGCATTCAATGATTATGGATATTTTTCTTTCTTTCGTGATGAAACTCTCGAAACACAGTTGTGGCCTATTGTCATTGTTATTGTTGTGTGACAAAAGAGACAGAATAAGAAACGATGAAATCAGTTGGGAAAAACATCAGTATTAAATTGCATCAAAAGACAGCAACTAAAATGGTTTTGCCACGTAACAAGACTACTACTGCACAGTAACATCTAACTAGCAATGTCATTTAGATTTGATGGATTCAAGGCCAAAGGCGGGGCACGAAAACGATGGCCTACGGAAATAAATGAGGTGGCCAATGCTACTGTGCATGAGGTAACAGTAGGGCTCATTCTAGAGATCTCTTCATAGCCCTTTAAGGCAAAACAGGATAAGCTGAAAGATGAAGGAGAAGAAGAAGACGAGGAAGAGGAAGAAGAAGATGACGAAGAAGAAGAAGAAAAGGAAGAAGTAGAAGAAGAAGAAAAAAAGGAAGGAAGAAGTAGAAAAAGAAGAAGATGAAGATGAAGAAGAAGAAGAAGAAGAACAACAACAACAACAACTTACTCATTGTTTCCACTGCCATGTTGGATGTCTGCCCACATCAAAGGCTTCGGAGTTTGACAATGAGGACACACCAGCAGTTGGAGTCTATGAGAGCAAATTAGTGATTTCATTGTTTGTTCTGGCAACTCCTACCTCGTCACTGATTTAATGCTGTAACTGTTTATGTCGTTTCCCTGGATTAATTCGATGTGTGGAGAGAGTTTACCTGCTGCACGGGCAACATCGTGTTCTCTTTAGAAAGATGTGCAAGTCTGCAACATGAAATTGGAATCCAGCTTCACCCTGCAAAAGATAACCTGGTATAGGCACGCCACGAGGTACAGCAGGATAACAAATTCTATACTCCATTGTTCCGTACCAGAAAAGAGAGGGCGGGGACGTCAAAGGAAGAAATGGGCAGACAACATCACTGAGTGGTCAAATCTCCATTCCGGTGAGGCACGACTGCCGGCTGCATACAGAGAGAGAGAGAGAGAGAGAGAGAGAGAGAGATAGAGAGATGGCGTGGAATTGTCAGAGTGTCTTCAAGTGTTCCCCAACAACGTGATGGGATACGGGATGAAATGAACTAACTTCACCTTTCAGTATCAACAACATATGTGCATCAACATTGAAAGTGTAATGTTCTAACATGCGTACTGTGCTAACTGGACTGTCGGATAACCAACGTAATAAAAGTCATGTCAGAAAAACACGCGTTACAAATGACGAATTGAAAAGACTCGAACATGCTCCTTCCAAATGTGAACGTTCCAAGGCCGCCAGAAGTCACCTTCAACTAATAGCTCGTCGTCTTCAAATGATTACTTGCTTCAGCAAACATCCAGGTGGCAGGACATACAAGAAACTTCAAACAAGTATATGCTGGTATAAAGAAAGCTATGAATTTTATCAATAAAAAAAGGACAACTACAATTGGTCACTGGCCTGACTATAACTCACAACATGGAAGACACGTCGAACACTATTATGAGCTCTACTCGCGTGACCATATCGTCACTATCACAACCCTTAGCGGTGTCAAAAATATAACTCTATGGACGATTTTGATACAAAAACATCTTCGAGATCTTAACAATGTCATTAATAGCTTAGCCCAGGGCAAAGACTAGACAGAGATGGATTCCATTTGATCTAATA
The DNA here is from genome assembly GCA_036924085.1 of Ariolimax columbianus. Taxonomy (NCBI): domain Eukaryota; kingdom Metazoa; phylum Mollusca; class Gastropoda; order Stylommatophora; family Arionidae; genus Ariolimax; species Ariolimax columbianus. The sequence goes on along the minus strand of JAVGWX010000019.1, from coordinate 36,896,888 downwards.
CAAACACTTTAATTGCGCACTCCTGCAGACCATGAATAGGATGTCACGTCAGTATCGGAATGAAGCTGCTGTGCCTCCACATATGAGACATGTACATATTGTAACATCACACATAAATAAAGATGATGGAAATAACTGTAGAAACTATAACGGCGCTGAGCGTGGATTCTTATTTGGTTGATGAACAATCGAAATCACACATTCTCTTTGTTAACTAGGAAATGTCGCATGAACAAGACATGCCTTTCTATATCGGTGTTCATTGACCCGATAAAGAATTTGATTTGGTTTGCAATGATTGATATCTCAAAATCATATTTACAATAGGCTGTCCTAACAAACTGCTACAACTGATAATATCGTTTCACGAGGCAATGAAAGGAACAGTCAAATTATATAGTTAGTATTTACCGATCATTTTATAATATATTTCATGTTTAGATCGGCTGTTTTCTGCCCTCGGCACTATTTGGAATTGTCTTTGCTCTACTACTGAAACGTACATTTGGTAACACAAATGACAGAATCGTCCTTCACACTAGGACATATGTTCGGCTTTTAAATTGTACGAGGCTTACGAGATTCAGAAAGATGACTGTCACGGATTTGTTATTTACTGACAAGGCTGCCATTCACATTTCATCAGGGGCCTCATAGCTTGAAAGATCGCTTCACCCAAATGTACACAGATCTTGGTCGCAGTCTTAGTTTCAACAAAACAAATGTCACCGACAGAAGTAGATGCCACACCAACCTTTGCCATCGATAATTAGGATTTGTCAGCCGTGCACACATTCACTCCCTCATCAACGACATGTTGTTTTCTAGACCCAGACATTGACAGTCTCGTCGCTCCTCTCACAACACGTGTTTGGTAAACTTGCAACTTATAATTAATACTAAAGCAGTGGTTTACAATGCATTTGTCATTAGGACGACACTATGTGCTAGCGAAAACTGGGTAGCGTATGACAAATAAGAGCAACGGATTAAAACATTCAATATGTGGCGTCTGATTTCCATCATTGGAATCACATCGCGAAAGTGCGTGGGTGCTTTGTAAACGGGGTTCTCAAGGCCGTACACTTTCCTTAAGCAGAGATAAGTGGCTTAGCCATGTTCGCCATACGGAAGTTGGTCGCATCCTCAAAGATATTCTTCTGGACAAATGTAAAAGGGAAAACAACATTTGGCCGACCACAGAAGAGATTAAAAGATGTGAGTAAGTGGGGCATGAAGACACTGAGCTAGGTTATGCCTTTCTGTGAAGACAACGATGTAGACATACACAACTAGAGATGCACCTCTAAAATCCACATCAGACAGGGAGAGGGGGGGGGGGGGGAGGGGGCAGGTTCCTGCAACACAGGGAAGTAAGAATAAAACGCTAGAGGACAATACAAACTAAAAACATAGTACAGAGTTACAACTCCAAGGTCGCATCATCCTATTGTTAGTCATAAATGAAAGGAACTACCTCCACAATAAACTACATAGGTTCCCCAGTCGTAGTTTAGTAATTAATCTTCAAGATTGTTATAAATTTCCCTAATTATAATTTATCTATGAATCTACAAAAGCCCAAATAGTTCCCCAATTATAGGTTTGCAATGAATCTGAATGAGATTCACGCATTTCCAAAGTCGTAGCTTAGTTAGTGTGTCACACTCTTTGTAACTGCACGTGTGTCCCACTCGTTGTTAGTCTGTCACACTCGGTGTTAATGCGTGTCACTATCGGTGTCACTGTGCGCCACACGTGTTGGTGTATCTCACTCGGTATTAGTTTGTGCCACAATCAGTATTCGTCTATTACTCTCGGAGATATTGTTTATGACACTCGGTGTTAGTGTGTGTTTGCTTACAAGAAGACTGTTAGTTTGCATATGTAAGTATTTGTCAGTTCCGTTTCTCAGAAGATGACTCTTCCTGTCAGTATCTGACTATCTAAGGACTACTCTGCCATCACTTGCTTGTATCTCCTATTATCTTTGCTTTTAAAAAGAACTATTTCATTAATCAATTGTTTAATATCATTAATTGTCTACCTGATACTATATATTATTAAGGCAGTATTTGTTGTTATGTGTCTTCCTTCCTGATGACTGCTCAATCATTAGTGTTTATTTTGCATCTACCTGAAGACTGCTCTATCACTGTCAGTCTATGTCACACAAGTAATGGTAGGCGTGAGAGAGAAGTGACGCATAGATTAGGAATTGCAAAACAGTGTATTTAATATGATGAAAAATATATTTTAATTCAGGCAAATAATATCACAAACCAATACATTAAATGTGAGAATCATCAGGTGTGTTATATATAATTGGTCGAGAGGTAAGGCAGTCGCCTTTCAAAGCGTTGAACGGAGTTCAACGTAGTTCGAGACTGTGTTCAGACGCAGCAAGTTTCAAGCGACCCCTGGTCTCAAAAGAGGTAGGATCAGAGTGACTGCATCCTGAATGATCTCCATTTGTCTTGATCTATGTCTTGCCACTGGCACAAGGTAGTTCAGGACCAAAGAATGAGGTTGATGACCATTTCATATTCTTCCTCACTATAATCTAAATATAGCGCAAGTTACATCATCCAGACAAAACCATATGATAATGTCGCCATCATGGCTTGCCATGGCAACTACTTAACCTTTATATATTCAACATTAATATACGGTACGGAAACATGGACTAAGAACAAACAGTAGGAAAACAAAATAGAGGTCCCCGAACTGCTGTACAGATGAATGAGTGGCATTTCGTCGAAAGTGAAACAAACACAAAGCGATGTTCTGAAGAGAGTAGGCATGGGTAGAGAACTTTTGACGGACATTACCTTTAGACGAGTAAAATATTTTGTTAATATACTTAATTTAGGACAACATACTGAAAACTGTATTGAAAACAATTACGGGAGGGGAAGTTTGAAGGTCGTCGGACAAGTGCCAAGCAACGATAATAGTGGAAGAGCAACATAAAAGATGGACTAATTTCAGTCTGGCAGACAAGAGACAGATGATATTAGAAGTTTACTACATTACATGCAACTCTTTTTGCGGAGACGGCACTTGAATTGATTGACTGACGTCAAAAAAAACAACAACTTTTCTTTCAGTAACTTCTCTGTCAGTGTAAATATTTACAAAGTCTACTCCACCAGCTTGTGCATGTCCTAAAACTACTCTGGCAGTGTAGATATTTACAAAGTCTACTCCACCAGCTTGTGCATGTCCTAAAACTACTCTGGCAGTGTAGATATTTACAAAGTCTACTCCGCCATCTTTGGAAATGTCCTAAAACTGCTCTGTCAGTGTAGATATCTACAAAGTCTACTACGCCAACTTGTGCATGTCATAAGACAGCTCTGTCAGTGTAGATATTTACAAAGTCTACTCCACCAGCTTGTGCATGTCCTAAAACTACTCTGGCAGTGTAGATATTTACAAAGTCTACTCCGCCATCTTTGGAAATGTCCTAAAACTGCTCTGTCAGTGTAGATATCTACAAAGTCTACTACGCCAGCTTGTGCATGTTCTAAAACTGCTCTGTCCGTGTAGATCTCTACAAAGTCTACTCCGCCAGCGCGTTCTATAACTACCGTCAGTTTATGTTTAAAAAAAATCTCATTTTTTTTATCTCATACCGTTTCATTCTCTGCGCCCATAGACTAAACCACCGCCAAAGAGCAATCACTATGTCAGTCGCTTTATTGTTCATAAATGCACTAAAATTAATCAATGGAACCTCCCTGGCTGTTTGAACTGATGCCACTACTTGAATGCGACTCGGGAGAATTCACTGAACCGCGTTGGAGAAAAAGTGACAGAAAACGAGGGCGATATGTGGGGCATTTTTTGTCCTTCCGTCCTTGCGGTCTTTGAAGAGACGTTCGGCTGACACAAAAGAGCCCTATTTCTGCGGCTACTGGCCTGGGTATAGATAGAGTTACAGTGGACCTACTTTTTTCCTCTTAATTTAAGAGCGAAGCGAGGCGAACCGATTCCTCCAGTAAGTCGGGTTTTGCATTTAAGTCTGTGGACGAGTCATCATGGACACAAGTTTCGAAACGGCAGACGGCAAGAGTTGTTATTAGGAACTAGTTATTGAGAGAGAGAGAGACTAGTACAGTCCTCACTGGTGTAGTTGATAGGACCCGTTCTAGGATTGAAAGCTCTGAGAATTACATAACGCAGAGCAATATTTTATTTAACAACAACCGACAAGAGCGACGGCACAGAGCGTCCAGATATCGGTGGATTGAGAAGCACACCGGTGAGTTATTTCGTGAATTCAATTCAACTGTTAAGTGGGTACACGGTATTTCGATTTTATGTTCGTCTGATTGTTCATAGGTAGTTCATAGTTGGATAATTGTTGGATTAAAGTTCCGTTGGATTGATAATTCGATTCGTGGATGGTGAATGAGCGTTTGTTTTACTATGGTTACAGATAGGTGCTACAGAACGCGTAACCGATTTCGTTATTGACAATGGAGTGAAGATCGAAAAGATATGTGGTCTAGAGAACAATATTGATACAATATTGCCTAATAATGTGCTTTATTGTTGTGTATATATGTACTTGCGTTATATAATAATGGCTTATCTGTTTCCACGGTCAAACCTGTGTACGATAGTCGTGAGAATAGGTTCGCTTACACTCTTAGATTCGTGAGAATAGGTAAACAGGCACTTGGAAGGGAAGAGGGGGGGGGGGGAATACTAAATTGTCCACTGGTACTGTGAAGGGGGGTGGAGAGGCATGATCAATTGTTCACTGGTACTGTGAAGGATGGGGTGGAGAGTCATGATAAATTGTTCACTGGTACTGTGAAGGGGGGTGGAGAGGCATGATAAATTGTCCACTGGTACTATGAAGGGATGGGGGTGCAGAGGCATGATAAATTGTTCACTGGCACTGTGAAGGGATGGGGGTGGGGGGTGGAGAGGCATGATCAATTGTTCACTGGCACTGTGAAGAGATGGGGGGGTGGGGTGGAGAGGCATGATAAATTGTTCACTGGCACTGTGAAGGGATGGGGGGGGGGGGGCGGTGGAGAGGCATGATAAATTGTTTACTGGTACTTTGAAGGGGGGTGGAGAGGCATAATAAATTGTTCACTGGCACTTTAAAGGGGGGTGGAGAGGCATGATAAATTGTTCACTGGTACTTTGAAGGGGGGTGGAAAGGCATGATAAATTGTTCAGGAATAGAAGAATTCTAAAAAAAAACAGTGTCACAGGTATGATGCAGGAAAATAAGAAATCTATAGAAGCAGTATCACAGATATGATGCAGGAATAGAAGAAATCTCTAGAAACAGTATCTGTAAAAATAAAAATGCAATATTTATTAGAGAGATACTTTATGAATAAGACAGCGGGAAGATTCACAAGCATAGAAATCCAGAGAGAGAGAGAGAGAGAGAGAGAGAGAGAGAGTGATAGAGAGAGAAGGAGAGAGAGATACTACTATAACATTGCGGAGATTGAGAGAAACATACAGGGAGAGAGAGATGCACTCATGAAAAGGCAATATTCGTGAATCTATGTATTGATTAACTGATTGCCTGACCGTGTACTCAATGCACATTTGAATATATTATATTGCCCGGTCATACTGATAGTTAGAGATTAATCAAAAAAGTATAACCTAATGCTGGAAACAATGGTATCAATCAATCAAAATCATGTCGCCCCCTTTGGAGTATAGGAATTACATTAACTCAGAAGAGCTCTGCCTGTCTTCGCTCTCATCTCCAATGTCGGCCATATCTGCTTTGTCTTCAACTTGGTTCTCTTTCGCACTTTTCGGCAAGCATAACTTGGACGGGCTCTATCTATATTGCCTTTCTGGTTCAAGAGCAGTGACTGTTCCGCAATATTCTGTTTCTCACTTTTATACAAATAATTTCAACCTATCGTCAATTATTTATATTTATCTCATGATATATTTAACTTAACGTCTTTATACTAGTTTAGAAAACTTTGTAGAGTCTGTATACAACCAGTTTCATTTACATCACCTTACTCTAGAAGCTATGCGCATCCAATTTATTCGTAAATGCATTAACTGTCCCTGCCTCCACTACCTCTTCTGGGAATGCATTCCAGGCATTCACCACTCTCTGACTAAGAATGTTTTCCTAATATCTAATCTGGACCTCTCTTTAGTTAATTTATAGTCATGCCCTCTTGTTTTCGTGGGTAGCTGTATTTTGAGAAAAAAAAATTGTTATGGTCTAATTCATCCATTTCTCTTACCATCATCTTATAAACCTGTATTGTCACCTCGAATTCGTCTCTATTCTAGGCACTGTAGGTCGATTTTTGTGAGTCTTTTGTGAGTCTTTCCTCATAACTGTAATTCTGGAATCCCACTATCAGCTTTGTCATTATTGACTCTAATAATTTACAGACAATGCTCGTTAAACTCACCAGATTTGATTTTTTGCCCTTTCTGAATAAGTAGATCACTGCTGTGTCTTTCCAATTCCGTGGAACAATCCCTTTCACAAGTGATTGATAACATAATATAGCCAATGGTTTTGCTAGTTGGTTTCTAATTTCAAACAGCAATTTTGAATGAATCTTGACCTGGACATTAATCCACTTTATCCCTGCAATTTTTGTTAAACCCTTTTCTCTTTAATACACATTTATCTTAATCCCGTTGAATCCGTGTCGCTTTGAAAAATATATATAGGCTCTGGGATCTCGGAGCATGATCTCTGCAAGCACGTGTCTGGGGGACCCCCCCCCCCCTTTTTCCAACCCCACCACCCCTCCCCCCACCCCACCCCCCAAACTGACAGCCAAGACCAAGGTCATGATCTAAATTGCCGTGTCGTCAGTTCGCTTCTATGTGGCAGCGAAACGTTGACAACCTATGCCATACCAAAGCATAGACTCAACACCTTTCACCTACAGCGTCTGAGATCCAATCTTGGCATCTCATGGAGAAACAGGGTGGCAAATGCGGAGGTGCATTCTCGCACCAGTCTTCCAAGTGTGTACAACCTCCTTCACCTGTCTTCCCAGTGTGTACAACCTCCTTCACCAGTCTTCCAAGTGTGTACAACCTCCTTCACCAGTCTTCCAAGTGTGTACAACCTCCTTCGTCAACGAAGATTGCGATTGCTTGGTAATGTTCTTCGCACGGAAGACGGTTGCTGCCCAAAATAAATTCTCCATATGCAGCTGGCTTGTGGTTAAAGATTAGCTGGCCGACCACAGCCAAGGTTCAAAGACGCATGTAAGCGGGACATGAAGGTTCTGGATGTGGATCTGACATCTTGGGAAGACATAGCTACAGACCGATCCAAATGAAGATGTAACCTGAAGAGCCACCTCAGGCTGGACAAAAATAAGCTCATGCAACACAGGGAAGTGAAGAGGCAACGCCGAAAGGAAAAGTAAAACCATAAACTCAGTAGATCCTTGCTACCACAAGGGCGCATCAACCTATTGTCAGACATGACTGAAACGGGACCACTACTACTGCCTCAGTTCTATTCTGCAGATCTCAATTATCAACTACGTCATATCATTCTAGCATGTACATTATACGTAGGAGTCTGTTTTTGAACCATTGCACAACCTTTGACAGTGTCTTTGCTGACCACGAATCAATATAGAGGTACTGACTTGTATCCGTATTTGATTTTCGTCGGAAGTCCAAAAATTCGCAAAATCAATTCTTATGCTGATAAAAAGTTCTGTATTATTTCCTCACCCCTCCCCCTCCCACCACCCCTCCACCCCATGTATGATCTGATATAAGTAAATGAGTCTACCTGATGTAGTGTAGAGGTCTTACCATATGGTTCGGTCTCTTTCCGCAGAACCGTATACTGCCTAGCGAGAGCATCTCACAAAGGATGAACTCCGTAGTTCTAGCAATGAAATCATGCATCTGGAAAACATTTTCCTTCTAGAACCGTCTGTTGAAATTCGAATTCGATCCAAGGCCGTCTGAGCGCAAAGCAAACTGCTTGACCTTCATCAGCACGCTCGGGATGTGAGAAGCGCTGCGACAACCCGCCACTTAATGTCATATTAGAGCGCACAAAAGAGTAATCCTACTCATTTTGGGCATTCAGCAACAACAACAACAACCACTACATCGGCATGGAGACCTAGAAATCTTTCTGTGAGAATTCTGATTCAAATTTCTAGTCACCAGACCTCTTAGACTGTATATTGCATACGCAGTTGATGGAGATCCTATGACAAAAGATATGTCATCAACAATGCCTAGATCCTGAAGATTTCTCACCACAGTCCAGATAATGTCACTATCATTTAACACAGTCATCCTCGTCATGATCCTGTCAATTAGCCAGCGGGAAGGGGAATGACAATTGGAGACCCTGTCCCTCCCCTGTCTTGGGTTTAAATGGCGTAGTTAGTTGACCTACATTTTAAACCAGACATTGCATGTATTCGCAAGTTCCCCGAATTAGACTTGTAATTTTATCGTGGTCTCCATAATGACGGAACAGTTTTAACAATCTCTCTCTCTCTCTCTCTCTCTCTCTCTCTCTCTCTCTCTCTCTCTCTCTCGTTCCCCTTTCTCTCCCTTATATTCTCTCTTTCTCTCTCTCTCTCTCTCTTTCTCTCTCTCGCTCTCTCTCTCTCTCTCTCTCTCTATATATATATATATATATATATATATATATATATATATATATATATATATATATATATATATATATATATATATATACCAGGCACGTTCAAGACAAGCAGGGAGTTTTTTTGTAAGGAAAAAATATTTTTTCAAGTAGTGCAATGCCATTTATTTTTCTATGCAATGTAGATTATATGCAACGTTTATGTACTTATCTCAGAGTTTAAGTAATGCTTGAAAAACTTCAGCTTAGAACGATTTGTCAATATGTCTGAGCAGTTCCTGGACTGCCTGTTTCACTTCGTATCCGTGCTGACCTCCCAGGAAATCTTTTAAGGGTCCAAACAGGTGGAAATCGCTTGGGACGAGGTCTGGGCTGTAGTGTGGATGTGGCAATAGCTCGCAGCCTGTGTGCTGCAGATGGCACATCGTTTGGTAAGCCGTATGATGTCCAGCGTTATCTTGCAGGAGCAGGACAACGCACATGTACGTGAAGTGTTGATCGTATCCAGAGAAATCTTGCCGCTTGTGTCAATTTTCGACAGGTTATGCGTCGATTCTCCAGGAGAAAGTGTTCCACAATCTGGATATTCACGGGAATGACTGTGGTGGGTTGATAGCCACCACGTCCAGAATCATTACTGACGGATGTACAGCCTTCTCTAAAACATTTAAAGCATTTAAATGTCTTACTACGGCTGAGTGTCTCATCACCGTATTGTCAGTGCAGTTTTCTGTAAATTTCCACAAGTTTTACGCCTTCTTTCACGAGAAACTTAATCACAACACGCTATACTATGTAAGCATTAAAAGGGCTGTCCTCCATTTTTATTTTCATGTCCTATGATTGGCCCATTGCAAGTGGGCCACCTAGCAGCAACAGGACACAAGTGCCTCTAACTAATGATAGTTGTTCCAGCGCGCTATATCCCATTCAGGCAGAACTTGAATAAAACGTCTGTTTGATTTGAACGCTTCTCGTATGGAGCAAATATGTAGCGGTAGATTCCATCACACACACACTGTTCGACTATTAGTCGTAGAGTATCTATTCTATCTTACATGTGCTGTACCTGTTGTTTCATAAGCCCATTACTCCTCTTTCATTTTAGTATATGTTGCCTCTATAAGCTTTACTAGCACGACCGTGTTCCATTTCTTTCAGGTGCTAGTAGCAACAATATATCTCTACCAGCAATCAATTACCGTGCAAAAGATCAGCCATTAATTGAACTGCGCAATACGAAAGACAGAACAGCAGGCTAACAATTAAAAAATGCCCCACTTCCTACACCCCCCGTCTGCATAAAATCCTCTGCCAACCCACACCCCCATCAACATGTGTCTTCTTAATTGCCAGTCTTATTTTGTCTTGAAAATACAATCAAATACTTACAATGCAGAGTCATTCACAAACGTACATACTAATAACGGTCCGAAAGCAGCAATTCATTTTACTTTTTGAGGTTCCAGGAATGATGGTTTGGCTAAATATTAAAGTTCTAATGAGAAACAGCTAAGCTCACTGTAAGTGACATCTCAAGCGTTGTATTGAGTCTATGTGTTGCAATGTGACGTCAGTGCTACACAATGTTGACAATTCGGGATAGTTAGTTGCGAGAGTTCAGCTCAGTTCAAGTGCCATCTCCGCGTGGAAGGTCGGCTGCAATGGATCTCCAGTGTACTGTATCTCTTGCCATAATTGTGCAATTTGAGAGGCTTTTTCCAGTCCATCTCCTGATGTTATCCACCCACTAGATCCGTTGTCTGCCTCTTGAACGACTGCCTTCCACCCTATCCTCCAGTAAGGTCTTCAACATGGTCTTGTTATATAACCAAAATAACGTAACTGTCTAACCCTGATTTCGGTCATTAATTCTCTTTTCACGCCCAACTTGTCCAATACCTCCAAATTTGTTTTCTTCTCTTGTCCTAGAAATGTGACCCAAAAGTCTATATACCCACATTTCGAAGCCTTCAATACTCTTTTGCAACTTGTTATCCATTGTCCATGTTTCTGCTTCATAAAGTAGTGTCGGGTATGTATAACACCTGACAACTCGCATTTTCAATTGATGATTTATTTATTTGGGTGTCAGTATGTGTCCCATGTTGTCGAATACCATCTGGACTATACCTATTCTCTTTCTGTTTTCTTTTTTACAGCTGCCTTCTTCTGTTACCATCTGATCTAGATAGTAGAAACGCTGTACCTATTCCAGTAGTTGATCTTTTATTTGTATCTGCATACATGGTTTCTTGTCACTTTTCCCAATTATTATAGTCTTTGTTTTCTTTATGTTTATATCTAATCCAAACTCTTGACTTATTGCGTATTGTTGTCCCAAGCTCCCGTAATTCTTGCTCACTTTTTTGCCATCAACACTGAATAATCCGCAAATCTTAGTTTGTTCATCACCACTCTTCAAATGACAAGTTCTAGCATCCCCTCTATCTGTTTAAGTATTTGTTCTGTGTCGATATTAAAAAGACAAGGGGAAAATACCCATTCCTGTCTCACTTCCCTTTTTACATCTATATTTGGAGAGCATACCTTTCCTGATTTTACTGTAGCAGTTTGTTGGCAGTATAGATTATGAAGCAATCTTATGTCTGTACGATCAAGATTTATTTCTTGGATGTTGTTGTTGCTTAGATGTTTGCCTCACTAGTTTCTACTGGCGGAGGCGCGCCATTTTCCACCCCAGACCGTAGTCCATATCAGGACGCATAAACCAGTGCTTGGATGCATGTATGCGCCTGTATGTACCTATGCTAGGTTTGTGCGCCCTCAGAAGCTAGCCCAACCAAAGTGCAATGGAAGGGCCTCACCATGAGGGCGCGTGTTTTTTTTTTTTTTTTGCTTAGATGTTTGCCTCACTAGTTTCTACTGGCGGAGGCGCGCCATTTTCCACCCCAGACCGTAGTCAATTGGGCGATATCAGGACGCATAAACCAGTGCTTGGATGCATGTGTGCATCTGTATGTACCTATGCTAGGTTTGTGCGCCCTCAGAAGCTAGCCCAACCAAAGTGCTATGGAAGGGCTTTACCACGAGGGCGCGTGTGAAAGTTGTGCAAGAGTGTGACTGTAGGACATAGTCAGGTAAGAAGAGAGAGAAGATTTTCCCCCAGGGTAGAAGACCCATCAGCTATCTTCGCAAAGCAGATTTATTTCTTGGAGACATTTAATACATTTTTCATGTTGGACTGTCAAAAGCCTTCTGCAATTCTATGCAGCAAATATAAATGACATTATGTATTTATATATATTTTTCTGTTACAGTTAGCAAACAGAAAATTGCTTCCCTTGCGAGAGTAGTCCACAATCAGTGATAACATATTTCACACCTTTAGGTCAACGAAGGTTGTTTCCATTGATATAAATCTAAGAAATAAAATTGTGTAAATTAATAATAGGATACTTATCTTGGTCAGCTTTCTACGTCAGGGTTATGACCGTATCTTCTCTGTAAATCCTATAACTATATCTGTTTTAGAACAATACATTCCATACATTAAACTGTAAATCCCATTATTACATCATTTTCAGGACATTACCTTCCCTGAAGTATACTGTACATCTCCTTTCTGCATCAGTTTGAGGACATTATCTTACCTCAAGTATACTGTATATCCCATTTGTACATCTGATTTAGGACATTACTATCCTTGAAGTATACGGTAAAACACATTCCCACGTCAGTTTTAGAACAATGCCTTCCATACATGATACTATAAATCCCATTACTACATCAGTTTTAGAACAATACCTTTTATACTGTAAATTCGGGATCAAGATGCTGGGTAGCGCATGAGCTGCAGTGATCAGCGACTCATAGCTGACTGCTAGTGTCAGCGCCAGCGAACCAAAGCTGCCAAGACCCTTCTACACCTCCACGCGGTGATCCTGGATAACAGGCTGCAGCAGGGCAGATTGGCTAATGAGAAGGGATCGGAAAGGGAATGCTAACCTGGTATTCAAAAAATGCTGGCTGAAGTCGGATGTGTTGGACCGAAAGGTGTAACAATCGCAGTCAAGCTGTAAACTATGACACAACGCATTCCGTTCGCTGGACTACATTCTGCTACTTACGCCCTTTCAGTGGATGGTAGTGGGAGATTGAGAATGAACGAAGTCAAGCCATACTGTAAATTCCATTCTACATCAGTTTTAAGACATTACCTTACCTCCAATCTGATGTAAATCCAATTTCTACACCAATTTTTGGGCCCTACCTTATCTGCAGTCTGCTGTAAAACCCATTTCTGCACCAGTTTTAGAACATTACCTTACTTCCAGTCTGCTGTAAGTCCCATGTCTCCATCAGTTGCATGGCACCACATCTCATTCCATCCTATCCCTTCCCATCCCATTTTATCCTATCCTATTCTATTCTATCCCATCCTATCCCATCCTATCCCATCCCATCACATCCCATCCCATCACATCCCATCCCATCATTTCCTATCATATCCTACCCCATACCATCCCATCACATCATATCATCCCATCCCATCCCATCCCAACCCATCCCATCACATCCCATCATATCCTATCCCATCACATCACATCACATCCCATCCCATCCCATCATATCCTATCATATCCTATCCCATCCCATCCCATCACATCATATCCTCCCATCCCATCTCAACCCATCCCATCATATCCTTTCTACCCCATCACATCCCATCCAATCATATCCCATCACATCCTATCCCATCACATCACATCACATCCCATTCGATCTTATCCCATCCCATCATATCCTATCCTATCACATCCCATCCCATCCCATCACAACATATGCTTTCCATTCCATCACATTCCATCACATCCCATCCCATCCCATCCCATCACATCAAATCCCATCCCATCACATCCCATATCATCACACCACATCCCATCCCATCACATCCCATCATATCCTATTTTATCCTATCCCATCCCATCACATCCCATCCCATTCCATTTCATCCCATCCTATCCCATCACATCACATCCCATTCCATCCCATCCAGTCTGCTGCAATTTCTGAAAATACAAACGAAACTGTGATAACAAAACACTGGCAGTTCAATTAATGGTATTCATTCTGAACAGTGACCGTTGGCTCATAATGTATTGTGTAGGTGACAGGGATATGTATGCAAACATTTGCTGTTACTGCTGAATCAGTAAGAGAGAATAACCGTCAGTATCTTGGGTACCCTAAGCACGAATTTCAAGAAACATAGTAGATCAATATTTAATGTATCTCAGGCTTGCAGTAAATGTAAACATTTCACATGGGAGCCTTAGCTTGGTTCAAGGAAAGTACTGGAATTTGTCGACTTGAATTGTCAGGGGCATGGTATTTCGAAATAAACACAAGAAAAAAGATAGTGAAAGAAACGTGAATGAAAAGCCGGACAAATTGGCAGAAATAACGCCTTTAGATGATCAAAAGGACATAACTAACAATAAGCAACAAAAAAGCAAAAACAACCTAACAGCGATAAATAAAGATAAAATGAACGATCTATCGACGGAAAAAAACATCAGACAGAAAAAAACGAGATCATAATGATATAATGGAATAACAACATTAGATACATTGTTTGGCAGAAAGAAAGCGTGGTTACAAACAAGGAGGTAGGAGATGCATTCCAATTACTGTTAATTCTATCATAGACAGCATTAGACATCATTCATTGTCAGTGCTAACCAAATAATCTCTTCCTAGAAATAACTTTGACAATTGAGTTCCAAGTAAAAATCCTGTCTGTGAAACATGTGTGTCTAATGCAGGGTGTCCCGCCCACCACCGGTCCCTGGTTTTCCCTTGTAACTTTTAAACCAATGCACGTAATCGTAATTCAATATCATTTGACATGGGCATTCTGTGAATGAAGTTGAACGAAGAGGAACTACGTGTTGACTATTTTCAGCTGGATAGAGGTACATGTCCTTCCTTAAATACCAGCATGGCTGAAACTGCTTCTTTCTTTGAAGATCGTGTCATTTCTAAGTGACTTTGGCCACTAAGGTCGCCTGACCTTACTTAACAACGACTTTATACCGGTTTAGAAAACTAAGAGTATGTGTACAACCAGTTTCTTTTGCATTCACTGGATCTAAAAAAAGACATATACGCATCCATTATATTCCTGAATGCATTAATTGATTATTCCTCCACTATTTCCTGTTGCAATGCATTCCAAGCATTCACAAATATCTGACTAAAACAATATTCCCTGTTATCTAATCCGGACCTTTTTACCCTACCTGGTTTCTCCCTTTTGGGCATGCTGAAAGGGAAATTGTTTTTCAACAAGCCAATGAATCTCATGAAACTACCAGAAAACATTCGGCAGGAAACTGAGTCTGTAACTCATGATGCATTGGTGAATACTTTCCGTAATATGGAGAGGCCTGTGTAGGCATGCCCTGATGCTAATAGTGACAACTTGCATCATTTAATATGAGCTCAAGATGTTTCTCACACCAAACGATTTGTCCATGTAAAATTATATAGAATTACTTTCATTGGTTTAAAAGTTTTAAAAGAAACCAGGGACCGTAAGCGAGTGGAACATCATGCATAAATATGGATTACAAGCCTTGAATTTGTATATTTCTGCTATAAAAATGATTTTTTTCGGTCATGTTGACACCATATGACTGCGTGTGGTTGAAGGTACGATGCACTTGATATCTGGAGTTTGGGATGAAAATATTATTTGACTTAGCAGGGAGTATCTTTTTCAACCCATTGATTCGTGCTTAGCTTTCTTCTATCTCTGCCGTCTTTAATTTATATTGGACCACGTATATCTGGGGTAGTTGTCTCGCCGCAGCGACTCAATTTCATCCAGTGTTCGTAAAGCGATCTCAGTCCCGCCAGGCGGAGCGATAGCGCGGGCTTGCGGAAAACGCTCGCCTGCCTTTCCCCGTAGTGCGAATTGGGTGCGGTTTGTGGTAGTGGCTCCTCCACCGAGGTGCGCTAGTCTGGTCCGTATCAGGAAACGTGGTCCATCCCTGGTGATTTATCTAAGGCTTATAGCAGAGCTCGACAGTACGTCTCGCTGGTGGTCCGACTCTCGCAAAGAGCTTGTGACCGGCAAATGGAAAGCAGGAATCGTTGCCTCGAGGCCCTGCGTTCTCTCCCTACGGAGAAGAAGGGCAGGCCAAATTGTGTCTCTAGTCCCAGTGAAATTCGTCGCCGAGGTCGTTGGGATCCGTTCTGCACAGAGCGCTGCCATCCCTCCTCGAGCGAGCCCGGTCGGTCGGTCGTCTGGTGCGTGTGGGAGGGCCCTGTCAGGCGGTCCTAGGTCGACGGAGTGAGGGACGGGTGGAACAACCGTCCGTCCGTCCCGTCAGTCGGTCCCTGCGGCCGTCCCAGTGAGGCTTTTTACACACCCTTCCTCCGCCGACCGGTGTGCGCAGTACGTACGTCTCCGACAGATATCTGGTTGATCCTGCCAGTAGTCATATGCTTGTCTCAAAGATTAAGCCATGCATGTCTAAGTTCACACTGTCTCACGGTGAAACCGCGAATGGCTCATTAAATCAGTCGAGGTTCCTTAGATGACACGATCCTACTTGGATAACTGTGGCAATTCTAGAGCTAATACATGCTTACCAAGCTCCGACCCTCGCGGAAAGAGCGCTTTTATTAGTTCAAAACCAATCGTCGTTTCCCCTCGCGGGGTTGCGGCGTCCCCACTGGTGACTCTGGATAACTTTGTGCTGATCGCATGGCCTCATGTGCCGGCGACGCATCTTTCAAATGTCTGCCCTATCAAATGTCGATGGTACGTGACATGCCTACCATGTTTGTAACGGGTAACGGGGAATCAGGGTTCGATTCCGGAGAGGGAGCATGAGAAACGGCTACCACATCCAAGGAAGGCAGCAGGCGCGCAACTTACCCACTCCCGGCACGGGGAGGTAGTGACGAAAAATAACAATACGGGACTCTTTCGAGGCCCCGTAATTGGAATGAGTACACTTTAAACCCTTTAACGAGGATCTATTGGAGGGCAAGTCTGGTGCCAGCAGCCGCGGTAATTCCAGCTCCAATAGCGTATATTAAAGTTGTTGCAGTTAAAAAGCTCGTAGTTGGATCTCAGGCGCGAGACCACTCTTCTGGAGTCTAATATGGAACTGGTGCTGGACTTAGACCCCCAGAAATCTGGGGTTATGTCCCCTGTGGCTCGGTTTTGTCTGCATCCAGTGTTTGATAAAGGAATTGACGGAAGAGCACTATCAGGAGTGGAGCCTGAGACCTAAGTTAACTTACCACGCCAATACTGCAGAATGACTATCAAAAAGTACACCTTAGTGGGGTCTAATAGAGAACATGTGCTGGAATTAGACCCTCGAAAATCTTTGGGGCTACCCTTTAAGAAACTTGATTGTCTCGCTAAGGGAATTGACGGAAGGGCACCACCAGGTGTGGAACCTGCGGCTTAATTTGACTGAACACGCCAATACTGTAGAACAACTGACAAATTGAGAGCACTGCCGTTTGGGTCTAATAATGAACGTACGCTGGTATTAGACTCACGGACGACAAGTCAGCTCAAATGAAAGAACGCTACGGAAATCGTGTTTAACTCTGCAGATTTCAAATACCTGGTCATTGACAAACAAAAGCCCTCAATAAATTCGTCTGACAAAATAGTGAACGGGTGCTGGAAATAGATCTGAAGACAGGTCAGTTTTACCCTACAAATGACAGGGCGTTGCTACGGAAAACCAGCTCAAATCGAGAGGAGCCGCAGACACTTTGGTTCACGTACCAGGCTGATAAGCCAAGGGCGCGAGGCTACCATGTGGGGGATTACGGCCGAACCCTTGAAAGCCGCAATCCCGCCCAAAATCTCAGCACCACTGCAATGGGAGGCTCCTACATGCTCGGGACCTGGGGCTTGCGCCCCAGCCCTATCAGGTAGAGCCACAGTAAGAGGTCCTTGCCGCCCGCAAATCAAAGTGGGCGGAAAACTGCTTGATACTCACCCTATACGGCGATGGGGTGCGAAAAACACCAACCAAAGACTTAGAACCTGGTCGGGGTGTCGAAAACAGTAGAGCAGCCACAACACTGTGAACTGTCAAGACTCAACCACTGACCATGAGAGTTGTCCGCACACCAGGCGATCAACATCTCTGTGACATTACCAGGCTTGTCCTCTGGCTAAATGCACTCCGGTTACGATATCTACCTCTGTACGTTATCAGCCATAACTATCATGCTGGACGCAGAAGAGATGCAGACCAGCGGACATTGCACACCTGCCCCACTGTGTCAACACCCCAGGTGGCGGGGAATGCTCGGCGTACCATCCCTGCATAGAAGCCAAGAAAATAAATGGAAAAAGAGATACCCCACTCACATGCAAATGCTACGTTTCTGGCAGGACGTGACGATCCTGGGATACAGACACACTGGACTGCCTCTCTTCCGGGTAAACCAGTCCATCTCATATATCACATACCATCATTGCACCCTATAGACACGAGTAGTGAAGACTCGATAGTCTGGTAAGACAACTTCCATAGGAGAGAAAACTCTGATCGTAAACAACTGCTGCCTTGCAGATAGGCTGGGGACAGCCAAAGGCTAAGGAGGGCATCCCTACAGAAACGCCTGTTGAAATCGGATGCACGGGGCCGCAAGCCTAACAAAACAGTGCAACGTAAATCACAGTATGATGGCAGCACAACCTATTCGAAAAACGTATGGTGCTCATCCTGAGGAGACCCGCCAGGCAGCGATAGCGCCGGGCCCCACGCCTCGAAGGGGCCCACCCTTGGCTACTGGTGGTCACCCACCCATGTGTCGTGGAGTCAAGGCACATGGCTATGGGGAAACGACTATTGGCCAAAACTTCAAGACCCTCAGAATATTACAGTGGAATGCGGAGGGAGTCATTAACAAAAAACTTTCCCTAACACATCACCTGCATGAAGGTAAGATTGACGTGGCATGTATCCAGGAAACGCACCTCAACAATAACCATAAATTCTCAATCAGAGGATACCAGACTTTCCGTCTAGATAGAGAAGGCCACAAAGGAGGGGTCCTGATACTGACCAGAAACAGCATACCGAGTAGCGCGGTACCTGTCAATCACACCGGACAAGCAGAAATTGTAGGAGTTGACATAATGGCTCAAGAGACGAAGCTCCGCATTTTCAATCTGTACGGACCACCAAACAGAGACCTATCGCTCTCGAGTATGGAGGTCAGAGACTCCAACTGCATAGTGGTTGGAGATTTCAACAGCCACTCGGAGAGATGGGGATACTCTGACACAGACAGCAGAGGTGACGAAGTGGAAGATTGGGAGATAGATGCAAATCTCTCCCTAATCAATAGGCCGGAGGATAGCCCTAGCTTCTATTCAAGAACATGGCATACCACCTCGACTCCAGATTTGGCCTTCTCCACACAGGACATACACTATAAAATAGACCGCCAGGTGCTAAACCAACTGGCAGGTAGCGACCACAGGCCGATCAGGCTAACCATTGACATGGAAGTAGGCCCACAGGAAACAAAACCGCTCCCACGTTGGAATTACAAACGAGCCGACTGGGACAGATTTGCAATCCTGACAGATGGGCTGTGTGAAACCATCAACACACGAAACACCAAAATGAAGCCCATGGTAGAGAGCCTAAGCAAGGCAATAATGCAAGCCGCCACTGAAACCATCCCAAGAGGAGCTAGGAAAAACTATAAGCCCTACTGGAATGATGAGTTACAGAAAGTGGAAGATGCAGTAACAAATGCTAGAAACATGGCAGAACGAGAAAAATCCGTGGAGGCAAACATCGCCCTCAAAGCCGCCGCGGCGAAGTACAAACACACTCTCAAGCAAACAGCAAGAGAAAGTTGGAAAAATAAAACGGAAAGTTTAAACCTGGACAAAGAAGGGAACAAGCTATGGAAGCTAGTCAGAGCCATGAACGACGAAACCCCGTCAAATAAACAAATTACTATCAAGCAAGGCGAGAACTTGATCACAGGTAAGAAAGCCGCAAACGCCTTTGTCGATCACTATGCCAGAGCAAACCACATCGAGGTCCCTGCAGATAAGCATACAGACATTAGCGAAGAGCTAAAGGGGCACGAAAACAAAAATACGGCTCCTGAAGAGCACATGATGGCCAAACTAACAATGCGCGAAATGGAAGAGGCTATGAGAACACTAAAGAGAAGGAAATCTCCCGGAAAAGACGGGATAACAAACGAAATGCTGATGGGGCTGGGCCAAACAGCGAAGGAAAAACTACTGTCAGTCCTGAACCAAAGCTGGAAAAGGGGTATTGTACCCCAGGCATGGAAAGATGCAATACTGGTACCAGTACCAAAAACAGGAAAGGACAAAACAGATCCGAATGGATACAGGCCCATAAGCCTACTGAGCTGTGTCGGCAAGCTGATGGAACGGATGATAAACACCAGACTGATGTGGCATCTGGAAGAAAAACGAATACTAATTCCACAGCAAGCCGGCTTTAGACAGCACAGATCCACTGAGGACCAGGTCATCCTCATAGCCCAGGAGATAGAAGATGCCTACCAGGCACAGAAACACACAGTAGCTGTTTGGGTGGATCTGGAAAAGGCATTTGACAAAGTCTGGAAGGATGGACTTAGAGTCAAGCTAAGAAGAAGTGATGTTTGTGGGAAGATGTACAAGTGGATCAACCACTACCTCAAACAAAGAACGGCCAGAGTCCAAGTACAAGGGCAGATGAGCAAAAAGGTGACACTCGAGCAGGGAGTACCCCAAGGGGGAGTACTGTCACCCACACTCTTCCTGGTATATATAAACGATATTACAGAGAATATACCAAGAAGAGTCCATAGCTCAATGTTTGCAGACGATCTGGCTATGTGGACATCTGAAAAGAATCTCACCATAGCAAGAAATCGGATGCAAACGGCCCTAACATCGCTGGAAGAGTGGGCGAACTCATGGCTGGTCAAAATAAACGAGGAGAAAACCACGTGCACAATATTCTCGCTCTCATCAAAACCCCAAAGTACCAAACTAAGCCTAAATGGCAAAATCCTGCAGCCAAACGACAACCCAACCTATCTGGGAGTCACATTTGATCGGCGCATGACATGGAAAAGTCAGATTGAGAGAAACCGAATGAAAGCCAGAGAAAGAATGGCGATCATGAGGAAACTTGCTGGCACAAGCTGGGGAGCAGACGAAGGCATACTAAAGAAACTGTACACTGG
The DNA here is from genome assembly GCA_036924085.1 of Ariolimax columbianus. Lineage (NCBI taxonomy): Eukaryota > Metazoa > Mollusca > Gastropoda > Stylommatophora > Arionidae > Ariolimax > Ariolimax columbianus. Next base: position 36,876,013 of record JAVGWX010000019.1, on the reverse strand, counting down.
AAGAGTGAGACCAGTTCTCGAGTATGGCATCGCGGCTTGGACAACAGCAGCGAAGGCGAACTTCGATAAAGTTAACAAACTTCAAAACCAAGCTATGAGAATCATAACTGGTGGCATGAAGTCAACGCCAATTGTAGAACTTGAAAAGATTACAAAACTGCAATCCATGACCGACAGAAGAGACTGCAGAGCCCAGCTGCAGTCAGAGAAACTCCGAAGACTGACGGACCATCCAATGTACCAGAGGCTAAACAATTTGGGAACTGGGAAACTAAAGCGGAGAAACTTTGCAGAAATAGCCAAAGCAAAGATGCACGAAGATCCCATAAACGCACTAACAACACCAAAACCCATCACTACTGTACGAAAACCTACTTGGAGGCAGGATATATTTCCAGAGGTGGTAGAAAATATACCAGGTATTGCAAACAAAAACTGCCAGACCGAAAAAGAAAGGAGAGATACTACCCTAAGCTTCATAACGAAAAGCTACCCAAGCATGGACTGGACCCATGCATACACCGACGGCTCTGTAACAAACACTACACAGAACGGAGGGGCAGGAGCATTCCTGAACCTACCAAATGGCAGAAAAATAACACTGTCATTCGCTACTGGTAAGTACACGAGCAATTTCAGAGCAGAGGCAGAGGCACTGAGGGCGGCAGTGGAAGAAATGGTAACACACAGTGAAAATGAGAGCCATATAGTCCTGCTGACAGATGCTCTCGAAGTAGTCACAGCGCTAAAAAGCCAGAAAAACACTGAGCTTAATGACTTAAGAGCAGCACTCTGCAAACTGTGCCAACAGTCCGCACCAAAAAGGGTAGTGGTACAGTGGGTTCCGTCACACTGCAACATCCAAGGCAACGAGGAGGCAGACAGACTGGCAAAAGAAGGTGCAAGGCTACCACAAATAGATACCAGTATGACGTACGAAGAGTCAAAACGGCTTATCAAAGCCAGGTACATGTCCAAATGGGAAACCGAACATACTGGTTACACCAAAAACGATGCCTATTACCAGTTGAACCGAAGAGAGCAGGTCGTTGTCTTCAGACTTCGCACTGGCCACAACAGACTGAGGTACCACCTCTTCAACAAATTGAAGATAGGGTGTAATGAGAAGGGATCGGAAAGGGAATGCTAACCTGGTATTCAAAAAATGCTGGCTGAAGTCGGATGTGTTGGACCGAAAGGTGTAACAATCGCAGTCAAGCTGTAAACTATGACACAACGCATTCCGTTCGCTGGACTACATTCTGCTACTTACGCCCTTTCAGTGGATGGTAGTGGGAGATTGAGAATGAACGAAGTCAAGCCATACTGTAAATTCCATTCTACATCAGTTTTAAGACATTACCTTACCTCCAATCTGATGTAAATCCAATTTCTACACCAATTTTTGGGCCCTACCTTATCTGCAGTCTGCTGTAAAACCCATTTCTGCACCAGTTTTAGAACATTACCTTACTTCCAGTCTGCTGTAAGTCCCATGTCTCCATCAGTTGCATGGCACCACATCTCATTCCATCCTATCCCTTCCCATCCCATTTTATCCTATCCTATTCTATTCTATCCCATCCTATCCCATCCTATCCCATCCCATCACATCCCATCCCATCACATCCCATCCCATCATTTCCTATCATATCCTACCCCATACCATCCCATCACATCATATCATCCCATCCCATCCCATCCCAACCCATCCCATCACATCCCATCATATCCTATCCCATCACATCACATCACATCCCATCCCATCCCATCATATCCTATCATATCCTATCCCATCCCATCCCATCACATCATATCCTCCCATCCCATCTCAACCCATCCCATCATATCCTTTCTACCCCATCACATCCCATCCAATCATATCCCATCACATCCTATCCCATCACATCACATCACATCCCATTCGATCTTATCCCATCCCATCATATCCTATCCTATCACATCCCATCCCATCCCATCACAACATATGCTTTCCATTCCATCACATTCCATCACATCCCATCCCATCCCATCCCATCACATCAAATCCCATCCCATCACATCCCATATCATCACACCACATCCCATCCCATCACATCCCATCATATCCTATTTTATCCTATCCCATCCCATCACATCCCATCCCATTCCATTTCATCCCATCCTATCCCATCACATCACATCCCATTCCATCCCATCCAGTCTGCTGCAATTTCTGAAAATACAAACGAAACTGTGATAACAAAACACTGGCAGTTCAATTAATGGTATTCATTCTGAACAGTGACCGTTGGCTCATAATGTATTGTGTAGGTGACAGGGATATGTATGCAAACATTTGCTGTTACTGCTGAATCAGTAAGAGAGAATAACCGTCAGTATCTTGGGTACCCTAAGCACGAATTTCAAGAAACATAGTAGATCAATATTTAATGTATCTCAGGCTTGCAGTAAATGTAAACATTTCACATGGGAGCCTTAGCTTGGTTCAAGGAAAGTACTGGAATTTGTCGACTTGAATTGTCAGGGGCATGGTATTTCGAAATAAACACAAGAAAAAAGATAGTGAAAGAAACGTGAATGAAAAGCCGGACAAATTGGCAGAAATAACGCCTTTAGATGATCAAAAGGACATAACTAACAATAAGCAACAAAAAAGCAAAAACAACCTAACAGCGATAAATAAAGATAAAATGAACGATCTATCGACGGAAAAAAACATCAGACAGAAAAAAACGAGATCATAATGATATAATGGAATGACAACATTAGATACATTGTTTGGCAGAAAGAAAGCGTGGTTACAAACAAGGAGGTAGGAGATGCATTCCAATTACTGTTAATTCTATCATAGACAGCATTAGACATCATTCATTGTCAGTGCTAACCAAATAATCTCTTCCTAGAAATAACTTTGACAATTGAGTTCCAAGTAAAAATCCTGTCTGTGAAACATGTGTGTCTAATGCAGGGTGTCCCGCCCACCACCGGTCCCTGGTTTTCCCTTGTAACTTTTAAACCAATGCACGTAATCGTAATTCAATATCATTTGACATGGGCATTCTGTGAATGAAGTTGAACGAAGAGGAACTACGTGTTGACTATTTTCAGCTGGATAGAGGTACATGTCCTTCCTTAAATACCAGCATGGCTGAAACTGCTTCTTTCTTTGAAGATCGTGTCATTTCTAAGTGACTTTGGCCACTAAGGTCGCCTGACCTTACTTAACAACGACTTTATACCGGTTTAGAAAACTAAGAGTATGTGTACAACCAGTTTCTTTTGCATTCACTGGATCTAAAAAAAGACATATACGCATCCATTATATTCCTGAATGCATTAATTGATTATTCCTCCACTATTTCCTGTTGCAATGCATTCCAAGCATTCACAAATATCTGACTAAAACAATATTCCCTGTTATCTAATCCGGACCTTTTTACCCTACCTGGTTTCTCCCTTTTGGGCATGCTGAAAGGGAAATTGTTTTTCAACAAGCCAATGAATCTCATGAAACTACCAGAAAACATTCGGCAGGAAACTGAGTCTGTAACTCATGATGCATTGGTGAATACTTTCCGTAATATGGAGAGGCCTGTGTAGGCATGCCCTGATGCTAATAGTGACAACTTGCATCATTTAATATGAGCTCAAGATGTTTCTCACACCAAACGATTTGTCCATGTAAAATTATATAGAATTACTTTCATTGGTTTAAAAGTTTTAAAAGAAACCAGGGACCGTAAGCGAGTGGAACATCATGCATAAATATGGATTACAAGCCTTGAATTTGTATATTTCTGCTATAAAAATGATTTTTTTCGGTCATGTTGACACCATATGACTGCGTGTGGTTGAAGGTACGATGCACTTGATATCTGGAGTTTGGGATGAAAATATTATTTGACTTAGCAGGGAGTATCTTTTTCAACCCATTGATTCGTGCTTAGCTTTCTTCTATCTCTGCCGTCTTTAATTTATATTGGACCACGTATGTCGTACTGGGCAAAGGGACCAGTGAACCAACAAATAATTGTAACCTTTTAAAATGCTTTAACCAAGTAATATGTTCTTTGATCTCCAGAAATAAAAGGTTCGAATATTGAATTTAGTTCGCAATTTTCCAACGTTATCAAGAATATAAGGGCCGCTGTCAGTCACGTGTCAAGTGAAGGTTGAAACCCAGTCAAAGTTGCGACTGCCACAGGGCACCTAGTGACCACGGAGTTGTATTACCAAATCTTACAGTAAATCATTCAGTTGTTGTGAAGAACAGTGCTGGTACCTCACAGAACCAAATCTTACAGTAAATCATTCAGTTGTTGTGAAGAACAGTGCTGGTACCTCACAGAACAAAGATTGTCCAGATGAGTGACGCGTTAGATACTTCATTATGTGAAGTCTCCGCTTCGGTGAGGTGGGGTGATTTAACTCATCGTCTTTACTCCATTTACTTTAGGGACCTAAGGCGCAGCTGTGAGGTGACAGCAGCTAGTGAATCAAGATGGCAACTTTCGTTTTGGTCAGCGATCACAGATGACCAAGATCCTCTTCCGGATTCATGTAGTCTGGCTAAGGGAATATGGTTCGCAGAGAGAAGGCATGCCCGTTTGCCCCAAAAGCCGTAGTGAAACCGGATAAGTCGGTCAGAAGGTGCTGATAACGCAGCCTCGCTGTAAACAACGACTCAGCGTCACCATGTCCTTTTCAGGGTCAACACTGAAGTAGAAGATATAGTATTAACGGGACCAACAAAGTGCCACTCAGGCTGCAGGGAGAGCGTTGGAAGACGTGGGTGCATTTACCAGTCGTCTGAGCAACACAATTGACATGGAGGTGAGGATGCATATATGAAGACCAAAACTGAAAAAGACAGAATGACACTCCTGGCACTAAGCAACATTTGGAGATTCAGAGACATCAATATTCACACCAAAGTTCCACTATTAAATGCAAATATCACGTCAATGCTGTTATATGGAGCCAAAATAAAGAAAATTACCAAGGACATACAAGAGAGGCATAAGTCCTTCGTTAACAGATGCAGATAACGATCAAGGTGATACAAGAAAGACATTAGTCCTTCGCTAACAGATGCAGATAACGATCAAGGTGATACAAGAAAGGCATAAGTCCTTCGTTAACAGATGCAGATAACGATCAAGGTGATACAAGAAAGGCATAAGTCCGTCGTTAACAGATGCAGATAACGATCAAGGTGATACAAGAAAGACATTAGTCCTTCGCTAACAGATGCAGAAAACGGCTAAGGCAATGCAGGATAGACACAAGTTCTTAGTTAGGAGATGTCTAAAATGGATAATGTGTAGCAGGTGGAAGAACATGTTGAGGAGTGAAGACCTGGTGAGAAAGAGCCAGCAACACCCACTGCAATAACAAATTAGGAGTAGAAATGGGCTGAATATAAAATACGCTGAGGCAGGCACTGTTCAACATAGCTGTCATGTTCTAACATGGAATCATTAGGGGGAGGTAGAAGACATAGATGGATAGACTAAAAATACACGGATAAAAGAATGGGAGAAGGTACTGTCATTAATGGTTCCGCCTGGAGAAAGGCAGAAAGAGTAGCTGGCTAGATGGGGTTAATTGGCTTAGCAGGGAGAGAAGCGATGGAATATGATTTGATTAAACTGAGAGAAGTGACCATTTAAACCGTGTAGGGTTAAGTGTAACTGCCTTTCTCTAACAATATTAGGTACCCATTCGCAGGTGGGTAATCTGGTATCAGACGAGATTACTAACTTGGTTATACTTGCCGTGACATGCATTCTTTATGTCCTATCTAGCATAAGGACGAGCAGCCGAAGAGCAGCTAAAACTGACGCTTCATAACGACTACTGATTGTTATAACGGTTACTTTAAGGTAAGTGCTCACTGGCGTCAAGCACACATTCTTCTGTTTAATGACCGTATCATTTAGCCCGGCCGCTGTCTCCACATTACATCGAGTCTATATTATGTGTGAGGACTTGCTGCGAAGGCTACTAGTTACCCTTTAAGTGGGCACACGATTGACTTTGTAATTACAGCTCGTGTCTATCCGAGAAGAAGACTCTGACTGGTTAAAAAAATCTTTATTTTTATTTCGTCTTCTATCACCAAGGGGTGCATACGCCATCAACCAACCCTCTTTCGTCTTCTATCACCAAGGGGTGCATAGACCATCAACCATCCCTCGACAAGCAGCTCTATCCTGCTGCAGTCTTTTCCCTTTTCTTCCAGATTTTCCCAGTTTTCTTTACTTCCGCCTTCAGATCTCATCTACATGTATTACGTGATCTACATATGCCTCTCTTTCCTTATGGGTTACACGACAGAGATAGCCTGGTTATACTGGCCATAGGGCTTTTTTAATGTATGACTCATCCATCTGCCCTATCGTTCCAAGATTCCGTACCAATTTATTTTTTCCCGCTCTTTCCCACAGTCTGTCGCGTGTAACTTTGTCAAACCATTTTATACCAAGAATCTTTCTCAGGCATCTGTTGACAAAACCTTGCAATCTCCTGGCATTTCCTTTGGTCATCCTCCAGGCATCTGTTGACAAGACCCTGCAATCTCCTGGCATTTCCTTTGGTCATCCTCCAGGCATCTGTTGACAAGACCCTGCAATCTCCTGGCATTTCCTTTGGTCATCCTCCAGGCATCTGTTGACAAGACCCTGCAATCTCCTGGCATTTCCTTTGGTCATCCTCCAGGCATCTGTTGACAAGACCCTGCAATCTCCTGGAATTTCCTTTGGTCCTCCTCCAGGCATCTGTTGACAAGACCCTGCAATCTCCTGGCATTTCCTTTGGTCATCCTCCAGGCATCTGTTGACAAAACCCTGCAATCTCCTGGCATTGCTTTTGGTCACCCTCCAGGTTTCCGCTCTATATGGCAGGACTGGTTTATTATTAAAATAAAAAATCCTGACTATTGTCTTACTTGTTATTTGCTTGGAGTTCCACGTGGGTTTCAACATTCCGGATGCAACTCGTGCTTTTTCTATCATTTGTATATCTTCGCCTGTCCTTCCTTCCTTGTTTATAATGCTTTCTAGGTATATAAATATCTCTACCTCTTCCAGTGGCGTTCCTCTCAGCCTGATTGGTTCTGTGTTTGCTGCATTGATCCTAATTATTTTTTTATTTTCCTTATGCATCTTCAAACCAATTTGTTTAAAGGCATAATCCAGTCTATCCAGTTTCTGTTGCATTTGGCTTTGCCTGTAGGACAGAAGGGCTATATCATCCGCAAAATCCAGGTCTTCCAGCTGTTTGTTCAAGGTCCACTGAATTCCATTTCTCTCATTTATTGTTACTTTCCTAATCCAATAAATGGATTATCAGGAAATAGGGCAGTAGGCAACCCTGCCGTCAGGTCTGGTCACAGAATCTCAATAGTTATATAGTATTTTGTCTATTTGTTGTTAAAGCTAATGTTATAAAATGAGAATTGTTTAGCCATTTAGAATAACAACAATTCGAGAAATAAATAAATAAGCGGTTCAGCAGCGATATCCCTTTTCACGGACCGGCAGGATATTTCTGCGGACCTGCATCGGTCCTTGGACCGACGGCTGAGAGTCATTGCATTAGACACTATCTTCTTTATAGTGGTCGTTATTCTGAGAATCTAGTGACAAAACACAAAACACATTTAATTTCGCGCCATTTTCATTGTCAAATTGTGACAAACTTGTCAAATTGTGTTACTTTAAGTATCTAAAATGAAATATTTAATAAGTCGTACAATGCACAGACAAGTTTTAACCGGCCAAAATGAGTATTATACGAGTACATGATATATCACTGTACGTATTTTCCAGTATTCATGGGCCATTGCACAAGGGCACTGCAAAATCGACTTCACATAAAGACACGTAACAATTACGTTGTGTTTAGCCCAGTATATAGGAAGAAGTAAGTAAAGTAAAGTAAAGTAACCCATAGAATTACTGCCCCAGGGGTGTGATGTGTTAGCAATCTCACATTTCAAAGGCTCGGCTATATGAGGGCGGTAGCCATCTCCTCTTCCTCGCCGCTTTTACTTCCCGGACTGAACCGGTACCCATTTAAAGCTGGGTCAACCCGGGAGCCATTGCGGTCTGAAAAAACATTTCTGACTGAACTGGGTAATGAACCCAGGACCACTCAGAAGCGAAGCCAGCTCGCTAACCACTGCGATATGCGGATCCCTCGTCTAGGAAGAAGACTGCTGGGTAATATCTACAGTGCTAGAAAGAATACATCAAACATGAGTTACTAAAAGGCAGAGCGAATAACTTGTTATATGGAGTTTCAGAACAAGCAGAAGTAAATCACGATGGAACATACACGTACACGAACGGACACACACACACACACACGCGCACACACACGCGTACATACACACACACACACACACACACACACACAATCTTGTAGAAACATGGCCCACTAGTAAACGGGTAACCAGATACCTCCCTCTCCGTTATACATTACTAGATTTGGCCAGGAGTCCACACAGTCTCGGAATGTTGACTCATTTGACCATAACGACAAGGCTTTGTGATACTTCATTCAGAGCGTTCCTTACAATCCCCCGAGGAAGAGGACTTATTTTTTGTCTTGTACTCTTGTATTTCTTGAATCTTACATGTTCTGTTATGCTACGTTAAGTTATGTTATGCTAAGTTGTGCTCTCTTTCCGTACACGCGTTGTATATGTCTTATCATACGTTAGTCGTTGCTCGTCAATGGTAGCTCGCTGGATGTACACACTTCTATTATGTTCTCTCAGACGCCAGTCGATGCGCGTCATTTATAGCTCGCCGGCTCTACTTTTCTGTTCTCTCAGTTTACAGTCGTTGGGCGTCATTTATAGCTCGCCGGCTCTACCTTTCTGTTATCTTAGATGACAGTCGTTATGCGTTATTTATAGCTCGATGGCTCTACTCACTTTTTTCTGTTCTGTTGTTTTCTCAGAAACAAGTCGTTAGGCGTCATTTATAGCACGCTGGCTGTACTTTCTTCTTTTCTGTTCTCTCAGACGACATTCGTTGGGCGTCATTTATAGCTCGCTGGTCGAGTGTTATCTTGCAGGAGTAGAACAATCTTTATGACCAAACCAAACTATTTTTTATGCAGACGGTTATGCAACGTTACTCAAAATGCACATGCACTGTTCAGTGTTGATAGTGGCACCAAGGGATATTGACAATTAACATGATTGTAAATTTCCACAAGTTTCACGCCTTCTTTGACAAGCAACTTCCTCGCAACACGCTGTCGCATGCAAGCACTAACCGTCCGCCATTTGTATGTATCTGTCACATGATTGGCCTATAGCAAGTGGGCCTCCGAGTAGTAATATGACACAAGTGCCCCTAACTAATGATAGTAGTTCCAGAACCCTATAACCCATTCAGTTAGATTTAGAACAAAAAATTTGATTTGAACGCCCTTCGTATCTGATAGGCACTTATTTTAGTGCATACATTCTTCGCCTTCATTGCCTTCTTTAACATGATTCTCTGTTTCCCCGCATCATGCGTGTGTTGGCATTTATATACTTGTTTCAGGTGATTCCGTGAATATGTGCTATGTGTAAATAATTATGTCAGGGGTTATGTTTGCGTTAACTGCTCAACCCAGTAGAGTGTCGAGCCCAGTAGATTGTGCAACCCAGTAGATTGTCCAACCTAGTAGAGTGTCGAGCCCAGTAGATTGTCCAACCCAGTAGATTGTCCGCAGTGCAACTTTATTTCAAACATGGGTTAAACTTCATATTAAGTTCAACATTCGTCACACAAATCATGGCCTTTCACATCGCAGTTACGGTTCCTGGGACTTTCTTCCAGGTATTCACATAATGTTACATTATTCTATATGCAAGATGTAATGTCACAAAAGAATGTTATTTACAAACGTATTAATACCTCCGGAGAAAATTGGTCGGCATCTATTGTTTGCTTGCGTGGCTTCTGGCGACCAATCAGACAACCATTAATACTATGCAGGATGACTTTTTAAGTTTTGTGAATGTATCTGGTGCCTGTCTTTATAATTGATCAAGTATTTTACTGAAACTAATCGTAGATGACCGATGAGTGGATGCAATATTGTGACTGTGTGGGAGTACAGCTTTGCCAGTTGTAGACAGCTCTGATCTGTCAGGTTCGAACGTTACTTCCTTCACTAGAAGGTGCTGGTGCTTATGTAAAGTGCCAGTTGTATTTGTAAACTGTGAATACATTAGCTTATTTCTTTAGACTCATGACGTCTTAAACGAGTGTGGGATTTGAATAATTAATTTAAATGTTGACTTTTTATATTACTGACTTTCAGTATTTTTTGTTCGTCTTGTGTTTATTGTCATAGTATACTTGACGTGTGTTTCATATAGGGATGGTTGATGCGTTTCCCGAGATGTAATATACTATGGTTATTTACAAATCATTTCTGAAGAGGGATGATACTTTGATTATTTAGAAAACATGAGTATTTCATTTTGTGATTCATGTGTGCTACTCTGATGTTTTCCTCCACAATTAATAATAAGCAATAGAGTTAATAGAACGCATCCATGCCATGCACAGAAAGTACCAGTCCTTTGTGCAAGTCAGTATGTTTTTTCTTTCAAAGAATAATCTTATATATGACCAATTGCACTGTATGAGGCTGAGACAAGTACTCTAGCAAGAAGGATACACAAGAGCTTGGAATCGTTTGACATGTAGAATAGAAAAAGTGAGTTGGATAGAAGAACTTCTAATGACACTGTTTTCACCGAGTTAGGCACACAAAAAAAACTAATATTGAAAACAAGATTTAAAAAACCAAGATCGAGGTGGCCTGGAGGTCATATGAAATATGAAAGTCTTCTACATAAGATACTAGAGGACAATATTGAAGTGGATTGAGAAAGAGGTTAACCAAGTCTCACCTTTACATCTCTGACATGCAGATACATTAGTGAACGAACCCATGCTGAAATGAAGAGAGCTTGCTGCAGAATCAATGGGTCAATGGAAAGGCATTGTCATGCAACCTTACAACTGGTCTTAGGAATGATCAGCCAGAGGATAGGCTCAACTGGAGAGGAATGCTCAGACAACCTTTCAACCAGTCTTAGGGCCCATCTACCAGATGATAATGATTATGATAGTACTGCTACTGCACTTTGGCTGTGTTCATTTATTATGTGAATGTTGTCCAATGACTGCTCTTCCAGAGCTTTTCGTAATATATTTCTGTTGACTCAATCATAACTTTTTTTTCTTGTTCACCATGCTTTGTATTGCCTGTACTAGTTTGTTTCAATTGTATCAGTGTAAGAGATGTTCTATCTATAGCTGTACTGTTAACATAATCAATGGGATTCTTGTTTTTTTAATAACGTTTTTTGCATACATTTCTAGTTTTTGTCCCAGTTATGAGAAACTACTGCAGATTCAATAGCTTCTCTGCTTGCACATCTTCTGTCGCTTCTGGCCAGTCTTCGGGGTCTTTTCTTTCTGTGCACGAGACAATGGGTATTCTTGTCTACCACATTGATCATGTAACCCGACTAGCATGCGCAATTTCTGCTTGTTGCAGTTGGGTCATGGTATCTTGCTTCCTGGTTTTATTTTGATGACATCTTTATTGCTTCGTGTAGTATAGAAGGGTTCTCTCTCTCTCTCTCTCTCTCTCTCTCTCTCTTACGTTACCTCTCTCTCATTCTCTCTCTCGCCCTCTCTCATATCATATGTCTCGTCTTCTCTCTCTCATACCCTCTCTGCCGTCCTCTCTCTAATCGTATCTATCGTCCTCTATATCATCTTCTCTTGTCTTATCTCTCGTCCTATCTCCATTATCTCGTCCATTATCTCGTCTTCTCTGCTATCTTCTCTCTCTCGTCCTCTCTCTCGTACTATCTCTCTTGTTTTCTCTCGACCTCTGTCTCTTGTCCTCATTCTCACGTCCTCTTTCTCGTCCTCTCTCTCGTCAACTCTTTCGTCTTCTCTCTCGTCCTCTCTCGTCCTCTCTCGTCTTCTCTCTCCTCATCTCTTCCGACTGCTATCTCGCTCGGCCTCTCTCTGTCTGTCGTTTGCTCTGTCGTCAACTCTCGTCTTGCCTATCGTCATCTATTGCTGCTCTATCGCTCTCTCTATCGTCCTCTTTCTCTCTCTCTCTCTCTCTCTCCCTCTGTCGTCCTCTCTTACCATTTCTTTGTTTCTAGCATGCAAATTATTCTCTTTTTCTATTCATGGTGTTTGCTTACTGTATGGCTAACCTTCATGTAATGTATGAACGCTGGTTGGTTGAAATATTCAGTACCTTGCCGATGGTTTTATTATACAATTCTGGATACAGCATTGTACAAATTGTTGTTATGTTTTTACTAAATTGCAAGTGGAGAAAGACTAACGTCTGGTCAGGCAAAACATACTGGTCAAGACCCTCAACTCGACTTTCTAGTAGCCCTCCCTGGACACGGGCTGTTTTCAAGGCAGCCTGGCTAATGGGGTAAGGGATTGACTTGATCCCATTAGTAGTGAGTGATACGCAGATAAAGCCAAGCATAGCACAACTGCCTGGAGGACCCTGGTCCACCTTCTCAGCACGCTTGCGATGTGAGGAACGCTACTGCAACAAGCCACGTAACGCCCTTTTCAAGGCGCACAAACGAGTTACCTACACCTACTCATTGTGAGCATTAGAGAGCAGCAACAACCACATTGCAACGATGCTTCTGCTTTTACCACCTGAACAACTTTCATGTGCTCTTTTATATTTCGTCATCACCATAATTTATCATAGCCATCATCATCATCATCTTCACCATCATAACCATCATAATCATCACCACGATCATCATCATCATCACCACGATTAACATCATCATCACGACGATCATCATCACCATTATCACGATCATCATCATCATCACCATCATCATCATCATCACCAACATCAACATCATTATCACCAATGTCATCATTATCATCATGCGCAGCATCATCACCACCATCATCATCATCACCACCATCACCATTATCATCGTCATCATCACTATCACCAACATCACCATCACATCAACATCATCACCATCACATCAACATCATCATTTTCACCCCCATTCATCACATCATAGGCTGCAACAAATGTTCTCTATCATTTCCTACTATTTGCCGTCTTCTTCAGTTTCAGCAATGAGACCCCATTTGAACTGACTTCCTCCTCGAACTTTCAGCAATGAGACTCCATTTGCCTCTATTGATACGTCCGGTCTAATATTGAACGGGTGCTGGAAATAGACCGTCGGAAGACAGGTCAGTTTTACCCTACTAATGACAGGGCGTTGCTACGGTAATCTTGCTCAACTCGAGAGGAGCCGCAGACATTTGTTTCACGCACTAGGCTGATAAGCCAACGGCGCGAGGCTACAAGGTGAGGGATTACGGCCGAACGCCTCTAAGCCAAAATCCCGCCCAAAAGCTCAGCACGATTGCAAAGCCCCGCCCAGCCCCGCCCGGTCGAGCCGAAGAATGAGGTCTCTGCCGTCCGCCGATCAAAGCGGGCGGGAAGCTGCTCGATATTCACCCCATACGGCGATGAGGTATGAAACCATTTGTAGAAGACTTAGTTCTCGGTCGGGGTGCCCTAAGCAGTAGATCAGCTACCTCACTGCGAACTGCTGAGACTCAACCCTTGAACATGAGATATGTTCGCACACCAGGCGAACAAAATCTCCATGCAATGACCAGGCTTGTCCCCTGGTCAAATGCACTATTTCGAGAGGAATCACATGTGGCTGACATTTGGTCCACGTTCTTGGCTGATAAGCTACCATCTAAGGGACTACGGCCGAACGCCTCTAAGCCAGAATCCCGCTCTAAATATCAGCACCGCTGTGATGGGATGCTACGACATGGCTGGGGCTTGCGTCTCAGCCCGGCCCGGTCGAGCCGCAGAAATGCACCTGGTAAAATGCACTCCTGCCTCGCTCTTTGCCTCTGTCTGCTATCAGTCATCCCAATGGACGCAGAAGAGATGCAGTCCAGCGGACATTGCACCTCCTGCCCTATTGTGACAACGCCCCAGGTGACAGGGAATGCTAGGCGTACCATCACTGCAGATGAGCCGAGAAAATAAAGGGAGCAAAGAGATACCTCACTCATATGCTTATGCTACGTTTCTGGCAGGACGTGACGATCCTGGGACAAAGTCACACTGGACTGCCTCTCTTCCGGGATAGTACAAACCAGTACATAGTCCATCATATCATTGCTAAATCCTATAGACACGAATAGGGAAGACTCGATAGTCCTGCAAGACAACTTCCTAAGAGAGACAACTCTGACCAAAAACAACTGCTGCCTTGCAGTTAGGCTGGGGACAGCCAAAGGCTAAGGAGGGCGACCCTACAGAAACGCCTGTTGAAATCGGATGCACTGAGCCACAGGCTTAACAAAATAAAACAGTGCAACGTAAATATCGCTGTAAACAGCGTACGATGGGAAAGAAGAAGAAGACCCCATTTGAACTGACTTCCTCCTCGAACTTTCAGCAAAGAGACCCTATTTGAACTGGCTTCCTCCTCGAACTGTTAGCAATGAGACCCCATTTGATATGGCTTCCTCATCGACCTTTTAGCAATGAGACCCCATTTTATTTGGCTTCCTCCTCCAACTTTCAGCAATGAGATGCCAGTTGATATGGCGTCTTCCTCAACCTTTCATCAATGAGATCCCATTTGGACTGTCTTACTCCTCGACCGTTCGTCGCAAGGTGTTCCATTGGTCTCTTTCCTTAAAGGCTCCATTCCAATGCATTTATGGACATGACGTCCGTTTTCATTCTGAGAGTGTGTCCTATCCATCTCCACGTTCTGTCCCCAATATACTGCTGTTCTGGTAGTTGCCGTGATCTTTCTCACAGATTCCTATATGTCATTACCTCTTGCCATCTAATACGAAGGATTCAATAAAGATGCTTGTTAACGTAAGTCTACAGTCTAATGACCAACAACGCTACGGGCTTCAACAACAAGAAAAAAGCTAACGGTCAGGAACTCGAAGTGGTTGACCGTTTTAAATATCTTTGGTCGATTGTCAGTGATGAAGGATCAAAATGTGAAGTGTTGGCCAGAATAGCACAGACAATAGCGGCGCTTGCACGGCTTAACAAAATCTGGCAAGATACACGCTTAGCACGAAAATCAGATTTATACGTCCACTGGTCCTGTCAATATTCCTCTATGTGTTTGAGACATGGACAGTTACAGCTGACCTTCAACAAAGGATACAGGCCTTGGAGATGAGATGTTTCCGAAAACTTTTAAACGTCACGTACAACGATCGAATTACAAACGAGGAAATACGAGATAGAATTACAACAGCAATAGGGCCTTTCGAAGACCTCTTGGCAACTGTCAAAAGAAGGAAACTCACTTGGTACGGTCACATATCGAGATCAAGTGGTCTTGCAAACACAATCCTCCACGGGAAGGTGCATGGCAGATGACGAAGAGGCCGGCCCAAAAAGAGATGGGAGGACAACATAAAAGAATGGACCAGTCTACGACCAGAAGAGTCACAGGCAGCGGCATCTGACAGAAAGGGATGGCGTGGAGTTGTGAGGATGTCTTCATGTGTGCCCCAACGACCTAACCGGTTACGGGATGACCTGACCTGACCTGACAGTCTACAAATGTGATACCTTCAGTCACATGCCGTCTCAGAGCCATATAACAGGACCGACTTTACATGCGTTTTAAACATCATAAGCTTATTCTTCATTGATAGAGAATGCTGCCGAATAACACCTTAAGCTTGGAGAGTTTAAATCATATACGTTTATATTTCTTATTGCATTTATAGTGCAAAGGGCTAGAGGAGCTACTTTCAGCCGTAAACGGATACAGTAAAGATCAAAACCTGTTGATAAATATAAACAAAACAAAGATAATGGCCACTGACATAATACGTTGTCAATAGAAATTTACAATAGGTGGTGAGGTCGCGCATTTTGAATATCTGGGCTCCAGAAGGTATGAAAATGGCGACTGCTCTAAAGAAATCAGAAGAGGACTAAACATTTGCAACAAATAGGCTGAATCGCCCAAAGAAATTATGGCAAAACACCAGCAAAACGACGCAAGTAAAATTCTTGAGAGCCTGTCTTTTTTCTTGTGGCAGCATATTGGCTGAGAATTAACGACGATTACCAAAATTTCTAAAATAGTACCGAGTCAAAGAGTTACAGAAAGATTCTCCGAGTCAAAGAGTTACAGAAAGATTCTCCAAATAGACTGGACGATGAGGAGGACACATTTAGACATTCGGCAAGACTTGAACATAGGAGAGAAATGGTTTCTCAATTCCATCATAGCCAGGTATAGTGCCAGGCAAAAGATATCCAGGAATCCCTGGGTATAACTGTAGCGAAGGCTGGAGTTTTGGCAAGGGAAAGTTTCTTTCAGACAAATCTGTGATGTCGGCGACGTTCTATAAACGGAATGCTACTTGATGATGATAATCGTATTATTGTTTACTTATTTCCATTATTATTTCAAATAAGCTTTCAATTTTTCGTTTTTCACTAAGCTGTGTTCTCCTTGTTTGTACCTCTTTTTAAAAACTAAAATTCATACATATTTCATCACAGCTTAGTAAATGTGTCTTTGAAATTGCTACATTCTATTTCTGTGCAGTTCATACTTTTTGGTATGTACTGATCTCGTGATATATTCCAGATCTGATTATGTTCGAGATTTAGTAGACTGGAGTTGGTTTACGTTTGATTTTTGTAATGTGACATCATGACCCCACGGGGAATCTGTTTGGAGATTATTATCAATGCAGCAGCTCATTAGCTTAGTTTAGTTTAGTAAAAAAATTAACGTCATTGCACACAACTTCACCCATAAGTGCTCTGTTCGTCTCCATATTTTGGAGAATCTCAGCACAATCCACCAAACCTGTATCACTGGCGAGGATCCCGTAATAGATAGAGTATATTTTAAACAACATTTTGAATTCTGCCTGGGCAGCGGCCGTTAATCCTACTTTTTTTCGATGTCCAACTGTCCAAAAATGTTTAACGTGCGTGACGCTGGATCCAGAGATTCGTGGAGGTACCAAAAATCTACGTAAAAATATATCGGTTTCAACATGTGATTTGAACCCGCGACCTCCAGCACTAAAGGCCGACGTCATATCTTGAGACCACTAATTACCAAACCCTTTAGTAATATTGGAAAGAATCGTATCCAATTATATAATTGGAACTCAGTGAGTGTTGGGCATCACTGTCTCATCAATTGCTTTTTCTTACCTGGCATAAGCGAGGTTAATAGTAATAACAATAATGTTCGCCTAGGCATTTTTGACACTTTGGCTCCATCGACCACTGCTATGGCCACAATGTTGCAGCAAGAAAAAGACAGCTGTAATTCTTATTGAACTTTTAATATTCGTGGATGAAGCACTGGCGTCCTGTGGTTTCATTGTAAGTTTGTCGACCGATGTCTATGCCGACTCTTTGAGCGGAGCCGAGTATGTACTCCGCTGCTTTGAGACCGGAGTCGCGAGTTTTAAAATCATCCCTCAGCGTGTGAGCGATGTGTTTTGGACTAAGACCAACCTCTCCAGATGGATGTGTTATTGCTGTGCCACGCGTTGTCTACAAACTGGAGGAATGGTACCATTTTCGTGATGTACAGCCGTATTTACTGGACAGTGGAAACACCACCCAGGGCAGCCGAAATAATATTTAAAATAGCCAGTGACCATTCCACGATAATGGGAGTGAACAACACCACAGAATGAACTAATTGATCCAAACGGAAAACCCCAACACATTTCTTTGGGAACATGTGTAAGCCGTCGTCGGGTATGAATCCCAATCAAATCCGTGGTCTAACGGTTTCCATAAAGGATTAATACACGAAAGCAACGTTAGACCAGTGGCCTGTTAGGTGCCCTCTTTGCTTTTCTTTTCCTTGTTGGATGTTGAAATATATTATTAGTTATGACACGGACATGCTCTGCTCAGAAGTGAAGCAAATATTCGCCATCAACTATTGCACTCTATGGTCTTGTCGCTAAAGGGATCACATTGTGCCTCCTATTGTGTTCATGTTTTTCACAATATGAGCAACCTACAGTAGACCATGCAAATTAATATATCATTTTCGTTAATTATACCTTCTAATTTGTCTATGGCTTAACAAATGCTCTCTTTCTAATAGATGTTAGCACAGGAGACATATCAATTGGTTTACTCTATCTTCAGTCCATTTGCATTGTTAGGCGTCGTGCGGCGGAATGACTTCCTCTGTTTTGTAGTTTTTGGCAGGCAAATATCCGCTGCTGACTTGCCAGGTCAATCTCAGTATCTGTTACGAACCGTTAGGTTGGTAGCCCCTGTAATATACTATCGCTTTTATTTTGGGACTTGTGGTGGAAGCGTAAATTAGAGCAATGTAGACCCGCAGCCTGTCCCTCATCATACATGCATGTCCGCTAACCACATAACCAAGACATACTGGTATAGCCACATAGTTTCCTTTTTTGCGACATATTCTATGTGGGGCGATAATCCCTATAATAATTTAAGTTATTGTACTGTCTTAATTCTGTAAGTAACATTTTTTTTTTTATAATTCTACTTTCAATAAATTCAATATGGGTTTTGACAATTTTATTTCGTCTTGGTGCATTATAAATAATTCCCCGTGTTTGTCTCCATCTTTCGATGTTGTTAGTCTCTATATTCTTTCTTGATCATGTCAATTTTCGTCATGTTTAATCCCTTTTGTTCTTGTGTTAATCAGCCTGACATGTCAATCTTCTTCATTCTCATGACATCGTTTAGAGCTGGCTAACTATGGATCACTTATCACATCTTCCAGATTCATTCAATCTTTTAGAGCTGGCTAACTATGTATCAAATATCACATGTTCCGGATTCATTCAATCTTTTGGAGCTGGATAACTATGTATCAAATATCACATGTTCCGGATTCATTCAATCTTTTGGAGCTGGCTAACTATGTATCAAATATCACATGTTCCGGATTCATTCAATCTTTTGGAGCTGGCTAACTATGTATCAAATATCACATGTTCCGGATTCATTCAATCTTTTGGAGCTGGCTAACTATGCATCACATATCACATGTTCCGGATTCATTCAATCTTTTGGAGCTGGCTAACTATGTATCAAATATCACATGTTCCGGATTCATTCAATCTTTTGGAGCTGGCTAACTATTATTCAAATATCACATGTTCCGGATTCATTCACTCTTTTGGAGCTGGCTAACTATGCATCAAATATCACATGTTCCGGATTTATTCAATCTTTTCGAGCTGGCTAACTATGTACCAAATATCACATGTTCCGGATTCATTCAATCTTTTGGAGCTGGCTAACTATGCATCAAATATTACATGTTCCAGATTCAGATTGTATGTCTCATTCTAACTTGCATGCCTTTAACGTTTTGAATAGTTTCCTGTAAACATTATTTAATGGGTATGCTCTGTTTTCCCAGCTTTATGATATCACGTGTAACTCACTGATACTAGAACAGCTCAAACTTCTTCTAACAACCTTATTGGTCAGTGTATCATGGTGTGATACACGATCGTTTTTCTGGATACTGCAGTAGCTTAATGGTATAAGGCCATTCCGCCCGAGCCCTTCGTGAAAATTGTCTAATATGTGCTAAGGTTACTTACGACAAGGTGAAGTGTTGAACTGATAGGTCATCTGACGCACCGGGAAAATCCCTATTAAACGTAACATTCCAAAGCCGATTAAATAACGGAACTAATGTTGTGCCATTGTTAATAACCAGTCCATGCTCCACACCAAGAACTAAATCAAAATCGGGAAAACACTCAACAAAGCACTGTTGAGAGTGATCCTCTCACAGAATCGTGCCCTGAAACCAACTGCATATCTATCTGTGTTTCCCTAGTAGGCTATTAGTATTGCACTGATATTTGACACATGGAAGTTCCTTTATTTAGTCCGCCTTAAAATGTGACGTGTAAATAAATTTCCCCGTTAGTCAGAAGGCCTGTATCTACAATAGCCTGTTGTTGAAGACAGCGCATGTCACATATTTAGTCAGACGGTGAATTGAAATGATCGGAAACAGAAAAAGAATGTATCCAATACTAAATGTCGCACGAGCCTAAAACATCAGACACCACTTCAGAGATCACTTCAGAGCAAAGAGAAGATCAAGATGGATTAACGGGTATAATGCAACACTTATAGAATCGCAGCTTGAAAATAACAATAATCCCACAGATTGTACACGACAATAAATGACATGTCCTCGTTTCGTATATCGTCATGTCTGCACAGATGAAATGGTAATGAAACAATTCAATGAATGCAACGTTCCCAGTATTAGAATCCACATTGTTTTGTTTCGTGTAACTTATTTCTTAATCGTGTCCATACTTCATCTATAAAATCTCCAATGCGTTCATATATTATTCACAGTACTCAGTTGCCCAACTAGCTGATCTCTATGATATTTCTGTTCGTGTTATGTATGGATTATTGATCAGATGTTATTGAACTCCATCGAATCGAACGGAAAATATTGAATGCGATAAAAATTATACATTGTCAAAACTTCGTTACGCAATCTCGCGAGTTATAATCATTCAATTGTGATCTCATCGGGAAAATCGTAATCCGGTGTAATAAAATATGGATGGAAGTACATCCAGTGGATTTAAACAACAAGCGAGAAAGAGAATACCAAACAATAATATATGAAACAGTTACGTTTGACAGCCACAATAAGGGTACAAAGAGAAGTGACTAGCCTTCACGTCAAAAATCGTGGACAAATCTACAAATTCAGTTGTCAATGAATGTGGATGAGAATACGCTAACGACAGTAATAACAGATGGAGTAGCTACCTGAGATACAGGCTCTAAAGAGACTGTAATGCTAAATAGCAATTCTACATTTCATTGTCATGTCTTTCTACTTCTTCATCTTTTCGCTTTTTGTCCTGTGGGTGCATTTCAGCGTCAGAATATGCACTGGTTTCTTGACCAGACCTTTGTATGTAATTCTTGCACATGAAGTTTTACTGCTTCTGTTATTTCTTCTATCCATTTTTGCGTGGTCAGTTGCTCTTGAATCTGTATTCATTGTATTCGTATAGCATTACTTTCTGAGAGATAATATATGTATAGCATTTCTTTCTGAGAGATACTGTCTGGATTTCACGTCTCACATTGCCGAACCATTTGGTTTGCTGTCTCTTGATGAGGTCTAGCACTGGTGTTATAACTACTTATAGCTTCGTTTCAGATTCTATCCATTCTTGTTACTCCATGCATTCCGCGCAGGCATTTTATCAATGCTGTTACAATGTTACTTGTATATTTGTTTGTTGACTTTCAATTCTGGCACCGATAGCACGATATAGGTAGGCATATCGTTTTGTATAGCGTTCTTTTTGTATACATTTTCAAGTAGTTACATAGTAATATCTGGGATATTTGTCCAATGATTTGACTTGCTGTATTTCATTTGCTTTTCAGCAAAGGCGAACTTCGATAAAATTAGCAAACTCCAAAACCAGGCCATGAGAGCTATATATTACAAAACTGCAATCCATGACCGACAGAAGAGACTGCAGAGCCCAGCAGCAATCAGAGAAACTCAGAAGACCGACTGATCATCCAATGCACCAGAGACTAAAAAATTTTGTAAGTTGGAGACTAAAGCGTAGAAACTTTGCAGAAATAGCCAAAGCAAAGATGCACGAAGACCCCAGGAACGCACTAACAACATCAAAGCACATCCCTACTGTACATAAAACCTACCTGGAGCTGCATATATTTCCAGAGGTGGTAGAAAATGTACCAGGTATTGCAAACAAAAACTGCCAGATTTAAAAAAAAGAAGAGATACTACCCTGAGCTACATAACGAAAAACTACCCAAGCATGGACTGGACCCATGCATACACCGACGGTTCTGTAACAAACACAACACAGAACGGAATGGCAGGAGCATTTCTGAACCTACCAAATGACAGAAAAATAATCATGTCATTCGCTACTGGAAAATACACAAGCAATTTCAGAGCGGAGGCAGTCACTGAGGGCCGCATTGGAAGAAATGGTGACAGGTAAAAGGAATGAAAGCCATATAGTCCTGCTTACAGATGATGTCTGAATACGGGGGTTTTAGCTAGACAAGACATGATATAGAGTTAATGTCTATCTCAGAGGGCCGTAACTAGGTAAGACAGGATTTTGTGATAGTGTCGGACTAAGTGTCGGACTACGGGGGCTTTACCTAGACAAGACATGTTACACATTTAATGTCGGACTAGGGGGCAGTGACTAGACACGACAAGTCATGGACAGCTTGTCGGAGAACGGGGCAAGTAAGTAGACAAGGCAGGATGTAGAGGTAATGCCGAAGTATTGATACTGTAACTGGACAAGACAGTTTAAATACGTTATGTCGGCGGACTACGGGTTCGGTAAGACGATAAGACTAGATACAGTGGTAATGACAGACTACGAAAACAGTAACTAGACATGACAACATATTAAAGTAATGTTGGAATAATGGGGTATCTTCACTTCTCCGACATCCAAGGCAACGAGTTTCCAATCTTATTTTCCTTGTGTCAGATTGCAGATTGTGCAAGTTTTCTTAAGTTGTGTGTCTCAATATGAGACGTTGCTGATGGAGCGAGTTGGTGGAAGCCGCTGCTTCTGCAATTTTGACAATGATTGACAGTCGAGATAATCCTGTTTTACTCTCTGGCCTCTTGTCTGCTGCAGAGTCTGAAGTTTGGTGTACGGTCAGCGATTTCTCTGTGTGAGGTTGTTTTTTTTCCACGTCTTAATTGCAACTTGTAAATGTGTACTCCTGTTTCATCAGCTCGAATTGGTGACGTTATGTTCAGGATTGGACTGAACCATTGTCTGCATACGGTCACACATGTAGCCCTCGAGCCTACCACTTGCTGTCTGCAGTTGTTTTATATTAATTTTACTAGTTCTTTGATTGTTGTGGAAAGTTAGGTTGTGGTTAGTCAGTTTATCAGACAATTCCCTGCTTGGAATGTTTGTGTCGTGTGGCATCCTCTATAGAGCGGTCCTGATGAAATACTATGCACGAACATTTATAGATTTTGAAATATGTGATATGGTGTTCTCGAATACTAGAACCAAGAAACAAAACTACATATTTCTTTTAACTTAACGTCTTTTATAATGGTTTAGAAGACAGTTTATATACAACCATTTGTTTCGAGTCTGGTTATACGATGTGTGAGTCCATCTTAATAGACTCAAACACTAGAGTAAGTACAGTAGACTTGCAGCCAGTTAGACACTATATATGCTGCTCTTAGCAAACCACCAGGGGGAAGGTACAACTGATTTAAAGTCGATTTTTAGCTATAATTTGTTAAAAATGTTGTCCGGGCAGCGGTCACTAAGCCAATACTCTTTTCATTTCTAACTGCCACTTGATTGTTAACCTCCTCGGCAACGAACACTGCATCCCGATCTTTCTATCCAGAGATCAGGCGTCTTTTTAATAAAACATCCACGTGGGAAAAGATCCCTGTCTCTACCAGGATTCGAATACGTGACCTCTGGAACACGAACCGGACACCTCGAGAGAAGTGACTGGCTGACTCGCTTTCCATGTGATTGAAACAATAACAAGAAGTTTAGAAGTAATAGTAGAAGTAATAGTAGAAGTAGTATTCCCCTAAAATCGACGAAGAGTAGAGAGGTAATGTTCAAAGACAGAACAATTAAAATGCATCAAGACCGCTAGAGAAATATAGATAAAGAGGAAGATGACAAAAACTATCGGAAAGGCTACACATAATAACGTAGCCGAGAACACGTTATGTCATGATAATAGTCATTACAAAATAGTAGGGAAAGTGAAAGGCAGACAGAGGAAAGAAAAGCTCATAATACATGAAAAATATTGAACTAGTGTTATAAATAGATAGGGTTTTCATTTTCAATACAAACCTAGAATTAGCTTTGTCTGTGAGAGTCCGTCTTCGGGGACAATCCCTTGGTAGACCTTCTGTTTAAATGTCTCACGTTTTTTCCCAGCTCTTATTTGTTATTCTTCCCTCCGTTTCCTTCATTTCAGCTGTAGAACTCTCTGTCACTATTGCTATGTCTCTCTCTTATCTATCTATCTATCTATCTATCTATCTATCTATCTATCTATCTATCTATCTATCTATCTATCTATCTATCTATCTATCTATATATCTATCTATCTATCTATCTATCTATCTATCTATCTATTTACCTATCTATCTATATATCTATATATATATATATATATCTATCTATATGTCTGTCTGTCTATCTGTCTCTCTGTCTGTCTGCCTGCCTGCATGTCTGTCTGTCTGCCTGCCTGTCTGCCTATCTGCCTATCTCTCTATCTATATCTCTCACTCTCTGTCTCACTCTCTGTCTCGCCTTCTGTCTCGCTCTCTCGTCTCTCTCTCGTCTCACTCTCTCTGTCTGTCTACAATCTATCTATATGTTTATCAAGATACATATATTACATTTGTATGTACGTATGTATATTTCCCATTCTGTATGTCTGTCTATATGTCGGGTCACATTGTTAGCGATTCATTCAAGTGGTGTTTAGCGTATCCATTTGAATGTATGGTCGCCAATGTCTATTTGCCTGAATTGCATAAACAGATGTTGCCTATATTTTACTCTCCAGACTGCACTCACTACTTCTCTTGCTACATCTCCCATACGACTCTCGCTAATACTCTCCCTAGTACTCTAAAATGTTTTCCCAATTTTCCCCATACTACTCTCCCTACTCTCCGTACTATTCCCCATACTACTCTCCCTACTCTCCGTACTATTCTCCCTACTACTCTCCCTACTCTCCGTACTATTCTCCATACTACTCTCCCTACTCTCCGTACTATTCTCCATACTACTCTCCCTACTCTCCGTACTATTCTGCATACTACTCTCCCTACTCTCCGTACTATTCTCCATACTACTCTCCCTACTCTACGTACTATTCTCCATACTACTCTCCCTACTCTCCGTACTATTCTCCATACTACTCTCCCTACTGTCCGTACTATTCTCCATACTACTCTCCCTACTCTACGTACTATTCTCCATACTACTCTCCGTACTATTCTCCATACTACTCTCCCTACTCTACGTACTATTCTCCATACTACTCTCCCTACTCTACGTACTATTCTCCATACTACTCTCCCTACTCTACGTACTATTCTCCTTACTTCTGCCCTACTATCACCCTCACTCTGCACACTCTCCCTGCAGCTCTCATGTGTACTCTGTAGAAGGATTTCCTGCTTAGCGGGCTAGCCTTGGACAGCTTATTTCTCCGCTTCGTTGGGACAAGCGTCGCAGAGAGTGGTTAACTGATGTGCGAATCCATATCAATAGCGTTAAGCACTAGAGTAAAGTAGACCCGCAGCCCATTAGGTGCCATCTATGCTTAACAAACCATCTAATCATGATCGGTGTTATGCCATGTGGCACAGTTAGTCGCCTCTTTCGACATGTTATCTGCGGGGCAGTGGTGCTATTCTTGCTTTTGTCATACAAAAAGGACATCGGCGGACCACTTGGGCTTCTCTCCGCATTACTCTCCTATTTATCTCATTACAACTCTCCCCTACTTTTCTCTGCATTACTCTACCTTATTATCTCACCACTACTCTCTCTACTTCACTACCTTACTTCACAACCTTACTTCACTACCTTACCTCACTATTTTACTTCCCTACCTTACTTCTCTCCTTAATTTAAATATGTCAATGTTTCTTTTTTACACATCCAAGTTGTGACGATGAGGCTAACGCCTGGCCAAGAAAAACACGCTTATCAGACAATGTTAGCGAGGGACAGAAGAAATATACTGGCCCTCAACTGGAAACGGGCTGTTGTCGAGGACAATAGTCTGGCTGACAAGGTGAGGTTCGAAGTGATCCCCATAGTAGTGAGCAACACGCAGATGAAGCCAAGCTTAGCACAACCGCCTGGAGGACCCGGGTCCACTTCATCAGCACGCTCGGGATGTCAGGAAAGCTATTGCATTTGCCACAAGTTCCTTCCTTTTCAGGGCGCACAAAATAATTACCAGCCCATTGTGGGCAGTAGAAACCAACCAACCAACCAACACATCCACGTACACAAGATTGCTTCTTTTTACTTTCCATCCATCTCCAATTGTTGTGCTGACATAATTCTTCCTCTTCCTGTGTTTTCGTTGCTTCTACCGACTCTCTTTCTGACAACGTTCTCTAGTTAAGTATTGCTTCTGTTTATCTAATCTAGGTCTCTCTTAGTCTTCCATCGACTAAAAAACTGTTATTAAGAAATTGACGACTTTGGTAACTCTCTCTTTACTTATCAAGGAAGTCTGCTACTGTGAAGGGTCTCTGTCGAATTCGCCCTAGACTTAGCCACTGATGTGTCGTTTATCTTGTCCTTCTCCCCCCCCCCCCTTTCCTATCATGTTAACTGCTTGCTACCTAGCACTCTTGTCCTTAACTCTATAATCATAGTGTGCTAGTTCGTAGTTAAGTAGCTGTTTCAGATTACCCATTCTCCCAACTGTCTCACAACCAGTATCGGGGATACTTTTCTAAAATTAAGACCTCATGAGTTAGACAGCCTCAGTCAAACAACATCATTCAAGCAGCATCAGTCAAACAACATCATTCAAACAAACTCAGTCAAACAACCTCAGTCAATCAGGCTCAATCAAACAGCCTCATTCAAACAACCTCAGTCAATCAGGCTCAATCAAACAGCCTTAGTCAAACAACATCTATCAAACAGGTTCAGTCAAACAACATCATTCAAACAACATCAGTCAAACAACCTCAGTCAATCAGGCTTAATCAAACAGCCTCATTCAAACAACCTCAGTCAATCAGGCTCAATCAAACAGCCTCAGTCAAACAACCTCAGTCAATCAGGCTCAATCAAACAGTCTGTCAAACAACATCTATCAAACAGCCTCAGCCAAAAAAACATCAGTCGAGCAGCCTCAATCCGACAGCCTCAGTCAAACAGCCTGATTCAACCAAGATCAGTCAAACAGACTCAGTTAAACAACATCAATCAAACAACCTCAGTCAAACAGCCTCAGTCAAACAGCCTCAGTCAAATAGCCTCAGTCAAACAGTATCAGTCATTCAGGCTCAGTCAAACAGTCTCAGACAAGCAGCATCAGTCAAACAGCCTCAGCCAAACAGGCTCAGTCAAACACCATCTGAAAAACAGCGTAAGTCACAGCCTTAGTCGCACAGCCTCAATCACACAGTCTGTCAAACATCAGTCGAACAGCCTCAGTCCAACAGCCTGATTCAACCAAAATCAGTCAAACAGCCTAAGTCAATCAGCCTAAGTCAAAAAGCCTCAGTAAGCCTCAGTCAAACAGCCTCAGTCAAAAAACATCAGTCAAACAGCCTCAGTGAAACATCAGCACATACATATTATATACTATCACAAACCCTATGAGTATATATTTATTTGATGATGAGTCACCATCATCATGTGTTGTGCCATAAGTCTCTGGTTCTTTGTGTCCATTCTGTTTATCGTTTTCCATAGAATGTTGCTCGTTCATCATCTTCTTTTTGTGTTGTCCACTGTACATTTTACCAGCGGTTTTATCAGTTTCTACACACTACACTCTTTTCATTAAATACCTGCAATCTTTATCTTGATTTCTGCAGTAATTACCAGTACGTCTAGGACTCCGCTTTATGCTTCTTTCTCATATCTTTTCTTCCTGTTTTTCTTTTTTTCGCACTTTTTCATGCTCTTCTTCTTCTTCTTCCTCTTTTTCTTCTTCTTCTTCTCTCTTTCTTCTTCCTCTTTTTCTTCTTCCACTTTTTCTTATTCTTCTTCGCATTTTCTTCTTCCTCTTTTTCTTCTTCTTCCTCATTTTCTTCTTCCTCTTTTTCTTCTCCCTCTTTTTCATCTTCTTCTTTTCTTTGAATTTTCTTCTTCGGCGTTCTTTTTGTAAAAAAGAACGGGTTGTCGTTGTGTCGCTATCTACAGCGATGCTATGATATCTACCTCTTTTTGCACGACACATCCAATTTCAACTCTCCATTTTTTGAAACGAGTTTGTCTTCCTTTTTCGATCTCTGGTCTATTAGTCAATATGCTTGGTTGCAGTCTGGGGCCAGCGTCGCCACTTTAGGTCAGAATATTGCCTTTGTCAGTTTTTGGTCACTGATCCAGAAACAAGCTGCAGACTCTGATTCGCTGGCGGATTTCAACTAATTCACCTCTTCACAATCGGCCTAGATGCTTTTATGTTGTCGTTGTAATTCGTAAAGTGTTTATATAAAACACCGTCTTTTTTTAATGTCAGTTATATTTTTATTTATTTGTTGTTCATGCATGACCCGCTTCCATTTAACAGGTCTGCCTCGACATAAACCTCTTTCTGTTCCAATAACAATCGCTTGTTGAATTGAATGCATTTCATTTTGAATAATAGAAAAGACATACATTTACAACCAGAACGGGTACTAGGGACCAAGAGAAATAACATTATATGAGACAAATTGAAGCTGATCTATTTATTGATGTACGATTTTTTATAATACATTTACAAATCTACTTATCTTCCTAAAAAAATTATTTGTACACTTGCAGATCTACTAATCTTTCTGCAAAAAAGTGAATGTGCACTTGCAGATCTACTAATCCTTCTGATAAAAGTATGTGTGCACTTGCAGATTTACTAATTCTTCTGAAACAAGTGAATGTGCACTTGCCGATCTACTAATCCTTCTGATAAAAGTGTATGTGCACTTGCAAATCTACTAATCCTTCTGATAAAAGTGTATGTGCACTTGCAGATCTACTAATCCGTCTGATAAAAGTGTATATGCACTTGCAGATCTACTAATCCGTCTGGTAAAAGTGTATATGCACTTGCAGATCGAATCCTTCTGATAAAAGTGTATAAGCACTTGCAGATCTACTCATTTCCAACTTGTGCACATGGAGATTTACTAATTTCTTTCAATAATTATGTGCATATTTGCAGATATAGTCTATTCTTACAATAATAGTTTCATAAACACTTGCAGATATTGATATTAATGACACGTTCCTCAGCCGAACTGCGGACTCCAGCTTCGTCTCTAGCGGACCCTGTCTTGGGCCACGGAAGTCCAGTGCATGGTAAACCCTCCTCCAGAGGCGTCTCGGATGTTGTTGTGTACAGCTAGGAAGCCTGACCAACGCACTGGGGGTCTTTCTCGTGGTCTCTTCTTACATTGGGCGTGCCAGACTGCTGTCGCTGTGCTCCATCGACCATCGCTTCGTCTTAACATGTGACCTACCCATCTGTATTCTATCTTCACCAGGGACAACTGTAGATCTATACATTTATTTACTATTGCATGAACACCTGCAGATCTACCTATTGCTCACAGTAATTATGCCTTGAACACTCGCATAGCTATCCACTAATTTCTGACATTTCATCTACACCTGCAGATCTACGCAATTCTCGCAAACAGTTTCTTGTACACTTACAGAACAATATATTATCTGTATTTATATTTATTGCAGATCTACTCATTTCTCATAAATAGCATCCTGTACACTTGGAAACCTTCTCAATTCTCTCAAATAATCTCTTGTACATCTGCAGATCTACTCATGCCTCCATAGCGCCTTGTAAACATTGGAGATCTGCTCATTTCTCATAAATGAGAAATAAAAGTAGAAATGCAAGATCTAGTCCATTCTCACAATAATCTTTGGTACACTTGCAAATTTACTCACTTCTAACAAACTTTCGTTTATCCTTACATATCTAGCATTTTAGTGTTTTACTATTTCGTGTGCACCAGCAGATTTAGCCTTTTAGTGTACATTTTTCGTGTGCACCAGCAGATTTAGCCTTTTAGTGTTAATATTTCAACCACACTTGCAGATCTACACTTGTATTGCTAATATTTCGTGTACACTTGCAGACTACACTTTCATTGCTAATATTCCGTGTACTCTTGCAGATCTAGCATTGTATTGTTAATAGTTCATGTACACTTGCAGATCTAGCCTTTTATTGTTTATAGTTCGTGTACACTTGCAGATCTAGCCTTTTATTGTTTATAGTTCGTGTACACTTGCAGATCTAGCCTTTTTCATTGCTAATATTTCGTGTACACTTGCAGATCTTGCCGTTTTCATTGCTAATATTTCACGTACACTTGCGGATCGACCCTATTTCAGTGCTAATATTTCTAGCACATTTACAGATTTATAATTGTATTGCTAATATTTCGTGTACACTCACATATCTACCCATCACGGATAATACATGTCTGCTTGTCTATGACATACCTAAATATTTCTTCTTGTATAACGTTATATTTATTGACAAAACTCATTTGACTCACTTTGCGTGACGCTAATTATCTCACTTTAAACCAAACGTGACTCGTGACCAGTTACTTAACATTGCAGGGCTTCTATCCTCTAAGAACTAGCAGTCTCACTGAATGGCTCGCTATCTGATCAACCAGAGATGGAATCTCAGTTATAATAGAAAATCAAAGTGGAAATTTCATGCATTAAGAAGTAATGGGAATCGATGTGGAATTTGTCAGGAAATAACGAAGTTCAGCGTTAAAAAAAGCATTTCAACTTTTTTTCTGACTCGAATAATACCGTTTGCATGTTTGTGTGGCTCCCTTTATCCTTGTATATAAGATCAGTTGCCTGTTGCTAAGCGAAAATTTGAATTCGTTTTAAGTTAAACACGGGGAAGATGATACACTGACGTATATCACCATCATCGCTGGCAAGTTTTTCCAGTCTTCAACTTTCACAGATTTCAAACAATGCCTTGTCCATGGCCTGCGGTTTACGGAGTCATTGCTTCAAGTTAACTAGTACATTTCCCTTCTGTCTGACAATAGTTCTTCATGCATTGTTGGTTAATGTGACGTTATTTCAATTATTCCTTTTCTACCTGACTCATTGTTTGTTACTGTATCGTATCTGAAATCTTCCTTTTCTATCTAACGTATGGTAAGTTAATTGGATCGTTATCTTAAATGTTTCTCTTCTGTCTAACTCATTGTTTGTTATTGTGTCGTTATTGCAAAGCTTCCTCTCTTTGTTAGTTTCTGTGTCTTTCTTTCAAATATTTCTTTTCTGTCTGACTAATTGTTGGTTATTGCGTCGTTATCTCAAATCTTTCCATCGTTTGACTCATTGTTTGTTTTTGTGTCGTTATCTCAAATCTTCCTCTCCTATCTGACTCATTGTCGCTTATTTTATCTCAAATTTGTTCTTTATGGTTCAATCATTGTTGGTTATTGTGTTGTTATTTGGAATCCTACTCTCCACTCTGACTCATTATTAATACTGTGTCGTTATCTGAATTCTTCCTCTCTTGTGGAACTCAGTGTTGGTTATTATGAAGTTATCTACAATCTTTTCCCTATGTCTGACTCATTGTTCGTTATTGTGTCGTTATCTCAAATATTTTCCGTCTGTCTGACTCATTGTCGATTATTGAGTAGTTATCTCAAATAATTTCCTTCTGTCTGACTAATTTTTTTGGTTATTATGTCGTTATCTCATATCTTCCTTTTCTGTGTAACACTAGAGCTGTATATATCGTTTACTTAGTCCTAGTGATACTACTTTTAACGTGCACTGCTGACTATCATAGATCGAATGCAGTGTTGGAATTATACTTTCCTCTTAATCGGACCATTTGAGGTCAAGTACATAAGTCAGGAGTCAGTCACTGATTCAAGTCTAGTTAATACAGTAAGAGTTAGTCACTGATAAGAGCTTAGTAAGTAAAGTAAAAGTTGATCACTGATAAGAGTCTAGTTAATACAATAAGAGTTAGTCACTGATAAGAGTCTAGTTAATACAGTAAGAGTTAGTCACTGACAAGAGTCTAGTTAATACAGTACGAGTTAGTCACTGATAATAGTCTAGTTAATACAGTAAGAGTTAGTCACTGATAAGAGTCTAGTTAATAAAGTAAAAGTTAGCCACTGATAAGAGTCTAGTTAATATAGTAAAAGTTAGTCACTGATAAGAGTCTAGTTAATACAGTAAACGTTAGTCACTGATACGAGTATAGTTAATACAGTAAAAGTTAGTCACTGATAAGAGTCTAGTTAATACAGTACGAGTTAGTCACTGATAAGAGTCTAGTTAATACAGTAAGAGTTAGTCACTGATAAGAGTCTAGTTAATACAGTAAGAGTTAGTCACTGATAAGAGCATAGTAAGTAAAGTAAAAGTTAGTCACTGATGAGAGTCTAGTTAATACAGTAAAGGTTAGTCACTGATAAGAGCTTAGTAAGTAAAGTAAAAGTTAGTCACTGATAAGAGTCTAGTTAATACAGTAAGAGTCAGTCATGGATCCAAGCCTAGTAAATAAAGTGAGAATCAGTTACTGAGAAAAGCTAAGTAGATAGAGTAAAAGTCATTCGATCATAGTCAAACACATCATAGTCAGTCCATGAGAAGTCAAGTAAATA
The DNA here is from genome assembly GCA_036924085.1 of Ariolimax columbianus. Lineage (NCBI taxonomy): Eukaryota > Metazoa > Mollusca > Gastropoda > Stylommatophora > Arionidae > Ariolimax > Ariolimax columbianus. The sequence continues at coordinate 36,843,429 of JAVGWX010000019.1, read as the reverse complement.
CAGTAGTCAGTCCATGAGAAGTCAAGTAAATACAGTGGTCAGTCCATGAGAAGTCAAGTAAATACAGTAGTCAGTGGCTGAGAATCAATCATTTGCTCTTTTCGTCTTGTCAGACGATAGTAATTGTGCTATTAGTTCAAAGCTCGGACAGAAATATAGAGAACATGTGTTGCCTATGTAGTATGGTCCCTCTCTCGGTCTGCCTTGATTCCTCCAAGGGAAAGGTAATACCAATACATTTGGTACAAGACAAGCTGTCGGATCAGCAGAGCAATACTATATATGTTCACATGTCGGGGCTTCACTTCTAGACCAACCGCCAACCAAGGCTAAGGGTCTGGTCTTCCCTGCCATAACACTCAGTTGAGGTTGTCTTTCCTTGCTCTAGGATAAGGCTTGGTTTCCTCTTGCGTGTGTTCCTTCGCACATCGTTGGTTGTCAGGTTTGGCAGACGCTGATCAACTTTCAAAGTTTTCAGAAAACAGGTTGCACAGCCATATCTGACAAAACCCGACAAGATACGCCAGTATTTTATCTGCAAGGCTTCAGAAGGTTTGAAATCAGAATTTTCCTTCTCATAGATGAGCTGCCTTCCTAGACTTTCGAGCTCCATCTGCCAGAAACTACTGGTTTTAATGCGCCAGTGACTCGCCTTCAGCCCTTTCTCCTATTAGTCAAAACTTGTGCCGCACGAAAGCCATGAGTTGGACTTTGTTGTCAAAGGCTTTATGAGACGCATGCCTTGGAAGCATTTAGTTGGTGTTGAGAGTTCATCCTCAATCCCTGCCCCTGCTATAACAACATTTAGAACTGTCGCTTAGAATATTCAAGAAAATATAGTAAGTGTCAGTCGCTGAGAAAATTCAAGTAAATTAAGCAAGCGTCAGTCACTGATAAGGGCCTAGTAAATAAAGTACTAGTCAGTCATTGAGAAACGTCCAATAAATAAAGAACTAGTCAGTCATTGAGAAACGTCCAATAAATAAAGTACTAGTCAGTCATTGAGAAACGTCCAATAAATAAAGTACTAGTCAGTCATTGAGAAACGTCCAATAAATAAAGTACTAGTCAGTCATTGAGAAACGTCCAATAAATAAAGTACTAGTCAGTCATTGAGAAACGTCCACAAAATAAAGTACTAGTCAGTCATTGAGAAACGTCCAATAAAAAAAGTAAGAGTCAGTCGTTGTGTCAAATTATCTCATTCGAAATATAGTGGCAAATTGCGTACCGTGGGTGGGTCGGTAGATCATCACATATGACCCGTCTTCGCACCCGCACCAAGATTATTTGCAGAAACATGGCACTGAACAGGTTCAGTGTTTCCACGACTCTCCAGAAATGTCTCCCTGTGACTGTTGGCTATTTCCGAGACTCTCCAGAAATGTCTCCCTTTGACTGTTGGCTATTTTCGCGACTCTCCAGAAATGTCTCCCTGTTACTGTTGGCTATTTCCGCGACTCTCCAGAAATGTCTCCTAGTGACTGTTGGTTATTTCCGAGACTGTGCAGAAATGTGTCCCTGTGACTGTTGGCTATTTCCGCGACTCTCCAGATATGTCTCCCTGTGACTGTTGGTTATTTCCGCGACTCTCCAGAAATGCCTCCTTGTGACTGTTGGCTTTTTCCGCTAATCTGCAGAAATGTCTCCCTGTGACTGTTGGCTATTTCTAGGACTCTCCCCAGAAATTTCTCTATGTGACTGTTCTCTATTTCCACAACTCTCCAGAGATGCCTCCCTGTGACTGTTGGCTATTTCCACGACTCTCCAGAGATGCCTCATTTTTACTGTTGGCTATTTCCACGACTCTCCCTCCAGAGATACCTCTCTGTGACTGTTGGCTATTTCTGCGACTCTCCAGAGATGCCTCCCTGTGACTGTTGGCTATTTCCACGACTCTCCATATATGCCTCCCTGTGACTGTTGGCTATTTTCACGACTCTCCAGAGATGCCTCATTTTTACTGTTGGCTATTTCCACGACTCTCCAGAGATGCCTCCCTGTGACTGTTGGCTATTTCCGCGACTCTCCAGAGATGCCTCCCTGTGACTGTTGGCTATTTCCGCGACTATCCAGAGATGCCTCATTTTTACTGTTGGTTATTTCCACGACTCTCTAGAGATGCCTCTCTGTGACTGTTGGCTATTTACGCGACTCTCCAGAGATGCCTCCCTGTGACTGTTGGCTAATTACGCGACTCTCCAGAGATGCCTCCCTGTGACTGTTGGCTATTTCCGCGACTCTCCAGAGATGCCTCTCTGTGACTGTTGGCTATATCCGCGACTCTCTAGAGATGCCTCTCTGTGACTGTTGGCTATTTACACGACTCTCCAGAGATGCCTCCCTATGACTGTTGGCTAATTACGCGACTCTCCAGAGATGCCTCCCTGTGACTGTTGGCTATTTCCGCGACTCTTCAGAGATGCCTCCCTGTGACTGTTGGCTATTTCTGAGGCTCAAGGTGCCAGACATAGGGACGATAATACAGGACATAGAAGACATCATGACAAATGCGATGAAGCGCTGGATGGAGATCCCCCAAAACATGAGCTCCAGAAATGCTTCCATCGGTTAGAGCAAGGTTAGGAGAAGTGGGTTTGAACTAAAAAGGTAACCTAGTTGTTCATTTCTTCCAAAAGTATAAACTTTTTGATAAGTGCTGTAATCTGTTCCTTCAGTTTGCCGCTTCTCTTCTTCTAATCGTACTTGTGTCACCGATGTTTCCAGTCCTTGTTTTGTGGCAATGCTCTTCGTTGGAACTATTGCGCTAGGGTTAGTTCGAGGAACAGACGTTGTCGTTCTGTTGTACAAATTTTAAGTGGCACTTAAGTTTGCAGACAATTGTATTAATCTATCTGCAAATAATTGTCGGCCATTTTGATTCGGAATTGAAATAGGAGTATCAAAGCACATAGTCTTAAAGTTAATGTAATCAAATTTGCTGATGATCAAGCCATTGTGGGAGGATTAGCAGCAACGTTGCATAAGCTGCTTGGCCAAAGTAACATACCAACCATTGCGTTTGGCATGGACATAAATACATTGAAAACAAAGAATATATGATAATAGAGAAGCTAAATAGCAAAATTAATATATTCATCAATGGAGAAATAATCGATCAAGTAGGGGACGGTGTGGACTAGTGGTTAAGAGACACTGCTCACGACCCGCAGGTACTGGTTTCGATCCCCATCACAGCACCGGCCGTTACCTCGGAGAAGCACACCTTTAGAAAATGCAGAAGTAAGCAGACCTTCACATAAAAAGAATGCTGAAGTCGGATACACTGGGCCGACATGAGTAAAATAAAAACCACAGTGCAACGCACATAGAGAAATAATGTGAACGCAATGAAAAAAAAATCGATCAAGTACACAAGTTTACATATTTTGGCATGCCCTAAAAGAAGATGCTTGCAATGAGACATAAATAAGGTCGAGGGTTGCATTGGCAAAAAAGGCATTCAGAGAAAAACGAAACATGCTAACCTCGAAGAATATCAGGATTGAACTTAGGAAAAGAATAATCACTGCTCGTGTATTGCCAATTGTGCTGGTGAAAGGTTGAAATGTGGATGGTGGCAACAATTGGCTGAATCAGTTTGTAAACGTTTGAAACGTGGTTTTATCACAAAATGTAAAGAGGGAGTTGGATAACTTTATGTATACTAGCTTAGAAGACTCTGCAGCGTCTGTATACAACCATTTTCATTTACATTTCCTTGCTTTAAAAGCTATGCCTATCCTTCTTCTTCTTCTTCATCGTACGCAGTCAGACAGTAACCTTTATTTTTTTCGAAAAAAGCAGTGGTCATCCTGAGGCTGTCGACACTGCCATAGAGCTTGTCTGGTGTTGCCACTGGTGATGGCCACATCTGCTCTCTCTGATCCTCGTATGTGGGGCAGTTTTGCAGCAAATGTTCAGCGGTCATTTTGCCGGTACCACACGGGCATTCTTATGTCATACTGTCTCTTCGTATGTCATACTAGTATCATGTTGTGGAAGTTTTGCACCTTCTTTTGCCAGTCTGTCTGCCTCCTCGTTGCCTTGGACGTTGCAGTGAGATGGAACCCACTGAACCACTACTCTTTTTGGTGCGGCCTACTGGAATAGTTGACAGAGTACTGCTCTTAATTCATTAAGTTCAGTATTTTTCTCGCTTTTCAGTGCTGTGAATACGGCCAGTGCGCATCTGTAAGCAGGACTATATGGTTTTCATTTCTTTTACCTGTCACCATTTCCTCCACTGCCGCTCTCAGTGCCTCTGCCTCCGCTCTGAAGTTGCTTGTGCATTTTCCAGTAGCGAATGACAGTGTTATTTTTCTGCCATTTGGTAGGCTCAGGAATGCTCCTGCCCCTCCATTCTGTGTTGTATTTGTTACGGAACCGTCGGTGTATGCACGGGTCCAGTCCATGCTTGGGTAGTTTTCCGTAATGCCACTCGGGGTAGTATCTCTTCTTTCCTATTCAGACTGGGAGTTTTTGTTTCTAATACCTGGTATATTTTCTACCACCTCTGGAAATATATGCTGCCTCCAGGTAGGTTTTCGTACAGTAGGGATGGGCTTTGGTGTTGTTAGTGCGTTCATAGGGTCTTCGTGCATCTTTGCTTTGGCTATTTCTGCAAAGTTTCTTCGCTTTAGCTTCCCATTTCCGAAATTGTTTAGTCTCTGGTGCATTGGATGGTCAGTCAGTCCTCTGAGTTTCTCTGATTGCAGCTGGGCTCTGCAGTCTCTTCTGTCGGCCATGAATTGCAGTTTTGTAATCTTTTCAAGTTCTACAATAGGCGTTGACTTCATGCCTCCTGTTATAACTCTCATGGCTTGGTCTTGGAGTTTGCTAACTTTATCGAAGTTCGCCTTTGCTGCTGTTGTCCATGCCGCAATGCCATACTCGAGAACTGGTTTCACTCTTCCAGTGTACAGTTTCTTTAGTATGCTTTCGTCTGCTTCCCAGCTTGTGCCAGCACGTTTCCTCATGATTGCCATTCTTTCTCTGGCTCTCATTCGGTTTCTCTCGATCTGACTTTGCCATGTCATTCGCCGATCAAATGTGACTCACAGATAGTTTGGGTTGTCGTTTTGCTGAAGGTATTTGCCGTTTAGACTTAATTTGGTGTTTTGGGGTTTGATTGATAGCGAGAATATTGTACATGTGGTTTTGTCCTCGTTTATTTTGACCAGCCATGAGTTCGCCCACTCTTCCAGCGATGTTAGGGCCTGCTGCATCCAATTTCTTGCTATGTTGAGATTCTTTTCAGAGGTCCACATAGCCAGATCGTTTGCAAACATTGAGCTATGAACACTGCTTGGTATATTCTCAATAATATCATTTATATACACCAGGAAGAGTGTGGGTGACAGTACTCCCCCTTGGGGTACTCCCTGCTCAAGTGTCACCTTTTTGCTCATCTGCCCTTGTACTTGGACTCTGGCCGTTCTGTTTTTGAGGTAGTGGTTGATCCACTTGTACATTTTCTCACAAACATCACTTCTTCTTAGCTTGACTCTAAGTCCACCTTTCCAGACTTTGTCAAATGCCTATTCTAGGTCCACCCAGACCGCTACTGTGTGTTTCTGTTCCTGGTAGGCATCTTCTATTTCCTGGGCTATGAGGATGACCTGATCCTCAGTGGATCTGTGCTGTCTAAAGCCTGCTTGCTGTGGAATTAGTATCCGTTTTTTCTTCCGGATGCCACATCAGTCTGGTGTTTATCATATGTTCCATCAGTTTGCCGACACAGCTCAGTAGGCTGTTAGGCCTGTATCCATGTATGCCTATCCAATCTGTTCTTAAATTGATTAATTGTTCTTTCCACCACAAGGTCTTCTGGCAATGCATTCCAAGTATTCACCATTCTGTGACTTTTAAAATATTTCCTAATGGATAATCTGGACATTTATTTAGTTAATTTGTACCTATGACCTCTTGTTCTTGTAGGTGGTTGTTTTTCGAAAAAAAACAACTTGTTATAGTTTAATTGATCCTTTTCTTTGATTATCTTGTAAACCTGTATTAAGTCACCTCGAATTTCTTTCTCCTCTTGACATTGTAGTCCGGTTTTCTGAGTGTTTCCTTATTACTGTAATTCTGCAATGCCACTATCAGCTTTGTCGCTCTTCTTTGTATCCTTTCCACCATGTTTACATCACCTCTACGATAAAGACCCCACACCTGTACACAGTACTCAAATCTAGGTCTAACTAATGCTTTATACAGTTTGACAATCGCTTCCTTGCTCCTTTTTTTAATATTTCTTTGTATCATACCTAACATTGCATTTCTTTTTTGCCTTCTACCTGGAATTGCCCACTAAATTTATCGGTATGATCCATTACAACTCCTAGGTTCCATTCCGTATCTGTCTTTCTAATATTGTTTACTCCCATTCTGTAATTATGTTCCATATTGGCTCTACACATATGAATGACTGTACATTTATCTACATTAAACATCATTTGCCTGCTCACAGACCATTGTCGAATTTGATCTAAATCTGACCTTAATATATCCACTTCTACTTCAAATGAAACAATACTGCATAGTTTCGTGTCATCCGCAATTTTCCAATCATAGAAGACAGGCTCCCAATGGTAAAGATAGACAATTATACAGAAAGACAAGGATTAATTTGGGTGGGCACAATATGCGACATGCAAGTCTTTTACACAAGATAAAATACTGGAAAAGATCCAGGGGAAAAGAGTCAAAGGAGTGAGTGACTACGAATGATCTTTCCATCTCAGCAAATTGATACATCAAAGAACCAACCTATATTGAAATGAACAGAGCTGTAGAGGATATGGACCAATGGAGGTTCATGTTTCAGAAGACCCTACAACTCTTCTTAGGAGTGATCAAGCAGATGATGATCATGATGCTGATGCTGATGATGGTGATGAGAATGATGATTACGCTGATCAGTTTTTAGGTTGACCTGACCTGATCTGATCTGATCCGCAGAGATGCCTCGCAATATTTAAAAAAAAACATGTGTTGTTCTGCTGGCCTGCTGACGTGATGTATCGTAGTCGCCCACGCCTTAAGTCTAGTGTAGGATTGTGCATAAAGTACGACCAGCCAACAACAGGAGCTTCATTACCATGACAGGAAATGACATCAGCAGCTAAGAAGAGGCAGTGGATTTAGGAAGCGACTGAGAGACAAGATTGAAGGAGATTGATGCGCTTGCTGTCTGACAATTGTAGCTCTAGTTGATGCCAGCAGACGGCACGCGTGGGAATTTGAGATGTGAAACCGGAGAATTCTGCTTGTTTGAGAGGGGGGCGTGAGCGGTAAGATAACCAGGAGGGGGAGATATCGATGAAGGATTGAAATAGTCTTGTTATACACGTGTATGGGTGAATGGTGGATTCGGTGGAAATATAGAGAGAGTAGAAGTGAATGAGGGATTCGGTAACATAGAGAGAGAGAGAGAGAGAGAGAGAGAGAGAGAGAAAGAGAGAATAGAAGTGAATGAGGGATTTGGTGAACATAGCGAGAGAGAGAGAGAGCGAGAGAGGGAGATTAGAAATAAATTAGTCGATGCATATAGAGTGATGTGTGACAGGAGAAGTGAATGGGGAATTCGTTGAACATATAGAGAGAGTAGAAGTGAATGAGATATTCGTTGAACATAGAGAGAGAGAGAGAGAGAGAGAGAGAGAGAGAGTAGAAGTTAATGAGGGATACTGCGAATATAGAGAGATATGTGACAGGAACATTAGTTACAGGGATTCAGAGAATAAAGAGGGATATTTAGTAGGAGAAGTGAGTGAAGGATTCAGAGAATATGGAGGGATATTTAGTAGGAGAAGTGAGTGAAGGATTCAGAGAATAAAGAGGGATATTTAGTAGGAGAAGTGAGTGAAGGATTCGGAGAATATAGAGGGATATTTAGTAGGAGAAGTGAGTGAAGGATTCAGAGAATAAAGAGGGATATTTAGTAGGAGAAGTGATTGAAGGATTCAGAGAATAAAGAGGGATATTTAGTAGGAGAAGTGAGTGAAGGATTCAGAGAATAAAGAGGGATATTTAGTAGGAGAAGTGAGTGAAGGATTCAGAGAATAAAGAGGGATATTTAGTAGGAGAAGTGAGTGAAGGATTCAGAGAATAAAGAGGGATATTTAGTAGGAGAAGTGAGTGAAGGATTCAGAGAATAAAGAGGGATATTTAGTAGGAGAAGTGAGTGAAGGATTCAGAGAATAAAGAGGGATATTTAGTAGGAGAAGTGAGTGAAGGATTCAGAGAATAAAGAGGGATATTTAGTAGGAGAAGTGAGTGAAGGATTCAGAGAATAAAGAGGGATATTTAGTAGGAGAAGTGAGTGAAGGATTCAGAGAATATGGAGGGATATTTAGTAGGAGAAGTGAGTGAAGGATTCAGAGAATAAAGAGGGATATTTAGTAGGAGAAGTGAGTGAAGGATTCAGAGAATAAAGAGGGATATTTAGTAGGAGAAGTGAGTGAAGGATTCGGAGAATAAAGAGGGATATTTAGTAGGAGAAGTGAGTGAAGGATTCAGAGAATAAAGAGGGATATTTAGTAGGAGAAGTGAGTGAAGGATTCAGAGAATATAGAGAGATATGTGGTATGTGGAGTGAGTGGAGGATTCGGAGAATAGAGGAAAATATCTGACATGAGAAGTGAGAGAGGGATTTGGTGAATGTAGAGAGATATGTGAGGAAAATTCAGTGATTGATTCGTAGATTAAAAAGTGATATGTTACAGGAAAATTCACAATGGAGCGTAGTATGGCATACACGCGCTTCAGTCCTATACCATCAAATGCTACAGGAAGTTGTAAGTGGTGACCAATATACAATTGTATCGACTTATGCCTGTCAGTAGTGGGAGTTGAACCTCATTCATTTGCATTAAAAAGCCAGTGTTATAATACTAAACTAACTACACGAGCATACTAACAATCAATGACACATTTCGCACATAAAGTCATCTAATGCTGGAATATGATGATCGCAGAAAGTCAGTTGTGACCTCGGGTATCCATGTATTCTATCTTGCACATTTAGATTAAATTTCCAACTTAGAATGGTACCGAAGAATCTGTAGACGTTTGGTCTCGGGAAGGACGATGTCCACGACGATGCACTTTGTAGAGTACCAGACATGCATTCATTTAACTGCATGTACGAGCTTCTTCAGTCTTACGGCCATACAGTGTTTCTCTGCCCTCGGTGTGACAGAGGCTTTCAGGCTCGGATTGGTTTGATGAGCCACCTAAGAACCCACTCCAGGATTGAAAGATGACAATGTGGTCCTCTTCGATTGGTGTGATGAGCCACCTAAGAACCCACTCCAGGATTGACAGATGACAATGTGGTATCTTCGATTGGTTTGATGAGCCACCTAAGAACCCACTCCAGGATTGACAGATGACAATGTGGTCCTCTTCGATTGGTTTGATGAGCCACCTAAGAACCCACTCCAGGATTGACAGATGACAATGTGGTCCTCTTCGGAAACGATGGACAAACATCAACACAGATAAAAAGCAATATTTGGTATATGTACAACGCATGTGTTTATTGTAACATTTTGCATATATATATATATATATATATATATTCGTTTTTAGCCATGACTCTATTGCTGACTGGAGATTTGGCAAACATCCAGTTTTTTTTCAAAGCTGCTGTGATAGGAGCGAAGTTCTTCTAAGGAACCGCTACTGCTACATCATGATGCGTACGGTGGTTAAGCCGTCGGCCTCGTGAGCAGGTGGTGTGGGTTCGACTCCGGACTCCGCCGTCGTTTTCGCGGGTGCTTGATGCGGAGTCCCCTGCATCTCGTAGTATCCCCCTAGTCGTCTTGTCCTTGACTTGCTACTGGGGTCTGGTGGCACGAGACGAGAGAGTGAGGATAAAAAGTAGAGCCGTTAATCCATACTACAAATAGCGCTAACAAAATTAATTATGCCACCATCGTCTACTATGGACGGCGGCCTTTGCCGTTTTGATATTTATATACACGAGGAGCGATTAATTCAAACCGGGACTCTTTGTTCTACTTCTACGTGAATGGGTGATAGCGTGATGGAGCTACTATCACTATTTAGGGGCATTTCTATCCTGCTACCTCTAGGTGGCCCACTTACCATGGGCTAGTCACGTTGCAGATAACTATAATTGACGGACAGTACTGTTAGTGCTAATATGGAACAGTATATTGTTATGAAGTTTCTTGTGAAAGAAAGCGGGAAACCTGCTCAAATTTACAAAAGACTATAATCACAAGACGCTGATAAGACACCGAGTCGCAGTAAGACACTGTAGGGATATAAATCTTTAAGAGAACGTCGTACATCCATGCGTGATGATCCAGGCATTCCTGTGAACATCCAGATTGTTGGACGCCTTATTCCTGGAAAATCGACGCATAACCTGTCGCAAAATTGAACAGGAGGCTAGTCTTTCTCTGTGTACCCTGAACACCATCCTTCATGAACATTTGCATTTTCGGAAGGTTATTTCACGCTGGGGTTGATCACAAAGGGTGTCATGCTTCTGCAAGATAACGCTCGAACTCAAACGGCTCACCGCACTTTGTGCAATCTGCAGAAACGCGGCTGGGATGTATTGCCACATCCACCTTGCAGCCCCTACCTCTCTCCAAGCAATGTCCACCTATTTGAACCCTTAAAAGACCCAATGAATGCACTAACAACACCAAAGCCCATCCCCACTGTACGACAACCTACCTGGAGGCAGCATATATTTAAAGAGGTGATAGAAAATATACCAGGTATTGGAAACAAAAACTGCCAGTCTGAAAAACAAAAGAAGAGATACTACCCTGAGTTACATAACGTGGACTGGACCCATGCATACACCGACGGTTCCGTAACAAATACAACGCAGAACGGAGGGGCAGGAGCAGTTCTGAACCTACCAAATGGCAGAAAAATAACACTGTCATTCGCTACTGGAAAATACACAAGCAATTTCAGAGCGGAGGCAGAGGCACTGAGGGCGGCAGTGGAAGAATTGGTGACAGGTAAAAGGAATGAAAGCCACATAGTCCTGCTTACAGATGCTCTGGCCGTTATCACAGCACTAAAAAGCCAGAAAAATACTGAACTTAATGATTTAAGAGCATTACTCTGTCAACTATGCCAGCAGTCTGCACAAAAAAGGGTAGGGGTGCAGTGGGTTCCATCTCACTGCAACATCCAACGCAACGAGGAGGCAGACAGACTGGCAAAAGAAGGTGCAAAACTACCACAACCAGATACTAGTATGACATACGAAGAGTCAAAACAATTTCACTATTAGTGCAGCAACAGAAGCTGAGGTCAGCGTCGTGTATATGTAATATTACAAACATCATTCAAGGTACAAGGCAATATATTGTAAGTCTTAGATCTTAGTCGACTTGTACTTCTACAGGGCATGTGCCCACATTTTGTTAAATAACATGGACACAACATACATCACACCAACATTGATACAACATATAGCACACTAACATGGACATATTATACGGCACACTAATATGGACACATCATATAGCACACTAACATGGACACGTCATATAGCACACTAATATAGACACATCATATAGCACACTAATATGGACACATCATATAGCACATTAACATGGCCACATCATATAGCACATTAACATGGATACAACATACATCACACTTACATAGACGCAACATTTTGCTCACTAACATGGACAGAAAATTTTGCTCACTAACATAGATACAACATTTTGTACACTAACATGGATATACATATAGCACACATAGGCCCACCATTTTGCTCACTAACATAGACAGAACATTTTGCTCACTTACAAAGACAAAACATTTTGCTTACTAACATGGACACAACACAGAACATTCCTTCGCCATTTTCACACGCTATCGTATTAACAACAGCGCACTAACAGTTACACGGGAACGTGGCAACTGCGAACGACGGTTCAATATGCACATAACAACCTACATACGCATACGTATCACACATATACACACATCGCAGATCACATATTCATCACTTGGTCAACTCACGAATAAAATGAAAAACAGGCTCCTGTAACCAGGATTAGGGAATTTAGGCAATAAGAATTCACTTAGAGACCTAAATCTCCACTAAGTGAAAATCGATTTTCACCTTTGTGAGAAGTTGATATTTTATCGGGTATATTGATCTTTTTCAATAGCCACTTATCGACTTGTGTGTACTTGATGTGATTCCCGAGCGGTAAACAAAACTGAGGGATGCGGATTTGAAAGCTAGGGTTTACCATAGCCAGCTCTGCAGTATTACTCTAACCATCCATATTTTCCAAGCGAATCTCGGACAGAGCTTCAACACATATACTGGTGGCAGCGACTAACATATATTTCTATGCTCAGACTCAATAGATGCATATATCGTTCATGTGAAGACCGTTCCAAAGCCGGCACTGTGTTCGGGCATGAAGTGTTAGAGATTTCCCTGTACGATATCGCCTTTGTATTTCGAAGTGCTTGGTTGATTATTGATCTATCAGTCTGTGAGCACCTGCCATCTGGGCTAATGCCCTTAAAGGGATATCTGCAAGTGTTTGTGAGTGATTGTTTAGTCCCTTACAGGAATTAGAAAGAAAGTGTTCCTGGAAGGGTCAATATTGGTTGCCTACAATAGATGACTGCAAGTGAAACAAAAACAGAAAAGACAATCCACAAAACATAATCTAGACACATTACGTATACACAGAAAATGATTAGACAAATGGCACAAGCAATAGGCGACTAGACACATTCCATAAACAATAGATGACTAGATACATGTCTTTCACAATTGGTGACACATTCCATAAACAATAGATGACTAGATACATGTCTTTCCCAATTGGTGACACATTCCATAATCAATAGATGACTAGATACATGTCTTTCACAATTGTTGACACATTCCATAAACAATAGATGACTAGATACATGTCTTTCACAATTGGTGACACATTCCATAAACAATAGATGACTAGATACATGCATTTCACAATTGTTGACACATTCCATAAACAATAGATGACTAAATACATGTCTTTCACAATTGGTGACACATTCCGTAAACAATAGGTGACAAGAATCATGTCATAATCAGTTGATGATTAGACACATGGCATAAGCAAAATATTACGACATATTGAACACACAGTTTATGGCTAGGCTTAGGGCATACACTGTACATGACTTGACGCATGCCATAATCAACAGACAGCTAGACATATGACACAAAACGAACGGTGACTACACATATGGCATGAGCATTACATGACCTGACATTTGACATAAACATTCGATCGTCAGACATATGACATAAACAATAGATTGTCAGACATATCTTCTTCTTCTTCATCGTACGCAGTCAGACATCAACCTTTATTTTTTCGAAATAAGCAGCGGTCATCCTGAGGCTGTCGACACTGCCATAGAGCTTGTCTAGTGATGCCACTGGTGATGGCCACATCTACTCTCTCTGATCCTCGTATGTCGGGCAGTTTTGCAGCAAATGCTCAGCGGTCATTTTCCGGGTACCACACGGGCATTCGTCAGTGCCACCTATCTTCAATTTGTTGAATAGGTGGTACCTCAGTCTATTGTGGCCAGTGCGAAGTCTGAAGACCACGACCTGCTCTCTTCTGTTCAACTGGTAATAGGCATCGTTTTTGGTGTAGCCAGTATGTTCGGTTTCCCATTTGGTCATGTATCTAGCTCTAATAAGCCGTTTTGACTCTTCGTATGTCATACTAGTATCTGGTTGTGGTAGTTTTGCACCTTCTTTTGCCAGTCTGTCTGCCTCCTCGTTGCCTTGGATGTTGCAGTGGGATGAACCCACTGCACAACTACCCTTTTTGGTGCGGACTGCTGGCATAGTTGACAGAGTACTGCTCCTAAATCCTTAAGTTCAGTATTTTTCTGGCTTTTTAGTGATGTGACTACGGCCAGGGCATCTGTAAGCAGGACTAAATGGCTTTCATTCCTTATACCTGTCACTATTTCTTCCACTGCTGCCCCCAGTGTCTCTGCCTCCGCTCTGAAATTGCTTGTGTTTTTTCCAGTAGCGAATGACAGTGTTATTTGTCTGCCATTTGGTAGGTTCAGAAATGCTCCTGCCCCTCCGTTTTGTGTTGTGTTTGTTACAGAACCGTCGGTGTATGCATTGGTCCAGTCCATGCTTGGGTAGTTATCCGTTATGTAGCTCAGGGTAGTATTTCTTCTTTCTTTTTCAGTCTGGCAGTTTTGATTTCCAATACCTGGTATATTTTCTACCACCTCTGGAAATATATGCTGCCTCCAAGTAGGTTTTCGTACAGTAGGGATGGTCGTTGGTGTTGTTAGTGCGTTTATGGGGTCTTCGTGCATCTTTGCCTTGGCTATTTCTGCAAAGTTTCTCCGCTTTAGTTTCCCATTTCCGAAATAGTTCATTCTCAGGTGCTTTGGATAGTCAGTCAGTCTTCTGAGTTTCTCTGATTGCTGCTGGGCTCTGCAGTTTCTTCTGTCGGTCATGGATTGCAGTTTTGTAATCGTTTCAAGTTCTACAATTGGCGTTGACTTCATGCCTCCTGTTATAACTTTGATGGCTTGGTTTTGGATTTTGCTAATTTTATCGAAGTTCGCCTTTGCTGCTGTTGTCCATGCCGCAATGCCATACTCGAGAACTGGTCTCACTCTTCCAGTGTACAGTTTCTTTAGTATGCTTTCGTCTGCTCCCCAGCTTGTGCCACAATTTTTCTCATAATTGCCAATCTTTTTCTGGCTCTCATTCGGTTTCTCTTGATCTGACTTGTCCATGTCCTGCGCCGATCAAATGTGACTGCCAGGTAGTTTGGGTTGTCTTTTTGCTGCAGGTATTTGCCGTTAAGACTTAATTTGGTGTTTTGGGGTTTGTTTGATAGCGAGAATATTGTACATGTGGTTTTTTCCTCGTTTATTTTGACCAGCCATGAGTTCGCCTACTCTTCCAGCGATGTTAGGGCCTGCTGCATCCGATTTCTTGCTATGGTGAGATTCTTTTCAGAAGTCCACATAGCCAGATCGTCTGCATACATTGAGCTATGGACTCTTCTTGGTATATTCTCTGTTATGTCATTTATATACACCAGGAAGTGTGGGTGACAGTACGTCCCCTTGGGGTACTCCCTTCTCAATTATCACCTTTTTTGCTCATCTGCCCTTGTACTTGAACTCTGGCCGTTCTGTTTTTGAGGTAATGACTGATCCATTTGTACATTTTCCCACAAACTTCACTTCTTCTTAGCTTAACTCCCTCTTTTCAGACTTTGTCAAATGCCTTTTCTAGGTCCACCCAAACCGCAAATGTGTGTTTTTGCTCCTGGTAGGCGTCTTCTATTTCCTGGGCTATGAGGATGACCTGATCCTCAGTGGATCTGTGCTGTCTAAAGCCTGCTTGCTGTAGAATTAGTATGTGTTTTTCTTCCAGATGCCACATCAGTCTGGTGTTTATCATACGTTCCATCAGTTTGCATACGCAGCTCAGTAGGCTGATAGGCCTGAATCCATTTGGATCTGTTTTGTTTTTTCATTTCTTTTGTACTGGTACAAGTGCTGCGTCTTTCCATGCCTGTGGTACAATACTCCTTTTCCAGCTTTGGTTCAGGACTGATAGTAGTTTCCTCTTTGCTGTTTGGCCCAGCCCCAACAGCATTTCGTTTGTTATCCCGTCTTTTCCGAGAGATTTTCTTTTCGTTAATGTTCGCATGGCCTCTTCCATTTCATTCATTGTTAATTTTGTCATCATATGCTCTTCTGGTGCCATATTGATGTTGTCGTGCCCCTTTTGCTCTGTACTGATGTATGTATGCCTATCTGGGACATCAATGTGGTTTGCTCTGGCATAATGTTCAACAAAGACGTTTGCGGCTTTTTTTCCAGTGAGCAAGTTTTCGCCCTGCTTGATTTATTTGTTTGATGGAGTTTCGTCATTCATGGCTCTGACTAGCTTCCATAGTTTGTTCCCTTCTTTGTCTAAATTGAGGCTTTCTGTTTTGTTTTTCTAGCTTTCTCTTGATGTTTAGTTTAGAGTGTATTTGTATTTCTTCGTGGTGGCTTTGAGGGCGATATATGCCTCCATAGATTTTTCTCGCCTTGCCATGTTCTTAGCATTAGTGACTGCGTCTTCCGCTTTCTGCAAATCATCATTCCTATAGGGCTTATAATTTTTCCTTGCCCCTCTTGGAATGGTTTCAGTGGCAGTTTGCATTATTGCTTTGCTTAGGCTTTCCACCATGAGCTTCATTTTGTTGTTCCGTGTGTTGATGGTTTCACACATCCCATCTATCAGGCTTGCAAATCTGTCCCAGTCGGCTCGTTTGTAATTCCAACGTTGGAGCGGTTTTGTTTCCTGTGAGCCTACTTCCATATCAACTTCTAGTCTAATTGGCCTGTGATCGCTACCTGCCAATTGGTTTCGCACCTGGCGGTATATTTTATGATGAATGTCTACCGTGGAAAAGGCCAAATCTGGAGTAGAGGTGGTATGCCATGTTCTAGAATAGAAGCTATGGCTATCCTTCGGCCTATTGATTAGATAGAGATTTGTATCTATCTCCCAATCTTCCACTTCGTCACCTCTGCTATCTGTGTCCGAGTTTCCCCATCTCTCCGAGTGGCTGTTGAAGTCTCCAACTACTATGCAGTTGGAGTCTTTGACTTCCATACTCCAGAGCGATAGGTCTTTACAGGTTGAAAATGCGGATCTTCGTCTCTTGAGCCATTATGTCAACTCCTACAATTTCTGCTTGTCCGGTGTGATTGAGAGATACCGCGCTACTCGGTATGCAGTAACGGGTCAGTATCAGAATCCCTCCTTTGTGACCTTCTTTATCCAGACGCAAGGCCTGGTATCCTCTGATTGAGAATGTATGGTTGCTGTTGAGGTGCGTTTCTTGGATACATGCCACGTCAATCTTACCTTCATGCAAGTGATGTGTTAGGGAAAGCTTTTTGTTAATGACTCCCTCCGCATTCCACTGTAGTATTCTGAGGGTCTTGTGTTTTTGGTCAATATAAATTGCCCCATAACCATGTGCCTCGACTCCACAACACATGGGTGGGTGACCACCAGTAGTCAATGGTGGGCCCCTTCGAGGCGTGGGGCCCGGCACTCTCGCTGCCTGGCGGGACTCCACAGGATGAGCGCCATACTTTTTTCTGATCGGTTGTACTGTCATCATACTGCGATATACGTTGCACTGTTTCGTTAAGCCTGTGGCCTAGTGCATCCTATTTCAACAGGCGTTTCTATAGGGATGCCATCCTTAGCCTTTGGCTGTTCCCAGCCTATCTGCAACGCAGCAGTTGTTTGTGATCAGAGTTGTCTCTCTAATGGATGTTGTCTTACAGGACTAACGAGTTTTCACTACTCGTGTCTATTGGGTGCGGTGATGATATATGATATATGATATGGACTATGTACTGGTTTGTACTAACCCGGAAGAGAGGCAGTCCAGTGCGTCTGTATCCCAAGATCGTCACGTCCTGCCAGAAACGTAGCATATGCATGTGAGTGGGGTATCTCTTTGCTCCCTTTATTTTCTCGGCTTCTCCGCAGTGATGGAACGCCTAGCATTCCCCGCCACCTGGGAGGTTGACACAATAGGGCAGATGTGCAATGTCCGTTAGCCTGCATCTCTTCTGCGTCCATTGGTATGGCTGATAGCATACAGAGGTAGAGATCGAGGCAGGAGTGCATTTAGCCAGGGGACAAGCCTGGTAATGTCACGGAGATGTTGTTCGCCTGGTGTGTGGACATATCTCATGTTCAGGGGATGAGTCTTGACAGTTCACAGTGAGGTGGCTGCTCTACTGTTTACGACACCCCGACCAAGAACTAAGTCTTCTGTTGGTGGTTTCGCACCTCATCGCCGTATGGGGTGAATATCGAGCAGCTGCCCTCCCGCTTTGTTCGGCGCGTGGCAGAAACCTCTTTCTGCGGCTCGACCGGGTGGGGGCTGAGGCGCGAGCCCCAGGTCCCGACCATATCGCAGCCTCCCATCGCAGTGGTACTGAGATTTTGGGCTGGATTCCGGCTTAGAGGCATTCGGCCGAAATCCTTCACATGGTAGCCTCGCGCTATTGGCTTATCAGCCTGGTACGTGAACCAAAAAGGCTGCGTGCGGCTCATCTCGAATTGAGCAGGATTACCGTAGCAACGCCCTGTCAATAGTAGGGTAAAACTGACCTGTCTTCCGAGGGTCTATTTCCAGCACCCGTTCACTATTAGATCTGACGAATCAGTGGAGGGCTTTTTAGTTTGTCAATGACCAGGGATCTGGAACCTGCGATTTCTGCAGGGTTAAAACAAGATTACCGTAGCGCTCTTTCATTAAAAGGTTAAAACGCTGACCTGTCTTCCGTGGGTCTAATACCAGCACACGTTCACTATTAGACCCAACGAAAGTGCTCTCGATTTGTCAGTCATTCTACAGTATTGTCGTGTTGAGTCAAATTAAGCAGCAGGCTCCACTCCTGATGGTGCCCTTCCGTCAATTCCTTTATCAAACATTGGATGCGAGACAGTCAAGCCACCGAGAGCATAGCCCCAGATTTTCGAGGGTCTAATTCCAGCACTTGTTTCATATTGGACACAACAAAAGTGCTCTCGGCCTGTAAATCATTTCAGTGTTTGGCCGTGTTGAGTTAAATTAAGCCGCATGCTTCTCTCCTAGTGGTGCCCTATCGTCAATTCCTTTAAGTTTCAGCTTTGCAACCATACTTCCCCCGGAACCCAAACATTTTGGTTTCCCGGAAGCTACCCGGAGAGTCATCGAAGCAACTCCTGCGGATCGCAAGTCGGCATCGTTTATGGTCAGAACTACGACGGTATCTGATAGTCTTCGCGCCTCTGACTTTCGTTCTTGAATAAAGAAAACATTCTTGACAAATGCTTTCGCAGTAGCTCGTGTTGCGGCGATCCAAGAATTTCACCTCTAACGCCGCAATACGAATGCCCCCGTTTGTCCCTGTTAATCATTGCTTCCAGTTCCGAAAACCAACAAAATAGAACCGAGGTTCTACTCCATTATTCCATGCACCATTATTAAGGTAGCCGAGGCCTGCTTTGAACACTCTCATTTGTTTAAAGTACGAGCCGGCGGCACGCTCAGTGAAGAGCACCCATGGGAGAGAGCCGGCAGACGGTAAGGCAGGAGAGAACGGGCAGTGAACAGGCACGAGCCGGACCGCCCGCCTGCGCCTGAGATCCAACTACGAGCTTTTTAACTGCAACAACTTTAATATACGCTATTGGAGCTGGAATTACCGCGGCTGCTGGCACCAGACTTGCCCTCCAATAGATCCTCGTTAAAGGGTTTAATGTGTACTCATTCCAATGACGGGGCCTCGAAAGAGTCCGATATTGTTATTTTTCGTCACTATCTCCCCGTGCTGGAAGTGGGTAAGCTGCGCGCCTGCTGCCTTCCTTGGATGTGGTAGCCGTTTCTCATGCTCCCTCTCCGGAATCGAACCCTGATTCCCCATTACGCGTTACAAACATGGTAGGCATGTCACGTACCATCGACATTTGATAGGGCAGACATTTGAAAGATGCGTCGCCGGCACATGAGGCCATACGATCAGAACACAGTTATCCAGAGTCACCAGTGGGGACGCCGCAACCCCGCGAGGAGAAACAACGATTGGTTTTGAACTAATAAAAGCGCTCTTTCCGCAGGGGTGGAGCTTGGTAAGCATGAATTAGCTCTAGAATTGTCACAGTTATCCAAGTAGGATCGTGTCATCTTAGGAACCTCGACTGATTTAATGAGACAGTGTGAACTTAGACATGCATGGCTTAATCTTTGAGAATAGCATATGACTACTGGCAGGATCAACCAGATATTTGTCGGAGATGTACGAACCACACACACCGGTCGGCGGAGGACGGATGTGTAAAAAGCCTCACTGGGACGGCCGCAGGGACCGACTGACGGACGGACAGTTGTTCCGTCCCTCACTCCGTCGACCTAGGACTGCCTGACAGGGGCCTCTACACACACCAGACGATCGACCGACCGGGCTCGCTTGGGGAGGGATGGCAGCGCTCTGTGCAAAACGGATCCCAACGGCCCCGACGATGAATTTCACAGGGACTGGAGACGATTTTTTGCCTGCCGGCCTGCCCTTCTCCCGAAGGTGGGTCGGGCGAGGAATGGGCCTTTAGGCAAGATTCCTGCTTTCCATTTGCCGGTCACAAGCTCTTTGCGAGAGTCTTACCACCAGCGAGACGAACTGTCGAAGTCTGCTATAAGCCTTCGAAAAAGCACCACTGACTGTCAAAAGGTCTCGATACGGGCCACAGTAACGCACCTAAGCCACCGGCACGACACCACAAATGAGCGTAACATGACCTGACGGGTGACATAAACAATAGATCGTCAGACATATGACATAAATAATATATAGCTAGACATATTGCATAAACAATATATAACTAGACATGTGACATAAACAAAATAAATATATATATATATATATATATATATATATATATATATATATATATATATTTATATATATAGACACATAACATAAACAATATATATCTAGACACATAGCATAAACAATAGATATCTAGACACATAGCTTAACAATAGATATCTAGACACATAGCTTAATAATAGATATCTAGACACATAGCATAAGTAGTAGCTATCTAGACATGGCATAAACAATAAATATCTGGACGTATGCCGTAAGTAATTTATTGTTAGACACGTGACATGAACCTGAACCTGCTACATTTTACTTTTTCTTGTTTCCTCTATCTCAGATCCGTCTAATAGCACGGACTTTACATTGGAGATGAAGATCTGCATTTTTTGTATGTATTTAATGTCTTTCGATTTCCACAGATTCCCAAAGGCAATAAATGATCCCCTTACTTTGTGTATTCTTAATCTACTGTCTTCATCAGTGTCTCCGACCTTGTCTATATTGCTACCAGGACATATGGCTGAATCTAAATCTAGCTGTACCGTGATTCCAGATACAACATGCGTGTCGTTATCTACTTGTATTCTCATAATATGTGTTTGTATTCTCGTATGCCTTTAAACCAAGCTTCAGTGACCACTCAGTACGTTTAGTCAGTGCATTGTGCATATTGTCTTGGTCGTAAGACAGAAGAGCGAAGTCATTAATAAAGTCTAGGTCATCAAGTCTCTTTGTCAAAAGTCATTGAAATATGTGTTCTCGTGTAGAAGTCGTGGTCTTCGTAATCCCGGAGAATGGTACATGGTTATAAAGCACATTATTGTTGCACAGCAGTTACTATCTCAAAGGAATCGGACAGATTGCAATCATATATAGATTCACGGTGATTTAAACAGACTCCAGAGAGTACTACAAGCTATCTCAAGCCCCAAACAGAATAGACTCTTACATAAAATAAAATGCAACATCGGATTGCTGTCTCAAAAAACAGATTTAGTTCTATAGTGGATTTCTGCACACTGTGAGATCTCTGGAATCGAGAAAGCAGATGAGCTCACAAAAGCTGGAAGTGATGGCACGCAGATTCCCCATCCACAAAGCTATAAAGAAGCTAAGACACTCTTCAAACCATCCATGAGGACAGAATGAGGAGACCAGCACAAAGAATACAAGTTAGACAATGGCAGCATAGTCAAACTTGGCAAAGATGGGCAGACACAGATCTTCAAACTCAGAGCCGGACATTGTACACGCTAGGCCCACCTTCACATAATTGGTCTCAGAGACACTGCCACGTGCGATTGTGGAGCTCCCGAGCAAACACCAGAACATATTCTGCAAAAATGCCCTTCCTATACAGACCAAAGGCAGACAGTCTGTCCTTGAGGAGTGACCTCGAAAAACTGTGGGGGACCGGTGAAAACCTGAAACGCACAGTCTCCTTCGTGAACCTCACCGGACTAGAAGCAAGGCATCAGTTGATCGTGAACCTCACTGGACTAGAAGCATAGAATCAGCTGATAGTGAACCTCACCGTACTAAAATCATAGAATCAGTTGATTGTGAACCTCACCAGACTAAAAGCATAGAATCAGTTGATCGTGAACCTCACCGGACTAAAAGCATAGAATCAGTTGATTGTGAACCTCACCGGACTAAAAGCATAGCATCAGTTGATCATGGCCCTCACCGAACTAGACGCATAGCATCAGTTGATCATGGCCCTCACCGGACTAGACGCATAGCATCGATTGATCGATGAGAAGAAGAGGAAGAACTCTAACACTCAACCTAGACATACGTTTTCTGAATATTTTGAGAGAACTCTTGAATAGCGCTGTTCGGATGGAATAGAGGATCATGCCGTTCAAACAAAACATTGAGGAATATCATTTAATCATGATGACCTTTAGGACTAAGGCAGTGACCATTAACAAAGCAAAAACAATACCTAAACGTATTCTAGAGAATCAAACAAATTCAAAACATCACGAGGTTTGAATATCTCGGTTCGTCTATAAGCAATAACTGAGATCGATAAAAATAAATAAAGAGAAGAATTGATATGGTACGACAGAGGATAACTAAAATGATAAACGTTTGGCAGAACACACATACAATTACTTAAATTAAGATCCTGAGAACTTGCATCGTCCCGATGGCAACATACGAATGCGAGACGTGGTTAACCCCACAAACTCAACAAAAGAAGATAGAACCCGTCCAGCTCAAATGCTACTCGAAGGTGCTCAAAATGCCATTGATAGCGAACATAGAAAAACACAGACATCCTACAGGAGCTCGAGTTAGAACAAAACTGGCTTGTCAACAACATTACGTCTAGGAAATTACAATACTTCGGCCACATCAAATGTCACAATGACCTATAAAGAACAATACCGAAGGGCATGGTACCTGTCACAAGAGACAAGGCAGACCGAGGAAAAGATTGGGTAAGAGACATTATAGGGGCTCTGGGGTTGACAGTGGCAGAGACGGAAGAGCTGGTCGGATATCGAGTGTAATACAGATCGGCTGTAATGAGAGAGATGTTCTAGAAATCACATAATGCTGATTATGATGACGATGATGATGTTGTAATGAACTTCGTGGGCTCTCTGTAGTCCATGAGCATTGTCCAGCAGACAGCATCGAAATCACACAATCAAATTGAAAACTAGGCAATAAATAAAAAGGCAAAGGCAAAGGCTGCCGTCCATGGTAGACGATGATGGCATAATTAATTTTGCTATCGATATTTTTAGTAAGAATTAATTGCGCTTCTTTTTATCCTTACTCTCTCGTCTCGTGCCACCCGTCCCGAGTGACAAGTCAAGGACAAGACGACTAGAGGACGACTACGAGATGCAGGGGATTCCGCATCAAGCACCCGTGAAAAAGACGGCGGAGTCCGGAGCCGAACCCACATCACCTGATCACGAGGCCGACGGCTTAACCACTTCGCCACGGAATCATCAAATAGGTGCCCTAATATATAATTACGAAATTAGATCGATTGACGTATATAGGAATGGGAAGATGTGTAGAATCGTTCGCCTATAGTGGTGATACCATTACTTGACTCCACTTCCTCAGTTCACTAGTGCTGTTAAGTGATTGGGTTAAGTGATTATCGTATATAATGTATGGTTGTATATATCCTTCTGCTTCGTGGACTTCTTCGGGTCCTTTATAACAAGACATTCCTAAGGCATAGGCGCACAGTGGTAGACATAAGGGTTCCATTCTCATGAATCTAGTATAGGCTATATCATGTTTTCTATTTGTTACACGAAATCGTTCAAACGATATAAATATCGTTCATGTTTTTAATTCTTTCGCTCGGGGCAACAACGAGTCTTTCTCAAAGACGTATCCTTTCATACTACAATTGCCGTTTTCCGTGCCTGAAGATAAGGACCAAATTTAAAGGAATAAGACAGGCGTGTAAAATAGCATCTTTTCAGTTGTCGTTTAGTTACGATTCTGTTTTTTTAAATAGTACTGAACGCTGGAAAGTACGTTTTCTATGACGTCTAGTTTTCCCTGTCAGGCCTGCCATCATCCGTAAAATGTTTATCGAGTTCTTGAATTACCTGAACTCTGAGAGCCGTTGAAGTTTGATGTTGTTTAACATGTATGTTAGGTTAGACTGATGTTCTGTTGATCGTCATAGTTTATGTGTTTGATGTACTGGCTGTATCTTTAACGAGTTGCTCAAAGTGAATGTGTGTTAATTTGCGGGTTGGCTTCATCCTTGTATATCATGCTTTGGTTTCCTGAATTGTATAATTAATGAAGTGAGTTGGGTTGATTTTTTTAATTCCTGTGCTAAATTCTACATCTGATATAGCGATGTTAATTGAATTGAATTGTTTTGTTCTCGAATTCACTGTGTTATGTAATTGATTGAATCACACACTACGGACGTACTGCTAGGGTTCATTCTAAAACATCGGAGGTTATACATAATGCTTTTATTTAAACTAAATTTGCATTTTTTATCAAAATGCGAGAGTCTGCCTGAAGGATATATAGGGCAAAACAATACATGTCACATCTCCAGGCAGTCACAGTGCAGTGTGCAAGCTTTTTAAAAAAAAATCCGAACAGAAAAAGGGATGGTCTATCTGGGTTTTGAACCACGACTTTCTGATTAAAACATATATTTCGAAACGGATTTGATATATTTCATGTTTTCTGTGAATGGGATTTGACAGAACGAGAACCGAGTTTATCGAGGTATTTAAACATGATTGACAGAAGGAAAACCTAGATTTACCTTCTTATTTCTGAACATTATTAACTGGATGAAAACCTAGATTTACGTGTTATTTCTGAACATGTTTGCATCACGTGCAAAAGGAATTGTTCCACGGGATTGGAAAGATGCAGGAGTGATCCCCTTAATCAAAATGGGCAAAAAATCAGATCCAGCTTATTATAGACCGGTGAGTTTAACGAGCATAGTCTGTGAATTGTTAGAATCAATAATCAAAGAAAAATGTATAATGCATTTGAACAAGTTTAATCTAATCAGAAATAGTCAGCATGGATTTACTAGAGGGAGATCGTGCTTAACAAATTTATTACAATTCATGGAAGAGGTTACTTATTTATCAAAATTTTGCAAAGGCCTTTCATAGAATACCTAATCAAAGATTATTTCGAAAGTTATAATCACATGGAATAGGTCGGGAAGTTACCAAATGAATTGTAAATTATTTAACGGAAAGAAGGCAGATTGTTGGCATAAATAAAGAGTACTCTGAGCGGTGTGAAGTCCAAATGGGAGTGTCATCGGGATCGGTTTTGGGACCAATTTTCGTCTTGATACATATATACGATTTAGACATTGATATGAGATCCATGATTGCTTAAATTCGCTGATGACACAAAACTATGCAGTAGTGTCTCATTTAAAACAGAAGTGAATATATTGCGGTTGGATTTAGATAAAATTCGAGAATGGTCTGTAAGCTGGCAGATAAGAGTTTAATGTAGATAAATGTAGTCATGCACATGGTTAGATCCAAAATGGGACATAATTACAGATTGAGCGAGAACAATATTAGAAAGATAGAAAAGGTAAGGGACCTAGGGGTTATAATAGATCATACAGGTAAGGTGAGTGAGCTAGTTCAGGTAGCAGTGAAAAAGGCAAATGCAATGTTAGGTATGAAAATAAAACTATTAAACATAGGAGCAAGGAAGTGAAAGTAAAACGTGTATAAAGCATTAGTTAGACCTAGATGGGAGTACTGTGTACAGGTGTGGAGTCCTTATCTTCTTCTTCTTCTGCGTACACAGTAAGACAGTAACCATTATTTTTTCGAAAAAAGCGGCGGTCATCCTGAGACTCTCGCCACTACCATAGAGCTTGTCTTGCAGTTCCAATGGCAATGGCCACATCTGCTCTCTCTGATCCTCGTATGTCGGGCAGTTCTGCAGCAGATGTTCAGTGGTCATTTTACCAGTACCGCACGGGCATTCGTCGGTACACCCTATCTTCAATTTGTTGAATAGGTGGTACCTCAGTCTGTTGTGGCCAGTGCGAAGTCTGAAGACAACGACCTGCTCTCTTCGGTTCAACTGGTAATAGGCATCGTTTTTGGTGTAACCAGTATGTTCGGTTTCCCATTTGGTCATGTATCTGGCTTTGATAAGCCGTTTTGACTCTTCGTACGTCATACTGGTATCTGTTTGTGGTAGTCTTGCACCTTCTTTTGCCAGTCTGTCTGCCTCCTCGTTGCCTTGGATGTTGCAGTGTGACGGAACCCACTGTACCACTACCCTTTTTAGTGCGGACTGCTGGCACAGTTTGCAGAGTGCTGCTCTTAAGTCATTAAGCTCAGTGTTTTTCTGGCTTTTTAGCGCTGTGACTACGGCGAGAGCATCTGTCAGCAGGACTATATGGCTCTCATTTTCACTGTTTGTCACCATTTCTTCCACTGCCGCCCTCAGTGCCTCTGCCTCCGCTCTGAAGTTGCTAGTGTACTTACCAGTAGCGAATGACAGTGTTATTTTTCTGCCATTTGGTAGGTTCAGGAATGCTCCTGCCCCTCCGTTCTGTGTAGTGTTTGTTACAGAACCGTCGGTGTATGCATGGGTCCAGTCCATGCTTGGGTAGCTTTTCGTTAAGAAGCTTAGGGTAGTGTCTCTCCTTTCTTTTTCAGTCTGGCAGTTTTTGTTTGCAATACCTGGTATATTTTCTACCACCTCTGGAAATATATCCTGCCTCCAGGTAGGTTTTCGTACAGTAGTGATGGGTTTTGGTGTTGTTAGTGCGTTTATGGGATATTCGTGCATCTTTGCTTTGGCTATTTCTGCAAAGTTTCTCCGCTTTAGTTCCCATTTCCCAAATTGTTTAGTCTCTGGTACATTGGATGGTCCGTCAGTCTTCGGAGTTTCTCTGACTGCAGCTGGGCTCTGCAGTCTCTTATATAGGTCATGGATTGCAGTTTTGTAATCTTTTCAAGTTCTACAATTGGCGTTGACTTCATGCCACCTGTTATAATTCTCATGGCTTGGTTTTGAAGTTTGTTAACTTTATCGAAGTTCGCCTTCGCTGCTGTTGTCCATGCCGCAATGCCATACTCGAGAACTGGTCTCACTCTTCCAGTGTACAGTTTCTTTAGTATGCCTTCGTCTGCTCCCCAGCTTGTGCCAGCAAGTTTCCTCATGATTGCCATTCTTTCTCTGGCTTTCATTCGGTTTCTCTCAATCTGACTTTTCCATGTCATGCGCCGATCAAATGTGACTCCCAGATAGGTTGGGTTGTCGTTTGGCTGCAGGATTTTGCCATTTAGACTTAATTTGGTACTTTGGGGTTTTAATGAAAGCGAGAATATTGTGCATGTGGTTTTCTTTTCGTTTATTTTGACCAGCCATGAGTTCGCCCACTCTTCCAGCGATGTTAGGGCCGTCTGCATCCGATTTCTTGCTATGGTGAGATTCTTTTCAGAGGTCCACATAGCCAGATCGTCTGCAAATATTGAGCTATGGACTCTTCTTGGTATATTCTCTGTAATATCGTTTATATATACCAGGAAGAGTGTGGGTGACAATACTCCCCCTTGGGGTACTCCCTGTTCGAGTGTCACCTTTTTGCTCATCTGCCCTTGTACTTGGACTCTGGCCGTTCTTTGTTTGAGGTAGTGGTTGATCCACTTGTACATCTTCCCACAGACATCACTTCTTCTTAGTTTGACTCTAAGTCCATCCTTCCAGTCTTTGTCAAATGCCTTTTCCAGATCCACCCAAACAGCTACTGTGTGTTTCTGTGCCTGGTAGGCATCTTCTATCTCCTGGGCTATGAGGATGACCTGGTCCTCAGTGGATCTGTGCTGTCTAAAGCCGGCTTGCTGTGGAATTAGTATTCGTTTTTCTTCCAGATGCCACATCAGTCTGGTGTTTATCATCCGTTCCATCAGCTTGCCGACATAGCTCAGTAGGCTTATGGGCCTGTATCCATTTGGATCTGTTTTGTCCTTTCCTGTTTTTGGGACTGGTACCAGTATTGCATCTTTCCATGCCTGTGGTACAATTCCCCTTTTCTAGCTTTGGTTTAGGCCCGATAGCAGTTTCTTCTTCGCTGTTTGGCCCAGCCCCATCAGCATTTCGTTTGTTATCCCGTCTTTTCCGGGAGATTTCCTTTTCGTGGAGTCCTTATAATAGAGGGGATTTAAAGAGGCTGGAAAGGATGCAAAAAAGAGCGACAGAGCTGATAGTGGGATTCCAGAATTACAGTAATGAGGAATGAGTAAGAACACCGTCCCATAGTGTTTAGAAAAGAGAAGAATGTGATTTTACTTAATACAGGTTTATAAGATAATCAAAGGAACGAATAAATTAGACTATAACAAGTTTTTCAAAATACAATCACCAACGAGAACAAGAGGGGACAGATACAAATTAACTAAAGAAAGGTCCAGATTGGATTTTAGAAAACAGTTTTTTCAGTCAAAGAGTGGTAAATGCTTGGAATGCATTGTCATATGAAGTAGTGGAGGCAGGGACAATTAATGCATTTAAGAATAAATTAGATGCGCATAACATTTAGAGCAAGGGACTGTAAATGAAACTAGGTGTATACCGACTCTGCAGAGTCTTCTAAACCAGTATAAAGACGTTAAGTTAAGTTAAGCATAAACTAAATTTACCTTGTTATTTCTAAAAATGATTGACTGAAGTAAAACCTAGATTTACCGTGTTATTTCTTAAAATAATTGACTGAACAAAAACCCAGATTGTCGTGTTATTTCTAAATATGATTGACTGAAGGAAAACTCATCTTATTATATCTGTTTTCTAAACATTGTTTAAATCAACGAAACCTCAGTTAATCCGTTTCTGTTGGTGGTGGGTGAAATGAGTGCTTGTGTTTCTGCTGTTACGCCACTGACAACACCTGTATCTTTTTCTGTTCTCTGCGATGTCGTCTTCCAGTATAACCCACTCCCTTGGTCGTCATATTGTCAGTGTTTGAATATCAGTTGATCTGTGATTGAATTGCCATTTTCATTAATGGAGTTTCATGTTCTGTTCTATCTTTTTGTATCTGTCCCTGACTTCTCTTATGTGTTCGTTCATCACAATATTTCTACCATCCATTTCTCTCTCCGACCCCTCTCTTCTCTGTCTCACTCTGATCTCTCTATGTGTTAGCATGCTCTGTGAGAATAACTTCAAGCATTCGCAAATGGACGGAAACCGTCTTGTAACGAGAATGGCATTTGAGTGTAATAGCAAATGAGGTAGTAGAACAGAAAGAGACAGACAGAGAGAGAGAGACAGAGAGAGAGAGAGAGAGAGAGAGCGCGAGAGGCGATATTCTGTAAAACGAGTACGATAATGTTTTGTTTTAAGTATGCAAAACTGAAATTAATGAGTTCATGACATTGTTATGCTTCTGAGGAAATGACACACGCTTTTATGTGCATTGTTGCACTGACGCAGAAAGCAAAATCAGAACAACAAAATATAGCTGGATAAATTCGATTTTTGTCCCTTCGTTCACTCACTATCAGACATTAATATGAATGGTTCCGAATTGAGCCTCTACTCGACTTTACGTAAGTCCTGCTAATAGTAGTCAACATAATGTTAGAATCATCACATATAATATACACATATATAATCAGATATCAACAGATCGTATCTAATACATATATTTAGGTGCATACAATAGATATTACACATATAGTATATAATACACATATACAGTATTGAATTATATATAATACACACTCATTTAATATCTAGTACATGATAACTGTACATCGTTATCGATGACGACCGCTGAAATCAACCTTTTCTGTGTTCTGTTTTGTTTTATTTCTCCTCTGGCTGCCATGTTTCGATGCGGTGTTTGCTGGACCATATGTGGCTTATGACTCCAAGAATGTTCTATTGCACGGTTTGCAAACAATGTCTTCTGCTGCAGGTGAGGTGGGCTTCGCTGCTCTTTCCTTCCTGATCAGACGTTTGTTTTACTTTGTCTTCATACAGTAGCTCTCCCCTTCAGCAACGCCCACATTTAATGTATTTATCCAGTCCGATCTGTTTTCAGCAATGCTCTGCTAGTTGTCTTTATCTATGTGACAGCATATGTATGAGTTTCCTTAGAACGCTTTTTGGCGACTTTTTTCGCCATCGTTCCTTAATCATACCGTACTTGAGTCTGTTCGCCACTCTTGTGTCTAGTATGCGCACAAGATGCCCAGCCCATCTCAGCTGTGTCCTAAGCGTGGCATGTCTGCTTTCTTCAGGACCTCAGTGTTAGTGGCATGGTCCAGCAAACGGGTGCGGAATATGCGTCCTAGGTTGATTGTATGAATGTGGTTAAGTCCTTTTGCGTCTCTCGCATACAGTCCAACTCTCGCATAGACAGTCCAACTCTCGCATACACAGTCCAACTCTTGCAACAACAGTCCAACTCTCGCATACACAGTCCAACTCTTGCAACGACAGTCAAACTTTCGCATACACAGTCCAACTCTTGCAACGACAGTCAAACTCTCGCATACACAGTCCAACTCTCGCATAGACAGTCCAACTCTCGCATACACAGTCCAACTATCATAGACAGTCCAACTCTCTCATAGACAATCCAACTCTCATAGACAGTCCAACTCTCGCATACACAGTCCATCCCTCACATACACAGTCCAACTCTCGCATACACAGTCCAACTCTCGAATAGACAGTCCAACTCTCGCATACACAGTCCAACTCTCATAGACAGTCCAACTCTCTCATAGACAATCCAACTCTCATAGACAGTCCAACTCTCATAGACAGTTTAACTCTCGCATACACAGTCCATCCCTCGCATTCACAGTCCAACTCTCGCATACACAGTCCAACTCTCGCATACACAGTCCAACTCTCGCATACACAGTCCAACTCTTGCAACGACAGTCCAATTCTCGCATACACAGTCCAACTCTTGCAACGACAGTCCAACTCTCGCATACACAGTCCAACTCTCATAGAGAGTCCAACTCTCTCATAGATAGTCCCTCGTACAACCACAGTCCAACTCTCGTAAAGACAGTCCAACTCTCGGATCGACAGTCCAACTCTCGCATAGACAGTCATGAAGCCCATGGTGGAAAGCCTAAGCAAGGCAATAATGCAAGCCGCCACTGAAACCATCCCAAGAGGAGCTCGGAAAAACTATAAGCCCTACTGGAATGATGAGTTGCAGAAAACGGAAGATGCAGTAACAAATGCTAGGAACATGGCAGAGCGAGAACAATCTATGGAGGCAAACATCGCCCTCAAAGCCGCCACGGCGAAATACAAATACACTCTCAAGCAAACAGCAAGAGAAAGCTGGAAAAACAAAATGGGAAGCCTAAACCTGGACAAAGAAGGGAACAAGCTATGGAAGCTAGTCAAAGCCATGAACGACGAAACCCCGTCAAACAAACAAATTACCATCAAGCAGGGCGAAAACTTGCTCACCGGTAAGAAAGCCGCAAACGCTTTTGTCGACCACTATGCCAGAGCAAACCACATCGAGGTCCCTGCAGATAGGCATACAGACATTAGTGAAGAGCTAAAGGGGCACGACAACATCAATACGGCACCTGAAGAGCACATGATGGCCAAATTAACAATGAGCGAAATGGAAGAGGCTATGAAAACATTAAAGAAAAGGAAATCTCCCGGAAAAGACGGGATAACAAACGAAATGCTGATGGGGCTGGGCCAAACAGCGAAGAGGAAACTGCTATCGGTCCTGAACCAAAGCTGGAAAAGGGAAATTGTACCCCAGACGCAGTACTGGTACCAGTACCAAAAACAGGACAGGACAAAACAGAACCAAATGGAAACAGGCCCATCAGCCTACTGAGCTGTGTCGGCCAGCTGATGGAACGTATGATATACACCAGACTGATGTGGCACCTGGAAGAAAAACGAATACTAATTCCACAGCAAGCCGGCTTTAGACAGCACAGATCCACTGAGGACCAGGTCATCCTCATAGCCCAGGAAATAGAAGATGCCTACCAGGCACAGAAACACACAGTAGCTGTTTGTGTGGATCTGGAAAAGGCATTTGACAAAGTCTGGAAAGACGGACTTAGAGTCAAGCTAAGAAGAAGTGATGTTTGTGGGAAAATGTACAAGTGGATCAACCACTACCTCAAACCAAGAACGGCCAGAGTCCAAGTACAAGGGCAGATGAGCAAAAAGGTGACCCTCGAACAGGGAGTACTCCAAGGGGGAGTACTGTCACCCACACTCTTCCTGGTATATATAAACGACATTACAGAGAATATACCAAGGAGAGTCCATAGCTCAATGTTTGCAGACGATCTGGCTATGGGGACCTCTGAAAAGAATTTCACCAAAGCAAGAAATCGGATGCAGCAGACCCTAACATCTTTGGAAGAGTGGGCGAACTCATGGCTGGTCAAAATAAACGAGGAGAAAACCACATGCACAATATTCTCGCTTTCAATAAAACCCCAAAATACCAAATTAAGTTTAAATGGCAAATTCCTGCAGCCAAACGACAACCCTATCTGGGAGTCACATTTGATCGGCGCTTGACACGGAAAAGTCAGATCGAGAGAAACCGAATGAGAGCCAGAGAAAGAATGGCAATCATGAGGAAACTTGCTGGCACAAGCTGGGGAGCAGACGAAGGCATACTAAAGAAACTGTACACTGGAAGAGTGAGACCAGTTCTCGAGTATGGCATCGCGGCATGGACAACAGCAGCAAAGGCGAACTTCGATAAAGTCAGCAATCTTCAAAACCAAGCCATGAGAGTTATAACAGGAGGCATGAAGTCAACGCCAATTGTAGAACCTGAAAAGATTACAAAACTGCAATCCATGACCTATAGAAGAGACTGCAGAGACCAGATGCAGTCAGAGAAACTCCGAAGACTGACTGACCATCCAATGCACCAGTCTCTAAACAATTTGGGAAATGGTAAACTAAAGCGGAGAAACTTTGCAGAAATAGCCAAAGCAAAGATGCACGAAGATCCCATAAACGCACTAACAACACCAAAACCCATCACTACTGTACGAAAACCTACCTGGAGGCAGGATATATTTCCAGAGGTGGTAGAAAATATACCAGGTATTGGAAAGAAAAACTGCCAGACTGAAAAAAAAAGGAGAGATACTACCCTAAGCTTTATATCGAAAAGCTACCCAAGCATGGACTCGACGCATGCATACACCGACGGTTCTGTAACAAACACTACACAGAACGGAGGGGCACGAGCATTCCTGAACCTACTAAATGGCAGACAAATAACACTGTCATTCGCTACTGGTAAGTACACAAGCAATTTCAGAGTGGAGGCAGAGGCACTCAGGGCGGCAGTGGAAGAAATGGTGACACACAAAGAAAATGAAAGCCATATAGTCCTTCTTACAGATGCTCTCGCCGTAGTAACAGCGCTAAAAAGCCAGAAAAACACTGGGCTTAATGACTTAAGAGCAGCACTCTGCAAACTGTGCCAGCAGTCCGCACCAAAAAGGGTAGTAGTACAGTGGGTCCCAACGCGGAGGCAGACAGACTGGCAAAAGAAGGTGCAAAACTACCACAACCAGATACTAGTATGCCATATGAAGAGTCAAAACGGCTTATCAAAGCCAGATACATGACCAAATGGGAAACCGAACATACTGGTTACACCAAAAACGATGCCTATTACCAGTTGAACCGAAGAGAGCAGGTCGTGGTCTTCAGACTTCGCACTGGCCACAATAGACTGAGGTACCACCTATTCAACAAATTGAAGATAGGTGGCACCGACGAATGCCCGTGCGGTACCGGTAAAATTACTGCTGAACATCTGCTGCAGAACTGCCCGACATACGAGGATCAGAGAGAGCAGATGTGGCCATCACCAGTGGAACTGCAAGACAAGCTCTATGGCAGTGTCGACAGGCCGCTTTTTTCGAAAAAATAATGGTTACTGTCTGACTGCGTACAAAGAAGAAGAAGAAGAAGAAGAAGCATAGACAGTCCAACTCTCGCATAGACAGTCCAACTCTCGCATAGATAGTCCAACACTAGCATACAGTCCAAATCTCGCTCGACAATCCAACTCTCAAATAAACAGTACAGCTCTCGCATAGACAGTTCTTCTTCTTCTTCTTCTTCTTCTTCTTCTTCTTCTTCTTCTTCTTCTTCTTCTTCTTCTTCCTCTTCTTCTTTTTCTTCTTCTTCTTCTTCTTTTTCTTCTTCTTCTTCTTCTTCTTCGTTCGTTCGTTCTCAATCTCCCACTACCAAAAACTGAAAGGGCTTTAGAAGCAGAATGTAGTCCAGAGAACGGAATGCGTTGTGTCGTAGTTTACAGATTGGCTGCGATATTTGGACCTTTAGGTCCAACACATCCGACTTCAGTAGAATTTTTTTAGTACTGGGTTATCATTCCCTCTTCGATCCCTTCTCCTTAGCCAGTCTGCCCTGCTGCAGCCTGTTATTAAGGATCACCGCGTGGAGGTGTAGAAGGGTCTTGGCAGATATGGTTCGCTGGCCCTGACGCTAGCAGTCAGCTATGGTTCGCTGACCACCGCAGCTCTTGCGCTGCTCAGCATCTTGATCCCGCATTGAAAGTTCACCTCTCGCATAGACAGACCAACTCTCGAATAGACAGTCCAACTCTAGCATATAGTCCAACTCTCGCATCGACAGTCTAACTCTCGAATAGACAGTCCAACTCTCGCTTCGACAGTCCAACTCTCGCTTCGACAGTCCAGCTCTCGCATAGACAGTTCAACTATCGCATAGACAGACCAACTCTCGCATAGACAGACCAACTATCGCATAGCCAGTCCAACTCTCAACTAGCTAGTCAAACTCTCACATAGACAGTCCAACTATCACAAAGCCAGTCCAACTCTCACATAGACAGTCCAACTCTCACATAGACAGTCCAACTCTCACATAGCGAGTCCAACTCTAAAATAAACAGTCCAACTCTCACATAGCCAGTCCAACTCTCACATAGACAGTCTAATTCTCTCATAGACAGTCCAATTCTC
Organism: Ariolimax columbianus; assembly: GCA_036924085.1. Lineage (NCBI taxonomy): Eukaryota > Metazoa > Mollusca > Gastropoda > Stylommatophora > Arionidae > Ariolimax > Ariolimax columbianus. The sequence continues at coordinate 36,808,435 of JAVGWX010000019.1, read as the reverse complement.
ACATAGCCAGTCCAACTCTCACATAGACAGTCCAACTCTCACATAGACAGTCCAACTCTCGCATAGCCAGTCCAACTCTCACATAGACAGTCAAACTCTCACATAGACAGTCCAACTCTCATAGACAGTCCAACTCTTGCAACGACAGTCCAACTCTCGCATACACAGTTCAACTCTCGAATACACAGTCCAACTCTTGCAACTACAGTCCAACTCTAGCATATACAGTCCAACTCTCGAATATACAGTCCAACTCTTGTAACGACAGTCCAACTCTCGCATAAACAGTCCAACTCTCATAGCCCAACTCTCACATACACAGTCCAACTCTCATAGACAGTTCAACTCTCACCTAGACAATCCAACTCTTGCAACTACAGTCCAACTCTGGCATACACAGTCCAACTCTCACAGACAGTCCAACTCTCACATACACAGTCCAACTGTCATAGACAGTCCAACTCTCTCATAGACAGCCCAACTCTTGCAACGACAGTCCAACTCTCGTATAGACAGTCCAACTCGGATCGACGGTCCAACTCTCACATAGCCAGTCCAACTCTCGCATAGCCAGTCCAACTCTCACATAGCCAGTCCAACTCTCACATAGCCAGTCCAACTCTCACATAGACAGTCCAACTCTCACATAGCCAGTCCAACTCTCACATAGCCAGTCCAACTCTCACATAGACAATCCAACTCTTACATAGCCAGTCCAACTCTCACATAGCCAGTCCAACTCTCACATAGACAGTCCAACTCTCACATAGACAGTCCAACTCTCGCATAGACAGACCAACTCTTACATGCGTATAACAGGGTAAGGAGGAAAGCAGCTCGTTAGACCATGAGCTTAATCTTGGCACTAATATCCCGGCGCTTCCATAATGTCGCGCGCATTCTACCGAATACTACATTGTCTTTCAATAATCTACTTGCCACCTCGTCGTCCAGATTGCAGGCTCGCGACAGTAGTACCCAGGTACGTGAGCTTACACACATCTTCAGAATTGTATCTATTTACTTTGATTTGTGGCTGTATGTATCATGTACCAGGAGTTTGTAGGTGCATTACTTCTATGCATGATCAGTCCGAAGTTATCACATGCAGTAGAGAATCGGTCCATACTCCCTGTATTTCCACGGCACAGTCGTTAGCAAATACAAGTCCATGAATCATGTCACCTGCTACTCTGGGTTTTACCCCCATTCTGCCAGCATTGAGAAGCCTGCTGTCCATGTGGTGTCTGAAGGGTATGCCGGATGTGGATGTTTTAGAAGCGTCCGACATCGTGGCTGAGAACATCAGGCTAAACAGTGTTAGGTTGAGCAGTCCTCCCTGTTTTACACCGCGTGTCGCTTCAAACGTTCTGGGCGTCTCTCCGTTTTCCAGCACACGGGCACATATGCCTCCGTGTAGTTGTTTGATAAACTTGGTGAGGCAGCCGAACTTAGACATGACCTTCCACATGCCATCTCTGCTTACCGTATCGAATGCCTTGGTGAGATCAGTACATGCAATATGTAGGTCTTTGCTATGCTCTAGACATATAGTATCTAGTATAAATGTATAGTACATAACACATACATACATCAATGAATACATACACATTTATTTTACATAGTACATGCATATAATATATAATACATAACATTTAGTATATAATTAACACATATTTAATCTAAAACATACATAAAGTAACAAATGCATACACATAACACCTAAAACATGCACGCATTACACATGCATACATACACATGTAAAGTACACAATTCTCACAAACAGCACCTAATACGTGTATTTATTATACTTAAAACACACACATGATTTCTAACAAACACAGAGTGCATAAGACACACATAAACTTTCTGTAATACACACATTTATTATCGAATATACACATACAGTATCTGATACCCATTTCAAGTATATACTACACACATGCAAGTATAGTATCCACAGTAATATGATTTTTAAAAATTAAGATCCTGAGAACATGAGATTTCCCGGTGGCAATGTACGGATGTTAGGTATGGACTACCACACAAATATTAAGACAGAGGATCGGGGCTTTCGAGACAAATGATACAAAAGAATCCTCAAAATACCGTGGGTGAAGACAATAACAAATAAAGTCATCCTGCAAGAGCTGAGTGTCGAAGAGAACATTTAAACCATTTATGTCTGGGAAACTAAGATTTTTCAGCCACATTAAGCGCCATGACAGACTGGAAAAAGCAGTTCTTTCGGGAACTTTTTAAGGAAGACGAGGCAAAGGCCGAAACAGGATATACGACATCAAGGACAACCTAAACATGACAATGGATCAGGCGAGTAGACTGCTGAATAGATGTGATGAGAACGACGTCCTACCAAGAACATGCTACATGATGATGATGATGATGAGTTCAGTTCAAATGCAATCTCCACATCGAAAACCAGCTGGAATGAATCGCCAACGTCGTTTCTTGCATTGAAACTACTATCTTCCATGTTTTTTTCCCCATGCCCTCCTCTTGATGTTATTTTCTTACTTATAGCGGACTTGAGCTCTCGATTGTTGAATATCCACCTTTTCTTCCACCTTCTCTTCCATCTTCTCTTCCACCTTCTGTTCCAACACTGTTTTCAGCAAAGTATTATATTGTTGATGTGATCAACATTTCTAACTTTCAACTTTCATTTCATTTATCGATTCTTGTGGCATCCGTAATGACTTTCTTATTTGCTTGATTTTCTTTCTATGTATTGTAATTCCTGTTTCAATATACTAGGGGTGTTCAATTCAAACCGAATTTTTTTTGTAATGTAAACAAATATATTTTTTTCAAATACTCGAAATGTTAATTTCTTTTCTATTTAATCTCCTGCAACGTTTACACACTTGTCCCAGCGTTTAAGTAATGCTCGAAAATCTTCAGCGCACAAAGACAGTCTGTTTCACTTCGTCATCTGTGCTGAAATGCTGACCTCCCAGGAATTCCTTTAGTGCTCTAAACAGGTGGAAATTGATTGGAGTAGGGTCTGGGCTGTAAGGTGGATGTATCACTACAATCCCAGCCGAGTTGCTGCAGATGACACATACTGCGGTAAGCCTTATGAGATCCACTATTATCTTGTAGGAGCATGACTTGGCATCCTACCAGTCACGAAAGACAATGGATTTCATGCTAGAAACTGGACAGTCAGCTATTGCCATATCATTCTTCGCAAACGTCTGTAGTCTGCACAAATGTTTCTAGTCTGTAGTCTTGCAAGAGCAGGACGGGATCATCGCTCACGGATGTACGGCCTTCTCTAAAACGTTTACACCATTCAAATGTCTTACTGCCGCTGAGTGTCTCCACCCTGTGCGGAGGAAAACTAACTTCTGGTCAGGCAAAATATAATAGCCAAGGCTATCCCCTCTTTTTCCTCTCTGGAAACTGGCTGCTGTCAGGGCAGCCTGGCTAACGAGGTGGCGGATCGATGTGATCCCTGTAGTAATTACTCGCCAGCATAGCACAACCGCATGGAGAAACCCGGTCCACCTGCATTAGCACGCTCGGGATGTAAGGAAAGCTACTGCAACCCGCCAATTAACGTCTTTTACTGCAGATGCACTGCCGGAATTGTTTCTTTGAAAAAGTATGTTCCCTTTAGGAAATTCTGACTTTTTGTGTCAGAGTAAAAATTAAAAATGCTAAACTCCTGTTTACATGACTGTGGCATATTAAGAATATTATGTTAGGTCCATGCTTAATCTGCTTGACCAATGGCATACTAGGGGTTGTTGTGGTCAACGTCTATACCGTTAGGCTTGTCTTATCAGAATTGCTCTGCTACAAACACGTTGAGGATTGGCAGACATCTGTGAATCCGCAGTTGTTGATGACTAAAAAAATATCCCCTACCACTTGGGGATTGAACATAGACACCCACCGCAAAATTGAAGGCTCTGAAGCTGCAAACCAACCAGCAAGGCGGGGTGGGGGGAAGGGGGGGGGGTGGGGGAAGCTTCTCCACAAACAGATCAGAGCATCAAGTAAAATGAGACCACAAGCCAAATTCAGTGGGAAATGGGCGTATTTCCGGTAAGCAGACTACTATGATTTAACTAGGCAGCGTCTCCTGGGAACAGGCTGTTTTCAAGGCTGTCAGGCTGAAAAGATGTGGGTCTACGTGATATACATAGTATTTAGCGACACGTAGATGACGCCAGACAAAGCACAACCGCTTGGGGGATCGAGGTACACCTTCATCAGCACGCTAGGGATGTGAGGAAACTTACTATAACACACTATTCAACGCCCTTTTCAGGGCTCACACATAATAACCGTATTCATTGTTGGCATTAAACAGCAACAGCTAGAGACGGATAAGCCAGCCATCTTCAAACTGACATCTTGGCATGGATCCAAGGGTCATATTTGCAACAAAATAAGGATTGGAACATATGCCATGTGTCCATGTGGAGAACATACCATGACCCTGGGACACATCCTTATAGTTGCATATATATATATATATATATAGTTTCTCTTTCAATGGGCACCTTTGTTTGTATGGCTGTTCTATTTATGTATAGTTTTTGTCTCATTTTTATCTCTTTAGATAAAAATGAGACAAAAACTATACATAAATAAAACAGCCATACAAACAAAGGTGCCCATTGAAAGAGAAACTTCATCTGGCAATGAATGACAAAGAAGTAGAAGAAACAGAAGAAGAAGAAGAAAAAAGGAGCAGGAGAAAAAGAAGATATACCTAGACGACTCTGCTGAGCATTTAGTACACTAACCACTACGGTGCATTGGTCGCATGCCATAAACACAATCACATACTCGTACAGTTATAAATAAATACATTCATTTACACTCGTGTAAAGGAAACGTCTAATGTCCACCATCTTGAAAGCTATGTCGGTTAGGAGTCGGATAGTCACCTTAAACAGTAACGGAACAAACAATAGTTACCTTAAACAGTAAAGAAAAAAACAATAGACAACTTAAACAGTAATGGAACAAACAATAGTCACCTTAAACAGTAACGCACCAAAAAATAGTCACCTTAAACAATAACGCAACAAACAATACTCACCTTAAACAGTAACGCAACAAACAATAGTCACCTTAAACAGTAACGCAACAAACAATAGTCATCTTAAAAAGTAATACAACAAACAAAAGTCACCTTAAACAGTAACGCATTAAACAATAGTCACCTTAAATAGTAACGCAACAAACAATAGTCATCTTAAAAAGTAATGCAACAAACAATAGTCACCTTAAACAGTAACGCAAGAAACAATAGTCACCTTAAACAGTAACGAAACAAACAATATTCACCTTAAACAGTACCGCAACAAACATAAGGCACCTTAAACAGTAACGCAACAAACAATGGTCACCTTGAACAGTAACGCAAGATACAATAGTCACCTTAAACAGTAACACAAGATACAATAGTCACCTTAAACAGTAACACAACAAACAATAGTCACCTTAAACAGTAACGCAACAAACAATAGTCACTTTCAACAGTAACGGACAAACAATATTCACCTCAAACAGTAACGCAACAAACAAAAATCACCTTAAACAGTAACACAACAAATAATAGTCACCTTAAACAGTAAAGCAACAAACAATAGTCACCTTAAATATTAACGCAACAAATAATAGTCACCTTAAACAGTAACGGAACAAACAATAGTCACCTTAAACAGTAACGCAACAAACAATAGTCACCTTATACAGCAACGCAACAAACAATAGTCACCTTAAACAGTGACGGAACAAACAATAGTCACCTTGAACGGTAACGGAACAAACAATAGTCACTTTAAAAAGTAACGGAACAAACAATAGTACCTTAAACAGTAACGCAACCAACAATAGTCACCTTAAACAGTAACGCAACAAACATCAGTCACCTTAAATAGTAACGCAACAAATAATAGTCACCTTAAACAGTAACGGAACAAACAATATTCACCATAAACAGAAACCAAACAAACACTAGTCACCTTAAACAGTAACGCAACATACAATAGTCACATTAAATAGTAACGGAACAAACAATAGTCACCATAAACAGTAACGTAACAAACAATAGTCACCTCAAACAGTGACGCAATAAACAATAGCCACCTTAAACAGTGACGCAACAAACAATAGCCACCTTAAACAGTAACGGAACAAACAATAGTCACCTCAAACAGTGACGCAACAAACAATAGCCACCTTAAACAGTGACGCAACAAACAATAGCCACCTCAAACAGTAACGTAACAAACAATAGTCACCTCAAACAGTGACGCAACAAACAATAGCCACCTTAAACAGTAACGGAACAAACAATAATCACCTTAAACAGTAACGCAACAAACATAAGGCACCTTAAACAGTAACGCAACAAACAATAGTCACCTTAAACAGTAACGCAAGATACAATAGTCACCTTAAACAGTAACACAAGATACAAAAGTCACCTTAAACAGTAACACAACAAACAATAGTAGCCTTAAACAGTAACGCAACAAACAATAGTCACTTTCAACAGTAACGCAACAAACAATATTCAGCTCAAACAGTAACGCAACAAACAAAAATCACCTTAAACAGTAACACAACAAACAATAGTCACCTTGAACAGTAAAGGAACAAACAATAGTCACCTTAAATATTAACGCAACAAATAATAGTCACCTTAAACAGTAACGGAACAAACAATAGTCACCTTAAACAGTAACGGAACAAATAATAGTCACCTTAAAAAGTAAAGCAACAAACAATAGTCACCTTAAACAGTAACGCAACAAACAATAGTCACCTTAAACAGTGACGGAACAAACAATAGTCACCTTAAACGGTAACGCAACAAACAATAGTCACCTTAAACAGTGACGGAACAAACAATAGTCACCTTCAACGGTAACGGAACAAACAATAGTCACTTTAAAAAGTAACGGAACAAACAATAGTACCTTAAACAGTAACGCAACCAACAATAGTCATCTGAAACTGTTGCGTTACTGTTTAAGGTGACTATTGAAAGTGACTAATGTTTGTTATGTTACTGTTTAAGGTCACTATAGTTTTGTGCGTTACTGTTTAAGGTGACTATTGTTTGTTGCGTTACTGTTTAAGGTGACTATTGTTTGTTACGTTACTGTTTAAGGTGACTATTGTTTGTTCCGTTACTATTTAATGTGACTATTGTATGTTGCGTTACTGTTTAAGGTGACTATTGTTTGTTTCGTTTCTGTTTATGGTGAATATTGTTTGTTCCGTTACTGTTTAAGGTGACTATTGTTTATTCCGTTACTATTTAATGTGACTTTTGTTTGTTGTGTTACTGTTTAAGGTGATTTTTGTTTGTTGCGTTACTGTTTGAGGTGAATATTGTTTCCTGCGTTACTGTTGAAAGTGACTATTGTTTGTTGCGTTACTGTTTAAGGTGACTATTGTTTGTTGTGTTACTGTTTAAGGTGACTATTGTATCTAGTGTTACTGTTTAAGGTGACTATTGTGTCTTGCGTTACTGTTTAAGGTGACTATTGTTTGTTGCTTTACTGTTTAAGGTGCCTTATGTTTGTTGCGTTACTGTTTAAGGTGAATATTGTTTGTTTAGTTACTGTTTAAGGTTACTATTGTTTGTTGCGTTACTGTTTAAGGTGATTATTGTTTGTTCCGTTACTGTTTATAGTGGCTATTGTTTGTTAGGTCACTGTTTAAGGTGACTATTGTTTGTTACGTGACTGTTTAAGGTGACTATTGTTTGTTCCGTTACTATTTAATGTGACTATTGTATGTTGCGTTACTGTTTAAAGTAAAGCAACAAACAATAGTCACCTTAAACAGTAACGGAACAAACAATAGTAACCTTAAACAGTAACGAAACAAACAATATTCACCTTAAACAGTAACGGAACAAACAAAAGGCACCTTAAACAGTAACGCAACAAACAATAGTCACCTTAATCCGTAACGCAAAATACAATAGTCACCTTAAACAGTAATACAAGATACAATAGTCCTTTTAAACAAAAAACACAACAAACAATAGTCACCTTAAACAGTAACGAAACAAACAATAGTCACTTTCAACAGTAACGCAACAAACATTAGTCAACTCAAACAGTAACGCAACAAACACAAATCACCTTAAACAGTAACACAACAAACAATAGTCACCTTATACAGTAACGCTACAAACAATAGTCACATTAAACAATAACACACCAAACAATAGTCACCTTAAACAGTAACATAACAAACACTAGTCACCTTAAACAGTAACGAAACAAACAATAGTCACATTATACATTAAAGCACCAAACAATAGTCACCTTAAACAGTAACGCAACAAACAATAGTGACCTTAAACAGTAACGAAACGAACGATAGTCACATTAAACAGTAAAGCAAAAAATAATAGTCATCTTAAACAGTAACGGAACAAACAATAGTCACCTTAAACAGTAACGCAACAAACAATAGTCACCTAAAACAGTAACGCAAAATACAATAGTCACATTGAACAGTAACAGAACAAACAATAGTTACCATAAACAGTAACGCAAAAACAATAGTATCTTAAACAGTAACGCAACAAAAATAAGTGACCTTAAACAGTATCGCAATTAACAATTTCCATCTTAAACAGTAACGAAATAAACAATAGTCACCTTAAACAGTAACGGTCAAGCAATAGTCACCTTAAACAGTAACGCAACAAACAATAGTCACCTTAAACAGTAACGGAACAAACAATAGTCACCTTAAAATGAAACGGAACAAACAATAGTCATCTTAAACAGTAACGGAACAAACAATAGTCACCTTAAAATGTAACGGAACAAACAATAGTAACCTTAAATAGTAACGCAACAAACAATATTCAACTTAAACAGTAAAGCAAGAAACAATAGTCACCTTAAACAGTAACGCAACAAACAATAGTCACCTTAAACAGTAACGCAACAAACAATAGTCAACTTAAACAGTAACGCAACAAACTATAGTATCATTAAACAGTAACGCAACAAACAATAGTCACCTTAAACAGTAACGCAACAAACATTGGTCAGCCTAAACAGTAACGCAACAAACAATAGTCACAAGAAACAGTATAGCAACAAACAATTGCCACCTTAAACAGTAACGCAACAAATAATAGTGACCTTAAACAGTAAAGCATCAAACAATAGTCACCTTAAACAGTAACGGAAAAAACAATAGTCGCCTTAAACAGTATTGCAACAAACAATAGTCACCTCAAAATGTAACGGAACAAACAATAGTCACCTTAAATAGTAACGCAACAAACAATATTCAACTTAAACAGTAACGCAACAAACAGTAGTAACCTAAAACAGTAACGTCACAAACAGTAGTCACCATAAACAGTAACGCACCAAAAAATAGTCACCTTAAAAAGTAAAGGAAAACAGAATAGTCAACTTAAACAGTAACGGAAAAAACAATAGTCACCTTAAACAGTAACGCAACATACAATTGTCACCTTAAATAGTAATGCAACAAACAATAGTCACCTTAAACAGTAACGGAACAAACAATAGTCACCTTAAACAGTAACGCAACAAACAATAGTCACCTTAAACAGTAACGAAACAAACAATATTCACCTTAAACAGTAACGGAACAAACAAAAGGCACCTTAAACAGTAACGCAACAAACAATATTCACTTTAAACAGTAACGCAACATACAATAGTCACATTAAATAGTAACGGAACAAACAATAGTCACCTTAAACAGTAACGTAACAAACAATAGTCACCTCAAACAGTGACGCAACAAACAATAGCCACCTTAAACAGTAACGGAACAAACAATAGTCACCTTAAACAGTAACGCAACAAACAATAGTCACCTTATACAGTAACGCAACAAACAATAGTCACCTTAAACAGTAACGAAACAAACAATAGTCACCTTATACAGTAACGCAACAAACAATAGTCACCTTAAACAGTAACGCAACAAACAATAGTCACCTTATACAGTAACGCAACAAACAATAGTCACCTTAAACAGTAACGAAACAAACAATATTCACCTTAAACAGTAACGGAACAAACAAAAGGCACCTTAAACAGTAACGCAACAAACAATATTCACTTTAAACAGTAACGCAACATACAATAGTCACATTAAATAGTAACGGAACAAACAATAGTCACCTTAAACAGTAACGAAACAAACAATATTCACCTTAAACAGTAACGGAACAAACAAAAGGCACCTTAAACAGTAACGCAACAAACAATATTCACTTTAAACAGTAACGCAACATACAATAGTCACATTAAATAGTAACGGAACAAACAATAGTCACCTTAAACAGTAACGTAACAAACAATAGTCACCTCAAACAGTGACGCAACAAACAATAGTCACATTAAACAGTAATGCACCGAACAATAGTCACCTTAAACAGTAACATAACAAACAATAGTCACCTTAAACGGTAACGCAACAAACAATAGTAATCCTAAACATAAACGCAGCAAACAATATTCACCTTAAACAGTAACGGAACAAATAATAGTCACCTTAAAAAGTAACGCAACAAACAATAGTCACCTTAAACTGTAACGCAACAAACAATAGTAACTTTCAACAGTAACGCAACAAACAATAGTCACCTTAAACAGTAACAGAACAAACAATAGTCACCTTAAACAGTAAAGCAACAAAAAATAGTCACCTCAAACAGTAACGCAACAAACAATAGTCACCATAAACAGTAACGCAATAAACAATAGTCACCTTAAACAGTAACGCAACAAAAAAAAGTCACTTTAAACAGTAACGCAACAAACAATAGTCACATTATACATTAAAGCACCAAACAATAGTCACCTTAAACAGTAACGCAACAAACAATAGTGACCTTAAACAGTAACGAAACAAACGATAGTCACCTTAAACAGTAAAGCAAAAAACAATAGTCATCTTAAACAGTAACGGAACAGACATTAGTCACCTTAAACAGTAACGCAACAAACAATAGTCACCTAAAACAGTAACGCAAAATACAATAGTCACATTGAACAGTAACAGAACAAACAATAGTTACCATAAACAGTAACGCAAAAAGAATAGTCACCTTAAACAGTAACGCAACAAAAATAAGTGACCTTAAACAGTATCGCAACAAACAATTGTCATCTTAAACAGTAACGCAAAAATTAATAGTGACCTTAAACTGTAACGCAACAAACAGTAGTCATCTTAAACAGTAACGAAATAAACAATAGTCACCTTAAACAGTAACGGTCAAGCAATAGTCACCTTAAACAGTAACGCAACAAACAATAGTCACCTTAAACAGTAACGGAACAAACAATAGTCACCTGAAAATGTAACGGAACAAACAATAGTCATCTTAAACAGTAACGGAACAAACAATAGTCACCTTAAAATGTAACGGAACAAATAATAGTAACCTTAAATAGTAACGCAACAAACAATATTCAACTTAAACAGTAAAGCAAGAAACAATAGTCACCTTAAACAGTAACGCAACAAATAATAGTGACCTTAAACAGTAAAGCATCAAACAATAGTCATCTTAAAAAGTAAAACAACAAACAATAGTCACCTTAAACAGTAACGGAAAAAACAATAGTCGCCTTAAACAGTATTGCAACAAACAATAGTCACCTTAAAATGTAACGGAACAAACAATAGTCACCTTGAACAGTAACGCAACAAACAATAGACACCTTAAACAGTAACGAAACAAACGATAGTCACCTTAAACAGTAAAGCAAAAAACAATAGTCATCTTAAACAGTATCGGAACAAACAATAGTCACCTTAAACAGTAACGCAACAAACAAAAGTCACCTAAAACAGTAACGCAAAATACAATAGTCACATTAAACAGTAACAGAACAAACAATAGTTACCATAAACAGTAACGCAAAAACAATAGTCACCTTAAACAGTAACGCAACAAAAATAAGTGACCTTAAACAGTATCGCAACAAACAATTGTCATCTATAACAGTAACGCAAAAATTAATAGTGACCTTAAACTGTAACGCAACAAACAGTAGTCATCTTAAACAGTAACGAAATAAACAATAGTCACCTTAAACAGTAACGGTCAAGCAATAGTCACCTTAAATAGTAACGCAACAAACAATATTCAACTTAAACAGTAAAGCAACAAACAATAGTCACCTTAAACAGTAACGCAACAAACAATAGTCGCCTTAAACAGTAACGAAACAAACAATAGTCACCTTAAACAGTAACGCAACAAACAATAATCACATTAAACAGTAACGCAACAAACATTAGTCAGCCTAAACAGTAACGCAACAAACAATAGTCACATTAAACAGTAACGCAACAAATAATAGTGACCTTAAATAGTAAAGCATCAAACAATAGTCACCTTAAACATTAAAACAACAAGCAATAGTCACCTTAAACAGTAGCGGAACAAACAATAGTCGTATTAAACAGTAACGCTACAAACAATAGTCAACTTAAACAGTCACGCAACAAACAAAAGTAACCGAAAACAGTAACGCAACAAACAAAAGTAACCTTAAACAATAACGCAACAAACAATAGTCACCTTAAACAGTAACGCAACAAACAATAGTCACATTAAACAGTAACGTAACAAAATGTAGTCAGCTTAAACAGTAACGCAACTAACAATAGTCACATTAAACAGTAACGCAACAAACAATAGTCACCTTCAACAGTAACGGAACAAAAAATAGTCACCTTAAACGGTAACGCAACAAACAAAAGTCACCCTAAATATTAACACACACCAAACAATAGTCACCTTAAAAAGTTACGCAACAAATAATAGTCATCTTAAACAGTAACGCAACAAACAATAGTCACCTTCAACAGTAACGCTAAAAACAATAGTCACCTTTAACAATAACGCAATAAACAATTGTCACCTTGAACAGTAACGCAACAAACAATAGTCACCTTAAACAATAACGCCACAAACAATTGTCACCTTCAACAGTAACGCTAAAAACAATAGTCACCTTTAACAATAACGCAACAAACAATTGTCACCTTGAACAGTAACTCAACAAACAATAGTTACCTTAAACAATAACGCCACAAACAATAGTCACCTTAAACAGTAACGCAACAAACAATAGTCACTGTAAACAGTAACGCAACAAACATTAGTTTCCTTGAACAGTAACGCAACAAACAATAGTCACCTTAAATAGCAAAGCAACAAACAATAGTCGCCTTAAACATTAACACAACAAACAATAATCACCTTAAACAGTAACGTAACAAACAACAGTCACCTAAAACAGTAACGCAACAAACAATAGTCACTTTAAGCAATAACACAACAAACAATAGTCACCTTCAACAATAAAGCAACAACCAATAGTCACCTTAAACAGTAACGCAACAAACAATAGTGACCTTAAACAGGAACACAAAAAATAATAGTTACCGTAAACAATAACGCAACAAACAATAGTCACCTTAAACAGTAACGTAACATACAATAATCACCTTAAACAGTAACGGAACAAACAATAGTCACCTTAAGCAGTAACGCAAAACCAATAGTCACCTTAAACAGTAACGCAACAAACATAAGTGACCTTAAACAGTATCGCAACAAACAATTGTCATCGTAAACAGTAACGCAAAAAATAATAGTGACCTTAAACTGTAACGCAACAAACAGTAGTCACCTTAAACAGTAACTTAACAAACAATAGTCACCTGAAACAGTAGCGGAAAAAACAATAGTCATCTTAAACAGTAACGGAACAAGCAATAGTCACCTTAAACAGTAACGCAACAAACAATAGTCATCTTAAACAGTAACGGAACAAACAATAGTCACCTTAAAATGTAACGGAACAAACAATAGTAACCTTAAATAGTAACGCAACAAACAATTTTCAACTTAAACAGTAAAGCAAGAAACAATAGTCACCTTAAACAGTAACGCAACAAACAATAGTCACCTTAAACAGTAACACAACAAACAATAGTCACCTTAAACAGTAAAGCAACAAACAATAGTCACCTTAAATATTAACGCAACAAATAATAGTCACCTTAAACAGTAACGGAACAAACAATAGTCACCTTAAACAGTAACGCAACAAACAATACTCACCTTATACAGTAACGCAACAAACAATAGTCACATTAAACAGTAATGCACCGAACAATAGTATCATTAAACAGTAACGCAACAAACAATAGTCACCTTAAACAGTAACGCAACAAACATTGGTCAGCCTAAACAGTAACGCAACAAACAATAGTCACATGAAACAGTATAGCAACAAACAATTGCCACCTTAAACAGTAACGCAACAAATAATAGTGACCTTAAACAGTAAAGCATCAAACAATAGTCACCTTAAACAGTAAAACAACAAACAATAGTCACCTTAAACAGTAACGGAAAAAACAATAGTCGCCTTAAACAGTATTGCAACAAACAATAGTCACCTTAAAATGTAACGGAACAAACAATAGTCACCTTAAATAGTAACGCAACAAACAATATTCAACTTAAACAGTAAAGCAATAAAAAATAGTCACCTCAAACAGTAACGCAACAAACAATAGTCACCATAAACAGTAACGCAATAAACAATAGTCACCTTAAACAGTAACGCAACAAAAAATAGTCACTTTCAATGGTCACCTTAAACAGTAACGCAATAAACAGTAGTAACCTAAAACAGTAACGCCACAAACAGTAGTCACCTTAAACAGTAACGCAACAAACAATAGTCACCTTAAACAGTAACGCAACAAACAATAGTCACCTTAAACAGTAACGAAACAAACAATATTCACCTTAAACAGTAACGGAACAAACAAAAGGCACCTTAAACAGTAACGCAACAAACAATAGTCACCTTAAACAGTAACGAAACAAACAATATTCACCTTAAACAGTAACGGAACAAACAAAAGGCACCTTAAACAGTAACGCAACAAACAATAGTCACCTTAATCAGTAACGCAAGATACCATAGTCACCCTAAACAGTAATACAAGATACAATAGTCCTTTTAAACAAAAACACAACAAACAATAGTCACCTTAAACAGTAACGCAACAAACAATAGTCACTTTCAACAGTAACGCAACAAACATTAGTCAACTCAAACAGTAACGCAACAAACAAAAATCACCTTAAACAGTAACAGCACAAACAATAGTCACCTAAAACAGTAACGCAACAAACAATAGTCACTTTAAGCAATAACACAACAAACAATAGTCACCTTCAACAATAAAGCAACAACCAATAGTCACCTTAAACAGTAACGCAACAAACAATAGTCACATTATACATTAAAGCACCAAACAATAGTCACCTTAAACAGTAACGCAACAAACAATAGTCACCTTAAACAGTAACGCAAGATAGAATAGTCACCTTAAACAGTAACACAAGATACAATAGTCACCTTAAACAGTAACACAACAAACAATAGTAGCCTTAAACAGTAACGCAACAAACAATAGTCACTTTCAACAGTAACGCAACAAACAATATTCACCTGAAACAGTAACGCAACAAACAAAAATCACCTTAAACAGTAACACAACAAACAATAGTCACCTTAAACAGTAAAGCAACAAACAATATTCACCTTAAATATTAACGCAACAATTAAATGTCACCTTAAACAGTAACGGAACAAACAATAGTCACCTTAAACAGTAACGCAACAAACAATAGTCACCTTATACAGTAACGCAACAAACAATAGTCACATTAAACAGTAATGCACCGAACAATAGTCACCTTAAACAGTAACATAACAAACAATAGTCACCTTAAGCGGTAACGCAACAAACAATAGTAATCCTAAACATAAACGCAGCAAACAATATTCACCTTAAACAATAACGGAACAAATAATAGTCACCTTAAAAAGTAACGCAACAAACAATAGTCACCTTAAACTGTAACGCAACAAACAATAGTAACTTTCAACAGTAACGCAACAATCAATAGTCACCTTAAACAGTAACGCAACAAACAATAGTCACCTTAAACGGTGACGGAACAAACAATAGTCACCTTAAACGGTAACGCAACAAACAATAGTCACCTTAAACAGTGACGGAACAAACAATAGTCACCTTGAACGGTAACGGAACAAACAATAGTCACTTTAAAAAGTAACGGAACAAACAATAGTACCTTGAACAGTAACGCAACCAACAATAGTCATCTGAAACTGTTACGTTACTGTTTAATGTGACTATTGAAAGTGACTAATGTTTGTTGTGTTACTGTTTAAGGTCACTATAGTTTTGTGCGTTACTGTTTAAGGTGACTATTGTATCTTGTGTTACTGTTTAAGGTGACTATTGTGTCTTGCGTTACTGTTTAAGGTGCCTTATGTTTGTTGCGTTACTGTTTAAGGTGAATATTGTTTGTTTCGTTACTGTTTAATGTTTCTATTGTTTGTTGCGTTACTGTTTAAGGTGATTATTGTTTGTTCCGTTACTGTTTAAGGTGGCTATTGTTTGTTAGGTCACTGTTTAAGGTTACTATTGTTTGTCACGTTACTGTTTAAGGTGACTATTGTTTGTTCCGTTACTATTTAATGTGACTATTGTATGTTGCGTTACTGTTTAAAGTAAAGCAACAAACAATAGTCACCTTAAACAGTAACGGAACAAACAATAGTCACTTTAAACAGTAAAGCAACAAAAAATAGTCACCTCAAACAGTAACGCAACAAACAATATTCACCTTAAACAGTAACGGAACAAACAAAAGGCACCTTAAACAGTAACGCAACAAACAATAGTCACCTTAATCAGTAACGCAAGATACAATAGTCACCTTAAACAGTAATACAAGATACAATAGTCCTTTTAAACAAAAACACAACAAACAATAGTCACCTTAAACAGTAACGCAACAAACAATAGTCACTTTCAACAGTAACGCAACAAACATTAGTCAACTCAAACAGTAACGCGACAAACAAAAGTCACCTTAAACAGTAACACAACAAACAATAGTCACCTTATACAGTAACGCTACAAATAATAGTCACATTAAACAGTAACACACCAAAAAATAGTCCCCTTAAACAGTAACATAACAAACAATAGTCACCTTAAACAGTAACGCAACAAACAATAGTCACATTATACATTAAAGCACCAAACAATAGTCACCTTAAACAGTAACGCAAAAAACAATAGTGACCTTAAACAGTAACGAAACAAACGATAGTCACCTTAAACAATAAAGCAAAAAACAATAGTCATCTTAAACAGTAACGGAACAAACAATAGGTACCTTAAACAGTAACGCAACAAACAATAGTCACCTAAAACAGTAACGCAAAATACAATAGTCACATTAAACAGTAACAGAACAAACAATAGTTACCATAAACAGTAACGCAAAAACAATAGTCACCTTAAACAGTAACGCAACAAAAATAAGTGACCTTAAACAGTATCGCAACAAACAATTGTCATCTTAAACAGTAACGCAGAAATAATAGTGACCTTAAACTGTAACGCAACAAACAGTAGTCATCTTAAACAGTAACGAAATAAACAATAGTCACCTTAAACAGTAACGGTCAAGCAATAGTCACCTTAAACAGTAACGCAACAAACAATAGTCACCTTAAACAGTAACGGAACAAACAATAGTCACCTTAAAATGTAACGGAACAAACAATAGTCATCTTAAACAGTAACGGAACAAACAATAGTCACCTTAAAATGTAACGGAACAAACAATAGTAACCTTAAATAGTAACGCAACAAACAATATTCAACTTAAACAGTAAAGCAAGAAACAATAGTCACCTTAAACAGTAACGCAACAAACAATAGTCACCTTAAACCGTAACGCAACAAACAATAGTCAACTTAAACAGTAACGAAACAAACAATATTCACCTTAAACAGTAAAGCAAGAAACAATAGTCACCTTAAACAGTAATGCAACAAACAATAGTCACTTTCAACCGTAACGCAACAAACATTAGTCAACTCAAACGGTAACGTTACAAACAAAAGTCACCTAAAACAGTAACGCAAAATACAATAGTCACATTAAACAGTAACAGAACAAAAAATAGTTACCATAAACAGTAACGCAAAAACAATAGTCATCTATAACAGTAACGCAAAAATTAATAGTGACCTTAAACTGTAACGCAACAAACAGTAGTCATCTTAAACAGTAACGAAATAAACAATAGTCACCTTAAACAGTAACGGTCAAGCAATAGTCACCTTAAATAGTAACGCAACAAACAATATTCAACTTAAACAGTAACGAAACAAACAATATTCACCTTAAACAGTAATGCAACAAACAATAGTCACTTTCAACCGTAACGCAACAAACATTAGTTACCATAAACAGTAAAGCAACAAAAAATAGTCACCTCAAACAGTAACGCAACAAACAATATTCACCTTAAACAGTAACGGAACAAACAAAAGGCACCTTAAACAGTAACGCAACAAACAATAGTCACCTTAATCAGTAACGCAAGATACAATAGTCACCTTAAACAGTAATACAAGATACAATAGTCCTTTTAAACAAAAACACAACAAACAATAGTCACCTTAAACAGTAACGCAACAAACAATAGTCACTTTCAACAGTAACACAACAAACATTAGTCAACTCAAACAGTAACGCGACAAACAAAAGTCACCTTAAACAGTAACACAACAAACAATAGTCACCTTATACAGTAACGCTACAAATAATAGTCACATTAAACAGTAACACACCAAAAAATAGTCCCCTTAAACAGTAACATAACAAACAATAGTCACCTTAAACAGTAACGCAACAAACAATAGTCACATTATACATTAAAGCACCAAACAATAGTCACCTTAAACAGTAACGCAAAAAACAATAGTGACCTTAAACAGTAACGAAACAAACGATAGTCACCTTAAACAATAAAGCAAAAAACAATAGTCATCTTAAACAGTAACGGAACAAACAATAGGTACCTTAAACAGTAACGCAACAAACAATAGTCACCTAAAACAGTAACGCAAAATACAATAGTCACATTGAACAGTAACAGAACAAACAATAGTTACCATAAACAGTAACGCAAAAACAATAGTCACCTTAAACAGTAACGCAACAAAAATAAGTGACCTTAAACAGTATCGCAACAAACAATTGTCATCTTAAACAGTAACGCAGAAATAATAGTGACCTTAAACTGTAACGCAACAAACAGTAGTCATCTTAAACAGTAACGAAATAAACAATAGTCACCTTAAACAGTAACGGTCAAGCAATAGTCACCTTAAACAGTAACGCAACAAACAATAGTCACCTTAAACAGTAACGGAACAAACAATAGTCACCTTAAAATGTAACGGAACAAACAATAGTCATCTTAAACAGTAACGGAACAAACAATAGTCACCTTAAAATGTAACGGAACAAACAATAGTAACCTTAAATAGTAACGCAACAAACAATATTCAACTTAAACAGTAAAGCAAGAAACAATAGTCACCTTAAACAGTAACGCAACAAACAATAGTCACCTTAAACCGTAACGCAACAAACAATAGTCAACTTAAACAGTAACGAAACAAACAATATTCACCTTAAACAGTAAAGCAAGAAACAATAGTCACCTTAAACAGTAATGCAACAAACAATAGTCACTTTCAACCGTAACGCAACAAACATTAGTCAACTCAAACGGTAACGCAACAAAAAAAAATCACCTTAAACAGTAACACAACAAACAATAGTCACCTTATACAGTAACGCTACAAACAATAGTCACATTAAACAGTAACACACCAAAAAATAGTCCCCTTAAACAGTAACGCAACCAACAATAGTCATATGAAACTGTTGCGTTACTGTTTACGGTGACTATTGAAAGTGACTAATGTTTGTTGTGTTACTGTTTAAGGTCACTATAGTTTTGTGCGTTACTGTTTAAGGTGACTATTGTATCTTGTGTTACTGTTTAAGGTGACTATTGTGTCTTGCGTTACTGTTTAAGGTGCCTTGTGTTTGTTGCGTTACTGTTTAAGGTGAATATTGTTTGTTTCGTTACTGTTTAAGGTTACTATTGTTTGTTGCGTTACTGTTTAAGGTGATTATTGTTTGTTCCGTTACTGTTTAAGGTGGCTATTGTTTGTTAGGTCACTGTTTAAGGTTACTATTGTTTGTTACGTTACTGTTTAAGGTGACTATTGTTTGTTCCGTTACTATTTAATGTGACTATTGTATGTTGCGTTACTGTTTAAAGTAAAGCAACAAACAATAGTCACCTTAAACAGTAACGGAACAAACAATAGTCACCTTAAACAGTAAAGCAACAAAAAATAGTCACCTCAAACAGTAACGCAACAAACAATAGTCACCATAAACAGTAACGCAATAAACAATAGTCACCTTAAACAGTAACGCAACAAAAAATAGTCACTTTCAATGGTCACCTTAAACAGTAACGCAACAAACAGTAGTAACCTAAAACAGTAACGCCACAAACAGTAGTCACCTTAAACAGCAACGAAACAAAAAATAGTCACCTTAAAAAGTAAAGGAAAAAAGAATAGTCAACTTAAACAGTAACGGAAAAAACAATAGTCACCTTAAACAGTAACGCAACACATAATAGTCACCTTAAATAGTAATGCAACAAATAATAGTCACCTTAAACAGTAACGGAACAAACAATAGTCACCTTAAACAGTAACGAAACAAACAATATTCACCTTAAACAGTAACGGAACAAACAAAAGGCACCTTAAACAGTAACGCAACAAACAATAGTCACCTTAATCAGTAACGCAAGATACAATAGTCACCTTAAACAGTATTACAAGATACAATAGTCCTTTTAAACAAAAACACAACAAACAATAGTCACCTTAAACAGTAACACAACAAACAATAGTCACCTTATACAGTAACGATACAAACAATAGTCACATTAAACAGTAACACACCAAAAAAATAGTCACCTTAAATAGTAACATAACAAACAATAGTCACCTTAAACAGTAACGCAACAAACAATAGTCACATTATACATTAAAGCACCAAACAATAGTCACCTTAAACAGTAACGCAATTAACAATAGTCACCTCAGACAGTAACGCAACAAACAATAGTCACCTTAAACAGTAATGTAACAAACCAAAGTCACATTAAACAGCAACGCAACAAACAATAGTCACCTTAAACAGTCACGCAAAAAAAAATAGTCACCTTAAATAGTAACGCAACAAACCATAGTCACATTAAACAGCAACGCAACAAACAATAGTCAGCTTAAACATTAACGTTACACACAATAGTCACCTTACACAGTAACGCAACAAACATTAGTTACCTTAAACAGTAACGTAACAAACAATAGTCACCTTAAACAGTAACGCAACTAAAAATAGTCACATTAAACAGTAACGAAACAAACAATAGTCAACTTAAACAGTAACACAACAAACAATAGTCACTTTCAACAGTAACGGAACAAATAATAGTCACCTTAAACAGTAACGCAACAAACAATAGTCACCTTAAACAGTAACGCAACAAACAATAGTCATCGTAAAAAGTAACGGAACAAACAATAGTCACCTTAAACAGTAACGGAACAAACAATAGTCACCTTAAACAGTAACGGAACAAACAATAGTCACTTTAAATAGTAACGCAACAAACCATAGTCACATTAAACAGCAACGCAACAAACAATAGTGACCTTAAACAGTAACAAAAAACAAACAATAGTCACCTTAAACAGTGACGAAACAAAACACTAGTCACCTTGAACAGAAACGCAACAAACAATAGTTTCCTAGAACAGTAACGCAACAAACAATAGTCACCTTAAACAGTCACGCAACAAACAATAGTCACCCTAAACATTAACACAACAAACAATAATCACCTTAAACAGTAACGCAAGAAATAATAGTCCCCGTAAACAGAAACGCAGCAAACAATAGTCACCTTAAAAAGTAACGCAACACACAATAGTTACATTAAACAGTAACGTAACAAACAACAGTCACCTTAAACAGTATTGCAAAAAACAATAGTCACCTTAAATAGTAAAGCATCAAACAATAGTCACCTTAAACATTAAAACAACAAGCAATAGTCACTTTAAACAGTAACGGAACAAACAATAGTCGTCTTAAACAGTAACGCAACAAACAATAGTCAACTTAAACAGTCACGCAACAAACAAAAGTAACCTTAAACAATAACGCAACAAACAATAGTCACCTTAAACAGTAACGTAACAAAATGTACTCACCTAAAACAGTAACGCAACTAACAATAGTCACATTAAACAGTAACGCAACAAACAATAGTCACCTTCAACAGTAACGCTAAAAACAATAGTCACCTTTAACAATAACGCAACAAACAATTGTCACCTTGAACAGTAACGCAACAAACAATAGTCACTTTCAACAGTAACGCAACAAACATTAGTCAACTCAAACAGTAACGCAACAAACAAAAATCACCTTAAACAGTAACACAACAAACAATAGTCACCTTATACAGTAACGCTACAAACAATAGTCACATTAAACAGTAACACACCAAACAATAGTCACCTTAAACAGTAACATAACAAACAATAGTCACCTTAAACAGTAACGCAACAAACAATAGTCACATTATACATTAAAGCACCAAACAATAGTCACCTTAAACAGGAACGCAACAAACAATAGTCACCTTAAACAGTAACGCAAGATAGAATAGTCACCTTAAACAGTAACACAAGATATAATAGTCACCTTAAACAGTAACACAACAAACAATAGTAGCCTTAAACAGTAACGCAACAAACAATAGTCACTTTCAACAGTAACGCAACAAACAATATTCACCTGAAACAGTAACGCAACAAACAAAAATCACCTTAAACAGTAACACAACAAACAATAGTCACCTTAAACAGTAAAGCAACAAACAATAGTCACCTTAAATATTAACGCAACAATTAAATGTCACCTTAAACAGTAACGGAACAAACAATAGTCACCTTAAACAGTAACGCAACAAACAATAGTCACCTTATACAGTAACGCAACAAAAAATAGTCACTTTCAATGGTCACCTCAAACAGTAACGCAACAAACAGTAGTAACCTAAAACAGTAACGCCACAAACAGTAGTCACCTTAAACAGCAACGAAACAAAAAATAGTCACCTTAAAAAGTAAAGGAAAAAAGAATAGTCAACTTAAACAGTAACGCAACACATAATAGTCACCTTAAATAGTAATGCAACAAATAATAGTCACCTTAAACAGTAACGGAACAAACAATAGTCACCTTAAACAGTAACGAAACAAACAATATTCACCTTAAACAGTAACGGAACAAACAAAAGGCACCTTAAACAGTAACGCAACAAACAATAGTCACCTTAATCAGTAACGCAAGATACAATAGTCACCTTAAACAGTATTACAAGATACAATAGTCCTTTTAAACAAAAACACAACAAACAATAGTCACCTTAAACAGTAACACAACAAACAATAGTCACCTTATACAGTAACGATACAAACAATAGTCACATTAAACAGTAACACACCAAAAAAATAGTCACCTTAAATAGTAACATAACAAACAATAGTCACCTTAAACAGTAACGCAACAAACAATAGTCACATTATACATTAAAGCACCAAACAATAGTCACCTTAAACAGTAACGCAATTAACAATAGTCACCTCAGACAGTAACGCAACAAACAATAGTCACCTTAAACAGTAATGTAACAAACCAAAGTCACATTAAACAGCAACGCAACAAACAATAGTCACCTTAAACAGTCACGCAAAAAAAAATAGTCACCTTAAATAGTAACGCAACAAACCATAGTCACATTAAACAGCAACGCAACAAACAATAGTCACCTTAAACATTAACGTTACACACAATAGTCACCTTACACAGTAACGCAACAAACATTAGTTACCTTAAACAATAACGTAACAAACAATAGTCACCTTAAACAGTAACGCAACTAAAAATAGTCACATTAAACAGTAACGAAACAAACAATAGTCAACTTAAACAGTAACACAACAAACAATAGTCACTTTCAACAGTAACGGAACAAATAATAGTCACCTTAAACAGTAACGCAACAAACAATAGTCACCTTAAACAGTAACGCAACAAACAATAGTCATCGTAAAAAGTAACGGAACAAACAATAGTCACCTTAAACAGTAACGGAACAAACAATAGTCACCTTAAACAGTAACGGAACAAACAATAGTCACTTTAAATAGTAACGCAACAAACCATAGTCACATTAAACAGCAACGCAACAAACAATAGTGACCTTAAACAGTAACAAAAAACAAACAATAGTCACCTTAAACAGTGACGAAACAAAACACTAGTCACCTTGAACAGAAACGCAACAAACAATAGTTTCCTAGAACAGTAACGCAACAAACAATAGTCACCTTAAACAGTCACGCAACAAACAATAGTCACCCTAAACATTAACACAACAAACAATAATCACCTTAAACAGTAACGCAAGAAATAATAGTCCCCGTAAACAGAAACGCAGCAAACAATAGTCACCTTAAAAAGTAACGCAACACACAATAGTCACATTAAACAGTAACGTAACAAACAACAGTCACCTTAAACAGTATTGCAAAAAACAATAGTCACCTTAAATAGTAAAGCATCAAACAATAGTCACCTTAAACATTAAAACAACAAGCAATAGTCACTTTAAACAGTAACGGAACAAACAATAGTCGTCTTAAACAGTAACGCAACAAACAATAGTCAACTTAAACAGTCACGCAACAAACAAAAGTAACCTTAAACAATAACGCAACAAACAATAGTCACCTTAAACAGTAACGTAACAAAATGTACTCACCTAAAACAGTAACGCAACTAACAATAGTCACATTAAACAGTAACGCAACAAACAATAGTCACCTTCAACAGTAACGCTAAAAACAATAGTCACCTTTAACAATAACGCAACAAACAATTGTCACCTTGAACAGTAACGCAACAAACAATAGTCACTTTCAACAGTAACGCAACAAACATTAGTCAACTCAAACAGTAACGCAACAAACAAAAATCACCTTAAACAGTAACACAACAAACAATAGTCACCTTATACAGTAACGCTACAAACAATAGTCACATTAAACAGTAACACACCAAACAATAGTCACCTTAAACAGTAACATAACAAACAATAGTCACCTTAAACAGTAACGCAAGATAGAATAGTCACCTTAAACAGTAACACAAGATATAATAGTCACCTTAAACAGTAACACAACAAACAATAGTAGCCTTAAACAGTAACGCAACAAACAATAGTCACTTTCAACAGTAACGCAACAAACAATATTCACCTGAAACAGTAACGCAACAAACAAAAATCACCTTAAACAGTAACACAACAAACAATAGTCACCTTAAACAGTAAAGCAACAAACAATAGTCACCTTAAATATTAACGCAACAAACAAATGTCACCTTAAACAGTAACGGAACAAACAATAGTCACCTTAAAAAGTAACGCAACAAACAATAGTCACCTTATACAGTAACGCAACAAACAATAGTCACATTAAACAGTAATGCACCGAACAATAGTCACCTTAAACAGTAACATAACAAACAATAGTCACCTTAAGCGGTAACGCAACAAACAATAGTAATCCTAAACATAAACGCAGCAAACAATATTCACCTTAAACAATAACGGAACAAATAATAGTCACCTTAAAAAGTAACGCAACAAACAATAGTCACCTTAAACTGTAACGCAACAAACAATAGTAACTTTCAACAGTAACGCAACAAACAATAGTCACCTTAAACAGTAACGCAACAAACAATAGTCACCTTAAACGGTGACGGAACAAACAATAGTCACCTTAAACGGTAACGCAACAAACAATAGTCACCTTAAACAGTGACGGAACAAACAATAGTCACCTTGAACGGTAACGGAACAAACAATAGTCACTTTAAAAAGTAACGGAACAAACAATAGTACCTTGAACAGTAACGCAACCAACAATAGTCATCTGAAACTGTTACGTTACTGTTTACTGTGACTATTGAAAGTGACTAATGTTTGTTGTGTTACTGTTTAAGGTCACTATAGTTTTGTGCGTTACTGTTTAAGGTGACTATCGTATCTTGTGTTACTGTTTAAGGTGACTATTGTGTCTTGCGTTACTGTTTAAGGTGCCTTATGTTTGTTGCGTTACTGTTTAAGGTGAATATTGTTTGTTTCGTTACTGTTAAAGGTTACTATTGTTTGTTGCGTTACTGTTTAAGGTGATTATTGTTTGTTCCGTTACTGTTTAAGGTGGCTATTGTTTGTTAGGTCACTGTTTAAGGTTACTATTGTTTGTCACGTTACTGTTTAAGGTGACTATTGTTTGTTCCGTTACTATTTAATGTGACTATTGTATGTTGCGTTACTGTTTAAAGTAAAGCAACAAACAATAGTCACCTTAAACAGTAACGGAACAAACAATAGTCACCTTAAACAGTAAAGCAACAAAAAATAGTCACTTCAAACAGTAACGCAACAAACAATATTCACCTTAAACAGTAACACAACAAACAATAGTCACCTTAATCAGTAACGCAAGATACAATAGTCACCTTAAACAGTAATACAAGATACAATAGTCCTTTTAAACAAAAACACAACAAACAATAGTCACCTTAAACAGTAACGCAACAAACAATAGTCACTTTCAACAGTAACGCAACAAACATTAGTCAACTCAAACAGTAACGCGACAAACAAAAGTCACCTTAAACAGTAACACAACAAACAATAGTCACCTTATACAGTAACGCTACAAATAATAGTCACATTAAACAGTAACACACCAAAAAATAGTCCCCTTAAACAGTAACATAACAAACAATAGTCACCTTAAACAGTAACGCAACAAACAATAGTCACATTATACATGAAAGCACCAAACAATAGTCACCTTAAACAGTAACGCAAAAAACAATAGTGACCTTAAACAGTAACGAAACAAACGATAGTCACCTTAAACAATAAAGCAAAAAACAATAGTCATCTTAAACAGTAACGGAACAAACAATAGGTACCTTAAACAGTAACGCAACAAACAATAGTCACCTAAAACAGTAACGCAAAATACAATAGTCACATTAAACAGTAACAGAACAAACAATAGTTACCATAAACAGTAACGCAAAAACAATAGTCACCTTAAACAGTAACGCAACAAAAATAAGTGACCTTAAACAGTATCGCAACAAACAATTGTCATCTTAAACAGTAACGCAGAAATAATAGTGACCTTAAACTGTAACGCAACAAACAGTAGTCATCTTAAACAGTAACGAAATAAACAATAGTCACCTTAAACAGTAACGGTCAAGCAATAGTCACCTTAAACAGTAACGCAACAAACAATAGTCACCTTAAACAGTAACGGAACAAACAATAGTCACCTTAAAATGTAACGGAACAAACAATAGTCATCTTAAACAGTAACGGAACAAACAATAGTCACCTTAAAATGTAACGGAACAAACAATAGTAACCTTAAATAGTAACGCAACAAACAATATTCAACTTAAACAGTAAAGCAAGAAACAATAGTCACCTTAAACAGTAACGCAACAAACAATAGTCACCTTAAACCGTAACGCAACAAACAATAGTCAACTTAAACAGTAACGAAACAAACAATATTCACCTTAAACAGTAAAGCAAGAAACAATAGTCACCTTAAACAGTAATGCAACAAACAATAGTCACTTTCAACCGTAACGCAACAAACATTAGTCAACTCAAACGGTAACGCAACAAAAAAAAATCACCTTAAACAGTAACACAACAAACAATAGTCACCTTATACAGTAACGCTACAAACAATAGTCACATTAAACAGTAACACACCAAAAAATAGTCCCCTTAAACAGTAACGCAACCAACAATAGTCATCTGAAACTGTTGCGTTACTGTTTACGGTGACTATTGAAAGTGACTAATGTTTGTTGTGTTACTGTTTAAGGTCACTATAGTTTTGTGCGTTACTGTTTAAGGTGACTATTGTATCTTGTGTTACTGTTTAAGGTGACTATTGTGTCTTGCGTTACTGTTTAAGGTGCCTTGTGTTTGTTGCGTTACTGTTTAAGGTGAATATTGTTTGTTTCGTTACCATTTAAGGTTACTATTGTTTGTTGCGTTACTGTTTAAGGTGATTATTGTTTGTTCCGTTACTGTTTAAGGTGGCTATTGTTTGTTAGGTCACTGTTTAAGGTTACTATTGTTTGTTACGTTACTGTTTAAGGTGACTATTGTTTGTTCCGTTACTATTTAATGTGACTATTGTATGTTGCGTTACTGTTTAAAGTAAAGCAACAAACAATAGTCACCTTAAACAGTAACGGAACAAACAATAGTCACCTTAAACAGTAAAGCAACAAAAAATAGTCACCTCAAACAGTAACGCAACAAACAATAGTCACCATAAACAGTAACGCAATAAACAATAGTCACCTTAAACAGTAACGCAACAAAAAATAGTCACTTTCAATGGTCACCTTAAATAGTAACGCAACAAACAGTAGTAACCTAAAACAGTAACGCCACAAACAGTAGTCACCTTAAACAGCAACGAAACAAAAAATAGTCACCTTAAAAAGTAAAGGAAAAAAGAATAGTCAACTTAAACAGTAACGGAAAAAACAATAGTCACCTTAAACAGTAACGCAACACATAATAGTCACCTTAAATAGTAATGCAACAAATAATAGTCACCTTAAACAGTAACGGAACAAACAATAGTCACCTTAAACAGTAACGAAACAAACAATATTCACCTTAAACAGTAACGGAACAAACAAAAGGCACCTTAAACAGTAACGCAACAAACAATAGTCACCTTAATCAGTAACGCAAGATACAATAGTCACCTTAAACAGTATTACAAGATACAATAGTCCTTTTAAACAAAAACACAACAAACAATAGTCACCTTAAACAGTAACACAACAAACAATAGTCACCTTATACAGTAACGATACAAACAATAGTCACATTAAACAGTAACACACCAAAAAAATAGTCACCTTAAATAGTAACATAACAAACAATAGTCACCTTAAACAGTAACGCAACAAACAATAGTCACATTATACATTAAAGCACCAAACAATAGTCACCTTAAACAGTAACGCAATTAACAATAGTCACCTCAGACAGTAACGCAACAAACAATAGTCACCTTAAACGGTAATGTAACAAACAAAAGTCACATTAAACAGCAACGCAACAAACAATAGTCACCTTAAACAGTCACGCAAAAAAAAATAGTCACCTTAAATAGTAACGCAACAAACCATAGTCACATTAAACAGCAACGCAACAAACAATAGTCACCTTAAACATTAACGTTACACACAATAGTCACCTTACACAGTAACGCAACAAACATTAGTTACCTTAAACAGTACCGTAACAAACAATAGTCACCTTAAACAGTAACGCAACTAAAAATAGTCACATTAAACAGTAACGAAACAAACAATAGTCAACTTAAACAGTAACACAACAAACAATAGTCACTTTCAACAGTAACAAAACAAATAATAGTCACCTTAAATAGTAACGCAACAAACAATAGTCACCTTAAACAGTAACGCAACAAACAATAGTCATCGTAAAAAGTAACGAAACAAACAATAGTCACCTTAAACAGTAACGGAACAAACAATAGTCACCTTAAACAGTAACGGAACAAACAATAGTCACTTTAAATAGTAACGCAACAAACCATAGTCACATTAAACAGCAACGCAACAAACAATAGTGACCTTAAACAGTAACAAAAAACAAACAATAGTCACCTTAAACAGTGACGAAACAAAACACTAGTCACCTTGAACAGAAACGCAACAAACAATAGTTTCCTAGAACAGTAACGCAACAAACAATAGTCACCTTAAACAGTCACGCAACAAACAATAGTCACCCTAAACATTAACACAACAAACAATAATCACCTTAAACAGTAACGCAAGAAACAACAGTACCCTTAAACAGTAACGCAATAAATAATAGTCCCCGTAAACAGAAACGCAGCAAACAATAGTCACCTTAAAAAGTAACGCAACACACAATAGTCACATTAAACAGTAACGTAACAAACAACAGTCACCTTAAACAGTATTGCAAAAAACAATAGTCACCTTAAATAGTAAAGCATCAAACAATAGTCACCTTAAACATTAAAACAACAAGCAATAGTCACTTTAAACAGTAACGGAACAAACAATAGTCGTCTTAAACAGTAACGCAACAAACAATAGTCAACTTAAACAGTCACGCAACAAACAAAAGTAACCTTAAACAATAACGCAACAAACAATAGTCACCTTAAACAGTAACGTAACAAAATGTACTCACCTAAAACAGTAACGCAACTAACAATAGTCACATTAAACAGTAACGCAACAAACAATAGTCACCTTCAACAGTAACGCTAAAAACAATAGTCACCTTTAACAATAACGCAACAAACAATTGTCACCTTGAACATTAACGCAACAAACAATGGTCACCTTTATCAATAACGCCACAAACAATAGTCACCTTGAACAGTAACGCAACAAACAATAATCACCTTAAACATTAACACAACAAACAATAGTCAACTTAAACAGTAACGCAACAAACTATAGTATCATTAAACAGTAACGCAACAAACAGTAGTCACCTTAAACAGTAACGAAACAAACAATAGTCACCTTAAATAGTAAAGCATCAAACAATAGTCACCTTAAACATTAAAACAACAAGCAATAGTCACTTTAAACAGTAACGGAACAAACAATAGTCGTCTTAAACAGTAACGTAACAAACAACAGTCACCTAAAACAGTAACGCAACAAATAATAGTCACTTTAAACAATAACACAACAAACAATAGTCACCTTCAACAATAAAGCAACAACTAATAGTCACCTTAAACAGTAACGCAACAAACAATAGTCACCTTAAACAGGAACACAAAAAATAATAGTCACCGTAAACAATAACGCAACAAACAATAGTCACCTTAAACAGTAACGGAACATACAATAATCACCTTAAACAGTAACGGAACAAACAATAGTCACCTTAAGCAGTAACGCAAAACCAATAGTCACCTTAAACAGTAACGCAACAAACATAAGTGACCTTAAACAGTATCGCAACAAACAATTGTCATCTTAAACAGTAACGCAAAAAATAATAGTGACCTTAAACTGTAACGCAACAAACAGTAGTCACCTTAAACAGTAACGAAACAAACAATAGTCACCTGAAACAGTAACGGAAAAAACAATAGTCATCTTAAACAGTAACGGAACAAGCAATAGTCACCTTAAACAGTAACGCAACAAACAATAGTCATCTTAAACAGTAAAGGAACAAACAATAGTCACCTTAAAATGTAACGGAACAAACAATAGTAACCTTAAATAGTAACGCAACAAACAATATTCAACTTAAACAGTAAAGCAAGAAACAATAGTCACCTTAAACAGTAACGCAACAAACAATAGTCACCTTAAACAGTAACTCAACAAACAATAGTCAACTTAAACAGTAACGCAACAAACTATAGTATCATTAAACAGTAACGCAACAAACAGTAGTCACCTTAAACAGTAACGAAACAAACAATAGTCACCTTAAACAGTAACGCAACAAACATTGGTCAGCCTAAACAGTAACGCAACAAACAATAGTCACATGAAACAGTATAGCAACAAACAATTGTCACCTTCAACAATAAAGCAACAACCAATAGTCACCTTTAACAGTAACGCAACAAACAATAGTCACTTTAAACAGTAACTCAATAAATAATAGTCACCGTAAACAGTAACGCAACAAACAATAGTCACCTTAAACATTAACGCAACACACAATAGTCACATTAAACAGTAACGCTACTAACAATTGTGACCTTAAACTGTAACGCCAAAAACAATAGTCACCTTAAACATTAACGCAACAAACAATAGTCCCCTTAAACAGTATTGCAACAAACAATTGTCATCTTAAAAAGTAACGCAAAAAATAATAGTGACCTTAAACAGTAACGCAACAAACAACAGTCACCTTAAATAGCAAAGCAACAAACAATAGTCGCCTTAAACATTAACACAACAAACAATAATCACCTTAAACAGTAACGTAACAAACAACAGTCACCTAAAACAGTAACGCAACAAACAATAGTCACTTTAAACAATAACACAACAAACAATAGTCACCTTCAACAATAAAGCAACAACCAATAGTCACCTTAAACAGTAACGGAACAAACAATAGTCACCTTAAGCAGTAACGCAAAACCAATAGTCACCTTAAACAGTAACGCAACAAACATAAGTGACCTTAAACAGTATCGATACAAACAATTGTCACCTTCAACAATAAAGCAACAACCAATAGTCACCTTTAACAGTAACGCAACAAACAATAGTCACCTTAAACAGTAACACAATAAACAATAGTCACCGTAAACAATAACGCAACAAACAATATTCACCTGAAACAGTAACAGAACATACAATAATCACCTTAAACAGTAACGCAAAAACGTAAGTGACCTTAAACAGTATCGCAAAAACAATTGTCATCTTAAACAGTAACGCAAAAAATAATAGTGACCTTAAACTGTAACGAAACAAACAGTAGTCACCTTAAATAGTAACGAAACAAACAATAGTCACATGAAAAACTAACGGAAAAAACAATAGTCATCTTAAACAGTAACGGAACAAGCAATAGTCACCTTAAACAGTAACGCAACAAACAATAGTAACCTTAAATAGTAACGCAACAAACAATATTCAACTTAAACAGTAAAGCGAGAAACAATAGTCACCTTTAACAGTAACGAACCAAACAATAGTCACCTTAAACAGTAACGCAACAAACAATAGTCAACTTAAACAGTAACGCAACAAACTATAGTATCATTAAAAAGTAACGAAACAAACAATAGTCACCTTAAACAGTAACGAAACAAACAATAGTCACATTAAACAGTATAGCAACAAACAATTGTCACATGAAACAGTATAGCAACAAACAATTGTCACCTTCAACAAAAAAGAAAAAACCAATAGTCATCTTTAACAGTAACGCAACAAACAATAGTCACCTTAAACAGTAACACAATAAACAATAGTCACCGTAAACAGTAACGCAACAAACAATAGTCACCTTAAACATTAACGCAACACACAAAAGTAACATTAAACAGTAACGCTACTAACAATTGTGACCTTAAACAGTAACGCAACAAACAATAGTCACATTAAACAGTAACGCAACAAACAATAGTCATCGTAAAAAGTAACGGAACAAACAATAGTCACCTTAAACAGTAACGGAACAAACAATAGTCACCTTAAACAGTAACGGAACAAACAATAGTCACCTTAAATAGTAACGCAACAAACCATATTCACATTAAACAGCAACGCAACAAACAATAGTCACAATAAACAGTCACGCCACAAACAATAGTCACTTTAAACAGTAACGCAACAAACAATAGTCTCCTTCAACAGAAAAGGAACAAAATATAGACACCTTAAATAGTAACGCAACAAACCATAGTCACATTAAACAGCAACGCAACAAACAATAGTGACCTTAAATAGTAACAAAAAACAAACAATAGTCACCTTAAACAGTGACGAAACAAAACAATAGTCACCTTGAACAGAAACGCAACAAACAATAGTCACCTTAAACAATAACATAACAAACAAAAGTCACCTTAAACAGTAACGCAACAAACAATAGTCACAGTAAACAGTAACGCAACAAACAATAGTTTCCTTGAACAGTAATGCAACAAACAATAGTCACCTTAAGCAGTCACGCAACAAACAATAGTCACCCTAATCATTAACACAACAAACATTAGCAACCTTAAAAAGTAACGAAACAAACAATAGTCACCTTAAACATTAACACAACAAACAATAATCACATTAAACAGTAACGCAACAAACAACAGTCACCTTAAACAGTAACGCAAAAAAGAATAGTCACCTTAAACTGTAACGCAACAAACAATAGTCACCTTGAACAGTAACGCAACAAACAAAAGTCACCTTGAACAGTAACGCAACAAACAATAGTCACCTAAAACAGTAACGCAACAAACATTAGACACCTTAAACAGTAACGCAACAAACAATAGTCACCGTAAAAAGTAACGGAACAAACAATCGTCACCTTAAACAGTAACGGAACAAACAATTGTCACCTTAAATAGCAACGCAACAAACCATAGTCACATTAAACAGCAACGCAACAAACAATAGTCACCTTTAACAGTAACGCAACAAACAATAGTCACCTTAAAATGTAACGGAACAAACAATAGTAACCTTAAATAGTAACGCAACAAACAATATTCAGCTTAAACAGTAAAACAACAAACATTGGTCAGCCTAAACAGTAACGCAACAACCAATAGTCACATGAAACAGTAAAGCAACAAACAATTGTCACCTTCAACAATAAAGCAACAACCAATAGTCACCTTTAACAGTAACGCAACAAAAAATAGTCACCTTAAACAGTAACACAATAAATAATAGTCAAAGTAAACAGTAACGCAACAAACAATAGTCACCTTAAACATTAACGCAACACACAATAGTCACATTAAACAGTAACGCTACTATTAATTGTGACCTTAAAATGTAACGCAAAAAACAATAGTCACCTTAAACAGTAACGAAACTAAAAGTAGTCACATTAAACAGTAACGGAACAAATAATGGTCACATTAAACAGTCACGCAACAAACAATAGTCACCTTTAACAGTAACGCAACAAACAATAGTCACATTAAACAGCAACGCAACAAACAATAGTCACCTTAAACATTAACGCTACAAACAATAGTCACCTTAAACAGTAACGCAACAAACATTAGACACCTTAAACAGTAACGTAACAAACAATAGTCACCTTAAACAGAAACATAACTAAAAACAGTCACCTTAAACAGTAACGCAAAACCAATAGTCACCTTAAATAGTAACGCTACAAACAATAGTCACCTTACACAGTAACGCAACAAACATTAGTCACCTTAAACAGTAACGTAACAAACAAAAGTCACCTTAAACAGTAACGCAACTAAAAATAGTCACATTTAACAGTAACGAAACAAACAATAGTCAACTTAAACAGTAACACAACAAACAATAATCACTTTCAACAGTAACGGAACAAATAATAGTCACCTTAAACAGTAACGGAACAAACAATAGTCACCTTAAACAGTAACGGAACAAACAATAGTCACCTTAAATATTAACGCAACAAACCATAGTCACATTAAACAGCAACGCAACAAACAATAGTCACCTTAAACAGTCACGCAACAAACAATAGTCACCTTTAACAGTAACGCAACAAACAATAGTCACCTTAAACAGTGACGAAACAAACAATAGTCACCTTAAATAGTAACGCAACAAACAATAGTCACCTTAAACAGTAACGCAACAAACGATAGTCACCTTAAACAGTAACGTAAAAAACAATAATCACCTTAAACAGTAACGCAAAAAACAATAGTCACCTTAAACAGTAACGCAACAAACAATAGTCACTGTAAACAGTAACGCAACAAACAATAGTTTCCTTGAACAGTAACGCAACAAACAATAGTCACCTTAAATAGCAAAGCAACAAACAATAGTCGCCTTAAACATTAACACAACAAACAATAATCACCTTAAACAGTAACGTAACAAACAACAGTCACCTAAAACAGTAACGCAACAAACAGTAGTCACCTTAAACAGTAACGAAACAAACAATAGTCACCTGAAACAGTAACGGAAAAAACAATAGTCATCTTAAACAGTAACGGAACAAGCAATAGTCACCTTAAACAGTAACGCAACAAACAATAGTCATCTTAAACAGTAACGGAACAAACAATAGTCACCTTAAAATGTAACGGAACAAACAATAGTAACCTTAAATAGTAACGCAACAAACAATATTCAACTTAAACAGTAAAGCAACAAACATTGGTCAGCCTAAACAGTAACGCAACAAACAATAGTCACATGAAACAGTAAAGCAACAAACAATTGTCACCTTCAACAGTAAAGCAACTACCAATAGTCACCTTTAACAGTAACGCAACAAACAATAGTCACCTTAAACAGTAACGCAACAAACAATAGTCACCTTAAACAGTCACGCAACAAACATAAGTGACCTTAAACAGTATCGCAACAAACAATAGTCACCTTAAACATTAACACAACATACAATAATCACCTTAAAACGTAACGCAACAAACAACAGTCACCTTAAACAGTAACGCAATAAACAATAGTCACTTTAAACAGTAATGTAACAAAAAAAAGTCACCTTAAACAGTAAAGCAACAAACAATAGCAACCTTAAAAAGTAACGCAACAAACAATAGTCACCTTAAACAGTCACGCAACAAACAATAGTCACCTTAAACATTAACACAACAAACAATAATCACCTTAAACAGTAACGCAACAAACAACAGTCACCTTAAACAGTAACGCAAAAAAGAATAGTCACCTTAAACAGTAACGCAACAAACAATAGTCACCTTAAACAGTAACACAATAAATAATAGTCACCGTAAACAGAAACGCAACAAACAATAGTCACCTTAAACAGTAACGCAAAAAACAATAGTCACCTTAAACAGTAATGTAACAAAAAATAGTCACCTTAAACAGTAAAGCAACAAACAATAGTCACCTTAAATAGTAACGCAACAAATAATAGTCACCTTAAACAGTAACGCAACAAACAATAGTGACCTTAAACAGTAACGAAACAAACGATAGTCACCTTAAACAGTAAAGCAAAAAACAATAGTCATCTTAAACAGTAACGGAACAAACCATAGTCACATTAATCAGCAACGCAACAAACAATAGTCAACTTAAACAGTCACGCAACAAACAATAGTCACCTTAAACAGTAACGCAAAACACAATAGTCACCTTAAACAGTCACGCAATAAACAATAGTCACCTTCAACAGTAACAGAACAAAGAATAGTCACCTTAAATAGTAACGCAACAAACCATAGTCACATTAAACAGCAACGCAACAAACAATAGTCAACTTAAACAGTAAAGCAACAAACAATAGTCACCTTAAACAATAACGCCACAAACAAAAGTCACCTTAAACAGTAACGCAACAAACAATAGTCACCGTAAACAGTAACGCAACAAACAATAGTTTGCTTGAACAGTAACGCAACAAACAATAGTCACCTTAAACAGTCACGCAACAAACAATAGTCACCCTAAACATTAAGACAACAAACAATAATCACCTTAAACAGTAACGCAACAAACAATAGTCACCTTCAACAGTAACGCAACAAACAATAGTCACCTTAAACAGTAACACAATAAATAATATTCACCGTAAACAGAAACGCAACAAACAATAGTCACCTTAAACAGTAACGCAACACACAATAGTCACATTAAACAGTAACGCAACAAACAATAGTCACCTTAAACAGTAAAGCAACAAACCATAGTCACATTAAACAGCAACGCAACAAATAATAGTCACCTTAAACATTAACGCTACAAACAATAGTCACCTTAAACAGTAACGCAACAAACATTAGTCACCTTAAATAGTAACGTAACAAACAATAGTCACCTTAAACAGTAACGCAACTAAAAATAGTCACCTTAAACAGTAACAAAACAAACAATAGTCAACTTAAACAGTAACACAACAAACAATAGTCACTTTCA
The DNA here is from genome assembly GCA_036924085.1 of Ariolimax columbianus. Taxonomy (NCBI): domain Eukaryota; kingdom Metazoa; phylum Mollusca; class Gastropoda; order Stylommatophora; family Arionidae; genus Ariolimax; species Ariolimax columbianus. Next base: position 36,770,511 of record JAVGWX010000019.1, on the reverse strand, counting down.
ACAGTAACGGAACAAATAATAGTCACCTTAAACAGTAACGCAACAAACAATAGTCACCTTAAACAGTACCGCTACAAACAATAGTCACCTAAAAAGTAACGGAACAAACAATAGTCACCTTAAACAGTAACGGAACAAACAATAGTCACCTTAAACAGTAACGGAACAAACAATAGTCACCTGAAATAGTAACGCAACAAACCATAGTCACATTAAACAGCAACGCAACAAACAATAATCACCTTAAACAGTAACGCAACAAAGAATAGTCACCTTCAACAGTAACGCAACAAACAATAGTCACCTTAAACAGTAACACAATAAATAATATTCACCGTAAACAGAAACGCAACAAACAATAGTCACCTTAAACAGTAACGCAACACACAATAGTCACATTAAACAGTAACGCAACAAACAATAGTCACCTTAAACAGTAAAGCAACAAACCATAGTCACATTAAACAGCAACGCAACAAATAATAGTCACCTTAAACATTAACGCTACAAACAATAGTCACCTTAAACAGTAACACAACAAACATTAGTCACCTTAAATAGTAACGTAACAAACAATAGTCACCTTAAACAGTAACGCAACTAAAAATAGTCACCTTAAACAGTAACAAAACAAACAATAGTCAACTTAAACAGTAACACAACAAACAATAGTCACTTTCAACAGTAACGGAACAAATAATAGTCACCTTAAACAGTAACGCAACAAACAATAGTCACCTTAAATAGTACCGCTACAAACAATAGTCACCTAAAAAGTAACGGAACAAACAATAGTCACCTTAAACAGTAACGGAACAAACAATAGTCACCTTAAACAGTAACGGAACAAACAATAGTCACCTGAAATAGTAACGCAACAAACCATAGTCACATTAAACAGCAACGCAACAAACAATAGTCACCTTTAACAGTAACGCAACAAACAATAGTCATCTTAAACAGTGACGAAACAAACAATAGTCACCTTAAATAGTACCGCAACAAACAATAGTCACCTTAAACAGTAACGCAACAAACGATAGTCACCTTAAACAGTAACGTAACAAACAATAATCACCTTAAACAGTAACGCAAAAAACAATAGTTACATTAAACAGCAACGCAAAAAACAATAGTCACCTGAAACAGTCACGCAACAAACAATAGTCACCTTAAATAGTAACGCAACAAACCATAGTCACATTAAACAGCAACGCAACAAACAATAGTCAACTTAAACATTAACGCTACAAACAATAGTCACCTTAAACAGTAACGCAACAAACATTAGTCACCTTAAACAGTAACGTAACAAACAATAGTCACCTTAAACAGTAACGCAACTAAAAATAGTCACCTTAAACAGTAACGAAACAAACAATAGTCAACTTAAACAGTAACACAACAAACAATAGTCACTTTCAACAGTAACGGAACAAATAATGGTCACCTTAAACAGTAACGCAACAAACAATAGTCACCTTAAACAGTAACGCAACAAACAATAGTCACCGTAAAAAGTAACGGAACAAACAATAGTCACCTTAAACAGTAACGGAACAAACAATAGTCACCTTAAACAGTAACGGAACAAACAATAGTCACCTTAAATAGTAACGCAACAAACCATAGTCACATTAAACAGCAACGCAACAAACAATAGTCACCTTAAACAGTCACGCAACAAACAATAGTCACCTTTAACAGTCACGCAACAAACAATAGTCACCTTTAACAGTAACGCAACAAACAATAGTCACCTTAAACAGTAACGTAAAAAACAATAGTCACCTTAAACAGTAACGGAACAAACAATAGTCAATGGTATTCGTTACACGATCGTTGTATATGCGAGTCAGCTGGTTGATGGAAAATATCAGGACAAATCAGTCGGTCTCTCCCGGGCATTTTATGAGAACAGGCGGGTTCGCACACGAAGTGGCAGTGGGCATAATAGCTGGGAAGAGGGACATAGAGAGAGGCAAAGAGAGACAATTTTGGAAGTTTGAAGGCATTGAGTAGGAGGAGATCATCGGCTTAACTGACAAACGATACACGTGATAAGAGGAAATGGAGGCTCACGATCGCCAACACAAACCGGCAGGATAAATGATGATGATTGTGTGCTATCTATCTATAGCTGATAATGTCAAGTCTTTCCGTGCTCTCATCCACGCATAGAGCGACCATTACACTAGGCATCTTACTGTCTGGGCCACAATATCGTATTGCCTCGGTGCTTTTCGTGGGTTTTTTGTCAATCATATAATGAGATAGCTCGACCCAACCAAAACCCATAGAACTACTACTTGGAAGGTTGCAACCGATGTGTTCTATAAGGATGACTGCCATGCAAGGGAATTCTTTTCTAATTGATGATGATCATGATGACGTTGATGATGGTACTGAATGATTTTAAAGCCATATAAGTAAGGTCAAAGTTGTCCAACAGCACGCACTGCCATCGCTGGTGAAGTGGAAGATACTTCAATGCACAACATTGCGTGTTGTATTGTTTCTGTCCTGTGACCAGCTTCTTTCGCTACCCCCTTTCCATCCTTAACATTAGGTCAAGTACCTTTTTAACTAATGGATAATCTAGAGCATGTTAACATGTCTGTTTTTGAGGAAAACATTATACTACATGGGGATATTAAGGTCGGACTAAATGATAGTAGTGGCTCGCCGGTACTTATATGTGGTTCGGAATGCCGAAATAGGAATACCCATAGATTAAAAACCTGCCCACACATAACTTCGCAGAATTATTAGTGTTTTTGTCAGATAAAATATCAATTGACAAACTCTTACATGATACCAACCAGGAAGATGTGGATACCATTATAAGAAATGAAAGATAGAGGTCACTAGAGCATGTCATGAGAATGAGTCCGGACATGCCTCCCAAATGCAGCACCTATGTGGACACCGGAGGGTAAAAGAAAGGTAGACTAAGAACAACTTTGGAGACACACGATGGAGGCTGAGACTCGCCTCTCAGACATGGGTCACCAACGAAAAGTTGCCCAAAAAAGATAGACATGGGCATTTCTCGTGGGATCCTCATGTACCACATGGCATACAGAGAATTCGATTATGTTGTCTTCTTTTTCCTTTCGTGTTTCTTGTTTCGATATTTATCGTCAGGTTATGAAGAGATCTGCAGAACGAGCCCTACTGTGTGCCTCGTGCACAGTGGCATTCACCGCCTCAGATATTTCAGTAAGCCATCTTTTTCGTGGACGGCCTTTTGGCCTTGAACCCGTTGTACCTATTGAAGAGATGGTGTGTGGGGGTAAGCTTGTTACGTGGCCAAACCATTGTAACTGTTGTCTTTTGGTGTGGTCAAGAAGTAAGGCATTCGCCTTTCAAAGCGGTGAACAAAGAACGGCGTGGGTTCGAGACCCGCAGGTTTCAAGCGGCCAATGGTCTTAAAGGAGGTTGTCCCAGACTCCAATCATTTTGAATTACCTCGTAATCTTGACGTATATCTTGCCATGGGTCCACGGTAGTTCAGGACCAGAGAGTGAGGCTGATGACCAGCACATCATTTATTCCTCACAGTAATCCAAATGAAGCACAAGTTACATCATCAAAACAAAAGTTGCCTCATGGTGCTGCCATCAACGCTCTCGATGGACAACTAACTGTTCCAACTGGTCTTCTGACGTCATCGGTTTTGATCATTTGTCTCCTCGTTACGCCTAATATTTTTCGCAGTCACATCTTTTCTGCTTTTACAATTTGTCGTTTTTAATGTGATAGTGTCCATGACGAAACTCGTGTTGTATAAAGCTCTTTTGGTAGTTATTGGGATTATATTATGTGGCTAAAAATGTATATTCTACTTTTTATACCAGTCCACAGATTCAAGAGCATCCTATTATTTATGCCTCATCATTTGTGCGGATTTATGTCAAGAAAAGGTAGCTGGAGAGCTTATTGAGATACTCACAATGATGCAGTTAGTTGCTATGGTCCGGTTCCAATTAAACACCAACGATGAGAACAATGGGTGCTGTTCCGGCCAAAGCTGTGATTGGTATGGTTCATTTATTTCAATGAATTGATTCGGTGGGTGGAACTGAGATCAGACGGAGAGATACACGTGCTGAAAAAGAGAAATGACCTCAAACGTGTGTCTGCAGCTGATGCTTGTGTGTTTCGCTTTGTTCCTTGTAACTTACGGACTAAAAGTCTCACAGACACTGGAGACTGTCCCTGCGCTGAGTATGGTAAGTCGCCTGTGTATGTGTGGTAGCGAATGAGAGCGACTAAGAGACAGAGAGGGCAAAGGGAGAGACTGGGAGAGTGACCCAGAGAGAAAAAGTGAGATACAGACATAGATATATACCAAAAGAGACAAAGAAACACAGAGATACATATAAAGAGGGACAGTGAGAGACGTAGAGAGACACATATATACACATAAAGTGAGAAAGAGAGACAGAAAGAGATAGGGATAGAGTGACATTGGAAGAGGAAGCATGATGGAGATATAAACAGACTGAGAGAGAAGGAGAGACAGACAGAGACAAGGAGGACAGAAAGTGAATAATATACCTTCGTCGTGTTTGTAATTCCAAAGTCTATTTTAGGTGTTAAAATGTATTTTCATTCAGTTTACAAAACCAATGTCTTTGAAGTTGTTGGATTTAATATGTAGGTCTTGCTTTTGTATTTGTTTGCAGTTTTCTGTTTTGCTCTGCAGTCGCTTATATTGATGTTTCTTTGTACCTGATTTGAAAAGTGTTATTCTTTAATCTTTTGTGTCAAATAATCAAGATGTGTGGGTTAATGTCGTACAAGTGTTTGTGATCAATTGAAAGCGTATAACAACTGGTGCTTTCCTGATATAGGAAATAGTTAACCTGTATACGTCTCATATTGTTTACCTGTCTGGTAAGTTAACCCGGTGTTCTCATTATATTGTTTTCTGTTTGTATTTCTTGTCTGATTAACGTTTTGCTTTCTGAATTAACTGGCAAAAGAACGGTCTTTTTTTTTTTTTTTTTACTTTAGTGCGATATCAGGACGTATTGGCCATTATATAGTCTGTGTATATGTCTATGTTCGAGAGGTGGTGAAGAGGTAAGACGCTCGCCTCTCAAAGCAATGAAGGAGGCGATCGAGTTCTGCATGTTTCAAGCGCTCATAATGGCTGTATATCTCCAGTCATCTCGACATATGTATTGCCACTGGCCTAAGGTAGTTAGGGACCAGAGAGCGAGGTTTATGACCAGCGCAGCCTCTTCCTCACTTTAATCCAAATACAGCTCAGGTTACATCACCAAGACAAAACTGTTTGATAATGTCATCGTTTGCGATGGGAAACTAACTTTAATAATTTGTAAAGTGTTCCACTATGACAGTTTTGCAGTACAGTAGTTTTTCCAATCTTTCATGTACGTAAAGAAGTGGTTTGACATGCCCAGCCAAACTTGACATAAAGTGATTTTGAACCAGACATATGTAGTGTGTTTTCTTCTTATGAAAGGATGACGTCATGAATGTCGGTGTACGCAATACTGGCACACAGTCTGTCAGCCTTATCCGAACCTACTTTCGATCGTCAAATCACGAAAGCAATGCTGGTTGCGGGCCACGTGATACGTTCTCGTGATATGCCGAAGAGCAGTTCCTGAAATATTCTACATCTCGCTACATTTCTGTTACCTCTCTATCTCTCTCTCTCTCTCTCTTTCTCTCTCTCTCTCTCTCTCTCTCTCTCTCACACACACACACACACACACACACACACTCTCGTCTTTTTTGTTAATGTTCTGCCTGTGTTGCCTCTACAAGATGTCTATTTCGGTGGTCTTTGATCTTTATGTTACTTCTCTCTGAAGCTTCCATAGCGTCCACGACTCCTCGTGTCTCAACGGGTTCCACATTCACGTGACATTCATTAATAAAGAGTTGAGCATTGTTCTACACTCTGTCCAGGAAAGTCTACGTTAGTACGTGAGCATGTTGTCAGTTTGTATTGCTGTATTCGGAAGTCGAGCGTACATATACAAGCCTGTCATGGTGTCCGTATCTGATCCCCATGCTATACCAGCGAGCCTCTTCAATAACTGTCGCCAAATCAACGCATTATTGTTAACAATTTGGACATGTTTCTTGAGGCTGTCGGTTCTTTCACTTTGTTGAATACTATTCTTTTAAGTGTCCGGTGTTAAGAAAGAGCTTCTTCCTCTGAGGCCAGACAAATGGAACACTATGTACGGAACTGAATTGCAGCTCACAAACACCAGCAGATACCGCAATATGGCATTGGGCCAAAGGGCAGGAGCACACAGACCACTGTATCAATAACCAGACAATCAACCAAGTCTCTTTGACTCACTTTTCCCTTGATGGTCCAGATTAAATACGTGTATATATGTACCCCTTAATGATCTAATATAGCCTTGGGTGGAAGTGTGACTCCTGCCGAAAGAAGGTACATCGTAACAAACGATAGTGCCTTCCAACTTGTATAACCACTTGATTTTTGCTGTCTGTGTTTCCTAAATACGAGGCGGAAGATGCATCAGTGAATGAGCCTACAGCAGCCAACTACTTTTAGCTGACTAACTGCATCAGGGTCACTGACCAAAACCAGCGACTCATATCTGACTGACTGCATTAGGGTAAGTGACTTATAGATGACTGCTTGCATCAGGGTCACTGGTCATAACTGACAAAGACTCTTTTACGCGTCAAAGTGACGACCCGAGAAACCGTCTGCAACCTTGCTGTCTGAATAAGAGATTGGAGACAAACAAGAGAAGAAAATACCGAGGTCAAAAATGCCGTGTTGAAATACGATGTGTTGGTCCGAATGCCGCAAATGTTGCAGTCTCGATGTAAACTACAACAAAAACGTCTTTTTCATGTCGGACGCCGAAACCAAGAAGCACTAAACACAAATGTCAATAACGCATTATGCAGTCCGACTGACTAATACTAAAAACGTGTGTTCTGGTGTCCAATGTTTAGAAGTCTTCTAACCACTTTACAACTAACTTTGATGTCCGGTGAGACAAAAGCCAGATTTTTTTGCACTTCTAAAAAAAGATATACAAATATTCCTACAATTCATATTCTCATTGTTCAGCCCTTCCTCTCCTGACACTATGGGTCTGCTGTGGCCCATATATTTCACTGTCATCGAGGACAATAGTCCCCTAGCGGAAAACCCCAATATTTGGAGCGACGTACAGCGAGTTCTCGTCTTTCTCTGCGAGCGGTAAACGCTGTCAGATTTCACAGGTTGGTGTTTTCTCTAGTTTAGCCCAGACAAAAAGATCCGGGCATTCATTTCAGAGTGAAGAGAGGTAGGAACAATTAGTAAGGAGTAAGTGTAAACCGAGTGGTTCGTTTGGGTTGTTTCTGAGGAGGAACGAATAGAACCATTGCACCTTCAACTTCATCATGTCAAATACATACAGAAACCACCACTGCAAGCAAAGGGAGGTCTGCTATAGAAGTGTCAAGTGGTCACATACATATAAAAGAGTAAAAGAGACAAACAAAAATAGATATCACATGTAGCGGCGGTTCATCATCATGTAGCATGTCCTTTATAGAACGTTGCTCCCATCACAGTCTGTATGAAAGAAACTCGTTTTCTTGCCTCCGCCACAGTCATACTAAGGCATTCCTGGATATCTTGGTGCCATCGTCTTCTTAGTCTACTCCTTCCTGTTTTGCGTGGCAGCATACCTTCCATCCCCGTTCTCTCAAGACCATTGTGTCTCTTGATGTGACCAAAGTATTTGCATTTTCTAGCCAAAATGTATAATTGATCAACCATTCTCCTCTATGCTCAACTCTTGCCGAATGTCTACATTTGTTTTTTACTCTGTCCAGGGTATTTTGAGGATCTTTCTGTAACATTTTGACTCGAAGGATTTGATTCTTTGTGTAGAAGTTTTGGTAATCGTCCATGATTCACAGCCATAAACTGCCACAAGAAAAACATAGGCTCTCAAGACTTTTACTTTTATCATTTTGTTTGTGCTCTGCCATAATTTTTTCAGGCTGATCAGTCTCAGTGGCGGTTACATACATTTAAACAGACAAACACAAATAGACACAAATCAGGTCAGTACATGTTTGGGGGAAGGAGGGGGGCCGCTAGTACAGCGAAGCAGTTAGTACACTGGCAATCCCCAGTTTGTGTAGGGCAGTAAAGGCGGCCGGCGTGATGCTGACCACATCATCCACCATATTTCCTATGAGCCGCATGTCGTGACGAGTTCTTTACTTATTTTACTTGAATATCTCAGATTATCCTGTAACTGGTGAGGACGCTGGGACACCAATGAAGACATCCACACAACCCCACGCCACCCATCTCTTTCAGCGGCTCTGGTCAAAGATTGGTCCATTATTTTATATATATATAGCTACATATACATAAACATATGCAGAACGAAATTAATGTGCAATCATAATGAAAGAGAAAGAGAGATAAAAAGGGAGGTGAAAGAGAAAAAGTGAAAAGTGAGAGAACGAAAGGGGTGACTTCACAAAGGACCCTAAACAAACGTATGAAATTGGTTAACACCGTGCAGCTGGAGGCAGCCCAGGAGGGACCTCATTCTATTATCCAGGTCTAATCGATGCCGATCATCAGCGGAGCAAGAGGCGATATCTGTGACCTTCCCGTGGTGGCCAGGGCTATTGACGTGGTTAGCGATCTGGTCACCACAATTATCTGAAATATGAATGATGTACTGAGGGAAATGAGAATAGAGTCCCAATCCAGTCTATATCATCTATGTTGTACCACACCTGGGGTAAATAGTAAAATGTATTAATTTGCATCACTTGCAGGTGAATCCGTTTTAAATATCAAACACTGCTTATAGAAAGTCGGCCATGATGTCTGGATTACATGTTCACTCGTTACTCAGTCATGCTCGCTGCTACATGGCATGGTGCTCAGGCTACCCTTGGGGCTGGTGTGGGTGTAGTTTTTATTGATATATATTCCATAATTTCCCACTGGTATAGATTTACATTTATCAGTTGCAAGAAAAGAAATAAAAACAACAACATTCATTCAAATTAAAAAAGTAAAACAGGTAAAAAAATTGTACGTACATTGATAATATAATGTCAGTATATGACAAAGGCGGCACTGAAATTCAAAACACATGTAATAAAGCAAGTCAAATCATTCGACAAATGTCCCCGTTTTTACAATGGAGGTGACAATGGAGTTTTAAAAGACCGCCATAAAACACAATTTTCCTATCTACAGTGTGATATCAATGTCAGAATTGGACATTAACAAAGACAAAAACATAACTAACAACATACGTAACAACATAACTGAAATGCCTGTGCAGAATGCTTGAGGTAGCACGAATAGATAGAACAGAAACGAAGATATTAAAAGACAAGTAGGTACAACACCAGTGCTAGACCGCACCAAGAGACAAGTAGGTACAACACCAGTGCTAGACCGCACCAAGAGACAAGTAGGTACAACATCAGTGCTAGACCGCACCAAGAGACAAGTAGGTACAACACCAGTGCTAGACCGCACCAAGAGACAAGTAGGTACAACACCAGTGCTAGACCGCACCAAGAGACAAGTAGGTACAACACCAGTGCTAGACCGCACCAAGAGACAAGTAGGTACAACACCAGTGCTAGACCGCACCAAGAGACAAGTAGGTACAACACCAGTGCTAGACCGCACCAAGAGACAGCAAACCAAATGGTTCGACCACATGACACGTCAAAACCCAGATAGTATCCCTCAAAAAGCAATGCTACATATATCCCATTGATACAAAGCCAAAAACCGACCAGGAAAAAGATAGATAGCAGATATAACAAAAGCATTAAGCTTTCCCTGAACGTAGCGCATACTTGGACCCGGTCAAGAAACCTTTTCGCTGGAAGGCACAAACAGACAAGAACCATAAAGAGTATGGTTTACATAGGTAACACTGGATTTGAACTCCGTGCTCGCTCCGTGCATTAAAGTCATAGGTATCTTTGCATGATTATATATGTGTACTTCAACATTTGTGTTTTTGTTTTAATTTACGTGCAATACTATCATAATGTTCTTGTTTCGTTTACTCTTCAATAATATAAATACAATGACTTTGGTCCCTTTTTGTGTAATGACTGCCAACTCAGGCCGTATTGTATCGTTTCTTTTCATCTGGCGTGATTCGTTAGTTTGTTCTTTGTTTTTGACGAATGCCTTAAGGCCTCAACGGGGTTTTCGTTCAGTAGCAGTCCAGGTGCGGTTATGGGACCTTACTTGTTTGTTTGAATAGACTATTGACCGTCAGTATTGAAAAACGTTAGATTTAGTTAATATTAGAAAGAGACGAATATGATAAGAACTTACAACAGTCCCTCAAATCAATCAATTCTACTGATCTTCTGACAGTAATGGGAGATTTTAACTCTGAAATAAGAAAACGAAAATACAAGAATATATTAGGGCAATTTAAACTGGGGAAAATAAATGACAGTTGAAATGGGCTTATACATTTTCTGAAGATACCACATTAGTTATGTGTAATCATTTGTTTCAACAAAAACAATGAAGATAATACACTAGAAAAACCTGAAATATTGTGGGAAATGAGATTACCTATAATATGAGCAGTACATCAGCGACCCATTGCTGACTGCCAGCGTCGGGTCCAGCCAACCAGAGTTGTCGAGACCCTTCTACATCTCCACGCAATTATCCAGGATAGCAGCCTGCAATATAGCAGATATGCAAGGGAGAAGACTAGCCTGGTACTAAACAATATCTGCTGCAGTCGGATAAATCGGACCGAAAGTTGCAAATATCGTGGTCAAGCTGTAAACTACGACAAAACGCATTCCGTTTACCGGACATCACGCTGCTTGCAAAGCCATTTTCAGGGCTTGGTGGCGGGAGATTGAGAACGTTCAGGGTTTGGTGGCGGGAGATTGAGAACGTTCAGGGCTTGCTGGCGGGAGATTGAGAACGTTCAGGGCTTGCTGGCGGGAGATTGAGAACGTTCAGGGCTTGCTGGCGGGAGATTGGGAACGTTCAGGGCTTGGTGGCGAGAGATTGGGAACGTCTAGGGCTTGGTGGCGGGAGTTTCAGAACGCTCATTGCTTGGTGGCGGGAGATTGAGAACGTCCAGGGCTTGCTGGCGGGAGATTGGGGACGTTCAGGGCTTGGTGGCGGGAGATTGGGAACGTTCATCGCTTTGTGAATGGAGATTTAGAACAAACAAATAAGAGGACGAGTATTATAAAGGACAGATTATAAAAATTATGTCACTGTGGTACAGGCCGATTCACGTGCCGATATCCATTTCTATCTCAATTCTGCAATGATTACAATAGTTCTTAGATAGAAAAACATATAGAATATAATTCACATAATATATCAGTTAGAAATTAAAGAGAAAAACATTCTAGAAGTACAAAATAAACACATTATATATAGCCTATTTTCAGAAAGCATGGAACAATTTGAAAACGAGAAACCACAGAAGAAAATCTAAGAGCTATATAGTCATCATCATGTAGCATGTCCTTTGTAGAACGTCGCTCCCATCACAGTCTGTCTGAAAGAACCTCGTTCTCTTGCCAAAACTCCAGCCTCCGCCACAATCATACCCAGGCTTTCCTGGATATATTGGTGCTATCATCTTCTTTGTCTACCTCTTCCTCTTTTGCCTGGCACCATACCTTCCATCACCGTTCTCTCAAGACCGTTGTGTCTCTTGATGTGACCAAAGTATTTGCATTTTCTAGCCAAAATGGAATTGATAAATCAGTTCTCCTCTTTGCTCAACTCTAGCCGAACGTCTACATTTGTTTTTTTTCTCTGTCCAGGGTATTTTGAGGATCTTTCTGTACCATTTTGACTCGAAGGAATCGAATCTTTGTCTATAAATGTTGGTAATCTTTCTTGATTCACAGCCATAAGCTGCCACAGGAAATACACAGGCTCTCAAGACTTTTACTTATCATTTTGTTGGTGCTCTGCCATAATTTCTTCAGGCTGATCAATCTCTGCATTGCCATAGCTAGTCTTCTTCTGATTTCTTTCGAGCAGTCGCCATTTTTGTCAATTCTGGAACCCAGATATTTAGAATGTGTGACTTGATCTATTTCCTAACCACCCACTTTAAATGTATGCTGACGTTGTGTTTTGTCGGTGGTTTTATTTATGTTTATGAACAGGTTTTGATCTTTACTATGTCCATTAACGGCTGAAGTAGCTGCTCTAGCACTTCTGTACTTCTAGATAGTATCACTATGTTATCTGCGTGTCGTAACTCTGGAATCTCGTTCCCCCCAATCGTTAAATGGGTCAAAACTGTCAATGTTCTCGTCTTCTCGAACAGTTCTCATTATACATTCCGCATATATGTTGTAGAGATAAGGTGAGCGGATACATCCCTGTCTTACTCATTTTTGTACTGCAAACCAATCTGATGTTTGCCCAAGATACTCGGACAGCGGCTTGTTGATCTTGGTATAATGTTTCAACGAGATGGACTTTATGCAGGGGAAACCCCATTTCCATCATGATTCTCCACAGATTGATGTTTTACAGTGTCGAAGGCCTTGGTGTAATCAATGAAACATTTGTACATGTCTACATTAAACTCTCTACATTTTTCGTAGATATTCCTTAAATTGAATATGTGGTCCCTGGTCCCTCTGTCTTTCTTAAAACCTGCCTGGACTACGTGAATTTCAGATTCAAACCTTTTCTCTATCCTTCTTAATAGGATTCGCAAGAGTATCTTGCTAGCGTGGCTGACCAGCGCGATAGTTCGGTAGTTCGTGCACAGCTTCAGGTTGCCTTTTTGGGGGAGGGGAATATCAATTGATTTCTTCCATGCGTCTGGCCACTCTGAACTGTGCCATATCTGTTTACACAGCTTGTGATAGACTCGACCACTTGCCTCCCCTCCTGCTTGTATTAGCTCTGCCTGGATATCATCGCATCCTGGGGACTTTCCCTTTTTCAGGCTTTTAATTGCTATGTAGTACTACCTAAAAATAAACAAACAAGCAAAAACAAACATGCAAGTAAAAACAAGTAATTGCAGCTGAAATATTGTAAGACAAATCAAGTATGGATAACATACGACATATTTAACAACATGAAAGAACAATATGAGCAAAAAAACACTCCAGAATATAAGATATTAAACAATGCGATTGATACTTTATGCGGTATTGTAAAACAACAGTGGGTAGGGTGCAAGATAACAGACAAAAATTGGAAAGATGCAGAGCAAGAAAGTTATGAATGCAGATATTTAATATCTTAATAACAAGAAAAGAGACATTTCGTTTAAAGAGACAGGTGTACAAAACAGATGAGAGGAACGTATTAGTGAACGGTGCATTCGCATATCAAAAGTAGAGGCAGAAATAACATATATGTACATTGAGAAAGCAACATATATGGATACAATTAATATAGTAATGATGATGTTCTAGAGGAATTCAGCGTAGACAGAATCACTAATCTGTGTAATGGAATCTACAATAAAGAATATGTGCCGCTCGACTTGATAACACTAGCTAAGAAACCTCATGCAACCGAATGTTCAAATTTGAGAACAATTAGCCTGATGAGCCGTATCAGTGGGATATGGCTCTTGAGTTCAACAGGACAGAATTAGCGTTGAGTAGACAGCGAAGTTTCGGATGAATAATTTTGATTTCGACAGAACAGTGGGACAAGAAAAACAATATTATGTAGAAGGACACAGAAAAGCATTTGCGTATGTTTTATATACTGCTAAATGTTTTTGACATATCCCATTATGAGAAATTACGATCATCAACTTGTGCCATCAAGGCCAGAGGCAAAGGATGGTAGATATAAATTGCAGACGATCTTCACTGTGGAGATGGTACTTGAACTGAACTGAGCCTCCTTAATGATGTGAATTATTACCACTCTGAATGAGAGAGACATCAGATATGTTTTAATTGACCAAACGTTGTCGTTTATTTCAAAGAGAACACTTACAGGTCATTTACAAAACGACATAATCTAGCAATCCCAATATTAGACAAACAACACACGACGTACTTTGTGTACCACATAACCAGTATAATCTATAATATATGTGATCTTTGAATGCCAATACGATGCATCATGCAGAAGTAAATACTCTCCAGTTTAAACGGTAACACGATATTTTTTATTCTAGGTTAGTGTATGCCTTGTTTAGCACCAGTTGATTCATGCCGTTCTTGATCGTAGAAAGTCACTCTTTGTCTCCCTTTCATTCTCCCTTCATGTCGACCCCACGTCTTTTATCTTAAACACTTCTTGTTTCGAATGCCAACAATGAGTAGGTTTACTCTTTTGTGTGCCCTGAAAAGAGCGTGAAGTGACGGGTTGCAGTAGCTTTCTTCACATCCCGAACGTGCTGATGAAGATAGACCGGGTTCCTCCAGACGCTTGTGATATGCTTGGCTTCATCTGCGTGTGGCTCACTACTACGAGGATCACGTCGATCCCTAACCTCTTTAGCCAGACTGCCATGAAGGCAGCCCATATCCAGGGAGGACTACAAAGAAGCTGAGATCAGGGTCTTAGCCAATATATTTTGCCTGACCTAACTAACATGTCTGATCAGTATATTTTGCCTGACCAGACATTAGTCTTCATCCCCCTTACACAGAGTAATTGTCCAGAGAACATACCTTTTTCCAACTGATGCTTGTGCAAGTTTGTTGCCGAGAGACACACCTGCAAGTTTTACATAAACATGTTCAGAGCAGCACAACCTGCCCAGCTGTCAGTGAAAACTCTAGTCTGTCGAACTGAGACTTTGGGATCAAGATGCCGAGCAGCGCAAGAGCTGCAGTGGTCAGCAACCCATAGCTGACTGCTAGCGTCAGGGCCAGTGAACCATAGCTGCCAAGACCTTTCTACACCTCCACGCGGTGATCCTGGATAACAGGCTGCATCAGAGCAGACTGGCTAAGGAGAAGGGATCAAAGAGGGAATGCTAACCCGGTACTCAAAAAATGCTTGCTGAAGTCGGATGTGTTGGACCGAAAGGGGCAAATATCGCAGCCAAGCTGTAAACTACGACACAACGCATTCCGTTCTCTGAACTACATTCTTCTACTTGAGCCCTGTCAGTGTTTGGTAGCGGGAGATTGAGAACGAACGAAGAAGAAGAAGAAGAACTGAGAATTTCACAAATTGATAATTAGATATGTCTTCTGTTTCTTACACCAATTGTTCCCGATAAGACATGATCGAAGATTATTTACTATAGTAAAACGATTGGCACATGTAGGTATCCTGGACAATCTCATGACATATATACACGAGGACCAGCTAATAACTGTTAATCGAATACATTACGTCATCAATGGCTGTATGAAAAGATGTCTGATCTGAACTTTTATAATGACAGATAATGCTACTTTTGCTAACGTATATTATTTGATGTATGTCAAGATCTGGTTTTACCCAAACAATAGTATTCATTTAACTTAATTCGATGTGTTTACTCTCCATCCATGTTTTCGTTTATCATTTTTGATAAATGCATATTTGGGTCGAAACGTCGATGCACGTCTGCCTCATTTCTATTGTTTTTTACCACTGAGTATGTCAGCTGTTTTTGGTTTTAAGACTTGACGGAAGTTGCTAATACATTAAACAATTAGGCAGCCATTTTGAGAATTTCAAATTAATGTCTAAGTCTTTCCTGATATTTTTTACATATTTTTTTTGAAGGGGACAGTCATATGTATTTGTCGAGTTGGGAAGACACTTACTTCTGCGTGTCTAAAATGGTTTGTATCTGTGTTGAAAGCTATTCAGTTGTTATACCCACGCGAGTAGTTCTTTTGGTGCGGGCGGGTTGGCAAGGCTGTTCTGCTAGGCTTATTCTGTACCATATAAAACATTGAAGCATTCTGTTTACGAAGTGATTATGCAGCGACGCGTGCATATTCATGATATCGCAAGGGAGTTATATGACTGGCATTTTGGCACAACAGATTATTCTGCTATATAGTTTCAACTCATTGACCACGAACATCCGTGACTGTAGCGGTACAAAGCCTGCTAGTGCTCATGTGGTTGAGGCACTAGCCTCGGTCTCGGGGATGTGGTGGCTATTTCTCTCACCGTACTGTTACACTCTGGCAATGAGGAGTCAGTGCGTTGCGGCGTCATGCCTCAGTTAGGTCGACCTCTCTCGCCAAATCGTTCGACATATTGTCCAAACATCAGAGTGCCAAGTGGCATTTCTGTTTTTTTGGGGTCATGTGTCCTGTAATTGCTGATTATATATCTCTACAACCGCGCCCTATTTGTGTTGGTTTGATAGAGCATAATTGGATATTATTATCGCGAATTTGGCTCTACATAATAGTGTCCTATTTTTTGCAGATTGTGTATAACATAATTGAACTCTGTTATTGCTATTTGGCTCTACATATTAGTGTCATATTTTTGCAGATTGTGTACAACATAATTGAACTCTATTATCACGAAATTTGGCTCTACATAATAGTGTCATATTTTTGCAGGTTGTGTACAACATAATTGAACTCTATTATTGCTAATTTGGCTCTACATACTAATGTCAAATTTTTGCAGATTCAGTTGTACAAATCTATCTAACTAATCCTGATTCTGCTTTGTTCGTTCTCAATCTCCAACTACCAAGCCCTAAAAAGGGCTTTGCAAGTAGCAGGATGTATGTAGTTCGGAGAACAGAATGCGTTGTGTCGTAGTTTACAGCTTGACTGCGATATTGGCAACTTTCAGTCCAACACATCCGACTTCAGAAGGCATTTTTAAATACATTCCTTCTTCTGCTTGCTATGTTCATCATCTTCAGCAGTTCTGTAACCTAAAAGGGATAATGGGACACCAATACTGCAGATTGTTGGATCAGTTCCAGCCACCCCCTCCCCCTAGAGGCACCAATACTGCAGATTGTTGGATCAGTTCCAGCCACCCCCTTCCCCTAGAGGCACCAATACTGCAGATTGTTGGATCAGTTCCCGCCCCTCCACTTGGTTTCGTGTCAGGTCATCGAATCTTCCATCTAGACGAGCTAATCTCAAAAATATGATTGTCATTGTTGTGTATTGACAGGACATTCTGATTGTTCTCAATGTTTTCTGAAATATCGTTGTGTCTTCAACCGTTTTGCACCTGGCAGAGCACATCCCTCTTCAGGCAACGTGTCTCTCCACAACCGTTTTGCACCTGGCAGAGCACATCCCTCTTCAGGCAACGTGTCTCTCCACATTTTGAATATGTCTATGATCTCCCAGTCTATTCAAACATGACGTCACAGGTTCTCTCTGATGGTTATGCCATGCCTGCTCTGTTGCAGTCCGTGATCCAGGATCACTACGTGGAGGTGAAGAAGTGTCTGTTTCGCTGGCTCTGACACTAACAGTCAGCTATGGGTCGATCGCTGACCACTTCAGCTAATTTAACCATCAATAAAACTGTTCAGTTACTTTGTCTTCTGCTCAAACGTAGTTCCCGCATGAGCTACCTCCGTAAAATTGGATCCCAGTGTTCTTCTTTTTGTATGTTTACTTCTCTCACCTTTTGCATTTGCGAACAATGGCATTCGTGGAATCTCATCAAGTTCTTATCACAAGGTCTTCTCTGTGTGTGCCGCTCTACTGATAGCTGCCCAGATCTTATCAATAGGTCCACGGTGGTGACCTAATTCCCTTCTTTATCTAGATTTAGGCTTTCTGTTTTTTTTCCCAAATGTCTCTTTTTATTTGGTTCAGTGTTCTTTTGTATTTCGCAGAGATGGCCTTTAGGGCGATATTTACTTCAATAGATTACTCTCTCTCTGCCTTGTTCCTAGCATTTGAGACGTCATTCTTAGCTTTCTACAGTTCATCATTCCAATATGGCTTGTAGTTTTTCCTTGCCCCTCGTGGGATAGTCTCGGTGGCTGCTTGCAGTATTGCTTTGCTTATGCTTTCCACCACTGGTTTCATATTGCTATTCCGTGTGTTGATAGTTTCACACAGTCCATCTGCCAGCATTGCAAATCTGTCCCAGTCGACTCGTCTGTAGTTCCAACGCGGCCGCGGTTTTATTTCATGTGGGCCTACTTCCAAATTAATATCTAGCATAATTGGCCTGTGATCGCTACCTGCCAATTGGTCGATCACATGACGGTATATTTTGTGGTGAATATCCCGCGTAGAGAAAGCCAGGTCTGGGGTGGAGGTGGTATGCCATGTTCTAGAATAGAAGCTAGGGCTATCATCTGGCCTATTGACAAGATAGAGATGTGTGTCTATCTACCAGTCTTCCACTTCATCCCCTCTGCTGTCTGTGTCTGTGTATCCCCATCTTTCCGAGTGGCTGTTGAAGTCTCCAACCACTAGGCAGCTGGAGTCCTTGATTCCATACTCGAGAGCGACAGGTCTTTGTTGGGTGGGTCATACAGGTTGAATATTCGGATTTTCCTTTGTTGTGTCATTATGTCGATTTTTACAATTTCTGCTTGTCCTGTGTGATTTACAGGTACTGCGCTACTTGGTATGCAGTTACGTGTTAGTATCAGAACCCCTCCTTTATGACCTTCTCTTTCAATTCGGAAGGTCTGGTATCCTCTGATTGAGAATCTGTGGTTGTTGTTGAGGTGCGTTTCTTGGATACATGCCACGTTTATCTTGCCTTCGTACAGGCGAGTCGTTAGGGGTTAATGATTCCCATATGACTTGTAGTTTTTCCTCTTGGGATGGTCTCGGTGGCTGCTTGCAGTATTGCTTTGCTACAATTGTTTCCAATGTGATGATAATTATCTCGTTGTCTTAACTCTCAAACATATATTCTTTTCTGTACCACTTACCTTGTCTATTGCTGCTACCTAAATACGAGGCGTGTTTAAATTAAACCGGACCAAACTGCCAACAAGTGAACATCGTACGATGCGCATGATGACGTCACTTTTGGTGTACACAACAGATACCAATCGTCAAGTTTGCCAAATTTCATTATCCTCCGATTCAAAGTTTCGTCAGCAGACCGTTGGGAACATGGAGTGTGTGATACGGAATCCGTCCAGGGTTGATCAGCAAGCGGTGATTCGGTTGCTAACAGCTGGATGATGTCTTCCAGTTTACATTCATCGCAGAATGCAGGAATTGTATTGTGACGAACGTAAGCATCCGAATTGCTGCAACAATTTTGGCGATGGCATATTCTGACGCAACAGCATGGGTCTGACTTGGTTTCAGAAGATCTTTCGTTAACTCACGTCCTTCTTTAAACATTGTTGTCCAATTCCTCACTGTCTTCGACACACTTTTGTGACCAACAAATCATTTCAATCATGTTATTACCATATCCTGGCCATGAACAAAGTCCAGACACTGGTTAAACAGCGATTGACTGTAGTTGATTTCCTCACAATTCAGTCAATAACTAGAAGGAAGAGAAAATGGTGACATCTGTCTCACGTCAGTTCTCATGTCCTAATGCCAGGAAAGCTGACCATCATGGATGACTCGATATTGTATTTCCCCAAACGTCTTCCGAATTAAGTTATTAAACGTGTATGCATGAGCCATGTCCATAATGACTCGTTGTCTCAGATGTCAAAAACGTTTTCATAATTCACGAACCAAATATTAAATAATTAATTACATTCGCATAGCAAAGTAGCGATTTTGTTGAAATCTTACTTGTTCGTCCTTCAGTTCTGTGTCAATTAACTGTTTTAATCTTTCTAGAATGATCCTGGCCAATTCAATTTTTGATTGTAGCTTTATGTGTTAATTATTAGCTCACAAATTGAGGTCGCCATTACATGTCAGGGTTTGAAATAGCCTACTACCCGGTCAGTTGGGACATCTTCGCTTGCCCAGATCTCCGAAACCGACTGGGAAAGATTTCCATGGTAGTATTAAGAGCTGACTAAGCTGTATGCGCAGGTATACCAACTGGACGAGTCGCCATACCATCTTTAGATCTGCTATTAACTGTTTTTAGCGACATTTTTTTCCTTTCCCAAACTGAAATCTAGTTTAAAGAACGGCCATTTCAGACTATTGAATAAATTAAGAACATTCGTGGATGGACCTACAGAATAACCCACGCTTAGCATGACTGCGTCTTTTAGTAGAGCTTGAACGAAGACACTAATATGTGATTTGGGGAAAGGAAAGAGGGGGGGGGCGGTATCTTGAAGGAGCAAACGCTCACATTGTTTCATGGCAGCCCAAAAAGCTTTTACAGGACGAGTTATGTCACTTTTAGAACAGATCTCGATATAGAAGTGTTTATATATATATATATATGATTCCTGTAAGGAATTATCGTCAGTCATACCAATCTCTGCTGACTCATGACTCTTGTAAGGATTATCTTCAGTCGTGTCGACGTATGCTGAACGTGACTCTTGTATGGAGTTATCTTCAGTGATTGACACAATTTCCTCCATATTGAGAAGAAAAATGGAGTAGGCGGTAGATAAATACAGACTCCCCCATCCCTTAATCATTCCTTCTTCTACCACCCACCTCCCACGTCGACGTTGGGGATGCATGTTTAGTTGCTTCACTGTAGTAGATTGTAGCATATTTGTGTTCAAGACAAGACCGATTTCGTTCATCACTTAACATTATTTTCCATAACAGAAAGTTGCCCACTCAAGAAATGATACTAAACGGAAAGTTAGTCTAAAATACATTTCCAACTGAAAGAAGTAGGCCTCACAATAGGCGTGGCATTACCCGAGGGACGATTACGCATCGCGTTATAAATTGAAAAAGAACAAACATCCAAACGACTCGAAGCACCTTGTGTTTGGACACTATGTGCAGTGCACAAGGCTGAAATCCAGTCAGCATTTTTCACAGATCACACAGTGATTAACAGGCTAGTCTAGAAACAGCCACATCATAGAATGGACTCCCCTGGCTCGATCTGTGTTAGGATCATCTGCCTGGACAATGCTTGCCTTACGCAACAAAAAGGTCACTCAATGGGTCATAAAATTGTATATCGTGATGCAGGAATAACTGAAATGATGGGAATACAGGGATAATGTGACATGCCACTGTGGAGCAACACAAGACCCAGACGACCTGATGATCTAACCATACCTTCAAAACAAATATGTCAAATGAATGGCATGTTGAGGGAGAATGACAAAGCAATCTTCGTAGGATTGTCTGACGCAGTGCCCGGAACTGTCAAACTACTTTCACCGAATGATTTCATTTCTCAGCTACTTTTCTTCTGTAATAAGCATAATTTTAATACATTCAAGTGTTCCCTCAGTCTAACTTGTACGCACACATTACATCACTTCTAATTATTATGGCGATAAACGGTATGGACAATGGAGCAAAAATGGCCCAAGAATTTGTATTTAAGATTTAGAAGGACAGCCAATATAATCTGGTTGGTCAGTCCTAAGACTGGTTGAAAGGGTGTCTGAGCATGTCTCTCCATTTGATCATATCCTCTGGTTAATCAATCCTAAGACTGGTTGTAATGTTATCTGAACATGACTCGCCATTTGATCATATCCTCTGGTTGATCAATCCTAAGACTGGTTGCAATGTTATCTGTGATCAATCCTAAGACTGGTTGTAATGTAATTTGAGCATGTCTCTCCATTTGATCATATCCTCTGGTTCATCAGTCCTGAGACTGGTTGAAAGATTGTCTGAGAATGTCTTTCCATTTTACCATTGGCTCTGCAGCTCTCTTCATTTCAGCATATTTTTGTACATAAATGTATCTGCATGCCTGAGATGTAAAGGTGTGTTTAGTTCGTGTGTCTCTTCACCTGCATCCTGCCTTATTGTATTTTCTCAAAAAAAGACTTTCATGTCGCATATTCCGTCAAATCCGACTCATTTTTCGTTTGTGTATCATTTTCAATATATCTGTATATGCACCTACCTTGTTTCTGTCTAACTCACTCCATCCATTCTACCAAAAGAGCACTTTTCAAACGCTTCCAGGCGTTATTCATCCTTTTTTTGTTGAACTCCATGTTGCAGCACCATACAATGCAACGATCCATATAGTGATTATTTTTTTTCCCCTATTCTATCCTGATATTCTTTCAGGTTAACAATTTCTTTTTTTCTTTCCTCTGAATCACTTTTTTGGCAAATGCAATCATTGTCCTAATTTATATCTCATTGGTGGTATCTTTTATTATTGGTGCCCTAAATTGTGTGCATGTTTGTAAATGTCTCCATTGGTGATTATATTCAATTTTCTACGTTGCTTGTCTATTGCCATAATCTGTGTCTTCCTTATGTTCATTTTCATGCCAAGGTATGTGACTGTGCTGTAATTATTAGTGTATTTTTTTTTCCAAAGCCGTCTTTGCGACATTGCTACTAATCATCCAAATTTCCCTTGATTATCGACAAACTTGATGATATTAATTTTCATTTCATTGACGTTGACATTAACAACTTGCAACAACTCTTTCCACCATCATCTCAGAATATGCGTAATAGGAACTTTGTGAAAGCATGTAATAGTTGTCCATCACAAGTGATGAAGACCACTCTCTTTGTTAAGCCGTGTGGACAGTCGTATCACTTGCTGTGTCCGCTGAAATGGGTGACTTGCGCGGTGATTTGGATTAAAGTGAGGAAGAAACTGCGCCTTTTGTCAACCTCATTCACAGAGCCTAAGCTACCTTTTGCCAGTGGCAAGACATTCATTGAGACGACTAGCGATTTCATAGGATGCAGATTTTGCCTCAGGGTTACCACCGAAGCCTTTCCGTAAACATGTAACCCGCAGGGTAGAAAGGTGGGATGGCATCTAATGCAGTTTGTCGTGCCGTTTCGATAACCGCAAGAGGTCGTATGGACAACACTCAGCGTGTGAGTGGGTCTGGCATCTCTCCCCAGCTGTATTCAGCTCATCATAGTAGCATCTAAAATTCCCACACGCCAAATTCGTGAAGGTGAACCGACACAGGTATAAGCGTAGTGCCATTCAGCCGGCGTCCGGACCAGGATAAATGGATGGAAGAAATCCCAAAAAAGAACGAAATAACAAGTCCAGACGGAAAACAACACCACGTTTCCGTGAACACAAGTGTAAGTCGTCGACTAGTGTGAATTCCAGGCAAATCCGTAGTCTGGCGGCATCAATAATGATCCAAAACAGTAGAGAAATGTAGACTCGCAGCCAGTTATGGCGCCATCTTTGCATGTAAACTTGCCATAAACACTGCATTATCTTATTACTGCCTTATATTACTGGATCAATTAGTCCTTCTTTGCCTGAAATAACAGTTTCTTGTCATTTTTTCATATATATTCTGGATAGACCATATTATTGGTTTATCTATTTGTTGCAACCATTGAAGAAGTTTGTTTCAGGGGATAAGATCAAAGACTCTCTAGTAGTAAATAAAGCAGATAAATACTGGTCGTCCTTGATCGATCATTCTTCCTGGGAGGACAAGGCAACTGAAATAATCTGCTCCATAATCAACAGTAAACCAACAACACTATCTTGTACACGCATTTCAGCTTCATCTCTAAATGTTGCTTACAATGAAAGATTAGCTTTGCATCGCTAAACTCAGGCACTGACCTACATCAGACCTCTATATACACACAGCACACACACACAGACACACACACACACACAGACAAATACACACACATACGGACACATACAGACATAGACACACACACAGACGCGCACACAGACACATACAGACACAGCAACACACTCAGACACAGAAATAGATACAGACGCAGACAGACTCAGACACACGCAGACACACGGAGACACACGCAAAACACACAAACATACATACACACAGACACACAGACATACATGTATATACACACAGACACACAAACATACAGACACACACAGACACACAAACATACAGACACACACAGATAGACGCACATACAGTCACATATACATACACAGATGAAACACATACGCACACACAGACACAGACATGTAAGCTTTTGCATCGATAAACATAAACACTGACCAACCGCAGACTATAACACAACACTTGCGTTATTGCGCAACATGTCGACACACTCACACAATCCAACACATTGCAGAAACACAGACACAGCATATTACCACAGACCAGCACACCTTAATGTCCAGCATGCACTTTACGAAAGAAATGTGATTTAGAGCAAGACTCACCTACGATTTTTTCACCATTTTACGCCAAGCCACTATTTTGTGTAATGTTCATCAGCTGTGCGACAAACCATTCAATACAAGTGAGAATAATCTATTTTTAGGAGCGTTACAATATAATTGATTTTACCGTACGGTGAAACTGTTCTCACCCTTTTTTTAAAATCATGGTTCTTTCATTCTATGTGTCAATCCATTGTGTACATGTGTGTTTATATATATATATATTTAAATATACGAGGCGTGTTCAAAAAGTATCCGACCTTTAAGCCTGAAAAATACAATTACTCCCCTGGTGGTTTGAAACCCTAATCCATTTTAAAGTTCTTACCTTGGGACTCCACACTCTCTTCCCAGTGGTCCCGGCATTGTTGGAGGCAATTCAGATGAGCGTCTTTGGGAATGGAGTACAGCTGGGTCTCCGCTTTCCGCATTATGTTATCTCGTGACTCCAATCAGGTCCCTTATAGCATAATTTTCCGCTTTGGGAACAGTCGATAAATGCGAGAAGCCATTCCGGAGAATAGTGACTCTGGTAAACAAGAGAAATGTGGTGTGTGGCCAAGAAAAGCTGAACCAGATGTGAATAATATGGCGAGTGCATTGTCACGATGGAGCTGCCAGGTTTCGGTTGTGCACATGTCAAGTAGTTTATGAAGTAACTCTTTGTCAATCTTTTGATCTTGAGGTGTGTTATGCACAAGCCCACGGAAATAAAATAAAAAAGATCATCATGACATCGCGTCATTTCGTGGTGAATGAAAACCCGACCTGGTGCTCACTACACTCAACACTGACAGCCTGACTGCACCGACTGCTGCAATCTGCAGGCAGGAAAAAAATCACGCATGCTCATGTTGATGCCAAATACTAAATGTCTTTTCCCGAAAGACAACATCGTGGCTTGATTTGTTTCCACTAAAACAATTAAGGGCATATAGTTTTTGAACACAATTTAGTATACAACCCCATAGTAGACCCTCATTAGTTCCCATTTAGGATATGCCTTGCTCGTTTGTTGCAGTGTTCCTTCTCTTTGCTCCCTTTTTGGGCTCATGCAACATATATGTGTATGCAAATATGTATATACTTAAATGTTATTCGTTATTCTGTTATTTGGTCGTTTTCTCTTGAGCTATCTGCTTAGGTTGACGAGGATCAGGTGGCAAGACAAAGTGTCTAGGTTTGTCAGGATCAGGTGGCAGGACAAAGTGCCTAGGTTGGTCAGGATCAGGTGGCAGGATAAAGTGCCTAGGTTGGTCAAGATCAGGTGGCATGACAAAGTGCCTAGGTTGGTCAAGATCAGGTGGCATGACAAAGTGCCTAGGTTGGTCAGGATCAGGTGGCAGGACAAAGTGCCTAGAATGGTCAAGATCAGATGCAGGACAAAGTGCCTAGGTTGGTCAGGATCAGGTGGCAGGACACAGTGCCTAGATTGCCAAGGATCAGATGGCAGGACAAAGTGCCTGGGTTGGTCAGGATCAGGTGGCAGGACACAGTGCCTAGATTGCCCAGGATAAGCGGGCAGGACAAAGTGCCTGGGTTGATCAGGATCAGGTGGCAGGACACAGTGCCTAGATTGCCCATGATCAGTAGGCAGGACAAAGTGCCTGGGTTGGTCAGGATCAGGTGGCAGGACAAAGTGCCTGGGTTAGTCAGGATCAGGTGGCAGGACACAGTGCCTAGATTGCCAAGGATCAGATGGCAGGACAAAGTGTCTGGGTTAGTCAGGATCAGGTGGCAGGAAAAAGTGGCTAGGTTCTTCAGGATCAGGGTGCAGGACAAAGTGCGTAGGTTGGTCAGGATCAGGTAGCAGGACACAGTGCCTACGTTGGTCAGGATCAGGTCCAAGGAAAAAGTGGTTTCTAGGCTGGTTAGGATCAGGTGGCAGGACAAAGTGCCTAGGCTGGTCAGAATCAGGTGGCAGGACACAGTGCCTAGGTTTGTCAGGATCAGGCCCCAGGACAAAGTGTCTAGGCTGGTCAGGATCAGGTGGCAGGACAAAGTGTCTAGGCTGGTCAGGATCAGGTGGCAGGACAAAATGCCTAGGTTGGTCAGGATCAGGTGGCAGGACAAAGTGTCTTGGCTGGTCAGGATCAGGTGGCAGGACAAAGTGCCTAGGTTGGTCAGGATCAGGTGGCAGGATAGACTGTGTCTGTTAGTTTAGATCAGATGACAGGACAAAGTGCCTAGGTTGGTCAGGATCAGGTGGCAAGGCAGCTTAGGTTGGTGAGGATCAGATGACAAGACAGCCTAGGTTGGTCAAGATCAGGTGACAGGACAGGCTAGGTTGGTCAGGATCAGATGGCAGGACAAAGTGCCTACGTTGGTCAGGATCATGTGGCAGGACAAAGTTCTTAACTTTAAAAAAAGAAACATGTAGCATGTTGAGCACTTCTGACAATAGCTCAGCTAAGTTGGACGGGGAATGTAGTTTGTATGACAGTTCAGTGCATCTCCAATCAGCAGCTATTAGGTGAGCTGAAATTACGCACGCGAAGCACGGGGATTGCAGAAGAAACGCTACAAAAATGATGTAAAGGTGTAACTGACATGTGTCAATACTGATGTCACCTCCAACAAGATGCTTGCATAAGATCGTACCACCTCTCGCGCTGGTATAACCGATGGTACTCAGATCGCAGAAAGTACAGCCATCACGGAGGCTCAGCGAAACCGGGCTGCCCAAAAAAAAAACAACAACAACTCACGACGATTCGACAGCAGACTCCCAGCAAATACGCCCTGAGTGGGGCAAGGTATGCCGTTCCAGGATTAGTCTTTACAGCCATAGAAAACACATTTCACACATACATTCACATATACATTTCAATAGTTTGATTGCGATGGGCAACAATGACATTACATATCTGTTATATGATGATATGAGTGTATGGTTACACGCTGACAATCCCCACTCCCTCGTATAGTTTAGCAGACAACCACACACGTTTACCTTACACACCTATCACCAATTACTCTTTCACATATACTGATCAGGGCTGAAGATGCATCAATGAATGAACTTACAGAAGTCAGCCACCCATAGCACAGAAGTCAGCCACCCATAGCTGACTGCTCACATCAGGGTCAGTGACCTATAACTGACCAAGACCCAACTCCGCTTCTAAGTGATGGCCCTTGAAACAGTCAGCAGCCATGCAGCCTGGCTAAGAGATTATGGATTTAAAAGCAAAAGCTTACCCTATTCCAAAAATCCCTTTGCTGAAATCGAATGTGTCCGGCAGTAATGCGTATATATCGCAGTCTCACTGTAAACTACGCCACAAACGAATATTTCCTGAAGAGCGCCGAAGCAGAGGAATAATCTATACCGATCCGATCAATGATGTACAAAAACATCACCCATTGATGATTTATTCGCCGTGATGAATGTGTAAAACATAGATGTATTATCCAGAAATACGTAAACCATTTCGGTGAACGTAAGACAGGCACGAACACAAATATGTCGTCATGTCCACTCCGTATTTTCACTCTTTCTTATATTCACACAGAAAAAGCCCTCATACTTTCACACGTACAACATGTCTATCTAAATCACATACACACATATATGGGCACACACACACCATATAAATATTTACACCCACATGTATTGACATTAACGCACACACATTCACTCACGTAGACTACCGCCCCCTTACAACTCCAGAGCGCACTCAAATCTATTTGTTCCATTGGCCACATCTCAATGACTTCACATGTCAAACTCGCTGTTGATGCAGCCAAATCCACTCGGACGCCATTAATGGCATCTATTCTTGCGAAAATCTGCCTCAAAATTAAAATTTAATTGAGTAGCGAGCTGCCTGTTTGTCTAGATAAAAAAATAAAGGACACCATGAATAGAAGTAAAGAGACGCAATATGGGGTATTGAATGGAATACAGTGAGGAGACACGTGCCTTGGGAGCGATGGCCAGTGAGTTGAGAACATAATAGTAGGATGAATAAAAAGAGAAATAAAGGAGCAATTTTTGGTGGTGTAGAGAAGTGATAGATTATATATTTAAGGCAACTGAAACAGTTACCAATGATAATTGTGGAACATACGTGAGAAATGTTCTTGTGGAAGGTTAGTTAACAGCTACGTGTGTCTATATTCATTTTGTAATTAGCAACTTAAACACAAGGAAGGCGTAGGAAGACAATATAGTAGTTATGTCTACTCTGATAATGTGTGACACGAAGTAGTGAATATATATGTTGTATTTTAAAGAAAAATGTTCAACGTAATTGGAATTGATTATCAACAAATGTTTTACAGTATTCACAATTGTCCCCACTGGTTGTAGCAGAAGAGCAAAGCCATATTCACCATCTGCCAGAGGAGAGAAAAATGGAAAATAGGTTTTTTGGACAACCTCTGGGAAAATCGTTGCCTGTCAGTCATAAAAACACACCTGACAGAAAAGACAGCCTCCAAGGAGACTATATCTAATATCCTGATGACATGTGCCTTAGAGACGTTGTTCTATGTGTCCATCTTTTGTCAGGTTAGAAGTTACGATACGCAGATGACACAGTGATACTATCAAGAAGTGCAGAAGGACTAGAGCAGCTACTTTCAGCCGTTAATGTACATATTAAAGATCAAAACCTGTTTATAAACATAAATAAAACAAAACAACGTATTGGTGGCCAAATACCTGACAACAGATGGACAGGTACAACAACGTTTTCGTGGCCAAATACCTGACAAAAGATCGACACGTAGTACAACGTTTTGGTGGCCATATGCCTGACAACAGATGGACACGTAGAACAACATTTTGGTGGTCATATACCTGACAAAAGATGGACACGTAGAACACCATTTTGGTGGCATATACCTGACAACAATGGACACGTAGAACAAAGTTCTGGTGGTCATATACCTGACAAAAGATGGAGACGTAGAACACCCTTTTGGTGGTCATATACCTGACAAAAGATGGAGACGTAGAATACCATTTTGGTGGTCATATACCTGACAAAAGATGGAGACGTAGAATACCATTTTGGTGGTCATATACCTGACAAAAGATGGAGACGTAGAACACCCTTTTGGTGGTCATATACCTGACAAAAGATGGACACGTAGACACACCGTTTTGATGGCTATATACCTGACAACAGATGGACACGTAGAACAACGTTTTGGTAGTCATATACCCGTACCCGTTAATGGGATCGCCCACCTGTGCGATGGCGAGATGGACAGACAAAATACCCAAGTCGCAGTGGCATAGTGTTGCAAAAGATCCGGGCACATAAAACCGAATATTGATCGCCTCCTAACATACGAGATACAAGGGGCTTGTCATAAGTCTTTACCCTGGCCATGAAGGAGTAGGAGGAGAAAGTTGAAATTTGGACAGAGAGCTTATTCCTTCTAAATGTAGCCACAGCCTCAAATTATTCATTTCTGCTATATCTGCGTGACCTTGAAAAGACCTTTAGAATAAAGTAACCTATTTTTCAAACTAAACCAGCTATCACAAGCCATTATGACACCTTCGTCCCTGTCAAAATGATTCCTTCCAGCTGTTTTTTAAGCTTTGGGAAATGAAAAAATCTGGGTCATAATGGTGAACCCAAGTTTCATCTACTGTCAGCATGGTCAGCAACATGTTTTTCGACCAACATATTTTGAGCAACTGGCCACACCAATCAACC
This sequence comes from Ariolimax columbianus, assembly GCA_036924085.1. Lineage (NCBI taxonomy): Eukaryota > Metazoa > Mollusca > Gastropoda > Stylommatophora > Arionidae > Ariolimax > Ariolimax columbianus. The sequence continues at coordinate 36,740,658 of JAVGWX010000019.1, read as the reverse complement.
CTCGTTTGTTTCTGTTCACTTGTCAGCAGACGCGGGACCCACCTGACACACACTTTACTCAATGAAGGATTGCTGTGTATTTGCCCTAGTTTTGCCGTGATCCGTAATGGCAAACAAGAATCGTAACATTACACCTGTCAAGCATGTCGAAAGAGGCGTCTAAGGTGAGTCGTGAATGGGATCGGCTATCTTATTATGTAGAAATTGTAAGCAACATAATCTTCCAAAAATGTGAACAAATCAAATAATAATAAAAATACAACTCCACTAGACATAAGTAGGTCATCTGTCAAGAGATCATCTGTAGAGAAAGGCGCAAGGAATTTGCATAGCTGAGGTATCTGTTTTTGTCAAAAGACAGCCGCCAGATCTGGTTACTGGAATGTTCGTACACTGTACGAACATGGGGAACGGCTCCACGTGTGGCATCGGACATGAGAAACTGCAAACATCATATCCCAAACTTAATACAATAATGGGATTAGGAGTTGACATCTGAAAAGTAATCACTAGGGAAATGCTGCTGTACTTAGGACATACAAAACGAAAATTCACACCACAGTCAAGGTATGTGACTGAAGCTGTTGGATGTGTCAACCATTACTCGAGAATAGACGCGAATTTCCTCTCCTGCATCTACTTATCCTTGCGGTCTTAGCAATGAATTTCTTGAATCTGTCAACGTTGGTCATGATACGGAGCGGAGTAGCATCCAGTTTTTACAGCAGTATGGCATTATCTGGTGATGTCAGACGTTGTAATAACAGTCATGTTATCTAACCATAACCAAATACATAATCACAAACCTAACCATAGCTCTTAATTTACTCTAATACGAAACCTAATCCTAACCATAACCCTAACCTTTCGCAGTACTGACTATTACAATATATTTTCTACACTTCTCTCTATATAAGCCTTTACTTATTTATTTAAAATAAAATAATTTCGACCCAAAGTGGGATGCTGAGTGCCGTACGATGAGAGTCCAGTGGAACCTGCCCTTCCCTTACCCGAAATTAAATGTCCGCAACAGTCATCCGGCGTCAAATATGTATGATGAGAACACATGGAAATCTTTTTGGGATGAATTAAATACACAATTACTCAATTTTGCAACAGACTTAAATTTATAGAAAAGGACAAGTAATGACATTACGATTGGTGTCCTAAATGAAAAGATCATAAGCAACCACGGATTAAAGGTTGCACATTTAAGTGGTGATTGACTGTGTGGACGTTAAATCAGATGGGGATTGATGACAGCATGTTTCCTTAGGTAAGATTATACAAAACGGGTGTCATGAGACTGTAGGACACAGAACAAGATTAGACAAAGAAATAATGGTGTCATTGGACGATAGGACAGAAAACTAGATTTCACAAAGACATAATGGTGCCATTGGACGATAGGACAGAAGACTAGATTGCACATCAGACCATTGATAGAGTACCCGGTGTACTATACATGTATAAATAGCAATTTCAGATTATCAATACACAATGTAAACGCATGTAGATGTTCGGAAATAGATTCACAATCACATTCTTCTGATGCTCAACATGTACATGAAACTTGAAACACTAATAATCACATTCAATATTTCCAAGTATGATTTCTCAGAAACAGGAACATTGAAAACATAATTAAAGTCTCCTTGTCAAATATGCGCCATGTGTTCCAACAGTATTAATATAGCTGCCCCGGTAATAATAGTGCCCTTCAGGCATGAATGACTATATATATATATTGACCAGTTATGATTAACTTTAGCAGTACCTGTCTGCAATGATAGCAATAAAGAACCCCATTTCAGTCATGACTAATTATAATAAACTATTTCAGTCGGGATTGGCTATAGCGAAATGGGAACTTGTAGTAATGACTCTATACAGTAGCCCCTATCAGTCATGACTGACCAAATGAAGGGTAACTAACTGGCTGTTTTTTCATTGGGTGCTGCTGCTTCACTTCTCCGTGTTGCGAGATCTTCTTTTCACCCAGTCTGACGTACATGGTACATTTCCACTTGGATTGGGCGTACAGCTTCGTCATCTCAAGTTGTCAGACCAAAGCCTGTCATGTTCCACTTACACACATCTTTGAACCTAACTGCAGTCGACTGACTGTTGCTGCTCTGCCATCCGCCAACTGGTAATTGAGAACATCGTTGGGGATGTGTTACTTGCGACAAACATGACCAAGCCTTCGCTGTCTAAGGAAAGTGAACTTAATTGTTAGACTAATACAAGAATGCACTTCTGCTTTCGTCACTCTGTTCCTCAATGCACGAGGCGTGTTCAAACGAAACCCGACCAAACTGCAACAAGTGAACATACGTATGACGCGCAGGATGACGTCACTTCTTGTGTAAATAGCACATACTAACCGTCAAGTTTGCAAACATGTCATTATCCTCCGACTCATAGTTTCATCAGTAGATCGTTGAAAAGATGGCGGGTGTGATACGGAATCCGTCCAGAGATGATCAGCGAGCGGTCATTCGGTTTCTAATAGATGAAGGATGTCGTCCAGTTGACATTCATCGCAGAATGTTGGCAGTGCATAATGAAAAAAATTGCTGCGAATGTAAGCTCCGGCGACGGTCCACCCGAATTGCTGCATCAATTTTGACGATGGCATCTTATTACGCAACAATATGCGCTTGGCCTGGTCTCGGAAGATCTTTCGTTAACTCACATCCTTCTTTAAACATCGTTGTCCAGTTCGTCACTGTTGTCTTCTACGTACTTTTGGCCCCATACGCTGCCTTCATTCTGTGATTAAGGTCAACTGGTTGAGCTCCTTCAGGTGTTAGAAACCGAATCACCGCTCGCCGATCAACTCTGGACGGCTTCCGTATCACACCTGTCATGTATTCAACGGTCTGGTGAGAAAATTATGAGTCCGAGGTTAATGGAATTTTGCAAACTTGACTGTTGGTATGTTATGTTTGCATCAAAAGGGACGTCATTATGCGCATAGTACGTATGGCCACATGGTGCAGTTAGTTTAGGTTTTATTTGATCATCCCTTGTACAATTTAAATGTACACTCGGACCAATATAATTGACTAACACATCACCTTGGACAGATTAGGTCTTGCGTGGTTAGAAACCTGTCCATGACATATCGTCTTGGACAGATTAGGTCTTGCATGGTTAGAAACCTGTCCATGGCATATCGTCTTGGACAGATTAGGTCCTGCACGGTTATCGATATGTTCATGACGCATCGCATTGGACATATTAGGTCATGCACGGTTAGCGACATGTTCATGACGCATCTCTTTGGACAGATTAGGTCATGCACGGTTAGCGACATTTCCATGACGCATTGCTTTGGACAGATTAGGTCATGCACTGTTAGCGACATGTCCATGACGCATCGCTTTGGACAGATTAGGTCATGCACGGTTAGCGACATGTCATGGCGCATCGCTTTGGACAGATTAGGTCATGCACGGTTAGCGACATGTCCATGACGCATCGCTCACAGTGAGAGATGTTTTCGAGAGGTATGAGCATTCGTCACTCAAAGCGATGATGGGAAACGGTGGTCAATCAAATCTGGCAAGTTTCAAGCGACGCCTAGTCTCAAGGGAGGTGAGACCATTGTATCTGCATCCAGAGTGACCTGCAATCGTCTTGACTAATATCTTGCCACTGGTCCAAGATAGCTGGAGACCAGGGATGGTGTTGAAGTCCAGCGCAGGTTCTTCCTCGCTATAATCCAAATACAGCGCGACTTACATCATCAAGAAGAAAACGACTGATGAAGTCGCCATTATCACTTGCGATGGGCAACTAACTAATACTACTATATGTGAAAGGATACGTCATTTCATTAGCAAACTGATGGCAGTTAATTGAGATTAGGAACTAAATACAAATAACAAATTGTTATTCACCCTAAACATGAACTTGGAGCAGGCGAGTAGACTGGCTGCTGATCCAGACATCAAGGACACCCTAAACATGAACTTGGAGCAGGCGAGTAAACTGGCTGCTGATCCAGACATCAAGGACATCCTACACATGAACTTGGAGCAGGCGAGTAAACTGGCTGCTGATCCAGACATCAAGAACATCCTAAAGATGAACTTGGAGCAGGCGAGTAAACTGGCTCCTGATCCAGACATAAAGGACATCCTAAATATGAACTTGGAGCAGGCGAGTAAACTGGCTGCTGATCCAGACATCAAGGACATCCTAAACATGAACTTGGAGCAGGCGAGTAAACTGGCTGCTGATCCAGACATCAAGGACATCCTAAACATGAATTTGGAGCAGGAGAATAGACTGGCTGCTGATCCAGACATCAAGGACATCCTAAACATGAACTTGGAGCAGGCGAGTAAACTGGCTGCTTATCCAGACATCAAGAACATCCTAAACATGAACTTGGAGCAGGCGAGTAAACTGGCTGCGTATCCAGACATCAAGGACACCCTACACATGAACTTGGAGCAGGAGAATAGACTGGCTGCTGATCCAGACATCAAGGACATCCTAAACATGAACTTGGAGCAGGCGAGTAAACTGGCTGCTGATCCAGACATCAAGGACATCCTAAACATGAACTTGGAGCAGGCGAGTAAACTGGCTGCTTATCCAGACATCAAGGACATCCTAAACATGAACTTGGAGCAGGCGAGTAAACTGGCTGCTGATCCAGACATCAAGGACATCCTAAACATGAACTTGGAGCAGGCGAGTAGACTGGCTGCTGATCCAGACATCAAGGGCATCCTAATCATGAACTTGGAGCAGGCGAGTAAACTGGCTGCTGATCCAGACATCAAGGACATCCTAAACATGAATTTGGAACAGGCGAGTAAACTGGCTGCTTATCCAGAGTCCTATCGAATGGCTGTGATGAGGGCGACGTTCTTCCAAGTACATGCTACACGAGATCATGATCATGATGATGATGATGATGATAGGAACATGATATCGCTTGTGAGGGGACGGCGTGGCTTAGTGGTTAAGTGGCACGGCTCACAACCCGAAGGTACTGGGTTCGATCCCCATCACAGCATCAGCAGTTACCCCGGGAAAGCAAACCCTTAGAAAATGCAAGATGAAGCACACCCTTACATAAAATGCATGCTGAAGTAGAGCGCACTGGGGCAACAGGCGCAAAATAAACACCACAGTGCAACGCACACGGCCTTCGGGGATTATAGAAATAAGGCGTTCCAAAACAAACAAAAAAACAAAAATAAATAAAAACTAAACACAAATAAAAATCTGTAAACCCAGTATAAAGACCATTATGCTGTGTGACAGTGAAACATGGAGGATGAAACATACAACAAAACTACACAAAAGGTACAGCCTTTCATGAATTGGTACTTGCACAGAATAGAGCGATTGGAATGTTATGATAAGATCACTAGTGTGATAATGTTCGAAAGAACACATCTTATATCAGGGGAACATGACGTGTGGAGGCGGCGCTGGTGTTGGGTAGGACATACACAAGAAAACCAGGTTATAACTTTACACTACAGCCTCTATTCTGGAATCGATCAGGTAAGAGAGGTAGAGGCAGATCAAAAACCATAAGGAGAACCGAGCTAGAAACAGACATTAGGAGACCAAAAGAAATGAATAGAGCTGAAACGGATGGCCCAGTTATGAGAATTTGGCGTGTAATTTTTGGATTCATGTGATCCACAGGGAGCTGACCGATTTTGATTCACTGATTGACAAACAGACGTTCGTTATTATCAATTCATAATTCATGTGAATGTTCTAACGTGTATTATTCACTTACTTTAAAATGCACACCTCCCGTCATGCTACAGAAGCGATATGTTTAAGACCACAAGTAATTTGTACCATGCTTCAATCAAAATGTGAAATGCGTTTAAATTATTAGTCAATGCCTTGATATCGATTGGAGTTTGTTTAGTTGCCACTTTGATCTGTTTACACATTTTGCAGCCAATGCGAGTGGTTTGTTTTGTGATTTAAACAAAATACAAATTATAGACGCATGTCTTATGCAGATACATGTAGTTATGAAAGAAATGATTGTTTAATTAACATATCAGATCATCCCGTAACCGGTAAGGTCGTTGAGACACACATCAAGATATCCCCACAACCCGATGCCAGCCCTCTCTGTCAGCGACCGCTGCCTGTCTCTCCTCTGGTCGGATATTGTTCCATTCTTTTATGTTGCCCTCCTACCTCTTTTGAGGACGACCTCTTTGTCGTCTGCTTTGCACCTTTCCGTGCAGGATCGTATTTGCCATTTGATCCCGATATGTGACCGTACCAACTGAGTTTCCTTCTATTGACAGTTGCCAAGAGGTCCTCAAAAGCCCATATTGCTGTTGTAATTGTTTTTCCTATTTCCTCATTTGTAACTCGATATTTGAACGTGACGTTTAGAAATCTTTGGAAACATCTCATCTCCAAGGCTTGAATCCTTCGCTGTAGGTCACCTGAAATTGTCCATGTCTCACAAGCAACCATCAATATTGACACGACCAATGTACGCATTAACCTGATCTTCGAGCATATGACCAACCGTTTATCATGCCAGATTTTGAATACGGTCATAAACACCAACAAGGAAATTTGCGAAGCGGTTTTTGACCAATATGTCTCTTTCAGGGATAACGAATGGAAATAGATGTGTTTAAAAAACAAATCTCTGTGTGTAAGATATAAACAGTAAACAAATGTTCCTACGCTACCTTCCAAAACAAAATCCCCACTGTCAAGGACTACTTCGGTCTGATGTACTTTTATGACACAATTGATTTATGGATGATCAGGTCAGTAATATAATGTGGCGGGATCTTCACCTCTTTACTTGCTCTATACATTCAATAACTGTAACATTCAAGTACCAATTTACTGTTGCGTGGAACAGAACATGACACGACTATATATTTGGTACAATACCACATAAAAAACGAATGCCATCTCTCATCTGAGGCCCAGAATACCAGTAACTAACAAGACAGACAAGAACTAGAGATTCATGGACAAAACAAGAATGAATTACCAACAGGCACGCGTATGCTATTTATGTTTGTTTCTTTGAATTCTTCCTCAGAAGGGTGAGCTCATGGTGTAGGGCTGTAAGTCGAGTGCAATCTTGGCTTGCAATTAGAACATACCGGGTTCGAACTCACTTCTTGTCAAGTTTGACTTGTCATGTCGCGGATTTGACACGGTATGACCACTTCTCTACAAACATAAATGACTACCAAAACTACTGTGCTGCAAAACTGCAATAATGGAACACATTACAGACAGACATATAGACAGACAGACAGACACATGCATTCATTCCCTGGCCAGTACGTCCACCTTGCAAAGAGATACACACATTCATCTATATACTGGCCAATACTTCCACATTACAAATAGATACACCCACACATTCATTCACTGGCCAATACTTCCACATTAAAAAAAGACACACGCATGAATTCACTGACCAATATACCCACCTTACAAATAAATACACACACGCATTCATTCACTGGCGAAGACATCCCGATATAACCTCAAGGACTGGTGTCTACGGTTGGAAGGTGTGTGCGTCGCCAGTAGCATTAAGAAAGGCAAACCTTTAAACAAACACAAAAACTATCTGCTATCCTTGACATACTGTGGTTCATGGCAAATAACGAGCTAACATTCTGACAGTGAAAGCAATTGTAGCGGGTATATTAGATACGGATAGGAGAACATATTGAAATCGATTAATGAACACTTGTTAAAAGGATGACACTGCAATCGATCAGTTAGAATTATATTGAGCTCGGTAGTTTGAAATCGGATATGGTCGAAGAGGAAGAGCAGCCGGAGAGCTCGGTGCAGGAGTGTGTTCAATCATCTTCTTTTCTTTCTTATTCGGTGTTCGTCAGGAAAAGGACGCACTGACGATGAGTTGTAGTTTACAGCGATGCTGCGATATATGCAGAAATTTGGCCCGACACATCCAATTTCGATTGGCTTTATTTGGAACCGGGTTAACCTTCCCACTGCAATTCATATTCTTATAGACAGACTACACTTGTGCAACCTGTTTCCAGGACCGATACTTGGAGACAGAATAGAGTCTTGGTCAGCTCTCATTCGTTGAACCTGATGCAAACAACCAGCAATGAGTCGTTGGCAGATGTTAGCTAATGTATTGGGCTTAATCTTGAGCCCCATTCAACCAAAGACTTATAGGAACAATCAGTATTAACATTCTTTGCTGCCTGCAGAAGGAGAACTAAACATGGGCTGCTAAGAACGAGGGGGATGTCGTTCATTTTTAATTCTAGAAAAATATGTTAGTGCACAGGTCGAGGTAAGTTTCTTATCTACCCGACATATGTGCTAAGTGTAGTTGTAATCGAAAGGTACAGCACTCGCCTCTCAAAGCGATACACGGAAACGGGGAGGGGAGGGGGGTGTCTTCAACCACCCTTGGTCTCATGGGAGGTAGAACCAGAGTGCCGACATCCGGAATTACCTCCAGTTCTCTTCACGTACGTTTTGCAACTGGCTCAATGTAGCTGGACGTCTTACAACTGGCTCAATGTAACTCGACGTCTTACAACTGGCTCAGTGTAGCTCGACGTCGTACAACTGGCTTAATGTAGCTCGACGTCTTACAACTGGATCAGTGTAGCTCGACGTCTTACAACTGGCTCAATGTAGCTCGACGTCGTACAACTGGCTCAATGTAGCTCGGGACGTGAGAGTGAGGTTGATGATCAGCGAAGTTTCTTCTTCAACATCCGTCACATGCAGCGCAGGCTATGTCATAATAAACCGTCATTATGATGTCGTCGTCATGTCCGCTTGCAATGGACACCTAATAACATCTCTTAGATATAGGACAGACACGTGTGTTACTGCACATGTCGCTCTTAGCTATATCAATGGTATCACTTTCGTATCCGACTTATCCAAATTTCTCTAGATGCCAAACAACATATCACACCCAATGACGTCAGACAAGTTATGCAATGGATCTATGGTCACTCAAATACATGAGGAAACTTGCTAGCACAAGCTAGGGAGCAGACGAAAGAATACTGAAGAAACTGTACACTGGAAGAGTGAGACCAGTTCTCGAGTATGGCATTGCGGCATGGGCAACAGCAGCAAAGGCGAACTTTGATAAAATTAGCAAACTTCAAAACCAAGCCATGAGAGTTCTAACAGTAGTCATGAAGTCAACGCCAATTGTAGAACTTGAAAAGATTATAAACCTGCAATCCATGACCGATAGAAGAGACTGCAGAGCCCAGCAGCAAGCATGGAAACTAAGAAGACTGACAGACCATCCAATGCACCAGAGACGAAATCGATTTGGAAAAGGGAAACTAAAGCGGAGAAACTTTGCAGAAATAGCCAAAGCAAAGATGAACGAAGACCCTATAAACACCATAAATACACCAAAGCCCATCCTTATTGTACGCAAACACACCTGGAAGCAGCATATCATTCCGGAAGTGGTAGAAAATATACCAGGTGTTGGAAACAAGAACAGCCAGACTGAAAAAGAAAGAAGAGACATAACCCTGAGGCACATATCGAAAAACTACCCAAGCATGGACTGAACCCACGAATACACCGACGGTTCTGTAACAAACACAACACAGAATGGAGGGGGAGGGGTATTCCCGAGCCTAACAGATGGTAGAATAATAACACTGTCAGTGGCAACTGGAAAATTCTCAAGCAATTTCAAAACGGAGGCAGAGGCACTGAAGGCTGCAGTAGAAGCAATGCTGACAGGCGAAAGCTATGAAAGCCAGGTAGTCCTGTTCCGTGGTTACAGCACTAAAAAGCCAGAAAAATACAGAACTTAATTATTTAAGAACAGTACTCTGTCAACAATGCCAGCAGTTCACACCAAGAAGAGTAGTGGTACAGTGGGTTCCGTCACACTGTACCATTCAACACAACGAGGAGGCAGACAGACTGGCAAAAGAAGGTGCAATATTACCACAACCAGATTCTAGTGTGACCTACGAAGAGTCCAAAAGGTTTATTAGGGACAGATACATGGCCAACTGGGAAACAGAGCATACTGGCTACCAAAAAAAATCATGCGTATTACCAGTTGAACAGAAGAGAGCAGGTCGTGGTCTTCAGACTCCGCACAGGCCACGACAGACTGAGGTACCATCTATTCAATAAACTGAAGATAGGTGGCACCGACGAATGCACATGTGGTACAGGGAAAATGATAGCTGAACATCTGCTGCAAAATTGCCCAACATACGAGGACCAGAGAAAGCACATGTGGCCATCACCAGTGCCAACACTAGACAAGCTCTATGGCAGTATCGACAGCCTCAGGATGACAGCTGCTTCCTTCGAACAAATTCAAGCTGACGTCGGACAGCATACGAAGAAGAAGAAGAAGAAAAAATACATCTGGCAATGACAAGGCGACAGACTGTCCAAGATGGGATCAAGTTAAGAACACCAATAACCATCAACAACTCTACCGACAGCCAAACAACTACTGAAGACGGTGAGCACAGGTTTGGCTGAATAGATGGGCTGTGGAGAATAAGGGTAACAACATCTACAAACATATGGCCATCCCAAAGACAACATCAAAGTACTGAAAAGGAGAGATCAAAGCACAATTGTTCCGACTTCGCAATAACACATTCAACTTAACAGCCATTTATTTGTCTTCCTCCTCGTTCAAACGAGGAAGAACAGTGTGAACATGTGAACAGAATCCAAGTAGAACATACTCCAGAGTGCCGGCTGTGCATACATCTCTGTAGCAGAACACACTCCAGAGTGCCGGCTGTGCATACATCTCTGTAGCAGAACATACTCCAGAGTGCCGGCTGTGTATACATCTGTGTAGCAAAACATATTCCAGAGTGCTGGCTATGCATACATCTCTGTAGCAGAACACACTCCAGAGTGCCGGTTGTTCATACATCTCTGTAGCAGAACACACTCCAGATTGCCGGCTGTTCGTACATCTCTGTAGCAGAACACACTCCAGAGTGCCGGCTGTGCGTACATCTCTGTAGCAGAACACACTCCAGAGTGCCGGTTGTGCATACATCTCTATAGCAGTACATACTCCAGAGCGCCGGCTGTGCATACATCTGTGTAGCAAAACATATTCCAGAGTGCTGGCTATGCATACTTCTCTGTAGCAGAACACACTCCAGAGTGCCGGCTGTGCATACATTTCTGTAGCAGAACACACTCCAGAGTGTCGGCTGTGCATACATCTCTGTAGCAGAACACACTCCAGAGTGCCGGTTGTTCATACATCTCTGTAGCAGAACACACTCCAGATTGCCGGCTGTTCGTACATCTCTGTAGCAGAACACACTCCAGAGTGCCGGCTGTGCATACATCTCTATAGCAGAACATACTCCAGAGCGCCGGCTGTGCATACATCTCTGTAGCAGATCATACTCCAGAGCGCCGGCTGTGCATACATCTCTGTATCAGAACACACCCCAGTGTGCCGGCTGTGCATATATCTCTGTAGCAGAGCATACTCCAGAGTGCCAGCTGTGCATATATCTCTGTAGCAGAACACACTCCAGAGGGCCGGCTGTGCATACATCTTTGTAGCAGAACACTCTCTAGAGTGCCGGCTGTGCGTACATCTCTGTAGCAGAACACACTCCAGAGTGCTGGCTGTGCATACATCCCTTTAGCAGAACACACTCAAGAATGCCGGCTGTGCATACATCTCTGTAGCAGAACATACCTCAAAGTGCCGTCTGTGCATACATCTCTGTAGCAGAACATACTCCAGAGTGCCGGCTGTGCATACATCCCTGTGAAACTGTTGAGCACTATTTTATTTAAAGTCCGATACTTGCCTGCGTTAAGAAAGAGCTTCTTTCTATGAGATCAGACAAATTGAACACTTTGTATGGAACTAAACAACAGCTCACAAATACTTGCAGAAACCAATAAATGTTATTGGGCCAAAGGGCAGGAGCCCACAAACCGCTGCAATAATAACAAACCAACCAATCAACAAACCAGCCCGCTAACCTACCCGATATTTGACAGAAATATGTGTTAATGAACATGTCTATGTTAGCTATATAAACAGTTGCTATTCTCGGTCCGTCTAGATATCAATGCCACTAAACGCGTTGCTGTTATATACATATGATATCTCCTAAACATTTTTCCATTAATGGATGCTAACGATCACGTTGCTGTTAGTTACATAAACACTATATTCTAAATATTCCTCTATTAATGCATGCTAGCCATCGCATTGCTGTTAGTTACATAAACACTATCTCTTAAACATTCTTCTATTAATGCATGCTAGCGATCTCGTTGCTGTTAGTTGTATACACTCTTCCCTGAAAATTGATCTTGACATAAATATTGGTGAGCAAGTTCTTGCTAGTAATATTCAATTCAATTCATGCCCGGTTTCACCAGCGAAGATTGACTACAATGGATCTCTAATGTTTGCATTGATCACGCTAGCCTTCTGCTAGTTTGTCGTGGGATTTTATCGTCCCCTTCTAGCGCTGCCTACATCGTGCTCGCCTGCCTTCTACCTTACCCTTCGATATGGTTTTTACGAATATTACCTGAGTGGTCTCGAGGTAAAATATCAGCCTTGAGTGCTGGAGATCGTATGTTCAAATCACGGAGGAGACCAGGAGTTTTTCGTAGGGACTATGATATTTTCTCGGAGTTCTGGGTAGTAGAGATCGGACTCCCGTGTGTAGTGTCGCGCATGTTAAAAATGCCTCATTAGTTGGAAATCGAAAAGAGTAGTTTTAACTGCCACTGCAGGGGCAACATTCAAAATTATATTAGCAGTCCACCCAATCTATTACGGGATCCTCGCCAGTGCTACGGAGTTCGTGTATTGGGATGAAATTCTCTAAAAATAACAGGGAGAAGAACAAAGCATTTATTGGTCAAATCGAGTCCAATGTCGTTAATTCTTCAACTAAATTAAACTAAACTAAGGATTTTTCAAGAGTAGCATGTTTTTTAATGTGGTCAAAATACATGATTTTCTGCTCTATATATCTTTCAACAGATCTCTTTTCACCAAATATCTTCATGACTGCATTTGTCAGCTTTATAACCCATACAATGCGACACATTCTCTTGTACAACAAATTCTCCAAAGACTATATTTGATCTCCAATCTGTGTTTTCATTAACCGATTCTCGACACCATACACTAACGTAGAGAATACATATAGATCATCTTCCTGGCGTCAGTACCAGCTTTATCTTCCTGGCGTCAGTATCAGCTTCATCTTTCTGACGTCAGTACCAGCTTCATCTTCCTGGCGTCAGTACCAGCTTCATCTTTCTGGCGTCAGTACCAGCATTATCTTCCTGGCGTCAGTACCAGTTTCATCTTCCTGGTGTCAGTACCAGCTTTATCATCCTGGCGTCAGTACCAGCTTTATCTTCCTGGCGTCAGTACCAGCTTTATCTTCCTGACGCCACTGCCCGCTTCATCTTTCTGACACCACTGCCCGCATCATCTTTCTGACACTAGTGCCAGCTTCATCTTTCTTACACTAGCGCCGGCTTCATCTTCCTGGCGTCAGTACCAGCTTCATCTTCCTGACACCACTGCCCCATTCATCTTTCTGACACTAGTGCCGGCTTCATCTTTCTGACACTAGTGCCGGCTTCATCTTTCTGACACTAGTGTCGGCTTCATCTTTCTCACACTAGTGCAGGCTTCATCCTCCTAACGCCACTGCCCGCTTCACATTCCTGACACCATTGCCGGCTTCACATTCCTGACAGAAGTGCCGGCTTCACCTTCCTGACACCAGTGCCGGCTTCACCTTCCTGACACCAGTGCCAGCTTCACCTTCCTGACATTAGTGACGGCTTCACATTCCTGACAGCAATGCCGGCTTTATTTTTCTGACACAAGTGCCGGCTTCACCTTCCTGACACCAGTACCGGCTTCACATTCCTGACACCAGTGCCGGCTTCACCTTCCTGACTCCAGTGACGGCTTCACATTCCTGACAGCAGTGCCGGCTTTACCTTCCTGACACAAGTGCCGGCTTCACCTTCCTGACACCAGTACCGGCTTCATATTCCTGGCACCAGTGCCGGCTTCACCTTCCTGACACCAGTACCAACGCACAGAGACAATATGTCGTTTCACTTACCGTATGGGGGCATCTTACTAGAGCCTCATTAGCGCATACAAAATGGCGGGAGGCAAGTGACTTCCATGACCAATGATTCATCCTTCCCAGTCCAAATAAGTATGCATATAAGTCCATGGGTGTAAATACAAATACGATCGACTGAGAGCTGCAGAACAGGACTTCCCATGAGGTATCGAGCGATACACACCGAAAGCTGAATATACTAGAATTAGTTGTACTAATGAAGGCAAGAATCAACAGAGCTCGATGGGTTGTTGTTTTTTTTTGTGTGTGGACGTGAACCCAGCATTTGATAGTAGACAAGTGCAGTCGCTATCACTTGATTGCTCATCTAGCAGCATAGAGCCATTACTGCAATCAGGTTGTTCTGTTCTGTTCCTGAGAATTGACTTCACTGCACTCCGGGCATACCCATAGGTGATCAGTCTCTCTCAGTACATGGCGAAGGGTGTGGATACTAATGGCTTCTGCAGCTTGTCAGTTCAACGCGTTTCTGCTACAGTGCCTCAGTCCGTTCGAACCTCGTTCTTCTTCTATTCTTCTTCTTCATTATCTTCTTCTTCTTCCTCTTCTTCTTCTTCTTCTTTTTATCTGTCTTTTTCTTCGTTTTCTTGTTGGTCTTCTTTTTCCTCAGCGGTGTCACTTAAAGGCCATTGTGACGTTGTGTCATAGTTTGCAGGGAGGCTGCGAAATCTAGACATTTTGCCCCGACACGTCATATTTCAGCTGGCTTTTGGTAGGTAAAGGGTTTGCCTTCCCATTGCCATCCCTCTTCTTATAGCCAGACTACATTAGGGCAGCCTGTTTTCAGGGCCGCTACTTGAAAATGGAGTAGGGTCTTGGTATGATGCAAGCAGTGAGCAATGATTCTATGGCTGCTGCTAGCTCATTCACTGTGCTGCTGCTAGCTCATTCACTGTGCTGCTGCTAGCTCATTCACTGTGCTGCTGCTAGCTCATTCACTGTGCTGCTGCTAGCTCATTCACTGTGCTGCTGCTATCTCATTCACTGTGATGCTGCTAGCTCATTCACTGTGCTGCTGCTAGCTCATTCACTGTGCTGCTGCTAGCTCATTCACTGTGCTGCTGCTAGCTCATTCACTGTGCTGCATCTTCGACCCTGAACCTCCTTCCATATCAAAGATCTGTAGTTTGTGATTTCTTCGGCCTTTTCCTTGTTCATCTTCAGACCTCAACTCCAATGACTCTAACAAAGACAGCGGTCGACTCATGGCTCTATATGCTTCCGTACAGCTTCTAGCAGAAGGACACTGGCTCTTGCCAAATGCTACTTCTGTTGTCGGTATACAGTGGCCAGGACTGCAAAAAATGTTTTGCCTTCACGAGGATGTGATCCTGGCATAAAGATCTGTAGTGGGAATCTTGAACTGGTTGTTCAGATGGCATCTACGTCTGTTGTGACCTGTGTGTAGCCGGAGAATGATCACCTGGTCTCGCCTGGAGAGTTGATGGTATGCATCGTTTTCTATGTGGCCAGGGTGGTCTCTTTTTTCCATTTTACACTGTACGTTGCCCTGACGAATGCGTTAGTCTCATTGTATGTGATTTATGTATCACTCTGCTGCAGAATTTCCTCCTCTCTGACGAGTCTATCCGCCTACTCGTTGCCTGGAATGTCCCAGTGGGCTGGTATCCACTGGACTGTGCTTTCTTCGAAACTCTGGGACAGGTTTTGATAAATCAGCATGCTGCGGTGTCATCGTCCAACAGGTGGCCAATTGTAGGCTTCATAGTGTCCCTTCTATCTAATGTACCGTCAGTGGTGACTGAAGCCAAGATGTCAGCTCTTTCATTGCCACGAACCACAAAATCACCAGGGCAGTAAATTAACACCAGTCCATGCAGATTGAATGTCTTTACAGCTGACAGTCATTCATGCCTTAGACATTACTACAAAACCTTCCGAAGTATTGATAAGGAATCTGACACGACGACTGCTCCTGTCAAAGAGGTCTCAGATCAAAGTTACAGGCGCTTGTTCCATCTATTCTAGTAATGGAGGCTGCTATTCTCCATGCCTTGCTCTGCTCAGCGACGACAAGTTCTTTAGCTGTTGCCGAGACGCCGCAATCACATATCAAGCTGCATACCACATATGGTCTGTGTCTGACTCAGTCGTGAACAATCTGTAGTAGAACTCACACCTTCTTGGAACTTCCTACTCCAGTCATACACTTGCCGGAGTGAAAGGCATTCATCACTGTATTGATGAATTTCTATAGGATTCACCCTTTCGCTCCTCAACAAACGGATAGTAGAACGTTGCTGCTCTTTAGTGGATGCGAATATTGGGGCGGCCATCTTTTAACTGGAATTATGACGTCATATTGTTAGTCTTTAACCCGATGACGCATGCAAAGTACTCTCGACATCCTTAGCAACCATATTAACAAGTTACAACACAAAGGCATTGTTTTTCTAATTCTGGTCCCATTTTTAATGTTCCAATTTTTTAATTATATATAGAATAGACTAAAGTTTGACCTGGACAAACTAAAAGAACCAACAATCATCAAAGTGTTCCAATCGAGGGTAGAAATGAGATTTGTTCGACTGTTGCCTCTCAGAGAAGGACTGGGTACCGATACAGTAACATAGTCTCTTAACTCAGCTCTCATATGTATATGACATCACTATACACATGTTATAATTGATTAGCGGATTAACCTCGTGCTTTGCTCCCTCGCTGCATCACTCTCTGCATTCCCTGTCTAAGGCTTTTATGACTATTTCACAATCAATCATTCTGTCGTCAGTGTGAATCCATTTGTCTCCCTTAACTATAGTCTCACGTGTGGCCAACTGTCAGTTGTTTTATTTGTCTGTGCCAGCAATGACGTCCCTCTCTTGATTCTTGTGTCGCCTGATTTTGGTCAGGGCATGTAGACTTTACCGTGTGCCAAATCCGTAGATGTTACAGGCAGAAGTTCCACCATGTAAATAAACTTCAAGATCGATTATTCTCTAACGAATCTATTAACCTGTGACACCCTTTCATTCTGGATACGTTCTAACCTTTCCCACTGTAAACTTGACAGTGTACTGATGCCCAATCCGTAATCAACAACTGACAGTGACAGCTGACGGTATAGAATGAGAAGTAGTCATTCTTCAAAGTTTGCCGCTGCTTTGGTCTTGAGTGCTTCCAATCTTCGCTTGCATCTTGGAACGGTCTGGTTGACTTGACATCTGCAAGACAGGCTACGATCAGAGTTTATTCCAAGATAATTTAACCTCTCACACCTGCCATTGGTATATCCATTAAAAGGTAACTCGCTGCAGGTCAACCATGAGTTGGCCTCCTAGCAAGTCTAATGAGTATATCATGAAGCTGGTCAGTCTAATGGGTTTATCATGGAGCTGGTCAGTCTAATGAATGTATCATGAAACTGGTCAGTCTATTGAATTTATCATTAAGCTAGTCAGTCTAATAGGTTTATCATGAAGCTAGTCAGTCTAATGAGTTTGTGATGAAGCTGGTCAGTCAAATGAGTTTATCATGAAGCTGGTCAGTCTAATGAGTTTATCATGAAGCTAGTCAGTGTAATGAGTTTATCATGAAGCTAGTCAGTCTAATGATGTGTGATGAAGCTGGTCAGTCTAATGAGTTTATGATGAAGCTAGTCAGTCTAATGAGTTTATGATGAAGCTGGTCAGTGTAATGAGTTTATCATGAAGCTAGTCAGTCTAATAATTTTATCATTAGTAACGCTAATGATAATAATTGTGGTGATGAAGATAATGAAGTCTAAGATGCTGATCATGATGGTGGGATTGATGTAAATATTTACAATAATTGTGGTGTTGATGATGGTAGTGTTTTTGACGATGATGACCGCGGTTATGGTGATGGTTGAGGTAGTGATGCAGTTGATTATGATGGTCTTAGCCGTTGTAATAGGGGTGGTGTTGTTGTGGATGGTGCGGACGATGCTGGTACGGGTGATGATCATCATGATCGTGACGGTGATCCTGATGGTGCTGACGGTACTGACGACGACAATGATGGTAATACTGTTGATGATGGTGGAGGTGATGATGAAGATGGTGCGGTTAGCGATGTTGGCGATTATTTCATCATAACTATTCCAATCTCTCAGCTGGCAAGGCCTGCAACCGAGATAGTTCCATTCACAATAATTTATTTTGGCATTACTTCCCTTATGTAAGAATGTTCACGTGTATTCGTACGTTTCTGTCTGTCTGTCTCAATGCCTATTAGCGTGCCTGTCTGTCTACCGATATGTCTGACTATATGTTTATATGTATGTATGTATGTCTATATTTTTGTCTGTCTAGCTGCCTATTATTTTAATAAATATGGCTCATGATTTTAGTCCCGACTCCAACAATGATGATATTCTGACATTAATAGAAGACATCTTTACTTCGGGTTGGTTTCATAGTTTGCTCTATTTGTGTGACATCTAACGCGTGTCTTACATGTTGCCTCTCCGTGCCGATTACCCGTGCTCTGTCTGCATATATCGCTTCCGCCCCCACCCCCGACCCCAAACACCGCACCCCCATACCCTCCCCCCCCCCCCCCCCCCAAATCGGCCCCCGCCGTCATTGATTGAATTATCAATGCGCGTTTGTCTGTTTAAGCTTGATACGTATGTATGTGTGTGTCTGTGTCTGTGTACGTGTGTGTGTTGATGGACAAGTCGGAAGTGTTTAAAAGCTTGAGCACAAAAACAGACAACACATAAATGTTCTGCCGAAGTTTTTGTGTATAACGCAGACAAGAATAGTACCCGTGCCAAAAGACAGAGCATGCCTTAAAAGGCCACTATCTGTATGGCATGGCATAACACCGGCCATGGTTATGTTGTTTGCTAAGAGCAGGATAGATGGCGCCTAACAGGCTGCGAGTCTACTTTGCCCTAGTGCTTTAGTCTATTAAGAAGGACTCGCACATTGATTAACCACCCTCTACGGCACATGTCCAAACACATCACATTAATAAGCTGCTCTACCTTAGCCAGCTAAGCAGAAAATCCTCACCCAACTACATCCAGTTCATGCCATAGTTGAGACCTGCACAAGGGCATTCACTCCTGTAGAAATACAGGTCGACTAAGTGGGACCTGCACAAGGGCATTCACTCCTGTAGAAATACAGGTCGACTAAGTGGGACCTGCACAAGGGCATTCACTCCTGTAGAAATACAGGTCGACTAAGTGGGACCTGCACAAGGGCATTCACTCCTGTAGAAATACAGGTCGACTAAGTGGGACCTGCACAAGGGCATTCACTCCTGTAGAAATACAGGTCGACTAAGTGGGACCTGCACAAGGGCATTCACTCCTGTAGAAATACAGGTCGACTAAGTGGGACCTGCACAAGGGTATCCACTCCTGTGGAAATACAGGTCGACTAAGTGGGACCTGCACAAGGGCATTCACTCCTGTAGAAATACAGGTCGACTAAGTGGGACCTGCACAAGGGCATTCACTCCTGTAGAAATACAGGTCGACTAAGTGGGACCTGCACAAGGGCATTCACTCCTGTAGAAATACAGGTCGACTAAGTGGGACCTGCACAAGGGCATTCACTCCTGTAGAAATACAGGTCGACTAAGTGGGACCTGCACAAGGGTATCCACTCCTGTGGAAATACAGGTCGACTAAGTGGGACCTGCACAAGGGCATTCACTCCTGTAGAAATACAGGTCGACTAAGTGGGACCTGCACTCGGGCATTCACTCCTGTAGAAATACAGGTCGACTAAGTGGGACCTGCACAAGGGTATCCACTCCTGTGGAAATACAGGTCGACTAAGTGGGACCTGCACAAGGGCATTCACTCCTGTAGAAATACAGGTCGACTAAGTGGGACCTGCACAAGGGCATTCACTCCTGTAGAAATACAGGTCGACTAAGTGGGACCTGCACAAGGGTATCCACTTCTGTGGAAATACAGGTCGACTAAGTGGGACCTGCACAAGGGCATTCACTCCTGTAGAAATACAGGTCGACTAAGTGGGACCTGCACAAGGGCATTCACTCCTGTAGAAATACAGGTCGACTAAGTGGGACCTGCACAAGGGTATCCACTCATGTGGAAATACAGGTCGACACTAAAACTAAGATATACATATATTACCCAACCGCTGGTTGTGCAAGACCTGCATATAGACATCTGGACAAGTATTTCTCCAGGTTCTGCCATTAACTGACCACTACGTACAATCTAGTGCAGGCAGGACCAGCAACATAAAGCTGCAGTAAAACACAATTGTATCCTTTACTGAAACTCAACGGTACCATCATTTCACAACATTAATGTTCTTCGACAGCAGAAGTGAAATATCATTTCACAACATTAATGTTAATCTCTAGTAAAAGTTAAATATCATTTCACAACATTAAGCAGCGTCTATAGCAAAATTAAATATCATTTCACAACATTAAGCAGCGTCTATAGCAAAGTTAAATATCATTTCACAACATTAAGCAGCGTCTATAGCAAAATTAAATATCATTTCACAACATTAAGCAGCGTCTATAGCAAAGTTAAATATCATTTCACAACATTAAGCAGCGTCTATAGCAAAGTTAAATATCATGTCACAACATTAAGCAGCGTCTATAGCAAAGTTAAATATCATTTCACAACATTAACCAGCGTCTATAGCAAAGTTAAATATCATTTCACAACATTAAGCAGCGTCTATAGCAAAGTTAAATATCATTTCACAACATTAAGCAGCGTCTATAGCAAAGTTAAATATCATTTCACAACATTAAGCAGCGTCTATAGCAAAGTTAAATATCATTTCACAACATTAACCAGCGTCTATAGACTGGTGAATGCTCACAATGAGTAAGTTTGCTCTTTAGTACGTTCTGAAAATGGTGCTGAGTGGCTGGTTGCAGTTGCTTTCTTCACATTCCGAGCGTGAAGATGGAGGTGGACCGGATATCTCCAAACGGCTGTGCTATGCTTGGCTGCATATGCGTGTCGCTCACTACTCAGATTATAACGGCGATTCCCATCTTGTTACTCAAGCTTCCAAGACGAACACCCCGTCTCCATGGGAAACTGCAAGGAAATCGAGGTAAGAGTATTACCAGTATATTTTACCTGACACTAACTAACATGTCTGATTAGTATATTTTACCCGACACTAACTGACATGTCTGATCAGTATATTTTACCTGGTACTAACTGATATGTCTGAGGAGTATATTTTACTTGACACTAACATGACTAATCAGTATATTTAACCTTTCTCTAACTAACATATTTGATCAGTATATTTTACTTGATACTAACTAACATGTATGATCAGTATATTTTACCTGCTACTTACTAACATATCTGTTCAGTACATTCTACCTGCCACTAACTAACATGTCTGAACTGTATATTTTACCTGACACTAACTAACATGTCTGATCTGTATATTTTACCTGACACTAACTAACATGTCGAATCAGTATATTTTACCTGACCCTAGCTAACATGTCTGAGCTGTATATTTTACCTGGCACTAACATATATGATCAGTATATTTTACCTGACACTAACTAACGTGTCTGATCAGTATAGTTTACCTCACACTAACTACCACATCTGAACGATATATTTAACCTGACCTTGACTAACATGTCTGATCCGTATGGTTTAAATGATCCTAACTAACATGTCTGATCAGCATATTTTACCAGACAGTAACTAACATGTATTATCAATATATTTTGCCTTACTCTGACTAATACATCCGATCAGTATGTCATGCCTGAAACTGACTAAAAAATATGATCATTAAATTTTGCTTGACTCTGACTAGCATGTCTAATCAGTATATTTTACTTGACTCTGACTAGCATGTCTAATCAGTATATTTTACTTGACTGACTAGCATGTCTAATCAGTACATTTTACTTGACTCTGACTAGCATGTCTAATCAGTATGTTTTGTCTGACAAGACGTGTCTGATCTTCCCTCAAACATCGATTTATCTGATAAATGCCAATATGTTGCTGTTTTCAAACATTTGATGGTCATGTATTACCTTCTGAGCTCGAACTAACAGCATTATTTTATGTGATTAATATTATTCAGAAGCTGAATTCAATTCCTATTTCATGTGGTTTACATTAATTTGCACATAATAAAAATGACATTTCATGTGGTTTATATTAAAATGCACATAATATCAATGTAATTTCATGTGGTTTTTAATAATGTGCACAGAACACAAATGTAATTTCATGTGGTTTGTATACAGTTGAGTAATAGTAGAACACTGACGTTTGCCGGTACATGTATCCGTCAGTTTACCAAGTTGTAATGGGTTGCCATGGTTTACTGATAAAAACGTTGAAGTAGTTAGCAAGGGAACTACAGCCACATCTCAAAAACAAGATGTGGCGGCGTACAATGAAGCTTATCACTTCATCCCAGACAGCAGTATCTGCTTGAGATTATCTTTTTTATTCCTAAAAAACGGAACTAAAATATCAGTTGATGTGGTTTATTGTGATCTTGCTCTACCCTCATCTGCTTTGCGGGATACCTGTTTACTGGAAAGGCTTCGGGAATAAACCATTAGGCAAAATCTGCATCATGTGCTGTCTCCAATTGTTTCGATAAAATTTCGCCATTGGCCAAAGGTAGCTCAGGACCAGCGAGTGAGGTTGACAAAAGGCGCATTTACGTCCTCACTGTAATCCCTATCCCAACGTGTCCCTCGTTTCACAACAAAAGAAAAGGCTGTCCACATCGCTGAACAAATAAATTTCATGGACGAACATCATAGTCCCACACAAAACTAATTACTTTATTAGTACCTCTATTTTTCACTGAATTTGTTAAGATTTGTGTTATTTCCATCTTTATTAACATTATTTCATATAATTGCAATATATATTTTTTGTTTATATCTTTCATTAACAGATGAATGCATCTCGTAGCCGCTCCCTAGTCATTTTGTCCTTGATTTGCTACTGGGATCGGGTGGCTCGAGACGAGAGAGTGAGGATTAAAAAGTATCGCAGTTAATCCTTATTAAAAATAGCGATAGCAAAATAAGTTATGCCATCATCGTCTACGGTGGACGCCGCATTTGCGTTAACAGATGAATAATATTTAAGAATGTATTTGCGATATGTAATTTTTCATCATCATCAAGTGCCGTCTCCGCGACTGAAGTTGACAGTAATGGATCACCAGCTGTCTCTGCCCCGGTACACTCGATTAAACTGTGACCCGACCACATCTTGATGTCTGTCCATCTATACCTCTGCGGCCTTCTGGTTCGCTTATCCTCAACCTTTTCCTCCAGAACAATCTTCAGAAAACTGTCATGCCTTTTGACATGACCAAAATATGTTCTTTTTTTTGTTTCCTTCACAATCGTCTTCTCCATCTTTCGTTGTTCCAGAACCTCATTTTTTTTTTTTAACTCATCTTTCCAAGAAACTTGTGTAAGTCTTCTGAAGACCGGCATTTTAAGGACTTCAATACTCTTGCCCGTGTTATTTGTCAGGAGGAATAAAAGCAGGCGCAACTGCAATTAAGGTACCAATACTGTCCATGCCCAATAACATTAGCTGGGAGAGTTGAAAACCTATTGGTCTGCCCGAAGTTAAGTACTGTCGATTTTGTACAACGTTATGCAGCAAATTAACCATCTCTTTTTACACTAAAACTCATTTCGCGTGATTAACTACATTCAGCCTCTAGACTACCTACATCACAGGCCCTCAAATATTAATACAGATAATCACAAATAATAGCTAAGACATAACTCGGGTCACAACTCCGACCACAGACAGAAAACAGCCAGGGAGGACCAATATTTATAGACCAGAGCCGATGGCTATGATTAAATACATAGTTGTGTCCCTTGGGCTAGAATTTGGCTTGATTTTGCCTCGTTTCCATGTCGTTCCTAAATTGGAGAGTGTGAGAAAGAAGGTAGATGACTATGAGATAAAAGACAGAGATACATAGCCGTTAGGAAGGATTCTGAGAAGTAGAGAGAAGGAAGAGAAGAATATTGTTTATGAAGAAATAAAGAAAAACAGGGTCATTTCGTTGAAAGAGAAGAATATACGTATACAAAAATATATATCCTGAAGCAGTTAGGGATGAAAACAGAATTAATGAGTTCAGACAGCTCACATCTTTTGCACATATAAAAAGACATTCAACATTCCGAAAAGACATTTTTAGAGGGATACTTAGAGAGCAAACACGGATGAGGAAAACAAGGTTATACGGTGAGGATAAAATCAACAGATGAACAAGATACACAACCTTTCATTTTGTACCAGGATAGGAAGAAGTAGAGGATGATGGAGATCAACTGAAGCTGACCTTTGATGTGGAGATAGTAACTGCTATACGCATACATCCACGCAAGCATACACACACACACACACACTCACACACATACACACAGACGCATGAATATACACACAAACAAATATATATATATATATATATAGAGAGAGAGAGAGAGAGAGAGAGAAAGAGTAGGTGTGAACGAAAAAGAGAGAGAATGAGGGAATGTGATATAGAGACATAGAGTTCATATTAGGAATTAGTGAAGTGACCGGAAGAAAGAAAGAAAAGGTGAAAAGACAGAGATAGAATCAAACAAACGAGGGACAGGTGTGGGGGGGGGGGGGTGGGCAAGGGAAGTACAATGTGGGCAAGTATGAGACAGAAAATGGATCATTGAAGGAAGGAAGGGAGGGAGGGAGGGAGGGAGAAAACAAGACACGATACAGATTCACGGTGTGGAAAGGGAAAGAGGTGTGAAGTAGATGAGAGATGGAGGGTAAAGATGGATAGAGTGAAAGACTAGTATGGACGAGTGTTTAGCAGAGAAAGTTGCTCGCTGGAAGGAATGATATAGAAACTTTTACGATATTAAGGCACATTGGATGGATCAAGCAAAGGAATACTGTAGGTGAGAGAGGACTGATAAAAGTAAGAGATAGAGAGAGACAGACTGAGAGATAATGAGATACAGAAAAATAGATTTATCGGAGGAGTAAAATTGACGAGATTGAGAGATATATAAGTAGATCAAGTACAAAAGGTAAAGAGTAAAGTAGATTACAGAGAGAGAGCTGGAAAAATGTAATGAATAAAGTAGATGATAAAGAAAAAGAGCTGAAAAAATGTAATGATAAAAGTAGATGGTAAAAAAAAAGAGAGAGAGAGAGAAAGAGAGAGAGAGAGAGCGAGATAAAGAGCTGGAAAAATGTACTGAATAAAGTAGATGAGATATTGGGAAAAGAAATAATATATGCATATATATATATACATATATCGCCTGTGAAACGTGGATGTGTACAGTCGATATGCAAAGAAGCTTGACCACTTTTATATGTACAGCTTAAGAAAACTGTTGAACATAACATGTCAAGATGGTATCACAGATGTAGAATTTTTTTGCGTGCTGGCATACACACAACTTTGTGCAAATCGCAGCTTAGATAGACTGGCTATGTTGTCCACATGTCAGATGAGCGGCTTCGAAAGAAAATATTCTATTGCGAGATTGAGTCAGACAAGCCAGCTCGCGGTGGACAAATAAAACGTTACAAAGACACTCTGAAAGCCTCACTGTAGAACTGCGACATTGACCCTGATAACTGGGAGAGCATTGCTGCTGATCACTCTGCCTGCAGTAGTACAAACTCCTCTGCCACGACACATATGGAGCAGATACGAATCAAGGAAGATGCACGTAGACGAGCGACACGAAAGGTAAGAGACGAGTTGCCTCCATCTGACGGTCAGACAGTGTTTCTCTGCCCTCAGTGTGACAGACGCTTTCGAGCTTGGATTGGTTTGATCAGCCACCTACGAACCTACTGCAGGATTGACAGATGACAGAGTGGTCCTCTTCGGCAACGATGGTCAAATAACAACAACAACAACAACAATATATATATATATATATATATATATATATATATATATATATATATACAGAGAGAGAGAGAGAGAGAGAGAGAGAGACTGAGAAAGAGAGAGAGAGAGAGAGAGAGAGAGAGACTGAGAAAGAGAGAGAGAGTGTAACATTCTTCGAAAGAATTAGTGTAGTAGATGGGTAGGCTAATTTTTTGGAAGTAATGAGTAATCTGATGGGAAAGTGAGTGACAGGTAAGGTGGAAGTATCGATACATGAAGATATGACAGTGAGAGAAAAACGAATAGATGTAAGGAATACAGTAGAAGGGACAAAGCGGTTGGAAGTGAAGAGCAAAGTACATGGGAGAGAGAATGGGTTGGAAATGAAGAGTAAAGTACATGGGAGAGAGATTGAGTTGGAAATGAAGAGTAAAGTGCATGGGAAGAATAAATGGCTGCAAGTAAGGAGTGAATTGGAAATGGAAGAGAACTATTAGAAGTAAAGTGCACAGTAGATTGAAATAAAAAGTCGATGGAAGTAAGGGGTAAAGGAAGTTTGAGAAAAGTATAATGGAGAGAAGGGAGATAGCTTTGAGGAAGTAGAAGAAACGTATATTTGAGAGGGTGGGGGGGGGGGGTGGGGTAACTTTAAGGAAGTAGGATAAGAGTATATTGGAGAGAGGGGAGACGACTTTAAGGAATTAGGAGAAAATTGTATGGGAAAGACTGGAGATAACTTTACGGAAGATGATGGTTAAGTTTATTGGAGAAAGATGGGATAATTTTTAGGAAAATGGGCGTAAAGTAATGTGGAGAGAGGGGAGACAACTTCAAGGAAAACACGTAAAGAGTATAGTGGAGAAGAGGCGCTTTAGAACTTTAAGAAAGATAGCAGAAAAGTATATTGAAGAAAGGGGAGATAGCTTTAAGAAAGATAGGAGATAACTATAAAGGAAAGAAGGAGGAGAACTTTAAGGAAGATAGGAGTCAAATAATTGAATAAAGGGGAGATAACTTCAAGGAAGATAGGAAAATAACTCAATTGAAGAAAGGGGAGATAACTTTAAGGAAGATGGGGGGGAAAAGTAAATTGACGATAGGGGAGATTATTTTAAGAAAGATATGAGTAAAATATATTGGAGAGAGGGCAGATAACGTTAAGGAAGACAGAACAAAAGTGTATTGGAGGGATGAGAAGATAACTATGGGGAAACTACTATTGACTGCGAGGTCATTAACAGAATCGCCAAGGCAGTGCTGCCTTTTGGAGGCTGCGCAACAGTGTCAGGGATCGGAGGTGTCTTTTGCGTGATTGGAAACTCAAAGTCCACGGAGCTGTAGTACTCTCTAACCTTCTGTATGCCAGTGAGACGTGGACTGTGCACAGCAGGCATACTAGGAAAATAAACCACTTCCATACAAGGGCCTCCGTAGATTGTTCAAAATACTGTGGCAGGATAGGGTACCAGACACTGAGATCCTCATGAAGGCAAAAATGCCGAGCATCCACACACTGTTACAGAAGATACAGATCAGGTGGACTGACCACGTCGTGTGTATGCCAGACAACCGCATCCCAAAACAACTAATGTATGGTGAGCTGAAAGATGGCCTGCGTCAAGCCAGTGGCCAAAAGAAGCGGTTCAAAGACTCCTCAAAGTATCTCTGACATGCTTCAGCATTTAAGCAAACGCATGGGAATGTCTCGCACAGGACAGTAAGGCATGGCGTAGAACCACCATATGAGGCACCTCCATTGCTGAGGAGCGCCGGACCTCCGAAGCACAAAGAAAAGCACTTTACGTAAAGACAAAACAACTGACATTCACATTTCCAATTCTGACATTAAATGCTACGTATGTGGAAAGATTTTCCGTGCCACCTCCGAACTCTCTTGCGAGGTGCAGCACGACATGTCTGACTGCTGTAGTCATCATCCCGTGCGATGGACAGCTGTTATTATTAGATAGCAGCAAGATATTGTTTTAAGAGTTGAGATAACTTTAAGGAAGACAGAAGAAAACTGTAAAGGAGAGAGAGGTTCGGGGAGACGTTATGAGAAATATATATCTGAGAGTAGTGGAGGGACCTTTGCGGACGCTAGCAGAAAAGTGCATTAGAGAGAGGGAGAGATGTAAAGAAGTTAGTAGAAATGCATATAAGAGAGAGAGAGAGAGAGAGAGAGGGGGGGGGGGAAATAACATTAAGGAAGATAGGATAACATTATATTGGAGAGAGTTTGAGAGAACTCGAAGGTAAGAGGAACGCAGTTGGCAAAGTGAACTGGAAAAGGTAAGCAACAAAGGAGATTGAAGAAATGAAAAGAGAACCGGGAGTAAACCATGAGGAAAGTAGATGGATGAGGCGGAACAGTATAGAGAAAATGAGTAAAGTAGAAGAGATGGAGGGAGAGAGAGAGAGAGAGAGAGAGAGAAAGAGAAAGAGAAAGAGAGACCTGGATGGAAATAAGGAGTAACATTTACGAGACAATTAGAGAGAAGTGGCTGGAAATAATGTGTAAAGTAAATGGGACAAATTACAGGAAAATAATTAGAAATGTAGATTGTAGAGTTAGAGAGATGTGAATGGAAGCAGGGCGTAACGTATGTTGCAGAAAGAGAGGCAGAGCTGGATGGAACTGAGGACTGAAGCAGATTGAAGAGGAGGAGGGAGAACCCAGATGTAGTTAGGAGTTAAGATAAGAAAGATATAGATGGAAGTAAGGAGTAATGCAGATTGGTGATAGCGAAAGAGAGGTAAAAGAAAGATCTTCCGAGACTAGGTCATGTGCATATTGTTGCGCCAGAATTTGCCATCACCAAAATGGATGCATCAATTCGGGTCACCATACACTGCCAGCATTCTGCGATGAATGTCAACTGGTCGACATCCTTCAGCTGTTAGAAGCCGAATCACTGCTCTCTGATCAACCTGGACCTACTCCGTATCACACCCGCCATGTTTTTAACGGTCTACTGAGGAAACTATGAGTGGGAGGATAATGACATTTTGCAAACTTGACGGTTGGTATGTGCTGTTAATACCAGCATTGATGTCATCGTGCGCATCGTACGTATGTTCCCTTGGTGCAGTCAGGTTCGGTTTCATTTGAACACGCCTTGTAGATAGAGAAGTGATTGAGAAGTGGAATCCATAAAAGTGGTAAATTAGATGAGTCACATACATAGAGAAAGAGAAAGAGAGAGTGAGAGAGAAAGAGAGAGAGTGAGTGCGATAGAGAGAAAGAGAGAGAGAGAGTTGGGCGTGCTGTGGGCGAGTCGACAGACAAATATGTAGACCAAGGGGTGTTTGTTTGGGTAAATCGACGAATTCGCCTGAACAAGAAAGTCGTTATTTTCTTGTTTTCTCATAGAGATTTCCTTTTGTCGCCTTCTGACGGCGAGACATCAACATGGCTGCTTCGTCTGATACTTTGTGGCACACATCCAATATTGGGAAGATCATTTTCCAATTAGGACGCAGTCTTCAAACTGGGGCGTTCATTAAGTGTTTAGTAGCAGTACAATAGAGAGCCGTCTGGCTTTCAGAACGCGTTATCCGCATTGTCAGTATACGGTAATAACCTCAGCGGTGCGCAAATAGTGACGGGTATTGGTGATCATCAATGGAGAGGAACAGATACACAGACTTAATGATTGGGGTACTGTCGGCTTGTGACAAGAGCAGATAATGGAGCCACGTCTTCCTGATGCTGAGCAGGCCGCTTCTAAATAATGGCAGCTGCAGAATGTCGTGGGGTAACAATGAAAGTAGTCGTTTTCATGCGGACGTCAGTAATATGACAACGGAAATTGTAGCTGTATCATGATCATAATATGAAGAATGAGATACGCAACTCTATTAGCTTTCCTGAGGTGATATGACATTATCCCATCCTCGCAGACTTGTTTTTCTCGATTTAAGTCAACACACGTTTCAATATACAGCTGAGTTGTCGGAGTTAGTGGTAAATATAATATGTGAATTTAACCATAAGAAGCAAGTAATCATTCCGCTAGGCTCATTGGAGGCTCTGTTATAGAGTTATTGAATGTACGACGACAGACTTTCTATCTATAATGTTGTCCCACATAGACGTGTTATCCCACATAGACGTGTTATCTCACATAGACGTGTTATCTCACATAGACGTTTTATCCCCAATAGAGGTGTTATCTCACATAGAAGTTTGTATCCCCAATAGAGGTGTTATCTCACATATAAGTCTGTATCCTCACATAGAAGTTTGTATCCCCAATATAGGTGTTATCTCACATCGACGTGTTATCTCATATGGTATCTCACATATACGTGTTATCTCACATAGACGTGTTATCTCACATAAACGTGTTATCTCACATAGACGTGTTATCTCACATAGACGTGTTATCTCATATGGTATCTCACTTACACGTGTTATTTCACATTGTATATCTCATAGACTTGTTGTCTTACATATACTGGGTATATCACATAGTCTGTCAGTGTAACTATGTCTAAACGTATCCAACTATTGCTGCTTGTATAGCTCCTTTAGGAATGTAGGCTAAAATAAATAATGGTTGTTTGAAGTAGGGAAGAAAAGACGACCAAAGGCAGACTGCTCTACCAGTCTCACAAAATCTGATACCTGAACACAGTTGCTAACACTTCTTGTCTGACGGTAACCACAACTATGGGCCTACCGTCGGACATTTGCCTGAACAGCAACAACAACAACACGCGGGGCACTGAGATCTTCCAGAATCCCTGTCTGACAGACTCATCAAACGCACTACCTCTATTTTGAAGACTGACGTCGATTCGAGAAAGCAGCTTTTTGGACAATCCGAAAAAGTGGATAGATTCTAAAACCACCTTTCTGCCCCCCTCCCCAATCAATTGTCAGGCCAGACAGAATTGGAACCCGCCACTGCCTGTACCAGTGACGTCCGTTAGATGTTATAATGAAATAGCGGGTAATAACAAAGGGAAGGCATGCGGTCAAGCTAAACCGTCTGGTTCGTGAACGATCACGTGATCAGCGCTT
The DNA here is from genome assembly GCA_036924085.1 of Ariolimax columbianus. NCBI lineage: Eukaryota > Metazoa > Mollusca > Gastropoda > Stylommatophora > Arionidae > Ariolimax > Ariolimax columbianus. The sequence continues at coordinate 36,709,567 of JAVGWX010000019.1, read as the reverse complement.
TGTGTCCTTATTGGCCTCATTAAAACATGGCCGTGAGCGTAACCTGCTCTTGGCTGCCAAATGAGCTGATTCCGGTGGTAATGTGGCGATATCCACGCTGATCTGCGTGACAAAAGCAAAATAACTGATATGGTGTACTGATTGGTCGACAACCTCAAGCTGAGAGATAAGTTAGAAACTTCCAAGTAAAGACGCCATTGGGAGGTCGAACTAACAACTAATACTATAAAGCCATGATCAAACTAATTGACTATAGAAATCGTGCCAAGTACAGATAAGGTTCGAGGAATGATGGTTTGGCTAAATATTAAAGGTCTAATGAACAACAGCTAAGCTGACCGTAAGTGACTTCTCAATTGACGTCGTTTTGAGTCGATGTGTTGTCATGTGGCGTCAGTGCTACACAATGTTGACAGTTCGGGATAATTAGTTGCGAGAGTTAGGTCAATTAAAGTGCCATCTCCGCATCGAAGGTCGGCTGCAATGGATCTCCAGTGTATCTCTTGCCGTGATGGTGTAATCCTAGAGACGTTTTCCACCCCTCTCTTGATGTTATACACCCACTTAAAACGTTGTCTACCTCTTGAACGACTCGGTTCCACCCTACCCTCCAGTATGATCTTCAATAAGGAGGTATGTCTTGTTATATGACCAACATAACGTAACTGTCTAACCCTGATTTTGGTCATTAATTCTTTTTTCAATCCCCAACTTTTTAAATACCTCCAAATGTGTTTTCTTCTGTTCCAAGAAATGCGACCTGCTCTTCTATATTCCCATATTTCGAAGGCGTTAATACTTTTTTTCAACGTGGTATTTTTTGTCCATGTTTTAGATTGAGGGGATGCCACTGCTTGTCCTTGGGGGAGTGGCATTGAATAATCTTAGATACGCTGATGATACAGTTTTGATGGCATTCAGGGAGCAAGAATTGCAGGAGCTTGTAACAACAATATACACAATAAGTCAAGAGTTTGGATTAGACATGAACATAAAGAAAACAAAGACTATGATAATTTGGAAAAGTGACAAGAAACCAAGTAGGCAGATACAAATAAAAGAGCAACTACTTGAACAAGTACATAGTTTCTCCATTCTTCTTAGTTCTTAGTCGACCTGTACTTCTACAGTGGCAGATGCCCATGTGCAGGTCCCAGCTCTGGTGTGAGCTGAATGGAGCCAGGAGGAGGATTTCCTGCCTAGCGGCTTATTACTCCGCTACGTCGAGACAAGTGCAGTGGTGGGTTTTCAACTGATATGCGAGTTCATCTTAATAGACTCAAATACTTGAGCAAAGTTGACCAACAGCCTGTTAGGCCATCTATGCTGCTCTAAACAAACCACATAACCATGGCCGGTGTTATGCCATGTCACACAGTTAGTCGCGTCTTACAACATACTCGCTGTGGGGCAATGGTGATATTCTGGTCCTTATCACGCACCGGCGGATCAATCGGTATTCTAAATCATATAATAACGGAAGAAGGCAGCTGTGAAAAAGAAATCAAAAATAGAATAGGTATGGCCAAGATGGTATTCGACAACATGCGACACATACTGACATCGAAACAGGTAAATCAGAATTTTAAAATGAGAATTGTTAGGTGTTATGAATACTCGTCACTAATTTATGGAGCAGAAACTTGGACAATGAACATGCACATATGAAACGTAAAAAAGAAATATAAATAACATAAAATTATGCACTGCACACCTGTAAGCCATGCATGTCTAAGTTCACATTGTCTTACGGTGAAACCGCGAATGGCTCATTAAATCAGTCGAGGTTCCTTAGATGACACGATCCTACTTGGATAACTGTGACAATTATAGAGCTAATACATGCTTACCAAGCTTCGACCCTCGCAGAAAGACCGCTTTTATTATTTCAAAATCAATCGTCGTTTCCCCTCGTGGGGTTGCGGCGTCCCCACTGGCGATTCTGGATAACTTTATGCTGATCGCATGGCCTCATGTGCCGGCGACGCATCTTTCAAATGTCTGCCCTATCAAATGTCGATGGCACGTGACATGCCTACCATGTTTGTAACGGGTAACGGGGAATCAGGGTTCGATTCCGGAGAGGGAGCATGAGAAACGGCTACCACACCCAAGGAAGGCAGCAGGCGCGCAACTTATTACTCCCGGCACGGGGAGGTAGTGACGAAAAATAACAAAACGGGACTCTTTCGAGGCCCCGTAATTGGAATGAGTACACTTTAAACACTTTAACGAGGATTTATTGGAGGGCAAGTCTGGTGCCAGCAGCCGCGGTAATTCCAGCTCCAATAGCGTATATTAAAGTTGTTGCAGTAGTTGGATCTCAGGTGCAGGCGGGCGGTCCGGCTCGCGCCGTTTCACTGCCCGTTGTCTCCTGCCTTATCGTCTGCCGGCTCTCTCCCGCGGGTGCTCTTCGCTGATCGTTCCGGGTGGCCGGCGCGTTTACTTTGAAAAAATTAGAGTGTTCAAAGCAGGCCTCGGCTGCCTGAATAATGGTGCATGGAATAATGGAATAGGACCTCGGTTCTATTATGTTGCTTTTCGGAACTGGAGGTAATGATTAACAGGGACAAACGGGGGCATTCGTATTGCGGCGCTAGAGGTGAAATTCTTGGATCGCCGCAAGATGAGCTACTGCGAAAGCATTTGTCAAGAATGTTTTCATTAATCAAGAACGAAAGTCAGAGGCGCGAAGACGATCAGATACCGTCGTAGTTCTGACCATAAACGATGCCGACTAGCGATCCGCAGGAGTTGCTTCAATGACTCTGCGGGCAGCTTCCGAGAAACCAAAGTGTTTTGGTTCCGGGGGAAGTATGGTTGCAAAGCAGAATTAGACCCTCGAAAATCTGAGGCTACGCTCTCGGTGGCTTGATTGTCTCGCATCCAGTGTTCGATAAATGAATTTTCGGAAAGGCACCACCAGGAGTGGATAGACTGAGAGCACTCTCGTTGAGTCTAATAGGGAACGTGTGCTGGTATTAGAGCCACGGAAGACAGGTCAGTTGTAGCCTCCTAATGAAAGAGCGTCTGCTACGGTAACCCTGCTTAACCCTACAGAAATCGCAGGTTCCAGACGCTTGGTCATTGACTGACTAAAAAGCCCTCTATTGATTCGTTGGGTCTAATAGTGAACGGGTGCTGATATTAGACCCTCGGAAGACAGGTCAGTTTTACCCTACTAATGACAGGGCGTTGCTACGGTAGTCCCGCTCAACTCGAGAGGAATCGCAGATCGCAGACATTTGGTCCACGTGCTAGGCTGATAAGCCAACGGCGCGAGGCTAAAATAGGAGGGATTTCGGCTGAACGCCTCTAAGCCGGAATCCCGCCTTAAATCTCAGCACCACTGCGATGGTAGGCTACGATAGGGTTGGGACCTGGGGCGCGCTTTCCAGCCCGACCCGGTCGAGCCGCAGAAAGAGGTCTCTGCCGTCCGCCAATCAAAGCGGGCGGGAAGCTGCCCGATATTCACCCCATACGGCGTTGAGGTGTGAAACCACTAGTAGAAGACTTAGTTCTCGGTCGGTGTGTCGTAAGCAGTAGAGCAGCCACCTCACTGTGAACTGTTAAGACACAAGCCCTTTATCATGAGATATGTCTGCACACCAGGCGAACAACATATCCGTGCCATTACCAGGCTTGTCCCCTGGTTAAATGCACTACTTCGAGAGGAATCGCAGGTCTCTGACATTTGGTCCACGTGCTTGGCTGATAAGCCAATGGTGCGAAGCTACCCCCTGAGGGACTACTGCCGAACGCCTCTAAGCCAGAATCCCGCCCTAAATCTCAGCACCACTGTGATGGGAGGCCACGATATGGTTGGGACCTGGGGCTCGCGTCTCATTCCGGCGCGGTCGAGCCGCAGAAATGCACCTGGCCAAATGCACTCCTGTCTCGCTTATTACCTCTGTCTGCTATCAGTCATCCCAATGGACGCAGAAGAGATGCAGTCCAGCCCTATTGTGACGACGTCCCAGGTGGCGGGGAATGCAAGGCGTGCCATCACTGCAGATGAGCCGAGAAAATAAAGGGAGCAATGAGATACCTCACTCAAATGCATATGCTACGTTTCTGGCAGGACGTGACGATCCTGAGACACAGTCACACTGGACTGCCTCTCTTCTGGAATAGTACAAACTAGTACATAGTCCATCATATCATTGCCAAAACCCTATAGACACGAGTGGGGAAGACTCGTTAGTCCTGCAAGACAACTTTCCTAAGAGAGACAACTCTGACCAAAAACAACTGCTGCCTTGCAGATAGGCTGGGGACAGCCAAAGGCTAAGGAGGGCAAACCTACAGAAACGCCTTTTGAAGTCGGATGCACTGAGCCACAGGCTTAACAAAATAAAACAGTGCAACGTAAATATCGATGTAAACAGCGTACGACGAAGAAGAAAAAGACCAACTCCAGACACATGTACAGACTCTAGTACGTCTTCGATTTGAAATCATCGATAACAGTATCGATTATAAATTATTTTCGTGTGTGGTAGTACACATACAATAACGTGTAGTTGTAGTAGCCAGTTTTAGAACGGATCAACATAGTTGCATTTCAAACATTGCAGTCGGGGATGAAGTGTTAGAGCTTCATTGAACAGTACTTTTTTTTAAATGGTAATGTGGCAAGTTACAGTCTTCGATGACTGTGTCTCTAACAGTAATTCATTAACTAATTTGCCATTTAGTTGGCGTGTAGCGATATTTTTAGCGTTTAGAGATATTCTTTGGCGCATAGAGATATTTTTTAGCGTTTACTGCCCCAACTGTTTCAATACCTCCAAATTTGCTTTCTACTCTCTCCAAGAAATGCGATCTATTCTTCTATATATACATTTTGAAGGCTAAATACTTTTTTCCAGCGTGTTATTCATTGTCCATGTTTCTGCGCCATAAAGTAGTGACGAGTATACATAACATCTCACAATTCTCAGTTTCAAATTATAATTTATCTGTTTGGATTTCAATATATGTCGCATATTGTCGAAAACCATTTTAGCCGGACCTATGATATTTCTTATTTCTTTTACACAGCTGCCATCTTTCATTATTATGTACCCTAGACAGGAGAAACTCTATACTTGTTCAAGTACTTTATCTTTTATTTTGTATCTGCAAACATGGTTACATGTCATTTTCCCCAATTATCATAGTTTTAGTTTTATTTTTGTTCATGTCTAATCCAAACTCATGACTTATTGTGTATAGTGTTGTCACAAGCTCCTGTAATTGTTGCTCGCTTGTTACCATTAAAACCATACAAGTAGAACGCACAGAATAACGCTATATCTTGTATCTGTCGTTCATATTACAATTCTTCCATTGTGCTCTGTTGTCGTTGCTGGCTCATTTTCCATTTCTGCTCGCACTCTTCTTCACCAAAGGCTACCCTTATCTTCCATCATCAGCTAATCAACTAAAGCATTTATTTGTATTGTTTTTAACAACGACAGCGCCGTGGAAAGTACAGCGGCTTGGCTAATGCCGGGCACTAGCGATATTTATAACCTTCCCTGAAGGTCCTTCTTCTTCTTCTTCTTCTTCGTACGCAGTCAGACAGTAACCATTATTTTTTCGAAAAAAGCGGTGGTCATCCTGAGCCTGTCGCCACTGCCATAGAGCTTGTCTTGCAGTTCCACTGGTGATGGCCACATCTGATCTCTATGATCCTCGTATGTCGGGCAGTTCTGCAGCAGATGTTCAGCGGTCATTTTACCAGTACCGAACGGGCATTCGTCGGTACCACCTATCTTCAATTTGTTGAATAGGTGGTACCTCAGTCTGTTGTGGCCAGTGCGAAGTCTGAAGACAACGACCTGCTCTTTTCGGTTCAACTGGTAATAGGCATCGTTTTTTGTGTAACCAGTTTGTTCGGTTTCCCATTTGGTCATGTATCTGGCTTTGATAAGCCGTTTTGACTCTTCGTACGTCATACTAGTATCTGTTTGTGGTAGTCTTGCACCTTCTTTTGCCAGTCTGTCTGCCTCCTCGTTGCCTTGGATGTGCAGTGTGATGGGACCCACTGTACCACTACCCTTTTTGGTGCGGACTGCTGGCACAGTTTGCAGAGTGCTGCTCTTAAGTCATTAAGCTCAGTGTTTTTCTGGCTTTTTAGCGCTGTGACTACGGCGAAAGCATCTGTAAGCAGGACTATATGGCTTTCATTTGCATTGTGTGTCACCATTTCTTCCACTGCCGCCCTTAGTGCCTCTGCCTCCGCTCTGAAATTGCTTGTGAACTTACCAGTAGCGAATGACAGTGTTATTTGTTTGCCATTTGGTAGGTTCAGGAATGCTCCTGCCCCTCCGTTCTGTGTAGTGTTTGTTACAGAATCGTCGGTGTATGCATCGGTCCAGTCCATGCTTGGGTAACTTTTCGATATGAAGCTTAGGGTTGTATCTCTCCTTTCTTTTTCAGTCTGGCAGTTTTTGTTTCCAATACCTGGTATATTTTCTACCACCTCTGGAAATATATCCTGCCTCCAGGTAGGTTTTCGTACAGTAGTGATGGGTTTTGGTGTTGTTAGTGCCTTTATGGGATCTTCGTGCATCTTTGCTTTGGCTATTTCTGCAAAGTTTCTCCGCTTTAGTTTGCCATTTCCCAAATTGTTTAGTCTCTGGTGCATTGGATGGTCAGTCAGTCTTCGGAGTTTCTCTGACTGCAGCTGGGCTCTGCAGTCTCTTCTATCGGTCATGGATTGCAGTTTTGTAATCTTTTCAAATTCTACAATTGGCGTTGACTTCATGCCTCCTGTTTTAACTCTCATGGCTTGGTTGTGAAGTTTGCTAACTTTATTGAAGTTCGCCTTTGCTGCTGTTGTCCATACCGCAATGCCATACTCGAGAACTGGTCTCACTCTTCCAGTGTACAGTTTCTTTAGTATGCCTTCGTCTGCTCCCCAAGCTTGTGCCAGCAAGTTTCCTCATGATTGCCATTCTTTCTCTGGCTCTCATTCGGTTTCTCTCGATCTGACTTTTCCATGTCATGCGCCGATCAAATGTGACTCCCAGATAGATTGGGTTGTCGTTTGGCTGCAGGAATTTGCCATTTAGACTTAATTTGGTATTTTGGGGTTTTATTGAAAGCGAGAATATTGTGCATGTGGTTTTCTCCTCGTTTATTTTGACCAGCCATGAGTTCGCCCACTCTTCCAGCGATGTTAGGGCCTGCTGCATCCGATTTCTTGCTATGGTGAGATTATTTTCAGAGGTCCACATAGCCAGATCGTCTGCAAACATTGAGCTATGGACTCTCCTTGGTATATTCTCTGTAATGTCGTTTATATATACCAGGAAGAGTGTGGGTGACAGTACTCCCCCTTGGGGTACTCCCTGCTCGAGTGTCACATTTTTGCTCATCTGCCCTTGTACTTGGACTCTGGCCGTTCTTTGTTTGAGGTAGTGGTTGATCCACTTGTACATTTTCCCACAAACATCACTTCTTAGCTTTACTCTAAGTCCATCTTTCCAGACTTTGTCAAATGCCTTTTCCAGATCCACCCAAACAGCTACTGTGTGTTTCTGTGCCTGGTAGGCATCTTCTATCTCCTGGGCTATGAGGATGACCTGATCCTCAGTGGATCTGTGCTGTCTAAAGCCGGCTTGCTGTGGAATTAGTATTCGTTTTTCTTCCAGATGCCACATCAGTCTGGTGTTTATCATTCGTTCCATCAGCTTGCCGACACAGCTCAGTAGGCTGATGGGCCTGTATCCATTTGGATCTGTTTTGTCCTTTCCTGTTTTTGGTACTGGTACCAGTATTGCGTCTTTCCATGCATGGGGTACAATTCCCCTTTTCCAGCTTTGGTTAAGGACCGATAGCAGTTTCCTCTTCGCTGTTTGGCCCAGCCCCATCAGCATTTCGTTTGTTATCCCGTCTTTTCTGGGATATTTCCTTTTCTTTAATGTTCTCATAGCCTCTTCCATTTCGCTCATTGTTAATTTGGCCATCATGTGCTCTTCAGGTGCCGTATTGATGTTGTCGTGCCCCTTTAGCTCTTCGCTAATGTCTGTATGCTTATCTGCAGGGACCTCGATGTGGTTTGCTCTGGCATAGTGATCGACAAAAGCGTTTGCGGCTTTCTTACCTGTGAGCAAGTTTTCGCCCTGCTTGATGGTAATTTGTTTGTTTGACGGCGTTTCGTCGTTCATGGCTCTGACTAGCTTCCATAGCTTGTTCCCGTCTTTGTCCAGGTTTAGGCTTTCCGTTTTGTTTTTCCAGCTTTCTATTGCTGTTTGCTTGAGAGTATATTTGTATTTCGCCGTGGCGGCTTTGAGGGCGATGTTTGCCTCCATAGATTGTTCTCGCTCTGCCATGTTCCTAGCATTTGTTACTGCATCTTCCGCTTTCTGCAACTCATCATTCCAGTAGGGCTTATAGTTTTTCCTAGCTTCTCTTGGGATGGTTTCAGTGGCGGCTTGCATTATTGCCTTGCTTAGGCTTTCCACCATGGGCTTCATTTTTGTGTTTCGTGTGTTGATGGTTTCACACAGCCCATCTGTCAGGATTGCAAATCTGTCCCAGTCGGCTCGTTTGTAATTCCAACGTGGGAGCGGTTTTGCTTCATGTGGGCCTACTTCCATGTCGATGATTAGCCTGATCGGCCTGTTGTCGCTACCTGCCAGTTGGTTTAGCACCTGGCGGTCTATTTTATGGTGTACCCTGAAGGTCCAATCTATGAATATTTCCTGAGACAATGCTTTACAAAGTTGACATTATGTGTATTGTGTTGCGAAATATTCTGGGCTGTTCTAAAAGGAGCGGGAACGGTGCTGGTCTAAGAGGACGTCGAAGCATATATATGCGTCATCGTTGAATTGGAGATACATTGAGGAAAGCAACATTTCATGGTGATTATGTCTTTTTGGTGCTGGTGAAAAGCTGTGACGTTGTTATGGGGCTTGTAGAGTCAAGGTTAAGGATTTTCAATGGCTTTAATAGTGGCTATCATCAGGTAGCCTGTCCTTTATTGGACGTCGCTGCCATCACAGTCTATCTGATAGAAATTCATTACCTTGCCAAAAGTCCATCCTCGGGCACAATCATACCAGGCATTCCTGGATATCTTGGCGCCATCGCCTTATTGGTTTTCTTATTCCTGGCACTATACCTTCCATCACTGTTCTCTCGAGACCGTTGTGTCTCTTGGTGTGACCAAAGTATTTACATTTTCTACCCAAAATGGGATTGATAAACCAACCTTCCTCTATGTTCAACTCTTGCTGAATGTCTATATTTGTGTTTTTCTCTGTCCAGTGTATTTTGGGGATATTTTGACTCAAAGGATTCAATTCTTTGTCTAGACGCTTTGGAAATCGTCCATGATTCGCAGCCATAATCTGTCACAGGAAAAATACTAGCTCTCAACACTTTTACTTTCGTCCTTTTGTTGGTACGCTGGTCATGGTTTACCTGGAAGAGCTGTTGTGGTCATTTTCAAATTTTAGGTCACGTGACATTTGAGATAGCTAGTGGGATAGCCTACATTCGTTCTCACTTGTTTGGTGCAATAGGAGTATGCTATCCATGGCTGCAAATGGACTCTCTACGTGCAATATAAGCATCGTCTTCTGATCCTCCAACCGTAGGAAAGCAATTTACCCACCCTACATTTCCCAAGTATATATATGGCCCAAAGCGTGGAAACGATCTGTGTACATCCCCATACCTAAGAATAGGAATCTAAAGGTATGTACAAACTATCGCACCATCACCTTGATAAGCCACGCCAGCAAGATATTATTGCGTTTCATTTTGAATAGAATAGAAAGAAAGCTTGACTATGAAATAAACGAAACGCAAGCAGGGTTCAGGCCAGGAGGAGATACAAGAGAGCATATCTTTAAAATGAGAGGCACAATTGAGAAGAGCAGATAATTCAACTCGGACCTGTATGCACGTTTTATAGAGTACACCAAGGCCTTTGACTGTGTAAAAATATCAGCAAATGTGAAATATTATGAAAGATATGGTCTTCCCAACACATCTGGTTCACTTAATAGAAACCTTCTACAGAGGGCAGCAAGCAGCCGTCAGAATACATAAACTTCTGATTTGTTTGAGATACTCAAAGGGGTCAGACAGGACTGCATTCTTTCACCATGCCTGTTCAACATATATGCAAAAAAGAACATCCGGAATGTAAAAGCAGATATAACTTTTACATACTTTGATCCTTTCACAACTGGAGGAAAAGATATACCAGAAATACCATATATCTGCGACACAGTTTCGATCTCGCACAGCGCCAAGGGCCTAGAACAATTAATAACGTGTCCAGAAACACAGTGAAGCCCAGAATCTCTACCTGAATACAAAGAAAACTAAGAAAATGACAACTGATAAGAGAAAATTCTAACCTAAAATCGAGATCGCTGGTGAAGAGATAAAAAGGTTACTCATTTTGAATATCTGGGATCAATACTAAGCAACAATGGAGACTGTACAAAGTAAGAAGAAGTAAGAAGACGACTGACTATCACAATGCAGAAGATAAGGAGTATGCAGAACCGATGGCATAATACAAACAAAGAACTAAGACTAAAGATCCTAAGAACATGCATTTTTCCAGTGCCAACCTATGGATGTGAACCGTGAACAATTACACAAGCAATAAAAGCCAAGATAGGTGCTTTTGAGACACAGTACTACAGAAGAGTCCTGACAATCATATGGACAAAGAAAGAAACAAACAAATCCACTCGGCAAGACCTGAATGTAGAGGAGAATTTGCTCAAAAATGATGTAATCTCACAAAAACTGAGGTATTTTGGGCACGTCAAACGACACAAGGGACTGGAGAAAGTGGTTATAAAGGTATGGTCACTGGAAAGCGAGGCAGATGTCGACCGAGACGACAATGGACCCAGGACAACAAGGAGACGCTGGATTTGACCATAAAACAGACCGTAACAGCTGCCAGACGTCAGCGTTTCATGCAGAAATGCTGTCATGAGGGGGGCGTTCTGCAAAGGATATGCTATATGCTACATGATGATCGTGATGAGCAAGTCCTTTGCAGAACGTCGCTCACACAACAACCGATGGGTAAGACTCTATCTCTAGTCAGAACGTCCCTCTCACAACAGCCGATCTGTAAGACTCTCTATCTCTAGCCAGAACGTCCCTCTCACAACAACCGATCTGTAAGAATCTATCTCTAGCCAGAACGTCCCTCTCACAACAGCCGATCTGTAAGACTCTCTATCTCTAGCCAGAACGTTGCTCACACAACAACCGATCTGTAAGACTCTATCTCTAGCCAGAACATCCCTCTCACAACAGCCGATCTGTATGACTCTCTATCTCTAGCCAGAACGTCCCTCTCACAACAGCAGACCTGTAAGACTCTATATCTCTAGCCAGAACGTCGCTCTCACAACAGCCGACCTGTAAGACTCTCGATCTCTAGCCAGAACGTCCCTCTTAAAAAAGCCGATCTGTAAGACTCGTTCTCTAGCCAGAACGTCGCTCTCACAAGAGCCTATCAGTAAGACTCTCTATCTCTAGCCAGAACGTCGCTCTCACAACAACCGATCTGTAAGACTCTCTATCTCTAGCCAGAACGTCGCTCTCACAACTGCCGATCTGTAAGACTCTCGATCTCTAGCCAGAACGTCGCTCTCACAACAACCGATCTGTAAGACGCTCTATCTCTATCCAGAACGTCGCTCTCACAACAACCGATCTGTAAGACTCGGTCTCTAGCCATAACGTCGCTCTCACAATAACCGATATGTAAGACTCTCTATCTCTATCCAGAACGTCGTTCTCAAAACAGCCGATCTATAAGACTCTCAATCTCTGGCCAGAACATCGCTCTCACAACAGCCGATCTGTAAGACTCGATCTCTAGCCAGATCCTCGCTCTCAAAACAGCCGATCTGTAAGACTTTCGATCTTTAGCCAGAACGTCGCTCTCACAACAACCGATCTGTAAGACTCGATCTCTAGCCAGAACATCGTTCTCAAAACAGCCGATCTGTAAGACTCTCTATATCTAGCCAGAACATCGCTCTCACAACAGCCGATCTGTAAGATTCGATCTCTAGCCAGAACATCGCTCTCACAACAGCCGATCTGTAAGACTCGGTCTCTAGCCAGAACGTTGCTCTCACAACAGCCGATCTGTAAGACTCTATCTCTAGCCAGAACATCGCTCTCACAACAGCCGGTCTGTAAGACTCTCTTTCTCTAGCCAGAACATCGCTATCACAACAGCCGGTCTGTAAGACTATCGTTCTCTAGCCGCAACTCCCATCTTTGTCCTTGTCATCTTCAGGACCTCCGTGATGTCTTGTGTCTCTTCTCCTCGGTCTGCCTCTGGCCCGCTTCCCAGCCACTATACCTTCCTGTATCGTTCTCTCCGGGCCATCATGGCGTTTGATGTGGCCAAAATATGTTATCAGGAGCAGATTTTTACTAACCAATTTTCTTCGTTATCCAGTTCTTGCAGGATATCTGCATTTATCCTTCCATGGTATTTTGAACACCTTCGTGTAGCAATTTATTTCAAAAGATTCCATACTTTTCTTTAGTAGTTGTCTGGTGGTCCCCGTTTCACAGCCGTACGTTGCCACTGGGAAGATACAAATTGAGAAGATTGAATATGTTTGTAATTTGATTAGAGTTCTGCTATAAGTTTCTCGTTTGATTGAACCTCTGAGCCATTCTCAGTCTGACTTCCTTCTTGCAGCCTCCATTGTTGTTTGAGCCGAGATAGTCAAAACTTGTGACTTTCTCAATTTCCTGTTGATCTAGAATAACTTAAAGTATTGGTCTTTGTCATGTCCGTGTTGATTATTTTTTTTTACTTATATTCAGGTATACATTTTGGTATTCGCTGTGTTGTTCTACCGACAGGATCATCTGTTCCAGTCCCGCAGCGATCTTTGAGAGAACAACTGAATCAACTGTTATCTCATCTATATAAAACATAATCATCCATTTGGTGTCTGACTCGTCTACTAACCGAGAAAGAGATATTTCGTGTGCGGATCTAATGGCTCAGCAGATAGATGAGACATGACATGATCTAAAAGAGCAAGTGATGGAGAGTTCTTTCATCTAGCGCCATTCTGTGTTAATTGTAATGCCAAGTCGTTGCATCTTTAACGTGTTTCCAGCGCATGAATTTGGTCCGTAGGGTAAAAATCTTAACGTCCATGGATTTAGTTTCGCTAAGCCAATTTGTGGAAGTGAACTCACTCTTACCAGTAATGACTCCAATTAACGCTATCAAACGAGCACACAAATGTAATGACCATGTATTCCAGATACTTCCCACTTCCAACATTCATCCAATGCTGTGAGTGTAGATCACAAGCTTCAGTCCCTACGGAACCATTTCTTGGTTAGATTGTCAGGGAGACGATAACGAGAAACGCATTCACTTTAACAAAACGTAATAATACAAATGCATTTGAGTACATGAGGATATGATGTCAGAATGACATACACAAGCTAAATGCAGGCAGAAAGAATGTCAAAAACATATGAAGATATAGCATTCACCAACTGACTGCTCAGAAATGAAAGGATGTTTCTATGAATGAATCTTAGATATCTGACATCATCATTATAATTATGTATCAATCTGTTGCCTTTTAGAACATAGGCTCGCAACATTATCATCAGTCGCCGTCTCCGCAACAGAAGTTGACGGTAATGGATCTCCATATGTCCCTGTCTCGCGTCAGGCTGGTACATGCAGTCAAACTGTGTCCTGGCCGCTTCCAGATGATATATGTCCATCTGTAAATCTGTCCCCCTTTGGGTATCTTGTCCGGTACTGTGCCCTCCAAAATAACCTTTAGCAGATTGTCATGGCGTTTGACATGACCAAAACATTGTATTTTTCTGATCTGTATTTCCGTCAGAAGTGGTTGTTCCACCTTGAGTTGTTCCAGAGTTTTATTATTGGTTTTCTTATCTTTCCAAGTAACGTGTCCAAGTCTTCTGAATACCCACATTCCAAAGGTTTCAATACACTTTTCCATTTTCTTTGTCATGGACCAGGTTTCTACTCAATCAAACTGAATGTCCATAGCATTTTATGATTCTCATGTTTAAGATCTGAGATATCTGAGAGATCTGAGAGATCTGCTGTAACATGTGTTTCTGACCATTGCAATTCTTTTTAATGGTGACCCTTTCGCATCTGCCGTCATCTGAAATACATTCGTCAAGAAATACATTCGTCAAGAAATACATTCGTCAAGAAATACATTCGTCAAGAAATACATTCGTCAAGAAATACATTCGTCAAGAAATACATTCATCAAGAAATACATTCGCCAAGAAATACATTCGTCAAGAAATACATTCGTCAAGAAATACATTCGTCAAGAAATACATTCGTCAAGAAATACATTCGCCAAGAAATACATTCGTCAAGAAATACATTCGTCAAGAAATACATTCGCCAAGAAATACATTCGTCAAGAAATACATTCGCCAAGAAATACATTCGTCAAGAAATACATTCGTCAAGAAATACATTCACCAAGAAATACATTCGTCAAGAAATACATTCGTCAAGAAATACATTCGCCAAGAAATACATAGCTTGATACTACATGTGCATTCTACCTGTTGTTGCTTTCTTGAGCTCCGGCCACGATATTCCATTTGTACTGACTTCCTCTTTAAATGTTCTCCACCACCTGTTCCTTAGCTTTCTTACTCGTCTGTGTCTATGTCGGTTTAAATTCATCGTATGTCTAGTTATGATGTCTAGTTTTTATATGAGAGTCTTATCAATCATCACCTTTTCTCTCTTTTATCCGCCTGCATTGGATGTTCCTTTTTTCGTGTCCACAAATCTGTGCTGGTCAATAGTTATGGTCATATAGCACGAAGTATGCTATGAAGAAACTTGTGAATGAAGGTCTGCACTTTTTTTTTGGGGGGGGGGGGGGGGGGGGGTTTTAATTGCGTTCGCCTTATTTCTCTATTTCCCAAGGCGGTGTGCGTTGCACTGTGGTTTTTATTTTGCACCTGTCGGCCCAGTGCATTCGACTTCAGCGTGCATTTTATGTAAGGGTCTGCTTCCTCCTGCAATTATTAAGTGGTAACGGCCTGTACTGTGATGGGAATCGAATCCAGCCCCTTCGGGTAGTGAGACGTGTCACTTAACCACTAGCCCACGCCCTCTGAAATCTGAATGTGATACCTATAGTCATATGTCATGTTTCAGAGCCGTATAGAAGGGCTGGGCTTATATTCGTGTTCTGGGATTAAGATGCTGATCAGCGCATGAGCTGCAGCGGTCAGCAACCCATAGCGTCAGGGTCAGCGAACCACCAGAGCTGCAAAGACCCTTCTACACCTCCACGCGATGATCCTGGATAACAGGCTGCAACAGAGCAGAGTAGCTAAGGAGAAGGGATCGAAGAGGGAATGCTAACCCGCAACACACAACATGCTTGTTGATGTCGAATGTGTTGGACCGAAAGGTGCAAATATCGAAGTCAAGCTGTAAACTACAACACAACGCATTCTGTTCTCTGGACTACATTCTGCTACGTGAGCCCTTTTTAAGGGATGGTAGAGGAAGGTTGGGAACGGACGAAGCTAAGCCAAGCCATATTCGTTTTCTCAATAAGCTAATTTTAATCTTCGCCATGAATGCTGACAAGTTTCATATTTGGAGACGAGATTTGAAAGGAAATACGACCTTGTTAATCCTGGGGTTAACATTTTGGTTTGGTCCTCTTCTGTATCAATGTCACTTCCCAAATGTGAAACATTGTTATATAGATATCTATTATCTGAGAATTATGGATTCTCTTACTGTTTTATTTATTCTTGTTTCACTCACAGTAATCTGCAATCACATCATTGCTTCTTCATATGTTAGCCTGTTCATATATTTAAGTGTATGTCCTGCTGCTTTTATGCCCCAACATACATATATCATATGCAAAATCGGAGCTGCTTATCAAATATTCCTAGCAACTCTATGTGCATGCCCTTTGCTATGACCATGAGAAAGATTGTTTGAGATAGTAAGGCATCCCTGCCTGGCGCTAATTTGAACTTCCAATGGGTCTGACAATTAGCCGGTGTCAATTATTGTATGTGGTCTCTTCATAGAAAGAACGTATGCGTCTTATAAATGTATCTAGTATTCCATCGAACTGTCTCAGAGAAAGCGTGCCGCTCAAATAATCAGAACGTACAACGCCTCCCCAGCCGACTTTTCACGAGAGTGCCCCGGGTGCAGCAAAGTCTACCGTATGAGCATTCTTATTTAAAACATTTGAGAACACATCTACGGAGCAAAATTATCATGATATCACCCTCTTCTCTTTCGATGAACAATTATTATTACACTAACAACATCTCCATGTCAGTCTATCTCTACAATACAAAACAAAAGCAACAGAACTTTAACAATTAAAGGAAAACCCTTTTCCCGCACCCCTTTCCTTTCCTCACATTCACATTCAATTTTGTTTTACAACTCGCCAGACTTTTTTTCAATCTTAATCCAAACCGAACATTCAAAAGAGCTTGTATCTTCCATTTTCAGCCGCTTTTTTACACTATTATCACATCTCATGCTCCATCTCGCCCATCCCTCTCCTCACTTCTTCAACATGGTCCTCAAGAATCGCTTCAAACCGCTCATCGCTTCAAACCGCTCATCGCTTCGAACCGCTCATCCCTTCAAACCGCTCATCCTTTCAAACCGCTCATCCCTTCAAACCGCTCATCCCTTCGAACCGCTCATCCCTTCAAACCACTCATCCCTTCAAACCGCTCATCCCTTCAAACCGCTCATCCCTTCAAACCGCTCATCCCTTCAAACCGCTCATCCCTTCAAACCGCTCATCCTTTCAAACCGCGCATCCCTTCAAACCGCTCATCCCTTCAAACCGCTCATCCCTTCGAACCGCTCATCCCTTCAAACCGCTCATCCCTTCAAACCGCTCATCCCTTCAAACCGCTCATCCCTTCAAACTGCTCATCCCTTCAAACCGCAACCCCTTTCAAATCGCCCACCACCGTCTTTCCCTCTTTCAGCAAATGTATTCCCTCTCTACCCTCCTGCCGGTCTGTCCATCTCATATCAATTCCACCATGTTCATTCAGAACTGTTAGCGAAATTCATAATTGTAATGGGTACTACGTCATATTGCAGTACTTTGTTTTATGATTAGATTTGATTGTAAGTAAGTTATTTTCCATCGCAAACGATGCCAGCCACAACATCAGACGATTTTGTCTTAATAATGTTATGGTCATTATATTTGGATTTTAGTGAGGAAGTGAATACGCTGGTCATCATCTCACTCTCTGTTCCCGAGTTACCTTCGAGCAGTGGCGAGACGACTGGATGTAGCTCGGGAATCAGACACTCTGATCTTACCTTCCGTGAGATCAGGTATCGCTTGAAACTTGAAGGATTCGATCGTCTAGCGTTTCTGTTGATCACTGTGAGAGGCGTGTGCCTTAACCGCTTGACCTCAGCAACCTCCGTAATGAGATTTGATTGTAAATTAGATTAAAACCCACCACCTCCAAGTATAATACACCTTAACCCAAAACCTACCTAACTCTTCCATTTATCTCAACTTGTCATGCAGGATTCAGATATAGATTCCAGATCTGCCTCATTTTACCAGCGACACCCATGTCATATTTACCACGAGCATCGCTTCGTATCCTAGCGCCTAGGGCAAAACGCCATTTTAACCCACTTATGTTGACATCATGTTTTCAATCAGACAATCGAATTTCACCGGCAAACACTGGTCGGCAGACAGGTCTACACTTGATAAATTATCCGTGTATGCATACACACATGCATACTTACATACATATACACACATGTACACAAATGTATTCATATACATACAAACACATACACGCATACACAAACATACACCCACATGTATACATACATACACACACACATACACACATGTACACAAATATATACACACATACATACAAACACATACACAAACATACACCCACAGGTAGACATACATAAACACACACACACATACGTACATACGTTCGCACGCACGCGTACATACGCATACAAATACACATACATGCGCACACACACATACATACACACTAGACACATGCATACACACACTGTACCCATACATACAGACACATATACAATACAAACATACATACACAGACGCACACATAACTTGGCCAATACATCAATGACACATATTGATATTGTAACTTGGCTGTAAACAACCATATTATTAATTTGGTCCGTTTCAATTGTGATTCCAAATATTCGTTGCAACCTACAGCGAGTCTGTGTAGGAAACTCTGATTCAGACCTCAATTGTGCGCTGTTCAAGCTCATCCCATGCCGGTTTCATGCCCTCTGCCATGAAGTTTTAGAGATGGCAGCAAAGTAGGCTCAATAATTTAATTCTCATGAGCTGCTCCAATGAGGATAGTTATTCTCTTACCGGCGACAACTGGAGTATTCACTCGAATGTTTTATCTACAACAGGGAACAGTTTTTCATCCGTAAAAAATATTAAGCTGCCTTTATGATCTGGGAAGCGATGCACCGGGATCTTTGCACCTTGAAAGCCGTAAATCTTTGTTGCATTCACTGATGGTTCGTTGTTTCTGAAAACATGTCAATTCAAGTTAATTGTTGGTGATTCCGATAGCGGCTCTTTGAGAAGTGCATATATGGCGCGTAATAGATGTGTTGAGCTATTTGTCAGTATGTCTGAACCAATCTAGGACAACCTGTTTCCCTTCGTCATCAGTGATGAAATGCTGACATCCCAGGAATTATTTTAAGGGTCCAAACAGGTAGAAATGTGGGCCGTATGAGGTCGAGCGTTATCTTGCAGGAGCAAGACGCCCTTTGTGATCAATCTAGACCGTCTTTTTCCCGCAAACGGTTATGCACTTCACACAAAACTCGTATGTACTGTCCACTTTTGATAGTGGCACCACAGGGTAGAAAACCAAAATGAATGACGTCAAGTTTTTCCCAGAAGACACTCGATATCACTTTACCTGCAGACACAATTGTTCGACATTTTGTGGATGGTGGTGATTGCGTATACTTCCATGGCTGTTATGCACGTTTCGATTCAAGATTATAATGATGCGCCCAGCTTTCATCTTAGGTAATAAAGCGATCCAATAAGTCATGCCCTTCCATGTGAAGAAGTTCCTTTAATTCAGTGCAGGATTTGAACCTTTTTCCTGGGTCAAAAGCGAAAAGCTGTCTTGATACATTTACACTAACCTTCCGTAAACGCAAATGACCACGAACAATAGTGTTCACCGTACCCAGAGAAAGCCTTTTTGTGCAATGTTGCGAAAGACAATGCCACATTTTCCAGGATAAGGAGTTACATAATATGAATATTCACATGCATGACTGTGGTGGGTTGAGAGCCATCACGACCAGGCTCATTAATCATGGATGTACTGCCTTCTCTCAATCGTTTACATCAATCAAATATATTACTGTGACTAAGTGTCTCATCACCGTATTGTGATTGCAGTCTTCGATAAATGTACGTTGGATTCACGCCTTTTATTTAAAAGGAACATCATCACAACACGCTGGCTATTCAAGCACTAACATTGTTCTCCGCCATTAATATGTATCTATCACGCGATTGGCCTATGGCATGTAGGCTACCTAGCAGTAGCAGGATACAAGTGGATCTAATTATAGTAGTTCCAGCACGTTATAAGATATTTAGGTAGAACTAGTACAAACGTCCTGGTTCCATTTGAACTTCCCTTATATATATATATACACACACACACACACACACATACACACACACTCACACAAAATTGAGAATTGATCTAGTGCACGCCTATCTGTGTATCCAGTGTTTGCCGGTGAAATTCGATTGTCTGATTGAAAACATGATGTCAACATAAGTGGGTTAAAATGGCGCTTTGCGCAAGGCGCTAGGATACGAAGCGATGCTCGTGATAATTATGACATGGTGTCTGGTCAAATGAGGCAGATCTGGGATTTGAAGCAAGCATGGATGAGTTGAGATGGGGAAACATTTTGGCATGGCGCGGGGGTGGGGGTGGGGGGGTGGTTTGGATACGGTGAAGTTGGCGATGGGCTATAACTCAGCTCTTGTTGCCAGTCAGTTCAGTTCGACGATCTACAAATACTAATGTCGCTAGGATGTCTGAATCTGAAGAAAATAAATGGCTGAGTTGATGTGGGATGAATGGACTGGCCGGTTGAGAGAGAGTGAAGAATGGATAAATTGTATTGGTAGGAGGGGTGGGGGCGGCGGAGGGAGCTGAGGGCTGTTTCAAGACATCGACATATTGAATCAGTAATTGAGGGATGGTTCGAAAAATCGAGAAGTTATGAAGGGACAGAACATGAGGGGGACAGAACATGAGGGGGACAGAACATGAGGGGGACAGAACATGAGGGGGGACAGAACATGAGGGGGAACAGAACATGAGTGGGACAGAATGTGAGGGTGACAGAACATAAGGGGGCAGAACATAAGGGGGACAGAACATGAGAGGAACAGAACATGAAGGGGGACAGAACATGAAGGGGACAGACTATGAGTGTGACAGAACATGAAGGGGACGGAACATGAGGGGGACAGAACATGAGGGGGACAGAACATGAGGGGGACAGAACATGAGGGATAGATGAGTAGTTCGATGGGCCGGATGAAGATGGAAGAAGCGGGACATTTGAGATGGAGGATGTGGATTGAGAGAGAATAAATTGGCGGGTTTGGCGGTCGAGACAAAATGGAACTGGGATTTGAAGCAGGGGAAGGGGGCGAGAAGAGGGGTAATCTGTAAATGTTAAACCGCTGTTTATTTTATTTTGTGCCGTTCGAATGACAGACAAATGGTCTGCACGAGTCGGCTTTATTGATAATAGTTGCTAATCGCAAGCGAAGATGGTGAAATCTTCAGACGTGCTGATGGAGGTGTTATCACATGGCAATAAAATCAAATTCTGGAACGGCAGTCTTGAAGGACAGTGTGTGGTCTTTAACAGCGGAGATGAATTATTAGCTTCGCATTGCTCCAGCTCGTGTCCTTGCCATATGATCTCTTTTTTTTTCCTCTTGACTAATCAGATGGAAGATATCTACTTTAGTTTTTTTGGGGAGGATTTGGTGTAAGAAGATTTTGCTTACTGGAGGCTGAATATGCAGCACAGTAAATGGACTGATATTATCAGGGTCGAAACACCAGAGCTGACCCAGACCCTATTCAACCTCCAAACGGCCACTATAAAAACAGAATACAGAGACTATAGGGATCGCATTGGGAAATCAAACCGATTATCACAAAATTCAGCCAAACCGGGTGTGTCAGACCAAAGGCCCATATATTGTACCTCGCTAAAAACTACAACACACCTTCAAAACTTCCCTTTCAGGACGGACACCGAAGATGAAGAAGAAAGTAATACCTACTTAGTTTTGCAATGGTGTTTGTTAGATTGTATTTCGCATTAAAGCGTGTTCATTATGCCCAAACTGCAGTGTCGTGGCAACTATCAACTGCCTCGCCCATGTTTTCGTTGGTTAGTTGTTGGAGTATTTGTTGAATGGTTAAACCACTTCCACACAGGTTGCCTTAGGCGAATATTCTACATCCGATGGCAAGATCGTGTCACTGACATCGAGGTTCTCTCGAGGGTTAGCATGCCCAGCATCCATGCACTGCTAGAAAAAACACGACTAGGATGGGCCGGACACCTCGTCCGTATGTCAGACGAGCGGCTCCCAAAGAATCTTCTATACGGCGAGCTGAGAGAGGGATGGCGCGAGAGAGGGCGCTCAAAGAAACATTTTAAAAACTGTCTGTAGGAACCACTGAAAAGTTGCCAGATAGATATGGACACCTGGGAATCCCTTGCGCAAAACAGATCTGACTGGAGAAGCGCAGTCAAAGCGGGTGTAGCTACCAGCGAAGACCACCGTGTTGTGAAAGCCCAGAGCAGACCCGAGACACGGAAATCTCAAACAGCGGGAACACCATCACCTTCAACTGACCTCGTTTGCCAGTTATGTAGCCTTGTTTTCTTGTACAATCACATCCAACATGGAAATCTGTGACTGGGATGATGATTGCGGTCCTCATCGACAAGGATGGGCAGCTATTATTATTATATGTTGAATACCAGTGGTGCAAATATAGTACCTTGCGTTTCTACCAGCTTTTTTGTTTGTTTCCAAGGTCGATGTAGAAACGCAAACTTTGTTGTAGGCATTTTAATAGTATGATAAGGCCCCGTCTTTTGTGTATTGGCATGTCCTGTTGTCTATCCTTCCGTGGTTTACTCCGTCGTTCGTAACTTATAGGTCAACACATGCCACTCCAGTGATTTCTTTTCGCTCGTTTCGATCTTCGATTAGTTTGATCAGATTCAGTAACTGACTCCAGCATGATTTTCCAGATCTGAAACCAGCTTGTTCTGTGGTTATTTGTCCGTGACCTGTCGCGCCGAAACAATACAGGATCATTCTCTCCAGGACTTTGTTTAGGGGGCAGAGTAGAAAGATGGGTCAGTAGCTCTTGTGATCCGCTGGTTCTTTTCCTGGGTTGTGTAGTGTAACTACCCAAGGATTTCTCCATGTTTTCAAGATTTGTATTGTTGGGATTCTCATTTCATTATATGGATACCCACATCAATTTTAATGGGACGTGCACTTTTACAATAACGAACTGAATAATCAAGGCAAAATCAGCTTTCCGGAGTACGAGGGGAATCTTGTCGAACGAGATCCTATCACTGATTTAAAGAAAGAGAGTTATCGGAATCAGTACTCAGTACTGGAATCAGTTATACGTGGAATCAGTACTCAGTACTGGAATCAGTTATACGGGGAATCAGTACTCGGTACTGGAATCAATTATACGTGGAATCAGTACTCAGTACTGGAATCAATTATACGTGGAATCAGTACTCGGTACTGGAATCAATTATACGTGGAATCAGTACTCGGTACTGGAATCAATTATACGTGGAATCAGTACTGACAAACGGCAACTAGTTGATGATGTTGTTCTTGTTTAATGTCCACAATTAGTAAGCTCAGAAACATGTCATATCAAATCTGAAACACGACACGGATGTGCGTTATCCCCTCTGTTATTTATTATATATATAGACCACATTTGTAGAACAGCCAATTCAAATGAAGGTAGCAACATTGGTCAACTCTTAAAAGAACTTCTAACTGACGATCAAGCATTTATAGCAACTTCAAAGCTACAATTGCAACAACATATTGATAAAATAAATACAAGATAGACTACAGCATGAACATCAACGGTTATTAAACTTTAAGTCATTAAAATGTATAGAATAGTCGGAGACATCAATAGCTACCTTGAAAAGCAGCAAATCAAACAGGTAACGTATTTAATATACTTGTGGAGCACGTTATCAGCAGACAGATGCATCACAGCGGATAACCAACAAAGATGCAATAAGGCAAATCAGCTGATTAGACAATACTTAGTTGCAAGCACGTGACATTAACTACCAAAAGAGTTCATACAACCCCATTTTTGTCTCGATAATCTGCTATCAATGTCAAAACTGGACACTAACATCAATGTCAAAACTGGACACTAACATCAAATTAAAAACGTTACATCCATGCAGAAAAAATTAAATTTCCGCGATAAATTGTGGGCCTAACAAGGAGAGACATGATCAGAAACAATGACATCTTGGAAACATGTGGGAGCAACACCATTATTAGACTATATCAAAAGACAACATATAATATGGTTTTACCACGTAGCAAGCAATCCTACAAGCAATACAATTTATATACAACCGAAGGTCCACCACGAAAAAAGTGGCTTACAGAAATATCTTTGGTGGTGAATGCCATTGTGCATGAGGCCCACAGACGGGCTCGTTCTAGTCTCTTCATAACCTGACGCCGAAAGGCAAAACAGGATAAACGAAAAGAAGAAAAACAGATACAGAATCAGTAAGCAGCTCGGTTGTCTATCCTGAAAAGGTCGTTAAGTGGAGAGTTGTAGCAGCTTTCCTTACATCCAGAGGGAAGGTGAAGGTGGACCACGGTCCACCAGGTGGCTGTGCTATGCTTAGATTCATGAGCATGATGCTTATTTCTACGGGTATCACGTCGATTTACGTGAGCTAGACTGCCTTAAAAACAGCATCTTTCCAGGGAATTGTACATGGAAGAGAGATATTGATCCACCAATCAGCAGACATGCAAAGAAATTAATGGAAACAATGGAAATGTTGCTTTACAAAAGAGTGCTGACAATTGCGTGAACTGCAAAGAAAGCTAATAGCGTAGTTCTTAAGAGGGCACAGGCAGAAAGACAGCTTTTTGAAAAATCAGGACAGGGCAGACATCCTTTTCGGCATGTCTTGAGAAAAAGCGTGTTGGAGCACACGTTGATAACAGACAGAATCGCTGGCAAGAGTGACAGAAGAAGGCAACGAGAGAATTAAAGTGTACATTTTTATTAGAGCACACTTCTGTCCATAATGGTACACGTCAACCAATAGGACACATGTTGACTTCCGCCTGTTGTATTGCGACATTTATTTCCGTTAGGCTCCATGGTCTCGTCATTGGATCCTCTACGGGTTTTACTATTGGCCAAATCAACGTGCAGTAAGCTTATGCGGTGTTCGTGGGATGGCTTCCTCGAAAGCTTTTTCTATAATGTTGATTAACATAAGTAAGCGCTGTTTTGTCCAGGTGGGAAGTGAGTGTGTGTAGTGTGCATGGATTTTATTTATGATGTGCTATTTATAGAGTCTGTTCCCCATTGTGTCTTTACAAATGCTTAAACGTTGCTTTCCTTGAACATTCCTCTTCTAAACCGAAATATTTGCTTGAACATTGAGTAATTTTTAAGTCTACTTAATTAACACGATGTTGTTAGGCCATGTCATCACTTTTAGCTTGCATTGATTGCACATGCCTAATAGTTTATAATTCTCCAATGGGTGTGGTACTCAGGCCCATTGTTTTGATTTGCAATGCTTGGTTTTTAACTTTTATTGTGTCAAAGTTGTATTTGTGTGCAGTTGTCCATGATGCTGTACCATATTAAAGGACTGGTCTCACACATCCAATGCACACCATCTTTAATAGTGACCATCGTCATGTAGCATATCCTTTATAGAAGGTCGCTTCTATCACAGTCTGTCTGAATGAAACTCTATCCCTTGCCAAAACTCCAGCCTCCGTCACAGTCAAACCCAGGCATTCCTGGATATCTTGTTGCCATCGTCTTCTTGGTCTACCCCTTCCTCTTTTGCCTGGCACCATACCTTCCATCACTGTTCTCTCAAGACCGTTGTGTCTCTTGATGTGACCAAAGTATGTACATTTTCTGGCCAAAACGGAATTACTAAACCAGTTCTTCTCTATGGTCAACTCTTGCCGAATGTCTACATTTGTATTCTTCTTCGCTCAGGGTATTCTTAGGATCTTTCTGTAACATTTCAACTGATGGATTCGGTTCATTGTATTTAAGTTTTGGTAATCGTCCCTGATTCGCTGCCGTTAGTTGCCTCAGGAAAAACACAGGTTCTCAAAACCTTCAATGTTGTCGTTTTGTTGGTGCCCTGCCATACTTTCTCCAGGCTGTTCAGTCCCTGCATTGCCATGACTAGTATTCTTCCAATTTATTTCGTGCAGACGCCATTTTGTTGTCCATTCTGGAGCCCATATATTCGAAATGCGTGATCTGATCTATTTCCTCGTTAACAGTACACATATTTGATATTTGATTGCAAGTGAACTGTACGACGACCTCATCATAGCGATATAAAGGCGTAAGCTGACTTGCTATGGCCACATCTCGTGTCTTGCAAATACGATACTACAGGACACAGTACAAGGCAAGCGAAGGCAGGGGCGTTCCAGTAAACTTTGGGAAGACAAACATCTATGAAAGGACTGACCTGTGACCCGAAGAGACACAGCAAGCAACCGCAGTCGGAGAGGGGTGGTGCAGAACTGTGGAGGGGATAGCAGGGATGTCCCAAAGATTTCAAGAGGTACAGGAAGAACTGAAACACGCGTTCAACTTTCGCCAAGAGCTGTTTTGATTTGGCCGGCTGAAATTGCTAAGAACATTGAATAACCAGCGGTCACTGGTTACCGATTCCTTTTCCTTTATTTTTATTTTTTTGCAAACGTTTTTGTGAAATCTGTAAAATAAAGCATTTCACATTTCTTATATTAACTATGGAGCATGAATATGGAATTCACCATTATCTGCAGAAAATCGGAAATAAACGCTGTGCCTTACTGTGTTCTTGAGTTTTCTGTCTCTTTTGTTGCGTTCCAGTATCCAATCCAGCGTCTGTCTGGTTATATTTTTAGATGTCATCCGTTGATAACGTGTTTTTAAAATAACTTCAAAAGTTAAAAAAATGTGTCTTTTTATTCAATAATTTTGCTCATATATCGACATTATTTTGTGATAAACTATATTACGCACAATAATTTCCGATATCTATCTTTTTCATATAATATATTGCACGGAACAATTCTTACCCGATTGAATTATTTTTTACACTCGCTCTAAAGTAAGGATAACTTTGCTTCCAACCATTACATTTCTATGTTGGGGCTCCCTGGGGTTTGCCCACCACAAGCGCAATAGTTATTCCACTGTTAAAATGGAAACGTATTGTCGATCAGACATTCTTTATAGTCTACCTTTTCACTGTCCTAAAACTTCTCTAGGATTTTATATTCTGTAGAAATTGCCTCTGGGGTTTCCTGACAACTCTGTCGATAGTCTCCTCTTGGGCGTCCAATGTCGTGTATAGGTCATTTCTCGGAACTTGAGTACTACGTCTCAGAAAGAGCAGTATTACTGCGGCTATTTTCTCAGTCCAGCAACTCCCATTCAGAAAACAGAATTGCGATTGATGAATTGCTCAGTTTAGTATTGCCCTTCTTCGTTGTTTTGAAATGTCTTTCTGTCATGATCGCAAAGGGAATTCACCGTGTTAGCAGCACTGTCATTCACTTCATGTAGTGTTATAGCCATCAAATGTTATCAGTTTTGTCAAAGGAAATGCTAAATTCAAACGATTTGTAGTAACAATGTTGACTTTCATTTTAATGCGGAGATGGAATACGGAGACCAGAAACAGTTTCAGAAGACAGGACACAGATATTTCAGACAGAACTTTGGAAGATGGCCATAATCGGAGAATGTCAGATTAACATCAAACAAGGCTTGTTATTGCACTGTCGGGAAAATTAATAGAGTGGAACAGAGACTTGCCGCCATTCATGGAGCTATAAAGAAGCAACGACGCTCATCAAACTATCCACGAGGACAGAATGGAGAGACCAGCGCAAAGAATTCAAGCCAGAAAATTAAAGCATAGACAAACATGGCAGAGAGTACCAAACAAAGATCTGAAGTATCAGTACGGAACATTGTTGACTCATGGCTCACTTGCACAGAATGGACTCTATAAACACCGTCAGATGTGATATTGCTGAGCAGCCAAGCAGACACCAGAACATATCCTGCTGGACTGCCCTACATATGCAGACCAAGGAGAAGCACTCTGGACACGGGAAGTTACCATGCATGATAAGTTGTTGGGAACCGTTGGAGACCTGAAACGAGTCTCTTTTGTGAACTTTACTGGGATAGAAGCATAGTATCAGTTGATCGAAGACGAAGAGTTAATAGAAGAATAAGAAAGACGATGTAGAAGAAGAAGAAGAAGTAGAAGAGGAAGAAAGAGAAGGAGATAAAGTAAGATAAGGAGAAGAAGACAACAAGGAGAAGAAACGATTTGCAACAACAGTGTTAACTTTGATTTTAATGAAAAGATGGAATGCGGAGACCAGAAAGTGTTTCAGAAGACAGGACACATTTAAGATAGAAACTGCAAAGATAGCCATTATCTGAGACTGTCAGATGAACATCAGACATGTGCAAGTGTCCCGAGTGGTCCGCCGGGGTCTTTGTGTACGACAAATACAAGGACAAGAATAGCACCACTGTCTCAGAGAGCATGTCGTAGGTTGCGACTAACTGTGTGACATGGCATAAAACCGGCCATGGTTAGGTGGTTTGTTTAAAGCAGTATAGATCGCGCCTAACAGTCTGCAGGTCTACTTTTCTCTAGTGTTTGAGTGTACTAAAATGAAATAGCACATTGGTTAGCCACAGAACGCAGCGAAGTATTAAGCTGCTCAACCTAGCCCGCTTAGCAGGAAATCCTTCTCCCGGCTATATCCAGCTCATACCAGAGCGGGGACCTGCACAGAGGCACCTGCCCCTGTAGAAGTACAGGTCGACTGGGAAGAAAAAAAAACATGCAAGTTATTGTACTGGCGGGAAACTGAATACACTGACATATTTAACACTAACTTGACCATTTGTTGAAGTTGAACTGCACACAGGCATACACACACACACACACAGACACACGTGCGCACACACAATAAAACGTGAGAATATACATGTATATATGTGTGTGTATGTTCGTGTGTGTGTTCGTGTGTGTGTGTGTTTCCATCACAACCGAAGATGATGTCAGCATCAAATTATCTTGTTGCGAGATGTGATCTCATATGAGTGCAAAGTCCGATCATGGGATGGCAGACTCAGCCGCACTTGGGGCACGTGTGGGAAATCTGCTGAGAGGTCATCGTGCCTTCTGTTCTTTCTGATGGCTCGCTTTCTCTGATCCTCGACTCTCAGGAGGTGACATAAATGTTGGAGCTATTCTGATACATTTTTAAGGAGTCCCTGTACAGGTCCGCCACATCACCCCACCCAAAACCCCGACGGGAGTTTGCCTACTCCTGAGCTCATCATACTCCGTCAAATTGAGGAGGCGCTCATAGAGCCTCCAAACATGTCTCGTCCATTGTATCTACGCTTTTTGCATGAGGGTTTTGATGCACAAAATGTGTGTCTTGTTCAGATGTTCAATAAGTCCCATTGTTTAAGAGGTAGAGAAAACGTGTTCAGCTAGGGATACAGTAGACGGGAAGAGCTTATATTGCATTACGGACTTTGTGGAAGTCAAATGAAATTAAAACCATCACCAAAATAAAAATCGTCATCTACAATGTAAATTATGTTCTATTGTATGGCTCTGAAACATGGAGGTCAACACAGGGACTTAAGTTAAAGGAACAGACTTTCGGCAATGGTTGCCTGCGTAGAATACAACGATGGAAATGGTAGGTCAGGGTCACCAACGTGGAAGTGATGGGGAAAACGGGACAAATACCAGTGGAGCAGGAAATACGCTGGAGGTGATGGCGATGGATAGGCTACTAATAACAGAAGCCAGTTGATAACATTACCAGATAATCATTGTTCTGGAATTTACAAGGTAAGACAAATAGAGGATGAATAAGGCGCTAATAGATAGGAAGCTGGATGCAAATGTTCAAGGCGGCAGGCATGACGTGGCCTTAGTTGGATGAGATGGCTAATGATAGGAAGACCTGCAGAATATTTGCTTAGGACATATTCTCCTCATAGAGCTGTTCGGTTTTTGATTAATTGATTACCTTTTTTCCTACCACCTCTCTTCTTCTTTGCGTTCATGATCTTCTGGTCATGCTATATCTACAGGCCAGTCGCCATGATGAAGTTTGTAGTCTTCACCAGGTTTGGAGCGGCTGCCCCACAGCTTTTGTCTCAGCTCCCCACCCTCTTGCCAGATCTGGCATCTTATTTCCCTATAGCTTGAGCATTCCTGTAGAATATGTTCAGGGTTCTGGCATCCTGTTCCCCATGGGCACTCATCCGTGTGTGACATCTTCAGTCGGTATAGATGTTCTAGTAGTCTGCAGTGTTAAGTTTTCTGGCAAAATAAGGTAGTTTGTTGATTTCTTTTGAGTTGGTGAATTGGGTCTGGTGTACTGCTTATGTTTCTGTCTTCTCTCCATTGGTGTATGTACTGATTTCTGATAATGTTTTTGATTTCTCTGTATGGTAATCGTTGATTAAATTGTGCCTTTTTGCTGCCATCTTCTGCCAGATCATCAGCTCTCTCGTTTCCCGTGATTCCGCAATGGGAGGGTAGCCACTGGAGCGTTATTGTTGAGGATCTCTGAAGTTTTCCCAGGTCTGCTCTGATCTCTGATAACAGTGGTTCGTTGTTTGTTTTATGTATTGTCTCTAATAGTACTCTGCAGCCCTTGAATACAGCTAATTTTGTTGGAGGTTGCCTTTTTGTTTGAAGTATTCTCGGTGCTCGCAGGAGGGCCATCGATTCTGCTCTGAGGTTTGTGGACAACCTTCCTGTTAGTACTGCCTCTTTTGTTATATTTCCACTTTTGTGGTTTATGAATATGCCTCTTTCCCCATTTCGGCCTGCCCTCTCTTCTGAATCATATGTGTACACCTGTGTCCATTCCTTGGTATTATATTTCTCCTCAGTCATTGTTTGTGCTAAAATGTTCAGCTCGTGGACACTGTGTTGGTCTTTTCTTCTTATTCCTGGGATCTCTGTATTTGTGTCGATGTTGTTTATGTTGCAGCTTGGCTCTTCATAGTTAATAAGCATTTCTATTTCTGTAGGTTGGTTGGGAATTAGTTCTCCATATCTTTGGTGTAGGTGGTTGGATATTTGAATGAAGCTGGTTCTCTTCAGCCTATTTTTAAGTGGGTTGATCCTGGGAAGCCTGCACAAACATCTCATCTGGAAACGATTTAGCTATCTGACATGTTTGTTATACACTGTAAACGTTACCCCAGGAGATGTTGGAGGCAGAGACAGTTAATGCATTTAAGAATAGATTGGATGTGCATAGTTTTTAAAGCAGGATAATGCAAATGTGACTGGTTGTCTACATACTCTGATGAGTCTTCTTAACCGGTATAAAAACGTCAAGTTAAGTTAATTAATCCAGCGGTCTGTTCGCTCATGCACTATTGCCCAATGCTAAATAGTGGTATTTACAAGTGTTTGTGGCCATTAAAAGCCACCACATTAACAAAAAAACATTTAAAGCTACAACATTAGCAATGTTTAAAGAACAATTTTCGAAGTCACGTTCCAACATTTTAAATGTTAATTCACGTGGATGAACTATTCAATTTTAGAGCCATTTGCGGTTCCTTTCTTCAGACAGAAGTTCACATTTAAGAAAGTAGTTGATCAACTGATTTGCTCCAGTAAATTTTTTGGGGGGAAAAGAGGAGTTAGTATCAGCAGAACAAGCACCACAGCTTATATATTCCTGGAAAATAATTAAACTTATATACGTTGTGTATAAATTGATATTGTCAATGAGAATTAGGCTTAAGAGCTACATAATTCTACAAAGATGCAATGAAGTATTGTGGTCAGTTCAAACTTGTTTTGAAATTAATTTTGCTTTAAATGTATTTACATTATTTGTGACCTACTATTTAACTTGTCTTCTATAAAGTAAGGCAAATTGGATCTAGTTGATATCCAATTGAATAGTGTACGTGTGATATATTAACATAATATTTAAAATATGTAAAATTATGATACAATATGCCATGGTGTACTAACCTCAAAATATATCGTTTTCCTTGCTGACTTTTATCACAACAATTCAAAGATACAAATGAACAGCAAATCTTTATTTCATCATCATGTAGCAGTTCCCTATAGAACGTCGCTCCCATTACAGTCTGTCTGAAAATCTTTTCCTTGTCAGAACTGCCTCCGCAACAGCGATATACAGGCATTCCTGGATACCTTGGTACCATCGTCTTCTCTGTAACACTGTCTCTTTTACCTTCCATCACTGTTCTCCCAAGACCGTTGTGTCTCTTTATGTGACCAAAGTATTTACATTTTCTGGCCAAAATGGAATTGATACAAAAGTTCTCCTCTATGCTCAACTCTTGCCGAATGTCTATATTTAACTTTTTCCTTCTCCAGGATATTCTGAGGATCTTTCTGTAACATTTTGACTCGAAGGATTTGATTTTTTATTTAGAACTGTTAGTAATCGTCCATGACTTGCAGCGATATGCTGCCGCAGGAAAAACACAGGCTCTCAAGACTTTCATGTTTGTCGTTGTGTTGGTGCTCTGCCATAATTAATGAGATTGTTCAGCTTCTGCGTTGCTGTCATGGCTAGTCTTCTTCTGATTTATTTCGAGAAGTCGCCATTTTTTTAAATTCTTGGAGGCCAGATATTCAATATGCGTGACCTGATCTATTTCCTCACCACCTATTGTAAATTTATGTTGACATTGTATTTATTTACTTACTGAAAAAAATGAAACTGATATGTGTTTTGTATAAATGAATATTCTATCAGTGATGACTAATTTTAGGAGCTTCAGATATGTACAGAGCTTAATATATTATGGGAAGTTTTTCTTCTTCTTCGTACGCAGTCAGGCAGTAACCATTCTTTTTTCGAAAAAAGCAGCGGTCATCCTGAGGCTGTCGCCACTGCCATAGAGCTTTTCTTGCAGTTCCACTGGTGATGGCCACATCTGCTCTCTCTGATCCTCGTATGTCGGGCAGTTCTGCAGCAGATGTTCAGCGGTCATTTTTACTACCAGTACCGCACGGGCATTCGTCGGTACCACCTATCTTCAATTTGTTGAATAGGTGGTACCTCAGTCTATTGTGGCCAGTGCGAAGTCTGAAGACAACGACCTGCTCTCTTCGGTTCAACTGGTAATTGGCATCGTTTTTGGTGTAACCAGTATGTTCGGTTTCCCATTTGGTCATGTATAAGCCGTATTGACTCTTCGTACGTCATACTTGTATCTGTTTGTGGTAGTCTTGCACCTTCTTTAGCCAGTCTGTCTGCCTCCTCGTTGCCTTAGATGTTGCAGTGTGATGGGGCCCACTGTACCACTACCCTTTTTGGTGCGGACTGCTGGCACAGTTTGCAGAGTGCTGCTCTTAAGTCATTAAATTCAGTATTTTTCTGGCTTTTTAGCGCTGTGACTACGGCGAGAGCATCTGTATGCAGGACTAAATGGCTTTCATTTGCATTGTGTGTCACCATTTCTTCCACTGCCGCCCTCAGTGCCTCTGCCTCCGCTCTGAAATTGCTTGTGTACTTACCAGTAGCGAATGACAGTGTTATTTGTCTGCCATTTGGTAGGTTCAGGAATGCTCCTGCCCCTCCGTTCTGTGTAGTGTTTGATACAGAATCGTCGGTGTATGCATCGGTCCAGTCCATGCTTGGATAACTTTTCGATATGAAGCTTAGGGTTGTATCTCTCCTTTCTTTTTCAGTCTGGCAGTTTTTGTTTCCAATACCTGGTATATTTTCTACCACCTCTGGAAATATATCCTGCCTCCAGGTAGGTTTTCGTACAGTAGTGATGGGTTTTGGTGTTGTTAGTGCGTTTATGGGATCTTCGTGCATCTTTGCTTTGGCTATTTCTGAAAAGTTTCTCCTCTTTAGTTTCCCATTTCCCAAATTGTTTAGTCTCTGGTGCATTGGATGGTCAGTCAGTCTTCGGAGTTTCTCTGACTGTAGCTGGGCTCTGCAGTCTCTTCTATCGGTCATGGATTGCAGTTTTGTAATCTTTTCAAGTTCTACAATTGGCGTTGACTTCATGCCTCCTGTTATAACTCTCATGGCTTGGTTTTGAAGTTTGCTAACTTTATCGAAGTTCGCCTTTGCTGCTGTTGTCCATGCCGCAATGCCATACTCGAGAACTGGTCTCACTCTTCCATTGTACAGTTTCTTTAGTATGCCTTCGTCTGCTCCCCAGCTTGTGCCAGCAAGTTTCCTCATGATTGCCATTCTTTCTCTGGCTCTCATTCGGTTTCTCTCGATCTGACTTTTCCATGTCATGCGCCGATCAAATGTGACTCCCAGATAGGTTGGGTTGTCGTTTGGCTGCAGGAATTTGCCATTTAGACTTCATTTGGTATTTTTGGGTTTTATTGAAAGCGAGAATATTGTGCATGTGGTTTTCTCCTCGTTTATTTTGACCAGCCATGAGTTCGCCCACTCTTCCAGCGATGTTAGGGCCTGCTGCATCCGATTTCTTGCTATGGTAAGATTCTTTTCAGAGGTCCACATAGCCAGATCGTCTGCAAACATTGAGCTATGGACTCTCCTTGGTATATTCTCTGTAATGTCGTTTATATATACCAGGAAGAGTGTGGGTGACAGTACTCCCCCTTGGGGTACTCCCTGCTCGAGTGTCACCTTTTTGCTCATCTGCCCTTGTACTTGGACTCGGGCCGTTCTTTGTTTAAGGTAGTGGCTTATCCACTTGTACATTTTCCCACAAAACATCACTTCTTCTTAGCTTGACTCTAAGTCCGTCTTTCCAGACTTTCTCAAATGCCTTTTCCAGATCCACCCAAACAGCTACTGTGTGTTTCTGTGCCTGGTAGGCATCTTCTATTTCCTGGGCTATGAGGATGACCTGGTCCTCAGTGGATCTGTGCTCTCTAAAGCCGGCTTGCTTTGGAATTAGTATTCGTTTTTCTTCCAGATGCCACATCAGTCTGGTGTTTATCATACGTTCCATCAGCTTGCCGACACAGCTCAGTAGGCTGATTGGCCTGTATCCATTTGGATCTGTTTTGTCCTTTCCTGTTTTTGGTACTGGTACCAGTATTGCGTCTTTCCATGCCTGGGGTACAATTCCCCTTTTCCAGCTTTGGTTCAGGACAGATAGCAGTTTCCTCTTTGCTGTTTGGCCCAGCCCCATCAACATTTCGTTTGTTATCCCGTCTTTTCCGGGAGATTTCCTTTTCTTTAATGTTCTCATAGCCTCTTCCATTTCGCTCAATGTTAATTTGGCCATCATGTGCTCTTCAGGTGCCGTATTGATGTTGTCGTGCCCCTTTAGCTCTTCGCTAATGTATGTATGCTTATCTGCAGGGACCTCGATGTGGTTTGCTCTGGCATAGTGATCGACAAAAGCGTTTGCGGCTTTCTTACCTGTGAGCAAGTTTTCGCCCTGCTTGATGGTAATTTGTTTGTTTGACGGGGTTTCGTCGTTCAGGGCTCTGACTAGCTTCCATAGCTTGTTCCCGTCTTTGTCCAGGTTTAGACTTTCCGTTTTGTTTTTCCAGCTTTCTCTTGCTGTTTGCTTGAGGGTGTATTTGTATTTCACCGTGGCGGCTTTGAGGGCGATGTTTGCCTTCATAGATTGTTCTCGCTCTGCCATGTTCCTAGCATTTGTTACTGCATCTTCCGCTTTCTGCAACTCATCATTCCAGTAGGGCTTATAGTTTTTCCTAGCTCCTCTTGGGATGGTTTCAGTGGCGGCTTGCATTATTGCCTTGCTTAGGCTTTCCAGCATGGGCTTCATTTTGTTGTTTCGTGTGTTGATGGTTTCACACAGCCCATCTGTCAGGATTGCAAATCTTTCCCCAGTCGGCTCGTTTGTAATTCATACGTGGGAGCGGTTTTGTTTCCTGTGGGCCTACTTCCATATCGATGTCTAGCCTGATCGGCCTGTGGTCGCTACCTGCCAATTGGTTTAGCACATGGCGGTCTATTTTATGGTGTATGTCCTGTGTGGAGAAGGCCAAATCTGGAGTCGAGGTCGTATGCCATGTTCTTGAATAGAAGCTAGGGCTATCCTCCGGCCTATTGAATATCTCTCAATCTTCCACTTCGTCACCTCTGCTGTCTGTGTCAGAGTATCCCCATCTCTCCGAGTGGCTGTTGAAATCTCCAACTACTATGCAGTTGGAGTCTCTGACCTCCATACTCGAGAGCGATAGTTCTCTATTTGGTGGTCCGTACAGATTGAAAATGCGGAGCTTCGTCTCTTGAGCCATTATGTCAACTCCTACAATTTCTGCTTGTCCGGTGTGACTCACAGGTACCGCGCTACTCGGTCTGCAGTTTCTGGTCAGTATCAGGACCCCTCCTTTGTGGCCTTCTCTATCGAGACGTAAGGTATGGTATCCTCAGATTGAGAATTTGTGATTATTGTTGAGGTGCGTTTCCTGGATACATGCCACGTCAATCTGACCTTCATGCAGGTGATGTGTTAGGGAAAGTTTTTTGTTAATGACTCCCTCCGCATTCCCCTGTAGTATTTTGAGGGTCTTGAGTTTTTGGTCAATAAAAATTGCCCCATAGCCATGTGCCTTGACTCCACGACACATGGGTGGGTGACCACCAGTAGTCAAGGGTGGGCCCCTTCGAGGCGTGAGGCCTGGCACTATCGCTGCCTGGCGGGACTCCGCAGGGTGAGCGCCATGCGTTTTTCTGATCGGTTGTACTGTCATCATGCTGCGATTTATGTTGCACTGTTTTCTTATGCTTGCGGCCCTGTGCGTCCGATTTCAACAGGCGTTTCTGTAGGGATGCCCTCCTTAGCCTTTGGCTGTCCCCAGCCTATCTGCAAGGCAGCAGTTGTTTATGATCAGAGTTGTCTCTCTTATGGAAGTTGTCTTACCAGACTATCGAGTCTTCACTACTCGTGTCTATAGGGTGCGATGATGATATGTGAGATGATATGATATATGATATGGACTGGTTTACCCGGAAGAGAGGCAGTCCAGTGTGTCAGTACTCGAGGATCGTCACGTCCTGCCAGGAACGTAGCATTTGCATGTGAGTGGGGTATCTCTTTCTCCATTTATTTTCTTGGCTTCTATGCAGAGATGGTACGCCTAGCATTCCCCGCCACCTGGGATGTTGACACAGTGGGGCAAGTGTGCAATGTCCGCTGGTCTGCATCTCTTTTGCGTCCAGCATGATATCTATATGGCTGATAGCGTACAGAGGTAGATATCGAAGCAGAAATGCATTTAACCAGGGGACAAGCCTGGTAATGTCACAGAGATGTTGTTCGCCTAGTGTGTGGATAGATCTCATGGTCATTGGTTGAGTCTCGACAGTTCACAGTGAGGTGGCTGCTCTACTGTTTTCGACACCCCGACCAGGAACTAAGTCTTATGTTGGTGGTTTCGCACCCCATCGCCGTATAAGGTGAGTATCAAGCAGCTGTCCGCCCGCTTTGATCGGCGGACGGCAGAGACCTCTTTCTGCGGCTCTACCGGATAGGGCTGGGGCGCGAGCCCCAGGTCCCGAACATGTAGGAGCATCCCATTGCAGTGGTGCTGAGATTTTGGGCGGGATTGCGGCTTACAGGGTTCGGTCGTAATCCCCCACATGGTAGCCTCGCGCCATTGGCTTATCAGCCTGGTACGTGAACCAAAGTGTCTGCGGCTCCTCTCGATATGAGCTGGTTTTCCGTAGCAACGCTCTGTCATTAGTAGGGTAAAACTGATCTGTCTTTAAATGGTCTATTTCCAGCACCCGTTCACTATTTGGCCAGACGAATTTATTGAGGGCTTTTGTTTGTCAATGACCAGGTATTTGAAATCTGACCATTTGAGAGCTGACTTGTCTTCCGTGAGTCTAATACCAGCGTACGTTCATTATTAGACCCAACGGTAGTGCTCTCAATTTGTCAGTCGTTCTACAGTATCGGCGTGTTCAGTCAAATTAAGCCGCAGGTTCCACTCCTGGTGGTGCCCTTCCGTCAATTCCTTTAGCGAGACAATCAAGTTACTTAGAGGGTAGCCCCAGATTTTCGAGGGTCTAATTCCAGCACCCGTTCCATATTAGACCCAACGAAAGTGCTCTCTGCATGTCAATCATGTCAGTGTTTGGCCGTGTTGAGTCAAATTAAGCCGCAGGCTCCACTCCTGGTGGTGCCCTTCCGTCAATTCCTTTAAGTTTCAGCTTTGCAACCATACTTTCCCCGGAACCCAAACACTTTGGTTTCCCGGAAGCTGCCCGCAGAGTCATCGAAGCAACTCCTGCGGATCGCTAGTCGGCATCGTTTATGGTCAGAACTACGACGGTATCTGATCGTCTTCGCGCCTCTGACTTTCGTTCTTGATTAATGAAAACATTCTTGACAAATGCTTTCGCAGTAGCTTGTCTTGCGGCGATCCAAGAATTTCACCTCTAACGCCGCAATACGAATGCCCCCGTTTGTCCCTGTTAATCATTACCTCCAGTTCCGAAAACCAACAAAATAGAACCGAGGTCCTATTCTATTATTCCATGCACCATTATTCAGGCAACCGAGGCCTGCTTTGAACACTCTAATTTTTTCAAAGTAAACTCGCCGGCCACCCAGGACGCTCAGCGAAGAGCACCCGTGGGAGAGAGCCAGCAGACGGTAGGGCAGGAGACAACGGGCAGTGAACCGGCGCGAGCCGGACCGCCTGCCTGCGCCTGAGATCCAACTACGAGCTTTTTAACTGCAACAACTTTAATATACGCTATTGGAGCTGGAATTACCGCGGCTGCTGGCACCAGACTTGCCCTCCAATATATCCTCGTTAAAGGGTTTAAAGTGTACTCATTCCAATTACGGGGCCTCGAAAGAGTCCCGTATTGTTATTTTTCGTCACTACCTCTCCGTGCCGGGAGTGGGTAAGTTGCGCGCCTGCTGCCTTCCTTGGATGTGGTAGCCGTTTCTCATGCTCCCTCTCCGGAATCGAACCCTGATTCCCCGTTACCCGTTACAAACATGGTAGGCATGTCACGTACCATCGACATTTGATAGGGCAGACATTTGAAAGATGCGTCACCGGCACATGAGGCCATGCAATCAGCACACATGGGAAGTTCAAACTTGAAAAGATTTGTAATGATACACTGACTCTTAAAATATAATCATGAAACAGATGGTATAAAAACCTGGTTTTACGATCGGTATTATAGAGTTAATGTGGTGGTTTTTAATGTGCTGGCTTTTAACCTGTTTGTTGTTTTAATATGGTTGTTGTTTTAATATGGTTGTTGTTTTAATGTGGTTGTTGTTTTAATGTGATTGTTATTTTAATGTGGTGGTTGTTTTAATGTAGTTGTTGTTTTAATGTGGTTGTTGTTTTAATGTTGTTCTTGCTTTATTGTGGTCGTTGTTTTAATGTAGTTGTTTTAATGTGGTTTTTGTTTTAATTTGGTTGTTGTTTTAATGGGGCTTATGTAATGTGGTTGTTGTTTTAATGTCATTGTTGCTTTAATGAGGTTGCGTTAATGTTGTTGTTTTAATGTGGTTTGTTTTACTGTTATAGTTTTAATTTGGTAGTTTTAATGTGGTTCTTGTTGTAATCTGGTTGTTTTGATGTGGTTGTTTTAATGTGGTTGTTGTTTTAATGTGGGTGTTGTTGTTTTAATGTCGTTGTTCTTTTCAAGTGCTGGTTTCAATGTGCTTGTTTTAATGTGCTTGTTTTAATGCGGTTGTTTTAATGTGGTTGTTGTTCGAATGGTTGTTGTTTTAACTTGGTTGTTGTTTTAATGTGGTTGTTGTTTTAATTTTGCTGTGTTAATGTGGTTGTTGTTTTAATGTGGTTATTTTAAATGTGCTTATTTTAATGTGGTTGTTTTAAATATGATTGTCTTAATGTGGTTGTTGTTTTAATGTGGTTGTTGTTTTAATGTGGTTGTTGTTTTAATGTGCTTGTTTTAAATGTGCTTTTTTAATGTGGTTCTTGTCTTAATGTGTTTGTGGTTGTTGTTTCAATTTTCTTGTTTTAAATGTGCTTGTTTTAATGTGGTAGTTGTTGTAATGTGGTTGCTGTTTTAATGTGGTTGTTGTTTTAGTGCGCTTGTTTTAATGTGCTTGTTTTAATGTGCTTGTTTTAATGTGCTTGTTTTAAATGTGGTTGTTTGCAATGGTGTACATCGTGGCGGTATTTGTGTGGAAGTTTTTATTTTGTGACTTTAGTAAAGTAGCTTTTTTATAACGTGGTGGCTCTATCGCAGTGGTTTAAATGTGAGAATTTTGTTATGTGGTCATTTAGTCATGGCGAGGCACTGCCCTTCCAACCTCACCATGATATTCTAAACCCTGCCTGTAACATGTAAAGCAGATATTGCCGTCGGGGATGTTGCGTTCAAAACATATTTGTGCTGGGTCTCAGCCTTTTATTTTCTATGAAGCGAGTGACCAATTCTACTCGTTAATGGATTATATCTTCCAAACCAGCAAGTACTAATTTCCTGCTGGGTAGACATGAGCGTATTTGTACCGCTGATGTAGCCCGGAACCCTGATTCCAGACTATCCTCTCATTTGACTTCCCCCTCACTCCCACCCAACGACCCTAGATGCTAGCAGCTACTGAGACACCAATTGAGAATCACTTATCGTGGCAGGCACCGTTAGAATGACAGCTTACTGAGATACTTCCGTCCGTGAGTTGTGAGTGCTGGCGAGGTGGATCTCGTCCTGTGGGAGGATGGTACGCATTCGTTAAACCGGGGGGATGAAGTAGAAGTAGATAGAGATATTTTGCTTGAGAAGGACTAAACGATAGATATTAAACAGAACGTCGAGGACGGTGTGGGCTAGTGGTTAAGTGACATGCCCCACAACCAGAAAGTGCTGGGTTCGATCCGCGTCACAGCACCGGCCTTACCGCGTGGAAGCAAACCCTTAGAAAATGCAGGAGGAAGCAGACCCTTACATAAATGCATGCTGAAGTCGGATGCACTGGGCCGAAAGGTGGAAAATAAAATCCACAGATTAACGCACACTGCCTTGGGGAATAGAGAGATAAGGCGAGCGCAAAACAAACAAAAAAGACGGACGGGCTATACACAGAAAGGCACAAGGGTAGGGAGTATGTCACAGATTGTGATTTGCAACTGGGCGTAAGAAAAAAAGTAGAACAAGAATACACATCTCAAGGAGAAATGAATTTCAAAGTAAACAACATAGGATGGAGGCAGACGGAGACGTATGCAGCCAGGCGGAACTAGCCAAACCGTCGTCCTGGATCAGGACTGGCCCTCTGATGAGGAAAGAGCTGGCTAATGACAACCCTAGATCCATCAGCCCAGATCAGGACTGGCCCTCTGATGAGGAAAGAGCTGGCTAATGACAACCCTAGATCAATCAGCCCAGATCAGGACTGGCCCTCTGATAAGGAAAGAGCTGGCTAATGACAACCCTAGATCTATCAGCCCAGATCCCCACAGCGCTAGCATGACTGCGCGGGGGTGACTTCGGCGGGCATAAACACCCCTATCGTCTGCTGGTCACTTTGTGACGAAACTGCACGACTGGAATGTAACAATGGCTGTCTACAGACTCTGCGGTGTCTGCTGGTGTCGCTGTGGTCGAGAGATCTGGCGCTCGCCTCCCAAAGCAAGGAACAGAAACGGTTGACTGTCGAATCACGTGTTTTTAAGTGACCCTTGATCTCACTGGTAGGACCAGAGTGCCTGCATCCTAAGTTTCCTCCAGTCGTCCTCAGAGAGTGAGGTTGATGACCAGCGCCGTTTCTTTCTCACTATAAACCCAAATACAGAGCAAATATGTTGATATCGCCATCATCGCTTGCGATGGGCATATAATAATATGATAATAATAATAATTCGAACAAGTGGTGCAGACAGACGTATTATAAACAAAAATATGCATTTTATAATCGTGTCTGTCCCTAACACTTACCACCATTTTGTTCTCCGTAATCTGTAACATACCACGTACCTCGTCTACTGTTTTAATGTCCTCTTGCTCGCAGTGATCTCCACAAACCACGCACCTCGTCAACTATTGTAATGTCCCCTGGCCCGGAGTGATGTCCACACTCTACGTACCTCGTCAACTGTTTTAATGTCCCCTGGCTCGGAGTGATCTCCACAATCCACGTACCTCGTCAACTGCTTTAATGTCCCCTAGCTCGCAGTGATCTCCATAAGCCACGTACCTCGTCAACTGGTGTAATGTCCTCTTACTCGCAGTGATCTCCATAATCCACGTACCTCGTCAACTGGTTTAATGTCCCCTGGCTCGGAGTTGTCTCCACAA
This sequence comes from Ariolimax columbianus, assembly GCA_036924085.1. NCBI lineage: Eukaryota > Metazoa > Mollusca > Gastropoda > Stylommatophora > Arionidae > Ariolimax > Ariolimax columbianus. The sequence continues at coordinate 36,667,802 of JAVGWX010000019.1, read as the reverse complement.
TCCACGTACCTCGTCAACTGTTTTAATGTCCTCTGGCTCGAAGTGATCTCAATAATCCACGTACCTCGTCAACTGTTTTAATGTCTTCTGGCTCGAAGTGATCTCCATAATCCACGTACCTCGTCAACTGTTTTAATGTCCTCTTGCTCACAGTGATCTCCATAATCCACGTACCTCGTCAACTGTTTTAATGTCCTCTGGCTCGAAGTGATCTCCATAATCCACGTATCTCGTCAACTGGTGTAATGTCCTCTTACTCGCAGTGATCTCTATAATCCACGTACCTCGTCAACTGTTTTAATGTCCTCTGGCTCGATGTGATCTCCATAATCCACGTACCTCGTCAACTGTTTTAATGTCCTCTGGCTCGAAGTGATCTCCATAATCCACGTACCTCGTCAACTGTTTTAATGTCCCCTGGTCCGGAGTGATCTCCACAATCTACGTACCTCGTCAACTGTTTTAATGTCGTCTTGCTCACAGTGATCTCCACAAACCACGCACCTCGTCAATTGTTTTAATGTCCCCAGGCTCGGAGTGATTTCCACAATCCACGTACCTCGTCAACTGTTTTAATGTCCTCTTGCTCGCAGTGATCTTCATAATCCACGTACCTCGTCAACTGGTTTACTGTCCTCTGGCTCGGAGTTATCTCCACAATCCACGTACCTCGTCAACTATTTTAATGTTCTCTGGCTCGAAGTAATCTCCATAATCCACGTACCTCGTCGACTGTTTTAATGTACTCTGGTTCGAAGTGATCTCCATAATTCACATACCTCGTCAACTGTTTTAATGTCCTCTTGCTCGCAGTGATCTCCATAATTCACGTTCCATATAATATATAAAATAGCTCCTGTCTCCACGATATGCCCCAATCTACGTAGCATATCGTTTTGTATAGTTCCCCATTTCTCCGTGATCGGTTATAATTCACGTTTCTTGTCAGCAACAACAATATCATCGCTCTCCGCATGGTATCTATATATTTCCATACTTGTCCATCTATTATAGCTCGTCTTCTCCGACATTAATGAATGTATCATTCATTTTTGTCATCTATCAAAGTTTCCAACTTATCCACCATCTGTCCGTCTCTCATATCTTCATAATGGTCTCACTAATCTCCACCATCTGTCCGTTTCTCACATCTTCATAATGGTCTCACAAATCTCCACCATCTGTCCGTTTCTCACATCTTCATAATGGTCTCACAAATCTCCACCATCTGTCCGTTTCTCACATCTTCATAATGGTCTCACAAATCTCCACCATCTGTCCGTTTCTCACATATTCATAATGGTCTCACAAATCTCCACCTTCTGTCCGTTTCTCACATCTTCATAATGGTCTCACAAATCTCCACCATCTGTCCGTTTCTCACATCTTCATAATGGTCTCACAAATCTCCACCATCTGTCCGTTTCTCACATCTTCATAATGGTCTCACAAATCTCCACCATCTGTCCGTTTCTCACATCTTCATAATGGTCTCACAAATCTCCACCATCTGTCCGTTTCTCACATCTTCATAATGGTCTCACAAATCTCCACCATCTGTCCGTTTCTCACATATTCATAATGGTCTCACAAATCTCCACCATCTGTCCGTTTCTCACATCTTCATAATGGTCTCACAAATCTCCACCATCTGTCCGTTTCTCACATCTTCATAATGGTCTCACAAATCTCCACCATCTGTCCGTTTCTCACATCTTCATAATGGTCTCACAAATCTCCACCATCTGTCCGTTTCTCACATCTTCATAATGGTCTCACCAATCTCCACCATCTGTCCGTTTCTCACATCTTCATAATGGTCTCACAAATCTCCACCATCTATCAGAACTCTCATTCTTCATCATCTTCAAAAGTGTCTTCATTCTCCCAACGTCTCATATGTCTTACAGAGTCTCCTTCATTCAACTTGCAAAGTCTCTTCCATCTCAGTCATCTGGCAACATCTCCTCCATCAATGAAAGTCTCCTACATCTCCCAAAATCTCCTCCATCTACGAAAGTCTCATCCATCTTCAAAAATCTCCTCCATCTATGAATGTCTCTTCCATCTTCCAAAATCTCCCCCATCTATGAATGTCTCTTCAATCTCCCAGAATCTCCCCCATCTATGAATGTCTCTTCCATCTCCCAAAATCTCCATCTCTTTTATTAAAGTCTGACACTTCTTCATCATTAGTTTCTCACATCTTCATAACCTATCAAAGTTTCTCCAAACTACACCATCTATCACAAGATTTATTATATCTTACCAAAGTCTATATCATCTCATTTATCTCCCAAAGTCTGCTTCATCTCACAAAGTTTCCTCCACAGACGCGATATATCAAAGATTCCTCTACAACCGTCTACGAAAGTCTCCTTCATCCCTTTCATTCATTCAATTCTTATCCACGTTACAAAGTTTTCCTTCATCATCTACTCTCTCTCCGTCATCTATCAAGCTTTCCTTCATCACCCACAATCACTTCTCCTTCATCATTAATCAAAGTATTCTCTATCGCCGCCACATATCAATGTCGTCAACTTCTCCTCCCTCTCCAATATCAAGGTCTCCTCCCTCTCATCTATCAAGGTCTCCTCCCTCTCATCTATCAAGGTCTCCTCCCTCTCATCTATCAAGGTCTCCTGCTTCTTCGACGTCAATCAGTCTCCTACTTCTCATAAATCGAGCAACGTCTCCATCCTCTGTGTAATGTATCGGTCGCATCCGTCTATTTCATCTATCAATGTTTTCCACTTCTCTGATATATATCAACGTCTTATACCTTTGTGCATTGTATCTTCTCCGCCCTCTTTGTAATAGTTTAAGGTCTCCTGCTTCTTCGAAATCTATAAAGGTCTTCTCCCTCTCTGTAATGAATCAGCCTCCTCCCTCTCTGTCATCTATAAACGTCTCCCATTTCTCCAAAATCTAACAACGTTTCCTCCCTATCTGTAATGTATCAGTCTCCTACTTCTCCGTTATCAACAAAGTCTCCCTCGTTTTTGCCAACCATCAGTATTTCCCCTTCTCCATCAATGTTCAACATTTGCTCTTCCTACGTTCCCACACAAAGTCAACCTTCATGTTATCTACCACGATAACTCGCCTACAATTTTTTTTAATAATACTTGATACAACATCCGTTTTCTGAAATACCACATCCACGAGCACCACAACGAGTTAAAACACATCCACACCACCCCTCTCCTTCATCTCTTCTGCAACCGACCTAAACCTTGTCCAACTCTATGACCTTATCAATGTCTCGTACAGTATTCCGCGTAAACACGTTTCATCGGTAGGGACGCGATGGACCACAGACCTAGTCAATACATTCTGCCCTTGGGACCGGTCTCAATTTCAGTGCTACTACCAACAGATGCTGACTGTTCTCGTGGGTTCGTGAGCTAGCACCCTCTATGTTGGCTTAGTTCTGGGGTCTTATGTTACAGACATCTGAATTTATCTGGATTTTCAACTGCCCATTTCTCCATGTCTGATGTCTTGTTATATTTTATTATTTTCTCTATTTATTCAGTTGGATGGTTCTCATTGCCTGATTTCTCCCGCTGTTGTACTATTCTTTTACATATCCTACAGTGTTCTTATTATTTTATTTCCGATAAACTCTCGTCTCGTCTCGTCGTCCCGTAACCCTCATAAAAGTAATAGGGGTATCACTCTACTTGTGAGTAATGTGTCTTGGGCATGTTCCTAGCCGGGGGCGTCCAATCCTCTCCGGGGCTGTGTGTGATTCATCGTTGCTCTGCGTGAGGGCGTTTTGGCATCGTCTCACGTCACTGCCTCATGAACACATTCACGACATTTTTTTATATGTCCAGCTCCATAATTTCGGTGTCTCCAAGGACTTTCCTGTCCCCTTCTAAGTATCATAATTTCAGAGTTTCTTGGTGCCGCCTCTTTTTCTCTAGCCGGAGACTGCCTCTGAGTATTTTGTTTTTAGCCCACTCGATCGCAGTACATGACCGTATCATTGAAGCTTGCGTGTCTTTACCACTGATAGGAGGTCTTAATAAGGACCGATATACTGTGTGCTTGTGGTACGTATGTTGACGTTTGTGACACGATCCCTGTAGGTTATTCCAAGGATCCGTCTGAAGTATCTAATCTCCATCACCTGGATATTTCGCTCCATTCCGACATTTAGTGTCCATGTCTCACATACGTCCAGGTATACAGAGAAGATCAGCTTTTACATGAGATTGATCTTGGTTTTTAGTGCGATGGATTTATCTGTCCATACATTTGATTCATTGATGAGATGATTGACATTGCTTGTGCAGATCTGATTCTAAACTCTGCCTTCGTCCCTTCGACAAACTGTTATTTTTTTTTTAGTAGTAGTTTATAGTTCCTTTGATTGCTTGCTGATATGTTCGAGTCAATTTCAGATTTGTTCGTGATGTCATAATCTCATATTTCTGTCACATTGCTTGTAATATCACGGCACGTGCTAGTCTTGTAGATTGACAGGTGGTGACAGGTGTTGACATCAATCTCTAAATGTTTATGACTATTAATAAACTTGTTCATGTAGCAGTTTACCTTGGTTTCCTTGAAAAATCACATTTTTTTAGCGATGTCTATCATCTAGAGCATTTATTCTTACCCAGGTTACGCAAATAATAGCGGAGTATTCCATGAGAGTTTGTGATTAGAACAAAAAGATAATAAACGTGTTTGTTTTTAAATTTGCTCTTCTAACACCATTTTGCTCTGACAGACAGCTGGCAATCATCAATCAAATCTTTTATAACAGCTTTTATTTAACTTGAATGTTGTGCAAATGCCTGTCGGGTGCATGGTTTTCTTTTTAAAAATTTGAATCAAATTACTGATATTCTAGAAAGCTGAGATTTTGTAAACTGTTCCAACTAAGGCGATCTGTCACTCTATCAAATGGACAGAACATTCAAAAGGTTTACACCAATAAATGCAATTTCTTCATATTTCATTTTCTCTGCCAAGTGATCTCATTTTGGTTTAATCTCGAGAGCATGTCTGGTGCTTGCCACTGAATTCTTTTTAGCAGCGTGAGGAGGGATTGTTAAAACGCCGACTCAACAAGATGCTCGTAAAAAGCAAGATGTGTGCCATTTAGAAATACGTTTTTTTTTAAAATTAGTGACAAAGTACAAGTGAAATGTGTCTTAGTACACTTCTCTTTGCTGCAAGAGTATCTTCAAAAAGCTTGAGCTGACCTTTCATGGTACATCTCCGCTTAGATCGGTACATGAACGCATTTACCCAATAACGTAATTGTGTTACATTTACCTCTTAGAAATCCATGCATAGTACAGGTCATGAACTAATATAGGTGAAGCTATAATTCCACGAGCCATCCGTTGAAGCAGAAACCACGTCATCACTGTTAATTGCATGTTTACCTTGACCTTATGTGGAGAAAGGCTAACGTCGGGTCAGCCACAACATACTGATTAGCCATGCTAGTCATAGTCAGGCACAACATACTGATAAGACATGTTAGTCAGGTTCAGGCACATCATACTGATAAGACATGTTAGTCAGGGTCAGGCACAATATACTGATCAGGTATGTTAGTCAGGGTCAGTCACAACATACTGATAAGACATGTTAGTCAGGGTCAGGCACAATATACTGATCAGGTATGTTAGTCAGGGTCAGGCACAACATACTGATAAGACATGTTAGTCGGTGGTCAGGCACAACATACTGTTAAGACATGTTAGTCGGTGGTCAGGCCCAACATACTGTTAAGACATGTTAGTCGGTGGTCAGGCCCAACATACTGATAAGACATGTTAGTCGGGGTCAGGCCCAACATATATTCATGGTCAGGTACAACATACTGATAAGACATGTTAGTCGGAGTTAGGAACAACAAACTGGACTAGCCCCTCACTTAGACTTCCACGTTGTTCTAAACTGAAACGGGCTGTACTTCTTTATATCTACTTAAAGAGGTGGGGGATCGACGTGATCCCCATAGTAGTGAGCGCTAGACAGATGAAGCAAAGCATAGGACAACCACCTGGATGGCCTCGGTCCATCTTAATCAGCATGCACAGGATGTGAGGAAAGCTGCTGCAAACCGTCACTAAACGTCCTATTCAAGGTGCACACAGCGTAAGCCTTCACTGTGTGGGCATTCACAACATCAACAACACGCTTCTCTTCTCTCTGTACATGTTGGTCTTCGTCTATCCCTGTTGACCTAGTGATTTCAGAACAGAGTCTGCCTTGTACTGGTATCATCTGGATTCACTAGTGTGTCCTATCCAGTGCCAGCGTTTCTGCTAACATTAAACAGTTCGAAGTAAAAGTTCCACCAATTTGCATAAACATTCTATTCCAATCCCTCCTTTCTGCGCAGCCATCAATTGATGGCAGTCTGTACCGACATTGGAACTGTATGTAGAAGAAGAAAAACCAGATACAATAGGATTAACAGAATCATGGACATATGAGGAGATTGCAGATAGTGAACTTGAAATAGAGGGATATACAATGTTAAGGAAAGATAGGATAGTTGGAGACAAGACTAAGGGAGGTGGCGTTTTATTGTACTGTATAAATTATGTTAATATAACGATAAAAGATGATTTATCATGTGGTAACAAAAAATGAAAGTGTTTGGGGAGAAATAGAAAGTGGGGGTGAAAAAACAGTGATTGGAGTGTGCTATAGATGTCCACCAAGTCAAAAAGAGAAAAATGAGGAGTTGATTAGTAGCAAAGCAAAGGCAAGTGAAGGGAAATTATTATTAATGGGAGATTTGATCTTTCCAGAAATAAAATGGGATATGGCAGAAGCACTTGTAGAGTCAAAACCTTCTGTTAAGTGCATAACTGATAATTTTTTAATTCAACATGTAGAAGCAGCCACCAGAGGCAAAAACATACTCGACCTAGCTTTTACTACAGAGGAAAATATGATTGAAAACGTTACCGTTGGGGAACTGTTTGGCTCAAGTGACCATCAAATCATCCGTTGGAATCTTATTGAAGGGAGAGAAGAAAACATAAACACGCGAACATACGACTACTCTAAGGCAAATGTTAAGAGCATGAAAGAGGCAGCGAACCACATAATCTGAAAAGATATTGTCGTAGGAACAGATGTTGAACAGGAGTGGGAGAGTTTTAAAACAGTTCTAGAAACGCTAAAAGAGGAATGTGTTCCAAGTAGGGAGGTAAACCCCAAGCGTAAAAAGTGGATAACTAGATTTGTAGTGAAATGTAGAAGAGCGAAAAATAAAGCATGGAAAAAAATATATAGAGGCAGGAAAATCAAAAGAAACATATGTAAAATATTTGGTCAAGCAGAACATATCTCAGAAAGCGAATAAAACAGCAAAAATAGACTTCAAAAAAAAATTTGCTCAGAGGATCAAGACTGACAGTAAAAGCTTATTCTCTTATGTTAGAAATAAACAAAGAACGAAAGACAAAGTAGGCCCTCTCATAGACAGTACAGGGAAAATAATAAGTGAGAATAGGGAGGCAGCTAATCTGCTCAATCGGTACTTTGGCACAGTCTACACAAAGGAGGACTGCTCCGAGATCCCAGAGCCTATAGATATTTTTTAAAGAGACATGGATACAGCGGGATTAAGATCAATCTGTATTACAGAGGAAATGGTTTTTAAAAAAATGGAGGGGTTGAAAGTGAATAAATGTCCAGGTCAAGATGGTATTCATCCAAAATTGCTGTATGAAATTAGAGACCAACAAGCAAAACCATTAGCTATATTATGTTCTCAATTACTTACAAAAGGGATTGTTCCACGGGATTGGAAAGATGCAGGAGTGATCCCTTTATTCAAAAAAGGTAAAAAATCAGATCCAGCAAATTATAGACCGGTGAGTTTAACGAGCATAGTCTGTAAATTGTTAGAGTCAATAATCAAAGAAAACATTGTAATGCATTTAGAAAAATTTAATCTAATTAGAAATAGTCAGCATGGGTTTACTAGAGGGAGATCATGCTTAACAAATCTATTAGAAATCATGGAGGAGGTTACTAAAATCATAGATAAAGGGGAGCCAGTGGACGTTATTTATCTAGACTGCAAAAGCCTTTGATAGAGTACCTCATCAAAGATTATTTCGAAAGTTAAAATCACGTTGAATTGGTGCAGAAGTTGCGAAATAGATTGAAAATTGGTTAACGGGAAGAAGGCAAAGGGTGGGCATAAATAATGAGTACTCTGAGTGGTGTGAAGTGAAAATTGGTGTGCCACAGGGCTCGGTTTTGGGACCAATTTTGTTCTTGATATATATAAATGATTTGGACATTGATATGGTATCCATGATTGTAAAATTTGCTGATGACACAAAACTATGCAGTAGTGTCTCATCAAAAGCGGAAGTGGATATATTGATGTCGGATTTAGATCAAATTCGAGAATGGTCTGTAAGCTGGCAAATGGAGTTTAATGTAGATAAATGTACAGTCATCCACATGGGTAGATCCAATATGGAACATAATTACAGAATGGGAGAACACCATATTAGAAAGATAGATAAGGAAAGGGACCTAGTGGTTATAATAGATCATACAGGAAAGGTGAGTGAGCAAGTTAAGGTAGCACTGAAAAAGGCAAATGCAATGTTAGGTATGATAAAAAGAAATATTAAACATAGGAGCAAGGAAGTGATCGTCAAACTGTATAAAGCTTTAGTTAGACCTAGATTGGAGTACTGTGTAAAGGTGGGGAGCCCTTATCATAGAGGGGATATAAACATGCTGGAAAGAATACAAAAAAGAGCGACACAGATGATAGTGGGATTCCATAATTACAGTTATGAGGAGCGACTCAGAAACACCGACCTACAGTGTCTCGAAGAGAGAAGAATTTGTGGTGACTTAATACAGGATTATAAGATGATCAGAGGAATGGATAAATTAGACTATAACAAGTTTTTTTTAAAATACAGCCACCCACAATAACACGAGCGCATAGCTATACGCTTACTAAAGAGAGGTCCAGATTAGATATTAGGAAATATTTTTTTAGTCAGAGAGTGGTGTCTGCTTAGAATGCATTGCCAGGGGAGGTAGTGGAGGCAGGGACAGTTAATGCATTTAAGAATAAACTGGATGCCTATAGCTTTTAGAGCAAGGTGATGTAAATATAACTGGTTGTATACATACTCTGCAGGGTCTTCTAAACCAGTATAAAGACGTTGAGTTAAGTTAAGAGTCGTCTACCGGGGTCTTTGTGTATGACAAGGACACGAATAGCACCACTACCTCACAGATGGCATGTCGTAAGAGGAAATTACTATGTGACATGGAATAACACCGGACATGGTTAGTTGGTTCGTTTAGAGCATCATCGAAGGCGCCTAACAGGCTATTGATTACTTTGCTTTAGTGTTTGAGTCTATTAAAATGGATTCACACCTCAGTTAACCACCCTCCGTAAGCGCATGTCCCAACGCAGCGCAGTGTTGAGCTGCTCGAGCCTAGCCCGCTAGGCAGGAAATCCTTCTCCTGGCTACATTCAACTCATACCAGAGCTGAGAACTGCACAGGAGCATTTGCCCTTGTAGAAGTACAGGTCTACTAAGAACTAAGAAGAACTGTATCTCTTTCATTCTTGCCCTTGTAGAAGTACAGGTCTACTAAGAACTAAGAAGAACTGTATCTCTTTCCTTCTTGCCTTTGTAGTTCTCAAAGTTACATTGCAATTGAAGATTATTTATTTTGCGTTTGAGTTTGTTGGATCTGATTTCATAGGCGCATCAATACACTGTAAACTCATTTCGTATATTTACCTTGTTCTTAATCGACCCTTTCTTCACTAAGGTTGTGTGGGTCCCAACTAAGTTTCCAATCTCTGTTGTTGTGGGCAGGAGTTACCCACTGAACGAACAGTTTGTGCATATTGTTGCTTGTCTCTACAAAAGTAAAGTAAAGTATCCCATAGCATTACTGCCGTAGGGGTGTGAGGTGTTAGCCATCTCACATTTTAAAGGCTCGGCTATATGAGGGCGGTAGCCATCTCCTCTCCCTCGCCGCTTTCACTTCCCGGACTGAACCAGTCACCATTTAAGGCTGGGTCGACCCGGGAGCCATTGCGGTCTGAAAAAAACATTACCGCCTCAACTGGGGAATGAACCAAGTATCACTCAGATTCGAAACCAGGGCGCTAACCAATGCGCAAGTCCTTTTATCGAATGGGAATCCAACAGCGAAGCCTTTCTTTCCGAGCGGGTACAAACATGCAGTTCTGACTCTCCGGGTTCGTCATTTTGGCTTGGGCTAACCTATCAATATTCTGCATGGTTTACGTGCTGTATAATGTTTTAGATCTGTGACATTATCCGGATGTCACTGTTGTGAAGACCCATCTACCGTTGCTGCTTGATTATTAGTTCCACAAGTTCAGGCTCAAGTAATTGGTTCATCAATGCCTTCGCTAGTACCGCTGTTCAACTACTTTAGCACAGAACCGAGAGGACGAATGATTCGAAAATATCGCACGCTGTTTGCATCCACCGATGTCTTGATGGAGTTTGAAAGCTAATCCACCGATGTCTTGATGGAGTTGAAGGCTCATCCACCGATGTCTTGATGGAGTTGAAGACTTATCCACCGATGTCTTGATGGAGTTGAAGACTTATCCACCGATGTCTTGATGGAGTTGAAGGCTCGTCCACCGATGTCTTGATGGAGTTAAAGGCTCATCCACCGATGTCTTGATGGAGTTGAAGACGTATCCAACGATGTCTTGATGAAGTTGAAGGCCCATCCCCCGTTGTCTTGATGGAGTTGATAGCTCATTCCCCGATGTCTTGATGGAGTTGAAGGTTCATCCACCGATGTCTTGATGGGGTTGAAGGCTCATTCCCCGATGTATTCATGGAGTTGAAGGCTCATTCCCCGATGTCTTGATGGAGTTGAAGTCTCATCCACCAATGTCATGATGGAGTTGAAGGCTGCTGAACTTGCTAATCGCCGCCTTGTGACCTCTGGCTTCATGTTGTTCTTCGTATTGCAGTTCTCTGTATTTTAACATTAATATTTTGATTGTATCTTTATACTTCCTCGTACTTTGGTTATATCGTTTCCAAGAAATATGATATCCCTAAATGCAATATCAGATTGTCGTTAGCTGCATCTAATTTCGTACCCTGTATTTTTTTTTTTTCTGATTATTCTCAATTCCATTTTCTGTGACCTCTTATCAAGCAAAGCGTATGCATTATGGGAGACTGGCCAGGTTTATCGGAGAGGGGAGCCAAGCTATCATCAAAGTCTAGATCACAAATTTATCTTTGAATTTTAGTAACTGTAATATTAAAGTCTCAATAAATATGCATGTTATAAATAGGGAAAGAAACCAATAAATATTCATATTATAAATATCGTCAAATCCCAAAAATTTGTATGATATAATTAGCGTTAACTACTAATAAATGTTAATGTTATAAATAGAGTTAACTACCAATAAATATTCATGTTATAAATAGAGTTAAGTTTCAACAAATGTTCATGTAATAAATAGCGTTAACTACCAATACATGTTCAAGTTATAGCGTTAACTACCGCCAATGAAACACGTCATTTGTAATTATTCAAAGATTATTATACAGACAACAAAGGTTGCATAGCCGATGTCCTCAAGCTTCAAGCAAGTGTGTGGATTGTGTGTGTCTATGCATTGGATTATTGAAAATTTAACAAAATATCAAGGTTTCCGAGAAGATGGATGTGTTGAAAGAGAGGCTGATCTATATTCATTGCCTGGAGTTACGTTTAGAACGGTTTGAGTGAAATATGTGACTTGACAGACAAATTCGTCCGTTTTATTTTCTGCCTGTTTGTATGTCTGACTGATTGTTTGTCTCGTATACAGGCTGACAGACAGGTAGGAAGACAGACAGGTAGGAAGATAACACATAGACAGTCCAACTGATTGTCAAACAGACATTCAGACCAACGGACAGACGGGCACATTGGCAGGACAAATGCAGCGGATGTATGAATGGATAGAAGGATTCAGAGATGAGAGGTGCAGTGGCTAATTATTTAATGAAGGTGTGCAGAGAGGTCTGAAGACTGAGGGATAAATACATGGAATGGCAAATGGATCATCGCAGGTTCCTAGTTAGGAGATGGGATAGACGGATGAATAGATGTAATGACAGATTGATAAATGGATTTCTTTGAGGAGGTATGGATTTATTGGATCGATGGATAGATGTGTGCAGTAGTGGAAGGATAATATATATATATATATATATATATATATATATATATATATATATATATATATATATTTGATAGATGGCGTGCATGCAAACAACAGAAAACAAAGGCAATAATTTACTGTTCCTGGCAACCTGGAAATACCAACCCCAGATCTCTGAGGCTTAACGTCTGCCCTGTTATCCAACCACCAGCCTAACGTTGCAGGCAGTTATCATTAGCTACCGCCTCGGCTTATCATCATCCAGGATCGTGTGCACAATCTATTTTTTGTGAATGCTGGAAGACTATGGAGCAGCCGGTCATGGTAGATGTGTAGAGAAGAGACATCGGTATTACGGAAAATAATATGTTTGGGGGTTTTCCATGCCGACTAAACGGTATGACAGGAGTCCAGCTTTTTTATTCTATTGTCTTTTTTTTAATTATATTGTCCATCTGTGAATCCAGCTCTTTTATTCTATTGTCTATCTGTGAGTCTAGCTTCTTTATTATATTGTCTGTCTGTGAGTCCAGCGTTTTTATTATATTGTTTATCTGTGAGTACAGTTTTTTTAATTCTATTGTCTATCTGTGAGTCCAGCTTTTAATCTATTGTCTATCTGTGAGTCCAGCTTTTTTATTCTACTGTCTATCTGTGAGTCCAGCATTCTGTCTGTTTATATGTGCGTCTGTCTAGGTATAAATACCACTTCATGAAATGTCCGTGTTTGTGTATGTCTGCTTGATTATGTGTATGTCTAGCGGTCGTTCTGCTTGTACGTCTGTGTGTAGGTAAGTCTGACTGTTTGTCTGTACAACTCCCTGTTAGTTGTTTTGTCTGTCTGTTTATGTGTATGTTTGTCGGCCTATATGTATGTCTTCCTCAATATGCGGTGTGTCTCTGACTGGCTACCTGTTTGTCAAATAATTCAATGTTAAAGAAATTTTCGCCAATGTTTTATCTGGGTTATACAGCAGAGCAACAACAAGTAAAACCGGAATATGTCAGGCATGATACCTGAAGAGGGTTGCGAAAAGAACCAGCTGTTACAACATGTATGTAACATACGTCGCTAAAACATAAATGGACAGGTCAACTACATGAAGATCTAATAAAAAGAGGGTACGATTGGCATGCACGGTACAAATGGACTTCACTTATTCAAGGTCAAAGCTATACTGGTACCCTGAAGTTTTAGATTTCGAAAATTCAGCAGATGCTGTGATGAAAAGGGATGATGACATGTGGAGACGGGTGGGCAGAGCTAGATACGCCTCACACACACCCAGCAGATAATGCTGGGTTTTAGAGGGCGGATGTGTTAATATTATCAGTCCTCTTCTTCTCCTGATCTTCGATCCACTGAGTCTAGGCTTCCAACTAGGTGAGGTTTGCGAAGGAGATTGCGTTTTAAGTGATCGCCGTTCCCCAATGACGGTCCCAAATATGGTCATTCCCCGGACCATACTGCCTCTCTTTGGTCTACATAGGCGGGGGCAGTCCTGCAGTATATGTCCTGTTGTTTGCTTGGGTGATCCACAGTCGCACATGGCGGTGTCATTATGACCCATTCTGTGGAGGTGGACATCGAGTCTGCAATGTCCCACTCTAAAGATCTTTGTCTGCCCATGTCTGGCAAGTTTGCCTAAGCTGTCATTTTCTGGCTTGCATTCTTTGTGCTGGTCTCTCCATTTCGCCCTTATGGATCATTTGATGTGTTGATGCTTCTTTATTGCTCTGTGGAAGGCAAGTCTGTGTGCTGCCACTTCCGGCTTTTGCTATTTCATCTGTCTTCTCATTTCTAAGGATCTCACATTGGTCAGGGAACTACTTTGGGACTAGATCTGGTTTGTTTGACACATCAACCCTATGTCACATTTGATTTCGTGTGAGATACTTTGCTGCTTGGTGCTTGCTTTGACTTGGAGCACGCTCCTTAAAGATAAGCGTTCTCCATGTAGTTCTGTTTTGGTGGATCAGAGTTTGTAATTATCAGTACATGGAAATGTATTGGCTCATCTGTTAGGGTATGATTTTTGTTTCTAGTGTCTTAAACTTTAACATAACGTGGCTGATACTTGGAGAATATGAGACTGAGTTAACGTGTCTCCGATTGTATTATCCTGCAATCAATCATCGCCTGTAACCTTAGCAATTATACAGGACTAGAATGAGAAAACACACGCCAGTACAAAAAGTTAGCCATCTAGCTAATCATACAACATCTATGGAATGTAGTCATCACGCTCCATCTGACTGCCAGAAGGTCTTCATACCGTGTGCTCAATCTAGCGCCACTTAAAATACTTATACCTAGACACACCACCCCACCTAACTCCAACTACAATACGTGAATCCAGACACACCACCCCGCCTAACTCCAACTACAATACGTGTATCCAGACACCACGCCCCACCTATCTCCAACTACAATACGTGTATCCAGACACACCACCCCGCCTAACTCCAACTACAATACGTGTATCCAGACACACCACCCCGCCTAACTCCAACTACATTACGTGTATCCAGACACCACGTCCCACCTAACTCCAACTACAATACGTGTATCCAGACACCACGCCCCACCTAACTCCAACTACAATACTTGTATCCAAACACCACGTTCCCCCTAACTCCAACTTGTATCCAGAAATCACGCTCTCCCTAACTCCAACTACAATACTTGTATCCAGACATCACGCTTCCCCTAACTCCAACTACAATACTTGTATCCAGACATCACGCTCCCCCTAACTCCAACTTGTATCCAGACATCACGTTCCCCCTAACTCCAAATTGTATCCAGACATCACGCTCCCCCTAACTCAAACTTGTATCCAGACATCACGCTCTCCCTAACTCCAACATTTGTTGGCCCTACAATGATATGTTAATACAAAGTGTACCAAAAGGGCCTCAACGTTAATTCCAGCCCCGAACCACATGAAGGATATGTCTGGCATTGGTCACCACACCTCTCTTCCTAACTCACTATCTCTATCATGACAGTTCCAGTTTTCACTCCAACAAATACTTTCTTCCAGAAAGAAATGAAGTGTAAAGCTGTGTCTCCTTTCTGTAGTTATTGTTTTGTGAGGTCTGAATAAAAAAAAGGGGAATCTGTCGGTCTCAAGACACATGTATTCAATTCTGTGTCACATCATCGAGTTTTGAAAAACTAGAAACGCTGGGATCTAGTTGAGGGTGAGGTGGTTGGAAGTGGAGAGTCTATTAATTTCTGGAACGTTCTGTTAGAATTATTTTTGGGAGTGAGTGTGGATGGGAGCCGTTTTAAAATGGCCGAGAGATGGGAGGTTGACTGAGAGTGAGGCACAGTGAAGGCTAGGAAAATAGGAGGTTAACGGGATTAAAAGGGAGTCTAGCGAAATGCAAGCCTCGGGGGTAGGACATAAAGATGGACGTTAGGAAAAGAAGAGAAGGAACCTTGGAGTTATGAAGGACATTGAGTTTATGAGGGAAAGGGAAATATAAATGGATTAGGGCTTAGAGAAATATGGTCTTTGTAAGAGATTGAGTTAGAAGATGGGGACGTTGGATGTATAGATTGACTGAGATTTAGGATCATGCATTAATAGGCAAGATAAGGTTCTTGTAATAATGATTAGGGCAACGATAGGGTCTTTACAGAGGAGATCAAGATCTGGAGGATAGAAGAGGAATGGGCAAGATTATGCTCTTATCAGAAATGATGATTTAGAAGATGGGGGTCTTAATGATGGGGAGATGGATGCCTATAGTGTATTAGAGGAATAGACAAGATGAGGACTTTATAGGAAATAGTGAGTTATAAAACGGAGGCCTTCATGATGGGGAGATGATCTGGAGTGTATTAGATGAATGGATAGGAGTATGCCCTTATAATAAAATGATAAGTTAGGAGATGGAGGCCTAAATTATGGGGAGATGGTCAGGAGTGGATTTGAAGAATGGAAAAAGATGACGAGCTTGTAAATGATGAAGACTGGAGAATTATAGAAGGTGGGAGCAAACAAACAAAGATCAATATAGCCTACTGCCCTATACACCCCACATCTCACACCCCATACTTGCAAATATACATATTTTACTCAAGAGTAGAATGAAGACTTTTCCAACATTTAGGAAATGCTTATTTTTACACATTCGATTCGTCAAATGAGGCGGTAAGGCAAATCGCAGGAGGCACCATGAAATCATAGTTACCCACTGCAAGTAATAATAGCAACAGCATCAGACTAGTGCTGGGAGATGTGGTCTTTTTTCATGTACAGTTCAAAGCATGGCAAAAATGGTGTACTTGCTAAGAAAAATACGAAAGTGGTGATAAAGTGGTAAAAAACTACAAACGTAGTGATGGAGAACTACAAAAGTGGTGGTGAAAAACTACAAACGTAGTGATGAAGAGCTACAAAAGTGGTGGTAAATAACTACACAAATGTCAGTGAAAAACTACAAAAGAGGTGGTGAAGAACTACAAAAGAGGCGGTGAAAAAAAACTACAAAAAAGGCAGTGAAGAACTACAAAAAGGTGGCGAAGACATACAAAAGAAGTGGTAAAGAATGACAAAAGAGGTGGTGAAAAACTACAAAAGAGAAGAACTACAAAAAAATTATGAAGAGCTACAAAAAGAGATGATGAAGAACTACAAACGTGCTGGTGCAGAACAACGAAAGAGCTGGTGAAATATTATAAAAGAGTTTGTGAAGAGCTACAAAAGAGGCGTTGCAGCACTGAGTCAAAAGAAACGGATATTTGACCTTGACCGAAAAAAGACTCAGGCGCTAGCCGCAAGCATGGGCTTGCCTTGTAGATCTAGCATGGACCAATGAATCGACCATCCGCTGCCGAGGTACCAGAAAGCGCTAGTTTATTAGAAAACGGCTTGGGTGAATCTAGGGGAAGGTCTGGGGAAATTTAGACTGTCGTTCCACGAAGGAATGAAATTGTGGATCTTGGTAAAAGATATGAACTTTGAAAGAGACAGGGCCATGAAATGAAGACCAGACTTATGTACTAGGTTCGAGCCTTGGCAGAGGGAGCTTTTTATAATTAAAGTAAATGAAGAACTCGATGACGGGAATATGAGAAAACTTCAAGGCGACAAAGAATGTTTGTCCGCGATAACGATCACATGACAAGTATTTATCTGCCTCGAGTATCAGGCTTGTACATAACGGACAGCAGAGATGAAAGAGACGTAACTGGTAGTCCGAATTCGAACGCTTGACTTCTAAATGACGGATGAGTCTTACCAGAACTCACTGACTCGAAGTTAGAGGCTGTGAAAAACTATAAATAAGGTGGCGAAGAACTATAAAAGAGGTTGCGAAGAACTACAAAATAGGTTGTGAAAACTACCAAAAAGGTTGTGAAGAGCTACAAACGAGGTGCTGAAGAACTATAAAAGAGGTTGTGAAAAACTACAAAAGAGGTTGTGAAAAACTATAATAGAGGTTGTGAAAAACCAATTTAAACTATGTATTTGTTTTATTAGAACGGGGACGAGATTCTATAGTAGCAAGTGTTGAATATCGAAAAACTTCTCCAGGTGTTTATTGTTTGTTAGTGTGTCTCGCTTGCCTAGTGCTTAACCACAGCCTACTGTAGATACAAGCCTTTAGAATCAGGGAGAAATCCCTTTGAAACGTCACATTCAACGGCTGATTAAATAACGAAACTTGCATGCGTCAACATTCATATGAGTTCCGTTATTTAGCCAGCGATGGAATGTGATCGTTTCAAGGGGTTATCCCCGGAGAGGCAGAGGGCTTTCTAAAGCAGACCATGGTTTAACTCATTTCTTTCTTGTGGCAAGTCTCATTCGTCGTCTGGAGGTCCAGCGTTCTAATTTCCATCTGCCATTTACTTCTCTCTCTTTTCTGCTGTTTGTTATGCATGTTATACGTCCAATAAAACGTATTGTGAAACAATGAAGAAAAAGCTAAAAAGGAAGAAAATGAGAAAGACTTTGCAGTTTGATCGGACCAGGAGAATTTTTTTTTTTAATTTTTAAATTAAGCAGAATGGGGTTTAGATCAAAATGTAAGTGGGATACCTTGCAGCCCAACAGATAAGTGGTGACAAGATCTAGGCTTCAAAGCATTATGGAAGTTTCATATTTGTAAAACATACGAACAAGGCGATGAAAGAATTGAGGAAAGGAGAAATCGGCAAAGAAGGAGAATGCACAGCTAGAGAGCCGAATGGGGAGAAATGAAAACGTGATATTCACGAAAAGGAGTACATCAGTTAAAATGAGTGAGGACATGACTAGCCGAGGAGGAGGTTGAGAGTATGACTAGCCGAGGAGGAGGTTGAGAGTATGACTAGCCGAGGAAGAGGTTGAGAGTATGACTAGCCGAGGAGGAGGTTGAGAGTATGACTAGCCGAGGAGGAGGTTGAGAGTTCAGCGTCACTGCCACAGACCCGAACCAGATAATGATGAATATAAAGTAGTAGATACTTTTATTTCACAATCAGTTGAAATACCATCGTTCTGCTGGCAAGATATATTTAGGTGTGAGCTGATGAAGGCTGTAACAGAATTTCTCTAGAGAGCTGTAGTGCTTAGATCTGCAGGTTTTAGTGTTATTTTACTTGCTAGGATCGGGAGTGGGAGGAGTAGTCGAAGGAAAAGGTTTGATGTTGCGCGTGCTTCACCTTGTCATTTGCATCGATACGTCGCTGGGAGCGTTTGATCAGTTCTATGTCCTGGCCTGGGGTGGGGGTTCCTCTTCATATGTCCTCCCATTTAGCAATATTTAGTAACATTTTGAAGGGCAGAGGACTTTCCAACATTTGGTTTTGCACAGGTCGTCAAATGTGACTGGTTTTGCTGAGTTTCAGTGCACGATCTTGAAATATGTCCCGACAATTTGTGTTTGTTTCAAATTTGAAAATAAATAGTAAACAGATCAACTCACTCAGTTACATTAAAAAAGAGTAGAAGAAGAAGAATAGTAAGAAAATGTAGTAGAAGAAGAAGAAAAAAGAAGACGAAGAAGTAGAAGAGAAGACGAAGATAAAAACGAAAAAAGAAGAAAATGATTAGACGTAGAAGAAGAAGAAGATAATAAAAGCAGAAGAAAAAGAAAAGAATCATCAATATAGCGAAGCACTTCCCCTTTTCATCTGGCACGTCATTCTTCCGCGTCTTCTGGCTTGTGATCGCGACTTAATTGCGTAGAACATCAGACGAGTTTTAAAGATGAACTTGGCGGTTTGTTTGGAGTTCCTTATTAGCTGCCTTCAATTATCAGTCGAATTATGGATCGTTGGGCAAATGTCTCTTTCTTAACTGGTCGAAAAAGGAACAGCTCTGTAACACAAGTTCTGCTGTTTGTTCATTTAGTACAAATGTTCATTTGTTTGTACCTGTAGTACACATGTTCAGTTGTTCGTGCAGGTGGTCCACATGTTCAGTAGTTTGTACATTTAGTCCACATGTTCAGTAGTTTGTACATTTAGTTCAAATGTTCAGTAGTTTGTACATTTAGTCTAAATGTTCAGTAGTTTGTACATTTAGTCCACATGTTCAGTACATTTTACATGTAGTCTACATATACACATTCATATAGCAGACAATGGAAGCTTGTTCATGTTCATGTCCCGTGTCTGGTGCCCTGACCTAGACGAACAATGACGCTCTGTCCGTCCGGTCAAGAATGTAAGGGTCATGATTTGAGGGGTCGTGCTCTCTTCTGACAGCCTAGATAGCGCTCTTCTCCACAAAGTATGTGTTCACAATTTCCACCCCTGTTTGCTAGCCTATATGCGTTTTCGTTCACAGCGTTGCCAAAATGAGGTGGTAGCCACTGATGTACGTTTTGCTTTCTGGCAGCTGCTTTGCTTTGTTCAGTCCTCAGTTGCCGGAGATCGCCACCGTTGAGAACGCGCAGTACAGACAGTGCAACTGTGGAGATGATTACCCTGTGCTAGCCAGAATGGTTGCTATAAACTCGTTAAAGTGCTATAACCTCAGCAGCATAGTTAGTTAGAGCATACTTTAGATGTGGGAGTACGTATTGTCCCTCAGTGGTTTTCAGAGAATCATGCAAAGATACTAACTCCTCCATTCTGGACAATTATTGCTCATTTAACTGTTGGTTTGAGCATACTTCCTTGACAACAATCAGTATGGCAATTCGCTTTTGTATGTCCAGTCAGAACGCCACAGATTGATGTTTTAATATGTAGGGTTTCGTATCCAAGTGCCTTTGTTAATGGGCATAGGATTGGGATTCAGCAAGTGTTGTCTTCGAACTTAGCACTGCTTGGTGCTCCATTTTAAGTCTATTTTCCAGACGGGCGAAGCTACCACACTTTGGAAAGTTTAATTCGGAGTCGTTTAGTCTTGACTTGATGGCGTACGTTGACATGCTGCTATACTTTTTCTTTTGGATATTTATTTTATGTTTCTCTCCTGTGAGACATTCTGTAATTCAGTAATTGTCTGCATCTCTAATAACGTGGTTTTCATGACTTCTGTAATGAACCTGGGAGCTTGGTTATACACATGTGCTGATTGTTTTTTTTATTTACGTTCGCCTCATTTATCTATTCCTCAAGGCGGTGTACATTGTAATGTGGTTGTTATTTTGCGCCTCTCGGCCCAATGCATCCGACTTCAGCATGCCTAAGGGTCTGCTTCCTGCATTTTCTAAGAGTTTGCTTCCCCGGGGTAATAGCCGAAGCTGTGATGGGGATCGGACCCAGCACCTTTAGTTGTGAGCTGTGTCACTAGACCACTAGAGCACCACGCCGTCCCCACACATGCTGATGATTGCAGATCTCTATAAACGATTGATGACCGTGCTGCTTAGCAGAACTTCGGGTAGTAGTGATATTACAACTACTACCAGTCCCACTACGTCGCTAGACGTCGTTGGGAGGTGTGACCTCCTTTTTTCTTTTCGTTTTGGCAGCAAAAATGAGCTGGAGACTGCCAGGTTAATCTGGCAGGTCAATCCCAGTATCTGTTACCGACATTTAGGATGGTTGCCCCTACAATATACGATCGCCTATTTTTGCGACTAGTTGTAGTGTAAGCGTAAATTAGAGCAAGATAGACCCGTAGCCTATCAGGCGCTATTTATGCCGCAACGTTAGCCACATAACCAAGACCTGTTGTTATAGCAACACAGTCCTATTTTTGCGACACAATCTCTGTGGGGCGAGAATCCCTAGAATAATTTGACTAGATTTTTAGCTTGAATTTTGCACAAGTGGCAGCCGTTAAGCCTACTATTTTTCAATTCCCAACTGCCAATGGATTTTTAACGTGCACGCCATTTTTCATACCGGTGTCTGATCTCAATATTCAGAGATCATGACAACTATTTTTAAGATGATCCACGTGAAAATAACCCGATATCCATCGTTATTTGACTCCGCGACTTTCAACACTCGAGGCGAACACCTTACCTCGAGACCACTGGGTCTTATGACCCCAATGAAAAGCTGACGGGTTCGTTATGTCGTTCCTCAACTGGTACCTGCATTTTTCTCAGTAAGCCTAACCATGTTTTGGATCGTCCCTTTCTTATTTTGAATATGCTTTTTCCAAGTAATACTTTTGTCAAATATAACCCCAAGATAGGCGAGGTAGGTGTATTCCTTGATTAAAGCTATTCTTAAGTGCATGTTAGCAGTTTGATTTTTAGGGGAATGGGAAAACAGCGTTGTGGACGTCTTAACAGTTTATATTGTGACATGTCATTTCTCTTCCCATCTAGCTAGCATGTCTGTGACTCGCTGCATTACGTCGTTTAATGCAGTAACGTAATAATCAGCGCACTGATGTACTAGGTCGTCTGTAAATAAGACCGTTTTTAATCTAGCAGGACAACCTTTAACCGAGTCATTGACATAAGCAAGGAATCGAGTTGGGAGCAGGACTTCTCCCTGAGGTACTACCACATAAAAGGACACTTTTCTACTCTGCCGATGATCGATAGTGACTCTTGTTTTCCTACTGTGCAAGTACGACTGGATCCAGCTTATTTCATGTTCACTTCTCCTTAGTTTTGAAGTAAGGCCGTTATCTGCTCTTTGGAGAACTCTTGCTTGAAGTTGATCCATAAATCTAGGAGTTAATTTTTTTTTTGGAAGACATGGACAATGAAGTAACGGCTTACTATATTGTGTCAGTCTCTCAATCGATCCTGTCTCGACATCAGGATCTGTTTAGACAAAATTCCGTCTTGTTTCAACACCAGGATCTGCTTAGACTAAACACCATCTTGTTTCAACACCAGGAGTTGCTTAGACTAAATACTATCTTGTCTCGTCAATAGAATATGCTGATAGTAAATACCATCTTGTTTCGACACAATAATCTTTAAAGACTGATCCCCAGCTTATTTTTACATCAGGATCTGCTTAGACAAAATACAAACTTGTTTCGAAACAAGAATCTGATCAGACTAAACACCATATTGTTGCTAAACCAAGATCTGTTCTGACTAAACACAATCTTGTTTCTACAGCAGAATCTGCTCAGACTAAACACTATCTTGTTTCGACACCAGGATCTGTTCAGACTAAACACCATCTTGTTTCGATACCAGGGTCTGCTCAACCAACACCATCTTGTTTCGACACCAGAATCTGCTGAGACCAAACACCATCTTGTTTCGAAACGAGGATCTACTTCGACTAAATACTATCTTGTTTCGACAGCAGAATCGGCTCAGACTAAATACTATCTCGTTTCGACAGCAGAATCGGCTCAGACTAAATACTATCTTGTTTCGACAGCAGAATCGGCTCAGACTAAATACTATCTTGTTTCGACAGCAGAATCGGCTCAGACTAAATACTATTTTGTTTCGACAGCAGAATCGGCTCAGACTAAATACTATTTTGTTTCGACAGCAGAATCGGCTCAGACTAAATACTATCTTGTTTCGACAGCAGGATCGGCTCAGACTAAATAATATCCTATTGTGTGTTGAGCTATTAGCTCCATATCGTTTTGCTCCATCTTTGATTGTCATACTTACACAATCATCATCATGGATTCTAACTAGCTGCTCAACCACCCACTACTTGGAGAACTACCCGTTGCCCAGACCCTCAGTAAGCAATGTCCATGATCTTGAACTATTTCATTCTCGTCCTTCGCCCGGCACATATTGAACAAAGCCAATTATCTCCCCCTCTTTCTTGCAGAATAAAATGTAAGGCAATTTAGGCATTGATTTCAGATAAATAGCAACAGCTATTCAAGATTTTCACATTTTTGTTATAGGTTATATTTCAAGTTATACATTTACGCTGACAATTTGTTAACAGGCTGTTATAGCAACAAACATGAATTGAGAAATTCAGAATTGAATGGTTTTATAATCTGTTGCTAGCCAGGTACATATCGCTTTCCAATACACATAGTGGATTCATTTTACAATCTCACAGAACCGCACTTTAGCCCACAGAGTAGTCTATTTTCAAACAGTTCCCACCATCGCCCTCCCTGATATGCACGAATTTATACATTTTATATAGCACACCCATTACGATTTTCCATCTTTGTATTTTTTCTTTCTCCTCTTCCTCTCACACTCTATCACACCCTCTCCTCCTTTACATTTTTAAGCTGTGTTTTTCCCATACCGAACACATCTTAAATTTCTATCAATCTTGAGATGGCCGCCAACCAATCTCCCACAGCCTGTTAAGAGCCCTTTATGCCTGAAACGTTTGAAAACTCATGAGATTGATATTTAATTAGCCGACTCGCTGTTGATATTTATACTATTTTATTTTTTCCTGTTTATTGTTTCTTCTATTGATTTATCAATGTATTGCACGACACTTTAATTGATTACTGCAGTAACTTTGCTAGATAAAATATTTCACTTGAGAAATATACAACTGTTTATTCTTACAGTAATCGTTTTGTAATGAAATATTTTACGTGAGAGGTGTTCCCCTAACTTTTGTAAATCATGTAACTTCTGTAATGAAGAATTTTATGTGAGACATGTGTAGCTGTTACCGTTATTTGTGTAACTCATGTAACTTTTGTAATAAAAAATTTGATGTAACAGGTGCGCAGTTGGTGTTTCCATTACACGGGTAACTCATGTAATTCGGTAAATGACTGGTCTCGAGGTTAGACGTCAGCCTCGGGTGCTGACGATCGTGGGATCAAATCACGGTGGAGACCAGGATATTTTCATGTGGAATCTTTGATCTTTCCCCGGATCTCTAGGTAGCAGAGATCGGACGACCGTGTGCAGTGTCGTGCACGTTAACAATCCATTGGCAGTTGCAAATCGGAAAAAAAACGCTTTGCGGTTGCTGTCGGGGCAAAATTAAACATGATGCTGAACATCTACCTTATCTATTACGGGATCCCCGACGGTGTTACGGAGTTCGTGCGTTGTGCTGAGATGCTACAAGACATATAAACAAGAAAACAGCACTTATGGGTCAAACAGTTAGCAATGACGTTGATTTTTCCACTAAACTAAACTTCACTAAACTATGTAACTTATGTAACTTTTATAATGAGGTATTTTTCGTGAGAAGTACACAGTTGGTGTTCCAGTAACTAATGCAACTTTTGTAATGAAGTATTGAACTCATTTGCTCTTAAATAGGTTGAAGTTCTGAGCAAATCTACCTTTAAAATGTAAAACTCTCGGTAGTGGTACAGCTACATGTATAAATGTATGAAACGTTGTTATGAAGAAACTTTTAAATAAATACGAGTGACGTTCAAATCAAACCGGTACTTATTGTTGTAGTACTACCTGAATGGACTCTAGCGTGCTGGAACTAATATCATCAGTCATGAGCACTTGTGTCCTATTACTGCTAGATGACCCACTTGCAGTGGGCCAAGCACGCGATAGATACATACAAATTAGCGGACAACACTGTTAGTGCTTACAGGGAACAGCGTTTTATGATCTGCATTCACAATACGGTGATGAGACACTAAGCCGCAGTAAGAGATATGAATGGTTTAAATGTTTTAGAAAAGGCCGTACATCCGTAAAAGTTTATCCCGTTCTGCTCATGCAAGATAACACTCGTCCCAATACGGCCCACCGATTTGTGCGATCTGTAGCAACTCGGCTAGGAGGTATTGCCACATCTACCTTACAGCCCAGACCTCGCTCCAAGTGATCTCCACTTTTTTGAACCCTTAAAAGAATTCTTGGGACGTCAGCATTTCTTTACTGGTGTCGAAATTTAACAAGTTGTCCTAGATTGGTTCAGGCATACTGACAAATCTTTTCTACGCTGAAGCTTAACAAGCATTACTTGAACGCTGGGATAAGTACTTAAATGTTCCAGGAGATTATAAAGAAAAATAAATAGCATTTTGACTAAATGAAATTTATGTTTGTTGTTATTTAAAATAAAGACTCGGTTTGACTTGAACGACCCTCCTAAGAATAGCTTCTTCTTCTTCGATCAATTGATGATATGTTTCTAGCTCGGTGAAGTGCACAATGAGATTGATGCAATAGTTTAAACCATCGGCTCTGTAGTATTGTGAAAACGTTTTCAAGCCGATATATCTGCTGTACGAAATGAATCTGTCAACATGGCACGAAAGCACATTTTCTAATTGTAGCAGTAGCTTAGCAAATTATGTACTATAAGTAAGACAAACTCTAAGGACAACTAATTTCTTAAACGCCAAAAAAATAAGATAACCAAAGACAAATAAAACAGTACTCGGCAAAAAAATGTCATACAAAATTTAAAAGAAAGTAAAGCCATAGGCACTTCAGACAGTCCTTTCACGCGATTAACCAGTCTACCTGAAAGCATGTAATGGGTAGCGATGGGCAGAACGACACAGAAAAAGTTACCCTTGACCCAATTTACAAATGCATCACTCTAGCCCAAATTCGTCAACAGAACAACTTCCCCCGGCTTACGGCATGTTTAATTGTGTGTGCTACCATATTCATGTGTTTAACATTGCCGCATGAAACCACAAACACATCGGTGTTGTTCTCTGTCGGTGTGTGTATGTTGGTTGTAACGAAGGGTTTCTGTTTGTTGGTTGTAACGAAAGCTGTCTGTCTGTTGGCTGCAACGAATGATTTGTGTGCGTTGGTTGTAACGAAGGACTTGTGTCTGTTGGCTGTAACGAAGGGTTTGTGTGTGTTGGCTGTAATAATGGATATGAGTTTGTCGTTTGTATGAACGGTTCTGCGTTTGTTGATTGTAATGCGAGGTTTATGTTTGTTGGTTGTAACGAAGTTATTCTATTTGTTGGTTGTTATGGGGGATTTGTGTTCGTTGGTTGAAACCAAGGGTCTGTGTTTGTTTGTTGTAACGAATGATTTGTTTGTTGGTTATAGCGTTGGGTTTGTTTTTGTTGGTTGTATTAAACGGTTTGTTTGTTGGTTGAAACGAAATGCTTTCTGTTTGTTGGTTGTAACCAAGTGTATGTGGTTGTTGATTGTAACGAACGATTTGTTTGTAGGTTGAAACGAATGGTTGGTGTTTTTGGTTATTTCGAAGGATTCGTGTTTGTTGGTTGTAACGAAGGGTTTGTGTTTGTTGGTTGTAAGGAAAGGTTTGTTTGTTGGTTGTTAACGAGTATTTGTGTTTTCTTCCTTCCTTTTTCTTCTTCTTCCTACTTCTTTATTCTTCTTTCTTCCTTTTTCTTTCTTCTTCCTTCTTCGATCAATTGATGCTATTATTCTAGTCAGGTGAGTGTCATGAAGGAAAACTGTATTTCAGGTTTTTCGGTCCCCCACAGCTTGTCGAGCATGGTCGCTTCCCGGGCAGACTGCCTCTCTTTGGTCTGTATAAGTAGGACAGTCCTACATGATGTGTTCTGGTGTTTGCGTGGGTGCTCCACAATAGCGCGTAGCTGTGTTTCTGAGAACCATTCTGTGGAGGTGTGCCTTGAGTCTGCGATGTCCAGTTCTGAGTCTGAAGATCTTTGTCTGCCCATATATGTCAAGTTTGTCTATGCTGTCATATTCTGTCTTGTATTCTTTGTGCTTGTCTCTCCATTACGTTATCACCAGTTATTATGTGAGTGTCTTTGCTTCTTTATAGCACTGTGAATGGCGAGTCTGCGAGCAGCCACTTCGGGCTTTTATAGCTCATCTGCCTTCTCGTTTCAAAGGATCCCATTGCGCAACTAGATCTGTTTGTTAGACAGCAATTCTATAATAATAATAAGAATAATAATAATAATAATAATGTTCGCGTACGCGTCTAAAGCCCGTTGCGTCGATCGATCACTACCTTTGCCAACTGCGTGTCGACCGAAATCCATGCAGACTCCCCAGGTGAAGCCGAATACTTGTCCCTTGGGATGAGGGCCTAGAGGAGTGTGTTAGGTCAATCTTTGTGTCAGGCTTTCCGTGTCTATCCTTGTCAAACTCCTTCTTTTCCGGTGTCCCGCCGCCGAGGCTTCTAGACTGATCTTTCGGCCAGCGTGTTCCTTGCTGTGTTGAGAATACGAGATTGCGAGAGGTATTGTGTAATGTCCGGCAGAGGGAGAAGCGGACAGGAGGAAGGCAGCTTTAGTCATTGTAGGAAGGTCCTTGAATAGTGATAACCTGGACTGAATTCTGGTGTGCAGTTAAGCGGAACGTTGAATTCCATCACTGATTGTTTTTTTCGGATTAAGCCAAACATGAAATGCAGCGAAATGCAGCATAACAAACAAGAAAACTGATCGAGAGCACATCAATTCCACATAATAAAGTCCTTTATATTACATGGGGAAGGAGTTTGTGAATTATAATCCGCTGGAACCACCAAACATCAAAAAACGAAAGATCGGAGAGAGTCGAGAGCGGAGCCATTAAGGTGCGCCTATCTTGCTTCCTATGTTGTATTGTATACCGTGTGAAAGTATATCTTGTTTGGAGCTTTATATGGCTTGGAGTGCACTCCTGGAGTCTGTCTTGTTTGGAGATTGAGAGGGCTTGGAGTACACTCCTGGAGTATGTCTTGTTTGGAGCTTTATATGACTTGGAGTACACTACTGGAGTATGTCTTGTTTGGAGATTGAGAGGGCTTTGAGTACACTCCTGGAGTATGTCTTCTTTGGAGATTGAGAGGGCTTGGAGTGCACTCCTGGAGTATGTCTTCTTTGGAGATTGAGAGGGCTTGGAGTACACTCCTGGAGTATGTCTTCTTTGGAGATTGAGAGGGCTTGGAGTACACTCCTGGAGTATGTCTTCTTTGGAGATTGAGAGGGCTTGGAGTGCACTCCTGGAGTCTGTCTTGTTTGGAGCTTGAGAGGACTTGGAGTACACTCCTAAAGTATGTCTTGTTTTGGAACTTTATAGGGCTTGGAGTACACTCCTGGAGTATGTCTTGTTTGGAGCTTGAGAGGGCTTGGAGTACACTCCTGGAGTCTTAGAATTACTGTTTTCCTTGTTGTTATGTTTTGGCTGATCCGCGCGTGAACAGCTGTTGCTTCAGCTCTGAAATCAGTACAGATTTCTCTTTTGCTGGAATGGAGTGATTTTCGTTGTCGCTGCTAGAGTGATCGCTATAGATTCCACTGCCTTCTTTTTCTTCAACCACTGAGGCCGATAGGGTAGTCTTTGTTGACCTCCTGCAGCACGTGGATTTTTTGTTCTGTTGCTGACTGCTAATTTCTCTTTGTTATCCATGGAATCTACAAGATTATTTTTAACTGCTTCTGGCTCAGTATACATGGTTCTGGAATGAGTGCCTTGCACTTTTACATTTAGCTACTTTGAAAATCGTTCATTATTTTGCTCCTCTAAATTGAGTGTCCAACTTCTATTTTCTGATCAAGTTTTTTCCATCTGTAGAGTAGTAATATTTTTTTTGCATCGTTAATCTTTTGAAAAAGGCAGCTAGGAAGGGAACTGGCCACCCTACACAAAGCTGTGACTTAATACAATGAAATGTATAACACTTCATCTCCGACGGCAGTGTCTACTATGGACTACCTTTACCTTTAGCTTACTCTCATGTTCTGTGTTTGCTCTGTTTTGATTTGATTTGATTTATTGTTGAAGTATGTCGCTGATGAAAGTCTTTTGGTCGTGACGTAGGTATCGACTATTTCATGTTTGTATACTCTTTAATGTTCCTGACGGTCACATGCTCACCATATTTTATGACTTTGTTTATTTTATGGCCTTGTGGGGTTTGAATTTCTGTCTATCCATTCTCGCTTCCCTTGCCTTCAGTCAGGTATCCATTGACTCTCTGTCGTGAAAGACAAGCGCGCAAATGACTCTGTCACTCATATGCTCTGATTGTGTGCATCAATGAAAACAACCCATCTCGGTCAGGACTACTCCTGTGTGGTTTCTCAGCTGGTCGCAATACGATTGACATGATATTTTTGCAGCGCGTAAAATCCAAGAGAACTGCGAGGAACAACATTGTGATCTGTATGCTCAACGTTTGTTGACCTAACAAGGCCTTTGACACTGTCAACAGAGACGGACTCTGGAATATCATGAAATATCCGGTTGCCTCTGAAAATTCATCACAGTTGTCCGACAGTTTCGGTTCAAGTGCTGAATGGTGAGCTGTAGTCAGCCTTTCCGAGTTTTGAACGGAGTCAAACAGGGATGTATACTGGCCCAATGATTTTTTGGCGTTATCCACTGCCCTACATATCGTATGCAAGACGGTGAATAGGCGGTTGTTCAATCTGAGGAGCCTATAGTTCTTCACAAAACTGAAGGAATCAGGCACCATTGATCTCTTCTTCGCCATGTACAAAACAGAACATGTCGACCACAATGAATTAGGTGTGCGTACATTTACTTTCGTCATGTCGTAAACGCCAAGAAATAGGAAGGAATGTATGTACCTGCTCCACGGAAGCTCTACCACGTATCATGGCTAACATCTACAGACGGCTTACTTTAGTAATATCCTAACCAATGGAGCAAATATGGATTCTGAGGACCACAACATGATTTCGAAGACAAGTGCAGCTGAAGATTACTAACGAGTGGGGTCGGCAAGGGATCAGTACTGCCACCAAAATTGAGGCATATTGGACTGAGGTGCTATCCGCCCTTATATAAGCATGCGAAACTTAGTCCATCTATAGAAGACATCACACTAAACTCGATCATTTCGACATACACAGTTGTTCAATATCGGCAAACAGGATAAATTGTTTAATTTTGCAGTCTTCTGCAGGTCCAGCTTGTTTAGCTGCCACACTTTTCCGCAGAGCGCACAAGTGACATTGCCTTGGCATGTTGTTCGCATACTAAATGAGGGCCTCCCTAAGAAACAGTTTTGACCTTAGGACAGGCAAGCGACTGGCGACAGAAGAAACGATATAAAGACCATCTGATGCTTCGCTATGGCGCAAAGAAGCGAGCTACCCGACAGGTTATAATGTAACACGACCAAATTACCGATGCTGACTAAGTGCGTCGCCCGTTCTGTAGAATTTGTCACGTTCTGTTCGACCTGCAGCGTCATTTGCAGCCATCTCTGAATACCCATGTCTGAAATAGTCCTCTGTCTTTATTTGCGTTGGACAGCTGTTATTATTATTATCATTATTATTATTATTATTATTATAATTATAATTATAATAATAATTATTATTATTGCTATTGCTTATTAGCCTTGGTTGGCAGCCAGTCTAAGAGAAGGCAAACTCTGACTCTAAACCCGGGTAGACGAAGATCGTTAGCATGTTCATGTAGTTCCCCTAGGAGAGGGGGAACTCTGATTTTAAACTCACAAGTGCAAGGGAGTGCTGGTTAGTCCTGGGACGATGAGAGTATTATCGAATGTCTCGAGTTACAAACATCTGCGGGCAACGACTCCACTGCCTTGTGGGAACCTCGAGAGAGGGTTGGGCTACTGGAGAAAGCTCAGGCAGAAAATCCAGAGTGGTTAGCACTTGAGGCGGATGGTTTCAAAGTTTGGAACTCATTCCGGCAACTCCTGCAGCTGATCTAGAGCCAAATTGTCATGATTTGCGTTCCTTTGGATGATACAAGCGAGGCCGAGATGGGTATCCTGCAGTTAGGGCAGCCCAGAGTCCCCATATTCAGCACCCAGGCTAGCGCCCCGGAGAGGCTACTCACAGGGAGCCACACGCATCAGCTACAGAAACTGAGTTGCCTATGACGAATGGTAAAATATCAATGATTTTTTACACGTTTTATGTCACTATACTATTTCCGGGAATATTGACAACATCCAGTTTCATTAGAAAGGAAAGTGCGCAGCTAAAATTCTTGAAAAAATTTGAGATGTTTGTCTCGCGCAGTATCGTGGAACCCTAGGCTCTCTAATATTGTCCAGCCTACACGAAGATTATTCGGCTCACAAAAAAAACCACAACAAAAAAACAACCCACTTAAAATTGTATACAGCTAGGCCTGCACAATTCATATTTTTAAAGTTATTTAGACATGATGTTACTTTATAGTCTTAATAAATCAGATCTGCTTCAAGCAAAAATGAGGTCGGCTGTGGTTATGTTCCTAACTCAAATGGGAATCAACCAGTTGAAGTGATGCAAACAAAAGTTGTAATTATTTTAGTCGAGTTTTAGTCGAAATAATAAGCTAATTGCACACGGCATAATCGTGCACACGGCATAATCGTGCACACGGCATAATCGTGCACACGGCATAATCGTGCACACGGCATAATCGATAAGGGATGTTATTCTCCATATTGTTTTAAATATCTTAAAACAATGAACGAACTCAGTCACCGGTGGAGATCACGAATAGATTGTGTTGATGTTTAACATAATTTTGAACTTTGCCCGGACAGTGGCCGTTAAGTCTACTTTTTTCGATTTTTAAATTGTTAACGTGCCCGACACTGCACACGGGCGTCCGATCTCTAGTATTCAGAGATCTGAGGAAATGCTAGAAAGTCCACGTGATTATTATCCCGGTCACCATCATGATTTGAACTCGCACCTCTAGCACCTCGAGACCACTCAGTCCCCTGACAATAATGTATTAACTAAGCATATAGACTAGCACACAATCTCATATGTTGAATTGCAGTGGCATGTTAATAGCGACTTCTATTTCAGTCTGGTCTGGTCACGAAACCAACATTGAATCGACACGTCTGGCCTAGTCTTACAAATCATATTCTTCTAATCCTGTGTTCGCGGTACATGAAGCATTTGTTCCCTCAGAGAAAGCCTGTACTAAAGTAGTTATGTGCACTCTTGCAGTGGTGAATAAATTAGATTTACATAATGAGTTTGCTAGTTCCCGTATCTAATACATTTCCAAATTGCTATTTATATACCTTTGATAAGACAAGTCAGCTGTTGGAAGTATTGCAATGTCATGGATGAGAAATCGCATCAGTTCTAACCATGTGACAGTTCTTGTCAGCACGTCCAGCTGGCTATTCAATTAGTCGAAACCACTTTGGCTTCAAACGGTAAATGGATGCACAAACATGGCCGGCCGTATCAAGCTTAAACAGCATTAACTTAACAGAAATTTGAATTCGAGCATTCTGACGTGTTGTCAATCAATGTAGCCCCGTACCAGTTGATATTGTTGCATGGGTTGCTCTCGTGCTATAAGTGGAAGGCAACAAACAAAGCTTGATGATATCAATTAAGTTTACATGGTGTGACATTTGAGATAAGCCAGACATAATGGTTTCGGAGCTAGAGCAGCCATCTACGTGCAGCCGCAGGGCCTACCGGCGAGTGGTATATACTATATGCTGGAGCAACCAACTCTCACTCCATGTATTAAATCCATCGTTGTCTTGTTCTTTCCCGGTTGACATGTATCAATTGTCAACAAGGTTGTCGAATAGACGGCGGATTTTGCACCTCTGCCCCTTCATGGCCAACTCCCAGGAAGCGGAGAATGCCAGATGTGGTGTAATTACAGAAGAACTGGCATGTTTGACTGAGGAATAGTGAGATGGTCGACTCAGATGTCAGTGCAACGTCCTTAGCAATACGTGACGGTAATGTTGTTTTCTGACACTTCTGCTAAAGTGTGTCCATGTTTGACGCGAGTATAAATGGTAACTTAGTACCACATCATGAGAGGCTTTGGTCTTGGTTCTAACACTGATCCGATCTAAACATGTCGTAGTATTTCGAAAATGGCACTTGCATTGACAGTCCTTATGTGGGACTCAGACTTGATATACACTTCTCTTGTCAGGGTGCTATCTAGGTAGGCAAATATATAAACTATTTGGATATGCCAGTGAAGTTTGATTCGTGGCATGGCTTCAAATAAGCAGGTTACGATATTGTTTATTTTTTACGTTCCAGTATCCCAAGTGAAAGATTGTTCTGCAAACGAATTGTACATTTTGTTTTCTCGTTTTGTATCTATTGCATTTGTTTAAATCAAATCTCCATGGCTGCCAATGGTCACGCACCATAATTAATCAATATTACATATCACGTCTAGACACGCCAGGAGTCAATATTATAAATCAAGTTCAGAGAGACGGGGAACCAGTTTAGAAAGTATGTCAAGTTATGCTATGAACCTATATTATATATCATGGTCAGCGACCCATAGCTGCCAAGACCTTTCTACACCTCCACGCGCTGATTCAGGATAACAGGTTGCAAAAGACCAGATTGGCTAAGGAGAAGGGATCAAGGAAGGAATGCTAACCCGGTACTCAAAAAATGCTTGCTGAAGTAGGATGTGTTGGACCGAAAGGTGCAAATGTCGCAGTCAAACTGTAAACAACGACACAACGAATTCCGTTCTCTGCACTACATTCTGCTACTTAAGACATTTGAGGGTTTGGTAGTGGGAGATTGAGAACGAACGAAGAAGAAGAAGAAGATATATCATGCAAGTCACGCTAAGAACCTATATTATATATAATTTGAAGCCACGCTCAGAATCAATATTAGATATCACGTAAAGGCACGCTAGGAACCAATATTATAAACCATGTCAAGTCACGTTAGGAACCAAAACTATATATCATCTTAGAATAGTAACCAATATTATAAATCATGGAATACATTTTAGATTTCAAACACTTGATTGACTTCAGATCAATATCAAGGCAAATTTAATATATCAAAGTTGATGATAACGTATTTAAATCCTCATTATACATGGTATCAGCCTTTGTGAGATGTAAACCAACTAACTTTATTTCAAATAGCCATGTACATATTTACAGCTAGATATACTGAAGAGTACCACGAGTAGGTAAAGTAGGTGGCCAGTTTAGTTGTGAAAAGTCTGCACTCTTATCGCTCTGATACTCTTGTCTAGCTAATGGGAAGCATCAAGTGCAGTTATGAGACCCTAAATGTCTGCAGAAATCATCTTAGTTATATCCAACATGAACAATATTTTGGAACGAAAGGAACAATCCATTTAAATAGCAGCATATGATAACCATTTGATATTCGCTGGTGTGTTTAATCTTGACTTCGTCCTGGCCCCGACACTGTTGTGAATGTTTTGTGCTCTGTTAATAAAGCATGCATTTGGTAACGCAAATCTTGAATGTTCGGTCGTTTAACCTCGCTAGGCAAAAGGGCGAAACGAAGATCATGGAGATCACCATCCAGGACTTGGTGGCACTTGCAGCATGATCAGCGAAAAGCAAGTCCTGGATGGTGATCTTCTTTATCTTCATCTTCTTCATCGATCAACTAATGCCATACTTCTAGCCCGGTGAGGTTCATGAAAGAGATTGCGCGTTTCTGGTCGTCGACGGTCCTCACAATTTTTCGAGCAGCGTCGCTCACCGGGGCCAAATTACCTCTCTCCTGACAATTCAACTAGCAATGGAGAAAACCGCTGTCACTCTTCTGCTCCCGTGGAATCGACAGAAGTGGTGAACATCTTCCTCTTATCGTATGTCCTTCACATAAGGTTATGTAAACGTCTCCAATGTTCGACTAGCATATCATCTTTCCTGCAGTCGGTAATTAATCTTACTAGTGTCTCTTTATCTCAGCGAATCGTCAATAATGGTTTGTTTCTCAATGACAGTAACAGCCATATATTATTGTCAATAAATAGATGAAAGAGCGGGAAAGAAAATGAATGCGGGGACAAACATTAAGCAACTAGTTCATTTGCTTTTGAGACACGTCATATTGGCAACTTCATATAGAATTTATTGAAGAGCAAAAATGAGATGAAGTAATCGTCTACGCGTCAAGTCTGTGTTTAATGGGGTAAGATTGCTTACATTAGATTATACGTCACTTGAGATGAAGAGACTATACGTCACTTGAGATGAATAGACTATACGTCACTTGAGATTAAGAGACTATACGTCACTTCAGATGAATATACTATACGTCACTTGAGATGAAGAGACTATACGTCACTTGAGATGAAGAGACTATACGTCACTTGAGATGAAGAGACTATACGTCACTTGAGATGAAGAGACTATACGTAACTTGAGATGAAGAGAGTATACCTCACTTGAGATGAAGGCTATACGTCACTTGAGATGAAGAGACTATACGCCACTTGAGATAAAGAGACTTTACGTCACTTGAGATGAAGAGGCACAGCGCGAATATATTGTTGTAGACAGAAGTGATCATCTAATTAGACTCGGTTCAGTCATGATGTAGCAACTCTCTACTGAGTTTATGGTTTTCTTTTACTTTCCGCATTGTCTTTTTACTTGCCTGTGTTGCATGAGCTTATTTTCGCCCAGCCTGAGGTGGCTCTCTTCAGGCTGTATTTCAATTTGAATAGGCCTGCAGCTATGAACCGCTTCTGTTGTTGTCGGTCAGCGGTTCTTTTACCACACGCCAGCTGCCCACAGGGAATATATTTTTGAATGCGACCGTCTTCCATGCGACTAACATGACCAATGCATCGCAGTCTTCGTTGGCGAAGAAGGGTGTACATACTTGGAATAGGTGTGCGAGAGTGCGCCTCCGAATTTGTCACCCTATCTCTCCATGAGATGCCAAGGATGGATCTCAGACGCCGTAGGACGAAGTTGTTGAGAATATGTGTTTTCTAGACATATGTTGTCCACGTTTCGCTGCCATATAGAAGCGCACAGGCATTGTAGACCCTGGCTTTGGTCTTGGCTGTAAGTTTGCGGCTCTCCCAGACTCGTGTTGTCAGACGAGAAAAAATGGTAGCAGCTCTGCCAATGCTATTGCCTAATTCGGATCTAGCGGGAGCTTATCATTGGTGAGGGATCCCAGGTAAGTGAACTCGTCCACAGTTGCCAGTTCGTCGATATCAAAGTCATTATTTGGGTTGTATCTACGTCATGTCCCAGCACATCTTTGCACGCCTGAGAGAAGTGATTTATCAATCTCTGAAAGTGATCACCTACGCCTGATTATAAGACATTCAAGAATAAACGACAGACTACGCATACATATATATATACATTGTAATAGACAGGCGTGTTCGCCTACGCCTGCCTTTCAGACACTTGAGAATTGAAGTGATTGCCGAAGGGTTTTCTGTTCTAATGACTGGACTGCATGCCTAGGTAATGACAGCATTAACGATTAGTCGAGGACTGGGAATGGGCCCTTGTCTCCTCCCGTCACAATAGACTATTTACATTGTCTTGAAATCGATTTGGAAAACGTCGTCGCTTTTCGAATAGCTCTTATTGTGTTGTTTTTGTTCAGGCGTTGTACGGATTTATCTAGCACCCACGTTTCTAAATTAAATATTTTCGACAAGAATGTTGAAATTTAAGAAAGATTTTGTTATCACCATATGTGTCTGTTGCTATGTATTGGTTGTAAATCATGTTCATTGATCTTCGGCAATTACCGCGTTTATCTAGACGGCATTTAACATGGAAGAAATAAGGACTAATGCACACAATGCATATTGGAAGAGTCGATTAGAGATAGTTGTGGGAGCGTCTAGCAACCTCATTATGTGCAGATAAAATATTAACATAAACTATGCACGATTTCCTTCAAAATTAGTACGTATAGAAGATCATTGTAGTTTAAATTGAGACAATCATTGTAGTGTTAAGTGAGAAGACTATTGTAAGCATTAGCTTTTGTTAACTCTTCCATTCTCATTCAACCCAGCTCTAGCCGCTACACTCACCTCCCCTTATCTGCACACTCAACGCACTCTCACAAACTCGTCTTCACGATCGTATTATGTATTCTGCCGTTCTGTGCACCCACTCACACTCAGATCCCTTCAGACAGGTGATCTGTACATTCACAAATACTTCTTTTCACATTTACTATAAGATCAATTACCATCTGGCGATCTGTGCATTCACAAATACTTCGATCACGTCCATCTAGTCGGAATCACGTATTCACTAATGGTCACACACTCAGTCAATCTGTGCACCTACTTCAGAACACATATCGTTCACTCTGTGCCCTGAACAATATTACAGACATTCAGATCTCTTCCGGTGATAGGGTGTCCAGCACACACACTAACAGAGCGATTGGCCGAGGCTCAAAGAAGTATGCTGGCTCAGTCACCATGCAACACATTATATCACTCACAAACTCCTAACAAGCCTGCTAGCTAGTAGCAGCCTCTCAATCGCCATCTAGTCAGTTTGCTAGCTAGTTTATACAATTCTCTCTCTCTCTCTGTCTCTCTCTCTCTCTCTCATTCTCTCTCTCTCTCTCTCTCTCTGTGTCCCGGCCTGTCTGCTGGGTTCATCTTCGTCGAGTATTATATAGTCTCAAACAACTTCATGGCTGTCCAATCGACTTCTGTTGGTTGTCTGATTTAGCCATCACCCTAGTTTGAATCTACATCCAACTAGTTGTTATTGTTCGAATCATTCAAAATTCCTGTCACTCTAAATGTCGCAGCAGCAGAACGTGACGACCTCTAACTTCCACCAACCCCCCACTACCTAAATCTGAACACCATAGTGGTCAGCTCCTAGCCACCACCTGTACCAGACACATTCTTCCCCTATCCGCTCGTTTCCTTCGTCGACTTAGTGTCGAGATGATGATTGACCTTGGCACACATTCAGGTAACCTTTGTTTCCAGAGTCGCCGGCCATTTCATCCCTGCCCTTAACGTCCATGATCCAGCTGGAACTGTTACAAAAGCGAGCTGCACGAAAGGACAGGATGGAAGTTGGCGTCCATCAGTACCCACAAGCGGTAGAGTTTGCAGTGCTCAAATCGGACTGTAAGGCGTATGCATTCACTTCTGAATAAACATGTCTGACGCCTTTGTCCTCTTCGCTTACAACGGGCAACTTGTTGTTATTATCAACTGATCTAGGCAAATGAGATTCGCAACAATGAGAGAGATGACATTCTAACTTCAGAAAAACCCAAATTTGGGAGTGAAGGAAGAGCAGTAGGGTCAGATGAAACATACAGGTCAGGTCCCCACGTCTACTACATGCTGTGCTCACGAAAAGAAGATGTATACCAGTAGTCAGACCTACAAAGTGGTGATCGAGATGGTGATCCCCATAGTGTTGAGCTTGCTTATGATTCTGGCTTTACACTACACTCAGTATGACCTACATTTGCCTTATCAGAAAAGCATATCGATGTTAGAAGAGGCACTGTACACACACACACACAAAAAACACTCAAGGAAAAAGTGAATGGTTAAATTAAAATAATTCCGCACGAGTGGCATACAATAACAACAACAACAACAATAACGTAACAACAACAACAACAATGCAACAGCAACAACAAGCAAGTTGGCTGATTCTGTTTGTTCTCCACTCCAAGCTCTGGGACACATACACGCCATCAAATATTTGACTTGAGCCATCGATATCTGTATTTCTTTTTTCATCCATCTTGTTTCCCATTTTCTTGCGTTATATATTTCTTCCTCTTTTACTTTCTTTGCTCCTCCTATTTCCTATTTTCGTGTTTCCTGTGTGATTGCTTTAAATATTTCTTTCCGTCTAACTTTCTTCACTCCTCCTATTTTCTATTGTTGTGTTTCCCATTTCCTTGTGGGATCAAGATACTGAGCAGCGCATGAGCTGCAGTGGTCAGCGACCGATAGCTGACTGCTAGCGTCAGGGCCAGCGAACCAAAGCTGCAAAGACCATTCTACACCTCCACGTGGTGATCCTGGATAACAGGTTGCAGTAGGGCAGACTGGCTAAGGAGAAGGGACCGAAGAGGGATTGCTAGCTCGGTACTCAAAAAATGCTTGCTTGACCGAAAGGTGCAAATATCGCATTCAAGCTGTAAACTACGACACAACACATTCCGTTCTCTGGACTACTTTCCGCTACTTAAGGCCTTTCAGGGTTTGGTAGTTGGAGGTTGAGAACGATCGAAGAAGAAGAAGAAGAAGCTTCCTTTCTTCACCCCTCCTATTTCTTAATTCATGTTTCCTATTTTGTTTCGTCATACATTTATTCCTGTTTTACTTTCTTCCTTCCTTCTATTTACTATTTTCGTGTTTTCTATATTAAATTTCTTCATATATTTCTTCCTGCCTTACTTTCTTCATCTATCATGTTTTCTTTTCATCTTACTTAAAATATGTTTTCCTGGTTTTTTTTTGTCTTTCCTCTTCATCCTACACATCTCCTACTTTATTAATTTGTCACCATTGCGTTTACTCTTTCTTTATTAAAATAATCGTTTTTGTTTCCTCTTCTTCCAGACCACTTCTCATTCGCGTTTCTACGTCACTTCACTTCTGATTCACCCTTCTCTTTCAATTCACTTTCTCTTTCTCATTCATTTATTTACCTCACTTCCTTTCTCTTTCGAATGTCTACCTTACTTTCCTTCTCATTCAACGTTCTACCTTAATTCTCTGACCATTCACCTTTCTACCTCACTTCACTTACCATTCATCTTTCTACCTTACTTCCCTTAGCTTTCACCTTTCTACGTCACTTCACTTACCATTCACCTTTCTACTTCACTTCACTTACCATTCACCTATCTACCTTACTTCCCTTAGCTTTCACCTTTCTACCTCACTTCACTTACTATTCAACTTTCTACCTCACTTCACTTACCATTCACCTTTCTACCTTACTGACGTTCTCATTCAACTTTCTACCTCAATTCACTTAAGAAATATCTCTCGTACGTTTTACATCTTTTTACCTCACTTCCTTTATCTTTCTCCTTTCTTCCTTACTTCCCTTCTCCACTTTTCTACCTTACTTCCCTTACCATTCACTTTTCTACCTCATTTCACTTACCATTCACCTTTCTGCCTAACTTCCCTTCTCTTTCTTAAATGTATCATTGTATCACTTCTCTCTACTCCATCATTCCTCCTCAGTTCGGTAATCTTTCTAGTCCTTTTCTCCACAAATCCTGTTATTATATAAACTCACTTTCACTTGATGCATATTCATCCTGTCTCAACGAAAACCGTTTATTTTTATCACACTCCACTTAGTTACTTACAGAATTTTGATAAATGCGTTACTTTCCGCTATATTTCTTTTCTTATCCCCCGATCTTTGCTAACGTCAACACTCGTATTCCAGTCAAATCGATGTAGATTTTCTTCTGAAATCACTCCTGCAATCCTATCTCCGTTTAGCCTGTTAAATGTCCTAAGTCTATGCGTAAGCATCAGCAAACTGGCCGGGATGAGCTATTAAATTAAGTACAGACAGACTACCCCGGAGACTGACCCCGGCTGCTAAGTATTGCGTCTCGTACAGTATTGAGCCAAGACATGGCAAACCAAGGCCTATGACTCTGTTGATCATTGAGCATTTATGTTTTCCAATCGTTTCTATGTCAATATTTTAGAATGCGCTTGCAATTATTAGCTTACTCATTGAACAACCTCTGCACTACCCAGGTCCAATAATATTAGAAAGTGACAATTATTATGTGTTTATTAATGTGTTTTTTTCTCATTTGAGAAATGGAAAGAATAAAAAAAATAAAGGAAGAAATCAAATCGTCACTTGAAGCCAGAAGAGTCGAGGTTCAGTGGGTCCAAGCAAATTGTAATATTCAAGGCAACAAATAGGCAGACAGACTGGCGAAAAGTGTGACAAACGAAGAGTCCAAAACGTTTATTAGGGACAGATATATGGACACATGTAAAACAGAACATACTGGCTGTACACAAAATGATGCCTGAACAAAAAATAGGTGGTGGTCTTCAGATTCCGCATAGGCTGAGGTACCATCTATTCAATAAACTGAAGATAGATGGTACTGGTGAATGCACAAGGAAATTATCCCTGAATATCTGCTCCAAAATTAACCGACATACGAGGACAAGAGAAAGCACTTGTGGCCATCACCAGTCCTAAACTAGACAAGCTCTATGGCAGTGTCGACCGCCTCAGGATGACCGCTGCTTTATGTGAATACGAATTCATGTCGACGTCTGACAGCGTGCGGCAAAAAAGAAGAAGAAGAAGAAGAAGAAGAAGAAGACAAAGAAGAAGAAGAAAAAGAAGAAGAAATCTTCACTTGTTGACTGCTTGTGGGACACATGACTTCAACAGCTGTATCTTGTATGAAAGATTCCATATCTCGTAGGATGTGTCTTGTATGGAAGATTCCATATCTTGTAGGACGTGTCTTGTATGGAAGATTCCATATCTCGTAGGATGTGTCTTGTATGGAAGATTCCATATCTCGTTCGATGTGTCTTGTATGAAAGATACCATATCTCGTTCGATGTGTCTTGTATGAAAGATTCCATATCTCGTTCGATGTGTCTTGAAGGAAAGATTCCATATCTCGTAGAATGTGTCCTGTATGAAAGATTCCATATTTCGTTCGATGTTTCTTGTATGAAAGATTCCATATCTCGTAGGATGAGTCTTGTATGAAAGATTCCATATCTCGTAGGATGTGTCTTGTATGGAAGATTCCATATCTCGTTCGATGTGTCGTGTAACAAAGACTCCATACCTCGTAGGAATGTATCTCTTCAAAACAAGTGTACTGTGCATTAGATGCATTTTTTCTCTCCAAATCCCTTTTTATATATGTATTCTCAGTTCCAATGTGTGTGCCTTCCAGGAGGTCTGCTTATTGTATTGTTAATCTAACTGCTGTCAACAGAATACGTAACACCAAACATAGTCCAGAAAACTTATCAAATCCCATTGAATGCGGCCTTTGTAAGCCGATATTGACATCTTCACATCCCAGTCAATAGTCGCGGTAAAGAGAAATGATCATATAAGAGACATCCCAGTAGAACGTCAGTCCATATCTC
Organism: Ariolimax columbianus; assembly: GCA_036924085.1. Taxonomy (NCBI): domain Eukaryota; kingdom Metazoa; phylum Mollusca; class Gastropoda; order Stylommatophora; family Arionidae; genus Ariolimax; species Ariolimax columbianus. Next base: position 36,625,489 of record JAVGWX010000019.1, on the reverse strand, counting down.
AAACAGCTTTCATGTAAAACTTTTAATTTTTTTTACATTTCTTAACTATGTTAGTGAACCTTGTGGCCAATGAACAATCAACTTCCAGAGTGACTCGCTGTCCAGTCTGTCAAACATATTTTCATAATTCACGAATGCAATGTTCCAGGCGTTGTTCAACTTTTATTAAAGGAAATTATTAACGAAATAAAGGGGAAAAAACGTCCTGCAGAACCATGGAAAAAACTCAATAAAAATGAGCCATAAAAGGAAGCATGCACCAATTAGCAAGTTTGGTTGGGAGAATGCATTATATGAGCCTCGCGTGCACAATACAAACATGACTAACATTCTGCTGCGTATTGTCAATAGAACAGGAGGACAATCAGCAACAAATCGTCAACACAGATTCGCAAGTCGCGTCTTAGAAAACAGAGCCTAACACTAAAACAATAAGAAATGAATGGGGCACTAGTTGGTCAATAGGTCAGGGCGGGAACTGATTGATGAAGATCTTAACTTACTTTAGAGTTTCCAATCAGTGTGAAATAGAGTTCTCCATTTTCTGTATGCACAATGTGTGTAAAAATTGCTATAGAACGTGAGATCACTCATATAACGATGACAAAACAAGCAAAGTTAACATTCACTTTTGCATACTAACATTAAAAGACGTGTTTCCACATTTATTAAGGTCAGGATAACATAAATCGATACAAAGGGAAACCATACTCTAAGTTAAACGAATGAAATTGAGTTAAGAACAACATGAACGTATGAAATTAAAAGTGAATTCTCCAATTTGTCCCATGAACGCGACAAATATATCCGGTGTTCCTGATTGTGTCAGCTGTTTTCGTGTGTACCTGTTTCGTATGCCAAGTTATGGATAAAGACATGTATCACCGTTATTACGTTTATTACTGTTCTTATATGACACAGATGATACAGTTGTTCTCTCAGAGAGCGTTGCAGGCCTGGAACGGATAATCATGTCGGTAAAACAACACAGCGAAGACCAACATTTATAACTGAAAAAAAGTAAAACCAAAATAATGAGCACAGACAAGACGAAGACCAAACCTAAAGTTATTTTCAATTAACAGAAAATCGTGTAAGTTACAAGTTTTGAGTTCATCTGCTCAATTATAAGCAGCCATGGAGATTGCGTGAGGGAAGTCAGATGGAGAATAGCTATGGTAATGTAGAGGTTGAATAAAATGAGAAACTTATAGTAGAAATGAAATAAAATGACGAACAATAAAATCCGGCAAAGTTGCATCTTCCTGGTGGCAACGTACGGATGTGAAATATGGACCACCACACAAACATTTGAGAAAAGGATTGAATCTTGTGATCTAAAATGCTACAGAAGGGTGCTGAAAATATTATGTATATCGAAAAGGACAAATTCAGATATCCTAAATGTACTGGGTAACGAGGAAAATTGGTTAGTAAATAATATCTTATTTAGAAAGCTAAAATATTTTGGCCACATCAAACGTCATAATGGCTTGGAGAGAACGATACTGCGGGGTATGGCGCCTGACAGGCGAGGCAGAGGCAGACCAAGGAGAAGATGGACACAAGTCATCACTGAGGTCCTGAAGATGACAGAGACTAAAGTTCTGGCTAGAGATCGAGAGATTGGCTGGTGTGAGAGGACATGTTGCAATTATGATTGGTCTTACACAAAACTGCATATGAATCTTTTCAAGTTGAACCTGTGTTTTTATACATAATCAGCTTTTTGCATTATAGTATGGCATATATGCCTGGATAACAGGCTGCAATAAGGCAGACTGGATAATGAGAGGTGATCAAAGAGGCAAACCCGTACGCGAAGTTGGATGTGTCGGATCGAAAGGCGAACATATCTCAGGCGAGTTGTAAACTACCAGATAAAGTGCTATGTTTCCTTTGAACTACTTGCAAAGCCATTGTCTGGACCGAATAGCAGCAATTTGAGAACGAACGACGAAACAGAATACATAAGTGAAATCTCCACTAACATCATTATTAGCGGTGGATAGGCACACTTTCATGATGCATGCCATCTCTGGATATGTTGTTGTTTTAAATCCACAAATATGTAAAAAACAAAGTCAAGTATTCCATAGCATTACTGCCGTAGGGGGTGTTAGATGTTAAATTCTTTTAGCACGCTGTAAACCGCATGACGCAGCCAAACCCGGAAATTATCGCTAGCCGATGGCCGTCTCATACGGCCATTGGAATGTGACCCTCCATATCTATATTTAAATTGCTCAACGCATGCGTATTAAAGCAGAAAATAGGAGTGACTTCCCCTTCTGCCGGTTGATTTTGACCTGGATAGACGCTGTGCTTTTTTAGAAAATTTTCAAGTAGCTTGTTTACGTTTGACGATCGACATGGAAGATTCAGCCATTATTGACGAATTTCTTCTGAATAGTGACTCTTATTCTTCTTCTTCTTCTGCGTACACAGTCAGACAGTAACCATTATTTTTTCGAGAAAAGCGGCGGTCATCCTGAGGCTCTCGCCACTGCCATAGAGCTTGTCTTGCAGTTCCACTGGTAATGGCCACATCTGCTCTCTCTGATCCTCGTATGTCGGGCAGTTCTGCAGCAGATGTTCAGTGGTCATTTTACCAGTACCGCACGGGCATTCGTCGGTACACCCTATCTTCAATTTGTTGAATAGGTGGTACCTCAGTCTGTTGTGGCCAGTGCGAAGTCTAAAGACAACTACCTGCTCTCTTCGATTCAACTGGTAATAGGCATCGTTTTTGGTGTAACCAGTATGTTCGGTTTCCCATTTGGTCATGTATCTGGCTTTGATAAGCCGTTTTGACTCTTCGTACGTCATACTGGTATCTGTTTGTGGTAGTCTTGCACCTTCTTTTGCCAGTCTATCTGCCTCCTCGTTGCCTTGGATGTTGCAGTGTGACGGGACCCACTGTACCACTACCCTTTTTGGTGCGGACTGCTGGCACAGTTTGCAGAGTGCTGCTCTTAAGTCATTAAGCTCAGTGTTTTTCTGGCTTTTTAGCGCTGTGACTACGGCGAGAGCATCTGTCAGCAGGACTATATGGCTCTCATTTTCACTGTGTGTCACCATTTCTTCCACTGCCGCCCTCAGTGCCTCTGCCTCCGCTCTGAAATTGCTTGTGTACTTACCAGTAGCGAATGACAGTGTTATTTTTCTGCCATTTGGTAGGTTCAGGAATGCTCCTGCCCCTCCGTTCTGTGTAGTGTTTGTTACAGAACCGTCGGTGTATACATGGGTCCAGTACATGCTTGGGTAGCTTTTCGTTATGAAGCTTAGGGTAGTGTCTCTCCTTTCTTTTTCAGTCTGGCAGTTTTTGTTTGCAATACCTGGTATATTTTCTACCGCCTCTGGAAATATATCCTGCCTCCAGGTAGGTTTTCGTACAGTAGTGATGGGTTTTGGTGTTGTTAGTGCGTTTATGGGATCTTCGTGCATCTTTGCTTTGGCTATTTCTGCAAAGTTTCTCCGCTTTAGTTTCCCATTTCCCAAATTGTTTAGTCTCTGGTACATTGGGTGGTCCGTCAGTCTTCGGAGTTTCTCTGACTGCAGCTGGGCTCTGCAGTCTCTTCTATCGGTCATGGATTGCAGTTTTGTAATCTTTTCAAGTTCTACAATTGGCGTTGACTTCATGCCACCTGTTATAATTCTCATGGCTTGGTTTTGAAGTTTGTTAACTTTATCGAAGTTCGCCTTCGCTGCTGTTGTCCATGCCGCAATGCCATACTCGAGAACTGGTCTCACTCTTCCAGTGTACAGTTTCTTTAGTATGCCTTCGTCTGCTCCCCAGCTTGTGCCAGCAAGTTTCCTCATGATTGCCATTCTTTCTCTGGCTTTCATTCGGTTTCTCTCAATCTGACTTTTCCATGTCATGCGCCGATCAAATGTGACTCCCAGATAGTTTGGGTTGTCGTTTGGCTGCAGGATTTTGCAATTTAGACTTAAATTGGTACTTTGGGGTTTTAATGAAAGCGAGAATATTGTGCACGTGGTTTTCTCCTCGTTTATTTTGACCAGCCATGAGTGCGCCCACTCTTCCAGCGATGTTAGGGCCGTCTGCATCCGATTTCTTGCTATGGTGAGATTCTTTTCAGAGGTCCACATAGCCAGATCGTCTGCAAACATTGAGCTATGGACTCTTCTTGGTATATTCTCTGTAATATCGTTTATATATACCAGGAAGAGTGCGGGTGACAATACTCCCCCTTGGGGTACTCCCTTCTCGAGTGTCACCTTTTTGCTCATCTGCCCTTGTACTTGGACTCTGGCCGTTCTTTGTTTGAGGTAGTGGTTGATCCACTTGTACATCTTCCCACAGACATCACTTCTTCTTAGCTTGACTCTAAGTCCGTCCTTCCAGACTTTGTCAAATGCCTTTTCCAGATCCACCCAAACAGCTACTGTGTGTTTCTGTGCCTGGTAGGCATCTTCTATCTCCTGGGCTATGAGGATGACCTGGTCCTCAGTGGATCTGTGCTATCTAAAGCCGGCTTGCTGTGGAATTAGTATTCGTTTTTCTTCCAGATGCCACATCAGTCTGGTGTTTATCATCCGTTCCATCAGCTTGCCGACACAGCTCAGTAGGCTGATGGGCCTGTATCCATTTGGATCTGTTTTATCCTTTCCTGTTTTTGGTACTGGTACCAGTATTGCGTCTTTCCACGCCTGGGGTACAATATCCCTTTTCCAGCTTTGGTTCAGGACTGATAGTAGTTTCCTCTTCGCTGTTTGGCCCAGCCCCATCAGCATTTCGTTTGTTATCCCGTCTTTTCCGGGAGATTTCCTTTTCTTTAGCGTTCTCATAGCCTCTTCCATTTCGCGCATTGTTAGTTTGGCCATCATGTGCTCTTCGGGAGCCGTATTTATGTTTTCGTGTCCCTTTAGCTCTTCGCTAATGTCTGTATGCTTATCTGCAGGGACCTCGATGTGGTTTGCTCTGGCATAGTGATCGACAAAGGCGTTTGCGGCTTTCTTACCTGTGATCAAGTTATCGCCCAGCTTGATAGTAATTTGTTTATTTGACGGGGTTTCGTCGTTCATGGCTCTGACTAGCTTCCATAGCTTGTTCCCGTCTTTGTCCAGGTTTAGACTTTCCGTTTTATTTTTCCAGCTTTCTCTTGCTGTTTGCTTGAGCGTGTGTTTGTATTTCGCCGCTGCGGCTTTGAGGGCGATGTTTGCCTCCATGGATTTTTCTCGCTCTGCCATGTTCCTAGCATTTGTTACTGCATCTTCCACTTTCTGCAACTCATCATTCCAGTAGGGCTTATAGTTTCTCCTAGCTCCTCTTGGGATGGTTTCAGTGGCGGCTTGCATTATTGCCTTGCTTAGGCTCTCTACCATGGGCTTCATTTTGGTGTTTCGTGTGTTGATGGTTTCACACAGCCCATCTGTCAGGATTGCAAATCTGTCCCCGTCGGCTCGTTTGTAATTCCAACGTGGGAGCGGTTTTGTTTCCTGTGGGCCTACTTCCATGTCAATGGTTAGCCTGATCGGCCTGTGGTCGCTACCTGCCAGTTGGTTTAGCACCTGGCGGTCTATTTTATGGTGTATGTCCTGTGTGGAGAAGGCCAAATCTGGAGTCGAGGTGGTATGCCATGTTCCTGAGTAGAAGCTAGGGCTATCCTCCGGCCTATTGATTAGGGAGAGATTTGCATCTATCTCCCAATCTTCCACTTCGTCACCTCTGCTGTCTGTGTCAGAGTATCCCCATCTCTCCGAGTGGCTGTTGAAATCTCCAACTACTATGCAGTTGGAGTCTCTGACCTCCATACTCGAGAGCGATAGGTCTCTGTTTGGTGGTCCGTACAGATTGAAAATGCGGAGCTTCGTCTCTTGAGCCATTATGTCCACTCCTACAATTTCTGCTTGTCCGGTGTGATTGACAGATACCGCGCTACTCGGTATGCAGTTTCTGGTCAGTATCAGGACCCCTCCTTTGTGGCCTTCTCTATCTAGACGGAAGGTCTGATATCCTCTGATTGAGAATTTATGGTTATTGTTGAGGTGCGTTTCCTGGATACATGCCACGTCAATCTTACCTTCATGCAGGTGGTGTGTTAGGGAAAGTTTTTTGTTAATGACTCCCTCCGCATTCCACTGTAGTATTTTGAGGGTCTTGAGGTTTTGGCCAATAGAGGGAATAGTGACTCCGATAATGAGGAGTTGGTTGGGTCTACTAGTGGCGGAAACGTTGCTAATCCCGTTTTTTGTGGTGCATGAGATACTGCTGATGATGAAGACGCTACATCTAGCAGTGATAGTGAGTTCGAGCCAGAGGTAAGTGTACCTGCTGGTTACGATCACGACTGGCTTCGCAACTTCGATGAAGTTGCTGGGCCAAGTGGTGTTGGTGCGGACATTTCTGAGGCCGATTTATTTAGTTTGTTTATAACTGCAGACATGATACATATGTTTGTAGTAGAAACAAAGAGCAGAAATGGGTCGAGGCCGGTCCATCAGCACGTGTGATATTATGGAAGCATGTCACTATCGAAAAAATGAAGGCGTTTCTGGCTTTACTGCTTTTGATGGGCTTGGACAACCCATGTTCATTTGACTTGTATTGGTCAAATGATCAATTCCTAGAGATGACAGGGTTTAGGAATGTTATGTCCAGGAATTGGTTCCTGAGCATATTATCATTTTTTCACCTTGTCGACAACACCACTGCACCACCAAGGGGCCATCCTGACCACAGCAAAGCCTACACAATTTAGGGCTTTGTTGGCACGATTATTCCTTTGTGGCAACGTTATTTCAAACCCTCCAAGGAGGTAAGTGTTGATGAAAGCATGATTGCTTTCAAGGGTAGGACCAGTCTTATGCAGTACATGTCCAGAAACCCTCAAAGTGGGAAATCAAGGCATGGGGCCTAGCCGACTCCAAAACCGGCTACCTCTGGAATTGGCAGCTGTACCTGGGGAAGGAAGACGATACGGACCGATCCAAAGGTGTTGCTCACCGTGTTGGTTTTTCTCTTCATCTCCAGCTCTTTACGTTGAGCTCCATACTAACCAGACAGCTGCATGTGGTACACTTCGTTGTAACCGACAAGGTGTACCTCCAGAGATAAAAAAACTGCTAAACTGAAGGCTGGCCAGCCTCCCATCACCAGCACAGATGGCCCTCTTGTCTACATCAGCTGGTATGACAAGAGGCAAGTCAACCTTTTAACTACTGCCCACGACGTGCAGACCTTCGCAAAGACCGTGCGATCGAAATACCATCCCGATCATGTGCGGGTTGTCAACAAGGCATGCGCTGTTAAAGCCTACTCCAATCACATGGGAGGTGTTGATCGCCTTGACAAGCAATTGACGTACTACCTGCATTCCCACAGGAGTACCAAATGGTGGAAGAAAATCTTCTTCTACCTGTTTGAAGCATCATTTGTCATTCGCTTGTGATTTAGAGGGCCTTGCATCCTCACCGCTTCAGGGCAGAGCATTTCCGCCTTCGAATTGCACATGGCTTTCTGGATGGCTACCAGTCTGGCATGTCTGGTAGAAGAGGACGCCAGACTGCTGAGCCACTACACAGACTGGTGATGGGGGAGCACTACCCGTTTATTTCTGCTAAAAGATTACCCGGTGGCAGAGTTTCTACGTTGGACTGCGCTGTCTGCTCGGACAGAAACAACAAGCGCCATGCCACCAAATGTTGATGCAGGAAGTGCATGGTACCGCTCTGCAATTATCCATGCTTTGAGCGGTACCACACACTTGTGAATTACAAGATTGTGTGCAGTCACAAACATCTCGAATAGATGAGTCGAAATGTTTGTGATGTTATTTAAATATTTCACTTTCACTTGTTTCTCATAAACTAACACACATACAACAACATAAATTACACCAACTCTTTCTTTATTCATTTCTTTTTCTTCTCACAAACAAAGTTATCAATAGACCATTAAATAACAATGTTACAGGTTCTACAAGCAAACGACGCTTGAAAAATGTGACACGTCTTAAAAACAATGCAGCTGCAGATGAAATCATGTCATTTGTTAGAGTAGTGTGCTAAAGATCTCACATTTCAAAGGCTCGGCTATATGAGGACGGTAACAATCTCCTCTCGCTCTCGTCGCTTTTACTTCCAGGACTGAACCGGTACCCATTTCAGGCTGGATCGACCCGGGATCCTTTGCGGTCTGAAGAAAGATTTTTGCCTGGAAATGAACCCAGGACCACTCAGATGCTAAGCTCGCTCGCTAACCACTGCGCTACGCGGCTCCTAAAGCATATGTAATATTTAATTAAAACATTCTAACCATGGTCTTAACTTAACGTCTTTATACTGGTTTATAAGACTGCAGAGTCTATATACAACCAGTTCCATTTACATTTCCTTGCTCTAAAAACTATGCGCATCCAATCTTAAATGCATTAATTGTCCCTGCCTCCACTACTTCCTGTGGCAATGCATTCCAAGCATTTACCACTCACTGGCTAAAAAATTATTTCCTTAAATATAATCTGGAACTTTTTTTAGTTAATTTGTAGCTATGCCCTCTTGTTCTTGTATGTGGTTGAATGTTGAAAACTTGTTCTAGTCAAATGTTCTTAGCCTTCTTCCTGCTTTGAAGTTCTACTTCATGTTAAGAACAATTGTGTGATTGGTAGGTTTATAGGCGTTCTTATCAAATGTCGGCATTAGTTAACTCTGAATATGTCAATTTGTACCACACGTAGGCGTGTTCCCACTATTCGTCAGAATTATCTTATTTTCAGTTCGTCTTCTCTAGGAAATATGATTTTAAAGAATAAATTGAAGTTTCAATGGACAGCTGAATAGTTTAATGACAATTTTTCCGCAGAGACATGCAGTTTTTGTCCGTTATGGCATCGCTTTTTGACATCGCTTCTTGACATCGCTTCCTGGGGGTAATTCTATCCTGATGTCACGGACATGGCTAATAGGCTGGCAGATTTTTATAGTCCACAATTTACTTTATAATATACGAATGTTTGAGTTGTAAGGGCGCTATCCCTTGATTCAAACAAATTATATTTGCGCCATGCTGCACTAAGCGTCAGAATGATTAGCTGTAAAAGTGGATACCTGACTCTGTTTGAGGTTACGTAAGGTAAGTAAGCAGGTAGTCCGCCTAGACGACAAGGGCTCGCCTCGTCAACCGTCAGTGAGCAGAATGAGTGGCTGAGTTCCGGGCTGCATGTAATAAGGATGATTTCTTTTTATTTGACTTAACCAGGTAGTGTGTGGACCGTTGTAGCGGTGAGACCATGACGGAGCAAGTCGTTTCTATCATTGATGCCAATGGTCTGCTATAAGAACTGATGAGCCTTGACATCTTCGACATGGCTGGCTATATGTCTAAAAAGTGCAAACGAATTGCATTGTGGGTGTGTTTTTGAGGCCTTTCCGTCAGGTGAGGCCCACTTGGGTCAGTGGATTGTAAGAATTCGCATCTGGCTGCGCATGTATAAGGCTGCAATAGACTCTTAATTACCATGCAGAATAGTCTGTGTTTTGAAACTGTACACACTGATGAGGGCATCAGACCAGGCACATTCGTATCTTGGTTTTCCGTGAAAGACTGTACTGGTTTCAGATCCAATTCAGGACGTACATAGGGACCGCAACCAGACCGACTATTTAAATGATGTGGGCGTGACTATGTGCGACGGAGTTTAGTTAACTTGCCAGGTAAATGCAATCCTTAGAGGACTTGATGTAGATGATAGACATCAACAATAATTAAAGTTGTTCTTGGATTGCAGCAAATATTGTGTATCTTGGGTTTTACACATGATATATGGAGGCCTAATCTAGATGCAATTTATTCCAGGTGTCCAGTAGTTTTATCAGTTGTAATATTCCCTTGTCGTGGGCGTCTGCTATGAATAAATCATTTGAATAGTCAAGGTCGGTCATACCAAGCGGCCCGATGGTTACTTCGGATCCTCCATCTTTAGCTGCCCGAGAATCCAGTCCATTTCTCAACAGAACAATCCCAGCGCTTCAGTGTTGCAGTGTAGTTGCTCTATTACTGTTTGCAGCTGATTTGGAACTCCGACTCGTTTTGAGGAATTCCACATTTGCGCATCTGTCCATGGAATCAAAGACATCCTTGAGGTTGACGTAAGCGACGTGGAGGGTGCGGATGAAATCCCAGTGTATCTTCAGGAGTAAGCGAAGAGAAAGAATGGCATCGATGGACGGAAAGCAGCCAATGAAGCCAGACTGTTGGTGGTGTTGATTTTTTATCAGTAAAAGTAGGATGCCGGAGAGAATTATGTCCTCACGCTCGTCACCTTCCTGATGGGGAGTCACCTTCTTGACGGCTTATGAGTCACCTTCTTGATGGTGTGGGAGTGACCTTCTTGATTGTGTGTGTCACCATCTTAACGGCCTGTACTCACTGCTACTGCACCTTCAATGCCGCAATAATACAAAACCCACCACCTTCTTGCCGCTGTGTCTTCCCTACCACCATAAAACATGTGTCACCTTAATAATACAGATCCCATCACCTTCTTGTCATTGCCGCCATAACACACATTCAATCACCGTCTTGTCACTGCGCTAACCTTGCTGCATTAATACAGATCACCTTCACTACCGCCATTGTCCAGGTTTCGTCACCAGCTATAATATATGTCTGTAACAACACACGCCTGCCTGTAACCAACTATACAGCAGCGATACCTGTTACTAAAAGTGTGTGTTCTTTGATGTTAGCCGTAATTGCATGCCCCGTTCACCAGGCAAGTTGTAGCATAAACGATCCGAGACAGAGCTACCTAAAGGTACTTGACAGTCTTACAAAATGGGACAGCACTGGTGTTTATAATCTGAGCGAGAGCACGAAGCCACTAAAAGAATGATGCATGTAAGTTTAAGTTTCCTCTTGTGTTCGCCCTGAAAATAACGTTCAGTAGCGGGTTGTAGTAGCTTTCTTCACATCCTGAGCACGTTGATGGAGGTGGACCGCGTTCCTCCAGGCGGTTGTGCTATGCTTTGCCTCATCTGCGTGGCGCTCACATCGATCCATATCTCGTCAGGCAGGCTGCCTTGAAAACAGCCTGTTTCCAGACTATGGTCTTAGTCAGTAAATTGTGCCTGACCATGACTAGCGTCTTCCTTCCCCACACCTGATCAGAAATGGTAACATTTAAACAAATTGTTTTATCATTTGTTAGCGACTCCAAGTCGGTTCTGGTGCGCTGAAGAATACCCCATTCAAAGAAAAGGAGATATTTTTGTTGGGTAGGGCCAGCAACAACATCATTACTGCCCACGGGATAAAAGTCACCTTGCAATGGATCTCTGAACATAGTGGGCTACAATGAAACGAGATGGCCGACAGATTAGCAAAAGGGAGTTTCGAAACAACAATTTGATAGACCCTGCAGTAACCACACTGTAATACGAATTATTCAGAATAATACTCGAGAAATCTGGATGAACAGGTGGGCGATGGGAACAACAGGTCGCAGTGTATTTAGCGAAATGTAACGATGACATAATTAAACTACATAGAAGAGATCGAAGTCTCATCTTTCCGTTCCGAACAGGACATACCAGAGCCAATAGTCACTTAAACCGCATCGATCTCTAGCACCTGCTTCTGAGCAGATCTCATCATGATGGAACTGTTCGACATCTACTCATTGACAGCGAGGTATTTCCAGACATGAGGAAACGATTCTTACAAGTACTGCCGGCAATTGCCAACACACTGTATGGAGCAGTGACACAACCTAAAAAAGGCATGTATCTATATATGAATAGCATTGGGGTATCAAGAGCAGGCTTGCTCAGCAGCTATGGGATAACAACAACAATAACAACAACATCATCAGACATAAAGAAAACCACCTAGAAAATAACGATGCAGAAATTCAGATGCTTTTTAGTAGCAGAAGTTTTTAAAAAGTTGAAATAAACGTCCAAATAATAATCAATAAAACCATTCAAGAAAATAATGAAATAAGAATCTCTCCTTTCACACGAACAAGAGAGAAAAGAATAAAACTTTCAAAGAAATAACTGGGAGAAAATATGCCACTCATTTGAGAAATCAGATTGCAATTCCTATACTTGTTTTTTGTTTTTTTTAAGTTTTCCCATTACTCCTTGATCAATCTTCACATGTTGATGTTCAAGTCGCGGTCGAGGTCTGCTGTTGTTCATCTTCTTTTCCTGATTTTACTGGCAACTCAAATGGGAGCTAGCTCAATTAACTTTCGATTAGCTGGAAACAGAAAGCGGGATAGCATGTTTGTGTGAAAAGCAGATGGAGTGGGTTTGTTTTTTATTTTGTAATTAGAAGAGATACCCACACATGTTAGGAGCCCGACACTTACAGGCACGTAGGTAGGAGAATTAAATTCAGACTGTAGACCTTCTTTTTGTTTTGTTTCTAACAATCGACGTCACTGCACTCCGGGAATACCAATAGGTGCTCAGTCTTTCTTGGCAAATGACGTAGGAAATGGATACTGATGGTCTCTGTAGCTCGCTGGTTGTACATTCTCCTGCTCCATCCTGTCATGCGCTCTACTCTGCTCGAACCTCGTGTAATATTGAAACGACGCAACCTGTGGATTTCTGCTTCATCTATTGCAGTGTCCTCATCTAACAGGCGGTCGTTGATTGATTTCAAAATGTCTGTTCTATCCCTCACTAATGTGCCCACGATGGGAGTTTGTGAAGCATGATGACAGCTCTTCATTTCCCCTGAACCCAGGCCATGTGCAGAACAGTAGATCCAGGTCAACTCGTGGACGTTTGAGGGCTTACCAGCTGATACCCACTCGTATCTAAGCCATCCCTTCTGTACCTTCTGAAGTACGGCTTGCGCGTCTGTCACGATGACTGATGCTTGCGCAATATTTGAGGAAGAGTGTGCTATTGAAAACTGATGACCTTCACCAAAGAAAGTCTATGTTACTTGTTTGAAGTTTGATCTTAACGGGGGATTACGAGGTCTATAGGTAAGGTGTCTGCCTTGTGTGCCGCAGGTCACGTGTTTGAATCATGGTGGTGACCGAGCGAGATATTCTTCAAGTGGATCTTCTGGTAAAAATGCCCCTGATCTTTGGAAAGTGAGATCGAACTCCAGTGTTTAGTGTCAAAAACGTTAAAAATCCCTTGTGGTTCGACATCGAAAAGAGTTGGCTTGAAAGTCGCTGCCCGGACAAAATTCAAGTTAAAAATCTACCCAAGTTATGTATACCTTTCCGCAGGTGGTTTGTTAAGAGCATCTATAGATGGCACCTAACTGGCTGCGGGTCTACATAGCGCTAGTGTTTGAGTCTATTAAGATGAGCTCACACATCTGTAAAAATCACCCTCCAAGAAACCGGTTGTATACAAACTCTGTAGAGTCTTCTAAACTAGTATAAAGACGTCAAATTCAGTTAAGTATCAGAATAGGAATATTAATTCCGCCAACGCGGGATGTAGTCGGAAGTTGCTAGACTTAGGTTGGCATCTGAACATATGCCCTGCTTGTCTGGTTTGCTGCTTTATTACGTTGGCCGGAAGTGTGTAAACCGCTTTGTCGAATTATCATAGAAGAAAAAAATTATCAACGTATTTGCATCCGATTTTATGAAAAAAACCTGGCGTACTGTGTAAAGGAAAAATACAACATTACTGACAATATACAGAGATGATTGTATGATTCGCACGCATGATTGCGAGTAGCATAAACATATAAAGATAGCAGTGAGAGTAATAAATGCATGCAACTAGCATTCATTAATACATTGTTGAACTTGTGCACATAGCTAACCAATCATTGTAGAATGTGCACACATAGCTAACCAATCATTGTAGAAATTGCGCACATAGCTGACTGAATATTGTCGAACGTGTGCACATAGCTGACTGAACATTGTCAAACTTGTGCACATAGTTGACTGAACATTGCCGAATTTGTGCACATAGTTGACTGAATATTGTCGAACGTGTGCACATAGCTGATTGAACATTGTCAAACCTGTGCACATAGTTTACTGAACATTGTCGAACTTGTGCACATAGTTGATTGAACATTGTCGAACTTGTGCATATAGTTGACTGAACATTGTCGAACTTGTGTATACAGCTGACCAACCATTATTGAACTTGTGCATATAGCTGACCAAACCTTGTCGGACGTGTGCACATATCTGACCAAACCTTGTCGGACGTGTGCACATAGCTGACCAAACCTTGTCGAGCGTGTGCACTCAGCTGACCAAAGAAACTGCTGAAGCTCAATGTATCTGTAAGAGTCGACTGTACGTGTATAACGAAGACTTACTCATTTGTATAGGTTAAAGTACACGTGGGCAAACATGCAGGGCAGTTCCAATTGTCAGTTTCCACTTCAAAGGTCAAATCCAGTTTGATCCCCAACGGTCTTCTTGCCTTGGTTGTGAAATTTGTCAGGTATTTCTATCTTTTCGTGTGTTCTATTCCATCTGTTGATGTGTTTTTTTTCATCTTTTGATGTGTTCTTTCCATCTGTTCATGTGTTCTTTCCATCCTGATGTGTGATTTTTCATCTTTTGATGTGTTCTTTGCACATTGTGATGTGTTCTTTCCACCTGTTCATGTGTTCTATCCATAATATGATGTGTTCTATCCATCATGTATGTGTTCTTTCCATGTTTACCACCGGCCCGTTCGCTCATCGCCTTTCATGAGAGTATTGTGTTCACATCTGAGAATACAAATGACATCATTGTTTGCCTGTTGATGGTTTTAATCTCTGCTGTGCTAACGTGTTTCCTCTATCTGTTGAAGAGTGCGAATGTCTGCATCCTGAATTCTCTCCAGTCGCCTTGACCTATATCGTGTCCCTGACCCAAGGTAGCTGGGGACCAGAGAGTAAGGTAGACGGCCAAAGCAGTTTCTTTCTCCCTTTAATCCAAACACAAGTTACACCACACCATCAAAACACTAATCGTTCCAGATGGAACGGTGTGACGCCACTGTGTTTAGATAGTGTATGTTGATGAAACCCATAGTTAAGCCGTCTCGGATGATTGTTTCTCTGAGTGTTTCCTTGGGTTTCCCTCATAGTTAAGCCGTCTCGGATGATTGTTTCTCTGAGTGTTTCCGTGGGTTTCCCTCATAGTTAAGCCGTCTCGGATGATTGTTTCTCTGAGTGTTTCCGTGGGTTTCCCTCATAGTTAAGCCGTCTCGGATGATTGTTTCTCTGAGTGTTTCCGTGGGTTTCCCTCATAGTTAAGCCGTCTCGGATGATTGTTTCTCTGAGTGTTTCCGTGGGTTTCCCTCATAGTTAAGCCGTCTCGGATGATTGTTTCTCTGAGTGTTTCCGTGGGTTTCCCTCATAGTTAAGCCGTCTCGGATGATTGTTTCTCTGAGTGTTTCCTTGGGTTTCCCTCATAGTTAAGCCGTCTCGGATGATTGTTTCTCTGAGTGTTTCCGTGGGTTTCCCTCATAGTTAAGCCGTCTCGGATGATTGTTTCTCTGAGTGTTTCCTTGGGTTTCCCTCATAGTTAAGCCGTCTCGGATGATTGTTTCTCTGAGTGTTTCCTTGGGTTTCCCTCATAGTTAAGCCGTCTCAGATGATTGTTTCTCTGAGTGTTTCCTTGGGTTTCCCTCATAGTTAAGCCGTCTCGGATGATTGTTTCTCTGAGTGTTTCCTTGGGTTTCCCTCTTTCCCAAACCCCCCTTATTGTCCATTCGAGTGTTTACGATGGAAGGCGGTTGTTGTTCATTCTAAGGACATGTCCGATGTATGTCCATCGTGTTTTCCTGATATTGGTCGACACGTGCATTTGGTTTGTCTCTGTTCCTATCGAATCATTAGTTATGAACTTGTCCCAGTGTATATTCAATAATTGCTTTAAACATTTATTATCAAAGATAACAGACTAAATTTTGTTCTCCAGTGCTTTTGTTGTCTTCCAGCTTTCACACCCATATGTCAGGACGGATTTTACGATTGAGTTGAATAGTCTGAGTATGGTATGTTTGGTCAGTGTCGTTAATTTCCAGATGTTGGCGAGCTGGGTAGAGGCGCACGAGACCAAAGCAATTCTAGTGGACATTTCTTTCGTGGCATCTCCATCCTGAGCCATTTTGCTTCCCCAGTTATGTGTAGTGTTGAACATTTTGTATAGGTTTTCCTGTAGCTTGATATCAACTGCTGTGGTTGTGTAATCCATGATTTTCGTCTTGTAGGCGTTTACTTGAAGTCCTATCTGTTCTGACAGATACAACACATATAAATGTTTTTGTGTACTTCAATATGTATCCTCTCACCTTATCTGTACAACATATATGCGGAATGTATAATGAGAAATGTTCGAGAAGACGAGAACATTGACAGTTTCGACCCATTTACGATTGGGGGGTACGAGATTCCTGAGTTACGATACGCAGATGACACAGTGATACTATCAAGAAGTTCAGAAGGGCTAGAGCAGCTACTTTCTGCCGTTAATGGACATAGTAAAGATCAAAACCTGTTCATAAACATAAATAAAACAAAGATAATGACCACCGACCAAACACAATGTCAGCATCAATTTACAGTGGGTGGTGAGGAAATAGACATTTTGAATATGTGGGCTCCAGAATTGACAAAAACGGCGACGGCTCGAAAGAAATCAGAAGAAGACTAGCTATGGCAATGCAGAGACTGAACAGCCTGAACAAATTATGGCAGGGCACCAACAAAAGGATAAAAGTAAAAGTCTTGAGAGCCTGTGTTTTTCCTGTGGCAGCTTATGACAGGGAAACATGGATGATTACCAAAACTTCTTCACAAAGAATTGAATCCTTCGAGACAAATTGTTACAGAAGGATCCTCAAAATACCCTGGACAGAGAACAAAACAAACGCAGACATTCGGTAAGAGGTGAGCATAGAGGAGAACTGGTTTATCAATTCCATTTTGGCTAGAAAATGAAAATACTTTGGTCACATCAAGAGACATAACGGTCTCGAGAGAACGGTGATGGAAGGTATGGTGCCAGGCAAAAGAGGAAGGGGTAGACCAAGAAGACGATGGCACCAAGATATCCATAAATGCCTGGGTATGACTGTGGTGGAGGCTGGAGTTTTGGCAAGGGAACGAGTTTCTTTCCGATAGACTGTGATGGGAGCGACGTTCTACATAGGACATGCTACATGATGATGTACTTCAATAAATGTGTGTGCCGTTATTCAGGATATTGCTTTTCGTGTAATGTTGTTCTGTGAAAATACAAATCCCCTCCAGCGTCGTTGTTCACTTTACGACTAGTTATTCCCTTCACAGTGTCAATCAGCATGTTTACATGTATTATTGTTCTATAGTCTAACCATTCGGTTGCACGAGGTTTCTTTTATAGTGTTATAAAGATAGATGGAATCAGGTCGCGTGGTGATTGATTTTGTATTGTAGATGTAATTATATTGATCATTGATTTTATCTACACATAATTACTATAGAACACATATCATTCCTATATTTATTGAGTATTTGCCTGCTGCTTATCCTCGGCTAAAATCTTGTATTGCTTTATTTATTTATGTTCTGACAATGCTAGGACCATGATTATTATATGTTGATGGTTTGTTCCTCTGCTGTCCTTGAATAAATTATCATTTTATAAATTCTGCTTCTATGATTCATAGATCTTTCTTATCAAGTGAGATGTCATTTCTTGTTCGAAATGCATGCTTCTCATTAATGCAGCTTTGTTGTGTTTGAAAGATGTATTTCTGCATGCATGACTCTTATGCTGTGCTTCTGTCCAATGTATTCTTTTAACCTGCAATTTGATTATGTCCACTGTTCTTATGCATTCCTGCACATAGCTCTTAGTTCTTAGTCGAAATTTACTTGTACAGGGTAATATGCTACTCTACAGGGTAATATGCTACTACAAGTCCCCGATCTTGCATGAATTGGATATAGCCATGATGAGGATTTCTTGCTCAGTGTCATCTTATATTATGTTGTACGATGTTATTTCGTGATGTATTACGTGATATAGTGTTATGTTATGATGGGTTGCGTGATGTCATGTTATGTTATAATGTGATACGTGATGTAATGTTATATTATGATGTGTTGTGTCATGTCATGTTATGTTATGATGGGTTACGTGATGTCATGTTATGTTATGATGTGTTACGTGATGTAATGTTATATTATGATGTGTTGTGTCATGTCATGCTATGTTATGATGGGTTACGTGATGTCATGTTATGTTATGATGTGTTACGTGATGTCATGTCATGTTATAATGTGATACGTGATGTAATGTTAAAGTATGATGTATTGTGTCATGTCATGTAATGTTATGATGGGTTACGTGATGTCATGTTATGTTATAATGTGTTACGTGATGCCATGTTGTGGTATGATTTGTTACGTGATCTAATGTTATGTTATGATGTGTTACGTGATCTAATGTTATTGTTATGATGTGTTACGTAACTTAATGTTATGCTATGATGTGTTACGTAATGTATGTTACGTTGTGATGTGTTATGTGATGTCATGGTATGTTATTATGTGTTACCTGGTGTCATGTTATGTTATGATGGGTTACGTGATGTAATGTTATGCTGTGATATGTTTCAAAATGCAACCACCCACAAGAACAAGAGAGCATAGCTACACATCAAGTTAAGAGAGGTCCAGATTAGATATTCGGAAATATTTGTTTAGTCAGAGAGTGGTGAATGCTTGGAATTTATTGCTACAGGGGGTAGTGGATGAAGGGACAATTACTGCATTAATGAGTAAATTGGATGCGCATGGCTTTTAGAGTACAGTAATTTTAAATGAAACTGGTTGTGTACAGATTGTGCAGAGTCTTCTATACCAGTATAACGATGTTACGTTTGTTAAGTTAAGTGATGTCATTCTATGTTATGATATGTTAAGTGATGTAATGGTATTTTATGATGTGTTACGTGATGTCATGTTATGTTATGATGTGTTACGTGATGTAAAGTTACGCCATGTAATATGATGATATGTTGTGTAATTGTATGGTATGTTAAGTTAAGCAAAACCGACATCAGGCACTTCAATCAAACCTATGTGTGCTCAGTCTTCTTTACGTAATGGCGAAGTGTGTAGATCATAGTGGTTCTTGTAGCTGGCTGGTTGAACACACTCTTGATCTGCCCTCGCAGGCGTTCCTCCCTCGTTCCCCAAACGTTTGATTCCAAACTCCTTCCGTTTGTACATTATTGATTTATGTATTGTAATGTCATCAGCTATACAATCGCCATTGATCGACAAACGACGAGGCATCAACTCAAACCTTCAACAGCTAGGTCATCCCAGCCGCGACATATGGTTGCGAATTTTGGAAGCTACGAAAGACAGATGCAGAGATGATTCGAGTTACTCAAAGGAAAGAACGTTATCAAACAGTTGGCAGTTGACGGACGGACAAATGAACCGAGGCCTCGATTTGTAGCATTCTCGTTCGAGGAGGGATTTTTAGCCAAACACATGCAATAAATAGAAGCTTAAGCATCGAGTAGTCCTTTCATTCCAATAGTTCTAAGGAAAGCCTATACATATAATAATGCATTCGTGGCTTTACCGTGATAATGTGGGAAGTTAGACACTCGTGGCTTAACTGATTCACTCAATAAAACCAACTGATCTTCTCATAAATCTTCCGGTAATACCATATAGCCGATACATCGGCTTGAACAATTGCCATACATGGAATGTATATACAACTTTCGCTATACCAAGTTTTCTGACATTTATAATTTTCCTCATCATCATTATCAGGTGCCATCTCCGCAACGGAAGTTGGCGGTAATGGATCTTCATGTCTATGTCTCGAGCCAGAATGGTACAAGCAGTAAAACTATGTTCCGATCAAATCCTGATGTTGTCCGTCCATCGGTACCTCTATCACCCGTTAACTCTCTTGCCCTCTACTCTGGCCTCCAAAATAACCTTCAGCAGACTGTCATCGTGCTTGGCGACCAACATATTTAATTTGTATAATTTTAATTTATTTTAGAAGTGTGTGTTCCCCTAGGAGTTGTTCCAGAACCTCATTATTGGTTTTACTATCTTTCCAAAAACTCATCCATATCTTCTGAATACCCACAGTTCAAAGGCTTCAGTACGCTGCTCTATTTTCTTTGTCATGGTCCAGGTTTTTACTCCATACAATAGAACTGAATTCATATAGCATTTTATGATTCTAATTATTAAGATCTGATATATCTGCTTTGACAGAAGTGTATCTCTCATACTGTTAAATGTGTTTGTGGCCATTACAATTCTTTGAATGATCTCCCTTTCGCGTTTGCCTTTAGCTGAAATGAGTTGGTCAAGGTATACATAGCTTGACACTTGTTCCAGAATTTCTCCATTCATGTAGATGGGAGGTTTTTTGAATTTCCTTCTTTTCCGTGAACACCGAAACTTGAGTCTTTTTTATATTGATTTCCAACCCAAATTGCTGATTTTGGCTGGTTATCTTATCCATTAAGTTCTGCAGATGTACTGGATTCTCTGCTATTAACATTGTATCATCAGTATATCTAATATTATTGATACAATGCCATCCTATATTCAATCCAGGTATGACATATGTGTCTTTGAACATATCTTCTCTGTTAACATTAAACAAGCAAGGGGAGAGCACGCATCCCTGTCATATCCCTTTTTTAATAGTTATGCAAGGTGACACCTCCTCTCTAGTTCTCAAACATACTGATTGATCCCAATACAAGTTTGTGATAATTTTCATATCACTATCTTTCATACTGATATCTGCCATATATCGTATTTTCTGTCCGTGCTTCACGTTATCAAACGCTTTAGTGTAAATCAATGAAGCAAGCATATACGACCTTTTGCATCTCCATGTATTTTTCAACAACCATTCTCAAACAGAAAATCCCTTCTCTTTATCCCCTGGTTCTGCTTGAAACCAAACTCTTCCGCACAGATCTCTTGGTTAATCTGTCCTTTAATTCTTTCCTGTATTATTTGAAGAAGTATTTTGGTGACATAACTCATCAAACTTATAGTCCGAAAGTGCGCGCCACCTACCGCTTTGTTCTTCTTAGGCAACATTATCAACTCAGAAATTGTTAGGCCTTGTGGTGTGTGTCCATTTCCATATATGTTCTTGCAATGATCTGTTACTCGATCAACACCAAATTCTTTCAGTGCTTCTATCATTTCTATGATAATGTCATCTGGTCCAGCCGCTTTCCTTTTCTTCAAAATTCGAATAGCTCTTTCAACGTCTGATCTAAGAATTGAAGGTCCTGCTGTATCTTTTACTTCACATTTACTGCATCTTTCATCATGAAAGAGAGCATCAACATTATTCGCCCATCTTTTTTATATTTCTGTTTTCTCAAACAAGATATTTCCCCACCTTTTCTGGTCATTTGTCATCCTGGCATATTTTGCATTTCCTCGTAAAGTTCTCTAGTGTTGTGTTTTGCGTTCATATCTTCAATACTTGTACATTTGTCCTTCGACCATTTCTCTTTAGTCTGTCTGCACATTGATCTATTGTTTTTATGAATTATGTTATAATTATTTGAGTTTTTTGCTTGTTTTCAGTGTTCCATAAGTTTTGGAATGTCCTCAGTCATCCATAATTGTTTTGCAAGTACTTTCGTGTTTGATAGGATGCATTTTGCTTTTCTGATGCTGTTTTTGAAGCATTCCCACTTTACATCGATATTTCCTTGTGAACTTGTATGATTATTCTGGTCTGTGCCTTCAATTATTAGACTTTCATTTATGTTCATTACTTCCACTCAAGATCTTTCTTGTAAGTCTCCTTGTTTTACAGCGGAGCAGTCTGACTTACTCACTTTGACACTAACATGTGTTGTTGCCTTTAACGATATTTATAATTTTACCACTAACGAATTGTGATGTGAATTTATCTTTGCTCCTAGATATGTTGTTTGTTTTTTGTTTTGTTTTTTTACACTGTTCCTAATCCGTCTCTGATCATAACAAAGCCTATCTTATTTATTTTTCTTCACCTGAACTTTTCCACGTGTATATTTTTACAATGTGTTTTTTCAGCTTCAATGTGTTGTTGAAAGAAAGTATTCCATACAATTCGGTGATTATCCTCTGATATTAATGATAACTGTACATAATTATTAGACACAGTTTGCGATACAAGAATAAATGTCTCCAGAGGTCCAACATTTTCTAAAGAGAAAGAGTTAGTTGATGAAACAAACATATGGCTACGAGTACGATCAGCCAAACAGCTGTCAGGGACACGTCGACTGACGGAAGGACAGACCGAGTCATCGATCGGTCTCGCTCACCTGGCCAAAAGCTGACAGAACGGATCGTTTCGGCATCGGCCATTTTCAACAAACGAATGCAGCCCCTGACCGCCTGTCGACAAGACATGCTATTTATCGGTAGGCTGGGACTCTAGAAACGCTTCTGAATTTTGATTTTTCCAGTCCCCATCTCATTACGAGAAGAGAGAGAGAGAGAGAGAGAGAGAGAGAGAGAGAGAACATAGACAAGATTGTGGTCGACCTATGCTATACTGTCTGCCTTCATCGCACCAGTCGGGCTCACTAATATCGAATGGCGCTTTTTGAAAGTTTCTAAAGCGCTCTTCATCCCCCGCGCATATTGTGAACACAGCTTGCCAAAAGCTGCCTCTCATCAATGGAAACTGTGTTTAGACGTATCGTGGCGCGTCGTAATTGTGTGTCGGTATCAAGATGACGATAATAGATATCCATGTTGAACACCAGTTCTTATCGTAAAGGCCTGAGATAGCTCCTACTTATTGTATACATTTATTCGTTTTTAACTAAATTATGTTAATGAACGTCAGTGGCACTGTATGGTGGTCGGGATATCTCCAGAGTAAGTCCATACTCCGTCAAATTCAGTTGTAAAGTTGCCGAATCTTCTTCTTCATTCGTTCTCAATCACCCGCTACCTAGACCCGAAAAAGGGCTTTGCATGAAGCAGGATGATGTCAGGAGAAATGAATACGTTGTGTTGTAGTTTACAGCTTGACTGCGATATGTGCACCTTTCGGTCCAACACATCCAGCAGCAGGTATTTTTGAGTGCCGGGTTAGTTTTCCTTTTTCGATCCCTTTTCTCTAGCCAGTCTGCTATGTTGCAGCCTGTTATGCAGGATCACTGCGATGAGGTGTAGAAGGGTCTTGTCAGCTCTGGTTCGCTGGCCTTGACGCTAGCAGTCAGCTATGGGTCGCTGACCACTGCAGCTCATGCACTGCTCAGCATATTGCCCCCGTTCCCGAATCTGATAACAAGGGCTGAATTATATTTTATATTTATTAAACTATTAAGGCAGTGTGCCTATCTGGACTGCGAGGAACTGTTTTGTCGAAAGCTTCCTTCATCCCATCAGCAGTTTATATATGGCCCCGTTCAATCTCTCAATTATGGTCCTGCTCCATATTTTCAGTCAGTGATAATAGTATTATTATTCTATAATTTGTGGACTGCTGCTAATCATCTTTCTTTGATATCTTGACCCCCATGGATCGCCAGCCAGTCCGTTGGAATTTCCTCTCCTTCCCAAACATGTGGTAACATTGGATTATTGATATCGAAGTGTTGATGTTGATGTTGAAATGTTGATGTTTAAATATTGAGGATAAAATGCTGATGTTTAAATATTGATGTCAATGTGTTGATGATAACATGTTGATGTTAAAATATTGAGGATAAAATGCGGATGTTGCAATATTGATATCGACATGTTGAATGTTGGAATCTTGATCTTGGCTTTGATTGCTTCTGCTGATAAACTATGTGCGCCGGGCAAGTTAACATCTTTCAAGGTAATAATGTTTTCGTTAATTTCGTCTGCATTTGTTTCACGAAATTAACATCCAGATTCGTTTTGGCCGATGAATTCCGGGAAGATCTAGAGGAGCTGGCCTATTGCAATTTTCCTCAACATATTCTGCCCATAACTTGATCTGCTAATTTGCTTTGCTAAGCAAATATCTTACTTTATCTTTAATAAAGCCATTTACTTTGTTATATTTCTATGTATTTCGTGTTGTTGATATTTCATTTACTGCATTAGCTTCCGCCTCTCTTGCCAT
This sequence comes from Ariolimax columbianus, assembly GCA_036924085.1. Classification (NCBI taxonomy): domain Eukaryota; kingdom Metazoa; phylum Mollusca; class Gastropoda; order Stylommatophora; family Arionidae; genus Ariolimax; species Ariolimax columbianus. Next base: position 36,601,418 of record JAVGWX010000019.1, on the reverse strand, counting down.
CTCATCGATATCTAATCATATATTTTATAAGCCTTCGTCTAATGACAAAGTATATATTTCTTGATCTTTGCATCTGCTATTTTTAGTTGCATGTCCAATGAAATCTTCTTCCTTCATTTCTTTTTTCCCACTTTTGTCTTAGATATAGTATATGGCCTCATCGTATTTTATTGTAGTGCTTATCTTTACACATCAGTTCTTCAGAAGATTTTCATTCAAATATATTTTATCTGTTACCAGTTCTCTTCTGAATCCTCAAGGTCTTGTAGTTGTTCCAAATGATATCTATTTTGATAAGGAGACGTTAAATTAATCTTGCATACCGCCATTCCTGATAAATTCAATGTTAAGTTGTTGCATGAGGTTACCGGGAAAAAAAACGTGATTCGAAAGATAGACAACAACAGATAACAAAATGTGATTTGAAAAATAGACAATTGATATAAAAATGTGATTTGAAAGATAGACAACAACTGGTATAAAAATGTGATTTGAAAGATAGACATCAACTGATACAAAAATGTAATTTGACAGATAGACTACAACTGATATCAAAATGTGATTTGAAAGATAGACAACTTATATAAAAATGTGATTTGAAAGATAGACAACAACTGATATAAAAATATGATTTGAAATATAAATAAAAACTGATAGAAAAATGGATTTGCGTAATTTATGTTCATCATTTCAGGTTTTACTGTGACATGTTTCGGTCATTTCAGTTTCCATCACATGGCACTGAACCACAAACTTGAGATGATGAGGCCTTCATGTTTATGTGGATTTAAAAACCACTAATCTACGTCAATACCATAATTGTAAGTCCTTAGTTCTCAGTCCACCTGTACTTCTACAGGGGCAGATGCTCCTGAGCAGGTCCCAGCTCTGGTATGAGCTAGATGAAGGGTGTCCAGCTTAGCTGACTTGGCTCGTATTCTTGTCGTTGTCCTACACAAATACCCCGGCAGAACACTCGGGCAATCTTAAGTATTTGATACAAAACCCAAAGCCACACCATCATCTTCAGTTTCTTATACCATATACCCCATCCACACCATCTTCTTAAGTTTAGAACCCTTGTTTACTGGCTAACCGTCATCTTGAATTTTACATATTATTATATATCCACAGCATCATCATCCTGAGTATGCTACCCCTAATCTTCCCAAACACCATACTATTCAGTGTGAGACGTCTTCTCTACAACACACACCATAATCTTCATTTTGAGACCTTCCCTACAACTCACACCATAATCTTCATTTTGAGACCTTCTCAACAACCCACACCATGATCTTCAGTTTGAGACGTTTTCTCTACAACCCAGACCATAATCTTCAGTTTGAGACGTCTTCTCTACAACCCACACCATAATTTTCATTTTGAGACGTCTTTATTACAACCCACACCATAATCTTGAGTTTGAGATTTCTTCTCTACAACCCACACCATAATCTTCAGTTTGAGACGTTTTCTCTACAACCCACACCATAATCTTCAGTTTGAGATATTGTATCTGTAGCAGAGCGTAAATCTCCATTTTCAAACTCTGAGTTAGAATGTTTCGCTACCCTAACCCAAAATAAAAGCAAAGTTAACTACGGCAATTTTTCTCCTCTAAAATTCGACTCTCCAGTGAGATCGCTCATTCCTTCGACCTTCTTATCGACTTCATTAATTCTTTTGAAATTGTTGATTGATACCTGAACTACACTTCGATAAGGTACTCACTCAAACTGCACGTGATTGACTGGCATGCACTTTTAAGTTTCAAGGCTGGAGATTGCTGCTGTAGAGGTTTGGCTTTGGTCTGGTCTAATGTGGTCCCTGCTCCTTTAAGTTAGTGGAAAACTCAGATACACAGAAGGAGAATAAACATGCCATGTCTCAACTAGGAATTCATTGTTTCGTTCTGTAAATTCGTACGTGGGTACAAGCATCAAACTGCCCAAACATCCACTCAACTAACTATCTACCTACATATCTATCTATCTATCTATCTATCTATCTATCTATCTATCTATCTATCTATCTATCTATCTATCTATCTATCTATCTATCTATCCATCTATCTATCTATATATCTATATATCTATCTATCTAATCTTATCTTATCTTATCTTATCTTATCTATCTTATCTATCTATCACTATATATATCTATCTATCTATCTATCTATCTATCTATCTATCTATCTATCTATCTATCTATCTATCTATCTATCTATCTATCGATCTATATTTCTATCTATCTATCTATATATATATCTATCTATCTATATATCTATATATATCTCTTTCTGTCTCTTTCTGTCTCTGTATCTTTCTATATCTCTATATCTATCTATATCTATATATCTCTCTCTATCCATCCATCCACCCCCCCCCCCCTTCCATCCATCCATACATCCATACATCATTCCAGCCAGCCAGCCATCCGTGTGTGTGTGTGTGTGTGTGTGCGTGCGTGTGTGCGAGCGTGCTTGCGTGCGAGCATACCCTGAATGCCCTGTCTGTCTGTCTGTCTAACTGACTGTCTGTCTGACTGACTGTCTTGTCTGTCTGACTGACCGTCTATCTGTCTGATTGTCTGTCTGACTGTCTGTCTCACTGTCTGTCTGACTGAATGTAGGACAGAATGTATGACTGACTGACTACCTGTCTGTCTGTCTGTCTGACTGTCTGTCTGTAACTGAATGTCTGTCTGACTGACTGTCTGGATGACTGAATGTCTGACTAACTGTATGTCTGACTATCTGTCTGACTGACTGACTGTCTTTCTATTTGTCTGACTGTCTTTTTGACTGACTATCTGTCTGTCTGACTGACTTTCTGTTTGACTGACTGACTGGCTGTATGTCTGTGTATATGGCTGTCTGACTATCGGAGTTAATGACTGACTGGCTGACTGACTGTCTGACCAACTGACTGTCTGACTATCTGCTTATATATATATATATATATATATATATATATATATATATATATATATATATATATATACATACATCTGCCTATCTGTCTGTGTGTCTGTCTGTCTATCCGTTTGTCTATCTATCTGTCTGTCCCTCTCTCTGTCTATATGTCTGTCTGTCCCTATTTCTGTCAATATGTATGTCCATATGTCTGGCAAGTGACTCTGCATTCTGTCTGCCGCTTCATATGTCGTCTGTCAGACAATGCTCTAAATGATTGTCTTTATATCAGTCATCTTTCATTCTTTATGTTTTTTCCTCTCTCTTTCACACTCTCTTGCTCTCTCTCTCTCTCTCTCTCGATGGGTCCTCTGTTACGTTATTTCACTGTCTCTGTCTTTTGTCTGTTACTCTATGTAATTGTGTGTCTCTCTGTCTGTCGTCCATAACTTTATCTGACTCTCTCTGTCTGATGTCTGTCGCTATTCACGTCTTCTCTCTGTCTGTCAGTCGTCTGTCAAATGTTATGTCTCTTTCGTCTGATTGTCTATACAACTAAATTTCTACGTGTATTCGTCAGTGTCTCTCCACCAATCAGCATATCACAATTGTCAATCTATTATCCTACTCTTATGTTTTATCTGTAAACCCCAGTATGAAGGAAAGCATTTATCACACTACCACAGCGTAGCAGGGACCTAATCAATTGATTCATAATGCAGATGAAAAAGATTAAATAAGATACATAGTGGAAACGTGTAAGGATATAGGATACCTACAGCAACAAGGCAGAGAGAGAGAGAGAGAGAGAGATGCCTTTAGAGCAATAAGAACACTGACAAGGGAATTCCGTCCGGTTCCGCATGTCATCAATTACAAACAGGATAACACATTAACAGAAACCAAAGACACACTGAATAGATGGAGAGCGTACTGCGAAACCATGTATGAAGATTGCACAAAGCGCTCAGTTACAATCCTACCAAAAGGATGAGAAAGAACATGAGCCAACATTGGAAGAAGTATGCTCTGCAATCAAAAGCCTGAAAAAGGGACAGTCTCCAGGATGTGATGATATCCAAGCAGAGCTAATACAAGCAGGAGGAGAGGCATGTGCTCGAGTCTATCACAAGCTGTGTAAACAGATGGCACAGTGCAGAGTGGCCAGAAGCATGGAAGAAATCAATGTATATTCCTCTCCCCAAAGAAGGCAATCTGAAGCTGTGCACGAACTACCGAACTATCGCGCTGATCAGCCACGCTAGGAAGATACTCTTGCGAATCCTATTAAGAAGGATAGAGAAAAGGTTTGAATCTGAAATTCACGTAGCCCAGGCAGGTTTTAGGAAAGACAGAGGGACCAGGGACCACATATTCAATTTAAGTAATATCTACGAAAAATGTAGAGAGTTTAATGTAGACCTGTACACGTGTTTCATTGATTACACCAAGGCCTTCGATCAGGTAAAACATCACAATTTGTGCATATTGTCCATCTCATCGAAACATTATACCAAGATCAACAAGCCGTTGTCCGAGTATCTGGGCAAACATCAGATTGGTTTGCAGTATAAAAGGGAGTCCGGCGGGGATGTATCCTCTCACCTTATCTCTACAACATATATGCGGAATGTTTAATGAGAAATGTTCGAGAAGATATGAACATTGAAAGTTTCAACCCATTTACGATTGGGGGGTACGAGATTCTAGAGTTACAACACGCAGATGACACAGTGTTACTATCAAGAAGTGCAGAAGGGCTGGAGCAGCTACTGTCAGCCGTGAATGGACATAGTAAAGATCAACATCTGTTTATAAACATAAATAAAGCAAAGATAATGACCATTAGCAAAACACAATGTCAGCATACATTTACAGTGGGTGGGAAGGAAATAGATCATGTCACACATTTTGAATATCTGGGCTCCAGAATTGACAAAATGGCGACGGCTCGAAAGAAATCAGAAGAAGACTAGCTATGGCAATGCAGAGACTGAACAGCCTGAATAATTTATAGCACAGCACCAACAAAATGATAAAAGTAAAAGTCTTGAGAGCCTGTGTATTTCCTGTGGCAGCTTATGGCTGCGAACGATGGACGATTACCAAAACTTCCAGACAAAGAATCGAATCCTTCGAGTCAAAAAGGCACCGAAAGATCATCAGAATACCCTGGACAAAGAAAAAAACAAATGTAGACATTCGGCAAGAGTTGAGCATAGAGGAGAACTGGTTTATCAATTCCATTTTGGCTAGAAAATGAAAATACTTTGGTCAGAACCAGAGACATAACGATCTCGAGAGAGATCGGTGATGGAAGGTATGGTGCCAGGCAAAAGAGTAAAGAATAGATCAAGAAGACGATGGCACGAAGATATCCAGGAATGCCTGAGTATGACTGTGGCAGAGGCTGGAGTTTTGGCAATCGAACGAGTTTCTTTCAGACAGACTGTAATGGGAGCGACGTTCTACAAAGGACATGCTACATGATGATGCAGATGAAATACATAGTACAATCCGTTCCAAAATTTCTGACCAATTTTAGCGTTTTACATTCAATAATCCGATTGTTAGAATGTAATGAAATCTGTTGTGGGTATTAATAATAGTCACAACTTTAAGATAGTATTGTTTGCCCATCTAAAACTGTTTTCCTGTAAGTTATTACTTTTTTGGGTTTAGTTAAATAAAACTGTTCTGAATTTGATTATCTTTACAAGTTTTACAGTAACACATTCCAGTATTCCGTTCAATGTGTACTATCGTCTCCAAAAGCCAAGTTATTTGTCGTGAGAATTCATGAATTTCGTGAAAAACAACTCTAGCGAGTCGCTCACATTTCTGATGCACTAGTGTATGGGGGGAGGAAAGGGGGGGGGGGCGTATCTACACACCTATTGGTTTCCCATTAGGAGAGGTTCAACGTCCTACTTTCTTATCAATTTACTTATGAGAATGATGAGAAAATGCAGGACGATGCAGAAGGTGACTGTACTTTTGTATAGTTACTTCTGCAGAGAAGCCAGAAGGGGACGTATTTCACGACATACAAGATCATAGGAAGAGAAGACAACATGCGCTAGGCATAGATTGAATATATTTTTCCCGTTGGATAACACATGACTTAAAATATGTAAGTAATACAGTCAAACTATGCAGGAAAAGGAAAACCGATCATTTTCAAAAAAATGTTGTGACAATGTTTAGGGAAAATGAACTTGTTACACTTCGTAAACTAAGGATTCATCTCTAAAGTCGTAATTTCAAAAACCTCTTATGGAGATTTGTTTGGCGCAACAGTTTCCCTTTCGGAAATCTGTTAGTGGCAGTGACATAGTTTGTGAGAAACCGCACCTCATTACCGCACGATGCAAATTCCATAGGCAGATTCGTGAGCGCATGGTGAAGGCTAGGACATAGTATATTTAGACGAATCCTGGGGAAATGCTAACCATATATATCAGAAAGAACGGTAATCATTAGACAGAAACAAGAGAGTGGAAATTCCAAGTAGGGTCAACACATTGTAATAGCCCATGCAGGTAGCAAAGAAAATGGTCTTATAAGTGGCGCAGAACTTCTTTTTCAAGCACAGTCCACAGATAGCAGAAGCTACCACACTGAAATGAATGGAGCTATTTTCAGAAGTTGGTTGGAGAACACACTTCTTCCCACTCTGGATAGGTCGTCATGTCTTGTAAAGTACAATGTACCCTATCATAATGTTGGAACACAAGAAGACAAAATTCCAACTTCAACGAGCACGAAACAAATAATCATGAATTGACTTGCAAAAGAAAATATACCTTTTTTGTCACACCAATTTAAAACCAGAGTTATTGCAGCTTGTGAGGCGGACTAGGAAGACAAAGTCAATTGACAGGATAATTACAGATGCTCAACCCCATAGAACTTGTGAAAGCTGCAGTCAGAGGTCAAATCGCCGCACAGAACAAGCCTTTCAAATTGTTTGTTAATGAAGAATCGACACTTAATGGCCTCGAAATAAAAGATATTGATTACATGTGAAGAGCATCTTCTCCGAGAGGAAAAAGCTTATTGGCAACGAGATGTTTCGCATGTTATCCAGCCTTTAGCAGTAGATAATCTGTTCTCGAGTTGTAAGAATCAGAATAAAGCAGTTCACATGTCAATCTCAGTAGCTGACACCTCCACCAATTGCCTCACAATATATTAAGAACTCCATCTTTATGAAGACAAACTTTGTTACTGCGTCCCAAGAAAGTCCATCAACTAATGAAGACTGCAATAGCGACAATTCAATGCCCGTACTATCCAAGGTTTTGCAAAATCCAAGTGGATCATCTCAGTCACACTAGCACCACTAAACACCACCACATTTGTCATGGGTATGAAAAGCAAAATGATAATAATATTGTTGTTGTTGGAGAAACAATAGCAAGCACCAGTACTTCAATGAGTCTGCTTTGTACAACGCATCGTTCGTGATCATCTTGAGCCATTAGAACATCTCCTGATCACTGTCTCGTTCAGTGCCCATGTAGCAAAATGAAGCATAATACGATTTGATAGCAAAATAACATTTAACTTGACATATGGGGTAAAGTTTTCTACGTCTCATTGAATGTTATCACATATAGTATGGATACGCATTTGGTTATGGTCGCACCATTTAGTGTACAACTGTCAAATCTAAGATGTGGTTAACATTGTTTTGTGCATATCCAAAATTATATAACAAAAACGGCTCTATGCAAAACTACCTTTCCTATGAATTCCTTAAACATGAAATCTTACAGCTGTAAGTAATGCAATACTGCTCTGCAAAATGTGACTGTTATAAGTTTAGTAGTTCTTGAGAAAATTGAGTGAGAATGTGTTCAACAGTTTTCGAACGAACTATAACACTCGTTTTGATCCATTTTCGCGAAGAATAAGACCACATAGCATCGTCGCAGGCATGTTAAAAGTCGACTAAAGAAAGTTGTGTATGGCTCTTCATTTCTCATCGTGTACAAGAAATTGCAACATAAACTTTCGCCAAAACAATAACAGACAAAGTGATATGTCACAGGTGTTAGTTGAGAAAATGGTTTTGTGCTGGTCGTATACTTCCTAGGGAGCGAGAAAGGTAGACGAGGATGCCACCTTAATACCAAAGTCAATTCTTCCACCGTTTCCCAATAAGGCAAGTCATGTTATGTTATGTATATGTATTATATATCATATAGTTTCTAGTTTCTAATCTGGCAAAATGGCGCCATAACTGGCTGCGAGTCGACATTTCTCTACTGTTTTGGATCATTATGGATGCCGCCAGACCACGGATTTCCCTGGAATTCACACTAGTCGACGACTTACACTTGTGTTCACGGAAACGTGGTGTTGTTTTCCGTCGGGACTTGTTATTTCGTTCTTTTTTGTGATTTCTTACATCCGTTTATCCTGGTCTGGACGCCGGCTGAATGGAACTACGCTTATACCTGTGTCGTATTTCACGGGTTAGTTCTGCCGGTTCACCTTCACGAATTTGGCGTGTGGAAATTTTAGATGCTACTATGATGAGCTGAATACAGCTGGGGAGAGATGCCAGACTCACTCACACGCTGAGTGTTGTCAATACGACCTCTTGTGGTTATCGAAAAGGCACGACTGCGTTAGATGCCATCCCACCTTTCTACCCTGCTGGTTACATGTTTACGGAAAGGCTTTGGTGGTTACCCTGAGGCAAAATCTGCATCCTATGCTATCTCCAGTCGTCTCGATGAATGTCTTGCCACTGGCAAAAGGTAGCTTAGGCTCTGTGAGTGAGGTTGACAAAAGGCGCAGTTTCTTCCTCACTTTAATCCAAATCACCGCGCAAGTCACCCATTTCAGCGGACACAGCAAGAGATACGACTGTCCACACGGCTGAACAAAGAGAGTGGTCTTCATCACTTGTGATGGACAACAATTAGTTTCTAGTGTTTTCTGTTATTCTGTATATTTTTCATACATTATATCTGGGGATATAGTTTCTAGTGTTTCCTGCAATTCTCTCCTCTGATATTGAATGATATGTGTGGTATCGCCTCTATTGTTTCTTGCCACTATATTTTCTATTCACGTATTGGGTATTGTTTCAAGTGGATCCTATAACACTCAGAAGGCTACTCCACACTATGTAGGCTTATCCGATGTGTCGATGGTTGACGTGCAAGATCATTAGTATGTTAGCTTGCTCTCATAGAGAGCTTAGCCGCATTGTTCCTCAGCATTTTGTACATGCTCTCATTATGGCAGAAGCCTTATTCTCGTTTTTGCCAGCCAGACAAGTCCATCACCAAACCGCTCGCGCTAAGCACCATCATAAAGCCACGAACCGACAAACTCACAGGCCCAAATCTATCATTACATCACATTCCTTTAAGAATTGTGGAAAACATGGAGGTTGAATCGTAAGATCTTGAAAAATGTTGGAAAAACCCCCCCAGAGGATTGGCATGTAGAAAGAACAACATCTTGAACCATAAACGCACAGCAAAAAGTCTCCCCGACGTTTTCCTTATCTCATTAATATTTTTTCCTCTTTCCCTATATGTCTCTCCAAATCCTCAATCCTTATTTTCTCGCATGCTCCTGCGTGTGGCGTGTTTACAGAGCAGACTGAAGACATATTGAAGAGGTCATGAGGTGCCCCAAATCAAGGACCGCCCTGTTTCATGCCATGTATAAGCATATATATTCACTAAAGTAATTCCACATGCACGCTTGTCGCCCCTCACTACATCATTTTCCAGATGCTCACACCTCCCAATTGATCTCTTATTTATGGCAGTCTTCCTCGTTTTCTCTAAATGCTGTCATTTATGTTCATCTTTCGAACACGCACACACTGTATCTTTTTAAATCGCAATGTCTCTCTCGCTTTCTCTCACACTCTCTTTCACTCTCACTCTCTCTCTTTTACACTCTCTTTCTCTCTCTCACACTCTCTTTCACTCTCTGTCTCTCTTTGCTGATGTTTGCTAAAATGTAAATAGATTTGTATGCTAAAAACCCTCCCGATATGCGAGTCTCCGTCCTGCATTCGGATTTCCTATTCGAAGTTCAAACGTGCGAATGGCGTAGCAATTTGAGCTCATATGTCTCGCAGCAATATTATTTGGTTCGCTACCCTGTCCCAGCAAACTACTTTTAATCCAGATCTAAGAGTGATAATATGACTGTGTCTGAGTGACTGTAGGAAGGTACCTAAAAAGGTGATCGCTAAACATAGTGCAGTACGTAACACTGAATCCAATTCAGTGGAATTTAATATGCTATGCATCATTCATTAACTGTTATTTGCAATAAGTCTCCGTTGCATGTGTTTCGCACAAGACACTCCAGAATGACAGACTGAATCCTAAGGTTGGTGGGTTGGTTGGTTACTGATCCAACGGCTGAAGGGCTCCTGCCCTTTGGCCCAAGACCCAGGCAATTGGTGGCGGGGAATTAGCTTAGTGAACCATAACTTGGCGACAGTATCTCGGTGTGGAGCACATTCGCTCATGTTTGCCCTACACTGATGTGACAGTGACTTTCTAGCTTCAGACCAGAGTGGATAGAACATCCACATGCATACCAGCAACAGGATCCCAGACTAAATCATACCGTAATAGTGAGGAACAGACGCAGAGAGAAATGGGTTTATTCGCTAATTCTTGTAAGAAAATGTTATCTTAAAATGTACTTAATTTGTTGAAGGCACATGAAACTAGCAATCATAGACTAACTGCTACTTGGAACAGACAGAACGGTTGTCAATATTGGAGTGATCTATCAGGCGAGCAGAAAGGAAGCCAACCAAATGACTGATCGATGCAACAGTCACACATAATAGATAGTCAACAATGTATTTAAAAGCCATCTACTAAAATAGTTGTCAAGCCGATAATAAGAATTATTATTATAGTGAATTATAAACTACGGTATGTCCCTGAAACGGAGGTTTATCGGCCCTATCTAACGCTATGACAGACTGGAAAAAGCAGTTATGAGAGCATTGCTCCAGAGGTCGACCAAGGCGTAGATGGGCACAAGACATCAAAAGCACCCTAAACATGAACATGGAGCAGGCGGGTAGACTGACTGCTGATCGAGATTCCTATCGAATGACTGATGAGATCGACTCTCTGCCAAGGACATGCTACGTGATGATGATGATGAATTACAGTAATAACAATAACATTTAACAAACATTTTGATAAAAATAACTTTACTGAGATAAAGTAGTTATTACTTAAACTGTTCATGGGATGGACATATATTTGGCAATGGACGAATATTTTGAATAAATCTATAATTAAACACGCATATATATATATATATTTGTTTTCATTCATGAAATCTAGGATATTCTCATTCACATACACACACTCTCTCTCTCTCTCTCTCACTCTCTCTCACTCTCGGTTTCTATCTCATCTTCTCAATCTCTCTCTCTCTCTCTCTCTCTCTGTCTCTCTCTCTCTCCATCTATCGCTCAACATTTCTCATCTCCTGTCTCTTATTTTATTGAATGAATTGTAAAAAAAAAAAAATTGAGAATCGTATTTCCTGTCTGTCCAAGCACACATCAACAACAAAACGTCCGCCATGAAGGAAGTAGAAAATAATATGGCAGCGTTGGACATCAGGCTGACATTCTTTGGACGGATCGATCAGGAAACAGATGTTCCCGCTAAAAATGGAGTACTGCCGTCTGCTATGACGACATTTTGTAGGAGAATGGGTATTCTATGGACACAGATCAGGGGAAACGACATAGGAGCAAGCAGAAGAAAACAAATTAAATTCACAAAAACACAAATGCTAAAGTTTACACTTTGGTGAATGTGTGAATTTTGAGATGAACATTCAGTCAAAATTGAGGCCGTGTTGATCAAAAATACTGATGATTAAAGTGCAATTTGATGTTCGTTTATCGGTAGTAGATGAAATTTCACGTGATGGGTTGTTGTTGTGTACTGCGCAATATGAAAACTCACCAGAAAGACACCAGTAAAATAGTTCTTTTTTTAGTTCTTAGTCGACCTGTACTGCTACAGGCGCAGATGCCCCTGTGCAGGTCCCAGCTCTGGTATGAGCTGGGTATAGCTGGGAGAAGGGTGTTCTGCTTAGCGGACTAGACTCGAGCAGCTTAATACTTCACTGTGTTGGAACAATAGCTTACAGAGGGTAGTTAACCGATGTGCGAGCCAATCTTAATAGACTCAAACACTAGAGCAAAGTAGACCCGCAGCCTGTTATGCTGCTCTTAACAAACCACCTAACCATGGCCGATGTCATGTAATGTCACACGATAGTTTATGAGAGGAGATCTGTGCTCTCAGGTATTTAAATTGTTTAACAATTAACGGTTCGTCTTTGATAGCAATCTGACTGTGTTAGGACCTCTGGCGGTGTTGATCACAATCTCACTTTGTTAGGACCTCTGGAGGAGTTGATCACAATCTGACCTTGTTAGGCCCTCTGGAGGAGTTGATCACAATCTGACTTTGTTAGGACCTCTGGGTGAGTTGATCACAATCTGAATTTGTTAGGACCTCTGGAGGAGTTGATCACAATCTGACTTTGTTAGGCCCTCTGGAGGAGTTGATCACAATCTGACTTTGTTAGGACCTCTGGAAGAGTTGATCACAATCTGTCTTTGTTAGGACCTCTTGAGGAGTTGATCGCAATCTTTGTTAGGCCATTCGGAGGTGTTGATTACAATCTTTGTTATTCCCTTTGAATCACAATCTGACTTTGTTAGGCCTTCTGGAAGTGTTGATAACAATCTGAGTGTGTTAGGCACTCTGGAGGTATTGCTCACAATCTGACTTTGTTAGGCCTTCTGGGGGTGTTGATCACAATCTGACTTTGTTAGGCCGTCTGGAGGTGTTGACCACGATCTTACTTATTTCTGCACTAATTTACATTCCAAATTTATATCACGATTGGAGAGACCTAGTGGTCTCGAGGTAAGATGTTCGCCTCCGGTGCTGGATGTCGCGGGTGCAATTCCCGGTGGAGACACCGGACATTTTTCACGTGTGCTGTAGTGTTAAAAATACCCTAGCAGGTGGAAATCACAAAGAGTAGGCCTAACGGCCGCTTCTCGGGCAAAATTCAAGTTAAAAATCTAATGAAATTATTCTAGGGATTCTCGCCCCACAAAGAACATGTTGCGAAACAGGGACTATGTGCCTATAACTTCTGGTCTTGGTTACGTGGTTAGCGGAGCGACTTTGATAGCGACTGAGAGGCTACATGTCTACCTTGCTCTAATTTGTGCTTCCACCTCCACCAGTCTCAAAAGTAGACGATCATATATTCCAGGGGCTAACATATGCTGGGATTGACCTGGCAAGTCACTAGTAGATTTTTACCTGCCAACAAATATTAAACAAAAGAGGTCGCACCTCCACACGACGTCTAACGGCACAGGTGGGCAGAAAACTTATAGATGTATGTATCAAGGTAGTGTAATAAACTCACACGTTCTAGCTCTGTTCAAGCCAAACCGGCAATGTCATCATTAAACATGAGATTGGGGAACATACGCCCATCAATGCTGACAGTACACTTTTAATCAAGTGTAATTAATGAAACACAATTTCAGAAAGCAGAAAAGCGGCCTTTGGTCTCAAAAGTTGACGCCAATAATTGACTACAAGTGAAAGGTTCAGCACTCTCAGGCCTCTACTACTGACATGTGTAATTATGTCTTTATTCTTGTTCCATAGCTTCAAGACTATAATTTATTGAACCTAATGATTTGTGTGGTGACTTAGATTTTTTGTATCTCATTTGGCATGTCAATAAATTGCTTTTAATTGTACTCATATATTTGGCACTTTATTAGCAAATGATGAACTCTTTCTATAAGTGTAATATTTATTTTCATTGGAAGCTACCTTTTCACAAACATTGTTTATTTATAATTTTTTTTTTTACTTGTTTGCCTCACTAGTTTCTATTTGCGGAGGCGCGCCTATTCCACTCCAGACCTTAGTCAACTGGGCGATATAAAGACGCATACACCAGTGGTTGGATGTATGTGTACGTTTGTATGTACCTATGCTAGGTTTGTGCGCTCTCAGAAGCCAGCCCAACCAAAGTGTAATGGAAGGGTCTCACGCTGAGGGCGTGTGTGAAAGTTGTGCAAGCTTTATTTATCGTCTCCGTTTTGTCCAATATCCCGTCAGTCGCTTAATCCCTACCAATATACAACGGTGGTCTCTGCAGCAATTCACTATACATCATGTGCTTGCTATCCTCGTGAACAGCACCCTTTAATGGAATGTTCTGGCATAACTAAACGAGACCTCTTTATGCTGGTTTAGAAGATTCTGCAGTCTGTATACAACAAGTTCCTTTTACTTCACTTGATCTAAAAACTATGCACATCCAATCTATTCTTCCATGCATTAATTATCCCTTCCTCTACTATTTTCTGTGGCAATGCATTCCAAGCATTCACCACTTCTGACTAAGAATATTTTCTAGTATCTGATCTGGACCTTTCTTCAATTCATTTGTAACTATGCAGTCTTATTTATTAGGCTGCTGCACTTTGAAGAATAGTCTATAGTCTAATTTATCCTGTCAATTTATCATCTTATAAACATGTATTGTCCAATTGAATTATTCTTTTTTCTAGACACTGTAGGCCGGTTTATCTGTCTTTACTCAAAACTGTAATTCTGGAATCCCACTATCAGTTTTGTCGCTCTACTTTGTATCCTTTCCGGCATTTTATATCTTCTCTACGATAAGGACTCCACACCTGTACGCAGTACTCTAATCTAGGTCTAACTAATGCTTTATACAGTTGAAGTATCCCTTTCTTGCTCATATGTTTATAATTTCACATTAACATGCATAACATTTTACTTGCCTTTCTCACTCGCCTTATTGTAAGATCTAGTATAATTCATAGGTCCCTTTCCGCTTCTATCTTTCTAATATTGTTCTCTCTCTTTCTGAAAATATGTTCCATATTAGATCCACCCATGTGGATGACTGTACATTTATTTACATTAAACTTCATTTGCCGGTTCTGAGACCATTACCGAATTGTACCTAAATACGACCTCAATTTATTCACATCTGCATAGTTTTGTCATCCACGAATTTTGCAATCATGGATCCGATATCAATGTCAAAATCGTTTATATACAAGTATATCAAGAACAAAATTGGTCCCTAAACCGAGCCGTGGCACTCTACTTTTTACCTCGCAACACTGAAAGTACTCCTTAGTTATGTACAGATGCAGACCAGTTTATTGAGGAGGACTTGTTTATTCAATATTGGATCAATATATAGAAAACTTTCATCGGGTTGGGGTCGTAGAAGTGTCATGGTTGAAACATCACACACAAAGTCCACTATCTTTAGCTCTGCCAACGAGTTGGAAGCAAATTATGCCCTGACCATTCTTTGGTGCTATCAACTCAACTTGTTCTTTGTATTCTGTGTTATTGTCTACGCCGGGTCGGGTACCAATTTTTGATTCGGTAACTATAGCCACTGTAACAGCAATTTTGTTTTCTTTTGTGTTTGCCTCTTTGTATTGTACTGTCGAATGCACGCTCTTTTCCACCCGGGCCGCAGCATTTTAGGTGATATCAGGACGTATTACTCAGTGCTTGGATGCGTGTGTGTATGAATATATGCTAGTTAGGGTGCTCTTACAGGTCAACCCAACCAAAGTGCAATGGTAAAGTCTCATCGTGAGGGCTAGTGTGAAAGTTGTGTAATAGTGTGATTGTTGGCCAGAGTGAACGGGCCTCACCATGAGGGCTTGTGTGAAAGTTGTGTAATAGTGTGATTTTTGGCCAGAGTGAACGGGCCTCACCATGAGGGCTTGTGTGAAAGTTGTGTAATAGTGTGATTGTTGGACAGAGTGAAGGGCCTCATCGTGAGGGCTTGTGTGAAAGTGGTGTAATAGTGTGATTGTTGGACAGAGTGAAGGGCCTCACCATGAGGGCTTGTGTGAAAGTTGTGTTAGAGTGTGATTGTTGGACAGAGTGAAAAGCCTCGCCGTGAGGGCTTGTGTGAAAGTTGTGTAAGAGTGTGATTGTTGGACAGAGTGAAGGGCCTCACCACGAGGGCATGTGTGAAAGTTGTGTAATAATGTGATTGTTGGACAGAGTCAAATGAAACAGAGTGTGAGCTAAGAAGAGAGAGGAACATCAGAGCGAAGGACACGTCAGATAAGCATATAAAAACGATGCGGAACAAAGGGATTAAGTGGCCAATCACTCATTGTATAAATCTTCCTATTTTTGAAATGGTGTAACCGTTCTCCTTCTTAACTGTCTTGTCATAGCCAGCTAAGATTAGAGTTCAAGGCCACTTCTTACAGATTGTGTACCCCACCCATTCAACCCAACTAGTTATCCTGGGCATCGTGGCCAATTGTTATTGAACGTAAAGAAAACGTATCTCCCTTAAATCTAATTTAATTCCCCTATCACATATAACATACATGAAAACTCGAAAACCGATACTTTCAACAAAGAGGACAATTGTTAATTTATTGACATAACTTGAACAGATCACATGAAATGCCGTCTAAAATATCACCATCTCTCTTATCAAGGAGTGTTGGCAGCTACCCTGATGGTTTAGTTGGTTCTAAACCAGATTCTATCTGTGATCAAAATCTAGTTATTTCCATCTCTAATATCATCCAAAATATATCAACATGCTTGAGTCTTCTCTCTCATACCCTGCAGCGGGTCTGACCTCTGACCTTCTCTGTGGAATCAAGATCTCGAATTCGTGCCAGGTTCGTTTATCAGTTCCACCGTTCACCACTTCCTTCAAGCTGCCCTACAGATTCTCCCCAAATGTGCGTAGTCCTAAAGGACATTATTGAATGGTGTCGACCGCGGAACATAAACTCCACAGCTCAAGCAGCGAATCCAAATTGTCCCCAAATTTTCGTCAGGTCACAATTTACAATTCGTTATGCCCAGTTTGTCAAATCGAGTACGACATGGTTTCAGCTTGATACTTTTGGTTAGTGAACCTGGCTTTCTGACCTCTTGGACACACGCTTCAACGTTGTGCCGTGCGTGGTAGGGAAGGGAGAGCAACTCTTTAAAATACATTTTAGCCAAATGCCATTGTGGAAAGGCCACTAATTCTGATCTGTATTGCTTTAGACGATGAGAGAGAGAGAGAGAGAGAGAGAGAGAGAGAGAGAGAGAGAGACAGGCAGATTAACTGAGCTTAACGCATTTATACTGTTTTAGAAGAATATACAGTGTCTGTATACAACCAGTTTCTGGGAGGGTCTTTTAACCGATGTGCTTGTCCATCTTAATAGACTCAAACACTAGAGCTAAGTAGACCCGCAGCCAGTCAGGCGCAGTCTATAGCTGCTCTTAACAAATCACCTGGGTAAAGGTACAAATAATTTGCGTAGATTTTTAACTTTAATTTTGTTCGGGCAGCGGCCGTTAAGCCTGCTCTTTTTGATTTTGAACTGTCAAGGAATTTTTAACGTGCTCGACACTGAAGACTCGACATGAAGACTCGACACTACGCCGAAGATCAGGGGGACTTTTACCAGACGATCCACGTGAAAAACAAAATCCTGGTCTTCACCTTGATACGAACCTGCGACCTCCAGCACCCGAGGCGGACACCTTACCTGGAGACCATTGAGAAAATAAGAAATGTTTCTTATGGTTTGATCTAACCAAACTGCATAGACCAGCATGCATGAATAAAGTTTCGCACCCCGAGCTGTGTATCCCAACTATACTATTCCTTATAACTTGTGTACCACAATGTTAAACAATTTCAGCATTTTCTCTTTATGTTTGTTCTGCAATATTTTTCATCAATTGTTGTAGTTAAGTAAAATACTCATGACATAATTTGTCCAAGACAGACGATTGCCTTGTTTTAACTATGCAACAACGTGCATAAGACATCCACTTCCCTTCTGGATTAGTTGTTCATTCCCATAAAATTGTTCATATTCTTCTGTAAATCCACACCCATGGAACGTCCATCGTTCGTGATTACATACGACTCCCGTTTACTTAGTGAGTTGCCCATTGCTAGCGACTTCTGGCGACAGTGTTAGACGTGGTTATTCATATGTGACCGCATATGACTGATCAGTCTTATCTGAGCGTGACAAACTCTACCGCACGTAGGGCACACGTGAACAGCATTAGTAATTGGGCCGACATTCATTTTGTCCTTTCGTGCAGCTCGCTTTTCTTGCGCCTCAGTAATGGCCTCTGCTCGTCGGTGTGAGTACCATGTGTGACTGCAGTGCGCCAGGCTGAGCGGTTCACGGCAAGCAGCTCCCAAGCAGCAACATCGAATGAGAAACATCCTAAATTTACTTTTAGAGTGTCTTTGTACTTATTCTTCTGTTCTCCACCCCCCTTTGTGGCAACACTGATTCCTTGCCGGTCCAAATGGTTTGATCGTTGTTTTCCAAAAACAGCACTCACGTTGGAAATCCTGTTGTTGACCTCTGATGACTTCAGGTATTACGACATAACTAGTCCGATGTTATCTTAACATCAGTATTTGTAAGACTGAGTGTTCCCAAATATGACTTTAGAAAATGAAGTGGTTAATGTTGGTTTATCGTCAGAGTCTTAACAAGACTAAAGATAACTCCTGCCTGACTAATGTGACCATGCCTAAGGATGTGAACGTGCCTCAAGCCGACAAATTAAACACATCTGACTAGAACTTTAGTACACCCTTGGGGCAGTTCTTCAGAGCTTTGGTCAGCTAAAGATTAGCGCCCACAATATGATTTGGACAACCGACAACGAAGAGTTAGTTGTGACGGAGGGATAAACATTGTAAAGTGGGAGAAAAGAACATTTGTAGTTTTTGAGGACGAAAAGTGCAGAGTTGAATCGTAGATGACTGGCTAAAATAGAATGTCATTTTAAGAGAGGGCATTCTATGTTTTGTTTGGTCGAAGAATAAACGTCAATACACACAGTTTAACCAATAAGTGCTCTGATCTTGTGTTTGAGAATATCAGTACAATATACGAACTCCACCGGCGAGGATCCCGTAATAGATTGGGTACATGGGTATATCATTTTTAATTGTTCCATTCCAGCGGCCGTTATATCTATTTTTTTCGATTTCCAACTGCGAGGGATTGTTAACGTGCAATACACTGAAAACGAGCGCCCGATCTCTATTACCCAGAGATCCATGGAAATACCAGAAAGTAAACGTAAAAAACCCGGCCTCCACCGAGATTTGAACCCACGATCTCTAGCACCCGAGGCCAACGTGTTACCTTGAGACCACTCAGTTCCATTTTATGACAAGAAATAAATTAAACGTTCCCGTGCGAAAATAAGGGATCCCCGTTTGGGAGGAAAAAAATACCACAATGCATTGCTGTCCATCCCGCCACACTAGACCAAGTAGTGCTGTGCATGAGATTAAAATCTACTCGACACCCCATGCACAGAAGCCAAATCTACAGAAACCACATCTACAGAAACCTCATCTATAGAAACCACATCTACAGAAACCACATATACAGAAACCAAATGTACAGAAACCACATCTACAGAAACCACATCTACAAAAACCACATCTACAGAAACAACATCTATAGAAATCACATCCACAAAAATCACATCTACAGAAACCGCATGTACAGAAACTACACCTATAGAAACCACATCCACAAAAACTACATCTACAGAAACCACATCTACAGGAATCACATCTGCAGAAACCATATTTACAAAAACTACATCTGTTGAAATCACATCTACATAAACCACATCTACATAAACCACATTCACAGAAACCACATCTACAGAAACCATACCTATAGAAACCACATCCACAAAAAAACACACCTACAGAAACCACATTTACAGGAACCGCATCTGCAGAAATCATATCTACAAATACCACATCTACAGAAACCACAGTATGCGTCATCAGAGGTTTCATGTAGCAAACCCATCTACACTGATGGCTAAATGAATATGTTTTTTACTACAGAACGACCATGGGGAGGAAGAGAATTGTCCTCAATACACAATGAAGTTGTTGTTGATAATCCATCACAGAGTCACATATTACATATACACTGAACATAGTAAGAGGTGTTGATAATTCAAGATCGGGCAACAAGAACATTTGTACTAGAGACATTCTTCTTAGTTCTTAGTCGACCTGTACTTCTACAGTGGCAGAAGCCCATTGTGCAGGTCCCAGCTCTGGTATGAGCTGGATGTAGCCGGGGGAGAGGGGTGGGAGGAGGGATGATTTCCAGCTTAGCGGGCTAGGCTCGAACACCTTTTTACTCCGCTACGTTGGACAAGTGCTGGGGAGGGTGGTTAACCGATGCATGAGTCCATCTTAATAGACTGAAACACTAAAGCAAAGTAGTCCCGCGGTCTATTAGGCGCAATATTTGCTGCTCTAAACAAACCACTTAACCATGGCCGGTGTTATGTCATGTCACAGTTAGTCGCCTCTTATGACATACTCTCTGTGAGGCAGTGGTGTTTTTCTCGTTAATGTAATAAACAAAGACCCTGGCGGACCACTGGTCCCACTAGAGACATGTTATGTCGATAATTTATGAGAGGAGATCAGGAACATTTGTACTGCAGACTTGTTATGTTGACAGTTTATGAGAGGAGATCAGGAACATTTGTACTAGAGACTTGTTATGTTGACAGTTTATGAGAGGAGATCAGGAACATTTGTACTGCAGACTTGTTATGTTGACAGTTTATGAGAGGAGATCAGGAACATTTGTACTGTAGACTTGTTATGTTGACAGTTTATGAGAGGAGATCAGGAACATTTGTACTAGAGACTTGTTATGCCGATAGTTTACAATAAGGGATCATTAATAGTTGTACCTAATTCAGTTCTTCTTCTGCGTTCGTTCTCATACTCCCGCTACCAAGCCCTGAACACGACTTTGTAAATAGCAGAATTAAGTCCGGAGAACGGAATGCATTGTGCCGCTAGTTTACAGCTTGACTGTGATATATGCACTTTTTGGTCGGACACATCCGTTTTCGGCAGCCTAAATTCAGTTATTTATGCCGATAGTTTATGAATCGGCGTGAGATTATATTTGTGTTGATGACATTATTATTTGGAAATAGTAGTGAATATAGGTGGGGGGTGACGACCATACTTTGTTGACATTGATAAATGGGAATGTCGTGGTGTGAAGATATGGACTTTGCGCTCTAGATGGATGTAGTGGCTTAACGGTAGAGCTGACAGAACGCGTGCCTCTCGTGACATTGTGTGTCTATGTTTCCCAGTCACAGCATGATTCAGTCTATCCGTAAGTATATTTGATGCATTCTTCATTTAAAATTGGCCATGGTAACTCAGAATTGAAGGAAACTGGTAATTACAGCACACAAAAGTTGTGATTAGGAAAATGGCATTTGTAACACCTCATCGTTGGCGGCAGTGATGGGCCCGGGATTACTTTGACCGTTTTATAAATGAAAAAGTAAGTCTGTGACCCTTTATGTGCTCGTTCTTGTATTCCATGCGACAGATCAGGAGTAGCATCAACGGTAATGGTAGACAGTAGAGAGAAGAGAGGCAGAAGGAGTGAATGATGGTGTGCAGGTAGGTGAGAGAGTTCAACAGAACAGGAGAGAGACAATGAGATTTAATTATAAAGATGGGGATCCGTGGATGTTTTAAGAGAACGAATAGAGTTGGGGAGCGAACGGAAAGGGGCTAGATAGACGGATAAATAAGGAGGAAGAAGATGAAAGTAAGAAAGAAATTGAATAAATAAGTATCAGAGATTTAGAGACTAGAAACACTGCTTCGTGTACTGTGAAGTTAGCAGTAATTATACCTATCGGTGGGGATATCTTGAGGGCAAGACACAGATGTAGAGAATATACGACACGGAAGCATAAAGAGATAGATACTGTAGAACTGCACATATTTTGTGAGAATCGCTCTGGGTGAGATTCATCGAAGATAAGGAATAAATGAGCAAAAAAAGAAAATTCGAAAAAAATACACATAAAAATCGATTTTTCAGCGAGTGTCGATAGCAGCAGATCATATCTAATTAGACGTGGGGATGGAAGGAAGGATCTAGGGAAGTGAATATAGAAGGGGATATAGAATGAGATTATTTGGAGTATGTAAGAGTCGTGAGGGGCGCATTTAGTCTGAGTAGTCTGGTCTGATTAGTCGCAGCCTGTCGATGAGGATGCGCCATTGTTGGAGGTTACTGCTAGACTGTTGGGCTCAATAGAGGGAGAGACAGATACAAAAACATAAAGAGAAAGATTTGAAGAAAAACTGGTGCATATCTTGAGCAAAAAATAATCCCTTTATACGGACAGTTACAAAATAGAATGAGGTTGATAGAGATTGGCGCAGTTACATAAAGGATACAGATAAATAGATTTGAGGAGACGCGTTCATATCTTTTGTGTGCATTAATTAACTATAAGCTCTGATTGCCTTCATACAGTGGACTAGAAGAGGGATAGTCAAACGGCTCACTCCTCAAATCTGTTAATGTGTTAATTCTTAAAGAATAATGGCAATTTCATGTACTCTATAAGTGGAGTAGATTCACACACATGGGCGGTACATGCAGCACAATTTCTATTTTTGTTCTATAAATGGAGACCTAATTTAATTTTTGTTCCACATTATGTGTTTGCAGTACATCGATACGATTAAGTAGACTAAACATAACCGCTGTTATGTCATACAAACTCATCAGGAAACTTATGTCAAATTAAATGTATTGCGGATTTGATGTGAATAAATACATTTAGGCTCAGATAATTTAGTGGAACAAAAATCATAGAAAACAATAAGAAACTCCACGTGGCCTTCATTGATCAAGAATAGGCGTTTGACCAGGTTAACCGATGTAGGCTATGGGGGTTAATGAAGGACTATGGTGTGGAGGGTTAACTACTGAATGGCATTCGTTCATTTTACGTAACCAGTGAAGGTGCACTACGAACTAATGCAAGTATGACAAATTGGTTCCCAGTGCTGAGTGATGTACGACAGGGGTGTATTTTGCACCACTGTTGTTCATAATTGACATGCAAAATACACAGTCTGCTAACCCTCACGAAGAGTCCATCAATGAACTGGTGTTTCCTGATCATCAGGTCATATTTGATATAATGAAGAAGACCTACAACACCGCCTGCACTATCCCCATTTCGCTTGTAACGAGTATGACATGAAGATCAACACAAGACAGAGACCATATTGGTTTCACGTGAACTATTTCAAATACGTTTCCACATCAGTGACATTGGTATCAATCACATATTGGAATTGACATACCTCCTAGGTAGTATGTTCACTGATGATGGCAGATTGGACAGATATAATGCACATAGAATTCAGAAGGCGAACAGTCTTGTCTATCAAGTTGCATCGATTTTGAAACACCCTAAAGTGCTTCTTTCAACACAGAGGAGGCTGATAAATACAATAGTTATTTTTACATTGTTTTACCAATGTTAATCTTAATCCTTACTAGCAACCTATAAGAATAAGATCCAGGGCTGTGAGATGGGATGTGTGAGAAGTGCAGCAACCGGATCCTATCGACAGAACACGCCTCTCACTTGACGGTAACAAAAAATGACGCATCCCACCTTTGTGCGACGCGTATGGAATGAGCTGTCGGACAAAAGAAAAAGAAGATATATATACACACTACACCTTCTTTCTTCTGTAGATTTCTGAAGGTTTCACACCTTCTAAACACAACAACAAAAACTAATTATGCATCATTCCTCTTCCAATGTGCAAATCGACAGTTGGGGGACATGTTGTATGATATATTGCGCATGCGCATACTGCTTCATCTTCACGACCCCTACATGAGGTATAACTAAAATGCCAAATTATGTCCCGAAATAATGTTTTTCTTGTACATACTCACCCATGCACGTTGTAATAACATTCATGTTACTTAATGACAGCTTCATGTGTGTAATTAATAATAATAATAACAATAATTCGTCTATCGTCGTCGATGATGACCACCAACATCATCACATGCCATAAAGCAACCTTGAGTATGTGTGTGTGCTCGTGGCTGATCAAGCCAATCCGAACCTGAAAAAGTCTGTGACACAACCGGCAAACGTAGTCAGCAGTTTGTCTCAGATATTTTCTCTGCACTTGACTTCCTGATTGTACGTCTCTCCTGGGCTGCCTGGGAACGGAGACCTTTGCTGAATTCAACGCCGGATGTGACTGTGCTCTTCTATGTTGAGCGATGTGAGCCAGGTACTTTCAGGTGTAAATGTCTATTTGACAGCACTTAAGGTACTCCTAGGTATAAATGTCTATTTGACAGCACTTAAGGTACTCCCAGGTGTAAATGTCTATTTGACAGCACTTAAGGTACTCCCAGGTGTAAATGTCTATTTGACAGCACTTAAGGTACTCCCAGGTGTAAATGTCTATTTGACAGCACTTAAGGTACTCCCAGGTGTAAATGTATATTTGACAGCACTTAAGGTACTCCCAGGTGTAAATGTCTATTTGACAGCACTTAAGGTACTCCCAGGTGTAAATGTCTATTTGACAGCACTTAAGGTACTCCCAGGTGTAAATGTCTATTTGACAGCACTTAAGGTACTCCCAGGTGTAAATGTCTATTTGACAGCACTTAAGGTACTCCCAGGTGTAAATGTTTATTTGATAGAACTTAAGGGACTCCTTCAGACTGTCCTTGAAACACTGTTTAGGACATCCCTGTGATCGTTCTCCTTCGCTATACAGGAACCTCTTTGGAAGCTTTTCGTTTTAACATTCAGGCAAGCTGGCCAGCCCATCTCAATTGGGATCTTTGCAAAAGTGCACGAATACTTTCCATGTTGGCTCTTGACATAATTTAAGTATATGTCGCATGGTCCTGCCAGCATTTATGAAGTATACGTCTTAGACAGTTTATGTGAAAATGGTTTACCTTTTTGGCGTCACCAGCGTAGACAGTCCAGCTCTCACACGCGTAGAACAGGGTGGGGACAATCGCGGCACGGCAGACCTTCAGCTTAGTCATTATGCTGATTTCTCGACGCTCTAACCCTGTTGAGCGCATTCGGTCAAACGCTGAGCTGGCCTTTGCTATTCTATTAGCCAGCTCATCATCAAATAATCACTGATCTCTGCAGCGTGCTTCTGAGGTATACGAATGTTTCAACCGCTTGTAATTGATGTCCCTTGACTGTAACTACTGGTTGTATATACGATGTGCCTGGTGCCGGTTAATTGATGTCCTCGGTTTTCTTTGTGCTAATCGTCAGGCCAAAGTTGTCACAAGCAGCAGAGAACCGGTCCATACTCTCCTGCATATTCCGTTCTGAAACTATTGTTCAGAGCACAGTCATCCACAAACAAAGAGTTCGCATATCCTCTCGCGCATCACCTTGGTCTTCGTCTTCAGTCTGCGTAGATTGAATAGACCACCATCCATGAGGTACTTCATTAGTATGCCACACTTGGTACTATGGAAGACGTCCGTCAACATGGCTGAAACCATCATGCTGAACAGTATCGGAGATAGTACACATCCCTGTTTCATACCTTTGTGGACCTCGAATGGTGGAGAGGTCTCGCTACTGGCAAGTGCCCGTGCGCGCATGCCCTGGTGGAGTTGTTTCACCACGGTTACAAATTTGCAAAGACAGCCGAATTTAGACATGATCTGCCATAGCCATTGACATGCACCACAGGGGAGCAGTGTTCTGTTATCATTTATTTGAACAGCGAAGGGGTAAGACCTATAGAAATTCAACGGCGAATAAAGGCCCAGTACGGTTATGCATGCCTTTCACTCCAGCAAGTGTATGAGGAGAAAAGAAAGTTCCATAACGCGTGAGTTCTGTGACAGATGTTTCACAACCGGATCAGACACACCCAGTAGAATCGAATGCAGTAGTTGACAGCCTCATTAAAGAAAATTGCCGATTGACTGAATAACACTTTCTGAAGTGAAAGGTATGACTCACATATGGTGGCCGTGTTTTTACCTTCTCCAACGTGTACGTCTGGTACACATTTAAACCCGGGTCGACTAAAGATGCGGTCGTACCAGGCACGAACCACGGCCTTGATATGTGTTCTGTCCGTCCGTGAACTCGAACTCCTAGAACGATGTAATCTCATCATAGTAAGCACAGTCGATTAGGCTTCACTCTCCACACAAGATGAGTAAAGCCTTCCAGATCTTACAGCGACAGTTTTCTCCCATTATTAAGTTGCAAGTATGGGCGTGTCTCGTATATGTAAAGCTACATTTTATTTCAATTGATGGATTCAGTCAACATTCTCTGTTATCTTTAGACATAATACTGCTCGCGATGATCCACAGTTCTCTCAAATTCTCCCGGAACTTTGCTATGTCTTTTTTTATCTGTACAATTTTCAGCAACATCGCTATGGCTCTTCAGGTTGATTGTTCTAATATCTGAATACTCGGTTGTATGAGGTTTCTTGGAAAAGATACATAGACAGATCTAATTTGGTCGCTAGCTATAGATCGTGCTCTGTAGAAACCTGCACAGACTAGTGATTTTATCTACACAGTATTCAGCTTGAGTTTATAGCGTTTATGTATTTATTGTGTCCAAATGATGCAGCAAATATGGCGCCGTTACCGGCTGCCGGTCTACATTGCTCTACTGTTTTGGTTCATTATGGATGCCGCCAGACCAAAGATTTGCCTGAAATTCACACTAGACGACGACTTACATTTGTGTTCACGGAAAAGTGTTGTTGTTTTCCATTTGGAGTGGTTAATTCGCTTTTTTGTCATTTAGTCTGTCCAATTATCTTGGAATGGACATCGGCTATATGAATAGCAATACGCTAGTTCACGCGGCTGAACTTCACGAGTTTTGGAGCCCTTCGCCTTAGCTGCAAAACGTGTCGGTTTTGGTGTGGGAAATTTAGACACATCTATAATGGACTATAGGGAGCCGAGCAGCGCAGTGGTTAGCGCTCTAGTTTCGCATCTGAGTGGTCCTGGGTTCATTCCCCAGTTGAGACGGTAATGTTTTTTTTCAGATCGCAACGGCACCCGGGTCGACCCAGTCTTAAATGGGTACCGGTTCAGTCCGAGAAGTAAAAGCGGCGAGGGAGAGGAGATGACTACCGCCCTCATATAGTCGAGTCTTTGACATGTGAGATCGATAACACCTCACACGCCTACGGCAGTAATGCTATGGGTAACTTTACTTTACTTATAATGGACTAGAACACATCGCCCGGGAGAGATGCCTAACTCACTCACACGCTGAGTGATGTTCCTACGACCGTATGTGGCTATGGGAAAGACACGAGACACAATGTTAGATGGCATCCTCTCTCAATTGCCTTGCAGGATACTTGTTTACGAGACAGGCTTCGGGAGTATACCCTGAGGAAAAATCTGCATCCTGTGCTTATCTCTATTCATCTCGACAAATATCTTGCCACTGGCCAAAGGTCTTCATCACATGTAATGGACGAACATTAGTGGCTATGCCTATGTCTTTCTTCTTGATCGTGTCTTTATTCTTTTTTTACCTTATATATGAAAAAGTTGGTGTTGTCATTAATAAATGTTTGAAGGTGACGGTGTGTAACTTTGTTGTTGTTAAACAGAGCACTTATATAGTTGGTTCATCGGTTTCATGTATCTTTCTCTTTAAGTGAGGTGTCTAGATTCTTGTTTATTAGTATTATCTTCCTCCTTGAGCCAGTCTTGTCGTATTTGAACGACGCTTTATCTCCACATGCATAAACTCTCTTTTTGTGTGATTGTCCAATCTTTCTATAACTTTGTATTCTGATGCTATTCATTATTCTTTTGCATCGCAGCACAATGTCCTAAACGCATTGTCCAGTACCTAATATTATAGAGTGTGTTTTACTCTTTTTCATCGCCTTTATCATTGTCTTTTTCGTGTTGCTTTTAATACTGTATGTCATCCATTCTTCATTTTTTTCAACTCTTTCTTCGAAAGTTTCATTAACTGCTGGTATGCATGTTTCTAGATTAACCAAGTAAATTCGTGCATTCTTTTTTGGTTTTTCTATTATTTATTTTTTTCTGTTTTAGGACAGTAGAATATCATATGACTCTGCAGGGTCTTCTAAACCAGTATAAAGATGTTAAGTTAAGATAGTCAGCTGGTAGCAGGACTTTTATTAATATAATTTGTACAAGTCTGAACCAGACATTTCCTGTGTCTTATTTGTCGACATATCCATATGCCTGGCAACACACTTTGTCCACGTGTCCGCTAGCTTGTCAATGCCATCTAGAAAATGTATGTTGGTGTGACATTTACGCAATATTGCACCGCCTCCATTACCTCGTTGTCATCTGTTTCCTGCTTAGCGGGCTGGACTAGAGCAGTTTGTTTCTCATCAAACACTAGAGCAAAGTAGACTCGCAGCCTGTTAGGCGCCATCTGTGTTGCTCTTACCAAACCTAACCTAACCATGGCCGGTGTTATGCCATCCCACACAGTTAGTCACCTCCTACGGCATGCTCTCTGTGGATCATGGGTGCTATTCTTGTCTTTGTAATACACAAACACCCCGGCGGAGGACTACATATATTTGCATTTAATTCTGCCTGGCTACTTTAATGCTGATATTTTTTACTGCAAAATATGTTTTATATTATAACTTAACTTAGCTTATTTATACTGGTCTGGTAGTGTATACAGCAATTTTCTGTTTGCGAACTTTGACAGAAATATAGAAATACATAAAGACATTAATATTTGCTTTATAGACTACCAGAAGTCTAACATGAGAAAGTAATCAAATGTCTCCAAGAAATAGGTATAGATGGTAAAGACATAAGACTGCTCCGTAATCTGTACTGGGAAAACATTGCTACAGTTAAATCAGTAAAGTTATGCTCTCCAAGTATCGATGTAAAAGGAGGAGTGAGACAGGGATGTGTATTAACCCCTTGTCTTTTTAATATCTACACAGAACAAATATTCAAATAGATAGAGGAGATGCCAGGGATTGTCATTGGAGGAGTGGAAAAGAACAATCTAAGATATGCGAATGATAAAGTTTTGATGGCAAAAAGTGAACAAGAATTACAGGAACGTGTAGAAAACAATAAACACAGTAAGTCAAAAGTTTGGATTAGACATAAACATAAAGAAAACAAAGATTATGATAATTGGGAAATTGACAAGAAACCATGTGTTCAGATTAAAATAAAACATCAACTACTTGAACAGGTACAGCGTTTCTACTATCTAGATCATATAATCACGGAAGATGGCATCTGTGAAAAAGAAATCAGAAAGAGAATAGGTATGTCCAAGATGGTATTCAGCAAGATGCGACACATACTGACATCCAAACAGGTAAATCACAAAAGCGTAAACCTACTCATCATGGTCATTCGCAAACAACAACAACAACAAGAGGAGTCTAAAATGTGTAACGGACGCTAACTGCTCATTTATTCATTAATTCTTATCGTCTCTAGATGTACTAGTCTTTAACTGCTTAGATAACTTTCAGAACTGGTTTGGTATATCGCGTGTTCTGTCAAGTACAAACATCAATAGATTCATTGACGCTACTGGATAAGTCTAATGCAAAGGCAGTCATTACTTTTGTTTCTCTCCCATTACATTGGGTTTCGAACATCATCAAACTAATCCTCTCCACATAATCCTGTTATGTTCTGTTTTCTTCAAATCGTTTCTGTATCTCTCTTCTCCATGAGTTGTTTGGCTTTACAAGTATTATTTTCCCATTTAGCTTTTACAACTAGATTGCCTTGTGATAATGGATTGCGAATTTGGAAAAAGGTTATCAATGCAACGTCACCTTGTTCATTCGATTTTCTGTTCCACCTGCTTCTGCGATGCTTTTTCCCATAACCTTTCGTGTGTAACTATGTTTAATCACTACTTGCTAAGTTGTTTCTCATGGATGTGTTAATATTTTTTCCCTCCTACTGCTTTTTCCTTGTAGCGCAGCAGAGAGGAAGAATGCGAAGGTTTCTGGTTTCCGCTGTGTGTGAGATTTGCCCACTGACATGTGAGATGTGCCCGCTGACATGTGGAGCTTATGAAGTGTCTCGATGACCCCGTCTATTCAATGTCGTCTGGGCGGACCCTAGTTCGTGGCCTTGAAACGTGCAGATTGTTCATGACACATTCTGGTCAAATATCCAAGCCAATGCATTATATCGGCTTCAATAAAAGACAATAGCCGGTCTTGTCTCTAGATTTTGTCTCATCACGATGTTGTGTGTTTGTCACGAATGGTCTTTTCTTCAAACCTACGATGCAGCCCATCTCACGGGACTTGATCTTTCTTGTGTGGCTTTATGTGGTCTATGTTTGACACTGATAACTTCACGTAACGTCTTTATACTGGTTTAAAAGACTCTACAATATCTAACATAATGCAGTGACGAAAAGCACGTCTTAGGCCTTTGTTTGGTGAATGTAACTATGCGTTAATGTTTCAATTTTTGGCGCAGACCATCTTTACTTCTTCTTTGATCGGCTCACTTTCTACCGGGTTGTAGCCCAGTGTCGTAGTATGTATGTCTTTTGTCGTCTCACTTTCTACCGGCTTGTAGCCCAGTGTCGTGGTATGTATGTCTTTTGTCGTCTCACGTTCTACCGGCTTGTAGCCCAGTGTCGTGGTATGTCTGTCTTTTGTCGTCTCACTTTCTACCGGCTTGTAGCCCAGTGTCGTGGTATGTATGTCTTTTGTCGTCTCACTTTCTACCGGCTTGTAGCCCAGTGTCGTGGTATGTATGTCTTTTGTCGTCTCACTTTCTACCGCCTTGTAGCCCAGTGTCGTGGTATGTATGTCTTTTGTCGTCTCACCTTCTACCGGCTTGTAGCCCAGTGTCGTGGTATGTATGTCTTTTGTCGTCTCACTTTCTACCGGCTTGTAGCCCAGTGTCGTGGTATGTATGTCTTTTGTCGTCTCACTTTCTACCGGCTTGTAGCCCAGTGTCGTGGTATGTATGTCTTTTGTCGTCTCACTTTCTACCGGCTTGTAGCCCAGTGTCTTGGTATGTATGTCTTTTGTCGTCTCACTTTCTACCGGCTTGTAGCCCAGTGTCGTGGTATGTATGTCTTTTGTCGTCTCACTTTCTACCGGCTTGTAGCCCAGTGTCGTGGTATGTATGTCTTTTGTCGTCTCACTTTCTACCGGCTTGTAGCCCAGTGTCGTGGTATGTATGTCTTTTGTCGTCTCACTTTCTACCGGCTTGTAGCCCAGTGTCGTGGTATGTATGTCTTTTGTCGTCTCACTTTCTACCGGCTTGTAGCCCAGTGTCGTGGTATGTATGTCTTTTGTCGTCTCACTTTCTACCGGCTTGTAGCCCAGTGTCTTGGTATGTATGTCTTTTGTCGTCTCACTTTCTACCGGCTTGTAGCCCAGTGTCTTGGTATGTATTTGTCTTTCGTCTCTCTCATGGCCTGAATAACATTTCTGCCATTTTACAGCAGGTCTCGTTTACGCTGTCTATCCACCTTTTCCTTGGTCTACATCTTGCATCTCTTCCTGATGTTCCCCTGTAGAAGGTTGCATGAACAATGTGGACTGGTTGCATGAACAATGTGGACTGGTTGCATGAACAATGTGGACTGGTTGCATGAACAATGTGGACTGGTTGCATTCTCACAATATGTCCAAACCAATTAAATCTATATTGCTCAATGTCTAGAAGGGAATAGTTCTAACCGTCTTCTGAATACTCATATTTGTGATTCTGCCTCTTCTGGTGTTGGCAGTGAGTGTCCGTAGTCACCGCATTTCGCTCTTGTGTCTTATCCAATGCCCATGTCTGGCACTGGTATCACAGGGCTTACTTAAATGTAGCATTGTTTTTCTAGAAAGCTCCAAGAAAATTATGCACATTGACAATTCCAGGAAATTTAGTATGGAAGTTGAACTGATGTTATTTTGATAAAGACAGATTCAAACATAGTACCACAGTGGAAACGACGTATACATGCACATACTCAAATATGATCAGAGTTGTATCATTATTAATTGAGCAATTACTATGTAAATTGCATAAGGAAGATAGCGAAGATTTCTCAAAAAGAAATATGAGCGTTGAAGAGCGCATATATTAGACATAAATAATTTGTGAAATATACAAATACACGTAATCTAAGAGAAATCTCTAAAGAAAATGTTTCGCACTAAGTGCACTGCCTAAACATATGCACACAAGCAGCAAATATAAATCTACTGATGGAATAGAAACATTAATAAACAATCAAGTATGAATGGTAGACATCTTATGCAAATTGAAAACATGAAATAGAGCAACCATCTGACAAGAATATCGGGTTCAGGATGCAATACATACTATATACCACCATGCAAAAAAAAAAAAAAAAATAGTTTATAGATTCAAAACGTAAGATACTAGAATAGATGGAATGACACACTACACGCCGCTATCCATTCAGAGATAACACGTCTGTCAAACAGGACAAGCCAGGCTCAAGGCGAAGGGTGAATCAGGAAGAAGAATAGAGACATCTTGCTTGATGGGACATATCAAACATATGCACGAAATATATCAGCTAACTTTTGGACAACAGCAAACGTGACAAACCATCAGCGTCTTAGTCCTAGCCTTAGTCTTAGTCCTAGTATTAATCTTAGTCTCCTAGTCTTAATCTTAGTCCTAGTCTTAGTCCAAGTCCTAGTCTTAGTCCTAGTCTTAATCTTAGTCCTAGTGTTAGTCCTAGTGTTAGTCCTAGTCCTAGTGTTAGTCCTAGTCCTAGTCTGAGTCTTAGTCATAGTCCTAGTGTTAGTCCTAGTCCTAGTGTTAATCTTAGTCATAGTCTTAGTCGTAGTCGTAATCATAGTCTTACTCTTATTCCTAGTCCTAGTCGTATTCCTAGTCCTAGTCCTAGTCTTAGTCTTAGTCGTATTCCTAGTCGTGGTCCTACTCCTAGTCCTAGTCCTAGTCGTATTCATAGTCCTAGTCTTAGTCTTAGTCTTAGTCCTAGTCCTAGTCGTATTCCTAGTTCTAGTCCTAGTCCTAGTCGTATTCCTAGTTCTAGTCCTAGTCGTATTCCTAGTTCTAGTCCTAGTCTTAGTCTTAGTCGTAGTCGTAGTCTTAGTCCTAGTCCTAGTCGTATTCCTAGTCGTAGTCCTAGTCCTAGTCCTAGTCGTATTCCTAGTCCTAGTCTTAGTCTTAGTCGTAGTCCTAGTCCTAGTCGTATTCCTAGTCGTAGTTCTACTCCTAGTCCTAGTCCTAGTCGTATTCCTAGTCCTAGTCTTATTCTTAGTCTTAGTCCTAGTCGTATTCCTAGTTCTAGTCCTAGTCCTAGTCGTATTCCTAGTTCAAGTTCTAGTCGTATTCCTAGTTCTAGTCCTAGTCCAAGTCCTAGTCCTAGTGGTAGTCCTAGTCCTATTCCTAGTTCTAGTCCTAGTCCTAGTCCTAGTCTTAGTCCTAGTCCTAGTCGTATTCCTAGTCCTAGTCGTATTCCTAGTTCTAGTCCTAGTCCTAGTCTTAGTCTTAGTCCTAGTCCTAGTCGTATTCCTAGTTCTAGTCCTAGTCTTATTTTAGTCTTAGTCCTAGTCCTAGTCGTATTCCTAGTCCTAGTGCTAGTCTTTGTCTTAGTCTTAGTCGTAGTCGTAATCGTAGTCCTAGTCTTAGTCTTAATCTTAGTCCTAGTCCTAGTCGTAGTCGTATTTCGAGTCCTAGACCTAGTCAGTCTTAGTCTTAGTCGATCTGTACTTCTACAGGGGTAAATGCTCTTGAGCAGGTCCCAGCTCTGGTATGAGCTGGATGTAGGCGGTAGAAGGGTACCCTGCTTAATGGGCTAGGCTCCAGCAGCTTAATACTCCGCTGCGTTGGGACACGTGCTTACAGAGGGTGGTTAACCGATGTGCAAGTCCATCTTAATAGACTCACACACTAGAGCAAAGTAGACCCGCAGCCTTTGCTGCTCTAACCAAACTACCTAACCATGGCCGGTGTTATATCACGTCACAAAGTTAGTCGCCTCTTACGACATGCTCTCTGTGAGGCAGTGGTGCTATTCTTGTCTTTGTCATTCAAAAAGACCCCGGTAGACCACTGGGGTCACCATCAGCGTTTAATTTATATATTTTGTTCAACTTTTAGAAAGAAGGACTACATACCTCTTCGCCACTGATGTGTCCACGTCATGTGCCGGATTTCTTTGTTTGTTTCACTCCCAAAAGAATAACAGCATTTAATAATGATCAGAATTAAAGAAACAAATAAAAGAAATGAGCGAAGGTGAAAGCACCATGGACACAAATACATACAGAAAGCTTAGGTTCACTTGATTCCATTGTATTCGGAGACAGCAGTTGTTTTCACAATCAAATGAATTATCAGCAGGAACAGATGATGCGATAGACGACACCAGGAACATAGCAAGATCTAATGTTAACTGAATCTTTGAGTTGTCCTTCGTCGAACACTCTATACTGCATGACCTCATGCGTCTACTTGATTATGCTGGCGAACTTGTGGGTGATTCTGTAGTAATTTAGTAGTGGCCAGAACGTATACCTGTCCAGTTTATCAAAGGCGTGTACATAATCACAAATTTAACGCAAATTTTTCAATTCATTTCTATAGGCTTCTTCTCTAAATATGTGTAATGTGGCTATCTGGTCATAGCATTATGTATTCTGTGTACTTGCTTGTTCGTCTCTTAACTTGCTGTTTTTATAATCTTCCAAATATAACTCATTTTGTAGGTGTTATTTTATAGACGTAGACACTAACAAAATCCCTAAAGAACAAATTGAGAGTGACCCATTCCTCCCTTGAGAGATGCTTGATCGGAATCACTCTACGGAAATAACGTCTGCAAGGTCTCCATATCTTGAGATACGACGATTGACCATGATGAAGGATGCGGTACTTCAGGCAGACAAGGCAAAACATAGATGGGCAGGTCAGATGTTGCGACGAAACGATGGTCGATGGAGCACGGCTACAAAAATCTGGTACCCCCGAGGTAAGAAGAGACCGCGGGCAAGACCTTCAATGTGTTGGTCAGACTCCATTGTTGTACACAACATCATCCGAAACGCCTCTGGAGTACTTAGCGGGCACTGGACTTCCATCGCCCACGATAGGGTCCGCTGGAGACGAAGTTGGGACACGGCAGCTACACTGAGAATAGCTTTCCATATCACTGATAAAAGAGCATAATATCTATGAATTTTACGTCTCTGTAGATCGCCTTTTGTCGCTACTCTTACCAGATAGTCCAATATTTTGAAAGATTTCTGTATCTCGAAGATTTATGATGTAACTGTCAAACGCGAATGACTGGATGCTTAAATGCTTACTTTTCTAGCTTAACTGATAATACACAAGTACCAGGCGTTACAGCTTTCCATTATTTAGAAAGTTAATTGCTTCCCTGATCTTTTCTTTAATTGGCATATCAGAGTTAATTTTGAGGTCTCCTTTAGCAGCTAAACTGTCAGACGGGTTGATCTGGGGTGGGCTATTTAGGAGTTCTTCAAGTTATCGCCCGTATTTTCTTCTGTTCTTTATGATTGATTATCCCTATAATAAATCTTGTCTTTTATTGTCTGCTTTGTTGTTGCTATTCTCCTGACAATTTTTAAAGAATAAACAGACTTTTCATGTTTCTACTTGCATCTGTAGACAGACTATTAATGTAGCTTTTCGTGTCTATATTATGTCGCATGTTTACTTCACTGTTAAACTATGTGTAGTCGTAACGTGTTTCGGCTTTGGTGGCGCTAGGTTTGCTGTTTAATAGAGCCAATTGTTTTAACTCATATCTCTTCAGTCCATCGGAGCTTTGCTTGCTGTTACCCAGTAATTGCGTTTTCTTATATTCTTACGAAAGACTTTCACGCTTGTGGTTTTCGAAATCTTTTGAAGCTGTTCCTAATTTTAATCCCGTTGATCTAGCACTTCATATGCATCGCTGAGTGTGATACCGAGTGTCCATTTCTTCTCATGTACGCAGGAAGTTCAAGTCAAACCGGGACTTTATTTTGTTAGATGGGAAAACAATTTCAAGTAGTCAGAATGCGATTTAATTTTCGATGTAATCTACTGCAACTGTTATTTACTTATCCTAGCGGGTTTGCACTTATCCCAACGTTTATGCACTTATCCTAGCGTTTAAATAATGCTTGAAAAGCTTCAGCATAGAAAGATTTGTCAGTATGTCAGAACCAATCTAGGACAGCCTGTTTCACTACGCCATCAGTGCTGAAATGTTGACCTCCCAAAAATTCATTTAGGGTTCCAAACAGGTGGAAATCAATTGTAGTGACGTCTGGGCGTGTAAGGTAGATATAGCAATATATCCCAGTCGAGTTGCTGCAGATGGCACATTGTACGGTCAGCCGTATGAGGTCGGGGGTTATCTTGCAAGAGCAAGACGCCCTTTGTGATCAAAGCCAACGTGTTCTAACCTTCCGAAAATGAAAATGTTCATGAGTAATAGTGTCCACAACACCCAGAAAAAAAAATGTCGTTTATGCAATTTCGAAACATAATATGTGTCGATTTTACAGGATAAGGCGTTCCAGAACCTGGATATTCACAGGAATTACTATGGTGAGTTGAGAGCCACTACGGCTGGGATCATCACTCACGGATGTACGGCCATCTCTAAAACGTTTACTCCATTCTAATGTCTTAATGTGGCTGAGTGTCTCGTCACCATATTGTGGTTGCAGCTTTTCTGTAAATTTCTGCAGGATTCAAGTATTCTTTCACAATAAACTTCATCACAACACACTGTTCCATGCAAGCACTAACAGTAATCTCTGCCATTTTTATTTTTATGTCACGTGATTGATCTATGACAAGTGGGCCACCTTGCAGTTTTAAGACACAAATGCCCCTAACTAATGAAAGTAATTCCAGCACACTCCCATTCAGGTTGAACTAGAACAAAAAGTTCCAGTTTGATATGAACGACCCTAATATGATAAAATGATTTTATAACTTACCTTTCAAAACAGAAGACTATTCCAGACTCGGTGGAACCCAACCTGCGTGAGTGGTTGGGGTTTCAAAACTATGACCAGAGTGCGTTCAGAAATAGGCACGGCTGGAAATTATACATATAGATCTTTAAAGCGTATGTTGAGTTGAAGGTACACGATAAAGGTAGTTTGTCGAGTCAAGATAATTAAAAAAGATAAGTCTGTCGAGTTGTGGTAATTAAAGGAAGTCTGTCGAGTTAAGTTAATAAATACAGGTAGTCTGTCGAGTTAAGTTAATAAATACAGGTAGTCTGTCGAGTTAAGTTTGTTGTATTTGAATGCCCACAATGGGATCAAGATGCTGAGCAGCGCATAAGCTGCAATGGTCAGCGACCCATAGCTGACTGCTAGCGTTAGGGCCAGCGAACCATAGCTGCCAAGACCCTTCTACACCTCCACCCGGTGATCCTGGATAACAGGCTGCAGTAGGGCAGACTGGCTATGCTTGGCTTCATCTTCGTGGCGCCCACTACTACCGGGATCACATCGATCCACATCTCGTCAGCCAGGCTGCTTTGAAAATATCCTGTTTCCAGTGAACGCAACATGGACGAAAGAGTGTGGCCTTGGTCAGTGTATTGACCCTGACGCGGCGACCTGGTCGGTATTTTGTGCCTGACTGTACTAGCGTCTCATTTCCTCAACCAGTTTGGGTAAAAATAAATGTAGTCTGTCGAAATAAAGTTAAGATGCTATGTTGAGTAACCATAAAGATAAGCGTAGTTTGTTGAGTTAAGAAAACGATAACGTGTGTCTGTTGAGGTAAGGTACAGATAAAGTTAGTCCGTCCAGGTAAGGTACAGATAAAGTTAGTCCGTCCAGGTAAGGTACAGATAAAGTTAGTCCGTCCAGGTAAGGTACATATAAAGTTAGTCCGTCCAGTTAAGGTAATGATAAAGTTAGTCCCTACAAATTAAGGTAACCATAAAGTTAGTCCGACCAGTTAAGATAACGATAAGGTTAGTCAGATAAATTAGCCTATTGAAGAAATATCAAGATAATTATGCCAAGTAGGGACCAGAAGGGGTTTGATGAGGGTTGACGTAGACATAATACTTCTTATTCTGCGCAAGGGTAGAAGACTGTTATAATGTGCTAAGAAATATGTGTCGTTCTTGAAAATAATATACCACAACAAATGTGAGAAATAAATTGATGCCACTTTCGTTATATGCTTATATATTGTTATTGTAAGATCGAAATCATAACAAGTAAATAGAATGAAATTTTGTTTGCTTTTGGGTAAAAACAAAATATGTTTCTTCAATGGATAGTTCTTTTCTAAGAGTTGTAAAGTGATCCATGGCAATGACACCACACTTTCCACGGAGAATCGTAAACGTTCACTAACAGGCCATTCGTAAATTCATGTACTGCACGTGATTTGACGGAAAATCGTAACCGCTCACTAAAAACTATTCAGAAAATCACACATTTCGCGTGTTCTGACGAGAAATGGCTGACGTGCACCGGTATGGCATTGAAAACTTTGAGATTAGTCATAGATTTAGTGTACTACTTGCAGACACAATTCTGTTTTGTAAAGGCTTTATTTAGATACATTAAGTGACATTATTATTTGAATGTCTTTGAAATGTATTGTTGCTGTCGTTCAATGCTAACAATGAGTAAGTTTACTATTCTGTGCGCTCTGAAATTGACTTTAAGTGGTGGGTTGCTATAGGTTTCCTCACATCCTGCGCATGCTGATGAAGGTGGACTGCGGTCCTCCAGGCGGTTGTGTTATGCTTGGTTTTATCTGCGTGATGCTCACTACCACGGGGATTACATCGACCCACATCTTGTCAGCCTGACTGCTTTGAAAACAGACTTCCCAAGGGACGCTACATGGAAGAGAGGTTGCGGTCTTGGTCAGTGTATTGACACTGATGCAAAGTCTTGGTCAGTATGTTGTGCATGACTGGACTAGCGTCTCATGCGCCTTGAAAGATATATTCGCTACATTCATTGAATTAACGAGAGAATGCATACATTCTTGAGAGACGCTTAGTCAGAGTCACTCTCCGGTGCCAACGTATACGAAAGTTCCACAATTCTGACATACGACGATTGTTGTTGGTGAATGATGCGGTAAGCTATACAGGCAAAACATAGATAGACGAAACGTGATGCGACGAAACGATGGTCGATGGTGCACGGCGACAGCAATGTGTTACCAGCGGAGTAAAAATAAACCGAGGGGAAAGACCTAAAATGCGTTGGCTAGACTCCCTTGCTGTACATAACAATATCCAAGACGCCTCTGGAGGAGGACCTACCATGTGCACTGGACTTCCGTCTGTTTGAGACGAAGTTGAGACTCGCAGCTGAAAAACAGGTCATTAAGATCAAGTTAACAAGCTCAGCCACCCTGACTCTTTATATGCTGATACAACCTGACGATAAACTCAACAATATTAGTAAAATCCCAGTAGTGAGTTGATCACATGGCTGACCATCTTGCGTCTAACGAACGTCTATGCAGAGTATTTGCGCTTAATTGTCATTGAAAAAGTAAAGGATTAATTATCCGATTTCGGGACGCTTTAGTCTACCCAGCCGTAAATAACTTTCTGTCCTACAGTTTTGAACGGCAAATAAGAATAAATATCACCCCCACCACTAACCCACCTCCTCAAAACAAAAAGACAAACACACAGACAAACTGTTGTGTTTCAAATGAAGTCTATGACACTAGGTACCTGACGTCAACATGTACAACGGGGGCCATAATCAATCTTTTTATTTGACAGGAAGCCACAACACGTTGGCTCTTCAATTCCCTTATTTATTAATGACGCTGTTTTTCTTGTTGAATGTTCACAATGAGTAGGATTGCTCTTTTGTGCGCCCTGAAAAGGACGTTAAGTGGCGGGTTGTCGCAGCTTTGCTCACATACCGAGCGTGCTGATGTGTCCCAATCTTAAAAGGTTGAGAACCGCTGATCTAGAACAACTGGTAGAAAACGTTATAATGTTGGACAAATAATGTAGCATCTAGAGTAGCAGGTTGAAGATGAGATATGTTGGAGATATACTGCTCCATCTAGAGTAACTGGTAGAAGTCGATATAATGTTGAACATATACTGTAGCATCTAGAGCAACTGGTAGAAAACTATATAATGGTGAATATATACTTTATCATTAATTTGGCTTTTCTGTGCCACACCCACAGCCAAATTTAAAATAATATAGGTATACTGGAAGAGAGGTCTCTACAATCGGGGCTAGAAATAAAATACTTGTTTCAAAAATAAATGCAATTAACATAGACAGAATTGGGTTGGGAACCTTCAGCATGTGAAGTGTTTCACATACCTTGGCAGCATATATATACATAGTAGGAGGTACAGAAAACAATGTTCAGTTAAGAATACAGTTAGCGAGAGGAGGTTTCATTGCATTGAGGAATTTATGTCAAAAGTCAAAAGTAATTAAAACCACCACCAAAATAAACGTCTTCAACTCCAACGTGCAATCACTTAGATTATATGGCTCTGAAACATGGTGGACAACACAGGCACTTCTGGAAAAGGCACAGACTTTTGTAAATGGTTGCATAGGCAAAATACAAGGGTCGAAAAGGTAGGACAAGATCACTAACGTGGGACTGATGAGGGAAACGGGACAAATACCAGTCGAGCATGAAATACGCAGAAGGCGATGGATAGGACGCACATTACAGAAATCAGTAGATAACATTACCAGGCATGCTCTGTTCTGGAATCCACAGGACAAGAGAAGTAGAGTAATACCGAGACACTCAAGGAAGAGAGAACTGGGAGCAAATATAAAGACAGCAAACAAGGCGTGCAAATAATTAGTTTAGATGGCTCATGATAGGAAGACTTGACGAGGTTTTCTATTGACTTATTGTTATACTTGAGCACCTATACAGCAGCTGGATATAAGATCATATGATATAATTACTAATTGGCTGACTGAGAAAGACCGGGTTATAATCAGAAGGAGAGACAGTTGGAGAACAAATGGTGTATCTGGTGGAGCTTAAGAAGATGGCCTTAATGTGGAGTTTATGTCAGGAAGTGGCCCAAAATGTGGAGTATATTTCAGAAAAATGACCCAAAATGTAGAGAATATGTCAGGAAGATGACCCAAAATGTGGAGTAAATGTCAGGAATATGGCCAAAATAAGGATTATGTCAGAAACATGTCCCAAATATGGAGTATATGTCAGAAAGATGGCCTTAATGTGGAGTAAATGTCAGCTTTCTAGTCTTCTTCTCCATCGTACGCAGTCAGGCATCAAACTTTATTTTTTCGAAAAAAGCAGCGGGCATCCTGAAGCTGTCGACACTGCCATAGAGCTTGTCTAGTGTTGCCACTGGTGATGGCTACATCTGCTCTTTCTGATCCTCGTATGTCGGGCAGTTTTTCAGCAATGCTCAGCGGTCATTTTCCCGGTACCACACGGGCATTTGTCAGTGCCACCTTACTTCAATTTGTTGAATAGGTGGTACCTCAGTCTATTGTGGCCAGTGCGAAGTCTGAAGACCACGACCTGCTCTCTTCTGTTCAACTGGTAATAGGCATCGTTTTTTGTTTAGCCAGTATTTTCGGTTTCCCATTTGGTCATGTATCTAGCTCTAATAAGCCGTATTGACTCTTCGTATGTCATACTAGTATCTGGTTGTGGTAGTTTTTCACCTTCTTTTGCCAGTCTGTCTGCCTCCTCGTTGCCTTGGATGTTGCAGTGGGATGGAACCCACTGCACTACTACCCTTTTTGGTGCGGCCTGCTGGCATAGTTGACAGAGTACTGTTCTTAAATCATTAAGTTC
This sequence comes from Ariolimax columbianus, assembly GCA_036924085.1. NCBI lineage: Eukaryota > Metazoa > Mollusca > Gastropoda > Stylommatophora > Arionidae > Ariolimax > Ariolimax columbianus. Next base: position 36,559,641 of record JAVGWX010000019.1, on the reverse strand, counting down.
AGTATTTTTCTGGATTTTTAGTGCTGTGACTACGGCCAGGGCATCTGTAAGCAGGACTATATGGCTTTCATTCCTTTTAACTGTCACCATTTCTTCCACTGCCGCCCTCAGTGCCTCTGCCTCCGCTCTGAAATTGCTTGTGTATTTTCCAGTAGCAAATGACAGTGTTATTTTTCTGCCATTTGGTAGGTTCAGAAATGCTCCTAGCCCTCCGTTCTGTGTTGTGTTTGTGACAGAACCGTCGGTGTATACATGGGTCCAGTCCATGCTTGGGTAGTTTTTCGTTATGTAGCTCATGGTAGTATCTCTTATTTCTTTTTCAGTCTGGCAGTTTTTTGTTTGCAATACCTGGTATATTTTCTACCACCTCTGGAAATATATGCTGCCTCAAGGTAGGTTTTCGAACAGTAAGGATGGGCTTTGGTGTTGTTAGTGCGTTATTTGGGTCTTTGTGCATCTTTGCTTTGGCTATTTCTGCAAAGTTGCTCCGCTTCCGAAATTGTTTAGTCTCTCGTGCATTGGATGGTCAGTCAGTCTTCTGAGTTTCTCTGATTGCTGCTGGGCTATGCAGTCTCTTCTGTCGATCATGGATTGCAGTTTTGTAATCTTTTCAAGTTCCACAATTGGCGTTGACTTCATGCCTCCTGTTATAACTCTCATCGCTTGGTTTTGGAGTTTGCTAATTTTATCGAAGTTCGCCTTTGCTGCTGTTGTAAATGCCGCAATGCCATACTCGAGAACTGGTCTCACTCTTCCTGTATACAGTTTCTTTAGTATACTTTCGTCTGCTCCCCAGCTTGTGCCAGCAAGTTTCCTCATGATTGCCATTCTTTTTCTGGCTCTCATTCGGTTTCTCTTGATCTGACTTGTCCATGGCATGCGCCGATCAAATGTGACTCCTAGGTAGTTTGGGTTGTCGTTTGGCTGCAGGTATTTGCCGTTAAGACTTAATTTGGTGTTTTGGGGTTTGTTTGATAGCGAGAATATTGTACATGTCGTTTTTTCCTCGTTTATTTTGACCAGCCATGAGTTCGCCCACTCTTCCAGCGATGTTAAGGCCTGCTGCATCCGATTTCTTGCTATGGTGAGATTCTTTTCAGAGGTCCACATAGCCAGATCGTCTGCAAATATTGAGCTATGGACTCTTATTGGTATATTCTCTGTTATGTCATTTATATACACAAGGAAGAGTGTGGGTGACAGTACTCCCCCTTGGGGTACTCTCTGCTCAAGTGTCACCATTTTGCTCATCTGCCCTTGTACTTGAACTCTGGCCGTTCTGTTTTTGAGGTAGTGACTGATCCATTTGTACATTTTCCCACAAACTTCACTTCTTCTTAGCTTGACTCTAAGTCCCTCTTTCCAGACTTTGTCAAATGCCTTTTCTAGGTCCACCCAAACCGCTACTGTGTGTTTTTTTGCTCCTGGTAGGCATCTTCTATTTCCTGGGCTATGAGGATGACCTGATCCTCAGTGGATCTGTGCTGTCAAAAGCCTCCTTGCTGTGGAATTAGTATTTGTTTTTCTTCCAGATGCCACATCAGTCTGGTGTTTATCAAACGTTCCATCATTTTGCCTACGCAGCTCAGTAGACTGATAGGCCTGTATCCATTTGGATCTGTTTTGTCTTTTCCTTTCTTTGGTACTGGTGCAAGTACTGCGTCTTTCCATGCATGTGGTACAATACCCCTTTTCCAGCTTTGGTTTAGGACTGATAGTAGTTTCCTGTTTGCTGTTTGACCCATCCCCATCAGCATTTCGTTTGTTATCCCGTCTTTTCCGGGAGATTTCCTTTTCTTTAATGTTCTCATGGCCTCTTCCATTTAATTCATTGTTATTTTTGACATGATATGCTCTTCTGGTGCCATATTACCATATTGCTGTTGTCGTGCCCCTTCTGCTCTTCACTGGTGTCTGTATGCCTATCTACAGGGACATCAATGTGGTTTGCTCTGGCATAATGTTCAACAAAGGCGTTTGCTGCTTTTTTTCCAGTGAGCAAGTTTTCGACCCGCCTTATGGTAATTTGTTTGTTTGATGGAGTGTCGTCATGTATGGCTCTGACTAGCTTCCATAGTTTGTTCCCTTCTTTGTCTAAATTGAGGCTTTCTGTTTTGTTTTTCCAGCTTTCTCTTGCTGTTTGGTTTAGAGTGTATTTGTATTTAGCTTTCTATTCAACAGGAAGACAACGAACGATACTAATTTGGTAATAGTAGCAATATCATTAGTAGTTAGTAGTAGTAGTAGTAGTTGTAGTAATAGAAGTATTAGTAGTAGCAGAAACAGTATGAGCAGTACAAGTGGATGTAGCAGAAGTAGTAGTAGTAGTATTAGTAGTAGTAATAGGAGTAGTTGTAGTGATTTTTGTAGTAGTAGTCTGCCTGGGATCAAGACGCTGGCAGCGCATAAACTGCAGCGGTCAACTACCCATAGCTGACTGCTAGCGTTAGGGTCAGCTACTAGAGCTGCCAAGACCCTTCTACACCTCCATGCGGTGAACCTGGATAACAAGCTGCAACAGAGCAGACTGGCCAAGTAGAAGAGATTGAAGATGGAGGGCTACCCGGTACTCAAAAATGCTTGCTGAAATCGGATGTTGGACCGAAAAGTGCAAATATCGCAGTCAAACTGTAAACAAGCGACACAACGCATAATCCATTATCCGGACTACATCCTGCTACTTGCAAAGCCCTGTTCAGGACTTGGTAGCGGGAAATTGAAAATGGACGCAGAAGAAGTAGTAGTAGCAGTTGTGGTGGTGGTGGTGGTGGTGGTGGTGCTGGTGGCGATGGTGGTGGCGACGGCGGCAGCAGCAGCAGCAGCAGTAGTAGCTGTAGCTGTTGCAGTAGTAGTAGTAGGAGTAGTAGTAGGGTTAGTAGGAAGAGTAATAGTAGGGGTAGTAATAGGAGGAGTAGTAGTAGGAGTAGTAGGAGTAGGAGGAGTAGTAGTAGGGGTAGTAGGAAGAGTAGTAGTAGGGGTAGTAGTAGGAGTAGTAGTAAGAGTAGTAGTAGGAGTAGTAGTAAGAGTAGTAGTAGGAGTAGTAGTATGAGTAGTAGGAGGAGTAGCAGTAGTAGTAGTAGGAGGAGTAGTAGAAGGAGTAGTAGTAGGAGTAGTAGTAGGAGTAGTAGTAGGAGTAGTAGTAGTAGTAGTAGGAGTAGTAGTAAGAGTAGTAGTAGGAGTAGTAGGAGAAGTAGTAGGAGTAGTAGTAGGAGTAGTAGTAGTAGGGGTAGTAGGAAGAGTAGTAGTAGGGGTAGTAGTAGGAGTAGTAGTAAGAGTAGTAGTAGGAGTAGTAGTAAGAGTAGTAGTAGGAGTAGTAGTAAGAGTAGTAGGAGGAGTAGTAGTAGGAGTAGTAGTAGGGATAGTAGTAGGAGGAGTAGTAGTAGGGGTAGTAGGAAGAGTAGTAGTAGGGGTAGTAGTAGGAGTAGTAGTAAGAGTAGTAGTAGGAGTAGTAGTAAGAGTAGTAGTAGGAGTAGTAGTAAGAGTAGTAGGAGGAGTAGTAGTAGGAGTATTAGGAGTAGTAGTAGGAGTAGTAGGAGTAGGAGGAGTAGTAGGAGTATTAGTAAGAGTAGTAGTAGTAGGAGTATTAGGAGTAGTAGTAGGAGTAGTAGGAGTAGGAGGAGTAGTAGGAGTATTAGTAAGAGTAGTAGTAGTAGGAGTATTAGGAGTAGTAGTAGGAGTAGTAGGAGTAGGAGGAGTAGTAGGAGTATTAGTAAGAGTAGTAGTAGTAGGAGTATTAGGAGTAGTAGTAGGAGTAGTAGGAGTAGTAGTAGGGGTAGTAGTAGTAGGAGGAGTAGTAGGAGGAGTAGTAGGGGTAGTAGGAAGAGTAGTAGTAGGGGTAGTAGGAAGAGTAGTAGTAGGGGTAGTAGTAGTAGGAGGAGTAGTAGGAGGAGTAGTATGGGTAGGAGTAGGAGTAGTAGGAATAGTAGGAATAGGAAGTAGAAGAGCAGGTGCAGTAGCGGTGCTGTAGTAGCAGAAGTAGCAATTATAGGGGTAGGAGTAATAGTAGTTGTAGAAGCAGTATTTGGGGCAGTAGTAGTAGCAGTTATAGTAGCAGTAGTTATAGTTGTAGTAGTAATTGTAGTAGTAGTAGTTGTAGAAGTCGTGTTTGTAGTAGTATTTGTAGTAGTAGTAGTACTAGTTGTAATAGTAGTAATTGCTGTTGTTGATCATGATGATGATATTGTGCTAGTTACAGCACCAGCAGCAGTGGTATTGAGGGGAACACAACGTCAATGTGTAAAGGAATCGTACAACATTTAAAAAGACGTAACAAATCTGAAGAAATTCATGGAACCACAGAGAAAGTATACCCACTGGATTCATATAAACAAAACAACGGTTTACTGAGATAAAACATGAAAATACCAAATATGTTCCAACAATTATGAAACATAAAAGCGCAAATTTTGAATGAATATACTGGAGAAAACGAACAAGGAAATGACGAACATGCAAGCGAACGGGAAATTGTGAGGTTAATATCTGGGTATATCATGGTGGATCAATATTTGTGTTTTTAAATGCACCCTATTATATGATGTCACTGAGGTTGACAATCAATAAGGAGTCTGGACTCAGTCTGTCGGGCCATTCTATAGATGTGGTCAATCAATGTCGCTGCATGGATATAGGGCCTTTTGACTGGCGGAACGGCAACTAACACGGAGGCTATTCTGTGAAGAGGCGACTAACTCCTGCCGTCCGAGCGGATACCCGGGTTCCTTACTAGAGAGGAAATATTAAGCTCACTGTGACCTACTTAATTAATTTCCTTGCTCAAACACCTCTTCATATAGTATGCATCCAGCGGCATGGATTGCCTTGTCATTTGCCTCCAGCATGTCGCACCTTTTGTATGTTTCCATGAAGTTAGGGTAGGTCTTTAGGTCAGATGTGTCTTCATCTGTGTAACCCTATCGTTTAATATTCCTCTTGCACCGTGATACACCAGTTCGGAGTCTGTTCAGCAATGTCCATTTCTAGTATGGTAGATGATGTCCGGGGACAGGTTCCTCCCGAAGTTCCATCTCTGGGACCTGCATCAATTCCTTTCTGTACCTGATGTCCAAACATTGGGTGCCTTGGGTCGTGCTCCTGCTTTTCTCGTTCGATTTCTGCTTCGACGCTTATTCTAATCTTGTGTGGTGCTATGCCAATTATGAGGTACATTGTATCAATGGTTGCGGGTTTTATTCACCCTGATACCATCCGACCCGCCTCATTTATTCCTGAATCAACTAGTCTTCCCATTGGTAAAGTTCTTCCAGACTGGTGCAGCGTATTCAGGTCCGAAAAAAACACGGCGAGGCACTTGGGCAGCCGTGGTAATCCACTGCACCCGAGTGCATAACCAGTCGTCCTGACTTGTCTTGCCACTGGTTAAAGTTGGACTGGGGCGAGAGAGTGAGGTCGACGAACTGCGCAACCCATTTCTCACTTAAATCAAATTTCATCGCGCAAGTCATTCTCTTTTCATTTATCCAGTCATAACACAGTCGAGTCCTGTGACGACGGGCGAACGGGAAAGCGGAGAGTGTAAGTCTACTGACAAGCTAAACTGCAGTCAAAAAGCTGCGTCAGTTTCGGGACTCCTGGCTGAGCAATAAAGCGGATGAGATCCATGGATTTGCTGACATTCATGATCACTGTCCATCGAAGCGTACTTTTCATGCTTTCACTGCCTGCGAGTATGCAGATCCCAAATCGGACTCGTCAGCCATCTCCGCACCCATACACAACCCGGAATTACAGAATACTCGACTGGCTAAGTTAAAAAAGAAAAGGTTCTCATCACTCGTGATGGACGAACAACAACTACGCCTTGGTCGGCCTCCGCCTCGTCTTCCGCCTCGTCTTCCTAAAACAATGCCCTCCAGAACTGCTTGTTCCAGTCCGTCATTGCGCTTGATGTGGCCGAATAACCCGTTTCCGAGACATAACGTGGTTTATAAATCAGATCTCCCCGACACTCAGATCTTGCAGGGTGGCTTTATTTGTTATTTTTTTACCCAAGGTATTTTGTTGAATCTTCTGTAGTATTTTGACAGTCCCGATCTTCTTTCCCAATATTTGTGTGATGGTCCATGTCTCGCTTTGGTACATTGTCACTAGGAGTTCGCATGTTTTGAGGATCTTCAATTGTAAATGTGTGTTAGTATTGTGTCACGCATTTTACATACTATTCAGTTTCTGCATCACTATGGACAATCGTATCCTTATTTCCCTTGAACAGTCCCCATCATTTGTTATCAAAGTGCAGAGGTATCCAAAGTGTAGAATTTCTTCATTATCAATAGTGATCTATGGTCTGTGTGTGCTAATGGGCATTATCTTTGAATTTTTATATTCAAGAAAAGATTCTGATGTTCACTGTGCATCTGAACAGACGTAAAGAATTGTATATTGTCTTCAAGGCTGTTTGAGAGCATAACTGTGTCATGTGCATATCTTAGTTCGTGTTCCAATTGTGTGTCTTGTTTTGTGAATTATATCTCAAACTAGTAGCAGTAAGTTGGATTAACAAATGATATTTAGTCGTTTCAAACTTTCTCTAAATTAATATCGTTCTATTTGAAGTATACAAAGCACACTTATTTTCAATTCAGAATTTGCGTATAGCAGTAAGATTTGATCAACACGAACTGTTCCGACCTCAGCGGATGTTACAATCGACAAGAACGCACTAGTAATAATCTCGTTCCAATGTTTTTTGCGCAGTTGCTGTCCAGAAACTCGGGAATAGCATTTTCGGGCGGAGAGTAATAGGTTTAGCGCCTGTTGTATGTTTTAAGCGCTTCGTGATCCGAATTGAATCGCCTTAAAAGGGCGGATAAAGGGATCACATGACCGGGGGAAAACTTGAACAAATTCTATGAATCGCCCGGTTACAAGAATAGACCGTTTTCAGTTTAATGCAAGCATTTGAAGTGATTGTCCTAGTAAGGTTTATCTGCATGCGGTTATTTCTCATCAATTTTTGTTACTTGATAAAAAATTTGTTTAATGCCTTGAACTGTTATTATTTTATCGTCATTATTTGTTTATTGATTGTCCATGATTCATTTTAAAAATATTAGTAGTGACTTTACACATTTACAAAATAAAATGTAATAAAACGTATAATGATAAACGCATCGATAGGTTCATTTATACATTTTCAATCCAGGTTTGACTTTTTGTCTATGCAATACGAATATTATTATGCACGTATATTAAATAGAAGATATTATGAACGATAATATATTAACTAAAATACTTGTATTTTTCTTGTTTTAATTTATATATATAAATACAACATTCAATTAATTTATTATTGTGGCGATGTCGTTGTTGTTACGGTTCCAGCAGCCACCGAGCTGTCGTCCTTCGGCCCAATGCCATGTAATGGTATTTGCACGTGTTTATCAGCTGTTGTCTAGGACCATACAAAGTATTCCATGTACTGGGCTACGGAGGAAGAAGCATTTTCCTAAAATTATTGAGCGCTGAGCACTCAAAGAAATGATGATGAACGGTTTCATATGAGTGTGTACACAGCTGGCAATCAGGAGTATGTTGTGGTTGGGTTCTGTTCAGGTGTTTGTTAAGTGGGATGTGTTGGGTTCTGTTCAGGTGTTTGTTAAGTGGGATGTTTTGGGTTCTGTTCAGGTGTTTGTTAAGTGGGATGTGTTGAGTTCTGTTCAGGTGTTTGTTAAGTGGGATGTGTTGGGTTCTGTTCAGGTTTTTGTTAAGTGGGATGTGTTGGGTTCTGTTCAGGTGTTTGTTAAGTGGGGTGTGTTGGGTTCTGTTCAGGTGTTTGTTAAGAGGGATGTGTTGGGTTCTGTTCAGGTGTTTGTTAAGTGGGATGTGTTGGGTTCTGTTCAGGTTTTTGTTAAGTGGGATGTGTTGGGTTCTGTTCAGGTGTTTGTTAAGTGGGATGTGTTGTGTTCTGTTCAGGTGTTTGTTAAGTGGGATGTGTTGGGTTCTGTTCAGGTGTTTGTTTAGTGGGATGTGTTGGATTCTCAGTTGGAAAATGGTGCTCTGATACGGTCTTGTGAGTTGGTTTACACTTGATCTGTTGCTTGCCATATGTCTGTTGACCTCCATTGATGAGTTAATGTCGACTAGTGTTGTGCTGTATTGGGGAAGAAGAGGGGTAGGGTGGGGGTGGAATTTTTTTGGTGTATGAGGCCATAGTAGATATTCGGAGGGGTGGAGGGTGAAATGTTACGCTGTTCGAATCCATTATCGCATCTCTTTCTTGTGGATAAATTATTACGCTGATCGAATCAATTTACTCGTCTCTTTCTTGTGGATGAAGTATTACGTTCGTCGAATCCATTCACTCGTCTCTTTCTTGTGGATGAAGTATTACGTTGGTCGAATCCATTCACTCGTCTCTTTCTTGTGGATGAAGTATTACGTTGGTCGAATCCATTCACTCGTCTCTTTCTTGTGGATGAAGTATTACGTTGGTCGAATCCATTCACTCGTCTCTTTCTTGTGGATGAAGTATTACGTTGGTCGAATCCATTCACTCATCTCCTTCTTGTGGATGAAGTATTACCTGTCCACCGGCTCACGGTCCATTGCACTCTTTGACAGGTAGGCACAACGATATCGAGCGAACAAATGAAAGGACACAGTTCTGAATCTAAGAAAGGCATAGACAAGTAAAGATGTGGGAAGATACATGCAGGATGTGTTGACGGCAGAAGTGATGGTCTGTTTGGAGAGGGAAGTGATGGACGGATTGTTGGGAAGTGATTTAAGGGGAGGGGAGAAAAGCCAGGTTGGGGATGTCAGAGAAATAGTGCAATCTAGATGTGAGACAGGTAGGATGCAGGTGGTTAGGGGGGGGGGGGGGTACCTGGATGGTAGGCCAAAGAAAGAGTGCAATGTAGATGTGAGACAGGTAAGCTGGAATGTTTTTGTCTAAAATGCGGATTTTATTAGAATCCCGACAACTTTTCATATCGTAGCGGACTTATTTTGCTTTGACTGCACACAGCCCATTTATTTAATGATGTTATTCTATCGGTAAATCAAAGATTTCCTGCACACAATAGTAGCCTAGATAGTTGTTATTGGTTAATGACCACACATGAGTAAGTTTACTCTTGTGTGGGCCCTCAAAAGGAATTTTAGTGGCGGGTTGTAGTAGCTTTCCTCCCATCCAGAGCATGCTGATGTAGGTGAACCACGGTCCTTCATGCGGTTGTGCTATGCTTAGCTTTATCTGCGTGTTACTCACTGCTACGGGGATCACGTCGATCCCTCACTCCGTTAGCCAGGCTGCAATGACAACAGCCCGCTTCCAGGAAGGGCTACGAGGAAGGGCAACGAGGAAGCCGAGGTGAGGGTCCAATATGTTTTGCCTGAACCTGACTAACTAGTCTGGTCAGTATGTTTTGCCTGACCAGGCTTTATTCTCCCTTCCCATTACATTGTATAATGTATATGTTTATGTGAGTAACTTCGCCCCCCCCCCCCCCATGTTACGTAAAGAGTGCTGTGTATATCTATGTTGAAGTACAATTTACACATGCGTTTAGTCGTGTAGTTCTTTGTGCAAATAGAATTATAATTAAAAGGGAAGGCTCGAAAAAATCGTCCAACATTGTCTATAAATGAGAAGAATCCCAGATGATTTAATATACGCTCTTAAGACAATCAAGGGAAAAGACCAATTCGATTATTACCGGTTTCTTTTCAAAGAGGGCACAGCCACAAATTAATTAAAGAAAGGTCCGGATCAGATACCAGGAAACATTTTGTTATTCAAAGATCGGTGAATATTGGAAGGCATTGCAGTACGAAATGGTGGAGACAGAGTCAATTAATCTATTCAAAAATATATTGGATGCGCATAGTTATCTCTAAACAAAGTGAATGTATAAGAAACTGGTTGTATATAGACTGCAGAGTATTCTCAACCAGTATAAAGACGTTAAGATAAGTTAAGTTAACTAATACACGGTGTAATACAACTTGATACCAGGTAACTCATCAGACCACGGAACTGGTGTGTCTCATTTTGTGCGTTCCTGGTGAGGTTCCATGGATTCACGAAGGGGAACCACTGATCAGACAGGAACAAGGTTGTGTATGGCTAGTTCCCACGTGCACCAGAAGACGATGTCAGTCTGTGGTGGTTCGCTAAAAGACAACAGTAACGCGTTCAGCGGTGAAATGAAAATTGGGACGGGACATAGATTCGATGACCTTGGGGACATGTAAGACATATTTACAAATAGGAGCACGAGCGGGGAGGAATAAAAACCTGCTCCAATTTGACAAAATCAGATCGATCAATCAGCCATTGTCCTTGGCACCTCTGGGATATGTTGGCATGTCCTTTCGCTGAGGTCATTCTGTATGTGCCATTTTGTCTATCTGTCTGCAGACCCGAGTGGTCAGTCGGGGTCTTTGTGTTTGACAAGGGCAAGAATAGCACCACTGTCTCACAATAGAATATGTCGTAAGAGCCGACTAACTGTGTGACATGGCATAACACTGGTCACGGTTAAGTGGTTTGTTAAGAGCAGCATAGATGGCGCCTAACAGGCTGCGGGTCTTTTTTGCTGTAGTGTTTGAGTCTGTAGAGATCGACTAAGTAAGCGCTTGTCCCAACACATCGGAGTATTAAGCTGCTCGAGCCTATCCCACTAAACAGGAAACCCTTCTCCCGTCTACATTCAGCTAATATCAAAGCTGGGACCTGCACAGGGTCATCTGCCCCTGTATAAGTACAGGTCAACTAAGACTGTCTACAGATGTTTCATCCGTTCCTCTACTCTCACCTTCTGTATGTCTATTCGTCGACTCATTCAGTGTTCACCCTAAAAAAAGCACATGGTAATGTTGTGTCGTAGTTTACAGCGCGATTTTAGCTGACGTTTTTTTTTTAACTGGCTTTCAATTACGACAGCGACCCATATTCTATTAGCTAGACTACACTAGTGCAGTCAGTTACCAGGGTCGCCGCTTGCAGACGAAATATGGTCTTGGTAAACCCTGATGCAAGCAGTCAACTATGAGTCACTGTCTGCTGTCAGCTCATTCACTGGGCTGCATCTTTGAACCAAGTCTAATTTCTTTGCCAAACATTAAAGAACAGGTTGTCCTATAGCCAGGTATTGTTAGTCCAGATGACGTTTAAGTGGAGACTGAGTGGTATCGATGTAAAACGTCGACCTCAGGTGCCAGAGGTTGCGGGTTCGAATCTCCGTGAAGACCTGGCTTTTTTCACGTGTAACTTCTGATAAAAGTTCCCCTGATCTCTGAGGAGTGAGATCGAACTCCCGTGTCCAGTATCGAGCATGTTAAAAATCTCATGACAATTAGAAATGGAAAAACAAGTAGGCTTTATAGTCGCTGCCCGGATAAAATTAAAAAATTCAAGTTAAAAATCTACCAAAATTAGTTGTACCTTCCGCAAGGCCTAGTAAGCCTAGGAGGTTTTAAAAAGATACCTACTACGCATAGTCGAAGATTTCGACTACCTGACAACATATATTATACATCCCTGTTTGAATGCCAGGATTCCAAATAAGTATTCAAGGTAGGCTTAAAGGCCGCTGCCCATGAAAAATTCAAAATTATCTGAAAAATTTACCTCAATCTATTACAGGATCCTTGCATGCACTACGCAGTTCGTGCATTGTACTAAGATTATCTAACAAAATATGGAGAAGAGCAGAGCACATATGGGTTAAACTGCGTGCATTGACGTTTATTATTTAGCTAAACTAAACTAAACTGACGTTTAAGAGATGATTTTGTTGTTCCTATTTTCAGATGTAAATTGTTATCTGACTCACTAGAGTTCAGACAGACAAAGCAGCTAGTAAGACTACGCGCCCTCGCAACTTATAAAAACTGGAGATAAAGTAGAGGTCGTAAAATAATAGATTCTGCCTATAGGGAAGAAGTGTACTAGAATTTATTTGTTCACTATATATGAAACTCGTTGATGGATTAGAAAGAAAACAACAATTTCCCGCACCCGTCCTCCAGCTCACAACGCTATTGCACTCTTTGACAGGTAGACACAATGACTTCGACGGAACAAATGAGTGGACACGGTTCTGAATATAAGACAGGCACAGACGAGTTGAGATGTAGGAAGATATGGGCACCATGAGGAGAGGAAGGGGGGGGGTGGGGTATGGGGAGTCTCTTGAAGAGAGAAGTTATGGACTGTTTGGAGATTGAGGGTGGGGTATGGGGGTCTCTTGAAGAGAGAAGTTATGGACTGTTTGGAGAGGGAGGGGGGTATGAGAAGTCTTTTGAAGAGAGAAGTTATGGACTGTTTGGAGTGGGAGGGTGGGGTATGGGGGTCTCTTGAAGAGAGAAGTTATGGACTGTTTGGAGATTGAGGGTGGGGTATGGGGGTCTCTTGAAGAGAGAAGTTATGGACTGTTTGGAGATTGAGGGGTGGGTATGGGGGTCTCTTGAAGAGAGAAGTTATGGACTGTTTGGAGAGGGAGGAGGGTATGAGAAGTCTTTTGAAGAGAAGGTAAGGACTGTTTGGAGAGGGAGGGTGGGGTATGGGGGTCTCTTCAAGAGAGAAGTTATGGACTGTTTGCAGAGGGAAGGTGGGGTATGGGGGTCTCTTGAAGAGAGAAGTTATGGACTGTTTGGAGAGGGAGGAGGGTATGAGAAGTCTTTTGAAGAGAAGGTAAGGACTGTTTGGAGAGGGAGGGTGGGGTATGGGGGTCTCTTGAAGAGAGAAGTTATGGACTGTTTGAAGAGGGAAGTGATGGAAGGGTTTATGGGGATAGATTAGGGCTGGTTGAAGTTAAGTGGTTTGAGGAAGGGAGGGTTGGGGGGAAGGGGGGTAGGCCAGGTTGGAGGGTCAGGGAAAGAGTGCAATGAAGATGGGTGATAGGGAGGGTGCGGGAATATTTTTGTCTAAGTGTGATGCTTTTATAAGTATACTGGCAGCTCCTGATATCGAAGTGGCTTCATTTGGGTTTGACTGCACACCGCCCATTCATGACGACATCACGTGATTCTATCAGCAAGTCAAATCTTCCCCGAACAGCTTCAAAGAATAGAGTAGATGTTTGTTGTTGAATGACCACAAGGAGTCCGTTTACTCCTTTGTGCGCGATGAAAAGTCGCGAGTTGTAGTCGCTTTCTTCATACCTCGAGCAGTCAGATGAAGATGGACTGCGGTCCTCCAGGCAGTTGTGCTTTGCTTGACTTTATCTGCGTGGCGCTCACTATATCGGAGATCACGTAGTCCACAACTAGTAAACCGGGCTGCGTTAAAAACATTAAGTTTCCAGGGAACGGTACATGGAAGAGAGATTGTGGTTTGGGTCAACGTATTGTGTCTGACCCTGACACGACGTCCTGATCAGTGTGTTGTGCCTGACTGGACTAGCGTCTGAGTTCCTCTATAGAGTAGATAGTTTCAGGTATAAGTGGTTACTATAATCTGTTATTAGAGCTCGAAACGAGATTAGCATCGAGAGATGAACCTAGCCAACAATCAACTCAACAGCTGAGATATTGTGTACTGAAGTCTTACACTTCTTCCCCCTCGGCAGCATCTGTTGTTTGGCTACCTTGATCTAAACCATGTTGTGGACATGTCTGCTGACCAGTCCCCTTACCCTGTATCTATTTTTTCTGGCAGTGAGTTAGATAGACACATTTACGTCTGCTCAGACTGCAGCGCAAATAAATAAGTTCGTTACGTGGGAGACAGACACCCTAGCCCGTTGAGCCTCTAGGGCAATCAAAGGAAATCCGAAAGCAGATACTGCCTTCGGGGACGAATTTGCATTGTTATTGTTGTTGTTGTTGAATGCCCACACTGAGTAGATTTACTCTCTCCCTCTTTTGTGCGCCCTGAAAAGGACGTTAAGGAACGGTTTGTTGTAGCTCACTACAACGGAGATCACGTCGATCTCTCATCTCGTTAGCTAGGCTGTGATTAAAGCAGACCGTTTCCAGAAAGGACTACCGGGAAGCTGAGGCTAGAGTCAAGGTCAGTGCATGTTTACCTGACCTTGACTAACATGACAGATCAGTTTATTTATTTTGACTGACCAAACGTTAGTCTTCCTCCCCCCGACGAATTGGTATAGAATTCACTGCATGGTGTTCTATCCTTATCATGCAAGTTAGGTGAGGAAGACTAACGTCTGGTCAGGCAAAATATATTGATCAGACATGTTAGTCAGGATCAGGCAAAATATACTGTTCATGACTTTCACCATGGCTTCCCCGAAGCGCTCGCTGGAAATGGGCTGTTTTCATGGTAACCTAGCTAACGAGGTGAGGTAGGATCAACGTGATCCCCGTAGTAGTGAGCGACAGGCTGATGAAGCCAAGCATAGCAACACCGCCTTAAGGACATCGGTCTACCTTCAGCAGCAATGTGAGGAAAGCTACTGGCATCCATTTCAGGGCTCATCAAAGAATAATTCTACTCATTGTGAGCATTCAATAACAACAACCATATATGGTGAACGCATTCTGTTTTCAGGCACAACCATCTTCGATCAACCAGGTTGCATTTTCTAAAGGCAAAGGCCGCCGTCCATCACAGACGATGATGACAAATAATTTTGCTAGCCCTATTTTTAGTAAGGATTAACTGCGCTACTTTTTATCCTCACTCGCTCGTCTCGAGCCGTCCGACCCCAGTGGCAAGTCAAGGACAAGACGAACAGGGGGCGACTACGAGATGCAGAGGACTCCGCATCAAGCACCCGTGAAAAAGATGGCGGAGTCCGGAGTCGAATCCTCACCACCTGATCACGAGGCCGAGGGCTTAACCACTTCGCCACGGAATGCCATTTCTAAAAGCTGACTAAACTTAAATGTGTGCGTCCTTTTGGTGAACTTGGTCGTTCTGTGCCATGCACTTTCACTCCCCCAATAGTAAGCTTTACTCTCCTTCTGTTGGGTCTTTGCATCTGCTCCATACAAGACACTAGAGACTAGTTTCCTCAATACATTGCTAATGCACTCCGTTCGTGATTGACAAGGAATGGAATATTTTGAAATTTCGGTGCAACGAGTTGTAAACAAGGAATGTTTGTTCATTGCATCTATCACAAGACAAATATTTATCTGTCTCCAGAAACATAGATAATGAACGACAGAAAAGAAAATAGAAGTTTTCAGATGTTCTCTCCCTTACTGCTCTTCTCATTTGCAGCTACCACTAAAGTTCATTGTTTGTCTAGTTGCGACACACACATGTCAGGCATATATATGGTCTATTCTTGGTCATTTGTAACGTTGGAAACGTTTAGTCCGTAAATGTGTCAGGATCGAGTTTGGGACTATATTGCTTAGTCGGAAGTGTTTGTTTCTGTTTTTAAGAATCGTCGTCACTGCAATCCGGACAAACTCACAGGTGCTCAGCCTCTCTCAGCAAATGTCTCAGGGTATGAATGCTGATGGTCCCAGTAGGTCACTAGTTGTACACTCTCCTGCTCCCTCCTCTCGTGTGCCCTACTTCACTCAAATTGATATTGAATCTTTGCAGTCTGTGAATTTCTTATTAATCTATTGTGGTGTAGTTATCCAACATGCGGTCATTGATTGATTTCGAAATATCATTCCTATCGATCACTAATGTGCGCATGATGGGAGCTTGTGAAGCCATGATGTCAGCTCGTTCGCTGCCATAAACCACAGCACGACCAGGACAGTAGATCCATATCAACCCCTGGGGGTTTGAGGCCTCAGTAGCTGCTATCCACTTGTACCTAAGCCATCATTTCTGTACTTTCTGAAGTACGGCTTCCGCGTCTGTCACGACTATTGCCCTTCTTACAGAAGTCACAAATGTCCATCACAGAACTGAGGTCACTGCTTTCATCCCCATTATCATGCTAAAGGTTGTTGACATGTATGCCCTACTGGGCTCGACAACGACCTGTCCTCTCACTCTAGCGGAGAAGCCTCAGCCTGATATCCCACTTTAAAACACCGATCCTTTGTTGTATATAATGGCATCACTATCGTGCGTGTTCTCAGTTATCAGCTAATTCACCTTGAGCTCTGCTCTCCCATTGCCCCATTCTCTTTAATCTGTGCCTAAGGTTAGGATGACTTTCTTTGTTACTTTATCATTCTATCGCCAGTGTGGATCCATTCTTGGCCCTTGGCTGACGTCACAGTAAGTGTTGATTGACGTAAGACTGGCCCAGGTTTGACACATTGTGTTAGTGCGTGTCGCTTGTCTAGTACCTTAACGCATGTCTTTCGTATGCAAGGCCTCTCCGTCATTTGGACGTACGGTGCTTGAACTCTGGATTATTTCACTTTCTTCTCTGTTATTCGTTCTGTATACAATTCGAGAGCAGATAAATATTTCTTGTCTGATAGTTGCTACGAGAAAACATGTTTTGCCTATTGCGATACATGCAAGTAGCCTGGACCCAAACAATGATTTGCTCATACAGTGTTGCCTTCTATCGAATTGTATTTTACTTGTTGAGGTTGCCAGTCACTGCTGCGAATAGTTGTTGTCTCGTGCATTTTAATAATTCTTCTCTTTCCGTTTTCTCATCATGAAATACTTTTCTGGTGTTTCAGTCGCCAAAGATGAATTCATCTCGTGTTCCATGATATGTTAGCGTACTGTCGTGTTCCATGATATGTTAGGATACCCTCGTGTTCCATATGTTAGCGTACTGTCGTGTTCAATGATAAGTTAGCGTACTATCGTGTTCCATATGTTAGCGTACTCTCGTGTCCCATGATAAGTTAGCGTACTCTCGTGTTCCATGATATGGTAGCGTACGTGTCTGTTGTTCCTTTTGGTCGTTACGGATGTTTCGTTCTTGTTGTCACCCCAACGCCATATATGGATCACACCTGTACATGTTTTAACATTTTATTTTAATCAAATGTACTATCTGTGCTAAATTCATAATGTCAATTAGCAAGAACAAAACAGAAACTATGATGATCAGTAAAACACCTGGGCCACTCAAGGTAAGTGTCAACAATATTGCTCTTAAACTATGATGATCAGTAAAACACCTGGGCCACTCAAGGTAAGTGTCAACAATATTGCTCTTAAACTATGATGATCAGTAAAACACCTGGGCCACTCAAGGTAAGTGTCAACAATATTGCTCTTAAACTATGATGATCAGTAAAACACCTGGGCCACTCAAGGTAAGTGTCAACAATATTGCTCTTAAACTATGATGATCAGTAAAACACCTGGGCCACTCAAGGTAAGTGTCAACAATATTGCTCTTAAACTATGATGATCAGTAAAACACCTGGGCCACTCAAGGTAAGTGTCAACAATACTGCTCTTGAACAAGGATCACGAGTTCACGTATTTGGGCAGTATTTTGTCCGCAGATGGCGGGATCGACAGGGGGGAAATCTAAGGTATGTGTCATAAAGCAAATGCGGTGAATTATCAGCTGTCATCGCTGCTTAGGCACCCGAGCATTAGTTTGACAACAAAGCAATGGCTGATAAACAGTTTATTTATGCCGACTCTGCGCTATCAGTGCCAAACATGGCATCTGTTCAGGGCTCATGAGAGCAGGATTTCCACTTGTGAAATGAAGCGTTTGGCTTGGCTTCGTTCATTCTCAATCTTCTACTAATAATAGCTGTCCATCGTTGTCGATGAGGACCGCCGACATCATCCTTGTCACAGATTTCCCTGTTGGGTGTGGGTGCGCATGTGGCTGAACAGGCCAATGCGAGCACGAAAACATCTGCTACATATCGGGCACACGAGGTTTGTAAAAGGGGATGGTGTTCCCGCAGCTCGGGATTTCCGCGTCTCGCGTCTGTTCTGGGCTTTCACAACACGGTCATCTTCACCAGCAGCTACACCCGATTTGACTGCGCTTCTCCAGTCAGATCTGTTTTTCGCAAGACATTCCCAGGTGTCTATGTCTATCTGGCAACTTTTTAGTGAGTCCTTCAGACCGTCTTTAAAACGTTTCTTTGGGCGCCCTATCTCGCGCCATCCCTCTCTCAGCTCGCCGTAGAGAAGCTTCTTTGGGAGCCGCTCGTCTGACATACGGACCGATCCGGCCCATCCTAGTCGTGCTTTTTCTAGCAGTGCATGGATGCTGGGCATGTTAGCCCTCGAGAGAACCTCGATGTCAGTGACACGATCTTGCCATCGGATGTGAAATATTCGCCTCAGGCAACCTGTGTGGAAGTGGTTTAACCTCCTTGCATGTCCAGAGTACACAGTCCAGCTTTCGCAAGCGTATAGTAGGGTTGGAATGATGGTTGCACGGTAGACTTTGAGTTTGGTCTTGACGCTGATGCCACGACGTGCCCAGACCATCGAGCGCATTCTACCAAAGGCTGTGCTGGCCTTTGCTATTCTGCTTGCCGCCTCATCGTCTAGGCTGACAGATCTCGACAGCGTGCTGCCCAGATATGTGAATTTGTCTACGGCATTCAACGTCTGCCCGCTAACTGTAGTTTCTGGTTTTGTGTACGGCATGCCTGGTGCTGGTTGGTACATGACCTCTGTTTTTTTGGCATTTATGGTCAGACCAAAATTTTCGCATGCGACAGAGAACTGGTCCATTCCAACCTGCATGTTCAGTTCTGAGTTGCTCATTAGAGCGCAGTCGTCAGCAAATACAAGTTCCCTGATTATGTCGCCAGCCACTTTGGTTTTGGCCTTCATTCTTCTGGAATTGAGTAACTTGCCATCTGTGCGGTACTTTATGGGTATTCCAAGCTCCAATGATCTGAAGGCGTCTGTCATCGCTGCCGCGAACATCATGCTGAACAAAGTCGGGGCGAGTACACATCCTTGTTTTACTCCGTTTGATACTAGAAACGTTTTAGAGATTGCACCGCTGTCCAGTACACAAGCACACATGCCTTCGTGTAGCTGTTTCACCATTGTTATGAACTTGTTGGAGCAGCCAAACTTAGACATTATCATCCACAGCCCTCCTCTGTTTACTGTATCAAATGCCTTTGTCAAATCAATAAATGTGGTTTACAAGGCCTGATTTTACTCTCGACACTTCTCTTGTACTTGGCGAGCGGCAAAAATCATGTCCACTGTTCCTCTTCCGGCTCTGAATCCACATTGGCTTTCTGGGATGTGGTGGCTTTGTTCTAGGTGTTTGTTGAGCATGTTTAGCAGTAAGCGCGCTAGGATCTTGCCTGCTACAGAGAGTAGCGATATTCCACGATGATTGTGGCATTCCTGACGATTGCCTTTTCTTTTGTATAGGTGAACGATTGAGGCGTCCTTTAGCTCCTGCGGAATTTTACCTTCAGCCCACATGTGACAGAAGAGTTCAGTGATCCTTCTGGTGAGGGATGGGCCAGCTGTTTTATATACCTCTGCTGGTATTGCATCAGCTCCTGGAGCTTTTCCTATAGATAGTGAACTGATTTCCCTGTCGACTTCCTCCTCAGTAATTTCTTCATCCAACGCCAGGTTCAGTTCCACCTGCGGCATTCGCCGGATGGCCTCTTCATTTATGGACGATGGGTGGTTTAGTATTTTGCAGAAGTGGTCTGCCCATCTGTCTAGAATCTGAACCTTATCTGTTAGCAGTACCCCATCCGCACTGCGAACTGGAATATTACTAGAGGGCTGCGGGCCGTAGAGAGCTTTCAGTGCCTCGTAAAACCGTTTGGTGTCATGACGCTCGGCGAACATCTCAATTTCGTCAGCTCTTTTGCTGAGCCAGGAGTCTTGCATCTCTCTAAGCCTGGTCTGGACAGCTTTGCGAGCAGTATTGAAGGCAGCTTTTGCTGCCGGAGATGTGCTGAATATATTTGCAGGCAGAAAATAAGTTGGTTTGTTCATCTCATGACAATGCACCCTCATCATCTTTCACTGATGGCTTACAAACGCTGGTAGATCTGGTTACAGGGCAAGAGGGCAGCCACGAGACAGGTGGATAAAGTGATTGTGCAGCGACACGGGCTCACATTGACCGACGCAATGCACTTGGGGCAGCATAGACAACTTATGGTCCCCACGACTCTCAACGACACAAGTAAAAGGAAAACTAATTAACCGCCGCAGCTTTGCTGCCTTATTTGTACTGTTATACCTTGTACACCGATTTAATAAATGGATAGAATCAGGATTATGGCTGCGGAGGGTATATGAGTGAGGGCCGTGTGGGGGAGGGGTTGAGAATGGGTTTAAAATGTGAACACGGTGCTCAATGAATTCACTTGCATGTTGGCTCGTCTGTCAGATTAATATGAGCATTCACCAAATGAAATGTGAAATCCTGCTCGCAAACAAATTAGAATCTAATCCTTTTCTTTCAAGACCAATCGCCCCAGGAGAACAACGGATGCACGTGCAGTATTTTTTATTGGGTTGATAATGTGTTTGTGAGTATCTGTATCTGTGTGTGAGAAGGAGACAAAGAAAGAACGATGGAGAGGGAGAGAGAGACAGAGAGAGAGAGAGAGAGGATTTGTATTTGCGTAACGCGTTTGAATTACATTATTTTGTGGATGTCTGTGTATGGAACTGAGTGTGTGTTTCAGTGAAGTGAGTAAAGTTAAACTACGTGTGTGTGTAATTATTCGTGTTTAGATATATAGATATATAGATACAGACAGAGAGAGAGAGAGATATATATTAATTTATGATGGTATGCATGTATTAATGAGTGAAAGCGATATTGTTTCTTTATTCACACTGATAGCCGTTTATCGCAAGCGGTGAGGACAACAGCAATCAAACATGTTGTGTTGCACCCCACCAGTGAGTTCGGAGGTGGCTGTATAGTCCAATTCTGGCACGGAAACCAGCATTTAATGTCATAATTGGACAAGTGCGTTTCAGTTGTTTTGTATTTTCGCAAAGTGCCGTTATTGTGTGCTTCGGAGGCCGGGCGTTTCTCAGCAATGGAGGAGTCTCTTATGGTGATTCCCACGCCATGTCTTGCGGTCCTGTGTGAGGCATTCCCTTGAATTTGCATCAATATTGAAGCATGTCAGATACTTTGAGGAAGTCTTTAAAACGCTTATTTTGGCCACTGGCTTGACGCAGGCCATCTTTCAGCTCACCATACATTAGTTGTTTGAGTATGCGGTTGACTGGCATGCACACGGCGTGGCCTCCCCGCCTGATCTGGGTCTTCTGCAACAATGTGTGAATGTTCGGCATTTTTGCTTTCAAGAGCATCTCTGTGTCTGATACCCTATCGTGCGACAGTATTTTGAACAATCTACGGAGGGAATTGATTTATTTTCCAAGCATGCCTGCTGTACGCAGTTCACGTTTCACTTGCACACAGAAGAGTGGGGAGCACTACGGCTCTGTAAACGTTGAGCTTCGTATCAAGACTCAGACCCTTCCGATTCCAAACGCTGTTGCGCAGCCTTCCAATGGCAACACTGACCGTGGAGATTATGTTACTGTCCTCAGTCGATAGTAGTTTCCACGGAAAAAGTGCTACCAAGATAAGTGAAGCTGTCTACTTATTGAAGGCGCCCGTTCTTTGTATGTGGGGCTATAACCATCTAGCATGTCCTTCGCAGAACATCGCTAACATAACAGTCCGTTTGATAGAAACTCGATCTCTTGTCAAATCTGCAGCCTGCCCCAGAGTAATGCCCAAGTATGCCTTGTTATCTTGGTGTCATCGTCTTCTTGATCTGCCTCTGCTTGCCTTGACCAGGACCATATATCAAGACCGTTACGTCTAATCATATGGCCAAAGTATTTCAATTTTCTGTTCATTATGGAATTTATGAACCAGTTCTTCTCTGTGCTTAATTCTTATAGAATATTTGCATTGTTCTTAGGATATACTCGTGTATATTATGTTACGAACTTGCATAAAGATGTCTCACGAAGGTTGGCTACGGTATGGTTCAGCTTCAATTGCGTCAAGACAGTACTTCAACAGGTTAAAAACAACACAGCGAGAGCCACACCTTCAACAGATTGTCATTCTAGCCATGGTATACGGGTGTGAGATGAGGAACCTATGAAAACGTGACATGGCATGGCTTCTACCAACTCAACCAGCGATTGAGCGTAGAACACTGTCACTTTCATTACGAGACCACATCCGCAACACCGCCATCAGGAGTCAAACCTAGTTCATGGACGTCGTAGATACGGCGTTAAGAAGACGTAAAGGTGGGCAGACCATGTGGTACCCAAGCCTGACAATAGATGGACACGTCAAGTCACGTAATAGAGGGCCCTGCACCTATAATCGTCGCTCCTGACGTTCACCAATGAAATGGAGAGATGGCCTGTGACAGGACCTTGGTCCGGCCGAATATGTAATTACAATGGGCAAAGATGAGTTTAGACGACATTTGACTACCTGACACAGGGCACAACACGTGCCTCAATGAACAGCAGGATTACAGTATTATAGTATATACGTATTATATAAGTGTAAATGTGCACTAAAAGTATCAATATGGAATAAGTCGTGGAAAGAAAACTTTCGACATCAAACTTTGTATCAGGACCTTGTGGAAACAGCGACACCACGCATAGATCGTTGGACTGGACATGTGGTACGCATGCATGACAACAGACGGTCCCGTAAACAATCTCCTCTCGGTCACCCACCTATGCGATAGCGAGATGGACTAACCATAACTCAAGGATGTTATTTCTACAACGTTGCAGAAAACGTTGGACGCATACAGAATGTTTGTGGTTTCCTAGCATAGGACACATCTGCTGGACTGACGCCGAGGGTAAGGTGATACTCTTAATGTAACATTTATATATTTATAATTTCAGCCTTAAATGGACACAGTAAAGATCAAAACATGTTTATAAACTTAAATAAAACAAAGATAATGACCACCGATAAAACACAATGTCAGCATAAATGTACAATGGGTTGTGAGGAAATAGATCAGGTCACACATTTTGAATATCTGGGCTCCAGAAATGACAAAAATGGCGACTGCTCGAAAGAAATCAGAAGAAGACTAGCCATGGCAATGCAGAGACTGAACAGCCTGAAGAAATTATAGCACAGCACCAACAAAATGATAAAAGTAAAAGTCTTGAGAGTCTGTGTTTTTCCTGTGGCAGCTTATGTCAGGGAAACATGGACGATTACCAAAACTTCCAGACAAAGAATCGAATCCTTCGAGTCAAAATGTTACAGAAAGATCATCAGAATATCCTGGACAGAGAAAAAGACGAATGTAGACATTCGGCAAGAGTTGATCACAGAGGAGAACTGGTTCATCAATTCCATTTTGGCTAGAAAATGCAAATACTTTGGTCACATTAAGATACACAACGGCCTCGAAAGAACAGTGATGGAAGGTATGGTGCCAGGTAAAAGAGGAAGGGGTAGACCAAGAAGACGACCGCACGAAGATATCCAGGAATGCCTCAGCATGACTGTGACGGAGGCTGGAGTTTTGGCAAGGGAACGAGTTTCTTTCAGACAGACTGATGGGAACCTTCACTAAAGGACATGCTTCATGATGATATATATATATATATATATATATGCACAGATGCTCATACACATTACACACACACACACATATATAAATAAATAAATCGTGTCTTAAACGTATTTAAGAGAACGTGTGCATGCAGATGATAATGTATAACAGCCTGCATGTATTCGTGCGCCCTAGCGTGCCAAATAGATGGAGAGTGTTTGTGAGATGTGGATGGAAAATAACATATTTGAATGTGAGTATAAAGCGAGTGTGCAAGTTGGAGTGAGCATGGAAGTGTTTTGTCACAAAGACAGTTTTTCGTCTTAATATATATTCGTGTGCTTGGGTATATGTACCGTGTTAGTGAGTACACTCGTATGAACATGTTTGTGGCTATGTGTGATCGTGTGTATGGATGAATCAGTGAAGTAAAGGCAAAGGTTGTTCTTCAGCTGGTCGGTAAGGGAGTGTTTAGAGACTTGAGTATATCAAGCCACAGTTTGTGGGAGGTGGAATGGCCAGGTTCCTTCCTCGCTGCTGTTTCGTCATTGTCTTGTCTTATCCACTTGTGCAGTGAGACGTCGCGGGGAGCCGTAGTTTTCTGTCTAGGGCCAGACGTATCGCTGTAGAAGTCCAATGCGATTTAGAATATCCGCAACATTTGCGTTCCATCTAGTGCTTGCCTGCCACGGTTGCGAAAACCAGAACGTCGCGGGTTATAGGCGCACAAGGGTAGTTGTTCAGATTGCATTCTCATTATCTAGCCGAGCCACTTGTATCTCTCTTCATCAATATATTCAGATCAAGATCTTTCTCCAAATATTTTTCTTACATTTTCATTCGCATTCTGTCTCTGCTAGTTACGTTGATTGTTTTCCGGACGCATCTCATCTCACATTTCGTGATCTTTCTCTCTATAGATTTTGTTAAAGTCCATCTTGGCACTGGTCACATAGAGTTGACACGAATATACAGCTGATCAACATTTTGTTTGTGGACATGTTTATGTTACGGTGTTTCAATAATGGTGACAGCTGGTATGCAATTGCATTTGCTTTTTGGCACCTGATCTCAGTCTCGCTATCTACACCTCCATCCTGTGTGAAAACACTGCCCAAGTACTTGAACTCCTGTACTTGTTTAACTTGGAGCCATAATATCTTGAACCTTGTCAGATACACTTTAACAGTTACAGCAATTTAAGTGTGATGTTTGCGTGAGTTGAGCCCCATTTCTTTACCATGAATGGCAGGTATTCTACCACTCCACCAATTAGAGACTATGTGAATATGTATGTGTATATAATTTAGTGTGTATGTAAGAAAATATGGACGTATGTATGTATGTGTGTGTATGCGTATGCGTGTATGCGTATGCGTGTATGTATGGGTATTGTTTGTGAGCCTTGTATATGGCATTCCAAGTCACCAACCATGTGAAACGGATATATGCTTGCGTCGACAACCTTTAGCGTGGTGTTTGCAGCAGAGCTATCTGATAATGTCCATGCCACTTACTGGTATGCATATCAAGTACAGGGAAGAAGGTCGGCTGTTCGGTCCAGGACGTCTAATGTTGTACACCAATGCGAGTAAAGCCTCCATCTTGGATATCTTACTGCACCCTTAATGCCTGCTCAAGACAAAATATGCGGATCTTCCATGACGGAGTTTTCATCGGCATGTAGTTATTTTGATCAAATAATCCATACCAGGTATGTTGAGGTACTCTTCCATCGTACTCGCAGTAAAGCGTACACCAAGCTAAACATTAGCAAAAATAAAACCAACGTATCCAGACAGTGGATAGCTTCACCTTTCTATTGAAGACCATCGCCAGTAGTCAAAAATATGAGTGAAAATGCAAGTTCTGCTTTAGCGAGTCTGCAAACTGGGGCCAGCAGGGGTTCAGTATCGCCACCAAGGTAAATGCATACCGTACTGTTGTGTTAACCACCCGAAACATGGACAGCATATAGCAGACACCAGCTAGCCACATGAACTCTCTACGTGGAATGCTCAGGATCAGGTGGCAGGACAAAGAACCAAACTCTGACGTTCTTAGAATGTTAAACATGCTGCGCATCAATATGCTTCTGCAGAAAGCCTTTAGAAGATGAACGTGACATGTTCTGTTGTCCACTGAGCGCCTTTATCAGCAACTGCAATATAGTGATCTTAAAAGAGTTAGAACTTCATTAGGAGGACAGAAGTAAATCTGCAGATAATCCTGAAAAGTATTTCTGAATAGCTTTACCATTAATGTTACATCCAGTGAGATATTTGCAAAGAACTGTTCTATGTCCTGCCATAGTATCACACAAGGTGTTCAGATCGCAGAACGAAACTTTATGGACGAGGCTCAGAGGAAGCGTGCCACCAGATAGAAGAGAACGAACGACAACTCCACAACCAACTCTTCCCATGTGTGCCACAGATGCTGTAAAAGCTGCCCAACCACGTTAGTCCTTACAGTCATATGAGAATTCATCTCACAGCAAAAGGCTGATGATGTTGCCATCTGTGCTTATGATGGGCAACTTTTAAAATTATTATTCTTTGTGAGTTGTTTGTAAATATTGTGTTGTCTTTACCTATGATCTAATGCGTGGATATGTGAGTGTTTGTATTTGGGAGTTTATCTATCATAACGTGTTGTATGCATGTAATGGGGTATATGTGTGTATACATAGATGGCATATCCCCTCCGCTGCCTTGCGGGATACTTATTTACTGGAAAGGCTTTGGGAGTAAGACCTAAAGAAAAATCTTCATGCTGTGATATCTCCAGTCGTCTCGATAATGCATTGCCACTGGTCAAATGTAGCTTGGGAGAAGAGAGTGAAGTTTACAAATGCGCAGTTTCTTCCTCACTCATATCCAAATGACAGGGCGAGTCACCCATTTCAGCGGACACAGCAAGAGAGAAGACTGTACACACGGCTGAACAGAGTGTGTGGCGTTCATCACATGTGATTGACGAACATCATAAATGTATTTAGAATCTACGTGTTTTATCCTTCTTCTTTATTGTGTTTCTTCTCATGAACCTCTTTAACCTTTGCTATTTTGGCAGGAGCGATAAGCGGACTGGAAATTTTACATGTTTTTACAGTATTTTGTCAGTTTCAGGTCAGATTAAATTGTGGCTGATGCGCGTGAGAACAAACTATGGTGCAGCATATTGAAATGAGCTGTTGGTTCTGTTTCGTAATCAGTGGAACATTATTGTGACAATAAGTACTGATTACAAGACTGTTGCCATGTTACTGTAAAATGTGTTAGTAAAGAACAGTGGAGGCCAAGCTAAGCTAATGTCGGGACAAAATATAAGAAACAAAAAAAGACGGTTCTCTAAACAGACCCAGGCAAGAGTGACACTAGTATCTACTATAGTGCCACTACTGGCTTGATCTATTTATAAAATCGTTTCTTTTACATATCGTAGATACTGTAGTAGACGATAAAGTGTAGTGACTTGATCATGGTAGTGGGTTGACACATTCTACCCTCACCCTGTTAAATAGATCTTTATTAAGTTAGACCTTCACTGGGTTAGCAATGATAACCCACCCTTCCCATTCGACGAAATATATATATA
Organism: Ariolimax columbianus; assembly: GCA_036924085.1. NCBI lineage: Eukaryota > Metazoa > Mollusca > Gastropoda > Stylommatophora > Arionidae > Ariolimax > Ariolimax columbianus. The sequence goes on along the minus strand of JAVGWX010000019.1, from coordinate 36,532,659 downwards.
TACATATATATAATGGTATACCGTTTCTGGGTTAGCATGAATCCCCCGTTCTAACACAAATAGATTATATTATACCTTCACTGGATTGGCATGGATCCTTGTTCCAACACATATAGGTTATGTTACATCTTCACTGCGTTGTCTTGTATCCTCCGTTCAAACACATATAGATTATGTTATACCTTCACTGCGTTGACATGGATCCCGTCGTTCATACACATATATATTATTTTACACTTTCACTGGGTTGGCATGGATTTTCTGTTCTAACACATATCGAATATGTTTTAGCTTCACAGTGTTTGCACGGATCCTCCGTTCAAACGCATATAGATTATGATATACCTTCACTGTGTTGGCATGGGTCACCCGTTCTAACACATATAGATTAAGTTATCACTTTCCTGGGTTGTCATGGATCCCCCGTTCTAACAAATATATATTATGTTATACCATCACATGGTTGCCCTGAATCCTCTGTTCTAACAAATATATATTATGTTATACCTTTCCTTGGTTGGCATGAATCCTCAGTTGTAACACATATAGATGTTGTTATAACTTCACTAGGTTGGCATGTGTCCCCGGTTCACAGTTTTTAATTGGTGTCTACATCGCCGCCTTCATCAGTTTCTTAATTTTGTTCCGATTCTTCTCTTTGTTCTTCTCACTTTCTTCTCGCACTTTTTCTCTCTCCTGTTACGTTTAATCCTTCTCTTTCGTCTCCTTCCTTTCATCTTTTAAAAAAGATAAAAGAAAATTCTCATCATTTGTTTTATTTTCTTTCTTTTTCTTCTCCATCCTCAGGACTCTTCCACCTCCTGGATCTTCTTCTTTGTCATCTTCTTTCATTCTTTTTCTCCACATTCATTTACTAGTTATCTCCTTCTCATCCTTGGCATCTTCTTCCCCTTTTCTTCTTCTTTCTTCATGCTTTTCTTCTGCGTATTAATTTTCTTCTTTTTCTTCTTCTTGTTATTTTTATTTTTCTTCTTCTTCGTCTTCTTCTTCTTACCTCCCCCCCCCCCCTGCTTTTCAACAACTCATTTACTAGTTATCTCCTACGTCTTTCCTTCATGCTCTTCTTTTCTCTTTCCTCATTAATTTCTTCTTCCTCTTCGTCGTCTTAATTTTCTAGTATTCCCCTTCTTCTCAACCTCTTTTTCTCTTGTTTCTTAATTTGTGTCAATTCTTCTTCTCTATCTTCTTCCTCCTTTCGTCTTCTTCTTCTGTATTCGCGTGTTCGTGTCGTGAGAAAGAAGGTGCAAGTCTTTCTATGTGAACGGATATTACTGGTGAGGTGATAAGCGTTTGTGATTGAATTTACATCCGGGTCGAAGAATGTTGCCCAAAGTTCGGTCCCTTATCCCAGCGTGAGATTTAAAAACAGATTTAGCTATCACCCGCCGACTCTGTCAAATAAAGATTAGAAGAAAAATAAGCGAAACTTTCATCATTTTGAAGTGTGACGATCGACACGAAACAGAGGGAAGAGGGAAATGATATGAACATAACCAGAACGTTTTGAAATGGTTGAATGTGGAGCTCTTTAAACTAGGCTTGTTCTCAGCTGCGGGTCTAAAGATCAACATCAATCATCAATTGAGACAACGGCGGCAAAATTGAGGGAGAGGAACGCGGCGGGGACGATGTTCTTCCTTCTCTGGAGGCGAGAAATGTTGGCTGGATTGAAGTATGCAGATCTGGTTTCAGAGACGCTTGGCCATTCTCGAGATAATTGAGGCGCTGCCAGATAACACAGACAAGGTATGATGACTCAGCGTGGGTCTGTGGCCACAGCACTCCCTCGGAGCGAGTAATCATGTCCACCACACCAGCTTGACCGTAGTCAAAAGAAAACCTACAGCTGGGATCATTCACGTCCTGACCTCTCATATATCATGCGTCAGTAATAGAAGTCTGGGTATCTCACTTAGTTCTACTTATACGGATTGCACACTTGTTCAGTGTCGATGCAACCTTTGATTTTCGTTAACTTTTCCACAACTGACTTTACTATTTAATACCTTTAGCACGCTACATAATTTGTTACGAATACTGAATATCTCGCTTTAGTAGTCGACTTTCAAAATTTGTAATTTTTCTGTTTGTTTGTCAATGAGTATTATTGTGTGTGTGTGTAGAGACACAATTGAATAAAGAACTTGTGGGTGTTATTATGTTTGTTGTGTGTTTGTTAGTTTCTGAGATTCAAAAAGATGAAGTGGAAAATTTATGGAAACCTGGAAAACAAATTTAGACTCGACCGCAAGACCTAGTCGCTCCGTTAGAAAACTCTGGAAACCACAACAACGTATCGATACTGTGTTTACAATATAGACGCAACTGTTAGTTTCCAATTCAAATGTATTTCTTTCATCTAAACAAACAAAATAAAAAGATCTACTCGATAAAGATCTCTCCCAACAACCTACTTAACCTTTGGCAAAAAGTCGGCTTACTCCAATTAAAATTGTTTAAAAGCCATTTGTAATCTAACATACGATACTTTTACCGGTAAAATATCCTGTGTAGATGGTGACGTAATCATCATTTAAAAAAATGACTGTCGGTAGAGTCTCCGTTTAAAAAACAATATTTTTTTTTAAATTACGAATTTGTAGGCCGCGTTTGTCTAAAAAATCTGGACCATGGTATGCAGCAGGTTAAAACCCTTCCAGTACTCATTTGTTGTTAACATGTCTTCCAGTACTGATATTACTGTTAATAAACATCACAATACGCATTTGCTGTTAGCAAACAGTTACAATATTGATTTCCCTGTTAACATACATCCCAATAGCCATGTTAACAACCATTACAATACTCATATTACTGTTACCATATCGTCCAGTACTCATTTCTCTGTTAGCACGAGGCGTGTTCAAATCAAACCGGACCAAACTGCAACAAGTGAGCATACGTACGATGCGCATGATGACGTCACGTTTATGTGTAAACAGCACAAACCAACCGTCACGTTTGCAAAATATCGTTATCCTCCGACTCAAAGTTTCCTCAGTAGACCGTTGGAAACATGGCGGGTGTGATACGGAGTCCGTTAAGAGTTGATCAGCGACCGGTGATTCGGTTTCTAACATTCATCGCAGAATGTAGGCAGTGTATGGTGACAAACGCTTGTCAAAGACAACAGTGAAGAACTGGACAACGATGTTTAAAGATTGACGTGAGTTAACGCAACAATATGCGCATGACCATGTCTCGGAAGATCTTCTGTTAACTCATGTCCTTCTTTAAACATCGTTGTCCAGTTCTTCACTGTTGTCTTCGACAAGCGCGTGTCACCATAAACTGCCTTCATTCTGGGATCAATGTCATCTGATCGACATCCTTCAGCTATTACCTGCTAGCTGATCAACTCTGATTATCACAACCTCCATGTTTTCAACAGTCTGCTGAGGAAACTATAAGTGGGAGGACAATGAAATTTTCCACACTTGAAGGTTAGTATGTGCTGTTTAAATCATAAGTGACGTCATCATGCGCATCGTACGTATGTTCATTTGTTGCAGTTTGATCCGGTTTCATTTAAACACGCCTCGTAGTTAATAAATCATACCAGTTCTCGACATGTATAAGGAATGAAAGCCACATAGTCCTGCTTACAGATGCTCTGGCCGTAGTCACAGCACTAAAAAGCCAGAAAAATACTGAACTTAATGATTTAAGAGCAGTACTCTGTCAACTATGCCAGCAGGCCGCACCAAAAAGGGTAGTGGTGCAGTGGGTTCCATCTCACTGCAACATCCAAGGCAACGAGGAGGCAGACAGACTGGCAAAAGAAGGTGCAAAACTACCACAACCAGATACTAGTATGACATACGAAGAGTCAAAACGGCTTATTAGAGCTAGATGCATGACCAAATGGGAAACCGAACATACTGGCTACACCAAAAACCATGCCTATTACCAGTTGAACAGAAGAGAGCAGGTCGTAGTCTTCAGACTTTGCACTGGCCACAATAGACTGAGGTACCACCTATTCAACAAATTGAAGATAGGTGGCAACGACGAATGCCCGCGTGGTACCGGGAAAATGACCGCTGAGCATTTGCTGCAAAACTGCCCGACATACGAGGATCAGAGAAAGCAGGTGTGGCCATCACCAGTGGCAACACAAGACAAGCTCTATGGCAGTGTCGACAGCCTCAGGATGACGGCTTCTTTTTTCGAAAAAATAAATGTTACTGTCTGACTGCGTACGATGAAGAAGACGAAGAAGATACCAGTTCTCATTTTACGAGGTGCGTTCAAATCAAACCGGGGCTTTTTGTTCAAGTTCTAGCTGAATGGATTATAGCGTGCTGAAACTACGATTATTAGTTAGGGGCACTTGTGTTCTATTACTGCTAGGTGGCCCATTTGCCATATGCCAGTCACGGCACAGATAAATAAAAATGACGTTCAACGCTGGTAGTGCTTGCATGGAACAGCCTGTTGTGCTGAAGTATCTTGTAAAAGAAGACGTGAAACCTGCATAAATGTACATACGACTTCAGTCAAAATACAGTGATGAGACGCTCAGCCGCAGTAAAACATGTGAATGGTGTAAACGTTTTAGAGATGGCCGTACATCCGTGAGTGATGATTCCGGCCGTGGTGGCTCTCAACCCACCACCGTCATTCCTGTGAATTTCCAGTTTGTGGAACGCCTTTCCATAAAAATATCAACGCATAAATTATCGGGAAAGTGCTCAAGAGGCAAGTCTTTATTTGGGTACGGTGATAATTCAAGCCAGTACTGTATTGATAGAACGTTTTGACATGGAAAGGCATGACTTTCTAATTGCTTCATTGCATATGACGAAATCTGGACGCACCATTATACTTCTAAATCGAAACGAGCATAAAACAGTGGAATATTATGGTAATCACCACTGCTCCCCCTAAAAAAAAAGAATGTTCGGACAATTGTGTCCGCAGGTAAATTGATGGCGAGTGTTTTCTGTAACACGCTTGTCGTTAATCATATTGATTTTCTACCCCGTGGTGCCTCTATCAGCAGTGAATAGTACATACGAATTTTGAGCGATGTGCATAACCGTCTGCGGAACAAAAAAACGGCCTGGTTTGATCACAAAGGGCGTCCTGCTGCTGCAAGATAACCCTCGACCTCACCGCACTAAGTGCCACCTGTAACAACTTGGCTGAGAGGTATTGCCACATCCACCTTACAGCCCAGACCCTGCTCGAAGCGATTTTCACATGTTTTTTCCCCTCAAACAATGTCCGTAAGGTCAGCATTTTAGCACTGATGACGAAGTGAAACAGTCTGTCCTGATGGTTCAGACGTAATGACGCATGTGTCTACGCTGAAGCTTTTCAAGCATTATCTAAATGCTGTCATAAATGCATTAACGTTGCAGGAGATTATATCGAAAGATAAATGTTATTTTGATTACTTGAAAAACATTATTTGTTTTCTTACAAAAAAAAGTCTTGGATTTACTTGAACGTCCCTCGTCCTGGTAATATAGCTTCCAAAACTCATTTTATTGTTAAAAAAACCTTCAAAAACGCATTTAACTTTTAACCCTAAACAGTTAGTTAAGACAAGAACAGTAATTTGAGGTGTTTCAAAGTTAACACAAACAAGTCATTAACACTGAAATTATTTTTTTTAAATTTAAAGACGCATCTTTTGTATATAAATCACATTTAGATAAATAACAAGATATGGTTGATATGTATCATGTGAAATCAGATGATGATATGATGTGAGCTGGCAGCTATTGACAGACCAATGCCTCCCTGAGAAAAGCACACGTCCTCCTCAATTGTTGTAGTGCTGTGTATAGTGTGTTGTGTATGGTGGGATGTTGTGGTAGCAGTAGTTTCCAAAGATCGGTCAGCCTTCGGCACCAAAGCCAGGAAGTGCTCGGCTGACTCCTCGTGGTCGTGGCAGAATATGCAGTTTGGTTCACGTAGTGGGTCTAATCTATTCAGATGTTTGTTGAGAGGGGCTTGGCCTGTTCTCAGCTTAAAGATCAAACTCTGGTCTCTTCATTTCAGTTTCTTGGCTGTGTCCTGGGCATCTGGTTTTGCTTGGTATTTGAAATATACTCGGCCTGTCTGGGATGTGGCCCACTGATCTATCCACTCCTGTCTATGGTTATTTATCCGAATTTGCTAGCAGGTTTGTAGTATGATGCTAGATAGTGGTTGAGGTAACATTGCCCCGCTTCTGGCCAGCGCATCAGCCTTCTCCTTTCCTGGGACTCCGACTTGGCCAGGTATCCAATGGAGCAATACTTCTGCTCCATAAGAGGCGGACAATTGGTCAATTAATTTGTAGATGTTATTACCATCTGGAGACATTCTGTTTTCCAAGGCTTGGAGCGCAGACTTTGAGAATGTTTAGTGCAGCTTTCACAATCTGAGATTACTCGGCACAAAGCTTTTTCTATTGCTATTATTTCTGCTTCGTAATTGGAACATGTCTCTCTACAAGGACCATAGATGTAAGGGTGGTCTTCTTGGTGCAGGTTATGGTATTTAATTACAGTGCCATATCTTTAGTTGATGGTAGCCCCGGTGGCAGATTCATATGTGTATACTTGGATATTTTGTGGATATGTGTTTATTGTTTCCAAAGCAATGGTTTTCAACAAAGAGTGATTTCAGATAAATTGGACTGTAAGGTGTGCTACTCTAGTTGACTACAATGGACAATAAGGAGTGTAAAGGGTTAACAAACCTTCCAGTACTCATGGTACTATTATTAAACCTTGCAGTACTCATATTACTAAAAATAATGCTACCAGTACTCATGTTGCTATCATTAAACCTTCCAGTACTCATGTTACTATCATTAAGCCCTCAAGTACTCAAGTTACTACAACTAAACATACAGTACTCATGTTGCTACTATTAAACCTTCCAGTACTCATTTTACTATTATTAAATCTACAGTACTCATGTCACTATTATTAAACCTACAGTACTCATGTTACTATTATTAAACCTGCCAGTACTCATGTTACTACAATTAAACCTTCAAGTACTCGTGTTACTATTATTAAACCTGCCAGTACTCATGTTACTGCAATTAAACCTACAGTACTCATGTTTCTATTATTAAGCCTTCCAGTACTCAAGTTACTATTATTAAACCTGCCAGTACTCATGTTACTACAAATAAACCTACAGTACTCGTGTTACTATTATTAAACCTTCCAGTAATCATGTTACTATTTGCTATAGTTGTTGTTGCCGTTGTTGTGGTTGTCATTGTTGTATTTGCTGTTGTTGTTGTTGTTGTTCTGGTTGTAGTTCTTGCTGTAGCAGCTGAAGTTGTTGTAGCAGTCGTTGATTTTGCCGGTGATGTTGTTTATTTTGTTTTTGTTATAGTTGTCGGTGTTGTTATTATATCTGCTGTTGTTGCTACTATCGTTAGAGGTAGTTGTAGCTGTCATTGTTGCATTTGTCGTTGCTGTAGTTACCGCTGGTGTAGTTGTTGTCGCTGTTGCAGTTGTCACTGAAGTACTTGCTGTTGTAGTTGTTGTCGTTGTTGCAGTTGTCACTGCTGTACTTGCGGTTGTAGATGTTGTTGTCGTTGTTGTAGTTGTCGCTGCTGTACTTGCTGTTGTAGATGTTGTTGTCGTTGTTGTAGTTGTCGCTGCTGTACTTGCTGTTATAGATGTTGTTGTCGTTGTTGTAGTTGTCGCTGCTGTACTTGCTGTTATAGATGTTGTTGTCGTTGTTGCAGTTGTCGCTGCTGTACTTGCTGATGCAGATGTTTTGGAACTTATCAATGCAGTACGTGCTGTTGTAGATGTTGTTGTCGTTGTTGCAGTTGTCGCTGCTGTACTTGCTGTTATAGATGGTGTCGTCGTTGTTGCAGTTGTTGCTGCTGTACTTGCTGTTATAGATGTTGTTGTCGTTGTTGTAGTTGTCGCTGCTGTACTTGCTGTTGTAGATGTTGTTGTCGTTGTTGCAGTTGTCACTGGTGTACTTGCTGTTGTAGATGTTGTTGTATTTCTCAATGTTGTACTTGCTGTTGTAGATGTTGTTGTCGTTGGTACAGTTCTCATTGCTGTAGCATCTGGTTCCTGCTGTTTTTTTCCCAATCCCTGTAAATGTGGATGCCTCACTGCACACGTCCCCATGAGACATTGTTTCTAGAGTTGTACTTCGAACACAAATGGCAACCGCTCACTTAACCAATGTGAATGATGAATTGTGTTGAGCCCAAAGTTGGTGAGCCTTCTACCCTAGATGATTTTAACTGATATCTAGGATTAGTCGTGCTACATGTACTCGTATGTGATTTGAGAGCCATTATTTTATTGTGTCTGTTATAGATATGATAAATCACTCTTTCCGTCTATTGTTCTTTCATGTCTCTCTCTCTCCCCCTCTCTCTCTTTCTCTCTGTGTCCGTCACTCACTCCCTCTTCCCTCTTCCCGTTTCTCTATCCTTAGAAACACGACCATCTGTAGCCGAGTCTGATAATACTCCTTCTACAACTTCACACGATCTCCTTCTCCTCCTCCTCTTCTTCCTCCTCCTGTTTTGATCAATTTCTCCAGCCCTGGAAGTACGTGCTGATTAATCGGGCATATTATTCACCATTGATTGACATTCGTAAACAGAACATTGATCAATCATATCTCAGAGTCGCTGCCCTCACATTAGAGGATTCCTCATAAATCTAGCCTAGATGAGTCCCCGACACGTGCCGAGAAGATGTTTCTGAAAAGGAAAAAGAAAAGCATCTTCTTTTCTTAATTGAAGATTTTCTCGAAGAATTTCTTGACAATAGAAATAGATATTTCATTATCTTACGATTTTCTCACAAATGTATGTGAGTGTAGATTATATATATTAGCAATGACAATACAGGGCATTTACGACCTGAGAAAAGTATTGTAGATTATACCAGTAAGCAAATTAAAGTCAAAGATTTGAGAACATGTGTTTTTCCTGTGGCGGCCTACAACTGTGAAACATGGACAGTTACCAAAACCACAAGGAAAAATGCGAGTCTTTCGAGACGAAATGTTTTTGAAAGGTCCTCATATTTAAAAAAAAAAGAAGGTATGCAGAAATAAATTTGACAAAGTTGGGCAAAGTGGAGAACTGGTTTGTAAATTCCATCATGAAGAGAAAATTGAAATACTTTGGTTACATCAAAGGACACAGCGGTCTTGACAGAACATTGATGAAAGGTATGGTGCCGGGAAAAAGAGGCGAAGGTAGACCAATAAGGCGCTCCACGGTGTCTATGAATACGTGGGTATAACCCCGCAGCAGGCTGAAGATTTGACAAGAGATTGAGTTGCTTTCATATGGGCTGTGATGGGAGCGACGTTTTGCGAATGGTGTGCTACATGCTGATATATAGTAGTCATGTATGTGTTGCCGTAGTGTTAGCGTGTTATACATGCATACAAAGGGATCACGAAACGATTGTCGAGTTTAACACAATATTGAGAGAAAGCACCAACCACCAGTTAGTTTCAACGATCACATGGACAAAATACGGTGGACATATATCTAGAATGTTTAGAATGATCAACAATTGACTCCCATTACAGGCAATTATGTGAGCTCCAGATGGCAGTAGAAAGATAGGAAGGTCACAAGAGACTTTTTACAGAACGATCATCCGAGAGTGCTCAACTGACGGCCTAAGAGCGTATAAGAAATAAGGAAAGCAGCGTCACACAGTTCAAACTGGAGAGCAATTATGTGTTCCTTATTCGCCGTGTTTGACGTTAATATAACATATATCTGATTGTTGAGCTTATTGTATTGCAAGTCCTATTAGATGTCTCCCAATGACAATATAGATAAGTTGCGATAGCAAGCCCAGGTGTCACTGAAAAAGGCTAAAGCAACGCTGGGCATGAAAGGAAACAATACACATAAGAACAAAGGAAGTGATAGTCATTCTATTTAAAGATGAAGTTGAGAAATAAATTGGAGTACTGTGTTCAGGTGGGGAGTCTTTAACTTGGAATGGCTATAGACATGATAGAAAGGATAAAAGAAAGAGCTACTAAACTAATAGTGGGATTCCAGAATTATAGCTATGAGGAAAGATCACAATAAATAGGTTTACAGTGCCTAGAACAGACGAATTCGAGGTATGATGGTTTTACTGGCTCCATCCAGATGCAGCACTACTCTCTCTACCCACTTCCTATGTTTACCTGGAAATGGCTGCTCCTTGAGTCGTGTACTAATGAAAATGCTGGAAAGTGATTGTCATAGAGTTCCTGTATATCTACAAGAGAACATTTTGTGTAGAGAAAATTCTAGGAAGATTGACGGCAAAACGATTGTTGACTAGGTTTCAGAGGCCTACAGCGGTCAATCAGCCTAGAAACTATCCAGTGTTAGCATGACTGCGCAGGGCTGACATAATAATCGCCCGCTGGCTACTTTGACACGAAACTACATGTCTGGAATGTAGGAACTAGTTGCCTATATACTCTGCAGAGTCTTCTGGGGGTTGCTGTGAGGTCAGGCACTGCCCTCCCAAGGTGATGACCAGAAACAGTGGGTGGTTTAATCCTGCACGTCTTAAAGCGACACGTGATCCTAGAGTGCCTGCATCCTGAGTTGCTTCCAGTCGTTTTGACATGTCTTACCACTTGCTCAATGTAGTTTGGGACCAGAGAATGAGGTCGACGACCAGCTAATGTTCTTCCTCACTTTAATCCAAATACAGCGAAAGTTACATCATCAAGAGAAGCCCGTCTGTTGATGTCACCATCATCGCTTGCGATGGTCAACTAACAAACCATACAAAGAGCAAACTTTCAATAATTCTTCCAGAACTTCAAGGTTTCCCTGGATCACCCTAACAAAAATAACAAGCTCACTAATGTCTGTGATGTATATACTTTCATGAATCGCCAGTGATAAAGCAAGGACAATCTTCAATCAAAGATGACAAGTTCTCAGGCAAATACAAACAAATATCTTCTGATTTCCTAGTTACGTTTTGTTTTGAAAGAGGTTCAGATCAATATTGTTGTAATACCCTTTCTTTATTGAACGATTCTGTTATTTAAACTGCACTTTTTTTTACTAAATCCATAAATAAACGGCAGTTTTGCTTTTGCAAGCTCATAACTAATCACATAGGACGTCATGAACGATAGTTCTTAAATCTTATTTACGTTACTGAATGTACTTTTTTTTTTGCTGATTCAGTTTGTCTTCAGTTGTTCGTTCAATCACAAGTTTTTCGCGACTCGGTGTTTATGTGTGTCGTAGTTTTTCAGTTTATTTGAGTTCTAGTGCCGTTTCATGTTATATTCATTCATTACGGCTAACACGTGTACACGAGTGCTCCGTCTGCTGGGGTCTGTGTGTATGCCAAATGTAGGAATAGCACTACTGCTTCATAGAGAGCCTGTCGTAAGAGGCGACTAACTGTGACATGGCATTACCGGCCATGGCTAGGTGGTTTGTTCAGAGCAGCATAGATGGCGCTTAACAGGTTGCGTGTCTACCTTGCTCTTGTGTGAGTTTATTTAGATGGACTCGCACCTCGGTTAACCACCCTCCGTAACCGCTTGTCCCAATGCAGCGGAGTATTAAGCTGCTCGAGCCTAGCCCGCCTAGCAGGAAGCTCTTCTCCCGGCTACATCCAGCTCAAACCAGAAGCTTATGCACACGTAGAAGTACATGTCGACTAAGAACTAAGAGCTTGGACACAAACTAACCACTGAGCTTAATTGTAATTTATTATTCTTGATTCTAGGAACGAACATCATCACACAGAGGTCATTCCCATAAGTGTTCTGTTCTCCGTCCAAGCAGCCAGCCAGGCGTATATCTACTCAGAGTCCCAGTCATGTGTTGATTTCGTGTTCTACGGATCTTTCCAGACAGGACACACTTTCTCCCCTGTCCCTTAGTCACTCTTAAATCTATCATCCTCTGCATATATGCATTTTTGCGACCCTCTGTCACTTCATCATTCTGTAGACTGTCCATGACTGCCCTTATCAACTCAACCCTGTCTCTCGTCACCACCGCGTCCTTCACTACAGCTCGTCCTACCACTGCATCAGCTCTTTCGTTGCCACAGACGCCTGCATGTTCCGGGCAGTAGATCCATGTGACACCTTGTATAGATGCTCAGAAGACAGGCCTACTCGCTTCTAAGCATGTACCTTTCTACCGCACAGAGCCTGCCATGCGATTCTGACAGTATCACTGGCTTAATATTGTCCTTATCAAGAATGAACACATAATTGAATTATGGTTTCTATGCGCCATTTTCACTGAAAAAATGTGTACATCTCCAAACACATATACTGTCACGTGCGCAGCTGAAAGACCAGGGGTACCACAGACGACGAAATGGTGAACACACTTCCTCGGTCTGTCTACCTCCATTACTTCCTAATAAAATCTACCTCCCACTCTCTGCACTCTCTCCTTATAAAAAGCTACTTCCCACTCCCTCCACTACCTCCTGATTAAATCTACCTCCCACTCCCTCCAGTCACTCCTTATAAAAATGTACCTACCACCCCTTCCACTCTTTCCTCCTACCCTCCCCTTACATTCCCTCTTGATAAAAATCTGCACTCCCTCTTTATCAAAATGTGCCTCCTGCAAACCTACACTCCATCCTTATAAAATCTACCTCCCACTCCCTCCACTACCTCCTAATAAAATCTACCTCCCACTCCCTCCACTACCTCCTTATAAAAATGTACATACCACCCCTTCCACTCCTGCCTCCCAACCCCTCCCCCCCCCCACCCCCACCTTTACATTCCCTCCTGATAAAAATGTACCTCCCTACCACCTCCACTCCACTTCCTCCTTATAAAAATCGCCCTCCCTCCACCTCTACTTCCTCCTTTTGATAATGTACTTCCCACTCACCCTCACTCCCTCCTTATAAAAATCTCCCTCCCACCCACCTCCATTCCCTCTTTAGAAAAATGTACCTCCAACCACCCTCCCCCTACATTCTTTTCTGATAAAAATGTACCTCCCTACCACCTCTACTCCACTCCCTCCTTATAAAAATACCTCGATTCTACTACCACCACTCCCGCCTTATAAAAGCATACCCCACCCTCCCTCCTTATAAAAATATACCTCCCTTCCCCAACCCCTACCTCCTTATAAAAACATACCTCTCCTCCACCCCTCGCCCCACCCACTCCCTCCTTATAAAAACAACCCTACCACCACCACGCCCCCCCCCCAGCTCCATGGCAACCTTTCCTTCTCCTCCCTCACACCGGTGCCAAAGACAAAGCTACATTACCCTTCTCATCTCCGAGACTTGCCGACCGTAGACAAAGATAAGTCATGCCCGCAGTTTCCATGACAAAAGTCGCCGACGGTCAGTCGACACAAGTCAACTTGCACGATCAGGTTTCTAACCGAATCATTTACATTTGGTCGGCAGTAAATAGCAAGTCAAATATTGTTTTTTGGTGTGGCAGTGGTGGTGGTGGTTGTGATGGTAGTGAGGGGAGAGATGAGTGGGGAGGGGTATGGAGGGGTGTATGTTAATTGTTGTACCTTTCGGTTTGTTTTGTTTTGTTATACTTGCAATTGTGTTTTATTTGTAAATGATTTCATTAGCTCGGGAGTAGGAGTATATAGTGATTTTTAATCACCCTCGTCGATCGATCAAAATATTATTTACGAGTTTGTTCTATCCCATGTACTGTAGGTAGGTCACCGTCTGTTCTAGCCCATGTACTGTAGGTAGGTCACCGTCTGTTCTAGCCCATCTAATGTAAGTAGGTCACGTCTGTTCTAGCCCATGTACTGTAGGTAGGCCACGTCTGTTCTAGCCCATGTACTGTAAGTAGGTCACGTCTGTTCTAGCCCATGTACTGTAGGTAGGTCACAGTCTATTCTAGCCCATGTACTGTAGGTAGATAACCGTCTGTTCTAGCCCATCTATGTTGGTCACCGTCTGTCCTAGCCCATGTACTGTAGGTAGGTCACGTCTGTTCTAGCCCATGTACTGTAGGTAGGTCACCGTCTGTTCTAGCCCATATACTGTAGGTAGATAACCGTCTGTTCTAGCCCACATACTCTATGTTAGTCACCTATCCGCTAGTTCAGTGATCTTCAACCTTTGTATACCTGTCGCCCACTTTTATAACTTTTGTGACGGTCAATTGTCTGCACCGTCCTCCTAACATCTAAATTGAACAAAATGCCTTAATCGTTCACTGATTCTCTCTATCGTGTCCTTTGCAGAACATGGCTCACATCACAACCCGTTTGAAAGAAACTCGATCTCTTGCCAAATCTCCAGAGTCGTGCCCATGCATTTCTTAACATCGTGGTGTCACCCCCCCCCCCCCCATTCTCCTCCTCCTTCTTGATCTGCCTCTGTATCTCTTGCCTGGTGTGATATATCCCATTACTGTGTCTTTTGATGTGAACAAAGTATTTCAATGTTCTGGTAATGATGACGATTATGAACCAGATCTCCTCTTTGGCGAACTCATGTCGAATGTCTGCATTATTCTTCTTTTTTCGGTCTACGGTATCCTTTCTATAGCATTTCGACCCAAAGGACTTGAGGTTTTGGTAAATGTCCATGTTTCACAGCCGTATGCTGTCACGGAAAAAAACGCAGGTTCTCTAAATTTGCACTTTTGTTGGTTTCCTGGTATTCTGACATAGTTTTCTCAGATTGTGTTTCATACCGAATATTGTTACTCAGCTACTGCCCACCTGCAAGCTAAAATCGCTTCTTCCAATTTTTAAACAGGGAAAGGACAACACCAAGCCAGGCATCTACATATCTGTTAGACTACTCAACTGGTCATACAGTGGATCCCATCCCACAGCAATATTGAAGGCAATGAAGCTGCAGACAAACTAGCAAAGAGTGGAGAAGCATCCCCACAAACAGACCAGAGTATCACTTATAATGAGGCCAAGACCATAATTAAAGCCAACTTCATGGACTGATCAAAACCCCGACTTCCGAAAAGAAGACAGCTACTTTAACTTAACTAGAGAAGAGCAAGTCATCATCTTCAGACTGGGAAAAACAGACTCATGGATCCTCTTTACTACATAATTAGGATTGGGACAGATGACAGGTGCCCATGTGGGGAGCATATCATGGCCGTGGAACACATCCTGCAAAGCTGCACGCTCACGCAGGAAAACAGAAAAAAAATACTGACCTCATAAGACAGATATGATTCAAAAGCTGTGTGGAGATGAAACAGCCTTACAAACAACGGTGTCCTTTGTAAGAGAAACCGGAACCTTGATCTGATGATGAACAAAGAAGAGGAAGAGGAAGACTACTCAACTATATGGGAAAACTATAATGGAACGAAACATTAAATCTATATTCACCTGGCATATGTAATTCACAAACGCACTTGTCCTACAATATGCAGGGTTCTGTCAAAATAGATTTGCCAAAGATCAGGCGACATAGATCTCGCAGAAGATACACAGTACATATCAAACAGGAAAAACAATCGCTACCTTGACAGGGCTGCATTCTTTCAACATACCTCTTCAACATATATGCGGAAAACATTATCAGAAATGTAAAGGCAGAGCCAATTTCTGCAGAATTCGATCTTTACACAATAGGAGGAAAGTAGATACCGGAAATACGATATGCCGACGACACAGTTTTGTTGTCGAATAGCGCCAAGGGCCTAGAACAAATAATTACATCAGTCCAGAAACATAGTCAAGCCCAGAATCTCTACCTGAATACAAAGAAAACAAAGATTATGACAACTGATAAGACAAAACTCCAACCTAAAATCGAGGTAGCTGGTGAAGAGATTGACAATGTTGCACATTTTGAATATATGGGATCAATACTAAACAACAATGGAGACTACTAGAAAGTAAGAAGACGACTGGATATGGCATTGCAGAAGATAAGGAGTGTGTAGAACCTACGGCATAATAGAAACAGAGAACTAAAACTAAAGATCCTAAGAACTTGCATTTTTTCCTGTAGAAACCTATAGATGTGAAACATGGACGATTATAAAAACAATAAGAGCAAAGATCGGTGCTTTTGCAACACAGTGATACAGAAGAGTCCTGAAAATCCCGTGGACAAGGAAAAAAACAAATCCATCCGGCAAGACCTGAATGTAGAGTAGATTTGACTCATAAATAACGTAATGACCCGAAAACTGAGGTTTTTTGGACACGTCAAACGACACAACGGACTGGATAGAGTGGTTATGGAGGGCATGGTCACTGGAAAGAGCAGTAGATGCCGACCAAGAAGACCATGAACTCAGGATATCAATGAGACGTTGGATTTGACCTTGGGGCAAGCCAGAAGGCTGGCGAAATATAGAGTTTCCTATAGACAGGCTGTCATGAGAGCGACGTTCTGCAAAGGACATGCTACATGATGATGATGATGATAATGATGATGTCTGGATATATTCGTTTTAAGTGTTTGATTAAATATGGACGAACTGACTAAAACTAAAACTATCGCAAATGGGTGTACCCAATAAAATATACAAATGAAAAAGTGGTTACTTGGAAAACGGGACAGCAAAAGTGAAACTTCAAGGGCACCTCAGTAGTGAGATGGAATTGGAACACGGAGTTCCACAAAGTGGAGTACTCTCACACATGCTGTTCCTAATATATAGCAATGCTATCATCCAAGACATCCTTTATAGAGTACACTATAGCAGATGACTTGATGTTGTAGACACCAGAAGAGTCGAGACATGTAGCTAGAAACAAAATGCAAGAGGACTAAAATAGAGATATAGACAAAGAAATGGTAAGCCAGCATAACGAAACCATAAACACTTACATAATATTCTCCCAAACCACAAAAAGGTATCCAAACATTAAAAGTTCAGTTATACAAACCCCCAAACCCTCACCTCACCATTATGTCCAAATAATCTAGAATTAATAATTGACTCATGGCGGACATTGAAAAACCAGACACAAAAAGCACCCAACAAAGCTAAGAACAGAAAGATTATAATCATGAAGGTATTAGGCTCAGCATGGAGAGCTGACGCAAGAACACTTTAAAAAAAGTGTACACATGTTATATACGACCAATGCTAGAATAATGGATAGCATAATGATTCACAACAACAACAAATATATGCAAACAAAAGCCTAGGTATGCGTGCCATCACTGGAGCTAACAACGTCAATAAGTGAAGTGAAGAATATCTCAAAATCGATATTATAAAGTCGTGAAGAGACTCAAAGACACTCCAACAGGGGGAGAATTTCAAATGAATGCCAGATCATCCAATATACAAGATAAATCGCATGGGAAGAGTGATATTAAATAGAAATTACTTCATATCAAAACAAGAAATCTGCCAAGAGCAGACTCAATCATAAGCCAGGCAGCCTAAAAGAAACATCAAAAATTCCATCACAGAAATAAAGCAAAACTATCTTCTATGGTTTAAACCATATATAGAATAGAAAAGAAGAAAACACATCCAGATTTAGAAAGAAAAATTGAAAAGAGAGACTATCTCAAGAGAGTATACCCGCCAAAAACATGGATACACATAAGAAACAGATGGCTCAGCTAACAAAGTAGCTTACAATTGAGGTGGGGGAGTCTATTGTTAGGGCCTACTGCGTCTTAACAGACGGTCAGAATGGTTTGTTGTAGAGATGCAGTAGCTGCTTCTGTCATGGAGGGACATCGACTTTCGTAGCCGATTCTCGATTTACAGGGACAACAGCAGTGTCATGAGTCACTTTGTGCATATCAATTCCAGAACACTGGGTCCCAACGTTCCAAGTTTTAAGATGCATTTTCGCCTTTCGAATTATGTTCGATCTGTACACAAAGGTCAGGTGTCCTTCCCCACTGTATAATGATCTAGCTTGCCTGGCAGCCGTTTAACAGCCGATATGGAGGAAGTGCCTCATTATTACATACATGAGGGTCTATTACATACATGGGAGTCTATGATATACATGGGAGTCTATTACATATATGAGAGTCTATTACATATATGGGAGTCTATTACATACATGAGAGTTTATTACATAAATGGGAGTCTATTACATACATGGGAGTCTATGACATACATGGGAGTCTATGACATACATCGGAGTCTATTACATAAAAGATAATGGAGTAGAAAATACCGCTAGTACTAACAGAGCGAACATTCTTCAATGAGAAAAAAAACATGAAAGAAACTAGTGAAAGTTGATTAAGGTTGAGCTCAATCAAAATTTAAAAATGGGTTTGGTCAGATACCGCACCGAGACGAGAACACAAACAAAACCTACGTTACGACCAATAGGCCTTCACCAGGGACAACAACACTGAATTAACAAATCAACATATAAGAAAAAATGGTCAACTCATCTGTTTCTGGTAGTAGATGCTACCTGTCATAGCGAACGGCTGTGCCAAGCGTTCGATTGAAACTGAGTCAGAGCGGTCAAACACCAGGTGGCGGAATATGCCTGATAAGCCAATGGTGGCCAGATAGTGGTCCAGATAGGAGAACAACGAGAAGGCAATGTAAGCTGGGAGGGCGTAATATTGATATAGGAGAGGGGGGAAGAGAACTGATGGAAGCATGGGGGCGGGGGGGGGGCAAAGGAAGATAAATAGATGGGGGCCAGTGTGAGGGTTTAAGAAAAAGTATGGACGATATTGATACCATGTGGTTGGAGACAGCCCATCCTCGAGATAAGTCTGTTCTCAAGATCGAATCGATGACGATCGTCAGAGAAGCACGAAACTAGACCAGTGACACTGACGTCAGCCACACCCTGGTGCTCAGGACTATTGAAGTGGCTGGCAATAGGGGAACCAGTGCGGTTGCGGATGTCGTTAAGGTATTGGCGGAAACGCTCCCGTAGTTCCATACCAGTTTCCCCAATGTAAGTCATACCACACTGGCGGCAGATGATGGAATAGATGAGGTTACGAGATTTGCATGTGAACCCCTCTTTGATGGAGAATTCAGCCTTAGGGAAGGTGATGGAGGGAGAAAGGATGACATGAGGGCAGGTAACACAGCCACGTGAATTTTTGCACGGCCTGGTGCCTGGGAGGCTATGAGGGCTGGTGTGTAGGCGACTACTGACCAGCAAGTCCCTCAGGTTCCTGTCACGTTTGTAGGCGACAAGGGGAGGATCGGGAAAAGCTTTGCGAGTGGCAGGATCAGAGTGAAGGATAGGGAGATGGCGGAATAGGATATCCCGGACAGAGACGCAGTGAGGGTGATAGGTGAGGACGAGTTTCACACGGTCAGAGGGAGAACGGCGAGTGGGAATGAGGGAGTCTTGGCGGGAGATAAGAAGAACCCGCTGAAGGGCGGAGGAGAGAGAGGTCTCAGGGTAGAGTCGCTCGCGGAAGAAGTCAAGCATCTCGTGGGCCCTGAGAAGGAAGTCGTCATCATCCTGACATAGGCGTTGGAGGCGGAGGAGTTGGGAGAAAGGAAGCGAATCGCGGCAGGATTGGGGATTTTCAATAACTTCCGCTCGAAAGTGCAGTCACTGATAACTTGTGCCGAGCTTGTAATTCGAGATGAAAATGTCCACCAAGAAAATCCAGTGTTCCTGACTAACACCTCCTTAGGATTAGCAGCTCTGAAACAGATAGAGATCTCGAGAAATGCTACAACTCCCTGACACAGCTCTCAGCAAGCCATCCAAGGTTGGTCATTCGGCGGAATCTCTTTTACTGCGATATCGAACACAATGAAGATGCAGACTAGCAAAGTGTCGAATAGCATTACCACAAATAGATCTGAGCATTACCTATAATGACGCTAATGCCATATATAAACTCAAGTTCAGATGAAAATTGGGTGATCAAAGCCACACTTCGGAAAATAAAACTGCTTCTAATTGGCAAATAGAAAAGATCAAGTCACAATCTTCGGAAAAAACAGGCTCAAGGGTCATCTTTACAACAAAATGAGGATTGGGGCAGATTATAGACGTCCATGTGAGGAGCCTCCAAAGGCGGTGGAACGCATCAAACAGAGCACAATACTGTCCTCGCGATACAGAAATGAAACAAAAGCTGTAAGATAATAAAACAGCCTTACAAACAATGGTATCGTTTGAAAAAGAAATCGTGACCTTGATCTGAGGATGAATGATGATGATGATGAAGAAGAAGAAGAAGAAGAAGAAGAAGAAGAAGAAGAAGAAGAAGAAGAAGAAGACGAAATAATACAGCAGCCAGAGTATGCAGTTTGCGAGATGTATCCTACAATTACCGCATTAAAATGATTTGAATACAAATGGTAACATTGACGACTTCCTTCAGCCACCCATCATACGTTTGATCTGAGCTAACTTATTTATTACGTTATTACGTCGTGTTAAAAGGTTTATGTGCAACCCATTACCAGAGTGCGTCTTACTTCATGTCCATGCTGGTTATTTGATGTACATGCTCAACGAATGCTAAAAATTGACACTTCTTCTTTGTTTACTGCAGCTATATCAGAATATTGGTGAATATAAAGCAAGACTAATTTGATTATTATACGTCTCCTCTAACTTAATTAATACAATGATTTGTTTTTATTTAGGATTGTTTATTCCGGTGGGGCTAACATAAACAAGGGCAAACAAAGTCTGGGGCGATACAGTGATTCTGCATTGCTGAAAAGGTAGCAGATCGATGCAGGATTTGGTGTACTTATCATAAAACTGGACGCTTGCCCAGCTTGAGTGATAGCAGGCAGGACAACTAGGTGTGAACATTACTCGCTCAAGGTCATACAGCTGATGAACTAGCATATGAATTTAGCTAACATATGAAATTAGCTAACATATGAAATTGGCTAACATATGAAATTAGTTAACGTATGAAATTAACTGGCACATAAAATGTTACGAAATTATAAATTGCTCATTTCGCCTCATACGTTATCAGTCCATTTTAACGCTGAAAGTACCGACGACCTTTTCATCTTCTTCTTCGATTAACTGATTCTATGCTTCTAGTCCGGCGAGGTGCACAAACGATACTATGCGTTTCGTGTCTTCGCCGGTCCCCCCAGCATTGTTGCTCTCCCGGTCCAGACTGCCTATCTTTGGTGTTTATAAGTTGGGCAGTCCTGTAGGATATGTTCGGGTGTTTGTTTGGGTGCTCCACAATCGCACGTTGCGGTGTCTCTGAGACCCATTCTGTTGAGGTGTTCCTTTAGTCTGCAATGTTCCGTTCTGAGTGACGATCGTTAATCTGTTCATCTCTGCCAAATTTGTATGTTATCATTTTCTGGCTTGTATTCTTTGTGCCCGTCCCTCCATTCCGTTGTCATTGAACATTTCATGAGTGTCTCTGCTTCTTTATTGCGATGTGCATGGCGAGACTGTCTGTCGCTACTTCCGGCTTTCTTCTTCATCTGCTTTCTTGTTTCCAAGGATCCTACAGTAATCCGGAATCCACTGT
The DNA here is from genome assembly GCA_036924085.1 of Ariolimax columbianus. Taxonomy (NCBI): domain Eukaryota; kingdom Metazoa; phylum Mollusca; class Gastropoda; order Stylommatophora; family Arionidae; genus Ariolimax; species Ariolimax columbianus. Next base: position 36,511,252 of record JAVGWX010000019.1, on the reverse strand, counting down.
AGGATTACATCTGTTTTTAGGGACAGCAATCTAATGTTGTATTTTATTTAGTACCGACGACAGAGTAAGAACTCGTTAACTCCTGCAAACGCTCGAACGTTTTCCCTTGACTTCTTGAGGTAACCGTTTACAGCTAAGTCAACTAGCAAAAGCGGTCGTAGCACGAAAAAAGCCCATGACATGAGCCATTCTGTCACACCGAGAAAGACATGATATAAACTTAAAATGTTAGTATTGTAAATAAAGGTCTTAGCCCCTAGACCACACGGTTAAGTATAATGACGGTTCTAGCCATTGAGGTCCGATAGTACTTGCTAATGGAGTACTTCTGCCTGCTCATTACGTCTGCTATTGCCTCGTAAACGTGGGCAAACATTGAAGCAACTACTTAGCTGTAACACTCGGAGATACATCTGAGTGTCTGGTTGGGGAGAGGAAACTGAAGTCTGTTCAGGGAAAACATACTGCCCGGACACTGTTAGTCATGGTCAGGTACAATAAATTGGTCAAGACCCGACCTCACTTCCAGGCGGGTCTCCATAGAAACGTGCCGTTATCACGGCAGCCTTGGTAACGAGGTGGAGAAAGAGTTCATTCCGGCAGTAGTGAGCGACACGAAGCTGAATCCTAGCTTAACAAAACCGAGTTCATCAGCACGCTCGGGATGTAAAGAAATCTCTTGTAACCTCCCATCTAACTCTCTTTACAGGGCGCGCCAAAGAGTAATCAAACTCATTGTGAACAAACAACAGCAGCAACCACAACAACAAAGGCCCCGTTACGAGCATATATCATCATATGTACACACTTAGAATTAGTGTTCTAATAAAGCAGTCCTTCCCCCAACCGCTGGTCCGCAAACCGATGCCGGTCCTCAGAAATGTCCTGCCAGTCTGCGAAAAAGTTCTTACTACCTTAACCCCTTATATTGTTGGTAGTATAATCGACTACCGAATTGGTATGATAAGACGTTTTCAATTATGCCAGTGATCACAACCAAACAGAGACACCGAACGCGTGGCAGGCAATACAGTGTTTCGTCTTTCACAAACAACGGCTATCAACTTTTCGAATACCCACAACACGTTGTAAACCGGTTGTATACAGGTTATGTAAAGTCATCTGAACCAGTATAATGAAGTTAAGTTACGTTAATGGTCTGTTTCTTCTTATTCTGTCTAAGCGGTCCGCAAAAATTAGTTTTTTATTTGGACCGTTCCTCAAGTGTGAAAATGTTGGGAAACCCTGTATGAAACTCTACCAGAACTCTCATCGTCTCAGTTATTGTAGCTTTGATGTGCTTCCTGTTCCACTGTTTTTCCTGTTGATTTTGTCGATTGAAGCCAGATCCCCTAATCCCCGACCCCTTTGACATATCTTCTATTGTTCTCATTTGACGTGTTTGAAAACAGTGTTGGAGGAACTCTTTCCCTACCCCACCCCACCCCTACCCCCACGCCACATGGAGAGACGCAAACCCTTCCCATAAGACTAGAATCAAACGTTCAACAAAAGACGCGTAGCCGCAGCGGAGAGCTTTTTAACGAATCGTCGAGAAGGGACTTTTATCAATTCTGGAAGAAGTGCCAGATTGTTGAGTCTGAAAACGAGGATAAAATCTGCAAAGATAAACAAAACACGTATGTGGTGATAGAGGAATTGCAAGCACGACTACATTTATAAGAGTTAGCAACTGAATTTCTAGAGTAGAAAACGGGCAAAAAGACAATTATTTGAGACAATAACAAAGAGCCCGTTTAAATGTGTACAGTGTTTTGAAATGTAAATATGGCTGACTTGATGTTTAACAAGTGAAAAACAAGTTCACAGATGATAAGACAGAGCTGACTGGAGGGTTTTAATTAGTAGTAAGTGTCAGAGAGGCATCGACGCCTCAAGAGCAAGGCACGGTGTTCTCAATTTTGATGGTTTATTTAATTGGTAATGATGTTGGTGAGGATAGTAGTGATGGTAGGGATGTTGGTGAGGTAAATAGTGATGGTAATGATGTAGGTGAGTATAGTAGTGACGGTAGTGACGTTGGTGAGGATAATAGTGATGGTAGTGATGTTAGTGAAGTAAAAGATGATGGTAGTGATGTTGGTGAGGTAAATAGTGATGGTAATGATGTAGGTGAGTATAGTAGTGACGGTAGTGATGTTGGTGAGGATAATAGTGATGGTAGTGATGTTGGTGAGGATAATAGTGATGGTAGTGATGTTGGTGAGTATAGTAGGGACGGTAGTGATGTTTGGGAGGATAGTAGTGATGGTAGTGATGTTAGTGAAGTAAAAGATGATGGTAGTAATTTCGGTGAGTTAAATACTGATGGAAGTGAAGTTGGTGAGGTAAATAGTGATGGTAGTGATGTTGGTGAGGATAATAGTGATGGTAGTGATGTTGGTGAGTATAGTAGTGATGGTAGTGATGTTGGTGAGGATAATAGTGATGGTAGTGATGTTTGGGAGGATAGTAGTGATGGAAGTGAAGTTGGTGAGGTAAATAGTGATGGTAGTTATGTTGGTGGGGATAATAGTGATGCTAGTATTATTGGTGAAGATACTAGCGATGGTGGCGTAGTTCAGAATGAATTTGATGTTCGTGAAGATTAGAGTGATGGTAGTGATGTTGATGCGGTAGAAAGTGATATTAGTGAGGTTAACAGTAATTTTAATGATGTTGGTAAAAGTATTTGTGATGTTGGTAAGGCTATTTGTATGTTGGTAAGGGTATTTGTGATGTTGGTAATGGTATTTGTATGTTGGTAAGGGTATTTGTGATGTTCGTAAGGGTTTGTGTGATGTTGGTAAGGCTATTTGTGATGTTGGTAATGGTATTTGTGATGTTGGTAAGGGTATTTGTGATGTTGGTAAGGGTATTTGTGATGTTTGTAGGGGTATGTGTGATGTTGGTAAGGGTATTTGTGATGTTGATAGGGGTATTTGTGATGTTGGTGTGGTATTTGTGATGTTAGTGAGGGTAATAGCGATACTTTGTGAGAGTATTTGTGATGTTGGTGATGGTATTTATAATGTTCGTGAGGGTAATAGTTATGTTGATGAGAGTATTTGTCATGTTGGTGAGGCATTAGTAAATGTAGTGATGTTCGTAAAGGTTATTGTGATGCTTGCGAGGGCAGTGGTGATGGTAATGATATTGGTTGTGGTAATAATGGTGTTGGTGAGGTACTAAGGTGGGTATTGATATTGTGAGGATAATTGTGATGTTGGTGAGGATAATTGTGATGTTGGTGAGGATAATTGTGATGTTAGTGAGGATAATTGTGATGTTGGTGAGGATAATTGTGATGTTGGTGAGGATAATTGTGATGTTGGTGAGGATAATTGTGATCTTGGGTGAGGATAATTGTGATGTTAGTGAGGATAATTGTGATGTTGGTGAGGATAATTGTGATGTTGGTGAGGATAATTGTGATGTTTGTGAGGATAATTGTGATGTTGGTGAGGATAATTGTGATCTTGGGTGAGGATGATTGTGATGTTAGTGAGGATAATTGTGATGTTGGTGAGGATAATTGTGATGTCGGTGAGGATAATTGTGATGTTGGTGAGGATAATTGTGATCTTGGGTGAGGATAATTGTGATGTTAGTGAGGATAATTGTGATGTTGGTGAGGATAATTGTGATGTTGGTGAGGATAATTGTGATCTTGGGTGAGGATAATTGTGATGTTAGTGAGGATAATTGTGATGTTGGTGAGGATAATTGTGATGTTAGTGAGGATAATTGTGAACTTGGGTGAGGGTAATTGTGATGTTAGTGAGGATAATTGTGATGTCGGTGAGGATAATTGTGATGTTGGTGAGGATAATTGTGATGTTAGTGAGGATAATTGTGATGTTGGTGAGGATAATTGTGATGTTGGTGAGGATAATTGTGATCTTGGGTGAGGATAATTGTGATGTTAGTGAGGATAATTGTGATGTTGGTGAGGATAATTGTGATGTTGGTGAGGATAATTGTGATGTCGGTGAGGATAATTGTGATGTTGGTGAGGATAATTGTGATGTCGGTGAGGATAATTGTGATGTTGGTGAGGATAATTGTGATGTTGGTGAGGATAATTGTGATGTTAGTGAGGATAATTGTGATGTTGGTGAGGATAATTGTGATGTTGGTGAGGATAATTGTGATGTTGGTGAGGATAATTGTGATGTTAGTGAGGATAATTGTGATGTTAGTGAGGATAATTGTGATGTCGGTGAGGATAATTGTGATGTTGGTGAGGATAATTGTGATGTTGGTGAGGATAATTGTGATGTTAGTGAGGATAATTGTGATGTAGATGAGGATAATTGTGATGTTAGTGAGGATAATTGTGATCTTGGGTGAGGATAATTGTGATGTTAGTGAGGATAATTGTGATCTTGGGTGAGGATAATTGTGATGTTAGTGAGGATAATTGTGATGTTAGTGAGGATAATTGTGATGTTGGTGAGTATAATTGTGATGTTAGTGAGGATAATTGTGATGTTGGTGAGGATAATTGTGATGTTAGTGAGGATAATTGTGATGTTGGTGAGGATAATTGTGATGTTGGTGAGGATAATTGTGATGTTGGTGAGGATAATTGTGATGTTGGTGAGGATAATTGTGATGTTGGTGAGGATAATTGTGATCTTGGGTGAGGATAATTGTGATGGCAGTTCGCTTTTCTGGTTTTGTTTTCCGCTCGCCTTATTTCTCCATTCCCCAAGGCGGTGTGCTTTGCACTACTGTTTTTATTTTGCGCATGTCGGCCCAGTACATCCGACTTCAGTGTGCACTTTATGTAAGGGTCTGCTTCCTCCATCAATTTCTAAGGATTTGCTTACCCTGCGTAACGGCCGGTGCTGTCATGGGGATCGAACCCAGTACCTTCGGATTGTGAGCCGTGTCACTTAACCACTAACCCAGGCCGTCCCCTGTATGGTGGCAGTGATGCTTGTGTGAACAATAGAAACGTTAAATATACGATTATACTGGGGTGCATAAAAAGAACATTCGTCCAATCGGACTTTATAAGTTGAGTGCTATATGCATCCAGGTTTAAGCAGCTTTCCTTTAAATATCTGATACAACGGACCTTTTCAAAATGGAGTGAAGGCTCGTCCTCTTGTCCGGTATAGACTTAACATTCCCTAGGCTCAACCAGGGAAGGCAATGTTGTTTTTTCTTCAGGGTAGGTCAGGTCATCCCGTAACCGGTGAGGTCATAGGGGAAGAAAGGAAGACACGTCTACAATCCACGCCTTCCCTCAGTGTCAGCGGCTGCTGCCTGTGCCGCCTCCGTTCGCAGATTTTTCAATTCTTTTATGCTGTCCTCCTACCTCGTTATGATACGACCACTTCATCGTCCAATTTGCACTTTTCCGTGCAGGATCGTATTTGCAAGACCGTTTTATATCGAAATGTGGCCGTACTAAGCGAATGTCCGTCTATTGACTGCTGCCAATAGGTCTTTAAAGGGCCTTTATGTCTTTCTCGTATTTCCTGATTTGTTATTTTCTTAATAAAGCTAATATTTTCACAATTTGGGGATATTAACTCCATGTGTTAGAATGGTGTGTGTACGTATAAGTGTGTGTGCGTGTCTGTGTGTGTGCATACATAAAGTTATATATATATATATATATATTTCTCCTTCGAGTCCGTTACCTTGAAATGTTGAAGGAGTTTGCATGTCTCAGTTATACCATAAGATTAGCAAGTGAAAGCTTCAAGATGGGTCCACCAAGCTGGATAGGTCATGGGGGAGAGAATAGACTAAAAACAGACAACTCATCTAGAGTGTAATAGGTTAGGTTAGGTTAGGTTAGGGCTAACCACCAAAATATATAAAGCAAATGTGATTAAGAACGGATTGACAGAAGCAAAATCAAACGGCCTTGGGAAAGGAACGGCCTAGATGAATGACGCGGTGGAGTGATTGCAGCGAGAACGCTCCAAGTCTGACTGCCCTTCTCAATACGAAGAAGAAAACAAATATAGCTGCATTGAATGTTTGAACAAAACATAACTACATGGAATGTTTGAACAATGCACCAAGCAGGGAAACCAGAACAGATAGCTGAAGAGATGAGAAATTACAACATGGCAATGCCAGGATTGTACGAAACAAGATGGACACAATCAGGAAAGATGAGACTTACTAGGGAAATATTCATTTACTCTGGAGACGAGGGAACTAAAGCCCAACAAACAAAGGGAGTGGCATTGATGCTTTCTAGAGAGGCACAGCGGGCGATCATAAAGTGGGAGGATTTTATCAATATAATCATGAGCGCAAACTTTAGAACTAGGAACAAAAACATCATTACCAATATTATTCAGTGTTATGTCCCAGCCAACGAGGTCGAAGATGGTAAAAAGCGAAAGTTTTACGAGCTGCAAGAGGTCATTGACAGACAGAAAAATACAGATCTCCTAATATTAATGTGGAGCTTCAATGCTAAAGTGGGAGCAGACGACCTGGGTTACGATCACATTATGGGAAGACAAAGAATGGAACAGATGAACGAAAATAGAAACATGTTTTCAGAGCTAGGATGAATGGAGGAACAATTTTTCCACACAAGAGCTACGTTCAGCCAGTTGGAGGTCTCTACACCACGTATCGGAATACCAGATTGACCATATCTGTGAAAGTCAAGAAGTACACTACAAGATGTACGAGTAAAGCTAAGTGCAGACGCAGTAGCAGACCACCACATGTTGCTGGGGATTTTGTAGCTCAACATGAAGAAAAAGCAGCCCAGTATCGGAGCATAGAGAACGAGATATAACATACACCTTCTACAAGACCAAGAAAGGAAGACAGATTTTAGTATAAAACTGTCCCACAGAGAGCATGTCGTAAGAGGCAACTAACTGAGTGACATGACATAACACCGACCATGGTTAAGTGGTTTGTTTAGAGCAGCATAGATGGCGCCTAACGGGCTGCGGGTCTACTTTGCTCTAGTGTTGTGAGTCTATTAAGATGGACTCGCACATCTGTTAACCACCCTCCGTAAGCGCTTGTCCTAACGCTTCAGAGTAATAAGCTGCTCGAGCCTAGCACGCTAAGCAGGAAATCTTTCTCCCGGATATATCCAGCCCATACCAGAGCTGGGACCTAAATCTGTCCTTGTAGATGTACAGGTTGACTAAGTGGAACCTGCATAGGGGCATCTGTTCTTGTAGAAGTACAGGTCGACAAAGTGGGACCTGCATAGGGACATCTGTCCTTGTAGAAGTACAGGTCGACTAAGTGGGACCTACATAGGGGCATCTATTCATGTAGAAGTACAGGTTGACTAAGTGGGACCTACATAGGGGCATCTATTCATGTAGAAGTACAGGTCGACTAAGTGGGACCTGTATATTGGCATCTGTCCTTGTAGAAGTACAGATCGACTAAGTGGGACCTGTATATGGGCATCTGCCCGTGTAGAGGTACAGGTCGACTACAAACAAACAAGAACTGAATAACATATATCAAATGCTGACAAGATCTACGTGAAAAGGGTCAAATGGACGTTAGTAGTATTTGGAATTGGGTTAAAGAGATGTGGAATAAAACACGTGAAGAAACTGAAGGATTCAAGAGATCCCAACACAAAAAATGGAGCATAATAGAGACATTACATAAAATAGAAGAAACTTTTACTACTGAAGAATAGCCGAACCAGAATCACGAACGCAGTAGAACATATAAACTATACTGTGACAGAAAAAAAGATCAACATATGTATAAAGAAAAATCAAAAGGTGTATATCGACATGTTGACACATGAGGTAGAAACGGCAGGAGAGAGAGAGAGAGAGAGAGAGAGAGAGAGAGAGAGAGAGAGATTATGAGAGATCTCTACTCAATAACAAATAAATTGGCAAATAGATATTAATAGACAGACAAATTAATCAAAGATAGAGACAGCAAGATATTGACATCATCGGAGGAGCAGCAGAATAGAATGGCTGAGTATTTAAGAGAAAGTCTAAACAGACAATCAACACAAGAAACACCAGCAGAGGAGACGCTCGGCTTTAGAGACTGCAGCCAACAAATTAAGATAGAAATCCAAAAGACCAAATCTGAACACAAGAAAGGGAAAGCGGCAGGACCAGATGGAACAGCAGCAGAAGCTATAATGGTAAATATAGTACGGGCATAGATACATTGCAATGAATATTTAAAAAGATATGAGGAAAAGAGTCTATGAGAAAGTATTTGACAATCCAGACAATCACTCTGGATATTGTAGTATCTCTTTAGAATACTTATGGACAAATGAGCTGCAGCGTTCTATACGACTAGGAGCTTTCTAATCTCCTTGCTATAAGAACAGGTGCGCAAGCGTGCACATGATGCTGGTGTTTGGCTTCAAATGCGGCTCAAGCACGGGAGGATAATAGATAGGGCTGAGAAGGAGTGTGTGGAATCATTAGTAGATATTCTTTCCTACATTTGCAGATAGTTTTGCCACGAATAAGTCTACAATAGAGCGTGCTGTCGATTTTCTAAAGCATAGCGTAGGAGTCCATGAAATGAAATATTTGTTGCCCTAAAATCGGTATGTCCGTAGTGGTCCGGCAGGGTCCTTGTGTATGACAAGGAGAAGAGTAGCACTACTGCCCCACAGAGAGCATGTCGTAAGAGGCGACTAACTGTGTGACATGGCATAACACCGGCAATGGTTAGGTGGTTTGTTAAGAGCAGCATAGATGGTGTCTAACAAGCCGAGGCCAACTTTGATATAGTGTTTGAATTTATAAAGATGGACTCGCCCATCGGTTAACCACCCTCCGCGGCACCTGTCTCAACTCAGCGGAGTAATAAGCAGCTCGAGCCTAGCCCACTAAGCAGTAAATTCTCCTCCCGGTTACATCCACCTCATGCCAGAGCTGGTACCTGCACAGAGGCATCTGTCTCTGTAGAAGTACAGGTCGACTAAGAACTAATAAATAGGATAATTGTTACATCCGAAACAGAAGAACGCCTTGAAGGTTCTCCGCTTGCCTAAAACTTGCACGTTAGTGACTGAGTGATATGGTAGCTACGATATCTGAACATTTTAGTTGATAAATTCAATTAGTCAGCCCAAGGCACAATCCATCGATTTGGTCCCGTTACACGTGTAAGGAAATCTTCTCTGTGGTCTGGGCTGAGCCAGCACATTACTGGCTTCTACCCGGGCTGAGGAGGAAGACCACAAAGCCCACCTGCGTTGTAATCAGGTACCCAGGGGCTAATGGCTAATGAGCCTAATAATAAACAATTCAAGTAGTGCAGCGAGCTGTAGTGCTGTCTTTCTTCTCTTGCAATCACCAGGGGGAGTAAGGATGATGAAGTATTAGCTGGTTGTTAACATTGAAACGTCATTCATCGAGATAGTCAGGCCTGAAGAGCTGCCAACGTCCATTCATACTCGTCACGTCACAAGGGCTTTTCAAGGATAACAATTATATCCAAACTTGTTCGACCGCTTCTTGAATTAATCCATTCGTGTAGAAGACTGTTGTTGTAGTCTGCATTGTCATTGAACCTCGATCGCAATGCCATTTTGTTCGATTCTGCCCATTACTCTTGAGAGATAAACTAACTTTTCGACAGTGAACGGAAGTAACCAGAGAACCGGATATGTCGAAGCGGACTAGTATAAAAGCCAGTTGCGTAATTTTATTCTTGCGAAGCTACGCCCTTTAAGTTGTTAGTTGTTTCGTATTACGACCAATCGGGCGCCTATAAATTACTCTGAGCAGCGGAGGTCATTGCCAGTATTTATACGGCTAATAACTTCGATTTCTAGATTTATAATGTTCGGATATATTTACAGGCTCCCATTGGTCTCGGCGTTGCAAAGCTCGCTGTGTAATGATCCATATTTTTGACCGTCTTCTTGAGTTCTGCATTGTTTCTTGTTCTTCGTTTTCGATTTTTCTCAATCTCCCGACACCAGCCATGAAAATGGATTTGCAAGTTGCAGGAGGTAGTCCGGAGAACGGAATGCCTTGTGTTGTAGTTTATATCTTGACTGGATATTTGCACCTTTCGGTGCGACACATCTGACTTCAGCAGACATTTATTTTTGAGTACCCGGTTAGCCTTCCCTCTTCCATGCCTTCTCCTTAGCGAGTCTGCTCTTTTGTAGCCTGTTATCCATGATCACCGCGTTGAGGCGTAGAATGGTCTTGGCAGGTACGATTCTATAGGCCCTAGAAGTCAGACCAACGGGTCGTTGACCACTTCAGTTCCTGCGTTGTCAGCTCTGCATTTGGAACTAATCAAGCTGGTCTTTTCGTTTATTTAAATTTGTCGTGTTTTTCTTCTTACCTATCCCCAACCCAACCCATGTCTGATACATTTATAAGCTTCATCGTGAGATTGTCTTCTATGAACCTATAGCATCTGTCCTTTGTCACTAACTCTATCTCTAATGGTCAATATTGTTTGCACAGATCTGTGTCTGTACTGCCTACACATTGTCCGGTTAAGAAGAAAGGGGATGGGAGGGGGGGGGGGGGGGGTTTGGTAATGGGTTTGACGATCTGCGCTACGAGGCCCGACACATGATCATACAAAACGATGTATTCATGGCCAGCAGGTAATTTAGTGCTATTCCAATATTTTGCTGTAAGAAGTACCATCTACCTTCAGTCCGCTTGTGTCGTTAGACGTCGTGGGAAGGCTGCTCTTAATTTTTGGTAGGCGTAAATCCGCTAGTGACTTTGCCAGGTCAATCCTAGTATCTGTTATCAACCAGTCCTTAGAGAATACGATTGGCTATTCTGGGGACTGGGGGTTGTCGAAGCATGAACTAGAGCAAGGTAGACCCACAGCCTGTCAGGCGTCATGCATGCCTCTCCGCTAACCACAAAAGCGAGACCTGATGTTATAGCCACACAGTCCCTATTTTACGAAATATTCTCGATTTTTCCTGAGCAGGAGTCGTTAAGCCTACTTTTTCCGATTTCCAACTACAAACGGATTTTTAATGTGTGCGACACCGAATACGGGTTTCCGATCTCACTACTAAGAGATCAAAGGAACACATTTTACTAGCTGATCCACGTCAAAAAAACCCAGTCTCCGCCATGAATTGAACCCGCGATCTGCATCACCCAATGCGGACACCTTACCTTTAAGACCACTGGGTCCCGCCTATTTTCTATAATTCTCCCGTACTGTAGCCCAGACAAGTCTATTAATAATAAGAAAAAGAAGAAGAAAAAGGAGTGAGATAGTCATCGCTGACACGTTGAGCTGTCCTTAGTAACCTCCCAACATGGTAATGAGGTCATGTGTTTCTAACCTTCGTTCCAGAGTCAGGTCAGTGTAACACAAGGTCGTGCATCAGGTAATCAATTATAGCTCTGTACACTGGAGCGTGTGTGACAGGGTTCTAACCCCGTCTCTTTGATGTGCGAGGGAAGCCCTCTAACACGACATTAAAAATGCACTAAGTAAGATCAAAACTAATGCACGGAATGAGAAAGTATTTGGACTCTGCTGCTAGTGTGTACGATGACTCCTACATACAAGGTGCGATGATTCCTACATACAAGGTGCGATGACTGCTACATACAAGGTGCGATGGTTGCTACATACAAGGTGCGATGATTCCTACATACAAGGTGCGATGACTGCTACATACAAGGTGCGATGATTCCTACATACAAGGTGCGATGACTGCTACATACAAGGTGCGATGGTTGCTACATACAAGGTGCGATGACTGCTACATACAAGGTGCGATGACTCCTACATACAAGGTGCGATGACTGCTACATACAAGGTGCGATGACTCCTACATACAAGGTGCGATGACTGCTACATACAAGGTGCGATGACTGCTACATACAAGGAGCGATGACTGCTACATACAAGGTGCGATGACTCCTACATACAAGGTGCGATGACTGCTACATACAAGGTGCGATGACTGCTACATACAAGGTGCGATTACTGCTACATACAAGGTGCGATGACTGCTACATACAAGGTGCGATGACTGCTACATACAAGGTGCGATGACTTTCTAAAGGCAATTATTTGTCAAATCAAATCATTTTATCTTTAATAAATTTTTAATTGTGAAAAGTAATGTTTCTGCCGGCCTCCAGTGAAATAAGACCACAGCGAAAATACGAAGTAGCTTCAAAAAGTTTCCGGAATTAGTAGATTGTATAGAAATAAGTTACAGTAGAATTATCTTCACTACATTTCCTGCACAGTAGTTCCCTTGGGCAACTACACACTTTTTCCAACTTGCATACAGCTGCTGGAAACATTCGTGACACCTCTCTCCGCTGTCTTGTCGCATTGGTGATATCGTCCTCAGCATCATTGAATCCCTGTCCTTTCAGAGCCGATTTCAGTCAAGGGAATAAGAAAACATCGGTCGGTGCCAGCTCAAGAGAATATGGAACATGTTCCAAGTTAATCACATTGTGCTTTGCGAGGTACTGCTTCACCAGTAGGGATTATTGTGCTGGCGCATTGTCATGCATCATAATCCTGCTGTTTGTTCTCAATTTGTCTGGTCATTTTCTTATGATTGCATCTCCTAGACGACGGAGGATATCAACGTGCATTTCCTTGTTGATGTTCAAACTTCAGAAACGAAATCATGGTAGAAGATACCCTGTTAATTAGAAAATACTTCCATCAGAAATTTTCCTCTGCTATTGCCCAGACGTAATTTATGTCTTCGGGAAGATGTGGAAGATTTCCATTCAGAGAACTGACGTTTTGTCTGAGGATCGCACAAAACGACCAGGTCTCATCTCCTGTGATTATGTTGTTGGGAAAATTGCTCTCGTGATCAGCCAATGTGACTAGCTCTCCTGCTATGGTCAATCTCGTTTCTTTCTGTTCAGGATAAAATATTTTTGGAACCATGTGTTGACAAACACGGTGCATGTGCAGTTCATTGTGGAGAATACTGTGGCATCTTCCAACTGATATTCCAACTTCTGAGGCTATTTTCTCGACAATAAGCTTTCTGTCACGCTTAATATTGACATTATTGATTGAGGTTGGCGGTCGTCCACTACCTTCACGGAACCGATTGTGCCACTCAAATACTTGCGATTTCTTCATTCTAGTAAAAGCCTGTACTTTATTAAGCAATGTTTGTGTCTCTGAGCCTGAATTCTGAAACAAAACACAAACATTGACATATGTACGTTGTTCAATAACGGACATTTTCCCCTCCAACGATGCAACGAGCACAACACACAAACAAATATTTGTAACTTCTATTCGAGAGTATATATCAAGGTCACGTCTGCCATATCACTTCCTCAAGGTCACTACCGAGGCTTAAATATATATTATCCAAAATATTATCTAAAAGAAACTATGTCCAGTGCCAAAACTCCAGCCTCCGCCATAGTCATGCCCAGACATTCCTGGATAACTTGGTGCCATCGTCATTACAGAAGTGATAATATTCTGGACGGAGAAAAAGAAAATATAAAAATTCCACAAGAGTTGAACATAGAGGAGAACTGGTTTATCAATTCCATGTTGACAAGAAAATTGAAATACTTCGGTCACATCAAGAGACACAATGGTCTCGAGAAAACAGTGATGGAAGGTATGGTATCAGGAAAAAGAGACATGGGTAGACTAAGAAGATGATGACACCAAGATATAAGTGAACACGAGATGAAATGTTTACTCTTTATTTTATCAGAATAACAATAGATATGACTTTTGTGGTAAATTGTTCCATGCTGTGAATATCAAGTTGTTTGATCTATGTTACAATAACGAGGTTCACTTCTGTAAATATCAAGTTGTTACACGTCTATGAATTGACAAATTGCTTCACGTCTATAAAGTGGACAATTTGTTCCATGTCAATGAAAAAGAAAGTTGTTCAATGTCTATGAAATGGCACGATGTTCCATAACTACAAAATCGCAAGTTTATACATGTCTACAAAATGGCATGCTATTCTATGCCTATAAAATGGCAAAATGTTCCATGTCAATGAATGTCATATTTTGCCATGTCTATGAATGCCGTGTTGCATTTTGTCTATGACTGATAAGTTGTCTAACAGTGTCATGTGTCAGTGACATTGCCATGTACGTCAGATGTGTGTGGAAGACAGTGTCATGTGTGTAACATATTCTGAAATTACGTATACATAGGCTTAGGAGAGATTAGACAATCATTTCATGTTTTGGCATAGTTTTGAGAGTTCAAGTAGTAGACAGCCATGGTGGGCATTCTCGTACACTGATTGGCACAGTTTTACTTGTAGTTATTCTTCACGGGTTTAGGTGATAGCCTATGCGATTTAACATAACAAAACTGCTGTTCAAGATGGTGGGAACCAAGCACTTAGAAGGATATAGGAGAGATAGCTATGGCAAATGTTGTAGTTTTCTAAGTTGCACCATAATTTGGTAGAGATACTAGAGGCGCTAATTAATATAGTAGATTGGACAGCACATTGGTAATAACATTTTAGCGACATTTAATTTAATTACAGACTGTCGCATTGCGATTGGTAAAGTGAGACGTTAGCAAGAGTAGCTAATGAGGATCTAAAGGCGAGAAAATTGTCAGATTGACAACTGCTGAAAGCACAATAGTGATTCTAGCGACTCGTCGGTCAACACGAGTGGACAGAAGTACCTCGTGACCGTCGTCAATACTGGATAGTTAGGAGCATATAGGGCCAATAAAGGCAGATGATCAATTGAATTTGGAATAAGAGCTGACCGTAAAGCGATCCCACTATGTTCCTTTGGTAATTGCAGTTCTGTCAAATGGAAGGGATGGTGACCCATCTCCATCGGCACAAGAGAGTGAACTGGTCACTTTGAGTAAACAGAAATAGTCAGAACGATGGTGTAGATTGCAAGTGCTTTGCTCTTGAGTATGCTGGAAAGAACAGTAAGCTGAGTTGGTAAAAACTGATTTCCTCAGTGATTCATTTGGCGACAACTTATCAGTGGTTCTCAAAGACATCAGTTCTTGATGATCTGTTGGAAAAGAAAGTAAACTGATCGTGGGAGTGATTCAGTTAGTGACAACGTATCAGTGGTTTTCACTAACATCAGTCCTTGGTGATTTCCTTTGAGAGAGAGAGAGAGAGAGAGAGAGAGAGAGAGAGAGAGAGAGAGAGAGAGAGAGAAAGAGAGAGAGAGAAAACAGCTCATGTCTGATGGTACGAAGACGGTGTAACTGGGACACCTACAAGAGCAGTCTGGTAGAGAATAAAACTGGAATACAACTCTCATGTCAGGTTGTCTCGAACGTTGTCTAGACGGAATTGGTCAGGAGGGTCAGCCAAAGCCCCCTGATCAAAGGTGAAGAGTACCATAAAACTTATGAGCACACTCACAAAGTTCAGGTGAGGATAAATTTGTTCCACATCTGGGTCCAGAATTTAACGAAGCTGTGTATCTGGAAGGGGTGTTACAGTTGTTCAACATCTGTGCATGTCGAATAGTTCAAAGTCTAACAAATCAAAATTGCCCACATTTATGAATTCAAAGTTGCCCACGTCCATGAATACCCATTTTTCGGTGCGTATGAGTGGTCAGTTTATCTAATGTCTGTCAGTGGACAAGTTGATGGACATCGATAAATATCAAGTAACTTGTTACCAGAGTAAGTATCTACAACTCTGGTAAAACAAGTTCATGTCTTCTATCTGCTCACCACTCGGGAGCTAATTTATGTGCAAAGTGTGTATGTGAGTAATGTATGTGTGTGTGGAAGTGAAGTGTGTCTGTGTCTGGATTTGAAGTGTGTGTATGTGTGTGTGTGTGTGTGTGTGTGTGCGTGCGTGTGATAGGTAGTGTATGTACTCACGCGTGTGTCCCTTTTACATAACTACTGGTTACGCAAGAATATTTGTAAGACAGGAATACAGATGATGCTGGAATGATTTTGATAATGGAATACTCGTGATGCTGGAATACTGGTGATGCTGGAATACTGGTGATGCTGGAATGATGGTAATACTGTACAACTGGTGAAGCTGTAATTATGTTGATACTAGAGTACTGGTGAAGTAGGAATACTGGTTGTTTTGAAATACTTGTGATGCTGGAATATTGGTGATACTGGAATACCTGTGATGCTGGAATACGGTTATACTGGAATACATGTGATGCTGGAGTACCGGTGATACTGGAATACCTGTGATTTTGGAATACTGGTGATACTGGAATACTGGGGATACTGGAGTACTAGTGATACTTGAAAACGCGTGATGCTGGAGTACTGGTTTACTGAAATACTGGTTATAATGGAATACTGGTACTACTGGAATACTAGTTATACTGGAATATTTGTGGAACTGGAATACTGGTGGCACTGGAATACTAGTTATAATGGAATGAATACTGGTACTACTGGAATACTGGTTATATTGGAACATTTGTGGGGCTGGCATACTGGTGATACTGATATACTGATGATACTGGAATACTGGTGGTACTGGAATATTGGTGCACTGGAATACTGATCTAACTGGAATACAATGATACTGTAATACGTTTGATGCAAGAATACTATTCATACTGGAATACTGGTGATACTGGAATACGTGTGATACTGGAATACGTGTGGTATTAGACTACTGGTGATACTGGAATGTTAGTGATAAATCCTCTATCTCATTGATGGGTGGCCGAGTGAACGCTTGTAATTCTGCTAATCTGTATCTCTGCTGTCTTGTGGGTTCCGTGTCTTCGAGAAAGGGTTCGGGAGCAAACCCTCAGGAAAAAACATACATGCAGTGCTACCTCCAATCGTGCTGATTACGTCTCTATCCAAGCACAAGCTACATCATTTGACGACACCGAAAGCATAATTATGAAACAATGAAGACATCTCGCAGCTCTGGTCCGATTATGTCGCGATGTTTGCTTGGGATGGGCAACTGTTACTATTAATTTGAATTGGACATATTTGAAATAAGTAATTGTAGCAAAAGATGTAAATAAAGTTTCCGATGGGCATACATCATCTTCTCTTGGAATTATGTTTTGATACTGTTCTAGATCTAACAGGTGTAGCCGATCAGACGCGGGTTTCTCGAAACAGCCATTTATGTTTTAGTAAGGAAGCACAGGCAGAGACCTGTTTTAAAAACAGACTGGACACCAGTAGACACGGGTACTTATTATTGTTAAACGTAATACATTTTGGAAGTAAAGATAGCGCAGTGGTCAGCGCACTGGCTTTTCAGCTGAACGATCTGCGTTCGGACCCCAGTTAGTACGGGACGTTTCCAACGGCAAAACGGCTTCAGGGTTGACCTAGCCTTAAAATTGGGTACCATAGTAATTTGGAAAATGTAAAGGCCGCCGTCGTGAATCTGACCACAATTACCGCTAGTGTGCCGCTGGGAAAACGTATGTGACACTGGCAGGTTAACGGGATCCTTACTTGCTTTTTAAAGTATGTGTTATGTATCGTCTGGAAAACTAATTAACATGCACACTGTCGGCGACTGCAGTGTATATATGTGCTTTATTTGCGCCTCACGCCATACCTAGCCAGCTGCACTGAGTAAATTGACGCTACCTTGAATCTCAATTAAGGCAATACTCTAAGAGATGAAAAACACCAAGGCAAGAGCACACACTTTCAATTGCTTGATCTTTCCAGCAATGATTTATGCAAGCGAAGTGTGGAACTTGCGCAAAAACACATGCACAGAAAGAGCAATGGAACGGCACGTACTAAAAATGTCGATACGGGATACAATCCGAAATGAAGAAATTCAAAATCAAACTTTGTTTTGGTACGTTGTGGAAGCAGCGATATCACACAAAAATTGCTGGGCTGGGCTGGAACGCGTATGGACACGTAGAAAAACATGTTGGTGGCCAAAGACGTCCACGGGGCCGCCCACCTATGCGATGGCGAGATAAACTGACCAAAGACCTAGGGCCGCATTGGTACAACGCTGCTAAAGATCTCGACGCATACAAAATATTGTTGGCTTCCTCGCATACAGAATATTGTTGGCTTCCTCGCATACAGCATATTGTTGGCTTTCTCGCATACAGCATATTGTTGGTTTCCTCGTATACAGAATATTGTTGGTTTCCTCGCATACAAAATATTGTTGGCTTCCTCGCATACAGAATATTGTTGGCTTCCTCGCTTACAGAATATTGTTGGTTTCGTCGTATACACAATATTGTTGGTTTCCTCGCATACAGAATATTGTTGGTTTCCTCGCATACAGAATATTGTTGGTTTCCTCGCATACAGAATATTGTTGGTTTCCTCGCATACAGAATATTGTTGGTTTCCTCGCATACAGAATATTGTTGGTTTCCTCGCATACAGAATATTGTTGGTTTCCTCGCATACAGAATATTGTTGGTTTCCTCGCATACAGAATATTGTTGGTTTCCTCGCATACAGAATATTGTTGGTTTCCTCGCATACAGAATATTGTTGGTTTCCTCGCATACAGAATATTGTTGGTTTCCTCGCATACAGAATATTGTTGGTTTCCTCGCATACAGAATATTGTTGGTTTCCTCGCATACAGAATATTGTTGGTTTCCTCGCATACAGAATATTGTTGGTTTCCTCGTATACAGAACGTCTGCCAGACAGACGCCGAAGAAAATGGGAAATGTGTGATTGTGTGTGACTGCAGGGGCGAACGGCATTAATTCCTTATTCCTACAATCTCTATGGAGTTGCCAACCTTCCACCTCCCAATAATGGGCTTCAACGCCGTTATAATAGTCCTTGTTACTTGGTAACTGTAAAGTTGAAATTAATGAAAAATGTATGCAAAACAGGCAAGCATGCAAAGATCCAGCTGATCATAACATGCATTTTCCAATTGGCGACATACGGACGTGAGACATGGACATTAATCAAATCAATTCCAAGAATGATCAGTTTTAAAATAAAAAATATTACAGAAGGAACTTGAAAATATGGACAGATAAAAAAAGATAAAAGGACAAGTTTCGCTGCATATTACAGAAAATTGGCTCCTACATAAGATCGCAAGAAAAACGCTCAGATATTTCGGTCATGTGAAGACACATAACGGCCTGGAGAGAAGGATAAAGGAAGACAGGGTTCCTGGAGGAAAAGATGTCGACCCTGGGGAAGCGGGAATGTGGATATTATGTGGGCCGACTCGCCCTAAACCGAGATTCGTACTTAACTTAACTTAATTTAACTTAACGTCATTAAATTGGTTCAGAAGACTATACAGCCTGTATATATTCCGTTCATTCTACTCCACCGATATTAAAAATAACTTTGATTTTATAATCTAATTTTGAATGCATTAATTGACCCTGCCTCCACCAAATCATGTGGCAATGTATTCATAGCATTCACCACTCTCTGACTAAATAAATGTTTATTAATATCTAATATGAACCTCTATTTAAACAATTTGAACCTGTGTCATTTTGTTCTTGTAGACGGTTAAACTTTGAAAAACTTGCTATAGTATAATTTATCTTATCCATTGACTAATTTATAAACTTGAACTGTCATCTTGAATTCTTCTCTTTTCTAGATACTGTAGCCCAGTTTTATTTTAGTCTTTTCTCCTAACTATATTGAGCAATGCATAAACATCCAAGAGAGACTAAACAGAAATGATGCTAAAGGAGCATACAAGGTTGTCAAAGAACTGGTAACACCAAGACAAGGCAGGAACCTTATGATCCATGATAAAAGCGGCAAGTGCCTTATTGAGGACAATGATGTACTGGCACGATGGACAGAGTACTGTTCCGAGCTATATAACTATGAAGGGCGAAACGAACCTGAGAAAACAATCCCTCCAACACCAACAAATATAGAGGATAACCAACTAATAATGAAGGAAGAGGTAATTGCAGCGGGAAAGACATTGAGAAGAGGTAAGGCGACCGGCGTGGACAATATACCAGCAGAGCTCTTAAAAGCAGGGGAGAGATAGTGGTGGATGGCCTGACACACATCTGCAACAAAATTAGGCCGAAAGGAAACTGGCCGGACTTATGGACGAAATCAAGGGTTATACCGTTACATAAGTCTGGAAACTTAAAGCTGTGCCAAAATTACAGAACAATAAGCCTTATCAGCCACCCTAGCAAGGTCATGCTTAGATTAATCATCGACCGATTGAAACCCCAAGCAGAGAACATCATTGACGAGGGGCAAGCAGGGTTCTGACAGGGAAGAAGCACTACAGAACATATATTTAAGTTAAGGCTGCTAAGCGAGAAATATCTAGAACAGCAGCAAACGCTGTATCATGTGTTTGTGGATTTTAAGAAGGCGTTTGATAGGGTATGGCATAAAGCGCTTTGGGCAACCATGAGGATGTATAATATCAACGGAAATATTATAACGGTCCTTGAACACCTGTATGACAAGGCGTGTAGCGCAGTTCTTGTGAATGGGAGGCGAGGGGACTGGTTTCGCACATCAGTTGGTGTGAGACAGGGGTGTACACTCTCTTCAATTATTTTCAATATATTCCTTGAAGGAATTATGAGTGAGGCACTTGGAGGTCACGTTGGTACTGTCAAGATAGGGGGCAGAACGATTACCAACCTTCATTTTGCAGATGATATCGACGGGTTGGCGGGTTCAGAAGCAGAACTCCAGGAATGGGTCAGAAGGCTCGATGAAATAGCTCTTGACTATGGTATGGAGATAAACTCTGGAAAGACAAAATTAATGACCAACAACGCCACGGGCTTCAACCGCAGGATAAAAGCTAATGAAGTAGTTGACCGTTTTAAATATTTAGTGTCGATTGTCAGTGATGAAGAATCAAAATGTGAAGTGTTGGCCAGAATAGCACAGACAATAATGGCACTTGCGCGGCTTAACTAAATCTGGCAAGATAAACGGTTATCACTATGCACGAAAATCATATTTATGCGTACACTGGTCCTGTCAATATTGATATATGCGTGTGAGACATGGACAGTCTTAGCTGACCTTCAACGAAGTATACAGGCCTTGGAGATGAGATGTTTCCAAAGACTTTTAAACGTCACGTACAAAGATCGAGTTACAAATGAGGAAATACGAGATAGAATTACAACAGCAATAGGACCTTTCGAAAACTTCTTGGCAACTGTGAAAAGAAGGAAACTCGCTTGGTACGGTCACATATCGAGATCAAATGGTCTTGCAAATACAATCCTCCACGGAAAGGGGCATGGCAGACGACGAAGAAGGCGGCCTAAAAAAAGATGGGAGGACAACATAAAAGAATGGACCAGCCTCCGACCAGAAGAGTCACAGGCAGCGGCATCTGACAGAGAGAGGTGGCGTGGGCTTTTGAGGATGTCTTCATGTGTGCCCCAACGACCTCACCGGTTACGGGATGACCTGACCTGACCTGACCTAACTATAAATCTAGAATCCCATGATAATTTGTGTAGCACTTCTTTGTAGAAGGCCGTCAGACTCATCGGGAAAATAACCATGAAACGTCACATGTATAGGCCAACTAAATCACAAAACTCATCTGAACTCATACTGTGCCAAGGTCTGTAATCAACCAATACATCATCAACACAGAGAAATAAAACAAACTAACGGTACAAAACACATCAAATCACTGTTGAGAGTGATCCTTTCACAGAATCATGCCGTAAAATAAACTGCATACCCATCTTCTTTTCTTTATTTCCGGTATACAACAACGTGCTACTAACAATACCAGTCTTTTGATATGATTACCCATTTCATGAACGTGGGTATTTAAAAGAAAAGAAAACATGTTCCACGTGTTTTACGAAATCTGTTCAGTTTCAACCCAAAGCGCACGGGTTTTGAACAGTTATATCAGCCTTCGGTGCGTTCCATATGTAGATACAAATTCGGCAAGTGTGTATGATATTTTAAAGACACATGAGAAATTACATGCAGAATTTTGATAATTTTGTCTAATATAAATTTTCAGTATTATTTGTTTAATTACGTTTTAAATTAACATTTGGAATGCTACATTACAATTTATGATATCATGATGTAGGGTGATCATCATCTTTGTAGCACCTGCCCAACCTTTATATGGATATATCAATTGTTAATAAAGTTACAACAATTTTAACAATAATACCATTCACCAATTAAAGGACAAGGAGCCGCTAAAAATCAAACTTTCTAACGAGGACCATGTCTTGAAAGAGGAAGAGGGCTATTGAAAAAAAAGGTGGACTCATTTTTTCTTCCGAGAGCAGTCATCAATGTGTTGGAATCATCCTACTATAATTAAGTAAAAATGTACCTACATTTTTGCTTTCCGAGAAATAGAAGTTTCCATCACCTTCGTTAAACGGTCCTAATTAGGGCCACCAGATCAGCTAGAAGATTTCAGAACTAAATTATAACCATTTATTTTTTGCTCCAGCATCTATTTATAAAACTGAATTAATCCATCTGAAGTATTTACTTTATATCTTCTATTTATCGCGTTATTTCATGTTTTCAAACATTCTTTCAACGAAATGCCCAGTTACTTCTTACAGTTCCTAAGACACATTAACTACATTACAAAAGGGCATTATGTTTAACCTAATGTAGACAATCTCATTCGAATTGGAGAAACGCCTTTGCCTAAAGAAAGACATTTAAAAAAAAAAATGTACAATATATTATTTTCTCACGAGACAAAATAATTCCTCTCGTAACAAATCTCAAAACAACTAGCCACCCCTGACAGAATGTAAGTTATTAAATCATTGGGACATTGAGAATATAAGTTCACGTGCAGAAAATCACGCATTTCGGGTTAAGAGTTATTGAGATATATAAATCGCTATTGGCGGCAACCATTGTGAACCGGAGAAAAGTTCACACATGAAAGTTTCGTCATTTAGTCGTCGGTCTTTCAAGAGGGGTTTCCCGTGAATCGGAAGGCCTTCTATTAAAATGGTTGGTTACAATACTCGAATTTAGATACAGAGCGGACGAAGAAGCTCTTTCCAATTACTGGCAAGCGCCGGACATTCAAAAAGATTATGTTCAACAGTTTCATATAGATGTGTGCACAGCCGGCACTCTGGAGTATGTTCTGGTTGGATTCTGTTCAAGTGACTTTTAAGTTGTATGTGTTGAGTGCGAAGTCGGAAAATGGTGCTTTGGTCTCTCCTTTTCAGGAGGTTGATGTTGTCTTTGGGATTTTTGGCCATATGTTTGTAGATTTCTCTCATCCCAATATTTGTCATTGCCCATCTATTCAGCTGGTTCTCTTTGTTCGCAGTCTTCAGTAGTTGTCTGGCTGTCTGTAGGGTTTTTGGTGTGTATTGTTGTTCTTGACTTGCTCCCAGCGTATCCAGTTTGTATCCCTTGTCATTGTCAAGTGTATGTGAGTGACCAGCGATCTATTGTATAACTACAATGACCTATAACAGGGAAGGCAAATCCGGTCCTAAAAATGGTGGACGGAAATGGAATGTCGCAGATATCGATTAGAATTGCGATATTTCAAAAATGTCTATTTCAGGACCAATATCGAAGTAGAAGAAGGTCAATTTCATCTGTTTTCCCATTTTCCTTACTCGTACCAATATTCTACTTAGAGAGAGAGAGAGAGAGAGAGAGAGAGAGCGAGAGAGAGGGACAGAGAGAGGGGGACAGAACCAGAGAAAGTGCACACCAGGCCCTGACAGAGCCTGTAAGTTAGCGCATCGGGGTTTCAACATCCATGGTCCGGACTCGTTATCACCATCTGCAGAAGTGATCTCTCCTGGGCTCGGAACTCACTTTACACATTTATCATTCTGGAAGTACGGTTGGCCGTCCTCCTTCAGCGATTCACGCAGGGAAGGAGGTTGGCTCTCAAGAGGTGTAAGAGGGCCATTCTCTATAGGTGCGTTGATATATATATATATTGACACACACAAACACGTGCACGCACACACACACACACACACACACACACACGGGGTGTGTTCCAAAAGTATCTGACAGTGATATTTCCGCGACAATAAATGAAAAATGCGTGTTGTCCGTCAGCAGGGAGCTATAGGGGACCGTCATGCGAATCCGTCATTTGTAATTACATCTGCAAATTGCATCAGTCTCTTACAGATAGTCTTTCAGTGATGAGTGAAGTCGGCACTCATCGGGTTTTCATTCATCACGAAATGACGGAAAGAATTGAACATCGGTGTTTCATCAAATTTTCCTAAAAGCTAAGATATTACCAAGTGGAGACCATTTGGGAGGTTAAACGGGCTTTTGAGAACCACACACATTTAGGAGTGGTACAATCGTTTCAAAGATGGCCCCACATTGGTAGAGACCGCATTCGGTCAGGTAGGCCTCCATCAAATCGAAATGATGAAGTCATTGACCAATTGCGGACCTTGGTCTTTCAGAATTGCCGTGTCAACACCGGAAAACTTGCAGATGAGGTGGGGCGGATGAGGTGGGGCAGATGAGGTGGGGCGGATGAGGTGGGGCGGATGAGGCGGGTCGGATAAGGTGGGGCGGATGAGGTGGGGCGGATGAGGTGGGGATAATCATTGGTTCGGTACTCTACATTTTGCACGAGGATTTGGCTACTCGAAGAGTATTCCCGAATATCATGGAGGAGAAGCAACTCCATCTGAAAGTCTCACAGGATATACTGGACTGCGCAAACGGTGACTTCGACTTGCTGAACACTGTGACCACTGGTGATGAGTCGTGGGTCTGTGGGTACCAACCAGAATCTAGTCTCCAGTCGACACAGTTGAGACATGCATCATTCTCGAAGCCAAATAAAGGGAGGCAGGGGCGTAGCAATGTCAGTTATCTTGACCGTTTATTTTGAATGCCATGGCGTTGTGCATCGCGAGTATGCACCACAAGGTCAAAACATTACCACAAAGCACTACCTGGAGATCATTCGTCCACATTTCGAAGCTGTTCGACTCTAACACCCGGACCTGTGGATATGTAGAACTTGACACCTCCATCATGCCAACACACACACAAACCCATTCTTCGCATTTGATACAAACTTTCCTGTCCGGACACAACATTCCTCTGGTTCGTCAGACTCCCTATCTTTATGACATGGCTACCTATCCTCCTGACATGGCTCCCTATCCTCCCCACATGGCTCCCTATCCTCCCAACATGGCTCCCTATCCTCCGACATTGCTCCCTATTCTTCTGACATGACTCCCTATCCTTATGACATGGCTCCCTATCCTCCCAACATGGCTCCCTATCCTCCGACATGGCTCCCTATCCTCCCAACATGGCTCCCTATCCTCCGACATGGCTCCCTATCCTCCGACATTGCTCCCTGTCCTCCGACATTGCTCCCTATCCTTCTGACATGGCTCCCTATACTTCTGACATGGCTCCCTATCCTTCTGACATGGCTCCCTATACTCCCGACATGGCTCCCTATCCTTATGACATGGCTCCCTATCCTTCTGACATGGCTCCCTATCTGGCTCCCTGTCTGAGTCATCGCCTGATCTCCATCCGACGCCATTTTAGTGTTGGGGATCTGCCATGTCAAATCGTTTAACCTACATATTTCTTTCAATTGACACAACTTTAAATATTTCATGATCTGAACAGGGGAGGAAGTCTAACGTCAGGTCGGGCAAAATGTGTCCTCTGTAGTAGTGAATGACAAGCAGATGAAGCCAAGCTTAACACAACCGCCTGGAGGACCCCGGTGCACCTTCATCATCACGCTTGGGATGTGAAGAAAGATACTGCAATCCGCAACTTAATGACCGTTTCAGGGTGCACAAAAGAGAAATCTACTCACTGTGGTCATTCACAAACAGCAACATGTAATGAGCATCAGCGAAAGAGCTAACATCCTGACTTTTAAAACACTTATAACTGGAACAATAGATGTAGAATGGAAGGCATACAGAAATTAATCAATGCCAGGCTGTCTAATCTTACATTGGAAACGATGAATCGGGAATCGATATATATTGCAGCATAGAGACTTCAAATGTTCTATCGGGAGGGTAGAGTGAAGTTGGAACAGGAGTGAATTCAAAAGGATGCCTACAGGAATGTCTCAATTATTTCAGATTTGCTATTCATTTATATTACATTGATGTGCCATTTGACCTGATGAAGGCTTCAGTGGTTGACACTCTAGATATTTCAATGTTGCGATTCTTACAACTAATCCTCTGCTTATGTATTCTTAATTACAATTTTTCTAGAACAGTGTTTTTCAAACTGTGTTGACAGGGGGAAGTTGCAATTGTTGTCATCTATGTGGCACCCTTACCTGACACCATGTCAGAATAGACAGCTCGGTATATATTGTTTACTCTCCAGTTGTTGTTGCTGTTGTTGTTATCCCAATTCTGCTTTTGGCAGCCCAATGCCATTGTTATATATACATACATACATACACAGTTCTTCTTCAGCTGTTTCACTGCTCCATACAGTATGTTGGCAATTGTCAGCAGTGCTTGTATGAATCTTTTCCTCATGTCCGCAAGAGCCTTGCACTCAATAATTGGGTGTCGAACTGTTTCATCACAGGATGATAGGAATGTCTGAACAAGTGCTGGGGATTGATGTGGTTAAAGTGGCGATTGACTCTGGTATGTCCTGTTTGGAACAGAAACATGAGACTTTGATCTCTTCTATGTAGTTTATTTATGTCATCGCTACTTTTTGGCTGTGGCATTTCGCTAAATACACTGCGACCTGTTGTTTCCGTCGCCCACATGTTCATCCAGATTTCCCGGGTATTAATCTTAATAATTTGTTTTACTGTGTGGTTACTGCAGGTTTATCCAATTGTTGTTTTGAAGCTCCTTTTCTTGCCAATTTATCGGCCAGTTGTAACATACAAAATTACATACAATGATTAGGAATAACTTTGGATTAACGAAAACCGTCTGACAGCGTGCAAAGAAGAAGAAGAAGAAGAAGAAGGATTAACGGAAACTGCTTTTATCTAAATGTTTCAGGCGGTAATGCCAGTTTTATATTAGGTTCATTTCAGTGGTATCTTTTGTGCGGTAATGTCAGTTTTATTTGAGGTTCATTGCAGTTTAAATCCAGTGTATATCAGAAAACTAGACTTCTGATAAAGTGGAACAACGTCTGTAAAGCTTGGCGTCACTTTATATTGGAAGTGAATTATAAGAAGGCATTTGATAGTTTAAACAGGGAATCACTAATGTCAGGACATTATGGAGTATGCCTATAGCTCACTATCAAAATTAAGAAAAAGGACTTACATTTAAAGTGAAGTAGACTACGTGATGTTCATCTTTCTTGGCCTTTGTGACAAGAACTGGCTTGAGACAAGGATGTCCGTTGTCTCCCTTTTCCTTTCTGTTGACTATGACTGGATTATGAAGTAAGCGACTTCTACGAGACACGTTTTGCAGTTTATAATGAACGAGTCAAAATGAGTCTGCCAATTTGTTTTTGCTTTTTTAGTTTTTGTTGTTTTTGCGTTCGCCTCATTTCTCTATTCCCCAAGGCGATGCGAGTTGCACTGTCTTTTTATTGTGTACCTGTTGGTCCTGTGCATCTTACTTCTGCATGTATTTTATGTAAGGGTTTGCTTTCTTCTGCATTTTCTAAGTGTTAGTTTCCCCGATGTAACAGCCAGTGCTTGTGATGGGATGCGAACCCAGCACTTTCAGGCTGTGATCCGTGTGACTTATCCACTAGCTCACGCCATCAGTTAAAGGACGGATATTACCTGGAAATTGGTGTGAACTAGTTCTCCTCTATGTATTCACCCTTCAAGTCGATACACCTCTCCCATTTATTCTTCACCTCCCTGATGCCCTGATTGTAGAACTCCTCCGTCTGGAACCGGAACCAGGCCTCCAGTTCAGTAATCAAGTCATGGACGTCAGATAAACGACGTCCACGCAGAGGATTCTTCATGTTTAGGAACAAGAGGAAGTCACTAGGTGCCTAGCTCGGTGAATATCGTAGATGTAGTATGAATTCATACAATTTCTGACGTCCAAGACCCAGGCGATGGAATACTGCAATCAGGGCGGTGAAGAAAATATGTAAGTAGTGTATCGCCCTTTAGGGCGCATACACAGAAAGAGACCAAAGTAATTTTGAAAAGAAAACGTAATAATCCGGACAACAACTAAACAAATAAACGTAATGAGTAGTCACTGGAATTTGGTCGGTGATATAGAACACAGATTATGAGAATAAAAGCACTTAAAGTCAATCAAATTGTACTGAGAGACGGGGTGCTACAAGAGGCAGATTCATATATATATATCTTGGTAGCTGTATATAGACTTTGTCGGATGTAATGATAGATATATGAAATTGGGAATACAAAAGGCGATAGGAGCATTCATTGCTTCTGAGAATTTTAGGAAATCGAAAGAAATTAAGTCCACCACAAAAATATAGATCTTCAACTCCAAGTCCGTAATACTGTATGGTTGTGTGAGCTAGGGAACAACAAACTAAACAGGTCCAAGTTTTCATCAATGGATGCTTGCACCGAACTGAGGGAATATAATTATAAGATACAGTCACAAATATAGAACTATGGGAAAGAATTGTACAGATATCAGTTGGACTAGACGTAAACAGAAGGCTTTGGTCATGGATCACGCGACAGTTTGAGAATCGCTGTTCTCAGTTGCACCTTAGCTTGACTTTATTGTATATGTAATGTCTATTTGTAATGTCTATTTGTAAAGTCTATTTGTAATGTCTATTTGTAATGTCTATTTGTAATGTCTATTTGTAATGTCTATTTGTAATGTCTATTGGAAGTTCCTGAACATGACTGAATTTATTTAGTGGCACTGCTTACATCTGGATAGATAAACTTGGCAGCTAGATTAGCAAGAATATACAAGTGATAGACTTCATTCTACGGTTCTGTTTCTAAGAATCGATTTCACTGCTTTCCGGGCGTATTCAAAGGCGCTGTCTCCCTCAGCAAGTGGCGAAGGGTATGGTCTTCTCTTTTTCGCCAGTCCGTTCGAACCTCGTTCTATATCAAAGATATGCAGTCTACGAATCGTTAAATCATCCACTACGTTGTCAAGACCCAGTAGGTGGTATTTGATATACTTCATAACGTCACTCATATCTATATCTCGTGTACCCGTAATTGCTGCCTTTGAAGTCATGACATCAGCTCATTCATTGCCCTGAATCTCCGAATGGCCAGCGTCGGAGATCTACACCAACCTCTCCAGGCTTCATGTATCTACAATTGCATCCACCCATGCCTTAGCCATGTACTCCTGTACTTTCTGAAGCAAGAATTGGGAGTCTGAAATGACGACAACCACTCTTAACGATATTCATAGCTTGCAGTCACGGTTTCCTTCTCCATTCCCGTATTGCAGGTTGATGTTTTACATGAACCGATCTGCTCATCGACTTACAGGCATCTCACTCTTTCTGACAAACCTCAACTATATATATCTTACTCCATAGCACCGATCTATCGTATTCATGATGTGATCACTGTACTGTATGTTATCATTCATCAACTTGTTAACGTCTAGCTCTGTTCTCACGCTCTACCAATCTATATTTTCTCTGCCTAGGGTTCTGATGACTGTTGTGCTTATTTACTTTCGTTGTCGTTGTTGTTTCGAATGCCCAGAATGAGTTGGTTTACTCTTTTGTGCGCACTGAAAATGACGTTGTGGTGGGTAGTAGCAGCTTTCCTGACGTTCCGAGCGTGCTGATGAAGGTGGGCCGGGGTCCTCAAGTCGATAGTGCTATGCTTGGCTTTTTCTGCGTGTCGCTCACTGTTTCGGGAATCACGTCGATACCCCACCTCGTTAGCGAGACTGCATGATAGCAGCCCGTTTCCCGGGAGGGCTACTAGGAAGCCGAAGTGAGAGTCTTGGCCAGTATGTTTTGGCTGACCCTGACGAAGCATGTGTGATCAGAATATTTTGCCTGATCAGACGTTAGTCTTTCTCCCCTTTCGGTGTCGATATCACTATGTCACAGAGCAGTGCTCTAGTGCTCAGCAACGCGACTGTCGTGTAGTTTCCCATAAAAGTTATTCCATTGTCCATGCGTGTATTTTGTTTGGGAATGTCATGATGTTGTTCTTGGTCCAGGACAGCACTGCATTCACATGTGTTATGATCGCTAAATACCTATCTCATCGGGGGTTGTATTTGTTTTGCATCTTCGCAGACCGAAATCTAGTCAAGGTTCTCCGTGTTGGAAATGGTACGTGTGCTAATGGTGCAGCTTCCTGGTGAAGCTTTATTCATGAGATCTCTTGTGTCGCGCCATTTCTCGACTCTTGTTGTGTCACGCCATTTCTCGACTCGTGTTGTGTTGCGCCATTTCTCGACTCGTGTTGTGTCGCGCCATTTCTCGATGTTTTACGGGTCTTCTTCCTTGGAGAGGTTGAATTTTAAAAATAAAACTCCATCTAGACTAAAGTTTTATTTTCTGCTCTTTGTAACAGTACATTTACTCTGTGGTAATCTGTCATTCTTTTGAAAGTGTGGACCCATTCTTCTTCCGTGACAACGGGTCACTTGTCCAATTGTTTTCTCTGCTTGGGACATTCATGGCACTCCTTTCTTGATTCTTTATCTTTTGATGTCTGAGATGTTATTGTGCAGTGGGTACGGCCCGTTTGTGGTAACATATCGGATTTTGACTGTTTCTGCCCACTTATGATGTCCCGTGTGTTTTTGAACTAAAGTCGCCTCCTTTCCTGGGGCAAGTGTCGAAGTAATGGTCGACTGGACAAAACAAACAACAACAAAAACAACAATTCACTCAGAACAGAGTCCAAATAAAAGAGGACATATTTTTAATAAATCATTAGATTCAAGCACATAGAAATTTGAAATAAATCAGATGGAATTCACAAGGGAAAAACAGAACAGTCCGGGCAGACACAGATTTATAGGAAATGAAATGCATTCTTTTCAATATGAATATGGCGAAGGTTCACGACTACTTTAGCGACGCGTCTGACCCTAGACAGAAAACTACAGCTACATATGCCGCCTCGCGGCATAAGTGCATATCACAAGGCAAGACAATTGAGAGTTTCTGAGTACTATATTATTCCCCTGAAACGGTATAAATCAAGGACGTTTATTAAACAAACAAAATGACCATTGTCATATAAGAATAGCAAGGTGAGTGTTTCAGGGCGGACACAAGAGATAACGCATCCTCGCTTACACATGAGGATGGCTTTTACTGAACTTGAGAAGACAATCAAGCAGAGTATACTTGGACATAAAGTAAAATTCTTGGAGAAAGATGATAGAAAGAGTGCACTGGACAGACCTGCATCATATGTAGAACGGAAGAAAGCAAGAGATGCAATATGTAAACCTCACTTTCTCCAAGTATTTTAGGAGATTCGCTATGGCAAATACGACACTGTGTAGTAGGCACGTGATGGTGGTGAGCCGTGTGTTACATGAACACGTGAATACAAGCAACGAAATGCACGGCACTAGAACATGAAATACACAGAGGAAGAACATGAAAGATACAAAGGAAGAACATGAAACGTTCCTTCAAGCCTTCAGAGTCAAGCGTAAAGGAAAGGTTTTCATTGAAAACAAACATGCTCTGCGTTCATGTTGCATCGTTTTGAATGTAGGAAGTTCATATTTACTGAAGGTCTATATCTTCCGTTTGGGATTTCATGATTCTGTTTGATTGTCAGCCACAAATAGCCATTGTTTTGTAAGTGTTCCTGTTGAACCATACATTTCATACAGGCGCATGGGAAAACGGTCCTTGAGGTTAAAGGACTAATAAGAGATAGTGTCAAAGATTATGATGCTACCATGGATATCGATGCACCTGCGCTTTGTGGTTATGAAAGTCAGTTGGGCCTTCTCTGCCAGAGTGAGACACAGGGTTGTTGGCGAGATTAGCTGTACATACTTATACTTGACAACACCATCCAGCATGAAAATGTAGGTTTTCGTCTCTTAGATAGCTCTCCAGGCCGCATTAATGAAGGCCCTGATCGTCTCTCACTTTGAGATCAGTAGATAGTGGACATGAAGGCCTCGAAGACTCAGGGAATTTGCGTGAATCTTCTGTTCTTGCCATGCTGGGGTTTGTGGGAATGAAAGAGCTGACGTCCTGGCAGCAGGGACATCGACAGTGATGACATTTGCAATGGAGAGTGGTGACATGATGAATTTGATCAACCTCCGCCTTTTGGATGAGTCATTAGTACACGATTTTTTAATCATTCGCAGCTCCATCAGAGAGCGACACGTGCAGACACGACAGGAGTGTGTACAATCAACGAGCTACAGGAACCGCCAGTACCTACACTCTTAGCCAATTGCCTGGAGTGCAATGACGTCGATTCTTAACAGAACAGAACATTTCCCTCTCGCATTATTTTTAAACAAAAATGTACATCGTTAGTTTCTGTAGTAGCTGCTGACAGAGCGCTTCGTGGTTTTAATTAATGTTACCGTTGTCATAAAAATATTTCATATTTGACAAATCATTTTTGTTTTTACAAAGTGTAGATTGTATGATCATCCCAGAGTTTGTTGACTTGGTGGATTGGGAGAACATGTTTACCGAACTTTCCAAACTCTGGCCAGAACTTGGCGAATGTTTCAGTAAATGTAATCCCGTTGCTCAAGTCACTACAATTTAGGGGACGCGAAGTGAACAAACTAAAAAACAATGACAAACATGTAAATAAGCACAATGCAAATCAACGCACTGAAGAACGTGCGTGCCTCAGCAAAACAGGTAATTAAAATACCACAGAACGATTAACAGGAAAAGACAATAGACAACGATAAATCAATGGATCATTAAGGATAGAAAGAACAAGGTAGAAAAAAACACATTTTTATCTTTGCAAATACTTGATTGTTTCCTTGTCGGCCAAATTAACAAACAACTCAATAGGTGAGCCGAACATGCGTTTTGAAATGGTGGGGATTTCTCTCCATGCTAATTATTAATGGCTTGCGTGAGGATTTCGTTGTGCTTTCTATCTAAATGGATGAGAGGCTTCATACAACGAGCATCCGTATACACACATGTAATCAATGATTTGTATAATGCCTGTGTTTATGTAGTACCATACGTTTCAGAAAAAGCATATGTTATTGTAACACCTGATGTCTATCTAGAAACCAACACTCGTGTAACAACTCTGCGTCCTTGTTACACCCAACTTCCAGGTCAATCCAAATGATATGTTGTTGTTGTTGTTGAATGTCCACATTGAGTTGGATTACTCTTCTGTGCGCCTTTAATAGGACGTTAAGCGGCGCCCTCACACTCCGAGCTTGCTGATTAAGGTGGACCTGGGTTCTTCATACGGTTTTGCTATGCTTGGCTTCATCTGTGTGTCGCTTACTACTACGGGGACGATGCATGACGCAACAAAGATGGCGCCGTAACTGGCTACGGGTCTACATTGTTCTACTGTTTTGGTACATTATGGATGCCGCTAGACTACGGATTTGCCTGGAATTAATACTAGTCGACGACTTATACTTGTGTTCACGGAAGCAAGGAGTTGTTGTCCGCTTGGACTGGTTAATTCGTTCGTTATTTGTGATTTCTTCGGCCCGGTTATCCTGTTCTGGACATCGGCTATATGAACATGGCATACATCTGTGTCGAATTTCATGACCTAGTTCACACTGCTGAACTTCACGAAATTAGCGAGTGAGAAATTTAGACACTACTATACATAACTAAGTAACTGAACACAGCCAGAGAGAGGTGCCAGACTCACACGCTGACTGATGTCCCTACGACCTCTTGTGGTTATGGAAAAAGCACGACACACAATGTTAGATGTCATCCCGCCTCCTCTGCCTTGTAGGATACCTGCTTACGGGAAAGGCTCCGGGAGTAAACCCTGAGAAAAAAATCTGCATTTTATAATATCTCCAGTTGTCTCGACAAATTTCTTGCAACTGACCAAAGGTATCTCAGAACAAGAGAGTGGGGTTGACAAAAGGCGCAATTTCTTCCTCACTTTAATCCAAATCACCGCGCAGTTCACCGATTGGATCACGTCGATCCCTCACCTCTTCAGCAGGCTGCCATAAAAACAGTCTGTTTTCAGGGAGGGCTACGAGGAAGCCGAAGTCTAGGCTAACATATGTTGCCTGACCCTGACAAGTATGTCTGATCAGTATATGTTGCCTGACCCTGACAAACATGTCTGATCAGTATTTGTTGCCTGGCCATGACAAACATGTCTGATCAGTATATGTTACCTGACCCTGACAAACATGTGTGATCAGTACATTTTGCATGACCCGACGTTAGTCTTCCTTCCGAAACTCTATGAAACACCCAACAGTCATGTAAATCCAAACTCTATGTAACACCAAATAGCTATGTTACACCCATTTTCCTTGTAACACCCAACATATCTGTGACATATAATACACCTGTAACAGGAAATACTGATTAACACCCAACATATCTGTGACATATAATACACATGTAACAAGAAATACTGATTAACACCCAACATATCTGTGACATATAATACACCTGCAACAGGAAATACTGATTAACACCCAACATATCTGTGACATATAATACACCTGTAACAGGAAATACTGATTAACACCCAACATATATGTGACATATAATACACCTGTAACAGGAAATACTGATTAACATCTAACATCCTAGTACACCCAACATCCTTGCAACACCCACCACTCGTGTAACGCCCAACCTCCTAGTAAGACCCAACATCCATATAATACCGAAACTCAACCTAACACCCACATTGTTGCAACATCCATCATCCCTGTAAATCCAATCTCTATGGAAGACCCAACATCCCTCTAGCACCCCAATTCCAAATAACACCAACACTCTATGTAACACTCAACACTCGAGTCAGACCAAGTTTGACTTGTATATGCAAGGCTGACGAGTCTGATTCTATACCCACAGAGATTTACCATAGGGGTCATGTAATTCTTCCAGACCTGACTACACTCTTTCGTTGCATTTAGGAAGCCGAGAGAGTTTCACATGAGATGAACGATACTACTAGTGTACACCTGTACAAACGAAAGGGCAACCGTCATTCCTGTAACACACACAGAGATATCTCCCTGCTGTCAATAGTGAACAAAATTCTTGCTGGAGTCCTGCTCAACCGCCGATCTGGTCACATTGAGCATGATTTCCTTCCTGAAAGCCGATGTGGTTTTCTTTGGGGCCGTGCGATTGTCGACATGATATATGTGGCACATCAACTACAAGAGAAATACAGAAATGTCAAGAACAAAATTGTGACCTGCGCACAGTTTCTGTCGATCTGGCCAAAGTTGTTGACGCTGTCAATCAATAGGGATGGATTCTGGACAATCATGCCGACTTTGGGCTGCCCCAGCAGAGTCATTGTGGAGGTTGTGAGCCAGTTTCAGGATTGCATGATGGCTCATCAGTCGCCAACGGAGCTCAACATGTGTGTGTGCTGACACTCTTTAACGTGGTTTGTGCAGCAATGCTCACTGATGATGTACTGACATGCATATCAGGTACAGAACGCAAGGTCAGCTGTTCATCCTAGGGCGCCTGAAATATTACACAACAGTGCAGACGAACAACATGGCATCTTAGTTGCAGTTAAAAGATGGGCGCCTCCCTATTGACAAGCACCAAAGATGAGCTTTTTCCATGATCCGTTTTTTTTAGATCATGAATCTTCTGTTTGCGGATGTTTACGCCCTCGACATATGTTAAGAACAGGATATGCAATCCACAATTACGGAGTTTTCTTCAGTACACTTCCAGATTGCCCCTGAAGAGCCGTAGATCGAACCAAACATGTATGCACAGAACCCACGTCTCCAAGCAGTCCCTCGCTTCTTCTACCTGAGCAGTACGCTCGCTAGAGAAGCGAACATCGACTGTAAGGTATCTATCAGGATTGCTAAGGCTTACTCTGTGTTTGTAAGGCTCTAAGCAAACGTCTGGAACTGACAAGGCATCAGTGCTGCCACCAAGGTAGAAATATACCGTGCTGTATTGTTATCCACACAGCTGCATTGAGACGCGCCCCTACTACCCGTTAACCAATCGTAGGACTGATTTAGATGATGATAGAATAGAACTGGCTCGCCCAGACAATCTTACAACCAGTTATATTACTGATAAACCTGATAATATGATGGAAGAGGCTCGCCCAGACAACCTTACAACCAGTCGTAGTCTGACAACCTGATGATTGGATCAAAGCGACTCCCCTAGAAAATCTTAAAATTTATAGTCCAACTGATCAATCTGATGATGGGAGGATCGGAGTGACTTGCACAGAATATCTTTCAACCAATCACAGGATCTGTGTACTAGATATGACCATGACAGGAGATCTTACAACCAATCATAGGATCTGTGTACTAGATATGACCATGACAGGAGATCTTACAATCAATCATAGGATCTGTGTACTAGATATGACCATGACAGGAGATCTTACAACCAATCATAGGATCTGTGTACTAGATATGACCATGACAGGAGATCTTACAACCAATCATAGGACCTGTGTACTAGATATGACCATGACAGGAGATCTTACAACCAATCATAGGATCTGTGTACTAGATATGACCATGACAGGAGATGATAATGTAATGTTATCAATCTAACTGTCCACTGTTTACATCTAATGAGCTGGTAATATGTAAAGCTTTTTAGTTAGTCTAGGTGCTGTGCTTCCCGCTTGTTCCTGTATCGAGACCTGTTATGCCTTATCTTTGTATATATCAAATGTTTATTGGTGTCCTAGCAACAGAACAGTTAGATCGCTTTTATCAAATAGCAGAAGGGCTCAATTAGTCGTGTCCTGTTCGTGGCATACACTCGTCTGCTTATCTACGATGATGATGGCGATCTAATCGCTTTAGCCGTGAACGGATATCTCTTGACAACCCAGTGCCGGATAAAAGTACATGTCCTCCTCAATTATAGTTCATATAAAAACTGTTGCCTTAAAGGCATATGATATAGAAGAGGAAGGTATTGACGTATCTTTCGAATATTCTCGAAGAGACACAGTCCACTGTGTTGGTGTCCTAGAATCGTCACGACCTGTCAGAAACGGAGCACACAGATCTTAGTCAACCTTGTCTTCATTCCGTAAGTCATGCCAGTACATCTCTATTGACGGTGTGGTTGGCATTCCTTGCCACTTGTGAGATGTATAATAAGGGACAAGAATATAATGTAACTCTTCGTCATCTATGGAGATAACTGATAGATGACGGACAGCAAAGAACGAGACAAAAAGGCATTTAACCTACGGCAGTGGAATGGCTTTAGTGCTGTCCAGAGCGTTTATTACTACTCGCTGGAGAATTCTGCAGCTATTCCTAAAGAGCCTCACCTGCTCTATAGCCTCTACGTCTATCTCGTTACCAAGGACTTGCCCGACCTGTGTGACTATGCAAGGAGTAAAGCTCCAATTGACATAGCTCCCAGGATCCTTCGGACGGACAATCTCTCCAGCCACGGCAAGTTAAGAATGCATGTCAAAAGTACGCCATCTTTAAACTGATAATGATACCTTCTGTTTTAGAAGGCAAGCCAGTAAGAACGGGAATTGCCACATCTTTTGCCCCGTCTTAAAAAAAACAAAAAACTTTACACTTCTTAAATATAGTCTTTAACACTTCATCTTCTTCTTCGTTCTCAATCTCCTGCTACCAACCCATGAACAGGGTTTTGAAAGTAGCAGAATGTTTTGTGTCGCTAGTTTACAGCTTGACTGCGATATTTGCACCTTTCGGTCCAACACATTCGTCTTCGGCAGCAGACATTTTTGTAGTACCTGGTTAGCCTTTCCACTTCGATCACTTTTCCTTAGTCAGCCTACTGTGTTGCAGCCTGTAATTCAGGATCACCACGTGAAGGTGTAGAAGGGTCTTGGCAGCTCTGATTCGCTGGCCTTGTCGCTAGCAGTCACATGAGGTCGCTGACCGCTGCAACCCATGCGCTGCTCAGCATCATGATCTCTCACCACTTAATCCGCAATGGCAGTCACTACAATTGGAAAATCTAATGATACTATTAATTTCATTATTTTATTGGTTATTCCATGAATCCGAGTGTGATTTACTGAGTCTTAAACTGTACGGCCCAGTTCATCTGACTTCAGCACACATTTTTAAGTGTGCGACACCATCTTTTTATGAATCCGAACACACGCCAGTTTGGTGTATGAGCCATACAATTAACCACTCGGCTACATCAATGTGGTGTTGAAATGTCATGCAGTCTATGCGAAGTCTGGAGGTTCCCTTCTGGCCACACACATGATTACTGTGGTTCATGGTGCGCATATCTTCCCAGACGATCCAGCACCTACACCAGGATAACCTCTTGGCATCGTCTCAATTTGTAATTGTCTCCCTTGGGTATGCATATTTTATATGCACGTGTTTATGAGCGCATCTCAATGTCATACATCAGCCACGTGAACTAGAGCGTACATGAGCAAGACATACACTTCCTCTTCTGTTAGGTCAGTCCCATAGCAACATTTGCCGTCCCCTATGTGAGGTGGCCACTTCCTCTTCTGTTAGATCAGTCCCATAGCAACATTTGCCGTCCCCTATGTGAGGTGGCCACTTCCTCTTCTGTTAGGTCAGTCCCATAGCAACATTTCCCGTCCCCTATGTGAGGTACTGGTGGCCACTTCCCTTCTGTTAGATCAGTCCCATAGCAACATTTGCCGTCCCCTATGTGAGGTGACCACTTCCTCTTCTGTTAGGTCAGACCCATAGCAACATTTCCCGTCCCCTATGTGAGGTGACCACTTCCTCTTCTGCTAGGTCAGTCCCATAGCAACATTTGCCGTCCCCTATGTGAGGTGGCCACTTCATCTTCAGTTAGGTCAGTCCCATAGCAACATTTGCCGTCCCCTATGTGAGGTGGCCACTTCCTCTTCTGTTAGATCAGTCCCATAGTAACATTTGCCGTCCCCTATGTGAGGTGGCCACTTCCTCTTCTGTTAGGTCAGTCCCATAGCAACATTTGCCGTCCCCTATGTGAGGTACTGGTGGCCACTTCCTCTTCTGTTAGGTCAGTCCCATAGCAACATTTGCCGTCCCCTATGTGAGGTGGCCACTTCCTCTTCTGTTAGGTCAGTCCCATAGCAACATTTGCCGTCCCCTATGTGAGGTGACCACTTCCTCTTCTGCTAGGTCAGTCCCATAGCAACATTTGCCGTCCCCTATGTGAGGTGGCCACTTCCTCTTCTGTTAGATCAGTCCCATAGCAACATTTGCCGTCCCCTATGTGAGGTGGCCACTTCCTCTTCTGTTAGGTCAGTCCCATAGCAACATTTCCCGTCCCCTATGTGAGGTGGCCACTTCCTCTTCTGTTAGATCAGTCCCATAGCAACATTTGCCGCCCCCTATGTGAGGTGGCCACTTCCTCTTCTGTTAGGTCAGTCCCATAGCAACATTTGCCGTCCCCTATGTGAGGTGACCACTTCCTCTTCTGTTAGGTCAGTCCCATAGCAACATTTGCCGTCCCCTATGTGAGGTGACCACTTCCTCTTCTGTTAGGTCAGTCCCATAGCAACATTTGCCGTCCCCTATGTGAGGTGGCCACTTCCTCTCCTGTTAGGTCAGTCCCATAGCAACATTTGCCGTCCCCTATGTGAGGTGGCCACTTCCCTTCCTTGCTGTTTTTGTTTACCTTCCCTAACTCAAACTATCTGTTCTGTTAGTTATTCCCATTCAGAATGTTTGTTTGTTTTAGTTTGTTTTGTTTTTGTTTTTTTTGTTGTTGTTTCTATGAAGTGTCATTAACTGTTCACTGCGACATCCTTATTCAACTGAGCAGTTGTCAGCAAAGTTGATTTCTGGAGACGCAGATGGAGAATTCCTCTTTTTTCTCTTTCTTTTTACCTTAAATGTCATTAACTGTTCAGTACGGCAAACTTGTTTAGCTCAGCAATTATCTGCTAAATTGATTGGAGATAGAGCCTGCGCATTTCGTGAACGGATACCGCTGTCCTTCAAAATGAGACATGTTATTTGCTTTCTCCGTGAATAGAAAGGAAGGATGGGATTGTGGAGATCGAGCTTGCAGTGCACTCATAATACATCGTTATACGGTCTTGCTGTTTTAAGCTGGACAAAATTACATTTATTTTGGGATGCTTTTGTTAAACTATTTCCATAGTTGTTTTCTTTTTTCTTCTTATTTTTCCATATTATTTTGGTTTTCATTAGATTTGAAATATAATTATTTGGTTATATTTTTCGAAACTGATTTTATAACTTTTAAAAATACGATTTCTATTCACGAACTTTGAAATTTTACATTTATCTAGTTATTCTTGATCGTTCTGTTTTCTCGGTTATTCGAAAGTCGATTTGATAAATCTGTTAGCTTTGGAACGTACCTTTTTATTTTTGTTATTTTCGTTAAGTCTGTTTACTTCTGTTCCCAACTTTGCTGTCTTCGTCTGCCTACAAATATTAAAGCTCATTCATTCCATTTTGCAACTTCCGATATTTGTCAGTTCATTTATTTATTTCAAACATGTTTTCGGTACTCCTCAACTTGGAGGAGTAGAACAGCTTTATTTCACGTGCTCACAACCCGGTACTTCTCCACTTGGAAAGAAAAGAACAGCTTTATCTCACGTGCTCACAGCCCGGTACTTCTCAACTTGGAAAGAATAGAACAGCTTTATCTCACGTGCTCACAGCCCGGTACTTCTCAACTTGGAAAGAAAAGAACAGCTTTATCTCACGTGCTCACAACCCGGTACTTTTCAACTTGGAAAGAATAGAACAGCTTTATTCCACGTGCTCATATCTCGGTGTATATATATACACACACCAACACACGCAAGAAGGCTTCATTAGAAAAAAACAATGTCTTGATATTGTAACTTGTTGATATGGTTGATAAGGATGTTATGAGTGTCCTGGATGTGTCATCACGGCGCAGACGAACAACGTCTTAACTGCAGTTAAAAGATGGCTGCCTCCCTATTGACATGCACGACGTAGGAGCAGCGCTCCGTTATTCGTTTTATTTTCAGCTGCGAAAGGGTGAAACCCATACAAATTCATCGGCGAATGAAGGTCCAGTGCGGTGATGCATGCATTTCATTCACAGTCGATTTTCCTTTACGAGGCTGTCAATGGCTGCAACCGACTTTGAGCTCACTGATCGGTGTGTCTGACCCCGTCATGACCAATCTGTCACAGAACTCACGTCGTTTTGGAACTTCCCACTCCAGTCATACACTTGTTGCAGAGAAGCACAGGTCGAGTACTGATGTTCGGTGGATATTTGACGTTGTTGCACATGTTGCATCATTCAATTTTCGGATATTATTTCTGGCATGGGGGACCCAGTAGTCTCGAGATAAGGTATTCCCCTCGGGTGCTGGAGGTCGCGGGTTCAAATCCCTGTGGAGACAAACGGGATTTTTTTACCTGGATCATCCGGTAAATAGTTCCCCTGATCACTGGGTAGTGAGATCAGACATCCGTGTGCAGGGGCACGCATGTGAAAAATACCTTAGCATTTTGAAATCGAAAAGAGTAGACTGATAGGGAAAAATTCAAGTTAAAAATCTACTCAAATTATTCTAGGAATGCTCGCCCCACAAAGAATATGCCACAAAAAAGAGAACTGTGTGGCCATAACAACAGGTCTTGGTTATGTGGTTAGCGGAGCGGATTATATTGTGCCTGACAGGATG
Organism: Ariolimax columbianus; assembly: GCA_036924085.1. Lineage (NCBI taxonomy): Eukaryota > Metazoa > Mollusca > Gastropoda > Stylommatophora > Arionidae > Ariolimax > Ariolimax columbianus. The sequence continues at coordinate 36,469,590 of JAVGWX010000019.1, read as the reverse complement.
CAAGTCTACCTTGCTCTAATGTACACTTCCACCTCCACCAGTCTCAACAAATTAGGGGACCGTATATTCCAGGGGCTAACAGATGCCGGGATTGACCTGACAGTGGATTTTCACATTCCAAGAAATATGAAGCAAAGGAGGTCGCACCTCCCCACGACATCTAACGGCACAAGTGGACTGAAGATAGACAGATTTTTGGCATGTATCTTCCGTGTTGTTTCCAGCCAGTGTTTCGTGCAGGACAGATTGCGACTCAACTTTACATCCCAGTGATTTGTGACTGGACTGTGTTCCTGTCCTTGCGAATTGATATGTAGTTTTCTTTTTGCTTCCCAATTTCTGAGGTGGGAAACACATATTTGGATTATGTTGCAGTTTGGTTTGAAATTATTTGTTGTGGTAGTATGCGGCAAGAACATCAAGGGCGCTCTGTCAGTTTGTGTTCCACCTCTTCCAAACTATTTTTTTGGACTGACTGCTGCGTCGTCGGAGTAAATGAGAGTTATCCCCCCTGTTTCCATTGGCTGGTAGTTAGTTGATATGTTATGCAAGACAGGTGCTACGACGCTTCTTTATGAAGACCATCTTTTAGTTTCCTCATTGACTTTTTTCCTTCTCAAAGTCAAGTATTCTGCAATATCATTTGATGAGGTTAATGAGTCATTTGTCATGTAGAATAACCTTACAATCAGCTTCTAGTAGTTGATCGTGCCCTATGCGACACTTAGATCAATTAAAACCACTCCTGTTATCTCATTGCGCTCATACCATCCTCAATTAGTTGTGTCAGGTTAAGAATTTGACTGAACATGATCTTCGCGGTCTGAAACATTCTTGTTCTAGATAATGTTCTAGTCTACCGAGGAGGTGGTATGGTTCAGGATCTTCCATTCAATAACTTTGTACAAGTTGCATAGCAGCGATGATGGTGGGGAATTCTGAGATTATGTTTGGGTTTTCCCTGGTTTAATCAGCGCGATCAAGTTGGATTTTCTCCAGATTTGAGAATGTTGTATGGATTTGATACATGTGTTAAAACGCTTGAACAGCCATTTGATGGTGTCTGGTCCAAAGTTTTTAATTCGCTCTTTCATCAAATCATCACACTGTTTTTCATGTGATGTATTGTATTATTTAATTCGTCTATGGAGAAGAGTGTCGCCATTTATTTATTCTCACGTTTACAATCCTGCTGGATATTGGTTTGTTCTGTTCGTGGTCGTCACATTCAGAGGTAAATAGGAAGGAGGGGAGGGGGGGGGGGTATATCTGCTTATAGGAAACTTGCATTATATCTGCAGGAGTGATCGATGGATCATTGGGGGAAACTTGTATTATGTCTGCAGGAGTGATTGATAGATTATTGGGGGAAAATTGCGTTATGTCTGCAGGAGTGATTGATAGATCATTGCGGGAAACTTGTATTATGTCTGCAGGAGTGATCGATGGATCATTGGGGGAAACTTACATTATGTCTGCAGGAGTGATCGCTGGGTCATTGGGGGAAACTTGTATTTTGTCTGCAGGAGTGATCGATGGGTCATTACTTAAATTCGTGAAAAGTTTTCATGCGCGCCGACAAATTTGTTTCATACCAAGGTCTTCCACAAGTATGCGCTATTTTTCTGTGTTAGAGTCTGAACTGCCATGCAGGTGGTCTTCCTCAACCTGGTGGTGGTCTTCCCCAACCTAGACGTCTCCTCGGAAACGAGGTCATTTTCAAAATGTTGTTGGTATTGCTCGTTAAGCACCTTTGAGTCTTCGTTTAGACCTGAAATAAACTGGGTTCTGCGGCATCTGGAAATAATTTCTGCTAGTTCAATCCGATTCTCCCTGTTTTTAGTTACAACACTTCTTTGTCTAACTCGCAGGAAAACAGACCCTCTTTGGCTCGTTTAAAATTGAAATTCTTTCGAACGGAACATTCTCCGGATTGACAACTGCTGTAACGCTGAACGAGATATGCCTGTTTTATGCCCGTGGTATAGCCCCCTTTACAGATTCCGTCATTTGACGCTCACAAACATATTTTTGCCATCTGCAGCTATTAAAAGACGCTGGTAGTTGTATGTCATGAAGGAGCTATAGACCTTCTGCTCTTCCCAGTTTTCCCGCTCCTCGCCTTTTGCCTCTTATTTATTGTACATCCATGAAGTGCTGTGACAGCTACAATCTCACATAACTGTTTTATTGTTTTCTGTTCTGAAGTTATCCGGCTCTTCCAGGACACAAGTTGTTTTTCGCTGGTTTGTATACAGATGGTATTGTGCGTGATTGGTTTCAGTTTCGAGGATTTCTGTATTTCATGTGGTGGTTTGCCTCACTGGGCATATGTGTAACGAAAGTACCGCTCCCATATTGTTCATATTGTCATTCAACAACGCGTGTCATTCCATTTATCTATGCGCTTTGATCAGCGATTTGACCACCAGTACATCACATCTGCATCGAATGCAAATGTCAGTAGTGTTTCTTTCTCATTAGTGAGTCCCTCGAAGTTGATTGAAATCAACCTGAGGGCTGTTTTATGACTCATGGTTCTGCCATAGTTCTTCGGTAGTGAAATTATTGGCCAACTGAAAAGTTCCGTTCTGAGGACGCTCGATTAGATGAAATGCAATGACTTTGTGTCAGTGCAGTATCAATACATTGATTGGCATCATGTCAGTCTCGAGAGACAATGGACTTTACGCTAGAGAATGGACTTTGTCAGTTGTTGCCCTTGCTTTTGCCGCATACGTTTGAAGTTTACATCTCTTGGCTCATCTTATCTTTTGCCTGCAGACTAGAACACAAAGCCTGCCTCCAACCGAGTCTGTCTCTGGCAAGTTTCTCCGAGTTGCACGTGGTCATATCCAACGGTTGTAGATCACGCTTGCTAACATCTTTGTAAAAGAGGATGGGTCAACTATTGTTACGCTTGCCCGTAGTCAGCTTTCTGTAAAGGCCACATCCAATGGAGGTGGAGGTGTCTATTACAGACTAAGGAATGGAGAAGAAAAAACTCGAGTTTTAACTACGGGAACATATTCCAGTAATTTCGTGCAGTAGCAGAGGCACTGAAGGCCGCAGCTGAGCTTGTAATCCAAGATAAAGATATCCACCAAGAAAACAAAGTATTCCTGACTGATGTCACGTCAGTAATAGCAGCGCTAAAACAACACAAAGATGATAATCTCGAACAATGTATGTTCCCCCTGACACAGCTCTCAGCAGAACACCCAAGATTGGTCATACACTGGATCCCATCCCACTGCAATATTGAAGGCAATGAAGCTGCAGACAAACTAGCAAAGAGTGGAGGAGCATCCCCACAAACAGACCTGAGTATCACATATAATGAGGCCAAGACCATAATTAAAGCCAACTTCAGGGCAAAATGGGCTGATTAACACCCCGACTTCCGAAAAGAAGACAGCTACTATAACTTAACTAGAGAAGAGCAAGTCATCATCTTCAGACTGGGAACTGGGCATAACAGACTCAAGAGTCATCTTTACAAGAAAATGAGGATTGGGACATGACAGGTGCCCATGTGGGGAGCATATCAAGACCGTGGAACACATCCTACAAAGCTGCATGCTTACGCAGGAAAAGAGAGAACAATGCTGGCCTCGTGAGACATATGAGACAGAAGCTTGTGGAGATGAAACAGCCTTACAAACAACGGTGTCCTTTGTAAGAGAAACCGGAACCTTGATCTGAGGATGAACGAAGAAGAAGAAGAAGTTGGTATGATATCGCCCATCTTACATTCTCCAAGCCACTGACGGACGATCGTAACTAAACTGAAAATCTTTGCACGGTCCGAACGACGTTATCTGTCAGAAAATTCCAAGTATGCGTCTCAGACAACGCATATGAAAAGCATTTGGAATCAAGATGCTGAGCAGCGCATGAGCGGCAGCGGCCAGCGACCCATAGCTGACTGCTAGTGTCAGGGCCAGCGAACCAGAACTGCCAAGACCCTTCTACATCTCCACGTGGTGATCCTGGATAAAAGGCTGCAACAGAGCAGACTGGATAAGGAGTGGAGATCGAATAGGGAATGCTAACCCAGTACTCGAAAAATGCTTACTGAATTCGGATGTGTTCGACCGAAAAATGCAAATATCGCAGTCAAGCTGTAAACTACGATAGAACGCATTCCACTCTCTGGACTACATTCTACTACTTAGGCCCGTGTCAGGATTAGGTAGCGGGAGATTGAGAACGAACAAAGCCAAGCCAAACCAAGCCAAAAGCATGTAACCTTTTTTATCATGTGAAGCTTACAGGGTCCACGTTTCGCTGGCATAGAGCACGGTACTAGTCTCACATGATCTATACACAGCAACCTTTCTAGGATAGTCATCATGATGCTATTCCACACTCTCTGTAAGAGCCTGACAAGCGCTGCTGATGCTTTCCTAGTCGCTATTGCAGGTTTGCGTCCAGCGAAAGATTGTCGTTGTTGATAGATCGATGTTGTTACAATTATTTACTACCTCCATTATTGTATCGCTTAGAACAATCCCTGGAAGATCCGCACCCTAAGCCATCACTTTCGTCTAAAGGTGAGTTCAAACAGGACACACCATTTTGATAGTCTTATTTATAAGGATCAGCAACTCGGCTTCCGTGTGAGCGACGAGGGCCACATCGTCTGCAAAGACCATATCCCGAATGACAGTCTCCCTTCTCTGACTTGTTACACGCAGTCTAGTCAGATCTAATAGACTCCGATCTGATCTAACATGCAGGAAAACTCCTTCTGTACCAGTTACAGTTTGAGCACGATGGCAAAGACAATGCTGAATAGAGTCTGAACCAGGACAAAATCTTGTTTGATTCGCCTGTTAACGTCAAACGCCACCGATTCCTGACCGTCATGCATCATTGTACCATTCATGCGCACATAAAAAAACTGAATAGTTTAGGTGGGCAGCCAACTTTGGACAATACTTTGAAGAGACTTTCTCTGTTTACCAGGTCGAATGTCCTGGTGAGGTCAATGAAAGCAAGAAAAAGTGCTACCTGTTGTTCTCTGCATTTCTCTTGCAGTTGCCACATATAGAAGACACTATCAATAAATAATCTCAGATATACGGATCACACATTATAGTAGTTGTAAGCGAACATACGTTTGTGATTCACGTAAAAACAGAAGTTAAGTGCATGAAGTTAGCACTGAGATAACGATAACTGTGGTAACGATAATTAGCAAGTAGAATCGAAATCTGCCCAATAAAATGGAATTAAACACTAGAACAGATCAAGAAATTTAGTTGTATTTACTGTATTACATAGAAGCACAGACAATGAAGGAGCGGTCAGAGAAGGGAATTAACCCTACATGCTTCATGTGTTCTATATGTTGGTAGTCAAATATCGTCTTAGCCCATTTCTGCCTTTTCCCTTGTAGTACTATGTCAGACTGAGGTTTTGTCGCATGCATTCCTGTATCTCATTGATGGACCTCCGGGAGGACGATTATAGTTGATTATAGATTATAGGCAGTTTACGTGTACATCTATTGTCAGGCATGCGTACCACGTAGCCTGCACACATGTGATTTCTATGCAACGCCGTTTTTACTACGTTAATGGAGTAAGTTTGACTCTTGATGGCGGTATTGTGGATGTGGTCCCGTAGTGAGATTGGGGATGGTCTATGTTCAATCACTCTTTGAGTAGCTTGGATTCCTTGCCATGTTAATTTTTCGTATGTTCCGCATACACCATGGCTGGAATCACCAAGCTATTGATGTTGTGAGCTCTCGTTTCGCTGTTTTTCATCTGTTAAAGTATAGTTCTAATGCACTTGAATCCCAATCATTCCGCTGTTATCCGTTTGAAATGCGGATGCATCTCATAGAACGAAAATATAGGAAATAAAGCTCTCTTTAAATTAGGAGCACAAGAAAATTGATGAACGAAATCAAACAGACAGTTAAGATATTCTTGGCACATCAACAGACATGACACCGTTCTGAAGGCAATACAGGAAATGAAGGTTGAGTCTCTCAATAGTCAGACGTTGTTCTTGTTGTTCTCAATAATGAGTCGGACGTTAAGTGGCGGGATGCAGTATATATCCTCACATCATGAGCGTGCTGATCAAGGTGGATTGGAATTCTAAAGGCAGTTGTGATATTCTTTGCTTCATCTGCATGTCGCTCACTACTACGGGGATCAAGTCGATCCCTCATCTTGTTAGACAGACTGTCATGAAAATAACCCATTTCCAGGGAGGGTAACTAGAAAGCCGAGGTAAAGATCTTGGCCTGTATGTTGTGTATGACCCTGACTAACATGTCTGATCAGTATGTTGTGCCTGACCCTGACTAACATGTCTGATCAGTATGTTGTGCCTGACCCTGACTAACATGTCTGATCAGTATGTTGTGCCTGACCCTGACTAACATGTCTGATCAGTATGTTGTGCCTGACCAGACGTTAGTCTTCCTCCCTGACCAGACGTTAGTCTTCCTCCCTGACCAGACGTTAGTCTTCCTCCCCTGACCAGACGTTAGTCTTCCTCCCCTGACCAGACGATCGTCTTCCTCCCTGACCGGACGTTAGTCTTCCTCCCTGACCAGACGTTAGTCTTCCTCCCTGACAAGACGTTAGTCTTCCTCCCCTGACCAGACGTTAGTCTTCTTCCCTGACCAGACGTTAGTCTTCCTCCCTGACCAGACGTTAGTCTTCCTCCCTGACCAGACGTTAGTCTTCCTCCCTGACCAGACGTTAGTTTCCCTCCCTATAGTCAGACGTAAACAACGTTAAAAGTTGGAAGATAATATCAAAAGATGTACTTAGTACCAGATTGCATCACCAATGCAAGAGACTGATAACGTTGGAGAACCACTGCAGTCAATCTTCGCAGGAGAGACGCCATCTCAATTGAACTGAATATTTTGTGAGAGCTATTCTCCAGATTTATTCCACCTTTACTCCTCTTTCCACATTCTTATTGTTAGTTTTGTTTTGTTTTGAGATGGCCAAGAACAAAATAGAAATTGGGAGTGAATAATGATAACGATTTCTCTCTTCTTTTTATTTATTTCTCTCTGTGTCTATTTATAGCTCTCTATCTTTCTCTCTCTCTTTATATCTCCCACCTCTCTTTCTCTCTTTCTGTCTCTATCTCTTTATCTCTCTCTCTCTCTCTCTCAGACACACTCTCTGTTATATCATTACTGATTACTGTCACTGTATCCCATTCAAAATTGCTCTTCCGTTCTTAATATCGTATGTATTATCAATCGATTCACTCCTTCAGACTCTTCTCTCTCTCTCTCTCTCTCTCTCTCTCTCTCTCTCTTTCTCTCTCGGATCTCTCTCTATCCAATCTATCTGTCACTCCAATCTCTCCCTGTCTCTCACAATTTCTCACTTTGAACTTGTCTCTCTTACTTTGTCCGCTTTTCGGACGGTATCTTCTGCGTGTCTTTTTTAAATACTACACTCATACCTGGTCATAAAGTACTATCATTTTAAAAAAAAACAATACCATGTTTTCAAATAACATACTATCATGTTTTCAAATATAATACACGCATGTTATCAAATAAAATACTATCATGTTTTGTCCTATAATACTCTTATGTTGTCAAAAATAATACTCTTATGTTGTCAAATATAATACTCTTATGTTGTCACATATAATACTCTTATGTTGTCAAATATAATACTCTTATGTTGTCAAATATAATACTCTTATGTTGTCAAATATAATACTCTAATGTTGTCACATACAATACTCTTATGTTCTCTAATATAATACTCTTATGCTGTCTAATATAATACTCTTATGTTCTCTAATATAATACTCTTATGTTGTCTAATATAATACTCTTATGTTGTCAAATATAATACTCCCATGTTGTCAAATATAATACTCTAATGTTGTCAAATATAATACTCTTATGTTGTCAAATATAATACTCTTATGTTGTCAAATATAATACTCCCATGTTGTCAAATATAATACTCTAATGTTGTCACATACAATACTCTTATGTTCTCTAATATAATACTCTTATGCTGTCTAATATAATACTCTTATGTTCTCTAATATAATACTCTTATGTTGTCTAATATAATACTCTTATGTTGTCAAATATAATACTCCCATGTTGTCAAATATAATACTCCCATGTTGTCAAATATAATACTCCAATGTTGTCAAATATAATACTCTTATGTTGTCTAATATAATACTCTTATGTTCTCTAATATAATACTCTTATGTTCTCTAATATAATACTCTTATGTTGTCTAATATAATACTCTTATGTTCTCTAATATATTACTCTTATGTTGTCTAATACAATATTCTTATGTTCTCTAATACAATACTCTTATGCTGTCTAATATAATACTCTTATGTTGTCTAATATAATACTCTTATGTTGTCAAATATAATACTCCCATGTTGTCAAATATAATACTCCCATGTTGTCAAATATAATACTCCAATGTTGTCAAATATAATACTCTTATGCTGTCTAATATAATACTCTTATATTTTATCTATATTCAAACTTATTTCACTCCATGATGTTTGTACTCTCAATTGTCCTCGATCACTTTCTCTCTCTCTCTCTCTCTCTGTCTTTCCATCTTTCTCTCTCTTTCTCTGAATCCCTGTTTCCCTCTTTACCATTGCTTGCGGTCCCAGCAGTATTAACCCCCACCCCCTCCTCTCCCTGATCTTTCTCTCTTACTGTATTGTCCATCGCAAACTTCTTTGTTGACATATTTGCAATGATTGCCTTAGTTCACATAATCTCAATGTGATTACCAAAGGGCCAATCATTTATGCATCTGCGCTTGACTTTCCGGAATACGTAATTCTAGTTCCTATCAGAAACAAAGAGCTGAAAAAATTCCTATCAGAAACAAAAATCTGAAAAAGGAATCAGACATGACATAAGTGTCAAGATGATGAGCAGCGCACAAGCTGTAGCGGTAAGCGACCTAAAGGTGACAGCTGGCGTCAGGGCAACCGAACCAGAGCTGTCAAGACCCGTCTCCGCCTCCATGTAGTGATCCCGGATAACAGACTGCAACAGAGCAGACTGGCTAAGGAGAAGGTATTGAACAAATCCTATGCTGAAGTCGGATGTGTCGGACCGAAAGGTGCAAATATCGAAGTCAAGCTGTAAACTACGACACAACTCATCCCGTTATCATGCTGCTTGCAAAGACCTTTTAGGGGTTTGGTAGCGGTAGTTTAAGTACGAAGAAGAAGAAGAAGAAGAAGAAGAGGAAGAAAAAGAAGAAAGAAGGACGAAAGGAAGGAAAGGAGAGAGGATGAAAGTGAAATGAATAAAAGGGAAGGGGAGGGAAGGAAAGGGAAGAGGAAGGAAGGTGAGGGGAAAGAAGGGGGAAATGGGAAGGAAGGGAAGATATAGAGTAAAAGAAGGGATATAGGGAAGGGAAGGGATATCGGGAAGGGAAGGGAGGGAAGAAGGAAAGGGAGGAAATGAAGGGAATGGAATAACGGGAAGAGAAGGAAGGGAAGGAATGGATGGGAAGGAAGGGAGGGAAGGGAAAGAAGGAGGAAGAAGAAGAAGCATGAATTCCAACTAAATAAGTCACCATCATAATGTCGCTTTGTATCCCTCGGGATGTATGTTTCGTGAAGCTGCAGGCTCACTCGTGAATCCCTAGAGGTTGATCATGCCTCCACGGGTTCACTCGTGAATCCATAGAGGTTGGTCCTGCCTCCACATGTTCACTCGTGAATCCCTAGAGGTTGGTCCTGCCTCCACACGTTCACTCGTGAATCCCTAGAGGTTGGTCCTGCCTCCACATGTTCACTCGTGAATCCCTAGAGGTTGGTCCTGCCTCCACACGTTCACTCGTGAATCCCTAGAGGTTGGTGCTGCCTCCACACGTTCACTCGTGAATCCCTAGAGGTTGGTCCTGCCTCCACACGTTCACTCGTGAATCCCTAGAGGTTGGTCCTGCCTCCACAGGTTCACTCGTGAATCCCTAGAGGTTGGTCCTGCCTCCACATGTTCACTCGTGAATCCCTAGAGGTTGGTCCTGCCTCCACACGTTCACTCGTGAATCCCTAGAGGTCAGTCCTTCCTCCACAGGTTTACTCCTTAAGCCCTAGAGGTTAGTCCTTCCTCCACAGGTTCACTCCTGAATCCCTAGAGGTTGGCCCTGCCTCCACAGGTATGTGTAGTCACTCCGTTTTGAACTTCCAACATGGACTGTGCTAGTTCTCATGTAAAGTGTGTGTATGTGTTTTTTTTAGCGCTGTAACATAAGTAAGAGATCCAAATCACGACATCATTATGCTCCAATCGACCCAGCTGTAAATGGGTACATTGTAACTTTTACAAAAGGAAAGGCGGCGAGAAAGGGAAATGGTCACAATCTCATAAACAAGATGTGTCCTCGAACAAAGAAGTTGCTAATACCCCATCCACGATTTACTTGCTTCTCTTGCCCATAGCACCACAACGAGTGGTAGACGTCAGTGTTCAGCCACCATGAATGTGGTGTCGTTTCACCTTTTGGTAGGTGTGGGCTTGGGAGAGAACGATTTTAGAAAAATAAAAAAGGAAAAACACCTAAGGGTTATAATAGATCATACATGAAAGGTGAGTCAGCAAGTCCAAGTAGCAGTTAAAAAGGCAAATGCAATGTTAGGTAAGATTATTCACACACGTATATTACTCACACACGTATATTACTCACACACGTATATTACTCACATAAGAATATTACTAACTCTGAAAGAATACTCGCTGACCACGTATATTACATGAGAAGATTTCTATTTTAGACAACACACTCTTCTCAGATGTATTCATACTACAAACATTTCTCATTTGTTGAGAGAGTACACTCCAGAATCGTTCTTACTCTAGTCGCAGACTCATTCCGAATGAATTATTGAACTGGAGTCCCATCACGTACCATCAGAAGAGTCACGTGATGACGTACTATCAAACCAGAAACGTCAACTACTGACGTACAATCATGGCCGAAGAGTCAGATTCTGACGTACCACCGCAAACAGAAGAGTAAACTGTGGACGTACTTTTATGTCAGAAAAGTCAAGTGATGACGTACCATCACTCCAGAAAGACAACTTTAAACGTACCTTCAAACTACAAAGACAACTTTGTACGTATTACCAGACTAGAAAAGACATCTAGAGACGTACCATCACACTAGAAAAGACATCTAGAGACGTTCCATCACACTAGAAAAGACATCTTCAGATGTACCATCACCCCAGAAAAGACATCTTTAGACGTACCATCACCTCAGAAAAGACATATAGAGACGTACCATCACGCTAGAAAAGACATCTAGAGATATACCATCATCCAAGAAAAGACATCTTTAGACAAACCTCATCCTCCCAACAAAAAATACAAATTAAGCAACAATACTTAGTCCAAAAGAGATCTCGCTGTAGAAGTAAACATTGAATAGGAGTACATCTCGATTCTGTTTCCAAAGTCTGTAATAAAACCTCCAGAAGACGATGGGAAATATTATGTTAATCGTGTCGTCTATCGACTCTATGAACTCAACATAAAATTGGGCTGACACATTCTAAATTAGTCTGACTTGACAACTGCATTGAGAGCAGCGAAGACAAAGTTAGGACCTGGAAGAAAGTCATGAACTAAGTGCAGTGGGAGAAGGTATTGTTTGTGGGTTAAGATAATAAAAACGATGCCCTCTCAGAAGGTCACATGTTGAAACATCATTCTTGCTATAAATGCCTATACATCTTACGGAGCTCAGAAGGTCATAGAATAAACCATCATTGCTACTCTAGATGTCTGTTCAACTTACGGAGCTCAGAAGGTCATAGAGTGAACCATCTCTTCTGCTCATATCCACACGTCTCATGTAGCTCAGATGGCCATGTAATGAACCATCAGTCCTGCTAATATCTAAACGTTTCGTGGCGTTTAGAAGGTCATAGAATGAATCATCATTCCTTTTCATATCTGCACCTCTATGGAGAACAGATGGTCATATAATGAACCATCACTCATTCTCATATATACATGCCTCATGGAGCTCAGAAGGTCATACAATGAACCATCATTTTTGTTCTCTTTTCTTCACTTCTCATGGAGCTCAGAAGGTCACAAAATGTACCATCACTTCTTATCTTATATACACGTCTCATGTAGTTCAAAAGATCACAGAATGAATCATCACTCCTCCTCATATCTATGTCCCATTGTGCTCATCTAAAAGGTACGCAGAAAACAATATCGACCAATGCGCCGTAGCTAGAAGATGGAGTCACTGGGGGTATAAAGAGCACAAGACGATTGATGGCATACCACTATTTCGCTAGCGCTGCCGTTTCTATTCTGTGTCCCCAATAACTGATTTGAGCCTCCAATTTAGCTAGGCCTCTCGTGAAAATAGTGTGCGAAATCAATGATGTTTTAATGTAATTGTTTTTGTTGAGCGTTGATCTGCTTGATAAATGTGGCTGCTTCGTGTTCAACCATTATTGATTGAGTTTTACGGCAAGCACAGTGTTGTCTGATTGTATCCTCCTCAGTGGAGGGGATGCACATGAAGAATCTCTTCACAGAGTTATAGACATATAAACTGGAGACGACCAAAGAAACAAAGAAAATGAAAGTGAATATTGAAAACTCTGTGTTACGTTACGTTAATTTATGTTATGTTTCTTTATTTTAAGGTATGTTATGTTTGGTATATTATATTGCTTGGTTACGTTAATTTATGTTATTTTACACTTTTTTCTGGTATGCTAACTTGTATTATGGTATGGTATATTATTTTGTGTTAAGTTATGATATGTTGCCTTACGTTCTGTTACGTTACGCAAATGTATGTCATGGTATATTATGCTGCGGTTTGTTACGTCGCTCTTTTGTTGTATGTTACTAAGAAAATATTCTATGGCAAGCTCGCTCGCGGTGGCCAAATAAAACGGTGCAAAGACACTCTGAAGGAATCAATGAAGAACTGTGGTATTGACCCAGATACTTGGGAGTACATTGCTGCTGATCTCTTTGCCAGGCGTAACAAAGTCTCTGCTGACGCAGCACATATGGAGAAGACCAGAATCAAGAAAGCTGCACGGAGATAAGCGACACGAAAGGCAAAGAGAAGACTTGCCTCCGTCTGACGGCCAGACAGTGCTTCTCTGCCCTCAGCGTGACAGACGCTTCGGGCTCGGATTGGTTTGATCAGCCACCTACAAACCTACTCTATAACTGACAGATGACAACGTGGTCCTCTTCTGAAGCGATGGACAAGCAACATATGTAATGCTGCGATACGTTATATTGCGGTAGTCTATGCATGTCATGTTATATTGTTTTGTGTTACGGTATGTTATGTTATGCGTAATGTTTCGTTAGAACCAACCAACAGTGGTCATTGTGGACACAGCTAAATAAACTAGACTATGCAGACGAATTTGTATTACTGTCACACATCCATTAGCAGATGTAATTATGCACAACCCAGGATACAGATAGACAAACCGGAAAGACACACACACACACACACATAAACACACACAATACATTCATATCTACATACACCCAAATTACACACGCAAATGTAAACATATATACAGGCTTACATTCACAGTGTAAATCGAATTTTCAATATGCAATATATAAATATCACATCAAGGAATTTATAAACACATCGGCTATTGCAAACTACACCAACATTTGAAAATTTACGCACCAACACACACACACACACACACACATCCATACATCCACACACATAAACGTGTACATAAATACGCTGTACACTCGGGCGCACGTCACCTTATTTGAAACAAATCGTTGCCAGCTCTGATTAAATTCTCGTCCGATCTAACGGTCACGCCCATCGTGACGTGTACACACAGTTTACGACAGTCCACGACCGATGTGACGTGATGAGAAAACAAGGACCAGATTAAACTCTATGTCTCAACACAGGAGCGACGGCAATTCGTCCAACACATTTCATGTTTATGATGGCAAAAGTTGATTTTGTGATGGTGAAGCTGGAAAAAGTTGGTCTTATGATGTTGATGATGGAGAAAGGTGATCTTGTATGTTTTCCTTCGTTATCTGATGGCTATTACTCTACTTTTTATTACGCTGAGGTCTGTTACTCTAAATTCTCTTACGCTGTCTGAGGTCTGTTACTCTAAATTTTCTTACGCTGTCTGAGGTCTGTTACTCTAAATTCTCTTACGCTGTCTGAGGTCTGTTACTCTAAATTCTCTTACGCTGTCTGAGGTCTGTTACTCTAATATCTCTTACGCTGTCTGATGTCTGTTACTCTAAGTTCTCTTACGCTGTCTGAGGTCTGTTACTCTAAATTATCTTACGGTATCTGAGGTCTGTTACTCTAAATTCTCTAATGCTGTCTGAGGTCTATTACTCTCAATTCCCTTAAGCTGTTTGGGCTCTACTTTCTCATATGCTATCGGTCTATTACTCTACTTTCTCTTATGCTGTCTATCTATTAGTCTAATTTCTCATATGCTGTCTGTCTTCCTTTACTTTCTCATATGCTGTCTCAGGTCTATTACTCTACTTTCTCATTTGCTGTCTCAGGCCCATTGCTCTACTTTCTCTTACGTTGTCTGAGGTCTATTACTCTACTTTCTCTTACATTGTATGATGTCTATTACTCTACTTTCTCATATGCTGACTGAGATCTATTACTCTTCTTTCTCTTATGCTGTCTGTCTATTAGTCTACTTTTTCTTACCCTGTCTGAGGTTTATTACTTTACTTTCTCCTATGATGTCTGTCTATTATTCTACTTTCTCTTATGCTGTCTGGGCTCGATTTCTCTTGCTCTTACTGAGGTCTGTTACTCTACTTTCTCTTATCAATGCTGATATTTATTACACTTCTTTCTCTAACGTTGTCTGTTGTTGTTGTTGTTGAATGTCCACAATGAGTAGGTTACTCTTTCGTGCGCCCTAAAAATGATACTGTTTTTCCCTACATTGTGTTATCAATCTCAATCTTGGTCTTTACTAGCAACCCATAACATTATTTTCCATAACTGTGAGATGCACTGTGGGAGAAGTGCAGCCGGAAAGACAATCCGTGACCGAATCTGCAACATCACGCGGAGGCAGACAGTGGGGACAAACCCAGTTAGCGCCTACATTGACTCTCAACACATCAAGTGGTCTTGTCATTTAGTCACAATGTATTTTGACCAGCCTGCATCAAAAGCATATCATATGCAGGTCTCCGGTCCACTAGCAAGAGGCAGATCACGACGTCCATGGATCGAGTGTGTCTCTGACACTCTCAGGAAGTTACACCTAACGACAGCTCAAGGCTCCCACTTAGCGATAACAATAAATCTGCACATCCAACCTCTCTGCGACGCCGCGTGGCAAAAGCAGTAGGACAAATAGAAGAAGAAGAAGTATATTTATATATGCCTTTATCTCTGCCTGCTTTCTTGTATCTCTACCTGTCTTCTTTTATCCCTGTCTGTCTTCCTGTATCTCTGCCTGTCTTCCCGTATCTCTGCCTGTCTTTCCGTATCTCTGCCTGTCTTCCTGTATCTCTGCCTGACTTCCCGCATATCTGCCTGTCTTACTGTGTCTCTGCCTGTCTTACTGTGTCTCTACCTGTCTTACTGTGTCTCTACCTGTCTTCTTGTATCTCTCCCTGTCTTCCTGTGTCTCTACCTGTCTTCCTGTATCTCTGCCTGTCGTCCTGTATCTCTACCTGTCTTGCTGTGTCTCTACCTGTCTTACTGTGTCTCTACCTGTTTTCCTGTATCTCTGCCTGTCTTCCTGTATCTCTGCCTGTCTTCCTGTATCTCTACCTGTCTTCTTTTATCCCTGTCTGTCTTCCTGTATCTCTGCCTGTCTTCCCGTATCTCTGCCTGTCTTCCATTATCTCTGCCTGTCTTCCTGTATCTCTGCCTGACTTCCCGCATATCTGCCTGTCTTACTGTGTCCCTGCTTGTCTTACTGTGTCTCTACCTGTCTTACTGTGTCTCTACCTGTCTTCTTGTATCTCTCCCTGTCTTCCTGTGTCTCTACCTGTCTTCCTGTATATCTGACTGTCTTCCTGTATCTCTGCCTGTCGTCCTGTATCTCTACCTGTCTTGCTGTGTCTCTCCCTGTCTTACTGTGTCTCTACCTGTTTTCCTGTATCTCTGCCTGTCTTCCTGTATCTCTGCCTGTCTTCCTGTGTCTCTGCATGTCTTCATGTATCTCTGCCTGTCTTCCTGTATCTCTGCCTGTCTTCCTGTATCTCTGCCTGTTTTCCTATGTCTCTGCCTGTCTTCCTGTATCTCTGCCTGTCTTCCTGTGTCTCTACCCGTGTCCCTGCCTACGGTATTCATGCATCCTCTCCCTGTGCACCTATCTAAATATTTTACCGTCCCTATCTTTCTACTTTACGCAACATGATGTCCCGTTTTTTGACCGCCTGTCTGCAGATCTTGTAAGTCTGTCTGTCTATCTGTGCAATTCAATCACTTTCCTCCCACTAGAATGATAAATTTGTCTGTCTTCGATCGCCCGGCTTTGACAGACAAATCGGAAACGTGGTTTACTCGTTACATCTACATGGGCGTCTTATTACCTTCAATATTGGCAAGCTATGTCTCGGAAATCAGAATTCTATCACTTTTTGGGCGGTATATTTCCACACCCTCTGCAAATATAGAATCTCCTAAATGTCCTTTCCACCATTTGTCTTCCCTTTTCTCGTGGCTTGCTACGGACAGAGTTCTTTCCTGTGAGTTTGTTTGCCGTGTTCTTTTTTTCTCCTGCTATGTAATGTTTATTCTTGATAATCACTTCTTTTAGATCATGAAGTGTACATTGTCCATCCTGGAATAGCCCAACAACTATAAAAATAAATGCATCCTTTTTTTAATTCATTTAATTAATTGCAATATTTTCGCGTCAGTTATTCTTCTTCATTATCCAAGTCAAGCGACAGACATGATTAAGGGAAGGTCTCTCTGGGTATATATATATTTTTGTTTTGTTTTTTCGTTCGCCTTATTTCTCTTATTCACCAAGGCGGTGTGCGTTGTACTGTGGTTTTTATTTTGCGCCTGTCGGCCCAGTGCATCAGACTTCAGCGTGCATTTTATGTAAGGGTCTGCTTCATCCTGCATTTTCTAAGGGTTTGAAGAGAGAGGACACATGCTCGTGTGTTTGGGTGTGTGTGTGTGTGTGAGAGAGAGAGAGAGAGAGAGAGAGAGAGAAGAAAACAAGTGTTTGTGCGTTTATAAATGAAGGAGAGACGATTATAGATTTATGTACATGAATGAAGAAAAGAAGTGTATAGATCTCTATGCATAAATGAAGGAGAGAATGTTATACGAGGCGTGGTGAAATGAAACCAGACCTAACTGCAACAAGTGAACATAAGTACGATGTGCATGATGCCGTCACTTTTGGTGTAAACAGCATATACCAGTCGTCAAGTCTGAAAAATGTCATTATCTTCCGATCATAGTTTCCTCAGCAGACCGTTGAAAACATGGTGGTGTGATACGAAATTCACCCAGAGTTGATCAGCGAGCGATGATTCGGATTTCTAACAGCTGAAGGATGTCGACCAGTTGACATTCAACACAGAATGCAGGCAGTGTATGGTGACAATAGTTTGTCGAAAACAACAGTGAAGAACTGGACAGAGAAGATCTTTATTAGTTTATGAATAAAAGACAGAAGAACTTTATGAATGGAAGAACAGAAGAAAGCAGATCTTTATTAGTTTATGAATAAAGGACAGAAGAAAGAATCTCTTTATTAGTTTATGAATAAAGCACAGAAGAACTTTATGAATGGAAGAACAGAAGAAAGCAGATCTTTATTAGTTTATGACTGAAAGGCAGAAGAAAGCAAATCTTTGTTAGTTTATGAGTGAATAAGAGAAGAATACAGATTTATGTTTGTTTATTAACGGAAAGAAGAAAACACATTTTTGTTTGTTTATTAATGATGGTTTGAAAATTGAAGATCTTTGTTTATAAATAAAGCGGAGACGTTTACACGTCTTTGTTAGTTTATAAATGAAGCAGATACGTTTACATGTCTTTATTAGTTTTTAAATGAAGGAGATAATAGAGATTTCCTTCAAAATGAAAGAGAGCCGTTCACATATCTTTCCTTGTTGATGAATCAAATACGAAGAGAATACCGATCGTTATTAGTTATGAACAAAATGAGAACATTACCTATTTTGCCAGCTAGTTATAAACGCATGAAAGAATAGAACAAATCTCTGTAAGTTTATGTATAATGAAAGAAAAGTACAAAAATAAATATCTTTGGGGGAGTGACGATGTCTATAAACGTTCACAGGGCTGAATTACTTCCCTTTCGACTGCTGTCCGTGTTATCTTATCGGTCGCGACAGCAACGACGAGGATATCAATAGATGTTGTCCTATTTCATTGTGAATCATTCCACTTCTCTAAACTGTCCAAGGCAATTGGAGCATGCTTCTCCTAATATTATTTGATATCTTGTATAGGTTGCTAGTTTAGCGTTCCGTTCCTTGTCAGTGATAATTTTAATTCAATTTAAACATTTCTGCGTTATTCGATATATAACCTTCATTTAACATGAAACGTGTCTACATCAAAACATAAAGTAAACGTAAAAAATAGGTGTATTTCTAGTTTTTAACATGCATTCTAGTGCAGGCAATAAAAATGGGTTTGTCGCTATTATTAACCAGTAATTTGTCATGTCGTTTGGAATATTTATGGGAGTGAATGTACATATATATATAAATGCTTTTAAGAATTGACGTCACTGCACTCCGGGCATACTAGTAGGTGTTCTGTTTTTCTCAGCAAATGGCGCAGGACCTGGATCCTGTAGCTCGCTGCTGGTTGTACACGTTTCTGCTTCGTTCTCTCAAGTGGCCCACTCTGCACGAATCTGGTTTGATGTAGAAGCTGTGCAGTATGTACATTGATGATTCATCTATTGCGGTATCCTCAACCGACTAAAGATCATCGTAATTTATTTCAAAATGTTACTCATAACCATCACTAATGTATCCATGATTGGAGCGTGCGAAGCCGAGATGTCAGCTCTTTCGTTGCCCTAAACCTCAGCATGACCAGAACAATAGATCCATTCCATCCCCTGGAAGTTTGAGGCCTCAACAGCTGTTCTCCCCTCGTATCTCAACTATCCCCTTTGCATTTTTTTAAAGTACGGCTTGACAGCCATTCTTTAAGAGGTCTCAGATGGTCATCTTAACGCGGAGGCCACTGCCTCTTTCTCCATTCTCAAGCTGGACGTTATTGACATGTATGCCACCACTTCCTCTCACTCAAGTCCCATCCTGGTGTCCCGCTGTTCAGTACCGAACCGTAGTTGTTAAAGAGGACATCCCTATCATGTGTGTTCTCAGTTCGCTGATGCACCTCATGCTCTGTTATCCCGTTGCCCATTCTCTGCATACCTTGCCTAAGGTTAAGATGCCTCTCTGGTACTCTATCATTCTGGCACCAGTGTGGACCCATTCTTCCTCCTTGGCTGTCGCATTAGCTCTGGTTACTTTACAATCGGGGTTTCTCTAGTGCAACCCAGAACCAGTCGCATACCTTCATTCTGGATGAGTCCCAACCTTTCATACTGTGTTTTCGGTCCGTAATAGACAACAAGTGTTGGCCAGAATAGCACAGACAATAGCGGCGCTTACACGGCTTAACAAAATCTGGCAAGATAAACGGTTAGCACTAAGCACGAAAATCAGATTAATGCGTACACTGGTACGGTCAATATTACTCTATGCGTGGGAGACATGGACAGTTACAGCTGAACTTCAACGAAGGATAAAAACCTTGGAGATGAGATGTTTCCGAAAACTTTGAAACGGCACGTACAATGATCGAGTTACAAACGAGGAAATACGAGATAGAATTACAACAGCAATAGGGCCTTTCGAAGATCTCTTGGCAACTGTCAAAAGAAGGAAACTCACTTGGTACGGTCTCATTTCGAGATCAAGTGGTCTTGCAAACACAGTCCTCCACGAAAAGGTGCATGGCAGACGACGAAGAGGCCGGCCCAAAAAGAGATGGGAGGACAACATAAAAGAATGGACCAGTCTACGACCAGAAGAGTCACAGGCAGCGGCATCTGATAGAGAGGGATGGCGTGGAGTTGTGAGGATGTCTTCGTGTGTGCCCCAACGACCTTACCGGTTACGGGATGACCTGATCTGACGTGATCTGAATAGACAACAGACAGTACAACCTTGCGACAAAGAATGACCTGTAGGCATTGTTCCAAGTTGGCAGCAGCAATAGTCTTCAGTGTTCCTAACCCTTTCTTGCACCACCTCTGTACGGTCATGTTAACGTGGAATTTACGTGAGAGACTGTAAGGTTTCCTGGATGTTTCTGGCCAACTCTTGCCTGTCTGAGTTATTTCTGCAACCTCAAGATGTCATCTGCAGAATATTGAAGCTCGCACTGTCCATATGGGTCGAATGTTGACCACTGTTACTGTGTAGACGTTGACCAGCACCGATGAGAGCCGAGACCCTTGAGGACGTCTTGGACATATTCACCTCGGTTCTGATGTCCAAGATCCCACATCGAGTGCAACTGTTCTTTTCATCAGGGCAGCTGATATCCAACCTCCTTTTCTCTCTACGTCTGTTCAACTACTTGATTCGACCAGGATGGTTGGCAAAGTGGGATCTAGTGCCCTGCGTCCGATGGTTTCACACAGTTTGTTTAATACATTGTTGTGATTATGTGTATACCAGAACACCTGTTTGGATTGCCTGTGTCTGGTTGATTTTACTTTGGGTATAAGTACGACACATGACAGGTGAATGCTCTCGTGTGTCCCTAATACGCCCACGTGTGTGGATTAATGCCTGGCTCAAAGCGATCCGTTGCCTATTTTGAGTGGCATTTCCCCACTCCTTTGATTAAGCGTTAAAGTCAAGTCAATGAGGAACTGTTTGCATCACACATTTCTGACAGAAACTCCAACTTTATGGCATCAAACAGGTGGCCTAAATGTGGGTATAAGTGGTAGATTATCTTTTCTTGATGGTTGATTGTCACCACAATTCCTTGTAGCTCGACATCCTAACTTTACATGCGCTAGTATCACACGTGTGGGGGTTGTTCTTGCTTCACCATACATATCCAGTCCCTGCTTGCCGTGCCCGCATGGATGACTGTTACCATCTGTATCCTGAACACTTGATAGTAACATTCGCCTTTAGGCACGTCCATTTGTAGAAGATAACTTCGCGTTGATTAGCGCTGCGGCAATTCCCATATTTTAAAAATCCAATTCTATGCTACTTTCATCGACATGTTCTCTTCCCGTTTTCCTCTTTATCTCTTTACTCCTGTCTCCCCTGCCTCTCCTTTTGTCTCCACCTTTCTTGGCGACATTTGCTGGGGACATCGACGTCAGAGCACAATCTCCGTATCTCTCACGATGACTCTTATGTGTGGTTTGTCATTAGAGTTTTCCTTCTTCTAGAAGAGTTGTTCGCTGGTCTAACGAGTCTTCTCTATTCTGTGCGTGTACTCAAATCAACAGTGGGCTGGCTTACTAGATTGGGATTACAACTTGCCATGGATCGAAATCATGGACGGACCAGGTTTGTGCCTTGTACGACCACTACTCTAGTCAACCCAGCTGTAAATGGGTACCTTGTAGAAGGTGAAAACATCAAGGAAGGGAACTGGCCATCGCATCTCACATAAGCTGCAACTTAGTATATGAAGAAAATTGACAATGGCAATGCAGAGGGAACACAAACTGAGGACACTGTTACAGATTATCAGCCATCCAAAAAAAAGAGAACATTTTGAGAATCTGTAGGTTATTTTTTTCTTCTGTGTCTTCAGAAATACTATTTAGCGAAAAAAGTAATAATACTGACATTTTACAAAGAGTTAGGCATAAAAGTGAACTGGGTCATACATTCCATCATGAATAGAGAATTGAGAAATCCTTTGGCCACATCAAAAGTCAATGAGAGAATGGTAATGGTAGGTTGTATAGTGCCGGATCTGGGGTAGTTGTCTCGCCGCCGCGATTCAACTTCAACCAGTGTTCGTAAAGCGATCTCAGTCCCGCCAGGCGGAGCGATAGAGCGGGCTTGCGGAAAACGCTTGCTCGCCTTTCCCCGTAGAGGTATCGGGATGCGGTTTTTTTTTGTCGTCTCCTCCACCGAGGTGCGCTGCTCTGGTCCGTATCGAGAAACGTTGTCAGTCGATGGTGATTTATCTAAGGCTTATAGCAGAGCTCGACAGTTCGTCTCGCTGGTGGTCAGACTCTCACAAAGAGCTTGTGACCGGCAAATGGAAAGCAGGAATCGTGCCTGAAGGCCCTGTGTTCTCCCGGGGACCAACCCTCGGGAGAAGGGCAGGCCGGCAGGCCAAATTGTCTCTAGTCCCAGTGAAATTCATCGCCGGGGTCGTTGGGATCTGTTCTGCACAGAGCGCTGCCATCCCTCCTCGAGCGAGCCCGGTCGGTCGGTCGTCTGTTGTGTCTAGGGGCCCCTGTCAGGCGGTCCTAGGTCGACGGAGTGAGGGACGGGGGGAAACAACCGTCCGTCCGTTCGTCAGTCGGTCCCTGCGGCCGTCCCAGTGAGGTTTTTCACACACCCGTCCTCCGCCGACCGGTGTGTGCGGTACGTACGTCTCCGACAGATATCTGTTTGATCCTGCCAGTAGTCATATGCTTGTCTCAAAGATTAAGCCATGCATGTCTAAGTTCACACTATCTCACGGTGAAACCGCGAATGGCTCATTAAATCAGTCGAGGTTCCTTAGATGACACGATCCTACTTGGATAACTGTGACAATTCTAGAGCTAATACATGCTTACCAAGCTCCGACTCTCGCGGAAAGAGCGCTTTTATTAGTTCAAAACCAATCGTCGTTTCCCCTCGCGGGGTTGCGGCGTCCCCACTGGTGACTCTGGATAACTTTGTGCTGATCGCATGGCCTCATGTGCCGGCGACGCATCTTTCAAATGTCTGCCCTATCAAATGTCGATGGTACGTGACATGCCTACCATGTTTATAACGGGTAACGGGGAATCAGGGTTCGATTCCGGAGAGAGAGCATGAGAAACGGCTACCACATCCAAGGAAGGCAGCAGGCGTGCAACTTACCCACTCCCAGCACGGGGAGGTAGTGACGAAAAATAACAATACAGGACTCTTTCGAGGCCCCGTAATTGGAATGAGCACACTTTAAACCCTTTAACGAGGATCTATTTTAGGGCAAGTCTGGTGCCAGCAGCCGCGGTAATTCCAGCTCCAATAGCGTATATTAAAGTTGTTGCAGTTAAAAAGCTCGTAGTTGGATCTCAGGCGCAGGCGGATGGTCCGGCTCGCGCCGGTTCACTGCCCGTTGTCTCCTGCCCTACCGTCTGCCGGATCTCTTCCGCGGGTGCTCTTCGCTGAGCGTCCTGGGTGGCCGGCGCGTTTACTTTGATGAAAAAATTAGAGTGTTCAAAGCAGGCCTCGGCTGCCTGAATAATGGTGCATGGAATAATGGAATAGGACCTCGGTTCTATTTTGTTGGTTTTCGGAACTGGAGGTAATGATTAACAGGGACAAACGGGGGCATTCGTATTGCGGCGTTAGAGGTGAAATTCTTGGATCGCCGCAAGACGAGCTACTGCGAAAGCATTTGTCAAGAATGTTTTCATAAATCAAGAACGAAAGTCAGAGGCGCGAAGACGATCAGATACCGTCGTAGTTCTGACCATAAACGATGCCGACGTGCGATCCGCAGAAGTTGTTTCGATGACTCTGCTGGCAGCTTCCGGGAAACCAAAGTGTTTGGGTTCCGGGGGAAGTATGGTTGCAAAGCTGAAACTTAAAGGAATTGACGGAAGGGCACCACCAAGTGTGGAGCCTGCGGCTTAATTTGACTCAACACGGCCAACGCTGAAATGACCTACATGCCGAGACCACCGTCCTTGGGTCTAATATGGAATGGGTGCTGGATTTAGACCCTCGGGAATCTGGGGTTATGCCCTCTGTGGCTCGGTTGGTCTGCATTCAGTTATTGATAAAGGAATTGACGGAAGCGTACTACCAGGAGTGGAGCCTGCGGCTTAAATTGACTTAACACGCCAATAATGTAGAATGACTGTCAAATCGAGAGCACCTTTGAGGGGTCTAATAGTGAACATGTGCTGGTATTAGACCCACGGAAGACAAGTTAGTCTCTTAACCCCCTAATGAAAGAGCGTCTGCTATGGTAATCGGGTCTGAACCCTGCAGAAATCGCAGGTTCCAGAAACTTGGCCATTGGCAAACTAAAAAGCCCTCTATTGATACGTCCGGTCTAATATCTTAACGGATGCAGGAAATAGACCCTCGGAAGACAGGTCAGTTTTACCCTACAAATGACAGGGCGTTGCTACGGTAATCCTGCTCAACTCGAGAGGAGCCGCAGACATTTGGTTCACGTACTAGGCTGATAAGCTAACGGCGCGAGGCTACAAAGTCAGGGAATACGGCCCAACGCCTCTAAGCCAAAATCCCACCCAAAAGCTCAGCACGACTGCAAAGGGAGGCTTCGACATGGTGGGGACCTGGGGCTCCCGCTCCAGCCCCACCCGGTCGAGCCGCAGAATGAGGTCTCTGCCGTCCGCCGATCAAAACGAGCGGGAAGCTGCTCGATATTCACCCCATACGGCGATGAGGTATGAAACCATTTGTAGAAGACTTAGTTCTCGGTCGGGGTGCCCTAAGCAGTAGATCAGCTACCTCACTGCGAACTGCTTAGACTCAACCCTTGACCATGAGATATGTCCGCACACCAGGCGAACAACATCTCCGTGCAATGACCAGGCTTGTCCCCTTGTCAAATGCACTATTTCGAGAGGAATCACAGGTCGCTGACATTTGGTCCACGTGTTTGGCTGATAAGCTACCATCTGAGGGACTACGGTCGAACGCCTCTAAGCCAGAATCCCGCCCTAAATCTCAGCACCGCTGTGATGGGAGCCTATGACATGGCTGGGGCTTTCGTCTTAGCCCGGCCCGGTCGAGCCGAAGAAATGCACCTGGTAAAATGCACTCCTGTCTCGTTCTTTGCCTCTGTCTGCTATCAGTCATCCCAATGGACGCAGAAGAGATGCAGTCCAGCGGACATTGCACCTCCTGCCCTATTGTGACAACCTCCCGGGTGGCGGGGAATGCTAGGTGTACCATCACTGCAGATGAGCCGAGAAAATAAAGGGAGCAAAGAGTTACCTCACTCATATGCATATGCTACGTTTCTGGCAGGACGTGACGATCCTGGGACAAAGTCACACTGGACTGCCTCTCTTCCGGGATAGTACAAACTAGTACATAGTCCATCATATCATTGCCAAACCCTATAGACACGAGTAGGGAAGACTCGATAGTCCTGCAAGACAACTTCCTAAGAGAGACAACTGCTGCCTTGCAGTTAGGCTGGGGACAGCCAAAGGCTAAGGAGGGCAAACCTACAGAAACGCCTGTTGAAATCGGATGCACTGAGCCACAGGATTAACAAAATAAAACAGTGCAACGTAAATATCGCTGTAAACAGCGTACGATGAAGAAGAAGAATAAGAAGTATTGTGCCGGGCAACAGACGCAGAAGCAGACCAATAAGGCGATGGCGCCAAGATGTCAAGCAACGCTTGGGCATCATTCTGGTGTAGGATAGGCATTTGGCAAGAGATGAAGTTTCTTTCAGACAGGCTGTGATAGGAGTGATGTTCAGCAAAGGACATGCTATATGATGATGATGGATCCATCAAACCCAAATATGTATCGCATATTGACAATATGAGTATCCATAGTACCATTCTCAATTCTTAAATTGTTCCGTATTTCTCAACATCATTTCCACCAACATTTATACACATATTCCATTGTTTTATCAGTTCATAAAATCACGCAGCCTGAAAGTTTTTGGTTTGCAGTCTCAGCCACATTGGCACTTGAAGTTAAACGTCTTATATTTCTTATCGCAATGTCTTTCGCCAAAGTGGGATCATGCATTATGCTATAGCCTAATCCATACCAAAACGCTATTTTACAGTTGGTACATTTTATATCGTTACTCGCCTGTGAGCCTGAATGAACTCCCCCTACCAGCCACGGACATTCTTATGTCGCAATCTGAACAGGTCGACCAGGCCTGTCTTCATCAGCAATGTTTTAACGTCCTGGAAAAATGATATAGACCCAGTCATGCACCGCTTTATAGATCAACACTTTTCACCATAAACAAGAAGAATACCTTTATCGTTTGTTGGAAGCAATTTTGCCAAACAAAAACGCTGTTTTTTTTAATTGTACGTACACTCTTTGAGCACAGACGCCATTTTTTAATCGCAGCCGCGGACGTGCTTGCAGCAAATTTCGTCTACTACCTAGAGTAATCACAACGCTGGATGTTGCTACCATCGAAACTATAGAAACTACCAATTACATTGTCGGCTATCCCATACCAGTATGTGATCTACTTACTGACTTGTCAGTAAGATATTGATTTCGCGAAGTCATATTTCTTCAATCAGTCTTCCCTTCGTCAAATTTCGTCACAAAATGTTGAACCTTACTCCTAAATAAAAACGTAACCCCCCCCCCCCCCACCATAACCCGTTTTCCCCTCTGCATGACGTCATTTATATACTACCCCTTAAGCGATGTTGTCCTGTCACGCGCTATATATCAAACTTGCTGTAAAATGTACAGACATCTCTTCATCTATGACAGTCTACACAAAAACATGTACTGGTTTAGTCAAATACCGCGCTAAGAGGAAAACAGAAACAACACCTTCGTTACGACCAACAATTCTTCATCAGGGACAACGGTTAACAAAAATATGAGCTAACGAATCACAGAGGAAGGGATCAATACATACAATAGATATCTGAATACATGAAGAAGTACAAAAGAATTGTACTTACTTGATGGCACATAAAATATCGTCACGAGTGATCTCCCCTGTGGGCACGTCAATGACGGTAACAGACTTCTTATTGATGGATTTATATTTGTATTAAAGTAACAAAAATAGAATCCGATTTTTCTTTATTTATTGAACATACCATCCTTGCTGTTATTAATCTGGATATCTTTTGTTGTTGTCTGAATCAATGTGCATAAATACATATCTAGGTGTTTATATATCCTCGTGTTAGATCTTCCTCTTCTTCGTACGCTGTCAAACGTCAACCTTCATGTTCGATCGATTTACGTTTATTCTTTCAACAAGGAAGAAATAAAACTGCTCCTAAAATGTCATCTTATTGTCTCGTTATGTGTTTCAATCAGTTAAATTGAAAAGCATCTACGCATCGAAGGCTGGTTGTAATCTGTAGCGAAGCGGGATAATAATTTTAGGGTAAGCTGAGTTATGAACATAAAGGGGTGAAATAATGTTGAAGAGTACTTCCTGTTTGTTCTGAATGAGGTAGTTGAAACCCATGCTGTCAACGTACTTCTGCACAGTTGTCTAAGTTTCTTGTAAATCAGTTATCATCGTCTTTGTTTCATTTCTAAAAAAATATATATTACCTTTTTTTTAACACATGATCTTGAGCACACTTACGAAACAAAAAATATTCATTTTTCATTGAGATAGTAGCCAGATTGGATAGTCTGCTATTGGTCATATAATTACGCAGACGTGTTTTAATTCTTTTCAATCTGCTCATTGAGCGTTATGTAGTAAACAGGCTCGTTAGAATATTGAGAATCATTCACTGTTTTAGAGGTCGATCTCTACAATGAAACCCAATTATTCAATGCAAGGTCTGGCTTTCTATTCTGGAATGTAAATACTTATCAGTTAATTGTCTAGTGCTGTTGCTGTTGTTTCGAACGCCCACAATGTACTCTTTTGTAAGTCCTGAAAATGAATTTAAGTGGCGGGTGGCAGTATCCTTTCTCACATTCCGAGCGTGCTGATTAAAGTGGTTCGGAGGCCTCGAGGCTATGCTTGGATTAATCTGTGTGTCGATCACTACTACGTGGATCACGTTGATCCCTCGCCTTTTTAGCCAAGCTGCAATAAAAACAGCTGGTTTCCAGGAATGGCTGCGAGGAAGTCAAGGAAAGGGTCTTGACTAGTACGCTTTGCCTGATCCTGACAAACACGTCTGATCAGTATATTTTGCCTGACCAGACGTTAGTCTATCTTCCTTCCCTTTGTGTAGTGCTATAAAGTTAAACACCTTATGGTATATGTTTTTCAGTTTTTTAAATTGACGGTTAAGAAAAGATTGCTTGAGCTGCGTACATTTTTCATGGTTTAAAAGTTCAAAAAATGAATCTTCATCAAAGTTGGAGAATCGTGCTTCTAACAACTACAATTGCGTCAAGAACTTAACGTAACCAAATAAATGTAATACAGTTCACATCGCAATCATAAAACTAAACAGAACTGCACGAAAATAACATTTGAAACACACTTTGAGAGCTTGGAATTAGTCACTCTCAGACTGGGAAGGAAGAATCGGGTGGCCGAATGGTTTCGAGGCCTGCCTGCCGACAAGGAGGGCAGCGGCTCGAATCCCGGTATGGCATATGTTGATTTTATGTTTTGGGGTGAAATAAACAAACATAGCCAGCACACGACGTGGCGACAGCAGTGGAGAAGCGGTCTGTAGTTCTCAGCCTAAAACAGCCCTTTGACAGTAGTAGATAGTAGTCTGGGAAGGCTGGTCTAATTTGTGGCTAGTTGGCTCTGACAAGAAGTAGCGCCGTATTGTCCGTCTCCTAGCTACCAATTGACATGATGCCTACGATGTGTTAGGCTGGACGCAATCAGCTTACCTTACCAAAAGTAACTGATAAATTCTCTTTGCCGCTCGCGCGTTTGCAAACATATCATTACACAACCATTACATTCTCAATTTCTAATTTATTTCACATCCATTTTATGCAAAGGAAAGACTTCTTCATTTTTTTCAAAACCCATTATTCTGTATAATCTAACGCTTCGATGTTGGCTGCAATGGATCTCAAATAACAGCTGCCTCTTGTCTTGATGGCACACTCCGCCAGACTGACATTAGTCCAGCTTTTGACGTTGCTCTCCCAGTTAAGAAGCTGACCACCTCTTGTCTTGACACTCTGCCAGACTGACCCATCGTTTGATGTTGCTTCCCAATTATAGAGCTGACCGCTTCTTGTCTTGACGGTACACTCTGCCAGACTGACCCATCTTTTTTTGTTGCTCTCCCACTTATGGAGCTGATCGGCTGTTGTCTTGTCAGACTGGCATTAGTCCATCTTTTGATGCTGCTCTCCTACTGATGGAACAGACTCCCTCTTGTCCGCGTTCTTTCAACCTTCCCCTCCAGTATCGTGTTTTATTTATGTGACCAAAATATTTGACTTACGTAATTGTATATGTTTATGTTTCATATGAAACAAAGTGTTCAGCGATCACTGCAAATAGGCCCCGTATCACAGCGAATAGTGTCATGTTTGGTTCTGTGCGCACATTTCTACTAGTGATACCCTTGAATATCGTTGAATGTGAATAGATACGTCGTTTAAGCATACCCCTAACTCTACTTATGGCAAGTAAGTTTATTAGAATACCTGGGCCACTGAAGATAATTGTAAATGATATTGCTCTTCAATAGGCCCATGAGTTCAAGTATTTGGGGTGTATTTTTTCAGCAGACAGCAGGATTGACAGGGAAATTTACACTAGGTGTCAGAAAACATACGGTGTGACTTATCAGCTATCTCCACTGCTTAGGCACCCGATCATTAATTAAGCAACAAGGCAACATCTGATAAACAGTACATCATGACGACATGTGCTTTCCCGTGCCAAACATTTCCTCTGTCCAGGGTACATGATAGCAGACTTTCTAAGTGTGTAATGACGTTCTTTGAGGAAGGACATCATTGTTACCAGGAGAGACAGAATGTGGAACGAAGACAATCAAAGTATGGTTGGCACTACGTCTTGGAATGAATACATTTCCAGGCTGAAAATAAGTTGGTTTCGTCATCTCATGAGAATGCACCATTATGAACTTAAACTGACGGCGTTCAGCGCTGACTTTAAGGGCAAGGGGTTGGCCGAGATGCAGGTGGATAGATAACATTTGAGTGATTATACAGCAACACAGGATCACATTGACCGACGAATGCACTTGACGCAGGACAGACGACTTAAGCTCCCCATGTCGCTTAACGGCACACGTGGAAAGAAAACTAGCTAAGTATTCTCGTGAAAATTATCCACTTGTCCATTATTTGGTTGGCTTCTGCGCTCTCTTGGTAAACTACCAGCAGAGATTCAGGATGTATGGCCCCCAGACACTGGCAGCCGTTTAGAGATAACTGTGGTAACGAAGAACCAATTTGCTGTATCAGACGCGTGAATGTCGTGAGTACATCATTCTAAAACCACCTACCATGCTCACATTCTTAAAACAAAAAATACCTGCCTATTTTTCCGTGCACAATAAGAGAGTGGTGATGCAGTTCTAGATTGGTTTCTGATATAACCAGACAAAAATTTAGATCTTTACTCATCTGGTTTGATATAACCAGAACAAATATCTAGGACAATACTCACTTGCTTTGATATAACTATAAAAATACATAGACCTATACTTACCTTGTTTGATATAACCATAACAATACATAGACCTATACCTGGTTTGATATAACCATAAAAATACATAGACCTATACTTACCTGGTTTGATATAATCATAAAAATACATAGACCTATAGTTACCTGGTTTGATATAACCATAAAAATGCATAGACATATACTTACCTGGTTTAATATAACCATAACAATACATAGACCTATACCTGGTTTGATATAACCATACAAATAAATAGGCCTCAACTCACCTGGTTTGAAATAACCATAAATATACACAGGCATATACTCAGTGGTTTGATATGGCCAGAAAAAAGTCATAGGCTGTATGAACCAAGACACATCTATTGGTGTTTATTTTATTACCCGTCCTGATATTGGAATGTGTTTTTACAATAATTTATTTGAATTGATTTGACCGTTGCCCGTTTGGTGGACTTATATTTATCCTATTTTAACCAAATTCCCCGTAACCTAGAAAGATGCGATGTGTACACATGCTCTACTATTGCGACCTGTTAGTGAATCTAGGAAATGAACATTCCGGTATTTCTAAAATAAAAATATGCGTCATGGTATAGATAAAAGCTTGCATCGAAAAAATGTGGTTTTATAAAAGAAACAATACTTGCTTGCCTGCTTACTCTGTTAATGAACTGAAGTTTCTGCTTCATTCTTTTTCTGTCGAAAGTTTTACACTCCAACCTTCTTCTCTGTGGGTTCATATTTTCTTTATCGCATTGTCAGTCGATAAAATAGAATATTTCAAACGAGTTATTAGTTCCCATAAACAGGGCATTGAGAGAGTAGTGTAATTAGAACGTTGAGGCTAAACGGTTGATAAGTAACGTTGATCCTGACAGTGATGATACTGTATAGTTCTCCGATGTGAGACATCCGGTTGGGGCAGCACAATTTGGATGAGTTGTAAAGTTGGTCTTGAGAATACACATCATATAGTAGAAAAGAAGAGTTTGAGGAAGTGGCTTCAACTCTCAGAATGTTACTTCAGACCTCATTAATGATAAGTAATCATGTCTGTCTCTCAACCCTTGCTTCTGGGGCATATAATGGATTTGTATGGCATCAGTGGAAACTGAGCAGATGCTTCACACCTCCAGGGACCTTTAATGAAATCAATAATTGATCGCCATTTGGATGATGGGGGCTGTTATCGATGAAGTTGACATTCCACACAATCCAAGGAATTGTCGTCCAACTACGGTTGTACTACTGTTCAATGAAGGTTGTAGTGACGACACCTACGAAGAGTCCAAAAGGTTTATTAGGGCCCGATACATGGACAAATGGGACAACAGAACATACTGGCTACACAAAAAATGATGTCTATTACCAGTTGAACAGAAGAGAGCAGGTCGTGGTCTTCAGACTCCGCACAGGCCACAACAGACTGAGGTACCACCTATTCAAAAAACGGAAGATAGGTGGCACTGACGAATGCTCGTGTGGTACCGTGAAAATGACCGCTGAACATCTGCTGCAACACTGTTTGACATACGAGGACCAGAGAAAGCACATGTGGCCATCACCAGTGGCAACACTAGACAAGCTCTATGGCAGTGTCGACAGCCTCATGATGACCGCTGCTTTTTTCGAAAAAATATAGGTTGACGTTTGACAGCGTACGAAGAAGAAGAAGAAGAAGAGTACTGACGTCAAACGAGGGTTGCACTGCGGTTGAATGAAGGTTGTACTATGGTCAAACGAGGGTTGTACTGGCGTCAAAAGAGGGTTGTACTTACGTCAAACGAGGGTTGCACTGGCATCTAAAGAGAGTTGTAATGATGATAAACGAGGGTTGTACTGACGTCAAACGAGGGATTTACTGATGACAAATGAGGGTTGTACTGACGTCAAACGAGCATTGTACTGACGTCAAACGGGTGTTGTACGGACGTCAAACGAGGGTTGTACTGATGTCAAACGAGGGCTTTAAGGACGTCAAAGGAGGGTTGTACGGACGTCAAACGAGGATATCTATCTATGTTTATCTTCTCCTCGGTCTGTCTCTGCCTATCATCATCTTTTATGTCTGTCTCTGCCTCGCATTATCTGTGATGTCTTGTGTCCATCTTCTTCTCGGTCTGTCTCCGCCTCACATCATCTTTGATGTCTTGTGTCCATCTTCTACTCGGTCTGTCTCCGTCTCCCATCATCTGCGGTGTCTATCTCTGCCTCTCATAGCTTTTACGTTGTATGTCCATCTTCCCCTCGGTCTATCTCTGCCTCTCATAGCTTTTACGTCGAATGTCCATCTTCTCCTCGGTCTATCTTTCCCTCTCAGAGCTTTTACGTCATATTTCCATCTTCTCCTCGGTCTATCTTTGCCTCTCATAGCTTTTACGTCGTATGTCCATCTTCTCCTCGGTCTATCTCTGCCGCTCATCATCGTTGATATCGTATGTCCATCTTCTCCACTGTCTGTCTCTGCCTCGCATAGCTTTTACGTCGTATGTTCACCTTCTCCTCGGTCTGTCTCTGCATTTTATTCCAGGTACCATAACCTCCATTATAATGGTATTCCAGACCACAGTGACAATTGATGTGGCTAAAGTATTCTAGAGTTTTCTAGTCATAATGATGTTTACCAGCAAATGTGAACACAAAGTGCTTAGGTTGATCGTGTTTTTCTGTTGATATGTTTGTAGTATCTCGTCAAATAACACACATTGTAGAACTTGTGCGCCATGGAAAGGACGTTAAGTGTCGTGCTGTAGTGCCCTCCCTTACACCCCAAACATGCTGATGAAGGTGGACCGCGTTCCTTCATGCGGTTGTGCAATGTTTGGCTTCATCTGCGTGTCGCGCACTACTGCGGGGATCACGTCGATTCACATCTCATCAGCCAAACTGCGTTGAAAACAAACATCCTGTTTCCAGGGAACGTTGCACGGAATAGAGATGGCAGTTTTGGTGTGCCTGACCATATTGCACCTGACCCTGACGTGATGACTGGACTAACGTCCTAGTTCCCCACATATTCAGAATTAGGTATAATGTATCATCTACCTATCTATGTTCTTTGCGTGCCATATACGGCGCATAAGGCAGAAACAAATGATCTACAGTTGGAACGGTGTGACGCCACAGGTTGTAGATCTTTTATGGTGCTGATGCCAATAGTTGGGCCCTCTCGGATGATTGTTCTGCTGAGTGTTTCCTCTCTTCCGGACATTCATTGGTGCTCATTCGAAGGCCTGCAAAGGAAGACGGTTGCTGTTATTATAAGGAGATGTCCGATGTATGTCCATCACTTTTTCCTGATGATGGTCGACACGTTTATTTGGGTTGTCTCTGTTCTTATCGAGTCATTAATTATGAACTGGTCCCAGCGTATACTCAAAAATAATTTTCTTAAACATTTATTTTCAAAGACAGTTAGTTTGATTTCCAACTCTTTTATTATCTTCCAGCTTTACCATCCATATGTCAGGACTAATATTACGATTGAGTTCAATAGTCTGAGCTTGGTATGTCTGCTCAGTGTCGTTGATTTTCAAATATTGGTGACTCTGATTAAAGGAGCACGAGGCCAATGCAATTCTAGTGGAAATTTCTTTCGTGACAACTCCATCTTGTGTCACTTTTCTTTCCATGTATGTGTAATGTTGAACATGTAAAGATTTCCAATGAAGTTCGATATTAACCGTTATGATCCAAACAGATAAATCAGAGTTTGAAAGCGAGAATTTTAAGGTCGTATGTATATTCGTCACTACTTAATGGTGCAGAAACTTGGAGAATGAATAAGAAGTTGGAAAAGAGTTTTGATAACTTAAAATGTGGGTATATAGAAGATTAGGTCGCATTTCTTGGAACGAGAAGAAAACAAATTTGGTGGCATTGAAAAAGTTGGGGCGAAAAGGGATTTAATGACCGAAATCAGGGTTAGACAGTTTCGTTATTTCGGTCATATAACAAGACATACCTCCTTGTCGAAGAATATACTAAAGGGTTATGGATAAGGCAGTCGTTCAAGAGGCAGAAAACGCTTTAAGTGGGTGGATAGCATCAGGAGATGGACTGGAAAAACCTCTTAGATTGCACCATAATGGCAAGAGATAGAGTACATTGGGCATCCATTGCAGTCGACCTTCGATTCGGAGATGAGAAACGAACTGAACTGATGATGGCAAGAGAACAGTCGGTCGACCAAAGCTGAAATTTTCAACGAGTCTGGCATCCTGAGAAGACGGCTGCAGACCGATCCAGGTGGAGATGTGATCTGACGGGCCACCTCACGCTTGATATAGAGAAAGCTCTTGTAACACAGAGAAGTGTTAAGACAAAGGACACGAACAAATAAAACAAGAAAAGATAAGTATATCTTTTTTTTGTCATTACTTCAAGTCATATCATCCTCTAGTTAATTATGGCTGAAATGGGTGACTATTACTGTTACATGGTCACACACAACGTAACTGTTTTCACTACAGAACTATTAGCAATATCACATACATTAAAACAGAGGAAACTAGCAACAACCTTCTCACAATAGTAACAATATTAACCGATTCTCTGTCTTCAATAAAATCGACCAAAGTCACAGTACTGGTATATATAATTCAATATTTATCACAACACATTGCTACATAAACAGGACTGCACGATCAGAATCATACATGAACCACAGATGGAAGCAATGGAAAGGATACAAATGACGTCGGTATAGGCCAATCTGAAATAAAGAGTATAATTTAATAAATCACATATGAGAGTGCATAGAATCAAGGACAAACAGCAGGTAGGGACGACAAACTCACCAATTACTCAAGGAACCAATCAATAAATGTCAACTCAAGGACAAACTAAAAATAGCAATAAACAAGTCGCTGCTGTGCCCTAGATTTGGAACAGCCTACTTCACTCCCGAAGAACAAACAAGTGATGACTGCAGCAAGTATAGCACAGTCAGCCACTTCTTGAAAGAATGTGAGAGATTTGAGCTATAACGAGTCGAACTCATTGCTTACCTAAATCGTAGAAGCATAAACACGCATCTAATAAGTGTGAAAAAACAGGAAACTCGAATAGAAATACTGACGCTAATTATAAAACGTATACGTTAAACAAAGACGACAGTATATATATATATATATATATATATATATATATATATATATATATATATATATATATGAGGCGTGTTCAGATGAAACCAGATATAAATTGGTGCAGAGTATGATGACACAAGAGTGAAGAAGAAAACAGTGAAGATCTGGACAACGACGCTTAAAAAAGGACCCGAGTTAGCGAAAGATCTTCCGATACCAGGTCAGGCGCATAGTGTTGCGTCAGGAGGTGTCATCGCCAAAATGGATGCATCAATTCGGGTCACCATACACTGCCTCCATTCTGCGATGAATGTTCACTGGTCGACATCCTTCAACTGGTCGATATCCTTCAACTGGTCGACATCCTTCATCTGGTCGACATCCTTCAGCTGGTCGACATCCTTCAGCTGGTCGACATCCTTCAGCTCGTCAACATCCTTCAACTGGTCGACATCCTTAAACTGGTCGACATCTTTCAACTGATCGACATCCTTCAACTGGTGGACATCCTTCAACTGGTCGACATCCTTCAACTGGTCGACATCCTTCAACTGGTCAACATCCTTACATCCTTCAACTGGTCGACATCCTTCAACTGGTGGACATCCTTTAACTGGTGGACATCCTTTAACTGGTGGACATCCTTCAACTGGTGGACATCCTTCAACTGGTCGACATCCTTCAACTGGTCGACATCCTTCAACTGGTGGACATCCTTCAACTGGTCGACATCCTTCAGCTGGTCGACATCCTTCAGCTGGTCGACATCCTTCAGCTCGTCAACATCCTTCAACTGGTCGACATCCTTAAACTGGTCGACATCTTTCAACTGATCGACATCCTTCAACTGGTGGACATCCTTCAACTGGTCGACATCCTTCAACTGGTCGACATCCTTCAACTGGTCAACATCCTTAAACTGGTCGACATCTTTCAACTGATCGACATCCTTCAACTGGTCGACATCCTTCAACTGGTCGACATCCTTCAACTGGTCGACATCCTTCAACTGGTCAACATCCTTACATCCTTCAACTGGTCGACATCCTTCAACTGGTGGACATCCTTTAACTGGTGGACATCCTTCAACTGGTCGACATCCTTTAACTGGTCGACATCCTTCAACTGGTGGACATCCTTCAACTGGTCGACATCCTTCAGCTGGTCGACATCCTTC
The DNA here is from genome assembly GCA_036924085.1 of Ariolimax columbianus. Lineage (NCBI taxonomy): Eukaryota > Metazoa > Mollusca > Gastropoda > Stylommatophora > Arionidae > Ariolimax > Ariolimax columbianus. Next base: position 36,432,722 of record JAVGWX010000019.1, on the reverse strand, counting down.
AGCTTGTCGACATCCTTCAGCTCGTGGACATCTTTCAACTGGTGGACATCCTTCAACTGGTCGACATCCTTCAACTGGTCGACATCCTTCAACTGGTGGACATCCTTCAACTGGTCGACATCCTTCAGCTGGTCGACATCCTTCAGCTGGTCGACATCCTTCAGCTCGTCAACATCCTTCAACTGGTCGACATCCTTCAACTGGTCGACATCTTTCAACTGGTCGACATCCTTCAACTGGTGGACATCCTTCAACTGGTCGACATCCTTCAACTGGTCGACATCCTTCAACTGGTCAACATCCTTACATCCTTCAACTGGTCGACATCCTTCAACTGGTGGACATCCTTCAACTGGTGGACATCCTTCAACTGGTCGACATCCTTCAGCTGGTCGACATCCTTCAGCTGGTCGACATCCTTCAGCTCGTCAACATCCTTCAACTGGTCGACATCCTTCAACTGGTTGACATCTTTCAACTGGTGGACATCTTTCAACTGGTGGACATCCTTCAACTGGTCGACATCCTTCAGCTGGTCGACATCCTTTAGCTGGTCGACATCCTTCAACTGGTCAACATCCTTCAACTGGTCGACATCCTTCAACTGGTCGACATCTTTCAACTGGTCGATATCCTTCAACTGGTGGACATCCTTCAACTGGTCGACATCCTTCAAATGGTCGACATCCTTCAACTGGTCAACATCCTTCAGCTGTTAGAAACCGATTCACCGCTCGCTGATCAACTCTGGACGGATTCCGTATCAAACCCGCTATATTTTCAGCGGTCTGCCGAGGAAACTATGAGTTGGAGGATAATGAAAGTTTGCAAACTTAATGGCTGGTATGCGCTGTTAACACCAAAATTCACGTCATCGTGCACATCCTACGTTTGTTCACTTGGTCCGGTTTCATTTGAACATTCCTCGTATTTGTATATATGGACAAAAGAGCTATTGCCTAAGTGTGTTAGTGGTATCATAAATCCATGTATTGTAGCTAAGTATTGTTCTTTTCTTTGAGGAACTGTTTTCTTGTACAACTTATCTTTCAATCGCCCTCATTCAAGACCACGTCAAGAACTGAGACTGTCATTGTTAACGAAGTACCATATGGCCAACTCAAAAAAACATGTTACCAGCTCATTTTGCGATAGCAGACGGACCTCTCTCTCTCTCTCTCTCTCTCTCTCTCTCTATATATATATATATATATATATATATATATATATATATATATATATATATATATATATATAAGGGCTGCTTGGCATAGGGGTGAAACAGGCTCGGTCTTCACAATCCCAACGTTCCGGGTTCGATTACCACTTGTGTCCAGTTTGGCAGGCACTGGATTTATTTCTCGGGCAAATGCTCCTCCACGTACGGAAAGTAATGGCAACCTACCGTACTGAACACTTGACAAGAAACTTATAACAGGTGGCGGTTGTAATAAGCTACGTTCTGTAAAAGGACATGCAACTTACTTTATATATATATATATATATGTATATCTGAACTTGCAAATAAACATATATGCAAACTACATCTACACATACATAAACACACACTTACATGCAAACCTACATACAAGATGGGACACACACATCCAACCAACACACACACATTAACACATACATATTTACATACATACATACATACATAACATTACATTACTGTATTTGGATTATAATGTGGAAAATATGCGCTGGTCACCAATCTCACTCTTATCTCGAGTTATCTTGGATGAGTGGCAAGACTATTGGTAGAGACGACAGGAGGTAGCTTGGGATGCAGGTACTCTGGTCTTACCTCCCGTGAGACCAGGGGTCGCTTGAAACTTGGTGGATTCGAGAGCACTCCGTTACCGTTCATCACTGAGAGAGGCGAGTACCTTAACCTCATAACATACATACATACATACTTACATACATACAAACAAACAAATATACATACATACATACACATACACACATATACATACAGACTCCATTATTTCTCCCGTTTCTGACATCAGTAAACACGTTATTTCAGTATTTACAACACACACACAACACGCATGCACGCTCGCTCGCTTGCTCACACTCTCACTCACTCACTCACTCACTCACTCACTCACTCACTCTCTCACTCTTAATCTTACTCTTACTCTTACTCATACATTTATATATATATCACAATTATCATGTCGCCTGTAGCTAAGAACACAATCTCTACATGAACATTAATTCAATCCAAGATAACGACCACCCAACAAAAAAAAACAAGTACAAAAAACTTATGTAAAGTTACTCTTGAAAATAAAGGAATCAAACTGTGGAAAGTTTCAAATATCCTAGTTCCATTATCAGGAACAATGGAGACTGCTAAAAATAAATCAGGAAGGGAGTGACAATGGCAATGCGGAGATTGAATATAATGAAAAAAGTGTAGGGGATGACGGACGCAACAAAGAAAACACAAAAATATGAGGACATGCAACGTATGGATGCGAAACATGGACCATCACACAAACGCTAAATATAAAATCGAATCTTTCGAGCTAACTTGCTACAGGACAGTTTTCCAAATACCACCATCATCATCATCTTTATCATCATCATCATCAACATCGTCAACATCATCATGTGTCTTGCGGGTTGCCGAACATAGATCTACACCCATCCGGTTCACGTGTGTCGTTTATCAACTCTGTTTTTGATCGTCCCCCAAATCATTCCTTCAGGCTGTCCGGTGTATTCTCTCTCTGCCTTCCTCTATCTCTATTCCTTGCCAATTTACTTGTTGTCACAGTTGGCTCTAACCCGCCTCTTTTCATGACATCTCAGAAAAAGGTTGACTGTCTTTTCCTAAATACGTCTGATTTCATGTTTCTTCGTTAATTTCTGATTTCATGTTTCTCTCTTGACTTCTGACTTCACATCTGATTTCTGTTGATTTAATCCGATGTATTTATTTTCGCTTTGATTAACTGCCATGCTGACCATTTTTTGCAAATCTGACTATTTCAGCTTTATCAATATCATATCATTTGTATATAGTATATTGTTTATGTTATGTACGTTAACTGATAGTCCTGGCACTGCCTCTACATCTCGCAACAAAAACTCACTGTACAGAGAAAAAAGGTCAGAGGACAGCACACATCCCTGCCTCACATTCTGTTTGATCTGTCTACAGTCTTCCACTTGATTGCGTGTTCTTATAGCTGCAGTATGTCCTCATTACATGTTTTGAATTGTTCTCAGATCATTGACAACAACATGCAATTGTTCCAGCATATGGCTAATTTACTTGTGTTTCACCCTCTCGAACTCTTTGATATAGTCTATGGAGCTTAGATATATATCGGTTTTCTTCTCTATGGCACTCGCGAGAATTGTTCTTATTATGTTTGTGGAGTTGTTTGCGCTCTTGCCTTTCATAAACCTGCACTGCTCATCCCCAATTACTGGTTTTATGATATTTTTCACTCCCCTCATGATGATTCGTAGAAGTATCTTTGTCATGCGACTCATAATTGTAGTGATCTTTGCCTGCAAAAGTTCACGGTTTATTTGGCAGTTTGTAGGAATGTTGACTTCATTAAATTGTTCGAATAGTGTTCACAGCCATGAATATCATTTAGCGATTTTTTTTATCACCTTAATTTCGAAGTATCCCGTCTCGGTAATTTCCTCTATTGTTATGTTATCTGGGCTGAGGTGACTAGCACTCATGCACTGTTATAAAAACATGGCCAAAAATTGGCCAGAAATCTCGTACGTTTGCCAGAATAACAGATAACACAGAAGCTCCTCTTCGGTGAGCTGAAAAAGGGCTGAGACGAGAGGGGCCGCCCAATGAAACGTTTGAAAGGATCTGAAGGACACACTTAAAGGTTACCATATAGATATCTGGGAATGTCTTGCCCAAAAACAAGCAAATCTAACTAGAGAATCGCGAGTGAAGAAAGGTTACCATATAGATATCTGGGAATGGCTTGCCCAAACAGCAAATCTAACTAGAGAATCGCGAGCGAAGAAAGGTTACCATATAGATATCTGGGAATGTCTTGCCCAAATAGCAAATCTAACTAGAGAATCGCGAAGCAATTAGTGAATATCACCGTGTTGTGAAAGCCCAGAGCAGACGAGAGGTCCGTAAGTCACAAACAGTGGGAACACCAATTCCTTCAACGGACCACACCATGAGCCATGCAAGAAGATGTTTTCGTGCCCCACATTGGCCTCTTCAGCCACATGCTCCCCCGCACACATCAGGGAAAGCTATGACAAGGATGATGTCTACGGTCCTCATCGACAACGACGGACATGCTATCTGATCCTGGTGTCTTTTCTTTCTTCACATGTTGTTTATCGTCTTCTACAGGTCTACCTGTATTGATGGACCGTCATACTCGACCTGTTCAATTACGTCTGATCCGTTGTTATCGTATAGTTTCGTTCATCTCATCTGGTAATTATGCTATCCCTCCCCATCAGTGTTGCTCCATCTTTTCTTTTAAAGTATCCAGTAGCTGTCCATGTCTATCTCCCAGTTAGTTCATTTGTTATTTCTATATAGCGCTTGTGTCTGTTCTTTGTTACACATTCACTTCGAGGCATTTCTCATCTAATCACTTGTTATTCTCTTGTCTTCATGTAATCTTATTTCTTCTTTGAGCTTGTCATATTGTACCTTCTGTCAGGGCCTGGGAAAGCACTGTGCACCATGATATTAGAAAGACTCAGGGAACAGGCAGATGTCATCTTAAGAGAAGAACAGCCTGGCCTTAGACTGAAGCGTTCTTGCATTGATCACATTTGTTCACACTCACAACTGCCATAGAAGAACCATTAGAAATGCAATCCCCACTTTATCATTGACTTCCAGAAAGCCTTTGACAGTTTACACCGTCTAACTTTATGGAACATTCTAGACAACTATAGCTTACCCTCAAAATACATAAATAATATCAACCTGTATGTGTCGCATTTTGCTGAATATTGATTTGGTCATACTTATTATCATTCTGATTTCTCTTTCACACCTGCCTTCTTCAGTCATTATGTGACCTAGATTGGAGAAATGCTGCACCTATTCTAGAATAGGATCTTTTCTTTGTATCTGCAAACATAGTTTCTTGTCACTTTTCCCAAGAATCATAGTCTTTGTTTTCTTTATTTTCATATCTAATGAAAACTTTTGATTTATTTTATAAAATGTTGCTATAATTCTTGCTCACCTCGAGCCATACAAACTGAATCATCAGCATGTCTTAGATTGTTCATTGCTACTCATCCAATAACAAGCCATGGCATCCCCTCTATTTCCTTGAATATCTGTTCTGTGTAGATATTAAAAAGACAAGGGGATAATACACATCCCTGTCTCACTCCTGGCTTCACATCTATACTCTGAGAGCATAACTTTCCTGATTTTTCTGTGGCAGTTTGTTCTCAGTACAAATTACTGGGCGGTTTAATGTCTTTACCATCTAGACCTATTTTGTTATTAGACATTTAATTAATTTCTCATGTTGGACTCTGGCAAAAGCCTTTTCATAGTCTATGAAGCTAACATAAATATAATGGTGTATTTTTATATATTACTCTGTCAGAGTTCTCAAACAGAAAATTGCCTACCTTGTTCCATTAAACTTTTGAAAACCAAATGTGTCTTCTGAAATTTCCCTCTCTACTTTACCTCTTATTCTCTCTTGAGTAGTATTTTAATTGTGTAATTCAATAGAAAGTCTGAACATTCTGTTGCATGAGGTTTGTTGGCTATGAACGTAGATGTTTCAATGTCAGTTTGTATGCATCCAGTATTGTATATGTCATATGTATATGCCCATAAAGGATACCTTTGTTAATACAACCGTCTCCCATGCGTTATACATGACCAAGCCTTCGTAGTTTTAGCTGCTTCCGTCTGACAGTGAGACAGTGTTTCCCTACCTTCAGTGTGTGACAGACACTTTCGGACTCGCATTGGTTAGATCAGCCACCTGCAAACCCACTCCAGGATTGACAGATGACAAATGTGGTCTTCGAAAACGATGGAAAAAAACACACAAAAAACACAACAATAGCTTTCGCTATCTAAGAAGTGTGTACATGTTTGAGAGCTCGGTGTACATCTGCATTTGTCACTCTGTACCTCCATGTAATCATTGTACACCAAGACAGTAGTTTTAATTGTCAGTTTCTTGTTTTTGCAAACACCCATTGTGAGGCCAGCATATGTAGCAGCAGTTTTGACAATGTCTATTTCTAAGTCCACAGAGAGGCCTGTTGTTTATGCGCGATCCTAGTTATATGAATTGGTGAGCCTAAACCAAACTTCAAGAGAGAGCTGGAAAAACAAAACGGAAAGCCTCAACTTAGACAAAGAAGGGAACAAACTAGGGAAGCTAGTCAGAGCCATGAACGACGAAACCCCTTCAAACAAACAAATTACCATCAAGCAGGGCGAAAACTTGCTCACTGGAAAAAAAGTTGCAAACGCTTTTGTAGAACACTATGCCAGAGCAAACCACACCGAGGTCCCTGCAGATAGGAATACATACATTAGTGAAGAGCAAAAGGGGCACGATAACATCAATATGGCACCAGAAGAGCACATGATGGCCAAATTAACAATGAGTGAAATGGAAGAGGCCATGAGAACATTTAAGAAAAGGAAATCTCCCGGACAAGACGAGATAACAAACGAAATGCTGATGGGGCTGGGCCAAACAGCGAAGAGGAAACTGCTATCAGTCCTGAACCACAGCTGGAAAAGGGGTATTGTACCCCAGGCATGGAAAGACGCAGTACTTGTACCAGTACCAAAGAAAGGAAAGGACAAAACAGATCCAAATTGATACAGGCCTATCAGCCTACTGAGCCGTGTCGGCAAACTGATGGAACGTATGATAAACACCAGACTGATGTGGCATCTGAAAGAAAAATGGATACTAATTCCACAGCAAGCCGGCTTTAGACAGCACAGATCCACCGAGGACCAGGTCATCCTCATAGCCCAGGAAATAGAAGATGCCTACCAGGCACAGAAACACACAGTAGCGGTTTGGGTGGACCTGGAAAAGGCATTTGACAAAGTCTGGAATGACGGACTTAGAGTCAAGCTAAGGAGAAGTGACGTTTGTGGGAGAATGTACAAGTGGATCAACCACTACCTCAAAAAAATAACGGCCAGAGTCCAAGTACAAGGGCAGATGAGCAAAAAGGTGACACTCGAGCAGGGAGTACCCCAAGGGGGAGTACTGTCACCCACACTCTTCCTGGTGTATATAAACGACATTATAGAAAATATACCAAGAAGAGTCCATAGCTCAATGTTTGCAGACGATCTGGCTATGTGGACCTCTGAAAAGAATCTCAAAATAGCAAGAAATCGGATGCAGCAGGCCCTAACATCGCTGGAAGTGTGGGCAAACTCATGGCTGGTCAAAATAAACGAGGAGAAAACCACATGTGCAATATTCTCGCTTTCAATCAAACCCCAAAACACCAAATTAAGTCTAAATGGCAAATTCCTGCAGCCAAACGACAACCCAAACTATCTGGGAGTCACATTTGATCGGCGCATGACATGGAAAAGTCAGATCGAAAGAAACCGAATGAGAGCCAGAGAAAGAATGGCAATCATGAGGAAACTTGCTGGCACAAGCTGGGGAGCAGACGAAAGTATACTAAAGAAACTGTACACTGGAAGAGTGAGACCAGTTCTCGAGTATGGTATTGCGGCATGGACAACAGCAGCAAAGGCGAACTTCGATAAAGTTAACAAACTTCAAAACCAAGCCATGAGAGTTATAACAGGAGGCATGAAGTCAACGCCAATTGTAGAACTTGAAATGATTACAAAGCTGCAACCCATGACCGATAGAAGAGACTGCAGAGCCCAGCTGCAGTCAGAGAAATTCCGAAGACTGACTGACCACCCAATGCACCAGAGACTAAACAATTTGGGAAATGGGAAACTAAAGCGGAGAAACTTTGCAGAAATAGCCAAAGCAAAGATGCACGAAGATCCCATAAACGCACTAACAAAACCAAAGCCCATCACTACTGTACGAAAACCTACCTGGAGGCATGATATATTTCCAGAGGTGGTAGAAAATATACCAGGTATTGGAAACAAAAACTGCCAAACTGAAAAAGAAAGAAGAGATACTACCCTAAGCTTTATATCGAAAAACTACCCAAGCATGGACTGGACCCATGCATACACCGACGGTTCTGTAACAAACACAACACAGAACGGAGGGGCAGGAGCATTCCTGAACCTACCAAATGGCAAGAAAATAACACTGTCATTCGCTACTGGTAAGTACACAAGCAATTTCAGAGCGGAGGAACTGAGGGCGGCAGTGGAAGAAATGAAAGAAAATGAAAGCCATATAATCCTGCTTACATATGCTCTGGCCGTAGTCACAGCGCTAAAAAGCCAGAAAAACACTGAGCTTAATGACTTAAGAGCAGCACTCTGTCAACTATGCCAGCAGTCCGCACCAAAAAGGGTAGTGGTACAGTGGGTCCCACCACACTGGAACATCCAAGGCAACGAGGAGGCAGACAGACTGGCAAAAGAAGGTGCAAGACTACCACAAACAGATACTAGTATGACGTACGAAGAGTCAAAACGGCTTATTAAATCCAGATACATGACCAAATGGGAAACTGAACATACCGGCTACACCAAAAACAATGCCTATTACCAGTTGAACATAAGAGAGCAGGTCGTTGTCTTCAGACTTCGCACTGGCCACAATAGACTGAGGTACCACCTATTCAACAAATTGAAAATAGGTGGTACCGACGAATGCCCGTGTGGTACCGAGAAAATGACCGCTGAGCATCTGCTGCAGAACTGCCCGACATACAAGGATCAGAGAGAGCAGATGTGGCCATCACCAGTGGAACCACAAGACAAGCTCTATGGCAGTGTCGACAGCCTCAGGATGACCGCCGCTTTTTTCGAAAAAATAACGGTTACTGTTTGACTGCGTACGATGAAGAAGAAGAAGAAGAAGAAGAAGAAGAAGAATTGGTGAGCAGCTGTCATTTCATAATTATCAATAGTAGGAGTTGGAGTGGCCTCTACTTCTTATTCCAGCACATAACTTTGTATGTTCTATTTCCTTTTTTAATATTATTGTTCCTGCACATTGTGTGTTATATCCCCAAGTTGATCAGTCTGTAAAAATGGTTAGGACATTTTGTGTGATTTGATTAATTTATATAATTGATTTCTTATTAACATTTTTTTGATGTGTGTATGATTTCTAAGGTATATTATTGTGTATGTGCTTGAAGTGATGAGCTCCCGTGTGTATGATTTCTAAGGTATATTATTGTGTATGTACTTGAAGTTATGAGCTCCCGTGTGTATGATTTCTAAGGTATATTATTGTGTATGTACTTGAAGTTATGAGCTCCCGTGTGTATGATTTCTAAGGTATATTATTGTGTATGTACTTGAAGTGATGAGCTCCCGTGTTTATTATTTCTAAGGTATATTATTGTATATGTGCTTGAAGTGATGAGCTCCCATGGCAGAGTATTTGGTTCACTTTGTGTCTATTTTCCATGATTTCAGTGAGGAGTCGTATTTGTTAAGTTCTTCTATTATTTTCCGTCGTGTTGAACATAAGTTACGTTCCAGTAGTTCCCTACCTCGTTGTTGCATTTATGAGAGGATTTGAATGCACATGTGTCCAGTAATGTAATGTTAGTTCCTTCCTGTACCAGGTATTACGCATAGTGCAGCATCCATTGATTCACTTAATTTTGTTGAGACTCCAGATATTATCGAGAATGTCTGGTTTTGGATCATATCCATGTGTTGTTTTATTTTCTTGCTAGTGGTTGCAGTGTCGTATACTATGTTTGGATAATCCATTTGAAATCTCACGAATGTCCTGTACAATGTGAATATCGTCCTTGTCCTAGAATTCATTTCATGTATGTTTTGCTCGTTAATTGTGATTTTACATATTTTTATTTGCTTCTTAGGTTTTTAACAAACTTAATTCATTTCTCTATCCAGAATCATTGCTGCTTTTATTTGTTGGTTGTTTTTCTTCACCTCAAAAATGTGTTTTGAGTGACCTTTCTAAATACTCTTACTACAATTTCATTAACATTTAGATTACATCCCCGTTTCATCCTCCATTTTGTAACTTGGTCCATTTTTGTCTGTTTTCTAGATTGATATATCGTCTGCAAATTGGGAACTGCTGTTTTGTTAGGTCTATAATTCTTGACTTAGGTCGCTGACCATTATTCGAAAAATTCATGGTGAGATACCTGTCTGGGGTGAATTTCCGTTGTTCAAAATTATATGATTCGTCTGCAATGTTGGGGTACGTCGGCGGTAATTGCAGGACGGGAAAATAAAGGTAAATTATCCATGCAGTCGACGCGTAGTGCACTTACAATGAATGCATTTGACTCCAATAATCAAATAGAATATATTTTACCGACGTTTTGATACCACAACATTTTGTCATAAGATCAACATCAAACCGATTGGTCAGCCGATCGCGCCTTTATGATGATCGAGGCTGCTTAATTAATTCGCTCCGTAGAGAACCTATCATTCAGACATTCTAACAAAACTACAGAGTCGATACATTGACTTGAACTAATGGCAACTGTAGACCTGAGACATTGACTTGAACTAATGCCATCTGTAGAGCCAAGTCAACTAATGCCATCCGTAGAGCTGAGACATTGACTTAAACTAATGGCATCCGTAGAGCAGGTACATTGGCTTGAACTAATGGCATCCGTAGAGCAGGTATATTGGCTTGAACTAATGCCATCCCTAAGCGTCGATACATTGGCTTGAACTAATGTCATCTCTAGTGTCGATACATTGGCTTGAACTAATGCCATCTCTAGTGTCGATACATTGGCTTGAACTAATGCCATACTCATATTTAAATATTTGCAACTTTTCCTGAATGTATAAATGTACCTATGTAAGAAGTTGCATATCGCAAGCAATGATGACGACAGCATCAGAATTGTCCTGCGAGATGTATTATCATTCGGTCTTAGAGACCAATCCTGGCACGGCAAAGATACTTTCAAGGAGTATGTATAGCCTTTCTTCTGCCACCCTAATGAGCGGATGCACGTTTTGAGCTTACCATATAGCAGCTGCTTGAGGATGCATCGGGCAAGCAAACATTATGTAATGCCCATCTCATATGAGCTTTTGGCAGAAGCGTATGGATGCTCAACATGTCCGTTTTGCTAAGAATGTCAGAGTTAGGCACTTCATCCTGACACCTGATCCCGAGCAGCGTACACATGCAACTCAAGTGAAAACGATTAAGCTGTCTGACATGTCTACTATACTTTGTTCATGTTTCGCACACACAGCAGAGAGGTATGCATTACAGCACTTTTACACTTTTACCTTGGTGACGACACTGATATCGTGTCGGCTTCAGACATTTGCTTGGAACCTCCAAAACGCAGAGCTCGCCTCTGCAATCCAGCTGTTAACCTTAAAGTCGATACTTACCGGTCCAACTCAACTTAACTTAACGTCTTTATACTGGTTTATAAGACTCTGCAGAGTCTGTACACAACGAGTTTAATTTACATTAGTTTTCTCTAAAAGCTATGCGCATCCAATTTATTCTTAAATGCATTAACTGTCACTGCCTCCACTACCTCCCGTGGCAATGCATTCCAAGCATTCACCACTCTCTGACTACAAAAACATTTTCAAATATCTAATCTGGACCTCTAGTGAGGATACTGCCTAGGTAGGAGAAGATATCGACTGCCTGGAGACGATGATTATGTACAGTAATGTTTGATTCAATGTACGGCTTCCTAGGAGTTGGTTGGAAGAGAACCTCAGTTTTTGTAGTGAGACCAACGTTGCTGCTTGCCGTCGAAGAACTACGTCATGGCAAATTGTATATCTACTTCTGATAAGGAGTTAAGAACGCAATCTTCACCGAACAGGAGATCCAAGATCGTCTCCTCATTCACCTTGGTGTAAGACTTCAGGCTCTCGGATTGAACAAACGACATTTCGTCGTGTGCCTGATAGGCATACTATCAGTAGCGTCATGTACATCATCAGAAAGCATTTCTGCAGATACCACTCTATACAGTGTCGTTGCCAGCTCACATCCCTTTCGCACCAATGACAGCTGGGAAGGATGAAGATAATTCTCCTGTGTGCAGTACTCAGTCATGTTATCATTATTAAACTGACGGGAAAACGCAAGGAATATTCCTGGACAACCAAACCTAGCCTTGATTAGTCAGAGCCCTTACCTAATGACGGTGCCAGGTCGACAAAAACTGTGCACAGTTCACCATGATGTTTTTAACATTGCTCCTGGACTTGACATGCTGCTGCTGATGAGGATGATCATGATGATAATGATGATGCTGATGTTCGTCCATCACATATGATGAAGATCACTCTCTTTGTTCAGCCGTGAGGACAGTTTTTTTCTCTATTTTAGTGTCGGGACGATAAGGCTAACGTCTGGTCTGGCAACACACATTGATCAAAGAATGTTAGTCAGGGTCAAGAGAAATATACTGGCCAAGACCCTCACCTGACCTCCTCGTTGGTCGTCCTGGAAACGGGCTGTTTGTTGTTGTTTCGAATGCCCACAATAAGTAGGTTACTCTTATGTGCGCAATGAAAAGGGCGTTAAGTGACGGGTTGCAGTAGCTTTCCTCACATCACGAGCGTGATGACGAAGGTGAACCGGGGTCCTCCAGACGGTTGTGCTATGCTTGGCCTCATTGGCGTGTTGCTCACTACTACGGGAATCACGTCGAGCCCTCACTTCGTTAGCAAGGTTGCCATGAAAAATAGGTCGTTTCCAGGAAGTGTCATGAGGAAGCAGAAGTGGAAGTCTTGATCATTATTTTCCACCTGTCCCTGACTAACATGTCTTCTTCTTCTTCTTCTTCTTCTTCTTCTTCTTCTTCTTCTTGTTCTTCTTCTTCGTCTTCTTCTTCTTCTTCTTCTTCTTCTTCTTCTTCTTCTTCTTCGTACGCTGTCATACGTCAACTTGTATTGTTCGAAGAAAGCAGCTGTCATCCTGAGGCTGTCGACACTGCCATAGAGCTTGTCTAGTGTTGCCAATAGTGATGGCCACATGTGCTTTCTCTTGTCCTCGTATGTCGGGCAGTTTTGCAGCAGATGTTCAGCAGTCATTTTCCCTGTACCACTTTATTGAAAAGGTGGTACCTCAGTCTGTTGTGGCCTGTGCGGAGTCTGAAGACCACGACCTGCTCGCTTCTGTTCAACTATTAATAGGCATCATTTTGTGTGTAGCCAGTATGTTCTGTTTCCCATTTGGCCATGTATCGGGCCCTAATAAACCTTTTGCACTCTTCGTAGGTCACACTAGAATCTGGTTGTGGTAGTCTTGCACCTTCTTCGGCCAGTCTGTCTGCCTCCTCGTTGCCTTGGATGTTACAGGGGGGTGGAACCCACTATACCACTACTCTTTTTGGTGCGGACTGCTGGCATAGTTGACAGAGTACTGCTCTTAAAATATTAAGTTTAGTATTTTTCTGGCTTTTTAGTGCTGCAACTACGGCAAGGGCATCTGTAAACAGGACTATCTGGCTTTCATTGCTTTCGCCTGTCAGCATTGCTTTTACTGCAGCCTTCAGTGCCTCTGCCTCCGCTCTGAAATTGCTTGAGAATTTTCCAGTTGCCACTGACAGTGTTATTTTTCTACAATTTGTTATGCTCAGGAATACCCCTCCCCCTCCATTCTGTGGTATGTTTGTTACAGAACCGTCGGTGTATGCATGGGTCCAGTCCATGCTTGGGTAGTTTTCCGCTATTTACCTCAGGGTTATGTCTCTTCTGTCGTTTTCAGTCTGTCTGTTCTTGTTTACAATACCTGGTATATTTTCTACCACCTCCGGAATGATATGCTGCTTCCATGTGGGTTTGCGTACAGTAGGGATGGGCGTTGGTGTTGTTACGGTGTTCATAGGGTCTTCGCTCATCTTTACTTTGCCTATTTCTGCAAAGTTTCTCCGCTTTAGTTTCCCGTTTCCAAATCTATTTATTCTCTGATGCATTGGATGATCTGTCAGTCTTCTGAGTTTCTCTGCTTGCTGCTGGGCTCTGCAGTCTCTTCTGTCGGTCACGGATTGCAGATTTGTAATCTTTTCAAGTTCTACAATTGGCGTTGACTTCATGCCTCCTGTTATAACTCTCATGGCTTGGTTTTGAAGTTTAGTCTAACATGTCTGATCAGTATGTTTTGCCTGACCCCGACTAACATGTCTGATCGGTATGTTTTGCCTGACCCCGACTAACATGTCTGATCAGTATGTTTCACCTGCCCATGACTAACATGTCTGATCAGTATGTTTTGCCTGACCCTGACTGACATGTCTGATCAGTGTGTTTTGCCTGACTCTGACTAACATGTCTGATCGGTATGTTGTGCCTGACCATGACTAACATGTCTGATCAGTATGTTTTGCCTTAGCCCGATTAACATGTCTGATCAGTATGTTTTGCCTGGCCCTGACTAACATGTCTTATCAGTATGTTTCACATGTCCCTGACTAACATGTCTGATCGGTATGTTTTGCCTGACCCGACGTTAGTTTTCTTTCCCTACATTACATGTTAAATATCAACGCGTATGTATAACTGGAATTAAATTTGAACAATTTCTTCACCAAGGAACTCTCTTTTCGTGTTGAAAGAATATGCACACTATCATCATAATTACTCCATCAGTTTTCGCTTGCACCATTGCGTTGTATCATATGTTCTCTATCGCTTCCAGTTGTGAGCTGTTGTTTTGAGATCTGGCCACGAAACCTCTACTGAACTTGCGTTGTGTTCCACCGTTCTTCGCCATGTATTTACTCGGTCTCCCCACTCGATTGTCATTGTGGGTTCCGATCCAACGCATGTGTGGATGTACTGTCATGAGTCCCTCCATGAGAGTCTCATATACATCATCAATTGTTTTTCTCAATATCCTTCAGTAATTGTTGTTGCCGTGTAATGTCGACCAGAAACTTGTTTGCCGGTAGCTCTGTCAAACATGAAGAACGCAAACAAATCTGACCTTGTTAATCGTGTTTGCTTCTATGTCCTTGTCAATGTTTTTTCCAAAATGGATACGATTTTACAACTCAATTTTCGGAAAGTTTACCTTCGCTTATTATTTATTTTCATTTCATTTATTTTGTTCACACTGACCTGTACTCCCTTCTATATTGGTCTGTTTATATTTATGTGTATGTATTGTAGCTTACATGACAATATATATAACTTCTCTAGTATGGCGGTCTCCCATGTGATTATCAAATGTCTATTTATTCTCGTTTCCAAACCGAAACGTAACCATAAGAAAAATTATTGCAGATAGTAAACATCCGTGTCTGATCCTCATTTGAATTGTAGATGCGTCTGACAGCTTCCTTGTGCGAACTATTCTACAAAGAAATATTGTAAACCTATTAAAACGTTTCTATGTGAATATTCTATAGTGTTTGAGTAATATCTTATCCGTCTATCAAATACCTTTTCTCAAAATGTATGAAGCTCGCATGTAGAGGAGTACGACATTTACTTGTTTGTTCAATATTAATTCTGAGCGTTGCTTGATCTAAGCATGATCTTCGTAGTCCTGCTTGTTCTTCCATCACTGTTTCACCTAAAGCACATTTGATTCGATCAGAAAGCATCCCCTGGCCAGGACGTATCTGATCACTGCGAGGAGAGCTATCCCTCGCCAGCTTCTGTTTGAAACCAGATATATTTTCTTTGGTAATTCAATTTGGTGCCTCTGTTCTCGCTGTTTTTATTGTTTGGAAAATGGTGTCTTATTCTTATACTTCGTTGAATGTCTGGTGTAGAGTACCTGTGGTGGTTGGTATGTTTCTTGGTTTCTGTGGGTGGACTCCATCTGGCCCTGTAGCTTCCCCACGGGTGTATGCATGCTTACTGTATTGTTGGTGGGTTTATATTTACATGTATGTAAATTAGCTGGTTTAATGTAGAATTGAGATACACCGTTTTTTGTTTTTCTATTTTTTTATAATCTTTTTCCTGTTCACTTCATTTCGTTGTCTTTTGCTATTATGTTGTGATTCTGTGTTTTTCTTGATATTATTCTAGAAATATGGTATAGTGTTTTAATTTATCCTTGATATCTTCCCTTTCAGTCTCCTAAGCGATTCTCTCTCTATCGCAGAGAGTGAAGCGAGAGAGAGAGAGAGAGAGAGAGAGAGAGAGAGAGGGAGAGACTACATTTATTTTCATTTTCGTGATTATCCTCCTGGTAAAATGTACGCAATCTTGTCATATATTCTTGTCTTTCCTATCCAATGATTTTCTGTTCCATATTCCTTCATTATCCTATCAGGTTCCATTTTCTGTGAATCATTCCTGATGCTGTTTACTTCTCTTTTAAAGAACAGCTTCAAACGCGTCCATAACTGTTTTCACCAGGTAATACCAGTGAATATCTATGGTTTTTGTCTCTTAAGTTCTAAAGAATTTAAATTATATTTTTCAGATCAGTCTAAATTTGAACACTTAAATTTTATTAGTTTGTTTAAGTGTTGTATGTGTTGCTTAATTTAACTATCCTATCTTTGAAAGCAGTCAGTTGCATGTTACCCGCTAAGATTATGTGCTGGTGGGATCCTTCTTTTGCTTGGCTATTCATCCTCACATCCTCTTTTAACGATCGTTTGTAAAATGGTCAATTTGGATGTCGATGTGCTCCAATGATGAACACCAAGTGATCTTCTGAACATTTCTGTGTGAGAAGATGGCAAACCCAATGATGAACACACAGTGGCTTTCTGAACACTTCTGTGTGAGAAGATTGCAAACCCAATGATGAACACAAGGTGGCCTTCAGAACACATGCGTGTCAGAGGATCGTGCATAAATAACCAGGTCATTGAAATTACAGAAGTTGACTTTGCTCCCTCATTTTCATTTCCTTTTCCTAAGCTGCTCTAGCGGAAAATCATTTAGTAGTCTCTGTCGTCTTTCCAAAACACACCACTTAGTTCTTCATTGTTATCTTGATGTCTCGTCTCTGATCGTTGTCCAATATTACTGGGATCATATTATAGAACAATTGCATTTTCATCAGCATTGTTTGTTGACTAGTTGCTGGGGCCGCTGTAGTCGAAAGGTAACGCACTCGCCTCTCAAAGCGATGAACGGAAACGAGTGGGTTTGAGTTCCACTGGTTTAAAGCGACTCATGACCTCAAGGAAGGTGGGACCAGAGTACCCGCATCCTGAATTTTCTGCATTCGTCATGACTTATGTCTTGCCACTTCGCCCAAGGTAGCTCGGGACCAGAGAGTGAGGTTGATGACCAGCGTAGTTTCTGCTTCACTATAATCCAAATACAGCGCAAGTTACATCATCAAGACCTTCTAGAGCAATGTGGTGTAAATGAAACTGGTTGAATACGTACTCTGCAGAGTCTTCTAAACCAGTATAAACCGTTCAGACTGACACACTAGCATCACACAAGGTGATCAGTTCACCGAGAGAATTATCATCACGAAGACTCAGTGAAAGCGAGATGCTTGAAAGAACAGAACGCACGATAACCCCCATAGCTGACGTCTTCCATTTGGGACAAAAGTGATGCAGTCTGCTGTGACAGGATTGGATTTTACAGTGGTCAACTATACAACTATATGCTAACCTAGTTCCCGCGATTAAGACAAACAAACTGTTCAACCCCTTACAAGTACTACAATCTGGACGGGCTCTCTTCTATACATGCGGTCACATGCGACTACGTGTCGCTGTACACTAGGCAGACATCCTAAGAGTGAACCACATACATTCAGGTAAACCACAACTACAAGAGCATCGCATGCTTTCTTACGGGATTCCTGCAAGGAGGCTTCAGCATGATGAATCTGTCTGGTTCTTCTTGGAACATAGGGCCGCAACAAATCCGTCTGTTCTTATGTTGTTTTGTCATTTAGAGTTCTGCTCACAATATCCCGATGTAACTGACTTGCTCCTCGGTCGTTCGATGCCTCCCTTGTGTTCATGACCTTTCCACTCATCTCTTTCCCTATGGGTTCCAGCTAGCATATGGTCTGATTTTGATGTCGTATGTCCTATCCGTTCCCACCTCCTGCCCCAAATGTCCTGTTTTATTGGTTTTTATCGTGTTTTTCTCACATATCTGCGTTTGCCATTACCTCTGGCCACCTAACAAGAATTTGACGAAGACACTTGTTAACAAAATATTATATTCTGAATGTGATACCTATAGTCACATTCCATGTTTTAGGGTCATACGAACGATTTTACATTGGTGTTAAACTTCTTAATCGTATTCTCCAAGGATAATGCTGCCAGTTCCATATTGGGCGCAAGGGGTTTAGAATCAAATCTGGCCTTATTAATCTTAGCATAAGCATCTTGGTTTGTTCCTCCGTGTTCATCAATGTTACTTCCCAGTGAGGTATAATGTTGAGCTTCTCAATTATCTAACCATGAATCTGTATGTGGTCTCTTTGTTTGTTGTAGCTGCGACACATGTTAGTCTGTCTATATTTCTTTGCATGTATATAAGTTAGCCCAACTGTTTATGTGACAGCATATAAATACATTAACTAGAAAATCGAGATCTTCCAGATTCTAATCGGAGACATAGTACAATGACCACTGTGTGGTACTGTTTGATCGATCAAATAATTTCAATTATCCATCTGCGCTATCAATCTTTTCCTGTTTTTGTTGGGCATTTCGAGCTATTATCAAATCTGTTTATTATGTCAAGATATGTAACCATTTATCAGTGTTTGTATGTACATATAATGCATTTTTAGAGTACACATTTTCTTGTGGGTCATGTTATCCGGATAGATGTGGCTAGAAAGCTTAGGATGGCTGTTCATCTAGGAGAAGGGCAACTCTGACTTCAAACCGACTGCTGTCTTGCAGATGTATTGGATTACCAAAGACGACCGCCGGAAAGCATCGGAAAATCTCCACCACATTGGATATCCTCAGTTTTATCATGGGCCAATAAAACCTCACATTTATCAGAAATGATGTTAATGGACGTCTAAAAGGAACGGTACACTTGATAGGATGAAATGAATGATCATGATCACCAACGCCATTCGACATGGCACTTGATGTTGATAATATTTATCAAATAGAGTCAGGTTTGGACACGAGTTTTGACCTTGACAGTTCATTTCTCCGTTGTTGTCTCGCCTGTTATGCATCGATGACATCATGTAATAGCTTCAGTCTAAACTATTGACATCTGTGTTCTCACATATAACGTTCAATTCACTTATCTGTCCTCATTAAAGTAGGCAAAGCGACCAGAACACGAAAAGGGACAAGAAAACAGCTAGATTTCCTGTTAATGATTAAGGAAAATACAAAATTATATTATGGTCATTACATACCTTCACAAAAGCAATAAATATCGCTAAGCTATGAATATATACAGAACAGAAACTTCAGAATAGATATTTAATTTAAGGCCGCTAAGCGAGAAATAAATAGGACAGCAGCAAAAACGTTATTATGAGTTAGTTGATTTTAATAAGGCTTTTGAAATGCCTAAAGCGCTACGGGCAACTATGAGGATGTATAAAATCAACGGAAATATTATAAATGTTTTTGATTACCTGTATGACAAGGCGTCCTGTGCAGTTCTTGTGAATGGGAGGCGTGGTGACTGGTTTCGTACATCAGTTGACGTGAGACACTCTCCCCAACGCTTTAAAAAATATTCCTTGAGGAAATTATGAGTGAGGCACTTGAAGGTCACGTTGGTACTGTCAAAATAGGGGGCCGAACAATTACCAACCTTCGTTTTGCAGATAATATCGACGGGTTGGCGGGTTCAGAAGCAGAACTCCAGGAATGGGTCAGAAAGCTTGATAAAACAGCGCTTGACTATGCTATGGAGATTAACGCTGGAAAGACAAAATTAATGACCAACAAACGCCGAGGGCTTCAACAGTAGGATAACAGTAATGACCAGAAACTGGAAGTGGTTGACCGTTTTAACTATCTGAGTTCGATCGTCAGTGATGAAGAATCAAAATGCGAGGTGTTGGCCAGAATAGCATAGACAATAGCGGCGCTTGCACGGCTTAACAAAATCTGACAAGATAAACGATTACCACTATGCACGAAAATCAGATTAATGCGTACATTGGTCCTGTCAATATTCCTCTATGCTTGTGACACATGGACAGTTACAACTGACCTTCAGCGTAGGCTACAGACTTTGGAGATGAGATTTTTCCGAAAACTTTTAAACGTCACGTACAAAGATCGAGTTACAAATGTGGAAATATAAGAAAGAATTACAACAGCAATATGACATTTCGAAGACCTCTTGGCAACTGTCAAAAGAAGGAAACTCGCTTGGTACGGTCACATATCGAGTTCAAATGGTCTTGCAAATATAATCCTGCACGGAAAGGTGCAAGGCAGACGACGAAGCGACCGTCCCAAACGAGGTGGGAGGACAACATAAAGGTGTGGACCAAATGTCGACCAGAAGAGGCTCAGGCAGTGGCTAAGTAGAGAAGGGTGGCAAGGGATGCGAGGGGAAGGGGGCGGGACTGGGAGCCATAGGTCAAGTTCATTCAACGTCCGCACGATAGATATGCTACTTGTTACTTGCTGGTAACCTGAATAGAAAGAATGGTGACTGGTCCCTCCAAATCACAAAAGTTGAGGCCAGTTTCCTAACACCTAATGGCCAGCAGGAGTATCTGTTATAGATATAGTCTCAGGTTTATGTATATGTGTACGTTTATAAATACCAACTAGACCTGGCTGGGACTTCAGAGCTCGAGTGAGAGAACAGGTCGTTGCTGAATGGAGTAGGGTATACGTATTTACAACCTCCAGTTTGAGTAGGGGGATGGAAGCGATGAACTCAGTCCTGCGGGAACTAGCTGTGGCTCCAAAACCAAGGGCAATCATCGTGACAGATGTGCAAGCTGTGCTTCGAAAGGTACACACGAAATGGCTGAAGTACGAGTGGAAAACAGCCTCAGAACTATCAGGACATACCTCTGCAGCATGATCGCTCGGGGAGGGAGATGGGGGGGGGGGGGTGTGGGGGTCGTCAGTGGACATAAACAATTCGATCATCTACTGGTCACTTTGTGACATGACTTTAGACAGGATTAGGATACATACATACACGTACACACACATGCGCGCGAGGGGCGTTCAAATCAAACCAATACGTATTGTTCTAGTTCTACCTGAATGGGTTATAGCGTGCTAGAACTGATATCATTAGTTAGGGGCACTTGTGTCCCATTACTGCTAAGTGGTCAACTTCTCATTGACCAGTTAGGTTACAGATAAATAAAAATGGCGGACAACACTGTTAGTGCTTGCATGGAGCATCGTGTTGTGATAACGTTTCTTGTGGAAGAAGGCGTGAAACCTGCGCAAATTTACAGAAGTCTGCAATCATAATACGGTGATGAGACACTCAGCCGCAGTAAGACATTTGAAGGATGTTCACGTTTTAGAGATGGCGGCACATCCGTGAGTGATTATCCCGGGCCAAGGTGGCTGTCAACCCACCAGTCAGTCCTGTGAATAACCAGATTGAAGAACGTCTCGTCCTAACAAATGAACGCATAACCTGTCGCGAAATTGCACAAGAGGCAAGTCTTTTATCTGCACAGTGACAACTATTATTCATGAACATTTGCATGTTCAGAAGGTTGGTTCACGTTGGGTGTCAACATAAACGGCTTCCTGCTCCTGCAAGATAACACTCGACCTCATACGGCTCACCGCATTGTGTGTCATGTACAGCAATTCGGCTCAGAGGTATTGCCACATACACCTTATAGCCCAGACCTTGTTCCAAGCTATTTCCACCTTTCTAGACCTCAAAAGAATTCCTTGTAGTTCAGTATTTCAACACTGATGACTAAGTGAAACAAGCTGTCCTGTATTGGCTTAGACATACTAACACATTTGTGTGCGCTGAAGTTTTTCCAGCTTGGATAAGTACAGGAGATTGAATCGAAAAAATAATGACATTTTAACAACTTGAAACAATTGTTTTTTTCCTTAGTTTTTTTCCTTACAAAAGAAAAGTCCTAGTTTGACTTTAGCGACCCTCATATTGTATATCGATATATCGTATATATATGAAGACCAATCACATGCCAATAATTGCAGTCAGGGATGAAGATAACTCTTCATGAATTGAGCCGCAGCTTATGTGAAGTATGGTGGCCAGTCTCTTTCGTTTGCTGTTTTCATTTTACCTTCTCTCAACTCTTACGTCAGGTACACAATTACCTAACTACAGCTAGATCGACTTGAAGAGTGGTCGTACTAGGCACGAAGCATGGCTCGGTTCTTATTTTTTCATCTCCGCCCATGAATTCGAACCCTGCCACGCGGCAATCTCAGTCCATCAAGCCATCTCACTGCCCACTAAGCTGCATGCTCCCTTACACACACACACACACACACACACACACACACACACACATATATATATATATAAAGGAAATGCTAGCATACGTATATGTGTGCGTACATGTGTATATATGTGTGTGTATGTATGTATGTGTGTGTGTGTGTGTGTGTGTGTGTGTGTGTGTGTGCGCGTGCGTGCGTGCGCGCGCGCGCGCGCGTATAGAAAGTTATCCGAATATATTCAGCATATATTTCCAAAGGACATTAACAAGACGAAAGATAACAAATTAGACGTGACTGACACATTTCCAACTCTCATTTCCTGGGTCCTAGAAGTCTTTTCATGCCCAGGATGCGTCGTTTTTTGTCATATTTCTGAGTTCACTGAAGAGAATCACAATGAGATGAAGTCTTTTATTTTTCTGTTGAATAGACCAGACAGTGGCAGGTTGAGAGACGAGATAATGAGGGAGACGAGGGAGTGAGTGGAGGCGGAGGGTGTAGATAGAAACAAGGAAGCAAGCAGACTAGAGGTCGCTTAGTGTGATAACTGCTACAGACGTCGTGGGTCGTGTTCTGTTGTTGTCTGATGTGAGTTTTCTTGACAGGTCTGTCCGTAGAGTTTTTTAACTTCCCTTCCAGTACCGCTATCGATGCTTGGTAATTTTTTATCTTATTTCAATAAGGAGATTTCCCTCGAGTGGATGGAAACACCCGTTTTTGTGTGGATTTGATGTCGAGAGTACAGACTACAAAATGAACAATGGTTGGTTTGGAAGTGAATTGATGACAGTGGTAGGTATAGTTTAAAAATAATTATGACTACCACAATGTGAGACACGCATAGGACATATGATGGAAAGGGACAGATATTAAAGATGTAAATGGAACAGTCGATAAGCAATACATAAGAGGAAGACATAGACAGGAGGAAGAGGATGAGGGATGAGATGGGTCCAATGTTTAGCGGCACAGGTATTGATGAATGTAGTGACATATAGAAATATGGCTTCACAAATATAAGTATGAATGTAGCAACAGATAGAAATATAGAGCCACAAATATTGATCAAGGTAGCAACAAATATAAATATAAAGTGAAGTAGCCCATAGCAATATAGATATAGCGACACAAATATTGATTAATGTTGCGACAGATAGAAATACATTCGCACAAACCATGGAGACAGGACGATATAAAACAAAAACAGGGAGACATCATCAGTTAACACAAAATATTGGGACATCAACAGCTAACACAAAAACATCAGAACATCAAAAGTTAGCACACAAACATCAGGACATCAACAGTTAACACAAGAACATGGAGACACCAAAAGTTAACACAAAAACATGGAGACACCAACAGTTAACACAAAAACATGGAGACACCAACAGTTAACAACACAAAAACATAGAGACACCAACAGTTAACACAAAAACATGGAGACACCAACAGTTAACAAACAAAAACATGGAGACACCAACAGTTAACACAAAAACATGGAGACACCAACAGTTAACACAAAAACATGGAGACACCAACAGTTAACACAAAAACATGGAGACACCAACAGTTAACACAAAAACATGGAGACACCAACAGTTAACAAACAAAAACATGGAGACACCAACAGTTAACACAAAAACATGGAGACACCAACAGTTAACACAAAAACATGGAGACACCAACAGTTAACACAAAAACATGGAGACACCAACAGTTAACACAAAAACATGGAGACACCAACAGTTAACACAAAAACATGGAGACACCAACAGTTAACACAAAAACATGGAGACACCAACAGTTAACACAAAAACATGAAGACATCAACAGTTAACACAAAAACATGGAGACATCAACAGTTAACACAAAAACATGGAGACATCAACAGTTAACACAAAAACATGAAGACATCAACAGTTAACACAAAAACATGGAGACACCAACAGTTAACACAAAAAAATGGAGACACCAACAGTTAACACAAAAACATGAAGACATCAACAGTTAACACAAAAACATGGAGACATCAACAGTTAACACAAAAACATGGAGACACCAACAGTTAACACAAAAACATGGAGACACCAACAGTTAACACAAATACATGGAGACACCAACAGTTAACACAAAAACATGAAGACATCAACAGTTAACACAAAAACATGGAGACACCAACAGTTAACACAAAAACATGGAGACATCAACAGTTAACACAAAAACAAGGAGACACCAACAGTTAACACAAAAACATGGAGACATCAACAGTTAACACAAAAACATGGAGACATCAACAGTTAACACAAAAACATGAAGACATCAACAGTTAACACAAAAACATGGAGACACCAACAGTTAACACAAAAACATGGAGACACCAACAGTTAACACAAAAACATGAAGACATCAACAGTTAACACAAAAACATGGAGACACCAACAGTTAACACAAAAACATGGAGACACCAACAGTTAACACAAAAACATGGAGACACCAACAGTTAACACAAAAACATGGAGACACCAACAGTTAACACAAAAACATGAAGACATCAACAGTTAACACAAAAACATGGAGACACCAACAGTTAACACAAAAACATGAAGACATCAACAGTTAACACAAAAACATGAAGACATCAACAGTTAACACAAAAACATGGAGACACCAACAGTTAACACAAAAACATGAAGACATCAACAGTTAACACAAAAACATGGAGACACCAACAGTTAACACAAAAACATGAAGACACCAACAGTTAACACAAAAACATGGAGACACCAACAGTTAACACAAAAACATGAAGACATCAACAGTTAACACAAAAACATGGAGACACCAACAGTTAACACAAAAACATGAAGACACCAACAGTTAACACAAAAACATGAAGACACCAACAGTTAACACAAAAAACATGAAGACATCAACAGTTAACACAAAAACATGGAGACACCAACAGTTAACACAAAAACATGGAGACACCAACAGTTAACACAAAAACATGAAGACATCAACAGTTAACACAAAAACATGGAGACACCAACAGTTAACACAAAAACATGAAGACACCAACAGTTAACACAAAAACATGAAGACACCAACAGTTAACACAAAAACATGAAGACACCAACAGTTAACACAAAAACATGGAGACACCAACAGTTAACACAAAAACATGAAGACACCAACAGTTAACACAAAAACATGAAGACACCAACAGTTAACACAAAAACATGGAGACACCAACAGTTAACACAAAAACATGGAGACACCAACAGTTAACACAAAAACATGGAGACACCAACAGTTAACACAAAAACATGGAGACACCAACAGTTAACACAAAAACATGAAGACACCAACAGTTAACACAAAAACATGGAGACACCAACAGTTAACACAAAAACATGGAGACACCAATAGTTAACACAAAAACATCAAGACACCAACAGTTAACACAAAAACATGAAGACACCAACAGTTAACACAAAAACATGAAGACACCAACAGTTAACACAAAAACATGGAGACACCAACAGTTAACACAAAAACATGAAGACACCAACAGTTAACACAAAAACATGGAGACACCAACAGTTAACACAAAAACATGAAGACACCAACAGTTAACACAAAAACATGAAGACACCAACAGTTAACACAAAAACATGGAGACACCAACAGTTAACACAAAAACATGGAGACACCAACAGTTAACACAAAAACATGAAGACATCAACAGTTAACACAAAAACATGGAGACATCAACAGTTAACACAAAAACATGAAGACATCAACAGTTAACACAAAAACATGGAGACATCAACAGTTAACACAAAAACATGAAGACATCAACAGTTAACACAAAAACATGGAGACTCCAACAAATAAAATCAGAAGATCGTAGCAAAGACCTACATATACATGAAAATGATGAGAAAAGACGCTAAAAGAAGAAAATTGAAGAAAAAGTACGTGAAAAGTGTGCAGTAGACTGACGCAGTCTTCCTCCAAGCTATGGCTAGGTTATTGGTTTTGTCAAACAAAAGGTTTTCATCTGAGTGAAGCCAAGGTAGAGAGACGATGATGATTCTTCCCTGAAGATGGGACTTCAGTGGAAGTATTACTGAGAGTACAAAATGAACTCTTGAGAGTAAAAGGGGGCTAGGGGGGCGGGGGGAGGGGACATGATATGAAATGAGATTATGAGTAACTTGGAATTAGCAATGGATTAATTAATGAATTGATATACGATTATTGATATATATATATATATTACTCCGGTCCATCTGAGTTTCCGTATGGTTGATGTATTAATGTTATTTGTTCGTTTAGTCATCACGAAATGTGCAGGGAAATTGTTTTTTTTAACCTTCTTAGGGAAACATGTAAGCATTAATATAATTCCAATCCGTCTCTTGATCAGTATCATCATCATGTACCATGTCCTTTATAGAACGTCGCTCCTATCACAGTCTGTCTGAAAGAAACTCTTTCCCTTGCCAAAACTTTAGCCTCCGCCACAGTTACACTCAAGCGTTCATGGATATCTTGGTGAATCGGCTTCTTGGTCTACCCCAGCCACTCTTGCCTGGCACTACAACATCTATCACCATTCACTCGACCCGTTGTGTCTCTTGATGTGACCAAAGTACTCAGATTTTCTAGTGAAAATGGAATTGATAAACTAGTTCTCCTCTATGCTCAATTCATGCCGAATGTCTACATATGTCTTTTCCTCCGTCCAGGGTATTATAAGGATCTTTCTGTAACATTTTGACTCGAAGGATTCGATTCTTTGTCTATAAGTTTTGGTAGTCGCCCCATGATTCGCAGCCGTAAACAGCTAAGGAAAAACACAGGCTCTTAAGAGTTTTGCTTTTGTCGTTTTGTTGGTGCTCTGCCATAATTTCTTCAGACTGTCCAGTCTCTGCATTGGCATGGCTATTCCTCTTCTGATTTCTTTCGAGCAGTCGCCATTCTTGTCAATTTTTTAGCCCAGATATTCAAAATGCGTGACATGATCTATTTTGTCACCACCTACTGTAAATGTATCTTGACATCATGTTTTGTCGGTGGTCGTTATCTTTGTTTTGCTTATGTTTATAAACAGGTTATGATCTTTACTGTGACCATTTACAGTTGAAATTACCTGCTCTAGCCCCTTCTGCACTTCTTGATAGTATCACTTGATCACGACACCCGTAGTTTTACAGCTTCGGCCGCTCCCTCTTCGTGTAAATGTGGAAATGTTAAAAAATTAGATTATTTCGTGTGCTGAGTTTAAGGTGATGGGAACAATCAGAGAACAAACAAGCAAGAATAATGACCAGAATAATAATGACGAGAAAGTGATTCTTTCAAAGTGACAGTCACATAGGAAATACCAGATAGAATTACAACGGCAATAGGGCCTTTCGAAGACCTCTTGGCAACTGTCAAAAGTAGGAGGTGATTCTTTCAAAGTGACAGTCACATAGGAAATACGAGATAGAATTACAACAGCAATAGGGCCTTTCGAAGACCTCTTGGCAACTGTCAAGAGTAGGAGGTGATTCTTTCAAAGTGACAGTCACATAGGAAATACGAGATAGAATTACAACAGCAATAGGGCCTTTCGAAGACCTTTTTGCAACTGTCAAGAGTAGGAGGTGATTCTTTCAAAGTGACAGTCACATATGAAATACCAGATAGAATTACAACAGCAATAGGGCCTTTCGAAGACCTCTTGGCAACTGTCAAAAGTAGGAGGTGATTCTTTCAAAGTGACAGTCACATAGGAAATACCAGATATAATTACAACAGCAAAAGGGCATTTCGAAGACCTCTTGGCAACTGTCAAAAGTAGGAGGTGATTCTTTCAAAGTGACAGTCACATAGGAAATACCAGATAGAATTACAACGGCAATAGGGCATTTCGAAGACCTCTTGGCAACTGTCAAGAGTAGGAGGTGATTCTTTCAAAGTGACAGTCACATAGGAAATACCAGATAGAATTACAACAGCAATAGGGCCTTTCGAAGACCGCTTGACAACTATCAAGAGTAGGAGGTGATTCTTTCAAAGTGACAGTCACATAGGAAATACCAGATAGAATTACAACAGCAATAGGGCCTTTCGAAGACCTCTTGACAACTGTCAAGAGTAGGAGGTGATTCTTTCAAAGTGACAGTCACATAGGAAATACGAGATAGAATTACAACAGCAATAGGGCCTTTCGAAGACCTCTTGGCAACTATCAAGAGTAGGAGGTGATTCTTTCAAAGTGACAGTCACATAGGAAATACGAGATAGAATTACAACAGCAATAGGGCCTTTCGAAGACCTCTTGGCAACTATCAAGAGAAGGAAACTCGCTTGGTACAGTCACATATCGAGAAAATGGTCTTGCAAATACAATCCTCCACGGAAAGGTGCATGGCAGACGACGAAGAGACCGTCCCAAAAAGAGATGGGAGGAAAACATAAAAGAATGGACCAATCTCCGACCATAAGAGTCACAGGCAGCGACATCTGACAGAGAAGAATGGCGTGCTGTTGTGAGGATGTCTTCATTTGTGCCCCAACGACCTCACCGGTTACGGGATGACCTGGCCTGACCTGAGAGTCACATTTTTATACAAGCAAAAGCAAGTATAAGTCAGTATATGCAAGTCAAGACACAAAAACGTAACTGACTCACGCAAAAGTATGTTAATAATGTGACATCATAATTATCTTGGTAAAGTGTAAAGTGGTAAAGTGACACAGAGAGTCAATCGTAGAACTGACGAGAATTATCTGGTAAGAAAATGAAACATAAAAAGTAAATTTTATTGTTACAGTGTTATTATCTATGATAAAATAGCAGAGACAGATAATGTAGAACTGGGGAGATTTATCTGGGATACTATAGTAGTGAGAGTTAATAGAAAACTGGGGAGAATTGTCTGTGCTAATATGGTAATGAGTGGTAAAGTAGAACTGGGGAAAATTATCTGGGATAATATGGCAGTGAGAGGTAATGGAAAACTGGGGAGAATTATCTGGAATAATATTGGGATAATATGACGAGTCAAAGTAAAACTGAGGAGCATTATCTGGGATAATATGACGAGTCAAAGTAAAACTGGGGAGAATTGTCTGCGATAATATGACGAGTCAAAGTAAAACTGAGGAGAATTACCTGGGATAATATGACGAGTCAAAGTAAAACTGAGGAGAATTATCTGGGAAAATAAGACGAGTCAAAGTAAAACTGAGGAGAATTATCTGGGATAAAAAGCAGAAGTAAGGAAAAACTGGAAAGAATTAACTGAGATATTATGACAGTGAGAGGTAATGACAAATTGGGGAGAATTATCTGTGATAATATGATAGTGAGAGGTAATGAAAAACTGGGGAGAATTATCTGGGATAATATCACGAGTCAAAGTAAAACTGGAGAATTATCTATGATACAATCACATGTATTGTAAAATAGTGGAATTTGATCTGAAATGATTTGACAAAGAAAGATGGGCAAAGAATATCTGAAGTGTTCGCGACACTAATCGATAATGTGGAAACTTATTATCAACTTCTTTAGACAAGAAACATGATGATGATTATATGATAACAGTAATAAATATTCTAAGGCACAGTTTTACTCAGAAACATCTAGTCTGAATTGACTTGCAAACAATCTGGCCTGTGATGGGACGTTGCTAGGAGATCAATTACTTGAAAGAAGACAGAATAGAATGCATAGGAAAAGATTAGTAGACGATGGTGACAACACTAAACCATTATCTAAAATGAACTTTTTCATCGTTTTCATCAAGGGAAAAACAGAGATAATTGCCATGTTTTAGCGAGCACGTGCATGCAAATGAGTGAATCTTTATTTCAGGATATGTTCGAATTAATTAACACGCTCTTAGTCGACCTGTACTTCTATAGGGGCAGTTACCCCTGTGCAGGTCTCACTTGGTCGACCTTTACTTCTTTAGGGGCAGGTGCCCCTGTGCAGGTCCCACTTAGTTGACCTTTACTTCTATTGAGGCAGGTGCCCCTGTGCAGGTCCCACTTAGTTGACCTTTACTTCTATTGAGGCAGGTGCCCCTGTGCAGGTCCCACTTAGTTGACCCTTACTTCTAAAGGGGCAGGTGCCCCTGTGCAGGTCCCACTTAGTTGACCTTTACTTATATAGCGGCAGGTACCTCTGTGCCGGTCCCACTTAGTCGACCTTCACTTCTATAGGGGCAGATGCATTTATGCAGGTCCCACTTAGTCGACATTTACTTTTATAGCGGCAGGTGCCCTTGTACAGGTCCCAGCTCTGATATGAGCTGGATGTAGCCGGTATTATTAGCATGTTGTCAATCTTAGTCATTGCTAGAAACATATAAGAGTAAGATAAGGAGATGTAAGACTTGCAGTCTGAGAAGTGCAGCCGTAAAGACAATCCGTGACCGAATCTGCAGCACCACGCTGAGGCAGACAGTGGGGACAAACCCAGTTTCACGCTTAAACAATCAAAGGGTTTGGTCATTTAGTCAGAATGCATTATGACCAGCCTGCAGCGAGTGCATATCATATTCAGGTCATTGGTACGCAAGTAAGGGGCAGACCTCCACGTCTGTGAATCAAGGGTGTCTCTTCATTCTTGGGAAGTTTATGCATTCCGTCTCATTCTGCGACGTCGCATGACAAAAGAAGAAGAAGAAGAGGAAGAAGAAGAAGAAAAGGAAAAAGAAGAAGAAAACAAGAAGAAGAAGACGAAGAAGAAGATAAAAATAGAAGAAAAGGAAACGAAGAAGAAGAAGACGAAGAAGAAGAAGAAGAAGAAGAAGAAGACGAAGAAGAAGAATAAACAGAAGAAGAAGAAGGAGGAGGAGGAGGCTAAGAGGAAGAAGAAGAGGAGGATGAAGGAAGAAGGAAGAACATAATGTTGATCTTTACATCAATTTGATTTATTTTGTAGATTCTAGAAACAACGTGTAGGATGCGTGGCCTTGCGGTGAAGCATCCGTTTCACAATTCTAACGCACCCGGTTCGAGTCACGCTCGTGTCCAGTTTGACAGATATGGTTTTTCTTCGCTCCTCTACGTACATAAAGTAATGGCAATCGACCGTACTGCCCACTTATAAGAAACGTATAACAGCCAAATAGGTTGATGGTTATAAGAAGCGACGGTCTGCAAAGAACAAGCCACTTTCTTTTTAGTTACAACTGAAGAATGTTTTGATAATGTTCAACATCAAAGTTATACATTACAACAATTTGAATATAAAACTAGTGTCGATCTATAGAGATCTGTCATGCAGCGCACATCAATCTCTGATCACAAAAAGTCTGGTTTTAAATACCACGCTAATTTTATTCAAGGATGATCTCTTGCGGAACCTCTAGAGACGTTTCGTGGAACACTAGGGGTCTGTAGAATACTGTCTGAAAAACACATGGGTCTCAAATGACTGTTTAGTGGGCCATATGTGACGCCCCTACATGGCATATCTTGTTATGCGACATGTGGGCCTCACAACGTCATAAGTACATAGCAGCGAGCAAGATGGGTTACATACGAGGGCCGTTACGCCTACTCTTTTCGATGTCCAACTGATAAGGTATTTTCGCACATGCGCGACACTGCACACGGGTGTCTGATCTTACTACTCAGAGATCAGGGGAAATATTTGCAGGATCATCCACGTGACAAAATTCCGGTGTCTCCTCCAGAATTTAAACCCGCGACCTCCAGCACCCGAGGCGAACACCTTACCTTGAGACTACTGCGTCTCTCCCCCCCCCCCCCCCCCTCATTCCCCGCATTCAATTAAAAAATTTTCTAAAACTATTCTTGAGATTCTCACCCCACAGAGTATATGTCGCAATGGGACTATGTGGCCATAACATCAGGTCTTGGTTATGTGGTTAACGGAGCAGCTTAGATGGCGTTTGATAGGCTGTGGGTCTACCTTGCTCTAATTCACGCTTCCACCTCCAATTAGTCTCAGACATAGGCGATCGTATATTCCAGAGGTTAACCAATGCTGGGATTGATCTGGCAAGTCACCACATGCCCAAAAAAATATGAAACAAAGGAGGTCGCACCTCCCCACGACGTCTAACGACATAAGTGGACTGAAGATCGATAAAAATAGGAGTGCTTGAAGGAAACAAGTGTCCGTTCTGTTCATAAGTATCGACTTCACTGAACTCTAGACACACCTAAAGGTGTTCAGTCTATCTCAGAATATGAAAATGGCACGGATACTGACGGTTCTGTAGCTCGTTGGTTGAACCCACTCCTGCTCCATGCTCGCATTCTCCCAACGCCGCTCGACCCTTGTTTCATATAAAAGTTCCTCAGTCTGAGAATTCACAAATAATTTATTGCATTATCCTCATTCAACATAGACTTCAAAATGTCACGCCGATCCATAACCGGTAGGCTGGCAATAGATGCTTGTGTATCCAAGATGCCGGAGCCCTAGACCGATCAGGACAGTAGACCCACACCAACACCTCACGATTTGACGTCACCAAAACAGATACAATAGTGATTAAAGGAGACCAGAATACAGAACAATGAATTAACTGCCAGTAAGAAACGACTCATAGCTGGCTGCTTGCATCATGGAACACGAGCTAAACATCACCCTACTCCGTCTTTAAGTGTTGGCCCTAGAAACAGGCCGTACTAGTGTAGCGCAACGTCTTCTTCTTTATCGATCAACTGATGCTATTCTTATAGTCCGGTGAGGTTCACGATCACTTGATGCTATTCTTCTAGTCCAGTGAGGTTCACGATCAACCGATGCTATTCTTCTAATCCGGTGAGGTTCACGATCAACTGATGCTATGATTCTAGTCCGGTGAGGTTCACGATCAACTGATGCTATGATTCTAGTCCGGTGAGGTTCACGATCAACTGATGCTATTCATCTAGTCCGGTTAGGTTCACGATCAACTGATGCAATGATTCTAGTCCGGTGAGGTTCACGATCAACTGATGCTATGCTTCTAGTCCGGTGAGGTTCACAATCAACTGATGCTATGCTTCTAGTCCGGTGATGTTCACGAAGGAGATTGTACATGTCAGGTCTTCGTCGGTCCCCCACAGCTTTTCGAGCATGCTCGCTCCTCCAAGCCAGACGGCCTCTCTTTCGTCTGCATAGGTAGGGCATTATGCAGAATACGTTCTGGTGTTTTCTTGAGTGCTCCACAATCGCAGGTGGCAGTGTCTCTATGGCCCATTATGTGGGGGTGGACCTTGAGTTTACAATGCCCTGTTCTGAGTTTGAAGATCTTTGTCTGCCCATCTCTGCCAAGTTCGTCTATGTTGTCATTTTCTGGCTTGTATTCCTTATGCTGTTCTCTACATTCTGTTCTCACGGATGGTTTATGAGTGTCTTTGCTTCTTTATAGCACTGTGAATGGAGACTCTGCTTGCCGCGACTTCCGACTTTTGCGAGCCCATCTGCTTTCTCGTTTCCAGGGATCCCGCACTGGGCGGTAATGCATTTTAGGACTAAATCTGTTTTTTTTTTTTTTAGACCGCAATCCGATGTTGTATTTTGTTTCATGTGAGAGTCTATCTTGTTTGTGGCTTGAGATGGCTTGTGCACTCCTGTAGTCTATCTTGTTTGTGGCTTGAGATGGCTTGTACACTCCTGTAGTCTATCTTGTTTGTGGCTTGAGATGGCTTGTACACTCCTGTAGTCTATCTTGTTTGTGGCTTGAGATGGCTTGTACACTCATGTAGTCTGATAGAATGACCGTTTCCCTTGTATTTATGTTCAGGCTTATAAGAATCTGAGTTGCTGCAAGAACAGCTCTTGCTTCAGCTCTGAAATTGATAGGTCTCTCCTGCTGGTAGGCGGTGATGTTGTAGCGTAACTAAGACAACATCTGACTTGATGTTTCGAACAGGAAGTAAGGTCCTATGTTACATCTAGCTAGCATTGAGTGTCAAGACCGTGAGGTCATCCTTTTTTCGGGAGAAGGAGGCGAGCCCAAGTCATTCAGTCCTTCATCTCTTCTTCGCCTTTAACCTGGCGTGCATTTTCTTCAACATCAAGTCACACTAAAACGCGGCAGATATTACACTACACACTAAATCCTTCCATTGATTGCATGAAATTATGTGAGGAGCTGAAGGTCTTGTACTTTGGTGCCGTGAAGTGAAGTGGAGAGCTGAAGGTCTTGTACTTTGGTCAGATGTGCCGTGAAGCGTAGTGGGGAGCTGTAGGTCCCTATGGTTGTTTTGAGCCCATGCTGGTATAGAATGTCCTTGATCATGTATATCAATTTGCCTCTTGGTTTCCCCTTTGCTCTAAACTCCGATCTCCTACTGTTGTATGTTTTTAATGTCAGCCAATTTGGTTATATTCTCATGAGATTAGCAACTTTCTGTTGATGAATTATTTCTTGTCAGGATGTTCTCATTACAATTTGTCTCATCATTTCTTTGGCAGTGATAACTCAGCTTTGGTAAGAAAATAGTTTTTATCAGTTGCCGTTTCGTTTCTATACTGATGTTTCGATGTTTGAGTAGTGGTGACATTTGGTAGGTCACTGCACTTGCTTTTGACATCTGATTTCGATTTCTATGTCAAATCGTCCGTCTTCATCGAAAATGTTTCCAAGGTACTTGAACTATTGCACCTGTTTGAGCCTGTTGTCGTTGACATATGTTCAGATGGCCTGGTGATCTGCGGGTTGTCATAGTTTCTGTCTTTGATGTATTAATCTTTATGTTGTATCTAGCAACAGAGCAATGCATATAAACAGCATGCGCAGGCAGATCTAGTTCGTATAATCGAGTCTTTAACAGTTCTTACGACAGGACGACTGACTCATGGGGACGAAATTGGTAAATGCGTCAATAATCCCAATCACCAAGTTCGCCCCAGTCGGAGCATGAGACAACAATTGCAGTTGATTTACGCGCAAAAATCAAGATGATTTCTTAGAGATTGCTTCTGTGGTATTTTGTTTTGAACGATGAATTTGTCAGTCCGATATACAAGGAAGAGGCACGGGACATCAGAGAGTCCATCTATCCGGTCTTGTCCCAATCGCAATCCAGACCGTCTACGTTAGCGACTGATCCCTTGACAGCCATGCTTGGAACGCAGCCATAACGAATGGGAGGGCCAGTATACCACCATCGAGAATAGCCATGCTTGAACTTCTCTTTGTAAAGTCTAGATACGCACTTGCCCAGACCAAAGCCTACATGACTTGCCCAGATCAAAGCCTAGATGACTTGCCCAGACCAACGCCTACATGACTTGCCCAGACCAAAGCCTACATGACTTGCCCAGAGCAAAGCCTACATGACTTGTCCAGACCAAAGCCTACATGACTTGCCCAGACCAAAGCCTACATGACGTGCCCAGATCAAAGCCTACATGACTTGCCCATACCAACGCCTAGATGACTTGCCCAGACCAAATCCTACATTACGTACCCGCAGACAATAGGCATTGTCATATTGCCCTTGTGACTATTCAGAGTAATATAAGAGAGGCCCCTCAAAGGATGGTGCATGAAACTGTGCAACCAGCTAGCTACATGAACCATCAGTAAATACGCTCGTTGCCAATTGGTGAGAGGAACTGGGCGCCTGTGGAATCAAATAATGTCGAATCCTAACATAACTTAGTGGTTTAAAAAAAAAATACCAATATCAGTGTGCAGTGGTTGTATTCACCTTTCTCCAATAAGGGCTTCAAGATCCACTCGGGGTCATTGATCCATAGATCATGAAATATCTTCTTCTTGTTCTTGATGACTTGTTCCTCAACGTAGATGTAGGTCCTAACTTGGATCCTGTCTTGGGCCACGGAAGTCCAGTGCACGGTAGGCACTCATCCAGAGGCATCTCGGATGTTGTTGTGTACATCAAAAGAGTGACCAAGTCATTGGAGGTCTTCCCCGCGGTTTCTTTTTACATCGCGGGTTCCAGATTGATGTTGCCGTGCTCCATCGACTATCGTTTTATCACAACACTTGCCCATCTATGTTTTGCCTTGTCTGCATAGATTACCACATCATTCACTAAGCACAATCGTAGCATGTTAGAATTGTGGAGCTTCTGGTTGCGTTGGTACAGGAGAGTGATTCTGACCAACTGTCTCTCAGAAGGGGCCTGGGTCACTCTCAATGTATCCTGTAGTCAATGTGTTAGTGTCCATGTCTCAGCACCGTGGCCCATCGCAGGGAGCACACTGGAATTGAAGAGAAAGACTCGTAGGTTCTAGTTTTGTCAACCGTCCAGGACCATGTTAATGGACGAGAAGGCTGCCCAACCGACGCGTAGACTTATTGTGAATTCATGTTTCAGATTATTGTTCGTAAAGAAAAAGCTCAAATTGAAATGTAAATGTATTCGTTGTATCACTACAAGATAGACTAGATCGCAATTTGCGAAACGATTGCGCAACACTTTGGTCTTGGAGACCTCCATCTCCGTATTTCTAGTCAGGATGTTGTCATCAATATTTGTCTGATCTCATCATTTCTCATTCTGTCTCTTCTGGTCACGTTGATGAATTTTCTCAGGCATCTCATTTCACAGGCTGCAATCTTCTTTTCCTGTGCCTTAGACAGAGGCCAGGTTTGGCACTGATAACTCTTGGTAAGAAAATAGTATTCACTATTCTGCCCACCCGCACCATCGAGTAGCTGCACCATTTGGTTGGCGTCTGCTGATGACTCTGCTTTGATAATCATGAATGAAAGTTCTTTTAGAATGGTTTACAGAACCGACTGCATCGCACCTCGTCGCATCCACACATGCTCATTCCCTTGCGGGTAGTGTCAGAGACAGATAACGAACTTCATAAAACCCGACATTGTCTCCCGACTTTGTCTGGAACATATTTACTACTGGGTCAACTGTGAGAAGTGGTCATACCATGAAAAAAATCTTTTCTTGTCCGGATCTGCCAAAACAGGTTCGACGGGATTTGAACTTGATTCGTTGGGTTTGTAAACCGAGCGCACAATCCCTAGGCCAGGCGATACCTACATTTGTACTCATGTGCTGCCCTCCTACTTTTCTACCTCCAGCCCTCAGTGTGGATCAAATTTGAGATTCCTGATCTAGAGGAGAGATAAGAAGAAGAAAGACAAGGAAACAGATAAATTAATGCATTTTAAAAAGAGAATGGAAGATAGAATGTTGGGGAAGAAGAATAATAAAAGGAAGAAGTGTCACTTAGGGTCGCTGCACAATCCATCTGTTTTTGGTGCAATTGAACAAATTGAAATTGAGAGCCCTCTTACCTCGTTGAGGGAGTCAGGGCCGTGATGAGAAGGGTGATGTGGGAATTTATTCACTCCCAAGAGGAGGAGTGGGGGAATATATAGATATAACTGAAACGTGCCTCTGTTCAACATGAACATTTCACGTAATTTCAATACTCTCAAGCCATACTTTTTTCTTTTCACTTCGTCCAACACCAGCCTCCTACCAGAACTCACAAACACCCCTTCCCACATCAACTCCCCCATTCTCCCACGTCCAACGCTCATCCCATATTACTGTCCTGCTCCTTGTCAATGTTCTCCCCTACTTCACCGTACCAAGGGTGTTCTGGTTAACTTGTAAGGGCCATAACTTCAGTTGACTTGTAAGGGTGTGTAATCAGCTAAACTTTGAAAGGGTCAATAACTTCCGTAGTCGTGTAAGG
The DNA here is from genome assembly GCA_036924085.1 of Ariolimax columbianus. Taxonomy (NCBI): domain Eukaryota; kingdom Metazoa; phylum Mollusca; class Gastropoda; order Stylommatophora; family Arionidae; genus Ariolimax; species Ariolimax columbianus. Next base: position 36,394,585 of record JAVGWX010000019.1, on the reverse strand, counting down.
GCGTGTATTCAGTACGACCCTTGTAAGGGTGAGTAATCAGTAAGACCTTTGTAAGGGTGTGTAAATAGTATGACCTTGTAAGTGTGTGTAATAAGTCTAACCCTTCAACGCCTCTCTCTCTCTCACTTCTGGCACGGGGATTCCGTCACCTTGAGGTCCGATGTTTGAATTCCGAACCGCTTATTTCTTCACTTTCTTTTCGGTTTTTGTAGAGAATGATGATGATGATATAATCCCTTTCACTGTGAGCTGGCAGCTCTTGACTTCCCAATGCGTCCCGGACAAAAGCACACTGGATTACTGGATGGCCCGTTTTTCAGCGGTGGTTACACCGTTGCGGGTTTCATCTTCTCTTCCAACGGTCTCTGTCTTGTGCCACGGTGGACCAGTGGAGAATGAGCCGTCCAACTGTGGCATCGTAAATGTTGTTGAGGGATGCAAGGGAGTTGGACCAACGTGTTGGTGGTCGTACCCGTGGTCGTTTCTTATCTCTAGGGTACCATATTGGTGTTGGTGTGCTCCAAAGATCGTCCGTTCCTCGCAGTAAGTAAGCGAAGTTTCATCTTGTCTGCATAAACAACTGCATCTTTCACTAGGGACAGCTGACGTATGTCTTAGTTGTGAAGACCTTTCGCGCGCTGGCTTTGAAACGTGAGGCCGACCTTGCTTCTCTCGAGGGAGGCCTGGGTCACTCTGAGTTTGGACTCCATCTCTTTCAAAAGCACAAATGGTGTAATGATTTGTAGAGTGTGTTGTGTATGGTGAGGTTTGGTGTGATGAGAGCAGCAGGTTTCTCAGATCGTCCAGAAATTGATGAGATACTCGACTAACTCCACGTGGTCATGGCAGAATTTGCAGTTTTGTTCACGAAGTTGGTCTAACCTATTCAGATGTTTGTTGAGAGGTGCATGGCCTGTTCTCAGCTTGAAGATCAAACTTTGGTCTCTTCATTTCAGTTTTTTGGCTGGATTCTGGGGATCTGGTTTTGCTTGGTGTTTGAAATATGTTCGGCCTATATGGGATGTGGCGCACTGATCTAGCCACTCCTGTCTATAGTTATTTTTTTCAGGATTTGCCTGCAGGTCTGATGCTAGGTAGTGGCTGTGGTAGCATTGCCCCACTTCTGGCCAGCTCATCAGCCTTCTCATTTTCTGCGACTCCGACATGGTGGTAGTTTTTGTAGATAAACACTTGTCTTGTGACCGCCGTACACAAACTGACATTTCTTATAGACGGTCTGTGAATTTCCTTAAGTCAGTGTTCGAAATGAAAAAACTTCAAGTCCTGAAATGTTTAAATATTTTATTTTCTACAATCGGTGGGTGGGGCGCGTTAGCTATAAAAATCCGGGTCCTGATTTTAATCGTGGACCGCTTCTCCAGTCAACCCAGCTGTAAATTGGTACCTGGTGCATGAGTAAGGAAAAGTAAAAACACTAAGGAAGGGCACTGGACACCCCACCTCTAACAGGCTGCGGCTTAGTGCAATGGAGTCTTCAAAACCTCCATTTACAACCAGCGATTTATTTTGCTGAATTTCCACTTTTTTTTTACAATCTGTGTGAGACGGCTTAACTGGTGAGACTGTTTTTAAAACTCAGAGCTCGATTTTGCCAATATCCTAACAGTTTCTACACGGAACTAGATTCCAGGGTCTCTAACCACTTCAACGATCCTGGGCACGGGGGAAAGGCTGACATTGTTGCCACTGGTCTCATCCCTGGCCCCTTCGATGATCAACATCAGTTTGAGCTGGAGAATAGATTGATATCCCTTAAGTGCTGACTTGGGCCTCACGGTATTAACGTATTCCGGATCTATGTTTGGTCTCACTTGTCCCCCCCCCACCCCCCACCCCCCCCCCCCCGTCCCTTCCTTCCTCATATTGATTCTATTTGCTTCATCTCCTTTCACTTGTTTTTAGACTTCCATGAAAATGTATTTCAAATGAAAACCTCTTTTTTCATTCCAAATATATTAAGAGGCAGTAGCGTACACCGTCCACAATTTATCTTTCTAGATTTTATCATTCAAGACTTTATGCAAAAATAAAATTTATAAAGTAAAATCAAAAAGTGGAAAAAACAAAAAAATTACAAACAAATATTTTTATGCAAATGTGAGAAGCAGAGTAAATAAAAAAGATAAATTGGAACTGTATGTAGAAGAACAAAAACCATATGTAATAGTGTTTACAGAATCATGGACATATGAGGACATTGCAGATAGTGAACTTGAAATACAATGTTAAGGAAAGATAGGATAGTTGGAGACAAGGCTAGGGGAGGTGGCGTTTTATTATACTGTACAAATTCATTTAATATAACGATCAAAGATGATTTATTATGTGGCACCAAAAATGAAAGTGTATGGAAAGAAATAGAAAGTATGCTATAGAAGGTGAGGAGCTGATTAATAGCATAGCAAAGACAAGTGAAGGAAAAATATTATTAATGCAGGATTTCAACTTTTCAGAAAGAGAATGGGATATGACAGAAGCACTTGTAGAGTCAAAACATTTTATTAAGTGCATAACTGACAATTTTTTCATTCATATGAGCAGCCACCAGAGACAAAGACAAACTCGACTTTGTTTTAGCTACAGAGAAAAATATGATTGAAAACGTTACTGTTGGGGAACTGTTTGGCTCAAGTAACCATCAAATCATCCGTTGGGATCTTATTGCAGGAAAAGAAGTAAATATAAACACGCGAACATACGACTACTCTAAGGCAGATGTTAAGAAAATAAAAGAGGCCACATAATCTGGAAATATATTCTAAGAGATGTTGAACAATTTTGGGAGAGTTTTAAAACAGTTCTAGAAACGCTAAAAGAGGAATGTGTTCCATGTAGGGAGGTAAACCTCAAGCGTAAAATGTGGATTACTCGATTTGTAGTTAAATGAAGAAGAGCTAAACATAAAGTATGGACAAAATATAAAGAGGCAGGTAAATCAAAAGAAACATATTTAAAATATTTGGACAAGCAGAAAGTGAATAAATCAGCAAAAATAGACTTCGAAAAAAAACTTGCTTATAGGATCAACACTGGTAGTAAAAGCTTCTTTTCTTATGTTAGAAATAAACAAAGAACGAAACACAAAGTAGGCCCTCTAATAGACAGTACAGGAAAATTAGAATAGGAAGGCAGCTAATCTACTCAATCAATACTTTGACACAGTCTACACAAAAGATGACTGCTCCAATATCCAAGAGCCTACTGATATACTTCAAAGAGACAAGGATTCAGCGGGATTAAGGTCAATCTGTTTTACAGAAGAAATGTTAGTTTTTTTTAATTGAAGGATTTCTTCTTCTTCTTCTTCTTCTTCTTCTTCGTACGCAGTCAGACAGTAACCATTATTTTTTTCGAAAAAAGCGGCAGTCATCCTGAGGCTGTCCACACTGCCATAGAGCTTGTCTTGTGGTTCCACTGGTGATGGCCACATCTGCTCTCTCTGATCCTCGTATGTCGGGCAGTTCTGCAGCAGATGTTCAGCGGTCATTTTCCCAGTACAACACAAGCATTCGTCGGTTCCACCAATGTTTAATTTGTTAAATAGGTGGTCTATTGTGGCCAGTGCGAAGTCTGAAGACAACGACCTGCTTTCTTCTGTTCAACTGGTAATAGGCATCGTTTTTGGTGTAACCAGTATGTTCGGTTTCCCATTTGGTCATGTATCTGGCTTTAATAAGCCGTTTTGACTCTTCGTACGTCATACTAGTATCTGTTTGTGGTAGTCTTGCACCTTCTTTTGCCAGTCTGTCTGCCTCCTCGTTGCCTTGGATGTTGCAGTGTGATGGGACCCACTGCACCACTACCCTTTTTGGTGCGGACTGCTGGCATAGTTGACAGAGTGCTGCTATTAAGTCATTAAGCTCAGTGTTTGTCTGGCATTTTAGCGCTGTGACTACGGCCAGAGCATCTGTAAGCAGGACTGTATGGCTTTCATTTTCTTTATGTGTCACCATTTCTTCCACTGCCGCGCTCAGTTCCTCCGCTCTGAAATTGCTTGTGTACTTACCAGTAGCGAATGACAGTGTTATTTTTCTGCCATTTGGTAGGTTCAGGAATGCTCCTGCCCCTCCGTTCTGTGTAGTGTTTGTTACAGAACCGTCGGTGTATGCATGGGTCCAGTTCATGCTTGGGTAGTTTTTCGATATAAAGCTTAGGGTAGTATCTCTCCTTTCTTTTTCAGTCTGGCAGTTTTTGTTTCCAAAACCTGGTATATTTTCTACCACCTCTGGAAATATATCCTGCCTCCAGGTAGGTTTTCGTACAGTAGAGATGGGCTTTGGTGTTGTTAGTGCGTGCATGGGATCTTCGTGCATCTTTGCTTTGGCAATTTCTGCAAAGTTTCTCTGCTTTAGTTTCCCATTTCCCAAATTGTTTAGTCTCTGATGCATTGGATGGTCAGTCAGTCTTCAGAGTTTCTCTGACTGCAGCTGGGCTCTGCAGTCTCTTCTATCGGTTATGGATTGCAGTTTTGTAATCTTTTCAAGTTCTACAATTGGCGTTGACTTCATGCCTCCTGTTATAACTCTCATGGCTTGGTTTTGAAGTTTGCTAACTTTATCGAAGTTCGCCTTTGCTGCTGTTGTCCATGCCGCAATACCATACTCGAGAACTGGTCTCACTCTTCCAGTGTACAGTTTTTTTAGTATGCTTCCGTCTGCTCCCCAGCTTGATGATGATACAAAACTATGCAGTAATGTCTTATCTAAAGCAGAAGTAGATATATTGAGGTCGGATTTAGATAAAATTCAAAAATGGAGTTTAATGTAGATAAATGTACAGTCATCCACATGGGTAGATCTAATATGGAACATAATTATAATATTAGAAAAATAAATAAGGCAAGGGACTAGGGGTTATAATAGATCATACAGGTAAGGTGAGTGAGCAAATTCAGGTAGCAGTGAAAAAGGCAAATGCAATGTTAGGTATGATAAAAAGAAACATTAAACATAGGAGCAAAGAAGTGATCGTCAAACTGCATAAAGCATTAGTTAGGCCTAGATTGGAGTACTGTGTACAGGTGTGGCGTCCTTATCATAGAGGGGATATAAACATGCTGGAAAGAATACAACAAGAGCGACAAATCTGATAGTTGGATTCCAGAATTACAGTTATGAGGAAAGACTCAGAAAAACCGGCCTACAGTGTATAGAAAAGAGAATTCGAGGTAACTTAATACAGGTTAGAGGAACAGATAAATTAGACTATAACAAGTTTTTCTTTCTTTAAAATACAACAACCCACAAGAACAAGAAGGAATAGCTAAAAATTAAATAAATGAGGTCCAGATTATATATTAGAAAATATTTTTTTCGTCAGAGAGTGGTGAATGCTTGGAATGCATTGCCACAGGAGGTAGTGGAGGCAAGGATAATTAATGCATTTAAGAATAAATTTCTTGCGCATAGCTTTTAGAGCAAGGTAATCAAAATTAAACTCGTTGTATACACACTGAGGAGTCTTCTAAACCAGTATTAAGACGTTAAGTTAAGTTATTTATTCTTCTAGACCATCCTTCTAAACGTCAATCCTTCTAGACTATATCCTTCTAGATTTTATCCTGCTAGACTTATCCTTCTAGATTCTATCTTTTTATACTTCATCCTTCTAGAATATATACTTCTAGACTTCATCCTTCTAGACTATCCTTCTTTATCTTTCTAGACTTCATCCTTCTAAATGTTATCTTTCTAGACTTCATTGTTCTTGACTATCCTTCCGGACTTTGTCCTTCTAGATTTCATCCTTCTAGACTGTATCCTTCTAGACTTTACCCTTCTGTATTTTATTCTTCTAAACTTCATCCTTATATATTTCACCCTTCTACACTTTATCCATCTAGATTTCATCCTAGACTTGATTCTTCTAGACTTTATCCTTCTAGATTTCATCCTTCTAAACTTGATTCTTCTAGACTTTATCCTTCTAGATCTCACCCTAGACTTGATTCTTCTAGATTTAATCCTAGATTTCATCCTACACTTGATTCTTCTAGATTTCATCCTAGATTTCATCCTTCTAGACTTGATTCTTCTAGATTGTATCCTTCTAGATTTCATCCTTCTAGACTTGATTCTTCTAGATTATCCTTGTAGACTTTATCCATCTAGACTTTACCCTTCTGTATTTTATTGTTGTTAACTTCATCCTTCTATATTTCATCATTCTAGACTTTATCCTTCTAAACAATCCATCTAGACGTTATCCATCTAGACTGTATCCATCTAGACGTTATCCTTCTAGACTTCAAGATACTGGACGCTTTTTTTAACTCAGACTGCGAGACTACAGAAGCACTAGCCTCATCTTCCACAGCTCTTCAAAAGATTGTCATGCCCAACCGAGCTCATCTCTGGCTAAGCTGTTATGTTCCTTTCTAATGTTGAATTGTATCCATCTCTTCCACCACTCTCGCATCTCAGTTTACAACAAAATAATATACGTACTACTTTCATTTCTTCGTTTCCTTAGCAATCTTTGATGGATGGCCCAAAGTGCCATCCCCAATTTGGTATACTCTAAGAATAAACGGCCCACGATTACGTGGTAGGGTCGTTTAAAGTCCCCCCTGTCACTGGCTGTTCTGGCTGCTCGGGGCGATCAAAAGGCACTCATAAATACGCGTGACGTCACATAAGGTCAAGGTATGGCTGGATTTTGTTCTGCTTTCACTCCCTACTCCCTGAGGATGCCAATCTTGTCGGTTGGGAAGAGGAATTTTGTATTTATTTTTTTTTCTTCAAATTCTCCTCTATCTCATTTCTTTTGCTCTTCTCAGTCTCTCTCTCTCTCTTTCTCTCTCTCTCTCTATATATATATATATATATATATATCTACTTATCTCGCTTTGCTTATATCTCCTTTTATCCCTCATGTTTACATTAATTTGTATATTACTGTGAGTCGATCTCTCTCTCTCTATTTATCTACTTATCTCGCTTTGCTTATATCTCCTTTTATCCCCCATGTTTACATTAATTTGTATATTACTGTGAGTCGATCTCTCTCCCAACACACTGCTCCTCCCTCTCTCTTTCTCTCTCTCTCCACCTCTCTTTCCACACACATATATATTGTTATATATATTTCACTTATGGACTGACAATCTCATTCATTCCCTCTCTCTTTCTCTTTCTCACTCTTTCTCTCCCCCTCTCTGTGTGTGTCTTTTCCTCTCTCTCTCTTTTCCCTTTCAAATACAGACATACGCTCTATCTCTCTTTCTCTCACTCGCCCTCTCTCTCTCTGTCGCTCCCTCTCTCTCTCTTTTCCTTTTCAAATATAGACACACATTAGCTCACTCTCCCTCTCTGCCTCTCTCTCTCTCTCTCTTTCAATATGTTACTCTTATTTTCTCCTACAGCCATTATCTCACAGAAGACAATAAACATGTTAATGTATATAAAGACACACATAGGCGTAGAGTAGAAAGACAGAGATGTCATTTAGCAAAAGACACGTAGTGAGTGAGTGAATGATAGAGATTGTAATAAAGGTAGACTGTGTTTGAATATGCGAGTTTGTGTGTGTATGTTTATAGTAACATCATCGATTTTATTTTGCGATATACGTGGTCTTCTCTCTCTCTCTCGCTCTCTCTCTCTCTCTTTATGTCACTCTCTCTTATCTATATATATATACAAAGGGCGTTAAAATCAAACTGGGGCTTTTTGTTCCAGTTGCACCTGAATGGGTTTTAGGGTACTGAAACTATTATCATCAGTTAGGGCCACTTGAGCTCTATTACTGCTAGATGATCCATTCGCCATGGGCCCGTCACGTGCAGATAAATAAAAATGGCGGACAACACTGTTAGTGCTTGTGATGAAATTTGTTGAGACAGAAGTCGGAAATTTACGGAAAACTACAATTACAATACGGTGATGAGACACACAGCCGCAGTAAGATATTTAAATGTTGTAAACGTTTTAAAAAAGGCCGTACATCAGTGAGTGATGATTCCAGCGGTGGTGGCTCTCAACCCACCGCAGTCATTCCTGTGAATATCCATATTGTGGAACGCCTTATCCTGGAAAATCGACGCATAACCTGTCGCAAAATTGCACAAGAGACATGTCCTTCTTTGTTTACGGTGAACACTATTAATTGCATTTTCCGAAGGTAAGCGCACATTGGGTGCTAAGAAATCTTTCCTCTTTTGACCAGCAGAGAAGAATTCAAGCCTGCACTGGATTGAAGGGACGGTTTGACATGAAAGGACATGACTTTTTGGATCGCTTCATCACATGTGACGAAACCTGGGCAAATCATTATACTCCTGAATCGAAACGAGCCTGCCAGCAGTGGAAGCATTCCCATTTACCTTCAGCCAAAATATTTCGGACAATTGCGTCTGCAGAGAAAGTGATGGCGAGTATTTTCTTGGAGCTTGGCATCATTCATGTTGATTCTCTACCCAATGGTGCCGCTACTAACAGTGAACAGTACATGCGTATTTTGAGTGATGTGGTTAACCGTCTTAGGGGAGGCCTTGCTTGATCATAAAGTTATTCCTGCACCTGCAAAATAACTCTCGACCTCATACGGCTAACCGCACTGTGTGCTATCTTTCAGCATCTCGGCTGAGAGGTATTAACACATCCACCTTAAGCCCAGACCTCGTTCCAAGCGAATTCTAACTGTTTCGACCCCTAGAAGAATTCCTGGGAGATCAGCATTTGCCCACTGATAACAAGCTGGTCTGAATTGGCTTAGACATACTATCAAATCTTTCTACTCTGAATCTTTTCAAGCATTGCTTAAACGCTGGGATAAGTGCATAAACATTGCAGGAAATTATATTGAATAATAAATGCCATTTTGTCTACTTGAAAATTTTTATTTGTTATCCTTCCCCCAAAAAGTCCCGGTTTGACTTGAACTCGTATATACAAAAAAACTCCACAAAAAATGTATTTCTGGTCTCTTTCTATTTTAAGACTTACAACCTCACTAATTCACAATCGCTCTCTTTCTGTCTGTCTCTCATTCTCGTTCCTTTCATAGACACACTCTCTCTCTCTCTCTCTCTCTCTCTCTCTCTCTCTCTCTCTTTGTGATTCTTATTTCCTCCCTCAATCCTAACCTCACAAATTACAGGTATCATGTTCGCGCTTGTAAAGTATGCATGTACGAAACGCAGAAAGATACAAGGCTAAATAAAGCGAAAGATTAATAATGAGAGAACGATTGAAGGAAATGTTAATTAAGATAGACTGTGTATGGATATGTGTATGTTGTTAATAACATAATCGATTTTCTATTGCGATACACGTGGTCTTGTCTCTCTCCTCTCTCTCTCTCTCTGTAATTCTCTCTCTCTCTCTCTCTCTAAATATATATATATGTGTGTGTGTGTGTGTGTTTATGTGTGGGTTTCTATTTGTATGCCATTGTCTCTCCCGTACACTTTGACTCACGCAGGCACACACGTACATACTAAATAATCCATTCAATTAATATGAGTTTTTGGGCTATATTTCTATTACGATTTGTCCTTTTTCTGGGGCTGATACATGTTTACTCTTTCTATATCTCTTACATTGTTTTTCCTTTCTCTGAGGCCAATACAATTCTACGTTTTCAATTTTTCTGTTATCGCTCTTACTTTCTCTGAGGGTAATACATTTTTACGCTATCCTGTTTCTCGTGTTTCCAACGTTGTTCTTAATTTCATTTTATTTCTCCTCTTTGGCTTCTCATTTTCTTATCGTTTCTTCTCTTTCACCGGCTTCTCTTCCATATGCATACATGACGGCGCCTGTGTGCACTCAATGATCTGTGAACGTGCAAAACGTGGCCAAGAAGAAGAATATAGATGGACAGCAAAGAAATGCAAGGGAGAAGAGCTACGAAATAGAAAAGTTCACAGATGAAATCATGGAGAGAAAACTGCGAAAGGAAAGGGTTTTTCCCGCACAAGAAAGTTAAAAAGACGATAAAGAAACAGATGATTAAAAGATCAAATAGAAAAAGTAATGAAAGAATGGAAGAAAAGGGAAAGACAAAAAATAGAAACACTAAGAGAGAGAAAATCAAAGATAAAATGTGACAAATTAACGAGGAAATGAAGATTAAAAAATCAGCAAAGAGATAAAGCGAAAAATCCAAACAATTAAAGATGAATAACAAGAAAAACAGTTATAAAAATGTGCAGTAATAAAACGATGTTGGCTTCGAAAATGTAGGAACAGAAGTTCATACACAACAGAGGAAAGAGAAGACTGGTTTCTGAAATGGAGATGCAAATAAACAAAGAGGAACAACAAAGAGAATAAAACAAGAAAGCAACAGATGAAGAATCTAAGAAGGAGAGATACCACCTCCTATGTAATTATTTCCATTTACAAATGATGTGCATCAGCTTTGTTGAACACAATGCTCCTTCAAACAATTTCTGCTTCAATTAAGCAATGCTCATCGTCACTTTCGGGGCATAGGCCATTGACAACCCTCCTACTGCAAGTTCCATCTTGATCTACCCTTCCTGCGTCTCTACAGTTTAGGTCTTTGGACCGAAGTTCATTTTCACAGAGTCTTGTCCTGCGATTCCTAGTATACCGCTCTTCCTTTTTCCCCATGGATTCCCTTTCTGGGCCTTTCTGGCCACGTTCGATGGTGATGTCCGTATCATGTGTCCTATTCAACCCCATTTCCTAAGTTTAGTTTGTTGCTCCACTGGTTGTTTATACTACTTTTTCAAAGATCTTTATACCTCGCATGTCTTGCCAGCATTTACCAATTAACCTCTGTAGACATTTATTGACGAACGACTCGAGTTGTCTCTCTCTCTCTCCTTCTCTCTCCTTCTCTCTCTCTCTATCTCTCTGTCGCTCTCTCTCTCTCTCTCTGCATTGCCTTTGCTGATCTTCATGTTTCTGTTCCGTGCAGGAGGACCGACTTGACATTGGAATATAAAAATAGTAATTTGGTAGTAGTCTCTATTTAAAGCACCACATAGAAGTCACTGATCAGACTACCAACTGGTGTATCTTGGTGCAAGTAGAATATGAAGACATGATGATACACAGATAGCTGTGACTTAATACATGACTGAGACCATCTGATTACATGCCTCAACCTCCAGGAAATATAAGATAGGTGCAACATGCTGGTAGAATAATACAAAGCAATCCATGTCGTGGATACTTGATTTGCTGTGTGACGTAGTGTTTGACATGAAAAGTACGTAGAGTTTGACATGAAAAGTACGTAAATCAAGTCTGTATTTCCCTGGATTTCCTTTTTTTATTTAGTAACATGAATTTATGGAAGCCAAAAGAAATTAAAACCACACCTAAAAGGCAAATCTTCAACTCCAACGTAAAATCTGTTCTATTATATGGCTCTGAAACATGGAGGACACCACAGGGACTTATGAAAGAGGTACAGACTTTTGTCAATGGTCGCCTGCGAGGATGTGAATGGTAGGACAAGATCACCAACGTGGAACTGATGGGGAAATCGGGACAAATACCAGGGGGGCATGAAATACGGAGGATAGAAAACCCAATGCACCAGAGACTAAATAGATTTGGAAAAGGGAAACTAAAGCGGAGAAACTTTGCAGAAATATCCAAAGCAAAGATGAGCGAAGACCTTATGAACACCATAACAACACCAAAGCCCATCCCTACTGTACGCAAACCCACCTGGAAGCAGCATATCATTCCAGAGGTGGTAGAAAATATACCAGGTATTGGAAACAAGAACAGCCAGACTGAAAAAGAAAAAAGAGACATAACCCTGAGGTACATAGCGAAAAAATTCCCAAGCACGGACTGGACCCATGCATACACCGACGGTTCTGTAACAAACACAAAACAAAATGGACGGAGAGGGGTATTCCTGAGCCTAACAAATGGTAGAAAAATAACACTGTCAGTGGCAACTGGAAAATTTTGAAGCAATTTCAGAGCGGAGGCAAAGACACTGAAGGCTGCAGTAGAAGCAATGCTGACAGGCGAAAGCAATGAAACCCAGGTAGTCCTGTTTACAGATGCCCTGTCCATGGTTACAGTACTAAAAAGCCAGAAAAATACAGAACTTGATGATTTAAGAACAGTACTCTGTCAACTATGCCAGCAGTCCGCACCAAAAAGATTAGTGGTACAGTGAGTTCCATCCCATTGTAACATTCAAGGCAATGAGTAGGCAGACAGACTGGCAAAATAAGATGCAAGATTACCACAACCAGATTCTAGTGTGACCTACGAAGAGTCCAAAAGGTTTATTAGGGACAGATACATGGCCAAATGGGTAACAGAGCATACTGACTACACAAAAAACGATGCATATTACCAGCTGAACAGAAGAGAGCAGGTCGTGGTCTTCAGATTCCGCACATGCCACAACAGACTGAGGTACCATCTATTCAATAAACGGAAGATAGTTGGCACTGAAAAATGCACATGTGGTACAGGAAATATGACCGATGAACATCTGCTGCAATATTGCCCAACATGCGAGGACCAGAGAAAGCACATGTGGCCATCAGCAGTGCCAACACGAGACAAGCTCTATGGCAGTGTCGACAGCCTCACGATGACAACTGCTTTCTTCGAACAAATCCAAGTTGACGCCTGACAGCGTACGAAGAAGAAGAAGAAGAATAAGCTGAGGGTTGTGGCAGGGCAGACCAAGATCTTAGCCTTGGTTAGTGAAGCCCCGACAGACGAACATGTACAGCATTGCTCTGCTGGTCCGGGCAGATTGTGCAGCTTGCCTTGTTCCAAATGTATTGGTATCCCCTTTTCATTGTAGCAAACAAGTCAGACCGAGAGAGGGATCATACTGCATAGCAACACATGGTCTCTATATTCCTGTCTGGACTTTGTGCTGACAGCACAATTACTATGGTCTGAGAAGACGAAAAGTGCCATTGAATGAGAAGTCCACGGAACAACCGTCATGTAAAATTTTAAAACGCGTATAAACCTTTTAGAGTAGTAAGATTCTCACACCTTATCTAGTGGGAACTGGCCAATATGTTAAAAGAATTATCTTTAAATGTCAATAGCATTTCCTTTGCAGAACGTGGCATCTTAGAGCTGCAAACATATTTAGCTGTTATAAGTTTCCTGGCCTCGAGTGGTCCTCTAGTGTCTTTGTATATGACAAGGGCAAGAATAGTCCCACTGTCCCAGAGCTGGGACCTGCACATAGGCATCCGTCCCATTAGAAGTAAAGGTCTACTAAGAACTAAGAAGTTTCTTGGCAGATGTGCAGTACCGTAGGTTGCCATTATTTTTCCTACGATGAGGAACTATCGCACTAAAGAAAAAGAAAACACCGTTTCTCTCTATCTGGATATGATAGGATTCGAATTCGGTGAGTTCGTATTGTGAAACCACTGAGAATACACTGTCATCTTGTCGTCTCTTAGTCTCATACTCTAGAGGAGTTAGACAGCACTGTAAGCCGTATCTTGCGGAAGAATGTCAGTGTGGTAGTGCTCTATTTTTCGTCTCTGCCATGATGTGATGATGATGATGTCTGTGATGAAAACCAATTTCTTTATTCAGCCGTGTGGACAGTCTTTTCTCCTGCTGTGTCCGCTGAAATGGGTAACCTGCACGATGATTTGGATTAAAGTGAGCCTTTTATTCAACTTCACTCTCTGGTTATGAGCTACCTTTGGCCAGTGGCAAGATATGTATCGCACACACCCACGCACATACATACGCGCACAAACGCACACACATCCGTTCTGGAAACCACTCGGACAATCAACTCCGCTTTCTGTTCTCAATATTTCTGGCACATCAAATTGCTCAACAATATCTCACGTGGCATGTTTCCTTGTTTCGTAAAATTGCCCCTGTTTTCGTAGTGGAGAATGAGATTATGAGTAGAAGGCTCTACAAACCATGACATTCCCATATTCTGTTCACAAGGGGGAACCACTTCCCTCTTTCAGGTTTCCTGGTTTTAGTGCAAAATTCCCCCTCCAGAGTAAAATGGTTTCCAGCGCATTCCACTACATACCTTGTCGAATATGAAGTACTGAATTGCATTTAAGAATTTTTTCATAAAAATGTCGCCAAATGTGACAGAGAGAATACAAATTACAACTCGTTTTCCATATTGACTGAAATCAATCAAAGACCATATGTTTGGTAATGACACAGCAATCGATAGCTTAACAATCCATAGATTACAGGAATTTGAAATAACACGTTCGACTGCCAGGGATAGGCGCCTGAGATGAAATGGGAGCTGGCATATGGGCAACCAACGATCTAAGCGAAACCAGAATTCATACGCATTGACGCTTGCTGAAAAAGCGAGGCAATGCGCCTTTCGGTTATCTAGAGTATAGCCCTAATGATTATGTATAACATTACATATTTAACATAGCTTCAGAGTTGCAATTTAAAATGTTTAAAAAAAATTATGTCAGAAAAAAGTTAAGAATTTTGTGTCTGATGATCAATGGCCATCATAATTATACTCGACAGAGACGAAGGACGTACCCCTTTCAATTTCTAGTCTTGCTGTGGCACTGTTTTCATAAAATTTCTTTTGCCGTTAACATATTAGTTGCTTAACGTGACGCTCCTTTTGGAACAGCTAACAAGAATATGCGTTTTCAGAAAAGACAAAGAAGGAATCAATTAAGATTTTAGTGTCAAGAAAAGAAAAAAATTTTGCTAGGACCTTTAAAGAATATTATAGATACGAGGTAAAATACTCAAGTAATTGCAATTTGATACAATTTTTACAAGAGTGCGAACCAGAAATTTTGTGTGCCCTATTATTTGACATATTCCCCGTTTCTGGCAGTGCGCTTTGTCTACCTGTCCATTCGATTGTTGGTGTTCTCTAATAAGAAGTCTTTTGATGTGACCTTTAACCAATTTTGCTCTTCCTCAATTACCTCGATGTCAGCAGCGTTGGATCCATCTCCCGTCACCCTTTCCAATAACCAAGGTCATTATGGACAATTAGATGCGCAGCTTCGTGACTAATGTTGAAATGTACCATTTTGTCATCAATAGCGACTCTTCTGTTGCCACTAACTAGCTGGTCGATCTGCTGTTTCACAGTGTCAGTTGCCACACTTTCTGGTCTCCCATGCCGCGTTTCATCAATAACGATGTGTGTTCCGTATTAAAATGTTTCTACCCAAACACTCTCCTCTGACTCAAATAATTGTCTCGTACTGTCGCTTCATTCTTCTGTAGATTTCAGAAGGTCGTCTGGCAAAAACAAACGAATAACGCCTCGTTGTACTTTTATGATGCAAGTCGACAGAGGAGCCGCCACTTTGTACGCTTTATTGCGCATGCGCATACTGCTCGATCGTCACACTCCATACAGGGATTATTGCGAAAGATAAATTTTGTGTCCCAAATTAAGATTTCTCAGTTGTACACATTTAATACGTGTATAACTTAATAACTCTAACTCGTATGCACATTTATATATAAATATATATATATAGGGAGCCGCGTAGCGCAGTTGTTAGCAAGCTGACTTGCATCTGAGTTCTGGGTTAATTCCCCAGTTGAGGTGGAAATGTTTTTTCAGACCGCCATGGCTCCCGGGTCGACCTAGCCCTAAATGGGTACCGGTTCAGTCTGGAAAGTAAAAGCAGCGACGGAGAGGAGATGGCTACCGCCATCATATAGCCGAGCCTTTGAAATGTGAGATCCCTAACAACTCACAGCTCTGCGGTAGTAATGCTTTGAGCTACTTTACTTTATATATATATGTATAATATATTTATTTACATATATATATATTTATATGAGAGAGAGAGGGAGAGAGAGAGAGAGGTGGGGGGGGGGAATAGAAAGAGAGAGTTTAACAGCATGAGAAATACACTTATGTCCAAGCAGATTTATCAGATCTTAAAAATGAGAATCATTATGTGCTATGTGCATTCTGTTTTATTGTATGGAGTAGAAACTTGGACCCTGACAAAGAAAATAGAGAAGAGTGTTGATGCCTTTGAAATGTGGGAATTCGGAGGACTTGGATGAGTTTATTGGAAAGATAGGAAATCAAATAGTGAGGTTCTGGAACAACTAAAGAGAGAGAAAATAATATTTTTAAAGGAAATAAAAAGTCGAAAAATACAATATTTTGGTCATGTCGAGCTGACAGTTTGCTGACGGTTAAATTAACGTAAGAGTGGAGGCCACTAGAACCAATCGCAGCAGTGCTGCAGATGGACAGAAAACATCAAGATCTGATGGGAACATAGTTTGACTGGGTGTACAGATGGACAGAAAACATCAAGGTGTGGTAGGGGCACAGTTTGACTGGGTGTACAGATGGACAGACATCATCAAGATGTGGTGTGGACACAGTTTGACATGGGTGTACCATGGACAGACATCATCAAGATGTGGTGGGGACACAGTTTGACTGGGTGTACAATGGACAGACAACATCAAGATGTTGTGGGGACACAGTTTGACTGGGTGTACAGATGGAAAGACAACACTAAGATATGGTTTGGAAAAAGTTTGACTCGGTGTACAGATGGACAGACAAAATCAAGATATGGTCGGGACACAGTTTGACTGAGTGTACAGATAGACAACACTAAGATGTGGTGGGGACACAGTTTGACTCGGTGTACATGTGGACAGGCAACACTAAAATATGGTCAGACCACAGTTTTTCTGAGTGTACAGATGGACAGACATCATCAAGATGTGGTGGGGACACAGTTTGACTGTGTGTAAGGATGGACAGACATCATCAAGATGTGGTGAGGACACAGTTTGGCATGGGTGTACAATGGACAGAAAACATCAGGATGTTTTGGGGACATAGTTTTACTGGGTGTGCAGATGGACAGAAAACATAAAGATGTGATGGGGACACATTTTAACTGGGTGTACAGATGGAAAGACAACACTAAGATATGGTTAGGATACAGTTTGACTGAGTGTACAGATGGACAGACAACATCAAGATATGGTCGGGACACAGTTTGACTCGGTGTACAGATGGACAGACAACATCAAGATATGGTCGGGACACAGTTTGACTGAGTGTACAGATGGACAGACATCATCATGATGTAGTGGGGACACAGTTTGGCTGTGTGTACAGATGGACAGACAACACTAAGATGTGCTGGGGACACAGTTAAATGTTTTCTTTTGTTGTTTTTTTTTTGCGTTCGCCTTATTTCTCTATTCCCAAAGGTGGGTGTGCGTTGCACTGTGGTTTTTATGTTGCGCCTGTCGGCCCAGTGCATCCGACTTCAGCATGCATTTTATGTTTGGGTCTGCTTCCTCCTGCATTTTCTAAGGGTTTGCTTCCCCGGGATAACGACCGGTGCTGTGATGGGGATCGAACCCACACCTTCGGATTGTGAGCCGTGCCACTTAACCACTAGGCCACGCCGTCCCCGGACGTAGTTTGACTGTGTGTACAGATGGACAGACATCATCAAGATGTGGTGGGGACACAGTTTGACAGAGTGTACAAACATAACACGGTGCAGAGACAGCAGAGATCGATTACCATCAACATCTGATTCGAAAACTGCACTTGATGATGATGATATATATATATACACATTTTATGCCACCATTAATATATTTCATTTTTTTAAACTGCTATTTTAGTGAATCTGTGGAGGTTTCAGTTTCAAGAAAATAAAATGTCAATTTAGGGGGACCTTTGATCATCAGAGTCCAGAAAAAAGAGACAATTTGGCGGACGCTTTCAGAATTAAAGTTTCAAGAACAGA
Source organism: Ariolimax columbianus (assembly GCA_036924085.1). Classification (NCBI taxonomy): domain Eukaryota; kingdom Metazoa; phylum Mollusca; class Gastropoda; order Stylommatophora; family Arionidae; genus Ariolimax; species Ariolimax columbianus. The sequence continues at coordinate 36,376,848 of JAVGWX010000019.1, read as the reverse complement.
TATCCAATGGCAGACATTTTGAAGATTTAGAGTTTCCCCGAAATAACTTTTTAGTTCTTAGTTCTCAGTTCGACCCGTTCTTTTTCAATGGGAAGTCACCTTTTGGCGGGTCCCAACTCAGGATCCAGTAGTTTCTGTCGCGGGCGCGTGTCTTCCAGTGGTAATGACATGTATTGTTGGGGAAGGTTGAGGTAATGGCATGTATTGTTGGGGAAGGTTGAGGTAATGGCATGTATTGTTGGGGAAGGTTGAGGTAATGGCATGTATTGTTGGGGAAGGTTGAGGTAATGGCATGTATTGTTGGGGAAGGTTGAGGTAATGACATGTGTTGTTGGGGAAGGTTGAGGTAATGACATGTGTTGTTGGGGAAGGTTGAGGTAATGGCATGTATTGTTGGGGAAGGTTGAGGTAATGACATGTGTTGTTGGGGAAGGTTGAGGTAATGACATGTATTGTTGGGGAAGGTTGAGGTAATGACATGTGTTGTTGGGGAAGGTTGAGGTAATGGCATGTATTGTTGGGGAAGGTTGAGGTAATGGCATGTATTGTTGGGGAAGGTTGAGGTAATGGCATGTATTGTTGGGGAAGGTTGAGGTAATGGCATGTATTGTTGGGGAAGGTTGAGGTAATGGCATGTATTGTTGGGGAAGGTTGAGGTAATGACATGTGTTGTTGGGGAAGGTTGAGGTAATGGCATGTATTGTTGGGGAAGGTTGAGGTAATGACATGTATTGTTGGGGAAGGTTGAGGTAATGACATGTGTTGGGGAAGGTTGAGGTAATGACATGTGGGGTTGAAATTTGATTAGCTGCGTACACAATTTCCCAAACATGAAAAAAAGAAACGAAAAGTCATGTCTTGATTTTCTTCAGGGCGTTTGGAAGAAAATGTTGAAGAATAGTCGAAGCATCCGTTAAATCAAATGTCATTCTCCCCCACACAAAAGATAATGTTAATGTAGGTATGTATAACTATGACTCACAGACCACTGACATAATCATTTTAATCTCAGAATCACAAATTGTGCGACGTCCGTTCGTTGTAAGTACTACAGATCGCTCAAAGCTTCTTCCGGTCTGACCGGACCTTTGAAGAACTTCCTGGCTAGTATACGTGACGTCATCTTTGCCAATTATTTCAGAAATCATCATGTGTCGGGCCAACTCAATCTGAACCATGACTCGTGACTGGATCTTGCAGCTTCTGATATATATATATCATTGGGGATTCCATGGCGAAGGGGTTCTTCTTTTTCTTCTGCGTTCGTTCTCAATCACCCGCTACTAAGTCCTAAACAGGGCTTTGCAAGTAGCAGAATGAAGTCCTGAGAACTGAATGCGTCGGTCTCCAAAACAGTTGGACTGTACTACCCTATCCACCCCAAACACATGTAAACAGAGAGTCAAGTCTACAAACCCACATAAAGTGAGAGTCAAGTCTACAAATCAACAGTTGTGTCGCTAGTTTACAGTTTGACTGCGATATTTGCAACTGTTGTTCCGACACATCCGTCAGCGGCGAAGTGGTTAAGCTGGTGGCCTCGTGATCAGGTGGTGTGGATTCGACTCCGCACTCCGCCATTCTTTTCACGAGTGCTTGATGCGGAGTCCCCTGCATCTCGTAGTCGCTACCTGGTCGTCTTGTCCTTGACTTGCCACTGGGGTCGGTCGGCTCGAGACAAGAGAGTCAGGATAAAAAGTAGTTAATTCTTGCTAAAATAGCGCTAGCAGAATTAATTATGCCATCATCGTCTACGATGGACGGCGGCCTTTGCCTATATCATTTGGTTCTATCCATTTGTGTCGTTAGACATGGTGGGGAGGTGTGTCGCTTTTTTTTGTGTTCCATCTTTGTCGCCGATGTTGTTGTCATTCCGTGTTTCTTTAGTGTTTCATTGACTCTGTCTATTCATCTTTTTTGGGGGGTTGCCCACTTGCACTTGAACTCTGATGTCTGGTATTGTAGATACGCTCAGCTGGTGACCTTAGTTTCATTCTTGACAGGTGTCTGAACATTTAATTATTTGTTTTCCACATGTATTTCACGACGGTGTTGCATCCACAATCTCTTTGATTGCTTCGTTTCGTGCTCTGTACATTTCGTTTACGACTTTATCTTCTTCTTCTTCGTACGCAGTCAGACAGTAACCATTATTTTTTTGAAAAAAGCGGCGGTCATCCTGAGGCTGTCGACACTGCCATAGAGCTTGTCTTGCAGTTCCACTGGTGATGGCCATATCTGCTCTCTCTGATCCTCGTATGTCGGGCAGTTCTGCAGCAGATGTTCAGCGGCCATTTTACCGGTACCGCACGGGCATTCGTCGGTACACCCTATCTTCAATTTGTTGAATAGATGGTACCTCAGTCTGTTGTGGCCAGTGCGAAGTCTGAAGACAACGACCTGCTCTCTTCTGTTCAACTGGTAATAGGCATCGTTTTTGGTGTAACCAGTATGTTCGGTTTCCCATTTGGTCATGTATCTGGCTTTGATAAGCCGTTTTGACTCTTCCTACGTCATACTAGAATCTGTTTGTGGTAGTCTTGCACCTTCTTTTGCCAGTCTGTCTGCCTCCTTGTTGCCTTGGATGTTGCAGTGTGATGGGATCCACTGTACCTCTACCCTTTTTGGTGCGGACTGCTGGCACAGTTGGCAGAGTGCTGTTCTTAAGTCATTAAGCTCAGTGTTTTTCTGGCTTTTTAGCGCTGTGACTACGGCCAGAGAATCTGTAAGCAGGACTGTATGGCTTTCATTTTCTTTATGTGTCAATTTTTCTTCCACTGCCGCCCTCAGTGCCTCTGCCTCCGCTCTGAAATTGCTTGTGTACTTACCAGTAGCGAATGGACAGTGTTAATTTTCTGCCATTTGGTAGGTTCAGGAATGCTCCTGCCCCTCCGTTCTGTGTAGTGTTTGTTACAGAACCGTCGGTGTATGCATGGGTCCAGTCCATGTTTGGGTAGTTTTTCGATATAAAGCTTAGGGTAGTATCTCTCCTTTCTTTTTCAGTCTGGCAGTTTTTGTTTGCAATACCTGGTATATTTTCTACCACTTCTGGAAATGTATCCTGCCTCCAGGTAGGTTTTCGTACTGTATTGATGGGTTTTGGTGTTGTTAGTGCGTTTATGGGATCTTCGTGCATCTTTGCTTTGGCTATTTCTGCAAAGTTTCTCCGCTTTAGTTTCCCATTTCCCAAATTGTTTAGACTCTGGTGCATTGGATGGTCAGTCAGTCTTCGGAGTTTCTCTGACTGCAGCTGGGCTCTGCAGTCTTTTCTATCGGTCATGGATTGCAGTTTTGTAATCTTTTCAAGTTCTACAATTGGCGTTGACTTCATGCCACCTGTTATATTTCTCATGGCTTGGTTTTGAAGTTTGTTAACTTTATCGAAGTTCGCCTTTGCTGCTGTTGTCCATGCCGCAATGCCATACTCGAGAACTGGTCTCACTCTTCCAGTATACAGTTTCTTTAGTATGCCTTCGTCTGCTCCCCAGCTTGTGCCAGCAAGTTTCCTCATGATTGACATTCTTTCTCTGGCTTTCATTCGGTTTCTCTCAATCTGACTTTTCCATGTCATGCGCCGATCAAATATGACTCCCAGATAGTTTGGGTTGTCGTTTGGCTGCAGGAGAGTGCCATTTAAACTTAATTTGGTATTTTGGGGTTTGATTGAAAGCGAGAATATTGTGCATGTGGTTTTCTCCTCGTTTATTTTGACCAGCCATGAGTTCGCCCACTCTTCCAGCGATGTTAAGGCCTGCTGCATCCGATTTCTTGCTATGGTGAGATTCTTTTCAGAGGTCCACATAGCCAGATCGTCTGCAAACATTGAGTTATGGACTCTTCTTGGTATATTCTCTGTAATGTCGTTTTTATACACCAGGAATAGTGGGGGTGACATTACTCCCCCTTGGGGTACTCCCTGCTCGAGTGTCACCTTTTTGCTCATCTGCGCTTGTACTTGGACTCTGGCCGTTCTGTTTTTGAGATAGTGGTTGATCCACTTGTACATTTTCCCACAAACATCACGTCTTCTTATCTTGACTCTAAGTCCATCTTTCCAGACTTTGTCAAATGCCTTTTCCAGGTCCACCCAAACCGCTACTGTGTGTTTCTGTGCCTGGTAGGCATCTTCTATTTCCTGGGCTATGAGGATGACCTGGTCCTCAGTGGATATGTGCTGTCTAAAGCCGGCTTGCTGTGGAATTAGTATTCGTTTTTCTTCCAGATGCCACATCAGTCTGGTGTTTATCATACGTTCCATCAGTTTGCCGACACAGCTCAGTAGGCTTATAGGCCTGTATCCATTTGGATCTGTTTTGTCCTTTCCTTTTTTTTGGTACTGGTACAAGTACTGCGTCTTTCCATGCCTGGGGTACAATTCCCCTTTTCCAGCTTTGGTGCAGGACCGATAGCAGTTTCCTCTTCGCTGTTTGGCCCAGCCCCATCAGCATTTCGTTTGTTATCCCGTCTTTTCCGGGAGATTTCCTTTTCTTTAATGTTCTCATGGCCTCTTCCATTTCGCTCATTGTTAATTTGGCCATCATATGCTCTTTAGGTGTCGTATTGATGTTGTCGTACCCCTTTTGCTCTTCACTAATGTCTATATGCCTATCTGCAGGGACCTCGATGGGGTTTGCTCTGGCATAGTGATCGACAAAAGCGTTTGCGGCTTTTTTACCAGTGAGCAAGTTTTCGCCCTGCTTGATGGTAATTTGTTTGTTTGAAGGGGTTTCGTCATTCATGGCTCTGACAAGCTTCCATGGCTTGTTCCCTTCTTTGTCCAGGTTGAGGCTTTCCGTTTTGTTTTTCCAGCTCTCTCTTGCTGTTTGCTTAAGAGTGTATTTGTATTTCGCCGTGACGGCTTTGAGGGCGATGTTTGCCTCCATAGATTGTTCTCGCTCTGCCATGTTCCTAGCATTTGTTACAGCATCTTCCGCTTTCTGCAACTCATCATTCCAATAGGGCTTATAATTTTTCCTAGCTCCTCTTGGGATGGTTTCAGTGGCGACTTGCATTATTGCCTTGCTTAGGCTTTCCACCATGGGCTTCATTTTGTTGTTTCGTGTGTTGATGGTTTCACACAGCCCATCTGTCAGGATTGCAAATCTGTCCCAGCTCGTTTGTAATTCCAACGTGGGAGCGGTTTTTTTTCCTGTTGGCCTACTTCCATATCAATGTCTAGCCTGATCGGCCTGTGGTCGCTACCTGGCTTACGACTTTATAAAAACTATCTGATAGTAAACTCTCTCAAACTATAGTTTTTATTTACGAATGTACTAAAACCATCCGGCGTTAACTCACTCTAAAGAACAGTTTTAATGATGATGATGACATAACCCCTTTGACTGTGAGCTGGCATTTCTTGACAGCCCAATGCCTCCCGGACAAAGCACACGTCCTCCTCAATTGTTGAGACGACGTCCAATCTCGTATAAAGTATGTTGTCTTAGAGGCATCATGATTGCGAAGGGTATTTATGGGCGACGCATCTATGGACGTATCCTGAAAGGAGACAGTTAAGTGTGTCGGTGTCCCATGATCGTCACGTCCTGTCAGGGACATATCATATTCATCTTGATCGGCTATCTCATCATTCTTCCGTCACCTCCTGGCAGCCCATCTGTAGTGATGGTATGTGTGGCATCCCCGCCACCTGGGAGATCGTCACCTCCTGCCAGCCCATCTGTAGTGATGGTATGTGTGGCATCCCCGCCACCTGGGAGATCGTCACCTCCTGCCAGCCTGTCTGTAGTAATGGTATATGTGGCATTTCCCGCAATCTGGAAGACTGTAACAAAGAGGCAAGGGTGCAATGTCTGCTGGTCTGTATCTCTTCGTCCTCCATTAGGATAAATGAAAGAGGATAAGTGAAGAACGAGACAAGAATGCATTTCACCCATGAAGTTCGGATGAATTGTCACAGCCCAGAACATGTACCACCAGGTGGTCTCTGCAGATACACCTAAAGGGTTCCACCTGCTCCTCGGCCCTTTTGTCTATCCCATCTTCAAGGACCTGTCCGGCTTGGGTGACCCTGCCAGGAGTAACACTACTGCAGGCATAGCTCTTTGGGTCATTGGGGCTCTCCAACCTCGGTAAGGTAGGCTCACGTAAAGAGAGAAACATTTTAAAAATAGTTCAAATTTACGACTACATTCAACCTATCCAAAGTTAACTCACACAACTACAGCTATCATTTACTACTGTAACAAAACTGTCAGACAGTATACTCTCTCAAACCATAATTTTCATTTACGACAATACACAAATTGTCAGAAACTTATCTCACTCTATCGACAGTTTGGCGACATTGCGCTGTCAGATTCCTGGATACATTTTATTTACGAGGTAATTCTCCGTTTTCCGCGAAATTCGTTACACTACGATCTGGAACCACAGAGGATGTAAGAGCATTCTGTGAGAATAGGCCTGCTTTCTTTTCTCGAACTACACCTACAGCGCATGCTATATATGTGAATACATCATTTTAATCCATCATCTCAATTTTCCAGTATCGTCAACACACCGTCAACACACACACATACACACACACGCGCACACACATTAAAATCTCCATGTGGTTTTATAGCTTCTTCTTACAAACTATAATACTCCTTAGAACCAGAATATCGGTCCAAATTCTCAACATCAGAACGCAAATTTCCAATTCCATTTAATAGCTAGCATAAAACAAGCTACACAATTTCAGCAGTCTCATTGTAAGACTATTTTCATTTTGTTGCACAATAACACAAGCATAATTGTTTTATAATCCCCATTTCTTATAATATGTTCATTTGTTTGCAACTACATAACTCATACAATTCTTCACAACGTTATTTTCTTGAATCTACAACATAAAACTTGGTCTATGATTTTGTAATGCCCAAATTGCCAGACGTGCGTCGGTCTCCAAACCCACATGACGTGAGATTGGAGTCGCCAAGCCCATGTAAACAGAGAGTCAAGTCTACAAATCAACATAACGTGAGAATGGAGTCGCCAAACACATGTAAACAGAGAGTCAAGTCTACAAACCCACATAAAGTGAGAGTCAAGTCTACAAATCAACATAACGTGAGAATGGAGTCGCCAAGCCCATGTAAATAGAGAGTCAAGTCTACAAACCCACATAAAGTGGGAGTCAAGTCTACAAACCTACATAAAGTGGGAGTCAAGTCCACAAACCCATGAGAGTTACATAAAGTGAGAGTCAAATCTACAAACCCACATAAAGTGACAGTCAATTCTACATGCCCACATAAAGTGAATCCAATCGACAAACCCACATAAAGTGAGAGTCAAATCTACAAACCCACATAAAGTGACAGTCAACTCTACATACCCACATAAAGTGAATCAAATCTACAAACCGACATAAAGTGGTTCAAATCTACAAACTCACATAAAGTGAGTCAAATCTACAAATCCACATAAAGTGATAGCCAAATCTACAAACCCACATAAAGTGAGAGTCGTCTACAAACCTACATTAAATTAGAGTCAAGTCTACATACCCACATACAGTGAGAGTCAAGTCTACATACCCACATAAAGTGAGAGTCAAGTCTACAAACGCACATAAAGTGAGAGTCAAGTCTACAAACTCACATCAAGTGAGAGTCAAGTTTCCAAACACACATGACGATAGGGTCAGACACCAAACTCACATGGAGTGAGATTCTTCGTGTCCTTAAACCCACATAAAGTGAGAGTCAAGTCTTCACATCCACATGTCTTGAGAGAAATTCTCCAAAATCAACAAGTCTTAAGAGTCCGTTTCAAAACTCACATAGCGTGAAAGTCAGTAGCAAAAGACATCGCACTTGAGAACAATAGAAAGACAAAGAAAAGAATGAATTGATATTGTTAAACAAACATTTCAAATACAGATCTCACACTGCAGAGGGTCCACGAAAAAAGATTACACCTCCCCATAAAGAAGATTGCACTTCTCTAGCACCGTTTAACGAAACCTGTTGATAGATGAAATTGTGAGAGATTTCCAAGAGTTATTTCATTTCGTGTCGCCACACAACGGATTGAACAGTTTTATACCTTCGTTTTCTCAAACCTTTTAGTTGTTCCTGTCTGCATAAGTACACTTTCACCCACACCATGTCTCAGTCGTGTGCCTAACATCAGACGCAAGACTTGGCGATCTGTTCATTGTAATCCTTTGTTATCTACCGTGAAGCGTGCTGGGACCACTTCTGTCATTTCTGTGTTCTTACCTGCATCGTGATAATAGCTCTAAACAAGAGACCTTGTCTTCTTACTTCTTTCGCATCATCAGCATCATGTAGCACGTCCTTAGTATAACGTCCCTTTCACAACAGTCGATAAGTAAGACTCGATCTCTAGCCAGAACTCCCGCCTCTGTCATCTTCAGGACCTCAGTGATGTCTTATGTCCATCTTCTTCTCGGTTTGTCTCTGCCCCGTTTTCCAGGCACCATGCCCTCCAGTATCGTTCAAGCCAGGCCATCATGGCGTTTGATGGGGTCAAAATATGACAGCTTTCTGGACAAGATATTGTTTCCATCATGTAGCATGTCCTTTGTAGAACGTCGCTCCCATCACAGATATTGTTTACTAACCAGTTTTCCTCGATATCCAGTTCTTGCAGGATATCTTAATTTTTCCGTTTCGCTATCGATTGTATTTCGAGCACCCTTCTGTAGAATTGTAGTTCAAAGATTCAATCCTTTTCTGAAGTGTGTGTGTTGTAGTAAACACCTGTAAGTTGCCACGGGGAATATGCAAGTTTACAGGATTTTTAATATTCGTCATTTAATTAGAGTTCTGCCATATGTTTCTCATTTTATTCAACCTCTACATTGGCATATCCATTCTCCGTCTGACTTCCTGCAGGCAATCTCCATGGCTGCTTATAATTGAGTCCAGGAACTCAAAACTTGTGAATTTCTCAATTTCATGTTGTTCTTTATGCCTTTGTCTTGTCTGTGCTCATTATTTTGGTTTTGCTTATATTCTAGTACAGTTTTGGTGTTCGCTGTGTTCTTTTACCGACAGGATTATGCGTTTCAATAATACTTTCTGCTACTGAATATTAATTATATTGTTTTCTTTCCTATATGTCTGCCACAACGTCATAATTTAGATCTTGCCTATATTCTTTCTGAGGTGCATATGGCGTCTCTTGCTTTTGACAATTGACTAAAACCTGAGAGCCAAGGGACGATTGACTAAAACCTGAGAGCCAAGGGACGATTGACTAAAACATGAGAGCAAAGGGACGATTGACTAAAACCTGAGAGCTAAGGGACGATTGACTGAAACATGAGTGGTTAAGGACGATTGACTGAAACATGAGAGGTTAAGGACGATTGACTGAAACATGAGAGGTTAAGGACGATTGACTGAAACATGAGAGCTAAGGGACGATTGACTGAAACATGAGAGGTTAAGGACGATTGACTGAAACATGAGAGGTTAAGGACGATTGACTGAAACATGAGAGCTAAGGGACGATTGACTGAAACATGAGAGGTTAAGGACGATTGACTGAAACCTGATCGCTAAGGGACGATTGACTCAAACGTATAAGCTAACGGTCGATTGATTAAAACCTGAGAGCTAAGCGACAACTGACTAAAACTTTAGAGCTATGAGACGATTGACTAAATGCTCAGAGCTAAGCGACAATTGACTAAAACCTGAGAGTTACGGGACGATTGACTAAAACGTTAGAGCTAAGGAACGATTGACTAAAACCTGAGGGCTAAGGAACGATTGACTAAAACATGAAAGCTAAGAGACGATTGACTAAAACCTGAAAGCTAAGAGACGATTGACTAAAACATGAAAGCTAAGAGACGATAGACTAAAACCTGAAAGCTAAGAGACGATTGACTAAAACCTGAAAGCTAAGAGACGATTGACTAAAACATGAAAGCTAAGAGACGATTGACTAAAACCTGAAAGCTAAGAGACGATTGACTAAAACCTGAAAGCTAAGAGACGATTGACTAAAACCTGAAAGCTAAGAGACGATTGACTAAAACCTGAAAGCTAAGAGACGATTGACTAAAACATGACAGCTTAGGGACGATTGACTAAAACCTGAAAGCTAAGAGACGATTGACTAAAACCTGACAGCTTAGGGACGATTGACTAAAACCTGAAAGCTAAGAGACGATTGACTAAAACCTGAAAGCTAAGAGACGATTGACTAAAACCTGAAAGCTAAGAGACGATTGACTAAAACCTGAAAGCTAAGAGACGATTGACTAAAACCTGAAAGCTAAGAGACGATTGACTAAAACCTGAAAGCTAAGAGACGATTGACTAAAACCTGAAAGCTAAGAGACGATTGACTAAAACCTGAAAGCTAAGAGACGATTGACTAAAACCTGAAAGCTAAGAGAAGATTGGTTAAACAGCAACTCTAAAATGTACCTTAGTTAACACTGAAATCTAAAGTGTACGGTAAGGTTAACCAAACTGTTAGGAGTTCTACAAGTGTTACTAAATGTCGGCGTGTTATCGGGAGATTTATGGAAAGCTAAATGCGTACAAGAAAGCGTTCCAAACACCAATAGGGTGCGTGGGCAGACATGCACATGAAACTCCATGGCACTTCTCGCATTGCCTCCCTCTAGCTAGAGACAAGCCCATCGGGTGATCACTGCAGCCGATGTCCTAACAGATAGCTTGTGTTGAAGTGTTTATCGGGGCTTTTGTAGTCGATTTATACTTAGCATTTTGATAGGTATGATGAGATTGCTAGTTCCATGCTAAATACTCTACAATCACTTTCATTGGCATACGAGGCATGTTCAAATGAAACCGGACCTAACTGCACCGAGTAAACATACGTGTGATGTGCAAGATGACGTCGCTTTTGTTGTGAATAGCACACATACCAACCGTCAAATTTGCAAAATGTCATTATCCTTAGACTTATAGTTTCATCATCAGACCGTTGAAAACAGGGCGAGTGTGACACGGGATACGTCCAGCGTTGATCAGCGAAGGGTGATTCGGTTTTTAACAGCTTAAGGATGTCGACCAGTTGATATTCATGTCAGAATATAGGCAGTGTATGATGACAAAAGTTTGTCGAAGACAACAGTAGAGAAATGGACAACGATGGACGTGCGTTAACGAAAGACCTTCCGAGTCCAGGCCAGGCGCATATTGTTTGCGTCAGAAGATACCGTCGCTAAAATTGATGCGTCAATTCGGGTGGACCGTCGCCACACTTTTGTCATCATACACTGCCTGCATTCTGTGATAAATGTCAACTGGTTGACATCCTTCAGCTGTTAGAAACCGAATTACCGCTTGCTGATTAAATCTGGACGGATTCGTATCACACCCGCCATGTTTTCAACGGTCTTCTGTGGAAACTATGAGTAGGAGGATAATGCAATTTTGCAAACTTGACGGCTGGTATGTGCTATTTACATCAGAATTGATGTCATCGTGAGCATCTTATGTATGTTCCCTTGGTGTATTTAGGTCTGATTTCATTTGAACACGTCTCGCACTTAGAAACGTACAGGGGCCTTAGGAAAGGAAGACTAACGTCTGATCAGGCAAAACATACCGATTAGACATATTAGTCAGGGTCAGGTAAAATATACTGACCAAGACCCTCACCTCGACTTCCCCGTAGCCCTTCCTGGAAACGGGCTGTTTTCATAGCTGACTGGCTAACGAGGTGAAGGATCGACGTGATCCCCATAGAATTGAGCGACACACATATGAAGCCAAACATATCACCACTGCCTGGAGGACCCGGTCCGCGCTCATCAGCACGCTCGGGATGTAAGGAAGGCTACGACAACCAGGCCTCGTAACCGCATTTTAATTTCATACAAAAGAGTAATCCTCCTGCAATCCTGCCGATTGAAAAGGAAGATTGTAGTGTTGGCTTGTTTTAACTTCACCGGCAAACAAAAAACACTTGTCGTTTCGTTCAAAAATGATCTGGCTTTATTGATTACAAATTGTCCTAAATTGTCCCCAAATTGTCCCAATAATCTTCCAAATATAGCATTCAAGCGTATTGTCGTGAAGTATGTCCTTACAGTTTCAGCTCTATAACTTGTTGAGGAGGATTTGACCATAACCAACAAAGCTGAAATTGAAATTGCAGAATTACAGTTATGATGAAAGAGAAAAATCGGCCTAAAGTGTCTAGAAAAGAGAAGAATTCGAGGTGGTTTAATGCAGGTTTATAAGATGATCAGAGAAAATGATAAATTAGAATGTAACATTGTTTTTTCAAAATACAGCCACCACAAGAACAAGAGAACATAGCTACAAATTAACTAAAGGAAGGTCCAGATTAGATATTAGGAAATTTTTGTTTAGTCAGACAGTGGTAAATGCTTGGAATGCATTGCCACAGGAAGTAGTGTAGGCAGGGACAATTAATTCCTTAAAGAATAAATTGGATGCACATAGATTTTAGAGCAAGGAAAAGTTTATGAAACTGGTTATATACAGACTCTGCGGAGTCTTCTAAACCAATATGAAGATGCTAAGATACTCATTGTGGGCATTTAACAACAACAACAATAGGGGCTATACGCTTTCCTGCTCTCATAATTGTTGGTTGACACATCCAGTTAGTACCGGGGACCTAAAATACAGAAGCGATACTCATAGCTTGCTGATTGCATCAGGATCTATGGCCCACAACTGTTCAAGACACTATTATGCCTCCAAGTGGTGGCCTTAGAACTTACATAAGACACGAGGAATCGAAGCGGGAAGGCAAACCCGGTCTCAAAAATGCCGCGATGAAATTTGATGTGTCGGGCCTAAAGGCGGAAATATCGCAGTCTTCTTCTTCTTCTTCTGCGTACACAGTCAGACAGTAACCATTATTTTCTCGAAAAAAGCGGCGGTCATCCTGAGACTCTCGCCACTACCATAGAGCTTGTCTTGCAGATCCACTGGCAATGGCCACATCTGCTCTCTCTGATCCTCGTATGTCGGGCAGTTCTGCAGCAGATGTTCAGTGGTCATTTTACCAGTACCGCACGGGCATTCGTCGGTACACCCTATCTTCAATTTGTTGAATAGGTGGTACCTCAGTCTGTTGTGGCCAGTGCGAAGTCTGAAGACAACGACCTGCTCTCTTCGGTTCAACTGGTAATAGGCATCGTTTTTGGTGTAACCAGTATGTTCGGTTTCCCATTTGGTCATGTATCTGGCTTTGATAAGCCGTTTTGACTCTTCGTACGTCATACTAGTATCTGTTTGTGGTAGCCTTGCACCTTCTTTTGCCAGTCTGTCTGCCTCCTCGTTGCCTTGGATGTTGCAGTGTGACGGAACCCACTGTACCACTACCCTTTTTGGTGCGGACTGCTGGCACAGTTTGCAGAGTGCTGCTCTTAAGTCATTAAGCTCAGTGTTTTTCTGGCTTTTTAGCGCTGTGACTACTTCGAGAGCATCTGTCAGCAGGACTATATGGCTCTCATTTTCACTGTGTGTTACCATTTCTTCCACTGCCGCCCTCAGTGCCTCTGCCTCTGCTCTGAAATTGCTTGTGTACTTACCAGTAGCGAATGACAGTGTTATTTTTCTGCCATTTGGTAGGTTCAGGAATGCTCCTGCCCCTCCGTTCTGTGTAGTGTTTGTTACAGAACCGTCGGTGTATGCATGGGTCCAGTCCATGCTTGGGTAGCTTTTCGTTATGAAGCTTAGGGTAGTGTCTCTCCTTTCTTTTTCAATCTGGCAGTTTTTGTTTGCAATATCGCAGTCTAATTGTTGTTATTGTTTCGAATGCCCACGATGAGTAGGTTTACTCTTTTGTGCGCCCTGAAAGTGACGGGTTGAAGTAGCTTTCGTCACATCTCAAGCTTGCTGATGAAGGTGGACCGGGGTCTTCCATTCGGTTGTGCTATGCTTGTCTTCATCTGCGTGTTGCTCATCACTACGGGGATCACGCTGATCCATCACCTCGTTAGCCAGGTTGCCATAAAAACAGCCCGTTTCCAAGGAAGGCTACAAGAAATCGGAGGTGAGGGTCTTGACCAGTATGTTCTGCCTAAGCATGACTAACAAGCCTGATCACTTTTCCTGACCAGACGTTATTCTTCCGCCTGGCAGACTGGCTGTACACTAAAACACAGCGCCACAAGCGTCCTCTTCAGGACGAAGAAGAACAAGAAGAAGAAGAAGAAAAAGATTAAGAAGAAATTAGTACGATAATTTTGAATAATGTGTACAATTACTACCTCATTCCTCCAATTTTTCTTTCGTGATTTCCCCCCCCCCCCCCTTCCGTATTCTACCAAAACAGTATCCACTCCCTGGTAATTTCTGTTTTCACAAGAAGGCAGTACCAAATGTTGAATAATGTATACAACTATTCCCCCCTTCTATCGTCGTTTCTCAGCCCATTCCCCTTCTTTCCTGCAACCTCCCAGTCTGTACCAACCCATCCCCCTCCCCTTTTCCCTCCTACCCCACACTCTCTAGTCCCATCTCCTTACCTTATGTCAACGCGCAACAGCTTCTACCGCACGCGCTGCCCATCTCCCTGGAATCCCAGAAAAATCTATAAAAACCACGAGCGATTTCTAAAAAGTTAAACTGCTCAGTTCTACTCGGGGAATGATCCTAACGGACACATCTTCAAGTTTGTTTCATTTTATTTCAAATGATTACTAGTCTTTTCAAAAGTGGGTGTGAAATGTGTCTATCATTTTTGCAGTGGTTTAAAATATGAAGAATGAGTGCTGTCGAGAAAGTGATACGGAGTGATTCCATCAGAAGCGACAACTATATACTGCGACCGTCATTTTTCTACTGTGGTTTGTATTTTTAAAAGAGTTATTTGAGTGGTCGAGTTGTTAGAGATGATTGGTTATTTTAAATGCACTGACTTTGCCCGTAACTTACTCGAATCGTGTTCCATTCTTCCCAGTTGCAAATGGGCATCTGGCTTTGTTGTGGTTTTTTCAACAAAGATTGGAAATAGCCACAACCAACTCACAGAAGCTGAGACATCATACTTCTTCTAATGAGTTCGTCCTTAAAATGACGTTGTTGTGTGTCTTAGTTTAACGCGAGGCTGCGATAGCTGCGTCTTTCTGCCCGACACATCCAATTTCAGCTGGCTTTTTCAGCAGCGGGCTTACCTTCCCAATGTGAATCCTATCCCTTGGTCAGACTGCTCTAGTAACTAGTGCAACCTGTTTCCAGGACCGTCGATTGAAGAGGCGGAATAGGGGTTTGGGTCAGCTATTGTTCGCTGACCCTGCTGCAAGCAGTCAGCTATGAGTCAGTAGCTGTTGCTAGCTCATGTACTGTTGCCCCTTGGTCCCAGGGATCATTTAATGAAGGTGTTACAGTTAATTCCAAAATCGGAATCAATGAAAGGTTATGTATGCTGTGTGCTGTTTGATAGATTTACATTTTTTACATCACAAAGATGTGAAATTAGCCTAGTGTAATCTACACTCCACTTCCGGTATCACTATTCAGACAAACCCTATTTTTAGGCTAAGCTCTAGGCCGGAACTATGTACAGAATTTCTAATATTCGGGAATCTTTGCCTTCTTTAAGTGGCCAGCGACTGAATTTTTTAAATTTTATTTTTATACTGTAAGCGGTTATGTACTATGAATGATATTAATCAAACATTTAAAATTATATTTAAACAATATTGCAACATAAGCAAATGAATGTAATCATTAACGGAGAAAAAATCGAACAACTACATAAGTATACATTTTTGATGCAAACCAGCACAGAAGCTGCCCCCAATGAGACGAAAATGAGAACATGAATTGCACTGGCATCAAAGCCCTTCAGAAAAAAAACAGAAATGGCTAACCTCAAAGAATATCAGGATAGACCTGAGGATCAGACTGTATGGGACTGAAACATGGACTGGTTAGTGCTATCGCAGAAAGGAAAGAATGAGTTGGACAGAAAGATATTCAATGGCAATGTACTCACTGAGGTAGACGCACAAAGACAAATATTGAAAATAATACAGAAACGCAGATTGAGTTGGATGGAATACGTTACGCGACATGAAAGACCTCTACAGTAGATACTAGAAGAGTAGATCCAGGGAAGGGGCCCCGGGGAGGGGGGGGGGGGAGGATGGTGACGACCAAAATTCACATGTATATCTTAGGCAGGCAGAGATATTAAAGTACGAACATTTGTGAAATAATAGGAGCTGCACAGGATGGGGTCAAACGGAGGGGCATGCTCAGACAACCCTATAAACAGTTTTAGAACTGACCAACCAGAGGATGGGGTCAAATGGAGAGACATGCTCAGACAACCTTACAACCAGTTTTAGAACTGACCAACCAGAGAATGATGATAATGATTGTATTTATCTTTTATTTACTTTCTCTTTCGTTTACCAGAAAGGACGAATGTGAAAGAAAGAACCCAAAATTTATCGATCTGTTCTATCATTAACAGGACGAATGTGAATTGATGAACCCAGAATGTATCGATCTGTTCTATCATTAACAGGACGAATGTGAAATAAAGAACCCAGAATTTATCGATCTGTTCTATCATTAACAGTGTCTTGAAAATAACACTTGTTGTATGTCTGAAGCATTAACTGAAGTAGCACTTTTATCTAATTTAGAACAATATATGTGATACGTACAACATTAGCAATAGCTGTTAGAGATTAATGTTAACCCTCGACCTATCTCGCTGCTGGATATACCATTAAAACTCCCTATAGAAACATGAATGTTAATATATAAATGTAATCTGCTTTGAAATGCTCTGCCTCTGTTATCCGGAACTGTGAATTTGTTTGTTTTTGCTTCGTATATGTCAGTGACAGCACTTTCAAACATAGCAGTTACAAACTTGGAGATGCAGAATGTAAAGTGTCGTAAATAGAATACATAATGATGGCATGTCCCAAAACCGTCGTATGTATGAGCTAACTGTCAGCTATTTGGAGTATAATCGTATGTGTTAACCGTCGTGTGCATAAGTCAGTTGTTGGGAATGCGGAATATAATCGTTTCTGATAACTGTCGAATGTATGAGTCAGCGGTCGGCTATTTGGAGTATAATCGAATCTGATAACCGCCTTATGTATGAG
This sequence comes from Ariolimax columbianus, assembly GCA_036924085.1. NCBI lineage: Eukaryota > Metazoa > Mollusca > Gastropoda > Stylommatophora > Arionidae > Ariolimax > Ariolimax columbianus. Next base: position 36,359,771 of record JAVGWX010000019.1, on the reverse strand, counting down.
TCAGCTGTCAGCTATTTGGTAGATTAATCGTATCTGATAACCATCGTATGTATGAGTCAATTGTCAGCTATTTGAAGTATAATCGTATATGTTAACCGCCGTATGTATGAGTCAGCTGTCGGCTATTTGGAGTTTTATTTACGAATGCCCACAATGAAAAGGGCGTTAAGTGGCATGTTGTCGTAGCTTTTCTCACGTCCCAAGCGTGCTGATGAAGATGGACCGGGGTCCTCCAGGCTGGTAACCTTCGTATGTATATATGAGTCAGCTGTCGGATATTTGGAGTATAGTCGTATAAGAAATCGTATCTGAAAACCGTCATATGTATGGGTCAACTGGCGAGATTTTGGAGCATAATCCTATTTGGTTACCGACGTAGACATGAGTCAGGTGTCTGCTATTTGGAATATAACCGTAACTAAACACCAATGTATGTATGAGTTATATTTTTTGGTATTTGAAGCATAATCGAATTTGAAACCGGTCCTTTGTATGACTCAACTGTTGGCTATTTGGGGTATAGTTGTAAATGGAAACCGTCGTATGTATCAGACAAATGTCGGCTAATTATGGTTTCCATCGTATATAAAATACTTTCGATTATCTAACTGTTGTTAATTAAGGTGTCGCCGTAATCTAAAACGATCGAAAAAACGAAGCTTCTGAAATCGGGAAGTCGCAAAGCACTGTCTGTCTACTACACCTGTCGAACTTAATCCGTTAGATTTATCTTTAAATAGCCGTCACAAGTACAGATTCCTCTACCGTCTGCTTTAGGAGTGAGCAACTGTAAAAGTCAGAGAGTTGCAGGCCGCGGTCACAGGTGGTTATTCTGAGCGAAAGAAACCAAGTGTTTGTATCGTATATGTGTAACTGTTTGATAGGTTTTTTAAAATATTTTTTGTTATTGTAAACCATTTTTCCTTATATGTTGATTTGCTAGTTCAGCATTGTTGTTATGTGTTGTCCCTGATGAAGGCCTATTTATATTAACGTAGGTTTTGGTTGTGTTCTTGTCTACGTGCGGTATCTGGACATACCCATTACAACATTTTGATTAAACTTAACTTTAATCAACTTTAACATTATTTTTCCATTAATGTTTTTCCTTTTTTTATATCCTAGCTCTAACAACCATTTCCATTGATCTTCCAAGCCTTATTGCATTACTTCTGACGTCAGTCATTTTAAATACGCTTCCTGTCATGAAATACTTGGAATGCTGGTACATTTCAGTATCATGTATGTGGTATTCTTTTCGAATATTCTCTATGTGGTATTCTTTTCGCTTTTCGAATATTCTCTATGTGGTATTATTTTCGGTTTTCGAATATTCACTATGTGGATTCTTTTGGCTTTTCGAATATTCTCTATGTGGTATTCTTTTCGGTTTTCGAATATTCACTGTGTGGTATTCTTTTGGCTTTTCGAATATTCTCTATGTGGTATTCTTTTCGCTTTTCGAATATTCTCAATGTTGTATTCTATTCGCTTTTCGAATATTCTCTATGTGGTATTCTTTTCGCTTTTCGAATATTCTCGATGTGGATCCTTTTCGAATGTTCTCTATATGGTATACGTTTCGAATAGTCTATATGTGGTTTTCCTTTCGAATGTTCTATATCTGGTATTCTTTTTGAAAGTTCTATATGTGGTATTCTTTTACAATGTTCTATATGTGGTATTCTTTTCCAATGTTCTATATGTGGCTTTCTTTTCGAATATTCTCTTGAAGCAGAAGTGCACTCTACACTCAGCAAGGATTTGGTTCGGTGTGAGTGGTCAATTGTACAAAACAACAACTAGCAGAATGTATTTTAATCCGAAGATGGGTTTTATATATCTATATGTGTGTGTGGTGTGGTGTGTGTGTGGTGTGTGTGTGGTGGGGTGTGGTGTGTGTGTAGGTGGTGTGTGTGTAGGTTGTGTATGTGTGGTATGGTGTGTGTGTGTGGTGTGTGTGGTGTATGTGTGTGGTGTGGTGTGTGTGTGGTGGTGTGTGTGTGTGGTGTGGTGTGTGTGTGTAGGTGGTGTGTGTAGGTGGTATGTGTGTGGTGTGTGTGTGTGCGTGGTGTGTGTGTGGTGTGAGTGGGTGTGTGGGTGTGGTGTGTCTGTGTGTGTGATGTGTGTGGTGTCTGTGTGTGTGGTGTGTGTGTGGTGTGGTGTGTGTTTGTGTGTGTGCGTGTGGTGTATAGTGTGTGTGTGTGGTGTGCGTGTGTAGTGTGTGTGTGTGTGGTGTGGTGTGTGTGTAATATGTGGTGTGTGTGTGGTGTGTGTGTGTTGTGTGTAGTGTAGGTGTGAGTGGTGTGTGTGGTGTGTGTGTGGTGTGTGTAGTGTGTGGGTATTTGTGGTGTATGTGTGGTGTATGTGTGGTGTGTAGTGTGTGTGTGGTGTGTATGTGTGTGGTGTATGTGGTGTGTATGTGTGTGGTGTATGTCGTGTGTATGTGTGTGGTGTATGTGGTGTGTGGTGTTTGGTGTGTGTGTGGTGTGTTTGTGTGTGTGTGGTGTATGTGTGGTGTGTGTGTGGTGTGTATGTGTGTGTGTGGTGTGTGTGTGGTATGTGTGTGTGGTGTGTGTGTGTGTGGTGTGTGTGCTGTATGTGTGTGTGGTGTGTGTGTGTGTTGTGTGTGGTGTGTGTATGGTGTTGTGTGTGGTGTGTGTCTGGTGTGTGTGTGTGTGTGTGTGGTGTGTGTATGTGTTGGATGTGTGTGGTGTGTGTGTAGTGTGTGTATACGTGTTAACGTGTGTGTGTGCCTATCTCTCTCTGTGATGTGTATACGTGTTAACGTGTGTGTGTGTGTGTCTCTCTCTCTGTGATGTGTATACGTGTTAACGTGTGTGTGTGTGTGTGTGTCTCTCTCTCTGTGCTATGTATACGTGTTAACGTGTGTGTGTGCCTCTATCTCTCTGGGATGTGTATACGTGTTAACGTGTGTGGTGTGTGTGTGTCTCTCTCTCTGTGATGTGTATACGTGTTAACGTGTGTGTGTGTGTGCCTCTCTCTCTCTGTGATGTGTATACGTGTTAACGTGTGTGTGTGTCTCTCTCTCTGTGCTATGTATACGTGTTTACGTGTGTGTGTGTGTGTGTTTATCTCTCTGCGCTGTGTATACGTGTTAACTCGTGTGTGTGTACGTGTTATGTGTGTGTATTCGTGTGTAGGTGTGTGTATATACGTGTGTGCGTATGTTTTCCGTGGTACTTTAGAGTCTCCAGTCTGTATTTCTTCAACATTAGCCCACGTAAGCCTCTTTGATAAATTTCCAGTCACCAGTCACGGCAGTATCATTGTTCCGTTTACCGATGATGATGGATGACCTCTGCTGCCCTTACTTAATCCCAGCAATTCTTTACTTCGTCGTTTTTCTACTTCCTGTGACGTGGACGTGGAGTAGAGCTTCTGGGGTCTGGGACCTGATATATTGATTCATAAAATCGAACTCAAAGAGCTATCGCAGATACTAGTCAGAGACATGAACAGAATAACCACTGATACAATTTATGTGCATGGTAAGACAGGTGTCTAGAAAAACGATATACACCAGCAAAGGAGAGCACTTGACTATCTTGAAACGGCTGCTTTAAAAAACTATGGTACACACAGAGGCGTGTCGCTACTCAGTGATTCAGGGGAAAATGTATGTCTATCTTGTTGAACAAAGAATGATGCCCATCGTTCAGCCTCAACTGTACAATGGTGTACTCATTCAGTTCAGTTCAATTCAGTTCAGTTCAGTTTATGCACTGATCTCTTGAGATCGTTGAAGCTTCCCAGCTGGCACCTCAGCATTCCTGCGCCCCCCCCCCCCCCCTCTCTGTCTGCCATTAATATGTGTGTCTCCTCGAGCCGTATGTTAGTTGATTCATGGATGTTGTCTTCCAATCGTTTTCTCGGACGTCTGAGCCTTCACTTACCCTGTACAATGAAACATCTAAAACGAACAAATATTCCAGGGGCTACCAATCGAAACAGTAACCAGATACTGAGATTGACCAGCAGATTATTACCTGCCTCCATGACATTGAGGCAGACATTGAGGCAGACATTGAGGCAGACATTGAGGCAGACATTGAGGCAGACATTGAGGCAGAAATTGAGGCAGATATTAAAACAGACATTTAAGCAGACATTGAAGCAGACATTGAGGCAGATATTAAAGCAGACATTTAAGCAGAAATTGAGGCAGACATTGAGGCAGAAATTGAGGCAGACATTGAGGCAGAAATTGAGGCAGGCATTGAAGCAGAAATTGAAGCAGAAATTGAGGCAGACATTGAGGCAGAAATTGAGGCAGACATCGAAGCAGATATTGAAGCAGAAATTGAGGCAGACATTCAGGCAGATATTGAGGCAGACATTGAAGCAGAGATTGAGGCAGACATTGAGGCAGACATTGAGGCAGATATTGAGGCAGACATTGAGGCTGACACTGAGACAGACATTGAGGCAGATATTGAAGCAGAAATTAAAGCAGACATTGAAGCAGACATAGAAGCAGACATTGAAGAACTCATCAATGTGCTTCACATTTGTATTGGTAATATGAAAATACGAAAAGTGTTCCAAAAGAGTGAAGATAAAGCTATTTAGTTACGTTACCAAAGAAAGGCGATCTGCAAGAATGTAGAAATGACATACGAACGATGTTCTCGTTATTAAGTGTTTGACTCGAAAGACTATAAAACAAAATGTTGATACAAAGTTAATTGTTGAAGAAGGAAGTCCCAGACAAAACAAAACATATGCAGCCAAGATGGCCACATTGTACATAATTGTGGAGAATGATATGGATTGAGTGGATTCTGGATAATTTTACTTGTTCTTTTGCTCTACTCCTCTTGTAGTGCGGCGTCGCAAAGATGAGGTATACGTTTATGTCTGGCTTAGACTAGACAAGAGGCTTTTCTGCCGACATGTTGAAGCATATTTCTCTGATTCCCTCCCATACATCGTCGCCGGAGTCAGCATCTTGTTCGGGGCCCTGAAATATCCAAGTTGTTTGATTTCGCTACAGGTTGATCATACCGTATCCTTGTCAGATGATGACCAAACCACTTTATTTTCTTTGTGTCAATATAGAGGTTAACGGATATAGTACAGCGCGAATCTCACAGGAGTCGATCTAACGTTTGTACTTATCTAATAGGGCACATGTTCGACACTGATAACATAACGTAGGAGTGACCAACATGTTTATCAGCGTCTGTTTAGTAGACATAGTGCTATTTGAATGCGTCAGGATAGCTTCTAGATGGTAGTGCACTTCGTTACCCTTTTGAATTATATATTCTATCTCCCTATCCAGTCTGCCGACGCCAGTGAAGACAACTTCCAGGTACATTAACTCCCATACCTGGTTTTGCCACCAGTGTAGAAACTGGGCTGCGTCGGTTGACGTTTGACTGTCATAGGTTCTGTCTTATCACAGTTGATCTTCATGTCATACTCTAGGCCGGCTGAGTTGAGACAGGTGAGATGTGGCTGTTTATTCAAGAAGACGTTATGTAAACACCTTGTGTAATATCAAACAGGCGGACTAAAACCAGGAACACTTTTAGACATAATGAAAGATTTAAACCGAACAAATATTCCAGGGGCTACCAATCGAAACAGTAACCAGATACTGAGATTGACCAGCAGATTATTACCTGCCTAAAAAAAATATGAAACCAAGGATTTCTACCTTCCCACGACTTCTAACGACACAAGTGTATTGATGATAGATCAATCATATGGAGTGATTAACCATCGTAGTACACCAGGAATTGGTACTTTGACCAATGCTGATCAACATGGGTATAGACAAAATGACAACAACATCCAGTCAAATTGTATTACGAGAAGTATAAGTCAACACTGCAAGCAAAGAACTCAACTCAGAGTATAAGCAACATCATAACATATGTTTGAGGAAAGTCATCGGTGTTGCCAGATGAGACAGAATGCGGAATGACGACATTCGAAGTGTGGTCGGCACTACGTCTTGTGTCAAGACATTTCCAGGCAGAAAATAAGTTGGTTTGGTCATCTCATGAGAATGCACCCTCATCTTCTTCCACTGATAGCTTACAATGCTGGTAGATCTGGCTACAGGGCAAGAGGGCGACCGCGAGGTAGGTGGATAAATGACATTAGAGTGATTGTGCAATGACAAGGGCTCACATTGACCGACGCAACGCACTTAGCACAGGATAGACGACTCAAGCTCCCCACGACGCTAAACGGCACAACTGGAAAGAAAACTAACTAACTAACATATTATAAGAATACAAACTATAAAACAATGTGATCTCACGTGCTACAACACGTGAAAGGTGTCATGGGAAAACGAGTACATCAGTCACTGATACCGGCAAAATAAACAGATCACCATGTCTACTTAACATTCATGTAAACCAGTGCCTTTCAACCTGGTCGCTATCGGCCACTAAGTAGTGGATTTCAGCTTTCATGTGGACGGTATGACAAGGCATAGGCTATACAACCTGAGGAAACTATAACAGAATACCAGCAAACCAACAGAAGTGAACATTTTGAGGATCTGTGTTTTTCTAGTGACAATATACGGCTGTAAAACATGGAAAGTTAGTATGCCACAAGGAAGGGAATCGAATCCCTTTAAGTCGAAATAATATAAAACGGTTTTCTTAATTACATGAACCGAAAAAAAGAAGAAAATAAACATTTGACAAAAGTTCGGAAGAGAGGGGAATTGGTTCATAAATTCCATCATGAACAAAAACTTGAAATATTTTGGCCACGTAAAATGATACTTCTTCGTACGCAGTCAGACAGTAACCATTATTTTCTCGAAAAAAGCGGCGGTCATCCTGAGGCTGTCGCCACTGCCATACAGCTTGTCTTGCAGTTCCACTGGTGATGGCCACATCTGCTCTCTCTGATCCTCGTATGTCGGGCAGTTCTGCAGCAGATGTTCAGCGGTCATCTTACCAGTACCGCACGGGCATTCGTCGGTACCACCTATCTTCAATTTGTTGAATAGGTGGTACCTCAGTCTATTGTGGCCAGTGCGAAGTCTGAAGACAACGACCTGCTCTCTTCGGTATCAACTGGTAATAGGCATCGTTTTTGTGTAACCAGTATGTTCGGTTTCCCATTTGGTCATGTATCTGGCTTTGATAAGCCGTTTTGACTCTTCGTACGTCATACTAGTATCTGTTTGTGGTAGTCTTGCACCTTCTTTTGCCAGTCTGTCTGCCTCCTCGTTGCCTTGGATGTTGCAGTGTGATGGGACCCACTGTACCACTACCCTTTTTGGTGCGGACTGCTGGCACAGTTTGCAGAGTGCTGCTCTTAAGTCATTAAGCTCAGTGTTTTTCTGGCTTTTAAGCGCTGTGACTACGGCGAGAGCATCTGTAAGCAGGACTATATGGCTTTCATTTTCATTGTGTGTCACCATTTCTTCCACTGCCGCCCTCAGTGCCTCTGCCTCCACTCTGAAATTGCTTGAGTACTTACCAGTAGCGAATGACAGTGATATTTGTCTTCCATTTGGTAGGTTCAGGAATGCTCCTGCCCCTCCGTTCTGTGTAGTGTTTGTTACAGAACCGTCGGTGTATGCATGGGTCCAGTCCATGCTTGGGTAGCTTTTCGATATGAAGCTTTGTGTAGCATCTCTTCTTTCTTTTTCAGTCTGGCAGTTTTTGTTTCCAATACCTGGTATATTTTCTACCACCTCTGGAAATATATCCTGCCTCCAGGTAGGTTTTCGTACAGTAGTAATGGGTTTTGGTGTTGTTAGTACGTTTATGGGATCTTCGTGCATCTTTGCTTTGGCTATTTCTGCAAAGTTTCTCCGCTTTAGTTTCCCATTTCCCAAATTGTTTAGTCTCTGGTGCATTGGATGGTCAGTCAGTCTTCGGAGTTTCTCTGACTGCAGCTGGGCTCTGCAGTCTCTTCTATCGGTCATGGATTACAGTTTTGTAATCTTTTTAAGTTCTTCAATTCGCGTTGACTTCATGCCTCCTGTTATCTTCTTCTTCTTCGTACGCAGTCAGACAGTAACCATTATTTTTTCGAAAAAAGCGGTGGTCATCCTGAGGCTCTCGCCACTGCCATAGAGCTTGTCTTGCAGTTCCACTGGTAATGGCCACATCTGCTCTCTCTCTGATCCTCGTATGTCGGGCAGTTCTGCAGCAGATGTTCAGCGGTCATTTTACCAGTACCGCACGGGCATTCGTCGGTACACCCTATCTTCAATTTGTTGAATAGGTGGTACCTCAGTCTGTTGTGGCCAGTGCGAAGTCTGAAGACAACGACCTGCTCTCTTCGGTTCAACTGGTAATAGGCATCGTTTTTGGTGTAACCAGTATGTTCGGTTTCCCATCTGGTAATGTATCTGGTTTTGATAAGCCGTTTTGACTCTTCGTACGTCATACTGGTATCTGTTTGTGGTAGTCTTGCACCTTCTTTTGCCAGTCTGTCTGCCTCCTCGTTGCCTTGGATGTTGCAGTGTGACGGAACCCACTGTACCACTACCCTTTTTGGTGCGGACTGCTGGCACAGTTTGCAGAGTGCTGCTCTTAAGTCATTAAGCTCAGTGTTTTTCTGGCTTTTTAGCGCTGTGACTACGGCGAGAGCATCTGTCAGCAGGACTATATGGCTCTCATTTTCACTGTGTGTCACCATTTCTTCCACTGCCGCCCTCAGTGCCTCTGCCTCCGCTCTGAAATTGCTTGTGTACTTACCAGTAGCGAATGACAGTGTTATTTTTCTGCCATTTGGTAGGTTCAGGAATGCTCCTGCCCCTCCGTTCTGTGTAGTGTCTGTTACAGAACCGTCGGTGTATGCATGGGTCCAGTCCATGCTTGGGTAGCTTTTCGTTATGAAGCTTAGGGTAGTATCTCTCCTTTCTTTTTCAGTCTGGCAGTTTTTGTTTGCAATACCTGGTATATTTTCTACCACCTCTGGAAATATATCCTGCCTCCAGGTAGGTTTTCGTACAGTAGTGATGGGTTTTGGTGTTGTTAGTGCGTTTATGGGATCTTCGTGCATCTTTGCTTTGGCTATTTCTGCAAAGTTTCTTCGCTTTAGTTTCCCATTTCCCAAATTGTTTAGTCTCTGGTGCATTGGATGGTCCGTCAGTCTTCGGAGTTTCTCTGACTGCAGCTGGGCTCTGCAGTCTCTTCTATCGGTCATGGATTGCAGTTTTGTAATCTTTTCAAGTTCTACAATTGGCGTTGACTTCATGCCACCTGTTATAATTCTCATGGCTTGGTTTTGAAGTTTGTTAACTTTATCGAAGTTCGCCTTCGCTGCTGTTGTCCATGCCGCAATGCCATACTCGAGAACTGGTCTCACTCTTCCAGTATACAGTTTCTTTAGTATGCCTTCGTCTGCTCCCCAGCTTGTGTCAGCAAGTTTCCTCATGATTGCCATTCTTTCTCTGGCTTTCATTCGGTTTCTCTCAATCTGACTTTTCCATGTCATGCGCCGATCAAATGTGACTCCCAGATAGGTTGGGTTGTCGTTTTGCTGCAGGATTTTGCCATTTAGACTTAATTTGGTACTTTGGGGTTTTAATGAAAGCGAGAATATTGTGCATGTGGTTTTCTCCTCGTTTATTTTGACCAGCCATGAGTTCGCCCACTCTTCCAGCGATGTTAGGGCCGTCTGCATCCGATTTCTTGCTATGGTGAGATTTTTTTCAGAGGTCCACATAGCCAGATCGTCTGCAAACATTGAGCTATGGACTCTTCTTGGTATATTCTCTGTAATATCGTTTATATATATCAGGAAGAGTGTGGGTGACAATACTCCCCCTTGGGGTACTCCCTGCTCGAGTGTCACCTTTTTGCTCATCTGCCCTTGTACTTGGACTCTGGCCGTTCTTTGTTTGAGGTAGTGGTTGATCCACTTGTACATCTTCCCACAGACATCACTTCTTCTTAGTTTGACTGGAAGTCCATCCTTCCAGACTTTGTCAAATGCCTTTTCCAGATCCACCCAAACAGCTACTGTGTGTTTCTGTGCCTGGTAGGCATCTTCTATCTCCTGGGCTATGAGGATGACCTGGTCCTCAGTGGATCTGTGCTGTCTAAAGCCGGCTTGCTGTGGAATTAGTATTCGCTTTTCTTCCAGATGCCACATCAGTCTGGTGTTTATTATACGTTCCATCAGCTTGCCGACACAGCTCAGTAGGCTGATGGGCCTGTATCCATTTGGATCTGTTTTGTCCTTTCCTGTTTTTGGTACTGGTACCAGTATTGCGTCTTTCCATTCCTGTGGTACAATTCCCCTTTTCCAGCTTTGGTTCAGGACCGATAGCAGTTTCCTCTTCGCTGCTTGGCCCAGCCCCATCAGCATTTCGTTTGTTATCCCGTCTTTTCCGGGAGATTTCCTTTTCTTTAATGTTCTTATAGCCTCTTCCATTTCGCTCATTGTTAATTTGGCCATCATGTGCTCTTCTGGTGCCGTATTGATGTTGTCGTGCCCCTTTAGCTCTTCGCTAATGTCAGTATGCTTTTCTGCAGGGACCTCGATGTGGTTTGCTCTGGCATAGTGATTGACAAAAGCGTTTGCGGCTTTCTTACCTGTGAGCAAGTTTTCGCCCTGCTTGATGGTAATTTGTTTATTTGAAGGGGCTTCGTCGTTCATGGCTCTGACTAGCTTCCATAGCTTGTTTCCGTCTTTGTCCAGGTTTAGGCTTTCCGTTTTATTTTTCCAGCTTTCTCTTGCTGTTTGCTTGAGAGTGTGTTTGTATTTCGCCGCGGCAGCTTTGAGGGCGATGTTTGCCTCCATGGATTGTTCTCGCGCTGCCATGTTCCTAGCATTTGTTACTGCATCTTCCGCTTTCTGCAACTCATCATTCCAGTAGGGCTTATAGTTTTTCCTAGCTCCTCTTGGGATGGCTTCAGTGGTGGCTTGCATTATTGCCTTGCTTAGGCTTTCCACCATGGGCTTCATTTTGTTGTTTCGTGTGTTGATGGTTTCACACAGCCCATCTGTCAGGATTGCAAATCTGTCCCAGTCGGCTCGTTTGTAATTCCAACGTGGGAGCGGTTTTGTTTCATGTGGGCCTACTTCCATGTCAATGGTTAGCCTGATCGGCCTGTGGTCGCTACCTGCCAGTTGGTTTAGCACCTGGCGGTCTATTTTATGGTGTATGTCCTGTGTGGAGAAGGCCAAATCTGGAGTCGAGGTGGTATGCCATGTTCTTGAATAGAAGCTAGGGCTATCCTCGGGCCTATTGATTAGGGAGAGATTTGTGTCTATCTCCCAATCTTCCACTTCGTCACCTCTGCTGTCTGTGTCAGAGTATCCCCATCTCTCCGAGTGGCTGTTGAAATCTCCAACTACTATGCAGTTGGAGTCTCTGACCTCCATACTCGAGAGCGATAGGTCTCTATTTGGTGGTCCGTAAGATTGAAAATGCGGAGCTTCGTCTCTTGAGCCATTATGTCAACTCCTACAATTTCTGCTTGTCCGGTGTGACTGACAGGTACCGCGCTACTCGGTATGCAGTTTCTGGTCAGTATCAGGACCCCTCCTTTGTGGCCTTCTCTATCGAGACGGAAGGTCTGGTATCCTCTGATTGAGAATTTATGATTATTGTTGAGGTGCGTTTCCTGGATACATGCCACGTCAATCTTACCTTCATGCAGGTGATGTGTTAGGGAAAGTTTTTTGTTAATGACTCCCTCCGCATTCCACTGTAGTATTTTGAGGGTCTTGAGTTTTTGGTCAATAAAAGTTACCCCATAGCCATGTGCCTGGACTCCACGACACATGGGTGGGTGACCACCAGTAGTCAAGGGTGGGCCCCTTCGAGGCGTGGGGCCCGGCACTATCGCTGCCTGGCGGGACTCCGCAGGATGAGCGCCATGCGTTTTTCTAATCTGTTGTACTGTCATCATGCTGCGATTTACGTTGCACTGTTTTGTTAGGCTTGCGGCCCCGTGCATCCGATTTCAACAGGCGTTTCTGTAGGGATGCCCTCCTTAGCCTTTGGCTGTCCCCAGCCTATCTGCAAGGCAGCAGTAAAATGATACAATGATCTTGGCAGGACGTTAATGGAAAGTATGGTGCGCAGCAAGAAGGGCAGAGACAGACCAAGAAGGCGATGACACCAAGATGCCAATGAATGCTTGGGAATGACTCTCCGGCAGGGTGAAGATTTGGCAAGAGATCAAGATTCTTTCCAACGGGATGTGATGGGGGCGACGTTCTGCAAAGGGCATGTGACATGAGGATGATGATGATGTTTTAAAAACATCTAAAATATACAGACTTGGGGGACGATCGCAAAATTTGTTTCAATTTAGATTTTAGTGGTTGGGAAGAAACACGTACCCTCACGAAAGTAATACAAGTGGGCGCCATGTATAAAATGGTTGACGAGCCTTGATGTAAACGATACTAAACGGCATCATGCCTATGAGTTCAAGTATCTAGGAAAGATTCTCTCAGAATTTAGGTAGACTACACAGCGGACAAAAGATTACACTTAGATGACGACAAAGTGAAAATTAGCAGGTAATAATAGATTAAACCGAGGACAGTATACTAAGCGATGTACAATTGCCTTAATTGGAGATTTCGCATCCTAAATTCAGCAAAGCCAATACAAAGCCCTGATAGTCCCCTCTTGAGAGAGGGCACGAATTGTTACACATTCTAGACATTAAACTTGGGGAGGAAACTGGCCCCCAGACATTATCTACCAAACACAACATGGAAGTCGCTGAACAAACTTCAAACTAGTGTATCACGGTGCAAGAGGAATATGAAACGATGGAGATACACAGATGATAACACATGCGACTGAGGCGTAATACAGGACCCAGACCACCTGATGACATGCCCCAATCTCCAGGAAATAGGTGCGATATGATGGATGTAAATGACAGCGCAATCCATGTCGCTGAATACTGGTTATAGGATTTATAACGTGCTGCTTGGACACGGAAAGTATATTCATAACTAAGGCCAATAGATTTCAGGTCAGGTCAGGTTAGGACATCCTGTAACTGGTGTAGTCGTTGGGGTACACACGAAGATATCCTCACAACCCCGAGCCATCCCTTTCCCTCAGCGGTCGATACCTGTGCCTCCTCTGGTCGGAGATTGGTCCATTCTTGTATGTCTCTTTTTGGGACTACTTCGTCGTCTGCATTTACGCCTTGCTATGGAGGATCGCATTTGCAAGACCATTTGATCTCGATATGTGACCGTACCAAGCCAGTTTCCTTCTTTTGACAATTGCCAAGAGGTCTTCAAAAGGCTGTATTGCTCTTGTGATGCTTTCTCGTATTTCCTCATTTGTAACTAGATCTTTGTACGTGACGTTAATAAGTTTTCGGAAACATCTTATCTCCAAGGCATGTATACTCCGCAGCAGATCAGCTGTAATTGTAAATACATTGTAATACTGCAATAGACAATAAGCTACAAAGAGCATCTATCTATCTATCTATCTATCTATCTATATCTATCTATCTATCTATCTATCTATCTATCTATCTATCTATCTATCTATCTATCTATCTATCTATCTACATACCTACCTACCTACCTACCTACCTACCTACCTACTTACTACCTACCTATCTATCTATCTATCTACCTACCTATCTACCTACCTACCTACCTATATATCTATATATCTGCTTATACACATATCTACCTCTCCACTTCTCTACTTCTCTACCCCTCAATCTTTCTATCTCTCTATCTAATCTAATCGTATTTAGTCTGTCTAATCGAATCTAATCAAGTCTATCTAATATATCGTATCTATCTTTTGTCCATACGTCGTTAGACGTCGTTTGGAAGGGGGGGGGGGGGGGAAGACTTCTTTTGTTTCGTATGTTTTGGCAGGTGTAAATCCACTGATGACTTGCCAGGTCAATCCCAGCATATGTTAGCCTCTGAAATATGGGATCGCCTGTTTTAAAAAAAATTTGAAGACTGGTGGAGATGTAAGCGTAAAGTAGATCAAGTAGACCCGCAGCTTATCAAGCGCCATCTAAGCCGCTCCGCTAACCACATAACAAAGACCTGAAGTTATAGCCACACTGTCCCCTTTTTGCGACATATTCTCTGTGGGGTGAATATCTTTAGAATAATTTTAGTAGGTTTTTAACTTGCATTTTGGCCGTTAGGCCTACTCTTTTCGATTTTTAACTACTAAGGTATTTTTAACGTGCGCGCCACTGCATACGGGTGTCTGATCTCACTATTCAGAAATCACGAGAAATATTTACCGGATGATCCACTTGAAAAAATCCGGGTGACTCTACCGTGATTTGAACCCACGGTCTCTGGCACCCGAGGCGAACACCTTAGCTCGAGACCACTGGGTTCCCCTACACAGAGCATAACAGACTAAAATGTGTGCAATATACGTTACTGTGGACATTAGACTTAACTGAACGCAATACACTAAATGTAGGAAAATAAGCGAAATGGTAGACGCGTATTAAAAAAGAACACAAACAGAGCTGTGAAAAGCGTCAGTGAGGTATGAGAACACGACGGGCCCTAACTGAATCAAACGTGAACTACTGAACACGAGCGGTATTGTCTGCAGTCTCGTCAACCTTAACCCAGAGTTACCCTAACTCGTGCAGAGTTACGTACCAGCAGTCTAGGGTCATTGAGCGCAATTGATCTCATTACGGAACTATTTGTGTGCTCGCCCTCCTTCGATCGTGATGGCCTCCCAAGTTATTCCCAGGAATGTCGCTCGATTAGAATGATCAGATTCCGTAATTGTGGGGAGCTAGTTATGATACAAAACTAATCAAAATTATGTCATTTGCCTTGCATTTCACAAAACTAAACTAACCAACTTGCTATTTTGTGATTAGCAATTAGTGATAGTAAGTTAACCAGCATAACGCCACATTTACTAACAATTGATGATACTAGCGACTCAGATACAAAGCTGAACATCGTGTTAACAATGTACTAGATATGCAGTTCAATAGGCGAACAAACCAGCATGGTATCCACTGAATAGCGGTACATGATTCTACACTAACAAGCGGGATATCCAGTGACTGGTGGTCTATGATTCTACACTAACAAGTGGGATATCCGGTGAATATCGGTCCATGATTCTACACATAATCATTGTATCCAGCAAATAGCACTCGCTGTTACTACACACACTCCATGTATCCAGTAATTAGCAATCCATGATACTTCACACAATGCTTGTAACCAGTGATTAGCAATCCCTGATACTACAGACAATCCATGTATCCAATAAATAGCAATCTATGATACTACACAATCTGTGTATCCAGTGATTAGCAATCCATGATACTTCACACACTCCTTGTATTCAGCGAAAAACAATTCATGATACTGCACGCAATCCTTTCATCCAGCTAAAAACAATCCATGAAACATGACATCACATGACTAGCAAACCATGATACTAAACTTACAAATTTGATAGCAAATTGATAAACGAGAGGCCTGTTGATAGTGTCTAACCCACGTATCTGTGATTTTATTGTGGATATTAGTTATAAGATATATCAGCCCAGTTCCCCCCTCCCTCCCCCCCCCCCCCTCCACAAGTCCTACCATGACTGCAGGGAGACTTCGTGGGGCATGTACATTTTAATCTATTTTAATATTAGTTATATATCCCCAAGGCGGTGTGCGTTGCATTACGGTTTTTGATTTGCCCCTGTCGGTCCAGTGCATCCGATTTCGGCATGTATTTTATGTAAGGGTCTGCTTCCTTCTGCATTTTCTAAGCATTTGCTTCTCCGGGGATACGGCTGGTGCTGTGATGGGGAACGAACCCAGCACCTTCGGATTGTGAGCCGTGTCACTTGACCACTAGCCCACGCCGTCTCCTTTTGTAATGAGTATGATTGCTATTGAACGATTCCTTCACATTATCCTTCCCCTGCTTGGGTATAGGAGAGTAGATGTGTCCCTCGCACGCTGACACCGGATAAGAAACAGTGTAGACAGTAGATGTGTCAGGAAGACGTCTGATCTTTTCCTCTGTGTCATGCAATAAGTGGTCCAACTTCTGCGTTTGTCGGCGACCAGAATGGTGAATATGCTGAAAAAATAATGACAAATCACCTAAATGACATTGTTCTTTTTTGTTTTGTTTTTCAACGTTTCCGAAGAGGACCACATTGTCCTCTCATACCTGATAAAACCTTTCATCATAGACGTATCAGTCTATGCAAAGCATGCGGGTGGCACCCTGCGGGTAGCCTCACAGGGCGCAAGTCTAGGCGCTGAATATGGAGACTTTGGGCTGCCAAAACTGCAGGATCCCCCTCTCGGACTCACTGGTGTAATCCAAAGGAATGCAAACATGACAATTTGGCACCAGCTTAGCTGCAGGAGCTGCTGGAATGAGTTCGCAATTTTGAAAGCATACACCTTAGGTGCTACTACTCCGGATTTTATGTCTGTATTTACTCCCGTAACCCTACGCTCTCCCGAGGTTTCCACAAGGCAGTCTAGTTGTTGCCCGCAGATGCTAGTTACTCGAGACATCAGATGATACTCTCGTCGTCCAAAGACTAGCTAGCACTGCCTGGGACTTGTGGGTTTAAAATCAGAGTTTCTCCTCTCCTAGGAGAACTGCCTGAACAGACTAACGAGCCTCGTCTGCCCGGGTTTAGAGGTATAGTTTACCTTCTCTTAGATTTGCAGCTAACCAAGACTAATGAGCCCAAATCTGCACGCCAAGTTATACTGCCGGGTACTCGGTCGCGCCCTACAGCTGGCTCTGTAAGACACAGGGCACCCCTCTTGAGGGTACTGCTGTGGACCCAATAATGTAGCAGAGACCATTGGCATGGAAACTCCTGAACGGCAAGCCGAACAGTGAATCCAGCGGCGATCTCTACACTTGGAAAGGAGAGGCTGTACCAGATGCTTCACGTTCCGTTAACGAACGAGACGTCCAGCCCAGACCTCGCTACCCCCCTGATGAACCCTATCCAAGCCTAAAAGCGTCTGCCACACTGATGGCAGAAAAGCCGTAAGACAGACTCAACTCGTCGCTTGCTTTTTGTGGGGCTCGTCTCCTAGCAGCTTCCTTGATTCTTATCTCTTCCATGTGCGCCAAGCCAGCATAGACTTTTCTACGCCAGGCAGAGCGATCAGCAGCAATGATCGCCCTATTTTCAAGGTCATTGCTGCAGTTCTTCAGTGAGGCTTTCATGGTGTCTTTATGATGTCGTATTTGGCATCTGCTGGTTCGCTTGCCTGAAACAAGCTCGTCGTGGAATATTTTCTTTGTAAGCCACTCATCTGACATCCCGACAACTGGGCCAGTCCATCTAAGCTGCGATAGTACACAGAGTTGTGTAAATGACATTCCAATCTTTAAGAAAATGTATAGCTCACGTGTAAATCTTGCACATTAATTAAATTATATCCTCAAAGGCAAAACTTTTCAAATCACCCTCGTATTATTGTTGCATTTAAGCTTGCTGCTCTACACACAATTGTCCGTTTTGGTTCCTCCCGTCATTTGTTTGCTGTTTCACCAAGTTGTGCGAAGTCTTTTATTCGGCTACATTCCCTTTTGTCCTAATCCTTTTTTAAAGAACTACAATTGAGTGGTGAGGAACAAGGCTTATTGTAAAGGTGATAACCCAAAAACGATGCCTATTACCAGTTGAACCGAAGAGAGCAGGTCGTTGTCTTCAGACTTCGCACTGGCCACAATAGACTGAGGTACCACCTATTCAACAAATTGAAGATAGGTGGTACCGACGAATGCCCGTGCGGTACCGATAAAATGACCGCTGAACATCTGCTGCAGAACTGCCCGACATACGAGGATCAGAGAGAGCAGATGTGGCCATCACCAGTGGAACTGCAAGACAAGCTCTATGGCAGTGGCGACAGCCTCAGGATGACCGCCGCGTTTTTCGAAAAAATAATGGTTACTGTCTGACTGCGTACGAAGAAGAAGAAGAAGAAGAAGAAGTAAAGGTGATAACAATAGCCAGAGAAGCAACAAGTCAATCCTAGGACACCGGGTACGGAAACATGTGATCATCCCTGACATGGGAAAAGGAAAAGAGGGAAACCAAGAAACATCCGGAGAAGCGTCTGTGCCAATGATCTTCGGTGTTTGGACTCCAATTGGAAGAAGGCAGCAAGGATAGATGATGACGGAACTAATTGGTGGAGGGTTGGCAATGGCCTATGCCCCGAGAGAATCAACAGCATTGTTTTTCTGCAGCACCTTAATCTTCATTAAGCCTTTAGTGTAAGCCTACCCATGACTGCCAATGCAGGACGGTCAACATTAACGCAGAATCGTATCCATGAAATAATCCTGACAGAATAATCCTAATAGAATAATCCTGACAGAATAACCTGTCAGAATAATCCTGGCAGAATAATCTTAATTTAATATTCCTGACATAATAATCCTGACAAAATAACCCTGATAGAATAATCCTGACATGAATAATCCTGACAGAACAACCGTATCAGATTAGTTATAAAAAGTGGAAAATCAAATAACAGTTACTTGATGCCTCCAATACAGCTTTCTGATGACGTCATGAAATCTACTTATAGCACAGCCATTTGTGGGCGGGGAGTGGGGGGAGGTGGGGGGGGGGGGGTCAGTGGTGGTAGGTGGAAGAGAAGGTGAAGTAGTAGATGTTATGTTCGAGATTATCTGCTGGATGTGTTTAGCGGTGAAGGAGGGAAGATATCAATGGGCTGTTTAATAGTGAATGAAAGAGAGAGTACTGTTGAATATGGCTGAATATGACGCGAGGGTGTGAGGAAGATAACACACGAAGGATGTTAATAGATATATCTAGCGTCAGTGAATTTGAGTGAAAAGGCTAGCGGGAGTGACAGAATAGATGAGTTTAGCTGGGGGGAGAGAATAGATGAGTTTAGCTGGGGGGAGAGAATAGATGAGTTTAGCTGGAGGGAGAGAATAGATGAGTTTAGCTGGGGGGAGAGAATAGATGAGTTTAGCTGGGGGGAGAGAATAGATGAGTTTAGCTGGGGGGAGAGAATAGATGAGTTTAGCTGGAGGGAGAGAATAGATGTGTTTAGCTGGAGGGAGAGAATAGAAGTGTTTAGCTGGAGGGAGAGAATAGATGTGCTTAGCTGGAGGGAGAGAATAGAAGTGTTCAGCTGGAGGGAGAGAATAGATGTGTTTAGCTGGGGGGAGAGAATAGATGAGTTTAGCTGGGGGGAGAGAATAGATGAGTTTAGCTGGAGGGAGAGAATAGATGTGTTTAGCTGGAGGGAGAGAATAGAAGTGTTTAGCTGGAGGGAGAGAATAGAAGTGTTTAGCTGGAGGGAGAGAATAGATGTGCTTAGCTGGAGGGAGAGAATAGAAGTGTTTAGCTGGAGGGAGAGAATAGAAGTGTTTAGCTGGAGGGAGAGAATAGATGTGCTTAGCTGGAGGGAGAGAATAGATGTGTTTAGCTGGAGGGAGAGAATAGATGTGTTTAGCTGGAGGTAGAGAATAGAAGTGTTTAGCTGGAGGGAGAGAATAGATGTGTTTAGCTGGAGGGAGAGAATAGATGTGTTTAGCTGGAGGGAGAGAATAGATGTGTTTAGCTGGAGGTAGAGAATAGAAGTGTTTAGCTGGAGGGAGAGAATAGAAGTGTTTAGCTGGAGGGAGAGAATAGAAGTGTTTAGCTGGAGGGAGAGAATAGAAGTGTTTAGCTGGAGGGAGAGAATAGATGAGTCTAGTAGAAGGATAGGGATTGGTGAGTCTACTGGGAGAGAAAGAATAGATGTCTAGTGGGAAGGAATGAAGGAATGGTAAACGTTTCTTCTTTTGGGAGGAATTAATATATGTCTCTAGCGGGGGTGGAGGGGAGGAATAGAGGAATAGATAGATGAGTCTAGTGGGGAAGCTGCAGCATAAAATGATTGTAGGGGAGGGGTGGTGTGGTAGGGGGTACATATTTCTGGGGGGAGTAGATTTGTCTGAGGGAGGGGTGGAGAGGAATAGAAGGAAGGAATAGATTATAAATATGAGTATGGCAGGACAGAGATAAAATATTATTCTCTATAGGAGAGAGAGAAACAGAATTTCTAGCAGAACTGAAATAACAGATTATTCTCTGTAGTAGAGAGAGAGGGAGAGAGAGCGAGATAGAGAGGGAGTCACTAGTCTAGCAGGAGGAAGATTGAAAGATTATTCTCAGTAGCAGAGAAAGAAAGGGGGAGAGCCACTAGTATAGCAGGATTAAAATATAAGATTATTCTCTGTAGCAGAAAGAGCGACTAGTCTAGCAGGAGGGAGATATAAGATTATTCTCTGTAGCAGAGAGAGCGACTAGTCTAGCAGGAGGGAGATATAAGATTATTCTATGTAGCAGAGAGAGCGACTAGTCTAGCAGGAGGGAGATAGAAGATTATTCTCTATAGCAGAGAGAGAGAGAGAGACAGAGAGACAGAGACGAGTCTAGCAGGACTGAGAAAAGATTATTCTCATTAGCAGATAGAGAGAGAGAGCGCGATAGAGAGAGATTAGTTTAGAATGAGAGAGACATAAGATTATTCTCTATAGCAGAGAAAGAGAGGGAGAGAGAGAGAGAGATTAGTCTAGCATGACAGAGACAAAAGATTATTCTCTGTAGCAGAGAGAGAGAGAGACAGAGAGAGAGAGAGAGAGAGATGAGTCTAGCATGACAGATATTGATAATTATTCTCTGTAACAGAGACAGAGAACGTTCAGTCTAGCAGGTCTGAGATTAAAGATGCATTCTAGCGTGCCGTTATAACGGGTCGTGTTCAGCTGACAGAGATCCTGTCATCATTACTGTACCATCAAGACTAACTACTTGGTTTAACGAACGAGTCTAAGCCACTGCCAGCTCTCCTGTTTACATAACCTCAACGCGCCCAATTAGTCAATGAATCAGGCAAACAAACACGCACACATACCATTTAGTCAGTTTTCCAATTAGAACTTGTCAACTGTTAATGTTGGCTTGGCTTGGCTTCGTTCGATCTCAATCTCCCGCTACCAAACCCTGAAAAGGCTTACGTAGCAGAGTGTAGTCCAGAGAACGGAATGCGTTATGTCGTTGTTTAAAGCTTGACTGCGATATTTGCACCTTACGGTCCAACACATCCGACTTCAGCAAACATCTTTTGAGTACCGGGTTAGCATTCCCTTTTCGATCCCTTCTCCTTAGCTAGTCTGCATTGTTGCAGCCTGTTATCCAGGATCACCGCGTGGAGGTGTAGAAGAGTCTTGGCAGCTATGGTTCGCTGGCCCTGACGCTAGCAGTCAGCTATGGGTCGCTGACCACTGCAGCTCATGCATTGCTCAGCATCTTGATCCCACCTGTTAATGTTGAAACTGAGGCATACATTTCACAAGAATATTAGGTCTTTGGGTGAATTCTTTGCCTTCAGTGATTTGACTATTATTTTGTTGTCTATTAATGGGTATAGTTGGGAACCCTGTGGTCTCGAGGTAAGGAGTTCGCCTCTTGTGCTGGAGGTCGCGTATTCAAATCGCTGCGGAGACCTCTTTCGGTAAAAATGTCGATAATATATTAATATTGAGATCAGACACCTGTGTGCAGTGGCGGGCACGTTAAAAAATCTCTTTCCAGTTGGAAATGGAAAAGAGTCGGCTTGACCACCACTGCTCTGGCAAAAATCAAGCTAAATGTCTACTCAAATTATTCTAAGGGTTCTTGCACGACGGAGAATATTTCGTTGGAAAGGGGACTGTGTAAATGTTACATGTGGCTTTGGTTATGTGGTTACCGGAGAGGCGCAGATGGCACCTGACAGGCTATGGGAATTACCTTGGTATAAATTACGCTTCCACAACCATCAGTCCCAAAAACAGGCGATCATATATTCCAGGGGCTACCAACCGGTCGGTAACAGAGACTGCGATTGACTTGGCAAGTAACCAGCGGATTTTTGCCTGCCAAAAAATATGAAACTAGACAGGCAGACAGAAAGAGAGAGAGAGAGATACATAGATAGATAGATAGATAGATAGATAGATAGATAGATAGATAGATAGATAGATAGATAGATAGATAGATAGATAGATAGATAGATAGATGAGATGAGAATGGATTGGATTGGATTGGATTTGGGTGTGTGAGTGGGTAGGTGGGTAGATAGGCAGGTGGGTGGGTAGGTAGGTAGGTGGGTAGGTAGGTAGGTAGGTAGGTAGATAGATAAATGGATGGATGGATGGATGGATATAGATAGATAGATAGATATATAGATAGATATATGGATAGATAGATTTGATTAGAATAGAATAGAATAGAATAGAATAGAATAGAATAGAATAGACAAGCAGAAATTGTAGGAGTCGACATAATGACACAAGAAACGAAAATCCGCATGTTCAACCTGAATGGCCCACCCAACCTGTCGATCTCGAGTATGGAAATCAAGGACTCCAGCTGCCTAGTGGTTGGAGACTTCAACAGCCACTCGGAGAGATGGGGATATTCAGACACAGACAACAGAGGTGATGAAGTGGAAGACTGGGAGATAGACACAAATCTCTATCTTATCAATAGGCGGGTTGACAGCCCTAGCTTCTATTCCAGAAAATGGCATACCGTTCCACTCCAGACTTGGCCTTCTCCGCGGGTGATATTCACCACAAAATAGATCGTCAGGAGTTCGACCAATTGGCAGGTAGCGACCACAGGCCAATTAGGCTAGATATTGATATGGAAGTAGGCGCCCCAGGAAATAAAACCGCTGCCACGTTGGAACTACAGACGAGCCGACTGGGACAGATTTCCAATGCTGACATACGAAATAACAAAATGAAACCTATGGTGGAAAGCCTAAGCAAAGCAATACTGCAAACAGCCACCGAGACCATCCCAAGAGAGGCAAGGAAAAACTACAAGCCATATTGAAATCATGAACTGCAGAAAACTGTTGATGAAGTCTCAAATGCTAGGTACATGGCAGAGAGAGAGAGAGAGAGAGAGAGAGAGAGAGAGAGAGCAATCTACGGATGCAGATATCGCCCTCAAAGCTATCACTGCGAAATACAAAAGAACACTGAACCAAATAACAAAAGACAGTTGCAAAAAAAATAGAAAGCCTCAATCTAGATAATAATAATAATAATAGCTGTCCATCGTTGTCGATGAGGACCGCCGACATCATCCTTGTCACAGATTTCCCTGTTGGGTGTGGGTGCGCATGTGGCTGAACAGGCCAATGCGAGCACGAAAACATATGCTACATATCGGACACACGAGGTTTGTAGAAGGGGATGGTATTCCCGCTGCTCGGGATGTCCGCGTCACGCGTTTGCTCTGGGCTTTCACAACACGGTTGTCTTCACCGGCAGCTACACCCGATTTGACTGTGCTTCTCCAGTCAGATCTGTTTTGCGCAAGACGTTCCCAGGTGTCGATGTCTATTTGGCTTTTCAGTGAGTCCTTCAGACAGTTTCTTTGGGCGCCCTCTCTCGCGCCATCTCTCTCTCAGCTCGCCGTAAAGAAGCTTCTTTGGGAGCCGCTCGTCTGACACACGGACGAGGTGTCCGGCCCATCCTAGTCGTGCTTTTTCTAGCAGTGCATGGATGCTGGGCATGTTAGCCCTCGAGAGAACCTCGATGTCAGTGACACGATCTTTGAGTTTGGTCTTGACGCTGATGCCACGCGTACCCAGACCATCGAGCGCATTCTACCAAAGACTGTGCTGGCCTTTGCTATTCTGCTTGCCACCTCATCGTCTAGGCTGACAGATCTCGACAGCGTGCTGCCCAGATATGTGAATTTGTCTACGGCATTCAACGTCTGTCCGCTGACTGTAGTCTCTGGTTTTGTGTACGGCATGCCTGGTGCTGGTTGGTACATGACCTCTGTTTTTTTTGGCACTTATGGTCAGGCCAAAATTTTTGCATGCGGCAGAGAACTGGTCCATTCCAACCTGCATGTTCAGTTCTGAGTTGCTCGTTAGAGCGCAGTCGTCAGCTAATCTAAATAAAGAAGGGAACAAACTATGGAAGTTAGTCAGAACCATGAATGACGAAACACCATCAAATAAATAAATTACCATCAAGCAAGATGACAACATGCTTACCGGAAAAAAAGCAGCAAACGCCTTTATAGAACATTATGCCAAAGCAAACCACATTGATGTCCCTACAGACAGGCATACAGGCATAAGTGAAGAAAAAAAGAGCCACGACAACATCAAGATGGCACGAGAGGAGCACATGATGGCAAAACTAACAATGAATAAAAAGAAATCGCCCGGAAAAGATGGGGTAACAAATAAAATGCTGATGGGGCTGGGCCAAACAGCAAAGAGGAAGTTACTGTCAGTCCTGAACCAAAGCTGGAAAAGGGGAATTGTACCTCAGGCATGGAAAGATGCTGTACTTATACCCGTACCGAAGAAAGAAAAAGATAGAACAGATCCAAATGGATACATGCCTAGCAGTCTACTGAGCTGTATAGGTAAACTGATGGAGAGTATGATAAACATCAGACTGAGATGGCATCTGGAAGAAAAACACATATTAATTCCACAGCAAGCAGGATTTAGACAACACAGATCCACTGAGGACCAGATCACTCTCATAGCACAGGAAATAGAGGATGCTTACCAAGAGAAAAAGCATACAGTAACGGTTTGGGTGGATCTAGAGAAGGCATTTGACAAGGTGTGGAAAGAGGGACTTAAAGTCAAGCTACGAAGAAGTGAAGTATCTGGAAAAATGTACAGATGCATCAGCCACTACCTCGAAAACAGAACAGCCAGAATCCAAGTTCAAGGGCAGATGAGCAAAAAGGTGACACTGGAGCAAGGAGTACCCCAAGGGGGAGTACTGTACCCACACGTTTCCTGGTGTATATAAACAACATTACAGAGAGTATACCAAGAAGAGTCCACAGCTCCATGTTTGCAGACGATCTGGCTATGTGGACTTCTGAAAAAAATCTGACCGTAGCAAACAATCGCATGCAGCAGACCCTAACATCGTTGGAGGAGTGGGCGAAATCATGGCTGGTCAAAATAAATGAATAAAAAAATCAACATGTACGATATTCTCGATTTCAAAACAACCACAGAACACCAAAATAAGTCTTAACGGCAAATATCTGCGGCCAAACGACAACCCAAACTACTTGGGCGTCACATTTGATCGGCGCAAGACATGGAAAAGTCAGATCGAGAGAAACCGAATGAGAGCCAGACAAAGAATGGCAATCATGAGGAAACTTGCTGGCACAAGCTGGGGAGCAGACGAAAAAATACTGAATAAACTGTACACTGGAAGAGTGAGACCAGTTCTCGAGTTTGGCATTGCGGCATGAGCAACAGCAGCAAAGGCGAACTTTGATAAAATTAGCAAACTTCAAAACCAAGCGATGAGAGTCATAACAGGAACATAAAGTCAACGCCATTTGTAGAACTTGGAAACATTACAAATCTGCAATCCATGACCGACAGAAGAGATTGCAGAGCCCAGCAGCAAGCAGAGAAACTCAGAACACTGACAGACCATCCAATGCAACAGAGATTAAATAGATTTGGAAAAGGGAAACTAAAGCGGAGAAACTTTGCAGAAATAGCCAAAGCAAAGATGAACGAAGACCCTATGAACACCATAACAACACCAAAGCCCATCCATACTGTACTCAAACACAGATGAAAGCAGCATATCATTCCGGGGGTTGTAGAACATATACCAGGTATTTGAAAAAAGAACAACCAGACTGAAAAAGAAAGAAGAGACATAAGACTCAGGTACATAACGGAAAACTACCCAAGCATGGACTGGACCCAAGCATACACCGACGGTTCTGTAACAAACACAACACAGAATGAAATGGGAGGGGTATTCCTCAGCCTAACAAATGGTAGAAAAATAACAGTCAGTGGCAACTGAAAAATTCTCAAGCGATTTCAGAGCGGAGGCAGAGACACTGAAGGGTGCAGTAAAACCAATGCTGACAGGCGAAAGCAATGAAAGCCAGATAGTCCTGTTTACAGATGCCCTGGCCGTGGTTACAGCACTAAAAAGACAGAAAAATACTAAACTTAATGATTTATGAGCAGTACTGTGTCAACTAACCAGCAGTCCGCAATAAAAAGAGCAGTGGTACATTGGGTTCCATCCCACTGTAACATCCAAGACAACGAGGAGGTAGACAGACTGGCAAAAAAAGGTGCAAGACTACCACAACCAGATTCTAGTATGACATACGAAGAGTCCAAAAGGATTATTAGGGCCAGATACATGGCCAAATGGGAAACAGAACATACTGGCTTCACAAAAAATTATGCCTACTACCAGTTGAACAGAAGAGAGCAGGTCGTGGTCTTCAGACTTCGCACAGGCCACAACAGACTGAGGTACCATCTATTCAATAAAGATAGGTGGCACTGACGAATGTACTTGTGGTACAGGGAAAATGACCGCTGAACATATTCTGCAAAACTGCCCGATATACGAGGACCAGAGAAAGCACATGTGGCCATCACCAGTGGCAACACTAGACAAGCTCTTTGGCAGTGTTGACAGCATCAGGATGACAGCTGCTTTCTTAAAACAAATTCAAGTTGACGTCTGACAGCGTACGAAGAAGAAGAAGAATAGAATTAGAGTAGAATTAGATTAGAATTAAAATTAAATAGATAGATAATGTGCATTATGTTCTGATCCTTGTGTATGTGCAAGTTCGGACAGTCCATTTTGTTCTTCCTGTGTCAAGGCAGTCTTAAATATACGCTGATGCAGGGATGAATTGTTAGAAGCTTCAGTGTGCTCGTATTCAGTTTTTGAAGTGGTCTGGTAACTACTCTTCCTTGCTGCTTTTCTTGCCCAAAAGCAAGCTAGGTAACAATTTACTGCTGGTTGACTGGAGTGTGATCATAACGGGGCTTGTAATCAGTACCTCTGCAGCGACACAAGAGGGCTCTACCACTGCGTTTCTAAATCGCTATCTTCGTACATTCGTTAGAGTAAATGCACACTCCAGATGTTTGGGACTAGATGTGTGTGGGACCAGGTGTGTGCTTGTGTGTGACTAGACATGTAGGACTAGATGTGTGTGGGACCAGATGTGTGGTTTTATGGGACCTGGTGTGTGGTTGTGTGGAACTAAATGTGTGCTTGTGTGGGACCAGATGTTTGCTTGTATGCAACCTATGTGTGCTTGTGTGGGACCAGATGTGTGCTTGTGTGGGACTAGATGTATGCTTGTGTGGGACCAGATGTGTGGTTGTGTGGCACTAGATATGTGGCTTTGTGGAACCAGATGTGTGCTTGTGTAGGACCAGATGTGTGTTTGTGTGGGAACAGATGTGTGGTTGTGAGGGACCAGATGAGTGCTTGTGTGGTAACAGATGTGTGCTTTTGTGTTACCAGATGTGTGCTTGTATGGGCCCAGATATATGGTTGTTTTGGACCAGTTGTGTGGTTGTGTGGGACTAGATGTGTGATTGTGTGGGACCAGATGTATGCTTGTGTGGGACCAGATGTGTGCTTGTGTGAGACCAGATGAGTGTTTGTGTGGGACCAGAAGAGTGTTTGCGTAGGACTACATGTGTATGGGACTAGATGTGTGGTAGTGTTGGACCAGATGTGCGGATGTGTGGGAACAGATTTGGGGGAACACATATGTGCTTGTTTTGGACAAGATGTGTTTGAGACCAAATATGTGCTTGTGTGGGACCAGATGTGTGGGACCAGATGTTTCCTTTTGTCGGACCAGATGTGCTTATGTGTGAACAGATGTGTAGTTGTGTTGGACCAGATTTGCGCTTGTGTGGGACCAGATGTGTGTTTGTGTGTGAAGAGATGTGTGATTTTGTGGGACCAGATAAGTGGTTGTGTGGGACCAGATGTGTGGTTATGTGGGTCCGGATTTGTGATTTTGTGGAAGCACATGTGTGCTCTTGTGGGACCAGATGTGTGGTTCTGTGGGACCAGATGTGTGGTTATGTGGGACCAGATGTGTGATTGTGTGGGACCAGATGTGTTCTTGTGTGGGACTAGATACATTGTTGTGTGGTACCAGAAGTTTGCTTGTGTGAGACTAGACGTGTGCTAGTGTGGGACAAGATGTGTGCTTGTGTGTGACCAGAGGTGTGCTTGTGTTAGACCAGATGTGTGCTTGTGTGAGATTAGATGTGTGTGGGACCTGATGTGTGCTTGTGTGAGACCAGATGTGTGCTTGTGTTAGACCAGATGTGTGCTTGTGTGGGACAAGATGTGTGCTTGTGTTAGACCAGATGTGTGCTTGTGTGAGATTAGATGTGTGTGGGACCTGATGTGTGCTCGTGTGAGATTAGATGTGTGTGGGACCTGATGTGTGCTTGTTTTAGACCAGATGTGTGCTTGTATGGGACCATATGATTGTTTGTGTGGGACTAGATGTGTGGGACTAGATGTGTGCTAGTGCGGGACCAGATGAGTGCTTGTGGTTGACCAGATTAATGCTTTTGTGGGACTAGATGCGTGGTTGTTTGGTTCCAGATCTGTGGTTGTCTGGGATCAGATTTGTGTGGATATGTGGGACTAGATGGGTGGTTGTGGGGGAACAGATGTGTGGTTTTGTGAAACTAAATGTGTGCTTGTGTAGGACTAGATGTGTGTTTATGTGGGACAAGAAGTGTGCTAGTGTGGTACCAGATGTGTGCTCCTGTGAGACCAGATGTGTGCTTCTGGGGGACCAGATGTGTGCTTGTGTGAGATTAGATGTGTGCTTGTGTGGGACCAGAAGTGTGCTTGTGTGGGTCCAGATGTGTGCTTGTCTGGGACTAGATGAGTTCTTATGTGGGACTAGATGAGTGCTTGTGCTGGACTAGATGTGTGTGGGACTAGATGTGTGCTTGTGTAGGACCAAATCTGTGCCTGTGTGATCAGATGTGTGCGTGTGTGGGACCAAATTTGTTCTTGTGTGGGACCATATGTGTGTTTGTGTGGGACCAAATGTGTGATTCTGTAGGTCCAGATGTGTGCTTGTGTGAGATTAGATGTGTGTTGGACCATTTGTGTGCTTGTGTGGGACCAGATGTGTGTGGGACAAGATGTGTGCTTGTGTATGACCGGATGTGTGGTTGTGTGGAACCAGATGTGTGTCACTAAATGTGTGCTTGTGTGGGACCAAATGTGTGCTTTTGTGGGACCAGATGTATGCTTTTGTGTGACAAGATGTGTGGTTGTGTTGGACCAGATGTGCGCTTGTGTCGGACCAGATGTGTGTTTATGTGGAAACAGATGTGTGGATGTGTGGGACTGTATGTGTGGTTGTGTGGGACTAGATGTGCTATTGTGTGAGATCAGATGTGTGGTTGTATGGTACCAGATGTGTGGTCGTGTGGGACCAGAAATGTGTTTGTGTAGGACCAAATGTGTGGTTGTGTGGGACCAGAAATGTGCTTTAGTGGGACCAGATGTGTGTGGGACCAGAAATGTGCTTGTGTGGGACCATATTGTTAATGGTCTGGCACCAGATTTTTCCCCGTTGGATCAGATGTGTGCTTGTGTATGACCAGATCTATGCTTGTGAGGGACTAGATGTGTTTTTGTGTGGGACCAGATGTGTTCTTGTTAAAGATTACATGTGTTTGAGACCTGATGCGTGCTTGTGGGGAACCAGATGTGTGCTTGTTTTGAACATATGTGTTGGGACTAGATGTTTGCTTGTGAAGGACCAGATGTGTGCTTGTGAGGTACCAGATGTGTGTTTGTGTCGGACCAGATGTGTGCTTGTTTAAGATTACATGTGTGTGGGACCTGATGTGTGGTTGTGTTGGACCAGATGTGTGCTTGTGTGGGACCAGATTTGTGGTTGTGTGAGACTAGATGCGTACTTGTGGGGTGTAGATGTGTGCTTGTTTTGGACCAGATGTGTCTGGAACCAGATGTTTGCTTGTGTGGGACCAGATGTGTGGTTGTGTGCGATCAGATGTGTGGGACCAGATGTGTGCTTGTGTGGGACCAGATGTGTGGGACCAGATGTGTGCTTGTGTGGGACCAGATGTGTGCTTCTGTAGGACTAGACGTGTGGTTGTGTCTAACTAGATGTGTGCTTGTGTGGGACCAAATGTTGATTTCGGTGGGACTAAATGTGTGCTTGTGAAGGACTGGATGTGTGCTTGTGTCTGACTAGAAGTGTGCTAGTGTGGGTCCAGATGTGTGCTTGTGTGAGATTAGATGTGTGCTTGTGAGGGACCAGATGTGTGCTTGTGTGAGATTAGATGAGTTCTTGAGTGGGACTAGATGTGTATGGGACTAGATGTGTGTGGGACTAGATGTGTATTAGTTTGGAACCAGATGAGTGCTTTTATTTGACCAGATGTATGCTTGTGTGGGAATAGATGTGTGGTTGTGTGGGACCATATGTGTGGCTGTTTCGGATCAGATATGTGTGTTTATGTGGGACCAGATGTGTGGATGTGTGGGACTAGACGTGTGCTCGTGTGGGACCAAATATATGAGACCAGATGTGTGCTTTTGTAGGACCACATGTGTGCTTTTGTAGGACCAGATGTGTGCTTGTGTGGGACCAGATGTGTGTTTGTGTTGGACCAGATATGTGGTTCTGTGGGACCAGATGTATGCTTTTGTGGGACCATATTTGTGGTTTTGTGGGACCAGATGTGTGGTTGTGTGGGACCAGAAGCTTGATTGTGTGACCAGATGTGTGCTTGAGTGGGACTAGATGTGTGCTTGTGTGGGACTAGATGTGTGCTTGTGTTGGACTAGATGTGTGTTTGTGGGGAACCTGAAATGTGCTTGTGTGGGACTAGATATGTGCTTGTGTGGGACTAGATGTGTGCTTGTGTGGGACCAGATTAGTGCTTGTGTGGGACCAGATGTGTCTTTGTGTGGGACCAGATGAGTGCTTGTGGGGGACTAGATGTGTTTGGGACCAGATATGTTCTTGTGTGGGACCAAACGTGTGCTTTTGCTGACCAGATGAGTGTTTGTGTGGGACCATGTGTGTGCCTGTGTGGGACCAGATGTGTGGTTGTGTGGGACCAGATGAGTACTTTTGTGGGACCAGATGTGTGCTTGTGTGGGAAGTGCGAAATTCACATGTATACACTCACATACACTATGCATTCATTAATACATACACATATACATTTATACATATACATACAAATACACATTCACGCACATACACATTCGTATATACACACATATATACCGACAAACATACACACATATACGCACACATACACATATACACACAAACACTCGTACACACAAATGTATACACATACACATGCTTACACACAAACGTATACACATACTTACACACATATACACACAAACACACATACACAAACACACGTACATACACACACACGTATATGTACTTCCACATTTACGCATGTAGTTAATAACTTATGTGCACTTACACTCATATTTCCATACACACCACATACACATACACATATACCCCCTACATACACTTACACACACACACACTAAAACACACACAGTTATACACATTGCTGAAATGAGCCAAGGAAGTGTAATGTGAACACACCTAAAGCGTACATCCAATGATCTACTGGGTATATCTTTCGTTCTCTCTGCTGTTTTCTGCTTTCCTGTGTCCGACTCCAGAATCTGCGAGATGTACGAGTACATAATGATTTTCCCGCCGGTGTGTCCACCTTGCTCTCGCGGTCACGCCTTCTCCAGGTGGGAGCAAATGCAGGCTTTTCAAACTGAAACCAATTAATCTTGGCGCATATCAGGCTGCATGCTAGCCATTTGAATGGGGACAAAGACAGCCCACGTTAATTCTACCATAGTTTCGCATTTGAAGTACCTTGTTATTATTGTTATTATTATTATTATTATTATTATTATTATAGGGATTCAACAAGAGTTGTGCATAGAAGAAAAATGGCTCATTAATTTCACCATGAACAGAAAATTGAAATACTTTGGCCACATCAACAGACACATCAGTCTCGAGAGAACGGTAATGGAAGGAATGGTGCCAAGAAAAGAGAGGCAGACCAAGAAGGCGACCAAGATTTCAAGGAATTCTTAGGCTTGACTCTGAAGCGGGCTGGAGATTTGGCAAGAGATCTCATTTCTTTCAGACTGGTTGTCATGAGAGCGACGTTCTGCAAAGGAGAAGCTTACAAGATGATAATGATTTTTTTAAATTTAAAAAGGTCATTTAGTTTTGGCTTTCTCTAGTCTTCAAATGCATCTCTTTATAATGAAAGTTGTGATCGTATGGGTTGTAGAGTAAAAAAAAAGGAACCCATAGCATTACTGCCGTAGGGGTGTGAGGTGTTAGCGATCTCACATTTCAAACGCTCGGCTATATGCGGGCGGTAACCATAACGCCGGCGTCGTTAAGGTGTGAAAAAAAAACATTTCGACTGGGGAATGAACCGAGGACCTCTCAGATGCGAAGCCAGTTAGCTAACCACTGCACAACGCAGTTGGCTATTTGTTGTAGAGCGATTAAAAATTTTTTTAAAGACATCGGAGGTGATGGTGGTGACTAAGAAACCCGGTTCTCCAAAATGCCGCGTCAAAGCGAAGAGGACCGAATTGAGACAAGTTAACAAGTTTAAATATCTGGACACATACATAACATCAGATGGAAGTTGTAATTACGAAATAAAAAGCAAAGTTGGTTTTTCAGACCAAAAAAGCAAAATTGATAAAAAGGAATATTGTGCAATAAAACCTGGTCGCTGGAACTTAAAAAGAGAGTCTTTAGATGCTATGTAGAACCACTGACATATGACAGTGAATCATCGACAATCAGCAGGCAAGCGTAAGGATCTTTAGAAGCAAGGAAGATGTGGTTTTACAGAAGATTCTTGTGGATACCATTGACTGCTAAAGACGATTCATGATACAGAACTCGAGAAGGCACAGACAACTTATTGTAAGGATAAGAACAAGGCAGTCATCCTTTTTTTGGCATGTTATTAGAAGAGGCTGCTTGGAGCACGTCGTGACAACGGGACAGATAGCAGGAAAGAGACACACAGGAAGGCAGAGAAAGAACATATTGGACAGCCCGAGAGAATGGCATGGGCGACAATCAACAACAGAGTGGGTCAACGACACACGTGATAGGATGGAGGTCCATGATCGCCAACCAGCGAGGCAACTCGGGATAATGAGAGCGATATCATCTCACAGCAAAGGTATCGGTTTCGATCGCCATTCTCGACACGCTCTAGTGGATCAAGCTGTAAATTGGTACCCTGCTTATTGTTACTAAAGGAAGATAGGATGATAACTGTCCATCCGATGTCATGAAAATATACCCAGCACAGTGACGTGTCAGTAACTTCATCCCCGACAGCAGTATGTTGCCGAGATATTACCATAACTTGTAATGTGTGATATAAATGTACTGGGTTTCTCAGCAGACTTTACCGCTGCCCAGGAATGAAGTGTTGGAGACTTCAGTACAATAAACCACAGCATCTGTGAGGCTAACTGGTCAGTTTCTTTCTGCGCTGCCTCTTCCTTTCTAAGGTGAAAGGGACCCATCTACATCTGAATCGGCTGAGACGTGGCGATTCCGGGAGTTTAACCCGTATCATCACAGTGAAAACCAGCGTTTTACCACTGCAGCAAAAATCTTGCGACACCTTTTGCCATTGTTTGCGGAAGCCTTATGTACTGTGCCCCCCGAATAAGAAACACTGTTAATGTGGTTAGAGGAAGGTCTTCTTGTGTCACGGATGAACCCAATATCTTCGCAGTGAAAAGCCAGTGTTTTACTAATACACTAATCAAACGCTGATGAAGATGTATCACTGTCCAGAACAACCATTACAGCCGTATTCCAATATTGGGCGCAGTGCATGCTCAGGTTTGCTAGATAAAACCCAGGCTGTCGAGTGGATGAGACTTATAGACAGTTACATTTGAAATCCAGCCTCGTCTCTGCGGCGGATTTTCTAAGTTCCACGATTGCTTTTATATTCGCACAACACATGTCATTTCAAAGGAAACCCTTCCATCCCCTGAGGAGCAGGTCCTCATCAAATACCTGCTCTTTCTATCATCCGTTATTTATATTCTATCAATAGCCAGCATCTTCTTCTTCCATCTATTTTCTAATTGTTGGAGCGGGATGCCAGAACCCTGAACATAGTCTACAGGAATGTCTAATACATAGGGTAATGAGATACCAGACCTGGCCAGAGGATGCGGAGCTGAGACAAAAGCTGTGGGGCAGCCGCTCCGACCTGGTGAAGACTACAGACTTCATCATGGCGACTGACCTGCAGATATAGCATGACCAAAAGATCCTGAACGCAAAGAAGAAGAAGTAGTACGGATTAACTGCGCTTCTTTTTATCCTCACACTCTCGTCTCGTGCCGCCTGATCCCAGTGGCAAGTCAAGGACAAGACGACTAGGGGTGCCTACGAGATGCAGGGGAGTCCGCATCAAGCACCCGTGAAAACGACGGCGGAGTCCGGAGTCGAACCTACACCACCTGATCACGAGGCCGACGGCTTAACCACTTCGCCTCGGAATCCTCAAATTCTCTGGTAGTCGGTATGAACTGTCTTCTTACACTCCACGGTGGAATGAAGTTGGTGGTTCATTGATCCTACTTGATGTGGGGTGCATTACTAGGCTGCTCAACAGGGATTTCATTCCCTTAATAAGTGTCGATTCCCACTTCGTTGGTCATGCTGCTGTAAACAATC
Organism: Ariolimax columbianus; assembly: GCA_036924085.1. Taxonomy (NCBI): domain Eukaryota; kingdom Metazoa; phylum Mollusca; class Gastropoda; order Stylommatophora; family Arionidae; genus Ariolimax; species Ariolimax columbianus. The sequence goes on along the minus strand of JAVGWX010000019.1, from coordinate 36,325,122 downwards.
TTTTTCCAGTTGCACGGCAAGGAAATGATCAGCGGGGTTAGTCGGAATGCAATATTTAACATTGGCGTTAGCCTTTCCACACTGAGAGACTTCGATAAATTAACCACATAGTTATGATGATAGATTATGGCAGATTCATGTGTTTTTCTTTGAAGGTAGATGCAGCAGATAAATGTGTCTTCCTTTGATGGTAGATTCTGGCAGATTAATGTGTCTTCCTTTGATGATGGATTCTGGTAGATTAATGTGTCTTCCTTTGATGGTAGATACTGGAAGATTAATATGTCTTTCTTTGAAGGAAGATTTGGCAGATGTATGCGGCTTACTTCGATGGTAGATTCGGCAGTTTAATGTGTCTTCATTTGATTGTAGATTCTGGAAAATTAATTTGTCTTTCTCTGATGGTAGATTAATCTGTCTTTCTTGAATGGTATATTCATGCAGACTGTGTTGATTTGATGGTAGATTCGGAAAAATTAATTTGTCTTTCTCTGATGGCAGATTAATGTGTCATTCTTGAATGGTATATTCATGCAGACTGTGTTGATTTGATGGTAGATTCCCTGAGATTCTGTTACTTTGATTCTGGCAGATTGTCTTCATTTGATGGTAGATTCTGGGAGGTATAATGTTATTAATACGAGATCATCGACTCTTACTAACTGCACTGTTTTATGAACGAGTCTAAGCCACTATTAGCTCCCTTGTTTACACACCCTTAACGCGCCCACTTATTCATTGATTCTGACAAATAAATACGCACACATACCGTTTCTCTCAGTTTTCTAATTAAAGTGTGTTCCTCCTGTAATAGACGATGTCCTCAATATGATAGTCGAATCAGGCGGACTAAAATATGTTGCTTCGATAGACAGACTGAATCAAATTAATGATTTCCCTTTCTTTGATGGCAGACTTTAGATCAGGCTTGGTCAACATTTTTAGACTTGGCGCACACTTTTGTGACTTTCGTGAAGGTGAATTTTACTTTCGCCCACAAAAATTGAAATTGAAAACTTCACGATCGTCCACTGAGTCTGTATATTTTGATTGTTTTTAATGCATCATAGTTTTGTGGCGTCTTCTTTGCAGATCGCCGTTCCAACCACAGCTCATCTGAAAAAAAACTCTTTCTTCTTCTTCTTCTTCTTCGTGCGCTTTCAGACGTCAGCCTGTATTTGTTCGAAGAAAGCAGCGGTCATCCTGAGGCTGTAGACACTGCCAAAGAGCTTGTCTAGTGTTGCCACTGGTGATGGCCACATGTGCTTTCTCTGGTCCTCGTATATCGGGGAGTTTTGCAGCATATGTTCAGCGGTCATTTTTCCTGTACCACAAGTACATTCGTCAGTGCCACCTATCTTCAGTTTATTGAATAGGTGGTACTTCAGTCAGTTGTGGCGTGTGCGGAATCTGAAGACCACGACCTGCTCTCTTCTGTTCAACAGGTAATAGGAATCATTGTTTGAGTAGCCAGTATGTTCTGTTTCCCATTTGGCCATGTATCTGGCCCTAATGAGCCTTTTGAACTCTTCGTAGGTCACACTAGAATCTGGTTGTGGTAGACTTGCACCTTCTTTTGCCAGTCTGTCTGCCTCCTCGTTGCCTTGGATGTTACAGTGGGATGGAATCCACTGTGCCACTACTCTTTTTGGTGCGACCTGCTGGCATAGTTGACAGAGTACTGCTCTTAAATCATTAAGTTCAGTATTTTTTTTAGTACTATAACTACGGCCAGGGCATCTATAAACAAGACTATCTGCCTTTCATTGCTTTCGCCTGTCAGCATTGCTTTCTACTGCAGACCTCAGTGCCTCTGCCTCCGCTTTGAAATTGCTTGAGAATTTTCCAGTTGCCACTGACAGTGTTGTTTTTCTACCATTTGGTAGGCTCAGGAATACCCCTGCCCCTCCGTTCTGTATTGTGTTTGTTACAGAACCGTCGGTGTATGCATGGGTCCAGTCCATGCTTGGGTAGTTTTCCGTTATGTACCTTAGGGTTATGTCTCTTCTTTCTTTTTTCAGTCTGGCTGTTCTTGTTTCCAATACCTGGTATATTTTCTACCACCTCCGGAATGATATGCTGCTTCCAGGTGGGTTTCCGTACAGTAGGGATGGGCTTTAGTATTGTTACGGTGTTCATAGGGTCTTCGCTCAACTTTGCTTTGACTATTTCTGCAAAGTTTCTCCGCTTTAGTTTCCCTTTTCCAGATCTATTTAGTCTCTGATGCATTGGATGGTCTGTCAGTCTTCTGAGTTTCTCTGCTTGCTGTTTGGTGCTGCAGTCTCTTCTGTCGGTCATGGATTGCTGATTTGTAATCTTTTCAAGTTCTACAATTGGCGTTGACTTCATGCCTCCTGTTATAACTCTAATGGCTTGGTTTTGAAGTTTGCTAATTTTACCAAAGTTCGCCTTTGCTGCTGTTGTCCATGCCGCAATGCCATACTCGAGAACTGGTCTCACTCTTCCAGTGTACAGTTTCTTCAGTATTCTTTCGTCTGCTCCGCAGCTTGTGCCAGCAAGTCTCCTCATGATTGCCATTCTTTGTCTGGCTCTTATTCGGTTTGTCTCGATCTGACTTTTCTATGTCATGCGCCGATCAAATGTGACTCCCAAGTAGTTTGGGTTTTCGTTTGGCCGCAGATATTTGCCGTTAAGACTTATTTTGGTTTTCTGTGGTTTATTTGAAAGCGAGAATATCGTACATTATTTTTCCTAGATTATTTTGACCAGCCATGAGCTCGTCCACTCCTCCAACGATGTTAGGGCCTGCTGCATCGGATTGTTTGCTACGGCGAGATTTTTTTCAGAGGTCCACATAGCCAGATCGTCTGCGAACATGGAGCTGTGGACTCTTCTTGGTATATTCTCTGTGATGTTGTTTATATACACCAGGAAAAGTGTGGGTGACAGTACCCCCCTCCCCTTGGGGTACTCCTTGCTCCAGTGTCACCTTTTTGCTCATCTGCCCTTGTACTTGAACTCTGGCTGTTCTGTTTTCGAGGTATTGGCTGATCCATCTGTACATTTTTTCACATACTTCACTTCATCGTAGCTTGACTTAAGTCCCTCTTTCCACACCTTGTCAAATGCCTTCTCTAGATCCACCCAAACCGCTACTGTATGCCTTTTCTCTTGGTAAGCATCCTCTATTTTCTGTGCTATGAGAGTGATCTGGTCCTCAATGGATCTGTGTTGTCTAAATCCTGCTTGCTGTGGAATTATTATGGGTGTTTTGTCCAGATGCCACATCAGTCTGGTGTTTATCATACGCTCCATCAGTTTGCCTACACAGCTAAGTAGACTGATGGGCCTGTATCTATTTGGATCTGTTCTATCTTTTTCTTTCTTTGGTACTGGTAAAAGTACAGCATCTTTCCATGCCTGTTGTACAATTCCCCTTTTCCAGCTTTGGTTCAGGACTGATAGTAACTTCCAATTTGCTGTTTGGTCCAACACCATCAGCATTTCGTTTGTTACCCCATCTTTTCCGGGCGATTTCTTTTCCTTTAAAGTTCTGATGGCCTCATCCATTTCATTCATTGTTAGTTTTGCCATCATGTGCTCCTCTGGTGCAATCTTGATGTTGTCGTGGCTCTTTTGTTCTTCACTTATGTCTGTATGCCTCTCTGTATGGACATCAATGCGGTTTGCTCTGGCATAATGTTCTATAAAGGCGTTTGCTGCTTTTTTTCCGGTAAGCATGTTGTCGCCCTGCTTGATGATAATTTGTTTATTTGATGGTGTTTCGTCATTCATGGCTCTGACTAAATTCCATAGTTTGTTCCCTTCTTTGTCTAAATTGAGGCTTTCTCTTTTGTTTTTCCAGCTGTCTCTTGTTATTTGGTTTAGTGTTCTTTTGTATTTCGCAGTGATGGCCTTGAGGGCGATATTTACTTCCATCGATTGCTCTATCTCTGCCATGGTCCTAGCATTTGAAACTTCATCCTTAGCTTTCAGCATGGTCTCGGTGGCTGCTTGCAGTATTGCTTTGCTTAGGCTTTCCACCATAGGTTTCATATTGTTATTTAGTGTGTTGATGGTTTCACACAGTCTATTTGTCAGCATTGCAAATCTGTCCCAGTCTGCTCGTCTATAGTTCCAACGTGGTAGCGGTTTTATTTCCTGGGGGCCTACTTCCATATCAATGTCTAGCCTAATTGGCCTGTGGTCGCTACCTGCCAATTGGTCGAGCACATGACGATCTATTTTGTGGTGAATATCACCCGTGGAGAAGGCCAAGTCTTGGGTGTAAGTGGTATGCCATGTTCTAGAATAGAATCTAGGGCTGTCGTCCGACCTATTGATAAGATAGAGATTTGTGTCTATCTCCCAGTTTTCCACTTCATCACCTCTGCTGTCTGTATCTGAATATCCCCATATCTCCGAGTGACTGTTGAAGTCTCCAACCACTAGGCAGCTGGAGTCCTTGATTTCCATACTCGAGAGTGACAGGTCCTTGTTGGGTGGGCCATACAGATTGAATATACGGGTTTTCGTTTCCTGTGTCGTTATGTCGACTCCTACAATTTCTGCTTGTCCCGTGTGATTTACAGATACTGCGCTGCTTGGTATGCAGTTTCGTGTCATTATCAGAATCCCTCATTTGTGACCTTCTCTATCAAGACGGAAGGTCTGGTATCCTCTGATTGAGAATCACTGGTTTTTGTTGAGGTGCGTTTCTTTGAAAAAAACTCGATCTCTTGACAAATATCATGCCCAATCATTCCTTGAAATCTTGTGCCATCGCTTTCTTGATCTGCTTCTGCCTCTCATGCTCGACACCGGTCTCTCAAAACCGTTGTATCTTTCGATGTGGCTAAAGTATTTCAAGTTCCGTTCATGAAGGAATTTATGAACCAGCTCTCATCTATGCTCAACCTCGAATGTCTGCATTATTCTTTTATTTTTGTTGGTCCATTGTATTGATAGTTCCTTTAGAGAATATATCTACTCGAAGGACTCAAATATTTGTCTTGAGGGTTCGGTAACTGTCCATGTTTTACAACCGTATTCTGTCACAGGAAACAACACAGGTTCTCAAAAATGTCCCTTTTGTTGGTTTGCTGGTATCTGCCATAGTTTTCTCAGGTTGCATTGCTATAATAATAAAATATGTTTGTAATACAGAATGTTATAATTCTGTTACCGCTCGTCTGTAAGCTAAAATCGTCCTCTGGTGCACGCTAGCGCCCAGATTGAAGAACACGGCTCTAGATTAATATTGCACTATCGGGAAGACTGTAGACGAAGATGTGCAGCGTGGTCAAGCTTCAGTACCATGAAGCCCATACTCCTGCAGCTGAAAGACACCATGGCAAGGGCGCGCCTTTTTAATTCTGCGATCATACCAGCAATGATCTACGGATGTCAAGTGTAGAATCTACGCAACGCTGACAAAGAGAAACTACGAGTTACCCAGTTAGCGATGGAAAGACGCATCCTCGGGATCTCGATCGGAGATTCAATCCACATGCTGAAATAAAAGAACGCACTCTACTTCGAGACGTCGTGGAGGCTGCGTTGTCTCGCAAATATCTCTGGTCTAGCCACGTGGTGCGCATGCCAGATAACAGATGGACACTCAGAACGACGTTTTGGTGGCCATATGAGTTTACGCAACCACGCGGCCGCCCACCCATACGATGGAGAGATCTAGGTCCGAAATGGTACGACGCAGCAAAAGATCGGACATGCATACAGCACATTTTTGACTACCTCGCATACAGCACACCCGCCGGACTGAAATCGAGAATATTGTATTGTATTGCAATGTAATGTTTTGTAAAGCAATGTAATGTTTTGTAAAGCAATGTAATGTTTTGTAAAGCAATGTGGGATTTAAAAGCAAAAGAATAATGAATGCGTTTCCACTATAAATGACAAGATACCAGAAGGTAACGCAGATTGTTGTTTAGAAGTTTAGAAGAACTGACAACTACGGGCTCTCAAAATGAATGTGCATATTGGCTTGGTTTCCGACTGTCTGAATATATCATGTTAGAGACCCCATCACTGATGAAGACAGTTCACTTTATATATATATATTCATTTTCCCTGCTGACGTTCATTTAAAAAAAATTGCCGTAGGGCTCGCACTGGGTATGGCTGATGAGCATTGATATACAGAGCACACCACTTAATTCATGCCCTGGGAGAGGGGCTTTTAAATTGTAGTTACGCCACGCAGGGGGCAATATTGAAAACATTGACAACCAGTCTTTATTTCAAATCAATTTGTTTGGGGGAATTATGTTTTTTGGTGTTTGAAAAGGTTAGTTCAATATTCAGGGGAAGCTTAGTTTCATGTTTTCTTGTAGATCGTTTTTTTAAAAATCATGCGCGAAGAGATTAATAGCTTTACGATGGATTCATACAGAACAAATGGGGGATGGAGAGTTAGTTACCACCCTCTCAGCTTTTCTCCTCCTTATCCCCACCTCCTCCTCCTATCCACCCCTCTCACCCTATTCCATCTCATATCATGATGTTGATTATTACAAGATAAAGGGAAGACAATAAGTAGACATCTTTAGCCCCCAGACTGTTATATATATACATTCTTAGTGGACCCGTACTTCCACAGGAGCAGATGCCCCCGTGCAGGTCCCAGCCCTTGTATGATCTGGATGTAGCCGGGAGGAGGATTTTTTGCTTAGCGGGTTAGGCTCGAGCAGCTTATTACTCCGCTACGCTGGGACAAGTTCCTCGGAGGGTAGTTAAACGATGTGCGAGTCGATCTTAATAGACTCAAAAACTAGAGCAAAGTAGAACCGCAGTCTGTTTGGCGCCATAAATGCTGCTCTAAACAAACCACTTAACCATAGCCGGTGTTATTCGATGCCACGCAGTTAGTCGCCTCTTACGACATACAGTCTGTGAGGCAGTGGTGCTATTCTTGTCCTTATCATACACAAAGACCCCAGCGAATCATTCGGGTAATATATAAATATAAAATTAAATCACTTTTCCAGACCATGAAAGGAATAATGTGCAACAGAACCTTGTCGCTGGAACTGAGAAAGACAGTTCTTGGACGCCACGAGGAACCACTACTGACATATGGCGGTGAATCACGGATAATTACCAAGCAAACGTTTGCTTAAATCTTTGGAGGCAACAGAGATATGATTTTAGAGAAGAATACTGCGAATTCCATCGAGTGTAAATAATTATAAACTCACAGACGCACAACGACGACTATTTGCAAGTATCAGAACAAGTCATTCAATTTTAGTCATGTTATGAAAAGAGGCGGCTTGGAGCAGATCGTGACAACGGGAAAGATGACAGGACAGAGAAACAGGGGAATGCCGAGAGAGAAGATGTTGGACAGCCTGAGAGAATGGCATGGGCGGCAATCAACAATATATATATATATATATATATGTATCTATCTTCAGTCCACTTTTGTCATTAGATACCATGGGGATGTGTGACTTTCATTGTTTCAAATTTTTTTGATCGGTAAAAATCAGCTGGTGGTTTGCCAGGTCAATCTCAGTATCTGTTATCAATTGCTAGGTAGGTTGTCTATGGAACATGCGATCGTCTATTTTTGGGACTGGTGATGGTGGAATCGTAAATTAGAACAAGGTAGACCAGCAGCCTGTCAGGCATCATCTGTACCGCTCCGCTAACAACATAACAAAGGCAAGATGTTATAGCCAAGCAGTCCCTTTTTTGCGACATATTCTTCGAGGGGCGAGAATCCCTAGGATAATTTGAGTAGATTTTTTAACTTAAATTTTACCCGAGTACCGACGTTAAGCCTACTATTGTCGATTTCCACCTGCTACTGAACTCACTACTCAGAGATTAGTGGACATTTTTACCTGATGATAAACATGAAAACTATCCCCGTCTCCACAGTGATTTGAACCCGCAACCTCCAGCACACAAGGCGAACACCTTACATCGAGATAACTGGGTCCCCACTGGATTATATATATATATTCATAGGCGTCTCAGTTTTTGCAGACCATGCGCGTGAGTAGCCTCTCAGAGCGCAAACCTGGGCGCTGATAATGGAGACCCTGGGCTGCCCAAACTGTAGGATCCCCCTCTCGGCCTCGCTGTAATCCAAAAGAAAGCAAAGCATGACAATTTGTCACCAGCTCAGCTGTAGGAGCTGCTGGAATGAGTTTGCGTTTTTTGAAACCTTCCGTCTTAGGTGCTACCACTTCCGATTTTCTGTCTGGGTTTACTCCCGTAGCCCTATATTTTCCCAACGTTTCCACAAAGTCGTTGCCCTTATATACTAATTACTCGAGACATCCGATGATACTCTCATCGTCTCAAGACTATCCAGCACTCTCTGGGACTAGCAGGCTTAAAACCAGAGTTCCTCCTCTCCTAGGTGAACTGCCTGAACAGGCTAATGTAACAGTTCCAGCCTGAGCATGAGCGTTTAGGGCAGGGGTGATGTGATCGGCGACTCTGGGACAAAAGGTACCTGAATGTGTGCCAAGGTCACTCTCTGTCTGGGCACTACGCCAAGGTCACTCACCGTCTCAACAAAGGAAAACGGGGTGAGGGAGAGAATGCTTAGTCCAGGTAGAGGCTGACTTCTGGCGTTCCGATTTGGGTAGTGGGGGATGAGTGAGACAAAAGGGCAGCAGAGCTTGCTGCGATATTTGAGTGACAGGTGTTATGAGTAATTCGTTCAAATAATGACTGAATAGAGCCATCCCACAGAGATCCATTGGATAGTGCTGATACTCATTGAGACTATAAAATACTAGACACAGTTTAGCCCAAGCAGACTGGCCAGAGAATTTGAGCGAGTGACAGAGAATTAAGATAGGAGTCTGTTTAGCTCACCGATTTGATAGAGTAGCGATTAAAAGACTGTTGTACGAATGTTATAGGCAGAACAGGATTGCTCATACAGCATACGGCATTGAGTCCGGGCCAGTCGCTCAAATAGGTGTGTGTTGGGCGTTTTGTATATAGATGTAATCTGAACGTATTTTGTACGTGCAGGACACCTTTGGAACGAGGTATATTCTGAGTGTACATTTGTGTCTAGGAGAGATCAAGATGTGGATGTGCGTGTATAGACACCGAGTGAACGATGAATGTTTCAGAGCGTGTGTATGAGCAGATCGACTGAGTTGATCATATGATCATATGTTAGTATATTTAGAATATATTGAATGCATTATGTCCAGATCGCCCACCTGAGGGGATTTGAGTGAGGAAGAGTTTTTGAGAGTGTGTTGAGGATGCAGATAAGGGAAGGGGCGTGTGCGGTGTGTACGGCAATAGAACTGGGTTTTGATAGATGCTTAAAATTTTCGCTTTAGTTAATATTTAAATTAACATATATACACTTATGAATATTTAGTTAAGATGAAATATATTGTATTGTGATGTAATTTCATTGCACTCACTTTGATAGTGTTGTAAGATTATGATATAATAAATATGCCACCTGCTGTGTGCTATGTCATTTGCTGTGTGAGGTCATGAATGCTGTGGTTGAGTGTGGTAACATTTTAGTTAGAATACTCTAGTGTAAACAGTGGGATCTGCTACACTAACGAGCCTCGTCTACCCGGGTTTAGAGTCAGAGTTTACCTTCTCTTAGATTTGCTGCCAAACCAAGGCTAATGAACCTAATCTGCCCGCCAAGTTATACCGTCGGGTACTCGGTCGCGACCCACAGAAGGCTCTGTAAGAATCAGGGGACCCCTCATGAAGGTTTAACAGGGGACCCCTCATGAAGGTTCTGCTAGGGGACACTATAATGTAGCAGAGACCATTTTCCTGGAGACTCCTGAACGGCAAGCCGAACAGTGAATCCAGCAGCGATCTCTACACCTGGAAATGAGAGGCTATATCAGACGCTTCACTTTCCTTTAACGAGCGGGACGTCCAGCCCCAGAAGTCGCTACCAACCATATCTATATATATAGATTTGACTTCTTAGCTAGCCATCGTATGTGAAGCATTAACTCAGGAATTTAAATTGTGCAAGCAAGCCATATTCCTTCCCCTGTTTCTTGAACGCGATCGAAGTCTCCGTTTTATTTCCAATCCATTCAAAATTGATGAAAACTATATTTCACCTCTACCACCGTATTTTATTAATTGAGTCTGGCTCGTCTTTGTCCCTTTATTTTTCATAGCGACATGAATCGTGTCGTGTTGTGTGGATTATTTACAAATTTGTAACTGCTGATTCGCTTTTGTCTTTTATCATCAAACCGCAGGTAGTGGGCCAAGAATATTAGAACTACTGAAATTGAAAAATCAATAATTTATTTTGCAGTGAATGATGGTCGTGACTTTCAAAGAATCGAGTGAGCGCTCATGCGTTGGATTATATGGTCTCCCACTTCGATACTTACATCTCATTTTCTGTGATCCAGACATGAAGCTATTCTCTCTGTATTTATCTAGCGTGTCGCTGCAAACTATTGGGCGTGGCGCGTTTAACCTCGGCGATCACGCTTGTAAATAATTTTCTGGTGTGAATATGAGGCTGTATAACTATCTAGAGTAGAAGGCCACCACAGCACGTGATATGACCCGCCGAAACGAGTAGGTACTGCGACATGTTCAAACAGAGCGGCATAAACACGCCACGCCCTTGGAGAAAGTGTATCGAAAATGTTTGAATACGAAAAAGACGTATAAAAAAGAGAAGAAGAAGAAGATGAATAAAAAAAAGATGAAGATGGAGAAGAAGATGAAGAAGAAGAAGAGAAAGAAGAAAAAGCAAGAGGAAGAGTAGGAGACGAAGAATAGGAATATTAAAACAGAAGGCGAAAACGAAGAAGAAAGAAGACAACTACGATGACGAGGTTGAAAATAAAGATCGAGAATATATACATGGACATTAACAACAAGAAGAACAAAAACAAGATGACGAAATAGGAACAAAGGGCACGAAGAGCAAATGGTCTCTTATGGAGAGGGTTTTAGGCACAAGTGGATATGTCGCTGGCTGTCGATAATCGGTGGACCATTCGAATTCTGGACTTGGTTTCAATATACGTCATCCTCCAATGTAATCTGTGGGCGGTTATTTGCCCCAAACAACTCACGTACAAACAGTGGCGCTCTAGTGTGATCTGTGGGCGGTTATTTGCCCCAAACAACTCACGTACAAACAGTGGCGCTCTAGTGTGATCTGTGGGCGGTTATTTGCCCCAAACAACTCACGTACAAACAGTGGCGCTCTAGTGTGATCTGTGGGCGGTTATTTGCCCCAAACAACTCACGTACAAACAGTGGCGCTCTAGTGTGATCTGTGGGCGGGTATTTGCCCCAAACAACTCACGTACAAACAGTGGCGCTCTAGTGTGATCTGTGGGCGGTTATTTGCCCCAAACAATTGGCGTACAAGCAGTCGCCATCAAATGACATCTGTGGATCGTAATTTGCCTGAAAGAAATAGCGTACAAACAGTCGCAGCCGAGTGTAATTAAAGAGAAGTAATTCTCTGCTAGCAGCTGACGTAGAAAAACAGTCGCCCTTCAGTGTAAATCCAATGGAATAATTTACCTCAAACAACGCCTACACATAATCGCCCCCTCCCCTCCCCCAATGTAATCCAAGAGTAGCAATTTACCCGAAACAATATTTACAGAATTGTAATTGTATGTTTACTTCGTTCACCTTTCACCCATTTCTCTGTTGATAATGTCTGCTGTATTTGTTTCAAACGTATCGATTGCTGTTCTATCACATTATATGTTAGACTCGTCAGTTGTGAAGTAATTCTCGCTCGTACTTTGGATTGCTTTCAAATTAAACTTCATCGACTCTCACCTCAAAAAATTCAGCAGGCAGTTACAATTTTCACAATTCGACATTAATGTTTGTATCCATATTAGGATATGTTGTTTGTTGTCACGTTTATGTTTGTTTACTGATTTGTTATGTCTTTTCTAATTTGTCTTTCTAGCGTGTTACTGTAATTACATAAACTGTACATATTATAATAAAATTACATTTGATAGATTTAAATGGTGACAAAGGAAATGAGAAGGAGGTTGGCAATAGCAATGCAGAGGCTACACAACCTGAGGCTACACAACCTGAGGCTACACAACCTGAGGCTACACAACCTGAGGCTACACAACCTGAGGCTACACAACCTGAGGCTACACAACCTGAGGCTACACAACCTGAGGCTACACAACCTGAGGAAACTGTGACAGAATACCAGCAGAACAACAACATTGAGCAGTGTGAGAACATGTGTTTTTGCCATGACAAAATACGGCTGCGAAACGTGGACAGTTAACACAAACCTCAAGAAAGAGAGTCCTTCAAATCAAAATATTATGAAAAGGTCCACAGAATAATATGGGCTTAAGAAATGGAAGAATTCAGATAATCAGCAAGAGTTGAACGTAGAGGGAAGAACGGGTTCATACATTTCATCATGAACAGCACAATTGAAATACTTTGTCCTTATCAATAGGCACAACGGTCTTGAGAGAATGGTAATGGGGGGGGGGGGGGGCATTGTGCCGGACAAGAGAGGCAGACTAAGAAGGCGATAGCACAAAGATCTCAGTGAATGTTTAGCCATGACTCTGGAGCAGGCTAACGATCTCACAAGAGATTAAGTTTCATTCAAGCGGGGTTTCATGAGAGCGACGTTCGGCATAGGACATGCTACATGACGATGATGGTTATTATTATATCCGTTCCGATTTGTGTGACAAATGAAGCTGTCAATGATGATCTTGTCTATTGGCGCTGTTAAGAGCAGCATAAAAATATTTACCCTCTGCTCTCTCTATGGCCATCTTTTGGTATGTTGGTCCAGCTCTGCCTGGTGATTATTATTTATGCTACTGTTTCTTTTCCGCTAAGTCGTTTTACATTGACCTCTCTGTCCTTCTTCTTGTGGGATCGATAGCCTGGCAGTTCTGAAGATAACGTCTGTATACTGGTTTAGAAGACTACAGACCAGTTTCTTGAAGGATAGATTTTACCAATGTGCTAGTCCATCTTAATAGACTCAAACACTAGAGCTAAGTAGACCCGCAGAGAGTTAGGCACCAGCTATGGCTGCTCCATGTATCGATATAATCGCATCCGATTTTTATATAAAAAATATGTCGGTTATCATTTCTATTCATAGAAGCAACCATATTTTTAAAGATCGTTTGAAAACGAGATCCTTCTTCTTCTTCGTACGCAGTCAGACAGTAACCATTATTTTTTCGAAAAAAGCGGCTGTCATCCTGAGGCTGTCGCCACTGCCATAGAGCTTGTCTTGCAGTTCCACTGGCGATGGCCACATCTGCTCTCTCTGATCCTCGTATGTCGGGCAGTTCTGCAGCAGATGTTCAGCGGTCATTTTACCAGTACCGCACGGGCATTCGTCGGTACACCCGATCTTCAATTTGTTGAATAGGTGGTACCTCAGTCTATTGTGGCCAGTGCGAAGTCTGAAGACAACGACCTGCTCTCTTCGGTTCAACTGGTAATAGGCATCGTTTTTGGTGTAACCAGTATGTTCGGTTTCCCATTTGGTCATGTATCTGGCTTTGATAAGCCGTTTTGACTCTTCGTACGTCATACTAGTATCTGTTTGTGGTAGTCTTGCACCTTCTTTTGCCAGTCTGTCTGCCTCCTCGTTGCCTTGGATGTTGCAGTGTGATGGGACCCACTGTACCACTACTCTTTTTGGTGTGGACTGCTGGCACAGTTTGCAGAGTGCTGCTCTTAAGTCATTAAGCTCAGTATTTTTCTGGCTTTTTAGCGCTGTGACTATGGCGAGAGCATCTGTAAGCAGGACTATATGGCTTTCATTTTCACTGTGTGTCACCATTTTTTCCACTGCCGCCCTCAGTGCCTCTGCCTCCGCTCTGAAATTGCTTGTGTACTTACCAGTAGCGAATGACAGTGTTATTTTTCTGCCATTTGGTAGGTTCAGGAATGCTCCTGCCCCTCCGTTCTGTGTAGCGTTTGTTATAGAACCGTCGGTGTATGCATGGGTCCAGTCCATGCTTGGGTAGCTTTTCGTTATGAAGCTTAGGGTAGTATCTCTCCTTTTTTTTCAGTCTGGCAGTTTTTGTTTCCAATACCTGGTCTATTTTCTACCACCCCTGGAAATATATCCTGCCTCCAGGTAGGTTTTCGTACAGTAGTGATGGGTTTTGGTGTTGTTAGTGCGTGTATGGGATCTTCGTGCATCTTTGCTTTGGCTATTTCTGCAAAGTTTCTCCGCTTTAGTTTCCCATTTCCCAAATTGTTTAGTCTCTGGTGCATTGGATGGTCAGTCAGTCTTCGGAGTTTCTCTGACTGCAGCTGGGCTCTGCAGTCTCTTCTATCGGTCATGGATTGCAGTTTTGCAATCTTTTCAAGTTCTACAATTGGCGTTGACTTCATGCCTCCTGTTATAACTCTCAAGGCTTGGTTTCGAAGTTTGCTAACTTTATCGAAGTTCTCCTTCGCTGCTGTTGTCCATGCCGCAATGCCATACTCGAGAACTGGTCTCACTCTTCCAGTGTACAGTTTCTTTAGTATGCCTCCTTCTGCTCCACAGCTTGTGCCAGCAAGTTTCCTCATGATTGCCATTCTTTCTCTGGCTTTCATTCGGTTTCTCTCAATCTGACTTTTCCATGTCATGCGCCGATCAAATGTGACTCCCAGATAGGTTGGGTTGTCGTTTGGCTGCAGGAATTTGCGATTTAGACTTAATTTGGTATTTTGGGGTTTTAATGAAAGCGAGAATATTGTGCATGTGGTTTTCTTCTCGTTTATTTTGACCAGCCATGAGTTCGCCCACTCTTCCAACGATGTTAGGGCCGTCTGCATCCGATTTCTTGCTATGGTGAGATTCTTTTCAGATGTCCACATAGCCAGATCGTCTGCAAACATTGAGCTATGGAATCTTCTTGGTATATTCTCTGTAATATCGTTTATATATACCAGGAAGAGTGTGGGTGACAGTACTCCCCCTTGGGGTACTCCCTGCTCGAGTGTCACCTATTTGCTCATCTGCCCTTGTACTTTGACTCTGGCCGCTCTTTGTTTGAGGTAGTGGTTGATCCACTTGTACATGAAAACGAGATCCAAGTAAAACAATGTCTAAATATATGTGTCAAGTTTCCTGGTGGATTTGCAGACCAGCGATTGAGGGCCCCATGGAAAGGCACCAGATCACTGATCAGCATTTCAGTAGCATTCTTGTATAGCGGCTGGGTGTTTACACGGTTTTCAACTCGCGACTACGGTGCTGGGTTCGCTCTACGGTCTAATCAGCAGTTAATTGGTACTCGTCGTAGTGTTAGGTAAGGCAAGTCAGCAAGGCTGATATCTCTCCACACCCACCCCCCCCCCTTCCCTTCTCACACCCCCATCTGACAAAAAAGCTGAGACCTAGTAGAGGAGTATTAAATCTGTCGAAATGTGGGTTTATAAAAGATTGGGTCACATTTCTTGGAAAGAGAATAACACAAATATGGAGGTATTGAGAAAGTAAATAGAGAATTAATGACCGAAATCAGGGTTGAACAGTTACTCTATTTTGGTCATATAACAAGACATACCTCCTTATTGAAGACCAAAGTAGATGGTAGGATGGAAGGCCGTCGTTCAAGAGGCAGACAGCGTTATATGTCGGTGGATAACATCAGGAGATGGACTGGAAAATACCTGTCAGACTTACCATGAAGGCAAGAGATAAGAGTACACTGGAAATCCATTGCAGCAGACCTTTGATTCGGAGATGGCACTTGAACTGAACTGAGAACATTCAATTCTCTAACACTGCCTTCGCGACTCCAATGCCTGATATCGGACAAACTTGACCTTAAAATTATCGTATTTTTTAAAATGATGTATTATTATTGTTAATAATAATAATTATTATTATTAATGAGCTTTCTTGAGCTATTAGTTCTTTGTGACACTAGTTAATAATAAGGGGAGACTGTGACATTCTTCACTGCCCGGGTTGGAACCAGAAATGTGGCTCCTTTCCGGACACAAACAAAAACACCCCCACCTTACTTAGACGCGTATATGCATATTCATCCTCTAGATTATTCTTGTCATATAGGGCAGGTGCGGATATCGATTAGTAGCTATTGACTCTATCTGTAGTACCGATCTTGGGGGTGTGCTACGGCTTATGACAACATAACACAAGCGCATACAGAAGTCTCAACGAATGACGTTCACGATTAACTGTGAACACTTCCACCGGTTTGATAAGACGATATACAGAAAGCCATGTGATTTGAGAAGATGTCTCAGCGCATTATTACATCCCGTGTGTGCATCGTACAACATGTGAATGGAATGTGACGGAGTAATATTTTTCAATGAAGATACTTAGACACGCCTTTGCATACCAAATATGGGGTTGCATAAATCTGAAAAGAACTCATTGGCTGTTGTGTTCTCTGTGATGCTGTTGACCCACCAATTACTGGCCAGACGGATGTGGGACGTAATCCTTAGTGACTTTAATCTGCACTCGGTAAGTTCTGCCTGCTGTGTTGTATCGTGTGAACGGCGTAGATGATTAAATGTGTATGAGGAACATACAGTTGTACAGTCTAGTGCTGTTTTATGCATGATTGACACAATTTTTTATGTCAGTTTTTTCATCGGTTTGTTAACTGGATTTCTAATGCTTTTTTGATTGGTCGATTTAGAATTGGAACATCGGGATACATCATTTCATTGGACAGTTTAAAGCTTGACAGAGGTAAATGCATTCAATGATTGGTCAGTCTCTTCTTCTTTTCTCTTGTGTCCTGCTTATAACGTTCAGCGTAAGGTTATGAGGAGGTTTCTTGATCGGGCCCCAGTTTGTACTTCTTACATTCGGAGCGTTACTGCTTCTATGATTTCTGCTATCCATGTTATGCGTTGTGGGCCATTGGCTTTATATCCATTGTTTCTGTGTAGCCTTGATTTCTGGGGAATACTATCTGGTTTTTGACATGTCACGTGGCCGAACGATTTGGTCTGCTGTCTCTTGATAAGATCTAGCACTGACGTTGGCACTTGTCTCTTAATATTTTCGTTTCTGATTATATCTATTCTTGTTCATTCAAGCATTCTGCGCAGGCATTTCATCTCTGTTACGATGTTTCTGTTATCTTTGTTGGTTAATCTTCAATTCTGTCACTGATCGCACAATGTTGGAATAAATAGTGTGTTGTAAAGCGTTCATTTTGTATCCATTGTTATGTGCTTATATTGTAGTATCTGGGACATTTGCTCAATGATTCGACTTGCTTTATTACATGTGTTTTGGATTTCGGTGTCACCTTTGCCATCTGCTGAGATTATGTTACCCAGGTACGTGCACTTTTTCCATTTTATTACTTGTTGGTTTGTATGAATATTGTTGTTTCTATTTCATTTCTTGCAATCGTCACAATTTCGGTTTTCAATATATTGCTTTGTATACTGTAATCTGTGTAGACCTCATTAAGATTGTTCTTATGTTCCTGCATTGGTTTTTCTGAGGTTGCTATCAGCAAGGGCGAAGTTTATTTAAGTGATCACTAACATTGTTTCCCTCACTAATGTTGGCTTTTTTTACATATTGCATCTGTATATGTGATACATAATAAAGGAGATAGTACACAACATTGCGTACACTGTATATAATTTGACATTTTTCGGAATAGGATCAGTTTACAACTGAAGCCGTTAGCTAATTGCATTAATTGGATTGATTTTTTTTTTGTGGTCATGCTTCGATTCGAAGTAAAACGAGTTGGTAATTGCTTATGTATTTACTTCACGTTTTGATGTAGGCTCTATTTTGTAGAGAATTGTTGCAAATCTAGAAGGCCTTTGTTAATAGTCGACGTTTACTGCCATAAGCTTGGAGTATTTTTTACAACAGGAGAGGGATCGACATGATCAATGTTGTAGTGAGCGACACGCAGATCATAGCACATCTTCCTGGAAGACACGAGTCTACCTTCATCAGCACGCTCGTGAAGTGAGGAAAGCTACAACAAATCGCCAATAAACATTCTTTTTAGGACGCACAAAGGGTAAATCTAAATACCCATTGTGGGCATTCCTTCAACAACAACAGCAACCTTAGAAAGTTTAGTTTGACCAGTTTAAAATGCAAACATTAATTTGGTTTATTATTTGGCTAATTGAGAATCTGGACACAGAATAATTTGACAAGGGATAATTGTATCAGTTTGCCAATGTGGATACAATATCCGGGTCAATCAACATACTGTTTTGTTGTCTCACCTGATTCTAGGACCTTGTATGTGGATTATAGTATCCTCAGCGTCTGTGAACAAAGTTAGCCATATCACGTCGCCGATGTCTGTGAACAGAGTTATCCATATACCGTCCTCCACGTCTGTGAACAAGGTTGACAAATATACAGTCGTCGATGTCTGTGAACAAAGTTAAAAATATGTCGTCATTGACGTCTGTGAACAAAAGTTAAAAATATACCGCCCTCGACGTCTGTGAACAAAGTTAAAAATATACCGTCATCGACTTCAGTGAACACAGTTAAAAATATACTGTCATTGACGTCAGTGAACAAAGTTAAAAATATACCGTCATCGACGTCTGTGAACAAAGTTAAAAATATACCGTCATCGACGTTAGGGAACAAAGTTAAAAATATACCGTCATCGACGTCTGTGACCAAAGTTAAAAATATACCGTCTTCGACGTCTGTGACCAAAGTTAAAAATATACCGTCATCGACGTCTCTGAACAAAGTTTAAAATATACCGTCATCGACGTCTGTAAACAAAGTTAACCATATAACGTACACGACTTCTGTGAACAAAGTTAATCATATAACGTCATCAACTTCTGTGAATAAGACATACATGTTCCAACAGAATTGCTTCTGGGATGAGATATTTGAGGTTTAGCAGCTGGGAGCCTCATCATGTACGAGTAGTGTAGCCAGTGACACAGTCCCTCACACAGCTCTCCGTGCAAACAGCCTATTTCTTAGTATTCTGGCTAACGAAGTCGGGATTGACCTGATCTCCGTAGTCGTAGGCGACACGCAGATGAAGGCAAGCGCAGCACAACAGCCGGGATGATGATCCATGTCCATCTTCATCAGAATGTTCAGGATGTGAGGAAAACTACTGCAATCCGCGACAAGGCTCTTTACAGGGCGGACAAAAGAGTAAACCAACTCATTGTTTGCACTAACAACAACAGCAACAACAACAGCAACAGCAACAATAACAGCAACCAGTTTCTTTATTCGCCGTTCTGTCTTCCTTATATACAGGATCTTGTTTCCAAATACAGATGGATAAACCAGGACATGGTGAGCCAAAGTAATAGACCCGGTCAGTTCTGACAAGCGATTTTGTGAACGGAACGCTGAAATCATGAACAACATGAACTTGAATAATGCAACGTTATATGGTTTGTTTAGAGCAGCATAGATGGCGCCTAACAGGCTGTGGATCTAGTGTTTGAGTCTATTAAGATGGGCTCGCACATCGGTTAACCACCATCCGTAAGCGCTTGTCCCAACGCTGCGGAGTATTAAGCTGCTCGAGCCTAGCCCACTAAGCAGGATATCCTTTTCCTGGCTACATCCAGCTCATACCAGGGCTAGGTCCTGCATAGAGGCATCTGCCCATGTAGAAGTACAGGTCGACTAAGAACTACGAAGTAAGAACTTTATATTGAAACAGACAGTAAAAGACTTTTGGACAAGTATAATCCTCATCATGGATGTAACTAACGAATCCGACACAGCATTAAATATTGACTTAAGATACTGCTACTACTGTTAGTTGTTTGCGACTGCCCACAATGAGTAGGCTTCTCTTTTGTGCGCCCTGAAAAGGGCGTTAAGTGGCAGGTTGTCGTAGCTTTTCTCACATCCCCAACGTGCTGATGAAGGTGGTCCGGGGTCCTCTAGGCGGTTGTGTTAAGCTTGGCTTCATCTACATGTCGCTCACTAGTATGGAGATTACGTCGAACCTCACATTGTTAGAATTACTGTTTTCCACGACAACAGCCCGATTCCAGGACGACCAACGATGAAGGTAAGGTGAGGGTCTTGGTCAGTATATTTCTCCTGACCCTGGCTAACATTGTCTGATCAGTGTGTTTAGCCTGACCAGACGTTAGCCTCATCGTTCCAGCATGACTAACACTATCACCACTAATATTACGACTACCACCATTACTACTACTACTACTACTAATATTACGACTACCACCATTGCTACTAATATTATGACTACCACCACTACTACTACTACTGCTACCACTACTACTGCAATGACTGCTGCTACTGCTGTTACTACCACTACCATAACTACTACTACTACTACTACAACTACTACTACTACTACTACTACTACTAGTACTACTACTACTACTACTAGTACTACTACTACTATGAATAATACCACAACTGAAACTACTTCTACTACAGCTACTACTACAACTAATAATAATAATAATACAATTACTATTCCAAAGAACCATTAATACTTTTACCAATACTGGCAACTATTACTTTTACTTCTACTACAACTTCTACTGATACCACTACTACTACTACTACTATTATTATTATTTTTATTATTATGATTATTATTATTGTAGTAATAGTAGTAATAGTAATGTTAATAGTAGTAGTAGTAGTGGTGATATTATAAATAGTAGTGGTAGTAGTCATTGAAATTGTAGAAATATTAGTGGTAGTAGTAGTACATGTAGTAATAGTAGCAGCGGCAGTAGTAGTTGTAATAGTAATGGTAGTAGAAATAGCAATAACCGTAGTATTAAAAGTAGAAGTAGTAGTAGTAGTAGTAGTAGTAGTAGTAGTAGTAGAAGCAGTAATAGTATATGTACATCAGTGTCTGCCTTTACGTTACATAAATGTTTCAAATATTCACCTACATTGATTTATCTCGGTGACTGATTTTCGGAATATTTATCTGCCGTTATTGCAAATAATAACCCAAATCAGCCGGTGTTACAAGTGTGACTAAACATGTAATTCCGACACCACTACAGATATGTCCTTAGGCTGTGTGGGAGAGTTAAGTATTCTGGTGCGAATCTTGTAACTTAATGTGGTCCGTCATTTGCAATATGAACTACACGAGCGAGCCCGGCAGGCGACTTTGGAACCGCTTCCTCGAACACTTATTTGTCATCCCTCGGGGTGTCTTTGCTCATTTAGTCAATCCTTGAACAGTCCCAGCCACAAAGACACAGGAGACATCCGGGATGTTAGTAACGTTGACTTGCCTCTGGAAGGATAGCAATCGGGGTGAACTTCAAAACCGCGTTCTTTCCTAATAGGGAGAGTCTGGCCAGACATGTTGAACATCTTTCAGATCGTTATTCTGTCCTCTGTTCCAGTGCTTCTCAAACTATTTTTCAATGGCGACCCCTTAGATTGGACACATCTTTTCACAAATTTTCAATCAATGTTATAAGATTTTTAAATTTTTTTTCTTAGTTCGCCTTATTTCTCCATTCCACAAGGCGATGTGCGTTAACACTACGGTTTTTATTTTGTGCCTGTCGGCCCAGTGCATCCGACTTTGGCATGCATTTTATGTAATGGTCTGCTTTTTCTATGTGTTTGCTTTCCTGGGGAAATGGCCGGTGCTGTGATGGGGATCGAACTCAGCACCTTCGGGATTGTGAGCCGTGTCACTTAATCACTAGCCCACGCCGTCCCACAAATGTTATAAATGAAATTGGTACTAACGCCTCAGGGTTAGGCACAATTTGCCGAGCATCCACACACTGTTGCAGAAGACTCAGATCAGGTGGAGCGACGACGTCGTGCGCATGCTAATTAACCCCATCCCCAAACAACTAAAATTATGGCGAGTTTACAGTAGGTATGAGTCTGATTCGTGAACAAAAGGAGTTCTCCAAAGACTACCTCAAAATATCTCTGACGCTTCAACATCGATGTACACTCATGAGAGTGTCTGGCACTAGACCGCCAGACTTGGCGTAGAACCACCATAAGAAGAACTACCACTGCAGAGGAACGCCAGATCTCTGGGTCTCGCGGAAAACGTACTGCACGAAATAACAAAACTGACACTCCCATGCCCAATTCGGACCACATATGTTGCAATTG
Organism: Ariolimax columbianus; assembly: GCA_036924085.1. NCBI lineage: Eukaryota > Metazoa > Mollusca > Gastropoda > Stylommatophora > Arionidae > Ariolimax > Ariolimax columbianus. The sequence continues at coordinate 36,303,047 of JAVGWX010000019.1, read as the reverse complement.
TGCAAGGGATTTCTGGCCCATAATTGGACTGTACAACCACCTCTACACTCGCCGGTGAACATTTCTGACTGCTGCTGCCATCATCCACTTGCAATAGCCGGCTGTTATTAATACGATGATCACGTGCTTAATTGTTGTCTTTTCTTTGAACATTTGAAATAGGACCTTTAGTGTCACTGTAGAACTGCCATTAAAACGGCATTAATTGGTCAGATCAGCTGGCTACGGTTAGCATTGACATTAGTTCTCCCTAAGTGCACATTTCTCATTCTTTTGAAATGGCGTGTACGGAAACTGTGCGATAAGTGAAAGGTATGTATACATTTTACTGCCGGGGAGAACCTGATCACCAGAAGTGTTCGCCCGTTGAACTTGTCTTTGAGTGCTCTTTGATCTCTAATGTAAACTTGGTCAATTGAACCATTACTTATATTACTGTTTCATGTGTTACTGAATAACTTACTTGACCTTTCCATTCAACTGTACTTACTTACTTAACTCCTTTATACTGGTTTTGAAGGCTCTATCTAGGTCATATAATAACAGAAGATGGCAGCTGTGAAAACGAAATCATGAAGAGAATAGGTATAGCCAAGATGGTATTCGACAACCTGCGACACATACTGACATCCAAACCTATAAATCATCAATTGAAAATGAGAATTGTCAGGTGTTATGTATTCTCGTCACATGGACAATAAATAACAAGTGGGAAAAGAGTATTGAAGCCTTCGAAGTGTGGGTATGTAGAAGATTGGATTGCATTTCTTGGAAAGAGAAGACAAAAAAATTTGAAGGCATTGGAAAAGTAGATGGATAGCATGCAGGAGATGGATTGGAAAAAGCCTATCATATTGTACAATTACGGCAAGAGATAGAGTACACTGGAGATCCATTGCATCCGACCTTCGATGCGAAGATGTAACCCGAACTGAACTGAAGAACGCTCTGTAAAGTCTGCAGACAGCCAGTTTCCACCACGTAACAAAACTACGATCCAGAGCTGTGAGATGCGCTGCTCGAGGAGTCTAGCCGGAAAGACAATCCGTGACCGAATTCGCAACACCACGTTGAGGCAGACAGTTGGTACAAACCCAGTTAGTGCCTACATTGACTCTCAACAATTCAAGTGGTTTGGTCATTTAGTCAGAATGCATTATGACCAACCTGCATCAAGAGCACATCATATGCAGATTTCCGGTCCAGGAGGAAGAGGCAGACAACGACTTCGATGGATCAGAAAGTTACACCTACAGAGAGTACAAGCCTCCCAATACGCTATAACAAGACATTTACGCATCCCACCTCTCTGCGACGCCCGTAGGGCAATAGCTGTAGGACAAAAGAAGAAGAATACAGCTAAAAATAACAAAGTGCTTAGTCTTAATCGACATGTGCTTCTACAGGGGCAAATGTATCTGTACAGATCCCAGCTGTGGAATGAGCTGGATAAAGTCGGGAGAAGGATTTTCTGCTTAGTGGTCTAGACTCGATCAGCTATTACTCTTCTGCTTTGGGACAAGTGCAGCGGAGGATGGCTAAGCGATGTGCGAGTCCATCTTAATAGACTCAAACATAAGTTGATCCGCAACCTGTTAGGAGCCATCTATGCTGCTCTTAAAAAATCGCCTAACCATGGCCGGTGCCATGTCACACAGTTAGTCGCCTCTTGCGACATGCTGTCTGTGGGGGCAGTGGTGCTCTTCTTATCATTGTCCTACAAAAAGACCCTGGTGGACCAATCGGGACCACTTGTGTTAAGCGGCATAGGGAGCTTCATTTGTCTTTTTTCAAACAAAAAGTGTTTTATCGATTGTTATAAGCCTATCTTGTTGTGAGATTTCTCGGACATGTTATTTTTCCATCTGCCACGCGGTCTTCTTTGTGCCATTGTACTGAGAAATTATTGTGTTGTAAGCGTGTATGGGTATTTGTTTAGCTTTCATTCTCACAAGATTACATGTTGTTGTTGTTGTTTAATGCCCACAATGAGTAAGTTTACTGTTTTTAGCAACCTGAGCATAACGTTATGTCTGATCATACTATGGTAGTCCGGATCAGGCAAAACATTCTGATCAGCCATTGTTAGTCAGGGTCAGGCAAAATATACAGATCAGTCATTGTTAGTTAGGGTCATGCAAAACAATTTTATCAGTCAGTTAGTTTGGGGCAAACCATGCTGGTCAGACTATTTTAGTCAGAGTCAGGCAAAACATACAAATCAGACTATGTTAGTCCTGGTGAGGAAAAACATATTGATCAGACATAGGGTCAGACAAAACATACTGATCAGACATATGGTCAGACAAAACATACTGATCAGACATAGGGTTAGACAAAACATGCTGATCAGACATAGGGTCAGACAAAACATACTGATCAGACATAGGGTCAGACAAAATATGCTGATCAGACTATGTTTCTCATGGTCAGGAAATACATACTGATCAGACTATGTAAGCCAGGTTCAGGCAAAACATACTGATCAGACTATATTAGTCAGGGTCAGACAAAACATACTGATTTGACTATATTAGTTAAGATAAGGCAAAACATACTGATCAGGCTAGGTTATTCAGGGTCAGGCAAAACATACTGATCAGGCTTTGTTAGTTAGGGTCAGGGAAAACATACTGATTTGACTATATTAGTTAGGGTTAGGCAAAACATACTGATCAGACTATGTTAGTCAGGGTCAGGCAAAATATACTTATCAGACATTGTTAGTCAGGGTCAGGCAAAGCATACTGATCAAACTATGTTAGCTAGGGTCAAGCAAAACATACTGACCACCATGACCTCTCATCATTTCCATGCGGTTCTTCATAGAAACATGCCGTGTCATTGCAGTTTGACTAATAAACCGGGGACCGACTCTGTGATCCCTACATGGATGTGCTTACTGTGGAGCCTCATATTGCACTACAGCTAGGAGGACCTCGGTCCACCTTCTCAAGTACGCCTTGGAATGTTAGGAGAACCACTGTAACCGACCACCAAAGAGAGTCGTCAAGAGTACCTAATTCAAGTAGGAATGACATCAACAACAACAACAGAAACTGTTCATCGGTTGCTGCATTATTGCCGAGCAGATTTTTACGTGCCTAAGCAGCAGTGCCAGAAGATTTTTCACAGCAGAACCATTTAACATCTATTTTCAATGTGCTATAGCACGCCTTAGAGATTAGTTTTTAAAAATACTTCCCAGATAATTGAATTCTTGGGCCTGTTTAAGATTGATTTGTTTACGTTTATGTTAAGTAGGCCTAATGTTCAGCTAATCCTCATTGTTTCTCTTTTAGATTTGCTAAATCGTCAAATGATATAAATTACAGGCAGTGCCAAGCGCATTCATATTATTTGGAAGTCTATCTGCATCCTCTAACGTTTTGATCATATGTCCTACGTATTTCACCTTTTTAGTCAGATTCCATTTCTGGTGTAGGATTTGTATGGCTTATATTGTTATTTTGTCCATGTAAATGTTGAATAATAACGATGAAAGCCCACAACCATGTTGAACTTCTGCAGTTATTTAAAACACATTTGTCATTCCATAAATTATTCTTCTTGCATTTTGATTCACATTGTTAATCGCTCATATTATATAACAGTTGTTCTTGTATTCCGCAGTCCTCTAAAATTGTAAAGCGTATTCACATCAACTCCATCAAGAGCTTTGTGTTTATCTATAAATCATATGTTGAAATGATTGTTATAATATAATGTTCCTTTACTCAATTGTCTTAATATGATAAATGCGCATGTAGATGTCACTGCTTTATGGGCTCAGACTTATATTTGTTCAGTTGAGATTTTGCTGATCGTCTGATTTTTTGTTAATGTACTTTCCCGTACATTATTTCGAGTTTTACTTAACAGCGATTTGACTCTATATGTATCACATTTACGTTCACGGCTATTTTTGTATTCGTTATTCTTTCAGATTGATGCTGTTGTAGTTTGTGGCCAATCGTCCGGTACTTATATTTCTGTCAATGGTTTTGTAAAAATGTTCTCCATCCAACTCATTCTGTCTTTTCCCAAATACATGTTACCAGATGTAAGTCAAAATCTAGGATTTGAATTGAAAAATATGTCTTCTTCTTCTTTTTTTCTTCTGCTTCTTCTTCTTCTTCTTCTTCATCTTCTTCTTTTTCTTCTACGAGGCTTTTCAATTAAAACCGAATCAAACTGCATCAAGTGAACATACGTACGATGTGGATGATGACGTCCCTGCTTGTGTAAACAACACACACCAACCGTCAAGTTTTCACAATTTAATTACCCTTCGTCTCATAGTTTCCTCAGCAGACCGTTGAAAACATGGCGGGTGTGATACGAATCCGTTCAGAATTTATCAGCGAGCTATGATTCGGTCTCTTACAACTAAAGGGTGTCGACCAGTTGACTTTCATCGCAGAATGCAGGCAGTGTGTGGTTACAAAAGTGTGTCGAAGACAACAGTGAAGGACTAGACAACGATGTTCAGAGAAGGATGTAATTTAACGCAACAATATGCGCCTGACCTGGTCTTGGAAGATCTTTCGTTAACTTATGTCCTTCTTTTAAACATATCTGTCCAGTTCTTTGCTGCTGTCTTCGGCACACATGTGTCCCCTTAAACTTCCTGCATTATGCGGTGAATCTCAACTGGGCGACTTCTTTCAGCTGTTAGAAACAAAATCACCGCTCGCTGATCAACTCAGGACGGATTTCGTATCACACCCGACGTGTTTTCAACGGTCTGCTGATGAAACTGAGTCAGAAAAAATGAAATTTTGCAAACTTGACGGTTGGTATGTGTGCTGTTTACACCAGAAGTGACGTCATCATGCGCATCGTACGTATGTTCACTTGTTGCAGTTTGGTCCGGTTTCATTTGAACACACCTCGTAGTAACACCCTCGTGCAGAATGTTAGTACATTGATGCAGGGAAAATGCAAGTCCTCAGGATCTGTGTAAATTTGTTTGATTATGCTTAGTGTCTGCCATACATATTGTGTGTCATGCTCGTTCATCTCTTTATTTCGTGTTGACATCTCCGCTGATGGTCGAGCTGAGATATTCCAAATTCGTGACGTTCTCAACTGTTCGCTTCTCTAGGATAACTTTAGATCTGCTTTTCGTTTTGTCACTACTCATTGTCTGAGCCTAGCCGTTGTTCGTGAACAGATTATGTTCCTCGCTGTGTCGTTTAACCGACAAGATCTGTGCTTTCCTCGCGGTGCTCTTCGACAGGACAACTGTATCATCTGCATGTCTTAGTTCTGGTATTCCATTTCCGCCGACAGCGTCGAATATTTCATACTCTACGTTATTCTGGATATTTCTCATTGTGTTTTTTGCGTAGATATTGAACGGATAAGGTGGGATTATAGATCCGTGTGAATCCCGAGTCGGTCCTATGTTTGTTCAGCTTTTCTGACCGCTGATTAGTGTAATCGATCCGTCGAATCAGGTGCGATTTGAACCCCATGTGTGTCATAATTTTTCAACGTGGTACCTGTCGCACACAGTTGAACGCCTTGGTATATATATATAATCCATGAAGCAGATGCGTCATTGCACTTTCTGCACTTTTCAATAATAGTTGGCAAATTAAGGATGTGGTCCTTCGTTCCTCAGTCATGACTTAAAACCTGGCTCAACCAAATATATTTCCTATCTGATTTGGTTTTCTAACGTTTTCATGATTATCTTATGAAGGATTTTGCTAGGATGACTAATTATAACGAATGTGCGGTAGTTAGTGCGTCGCTTCAGATCAAATGTATTTGAGAGTGAGTTAGACACAGATCTCGGCCATGTGGTTGGTCATGTACTGCTGTCCCAGATCTGCTTGCATAATGCGTGGGAGATCGTGTCCCTGGCCTCTCAGTCTGCGTGTAGGAATTAAGTCAGTGTTTCATTACATCCCAGTGATTTGCCTTTCTTCAGGTATTGGTTTGCTAGTTGGGCGTCATCTATCTTGTGTTCCGGCTCTATCCGGGTTTTAGAAGAGATGTTTGTGTCTCCTCCTTTGTCTTCGTACATGACTGCTATCCTCACTGGAGGATATCCTCCGTCAGTGTATCACCATACAGATTCTTCATACAGATAATTTGTTAAGACATATTGTTTTCTATTGGTGCTCCTAAATGTAAGTATCTACGAGAGGCGTTTAAGTCAAACCGGGACTGTTTACAAAAAGTAATTAATTTGTTTTATCAAGTAGTCAAAATGCTTTTTTAATTTTTCAAAATAATGAGTAGGCAGATGAGCTCACAAGAGCCGGAAATGGCGGTCACGCAGACTCGCCATACACAGAGCTAAAATGAAGCAAAGACACTGATCAAAAGATCCATGAGAACGGAATGGAGAGACCAGCACAAAGAATATCAGCCAGAAAACTTTAGCATGGACACAATTGGCAGATATGGACAGACAAAGAACTTCAGACTCAGAACGGGACATCGCAGACTCAAATCTCACCTCCACAGAATGGGTCTCAGAGACACCGCCACCTGCGATTGTGGAGCACCCAAGCAAACACCAGAACATATTCTACAAGACTGTCCCCACGTATGCAGAACAAAGACAGACAGTCTGGTCCGGGGGAGCGACCATCCTCGAAAAGCTGTTTTAGACCGGAGAAGACCTGAAACGCGCAGTCTCCGTGAACCTCGCCGGATTAGAAATGCCGTCAGTTGATCGAAAAAGAAGAAGAAGAGGAAAAAGAAGAAGGAGAAAGAAGAAGGAGAAATAAGAAGGAAGAAGAACAAAGATGATAAGGAAGAAGAAGGAGGAAGAAAAACGAGGAAGAAGGAGAAGGAAGAAGAAGGAGAAAGAAAAAGGAGGAAGAAGGAAGCTGGAAGAAGGAAGCTGGAAGAAGGAAGGTTAGTGAATGTATGTGTATCTGTTTGCCAGTTTTGATGTACGGTTGTTTTGCCAAACCTTACTGCACTTGGAGAAGTCATCATTCCAAGGAGAATACCAGACATGCGCAGTCAAACTAAACATGCGCTAAGCTGAGGGATGACACACAATAGATTAACAGACAGAAATGAATGACACTACCACAGCAAGAAATTGATCAACCTAGTCAGCAAATTTGTCAGATCGGTCATAAAGAGAGTGCTCCTGGGTTAATTATCCAGTTGAGGCGGAAACGTTTTTCAAACTGCAACAGCTCCCAGCTTGACCCATCCTTTAATTGGTGCCGGTTCAGTCCGGGAAGTAACCGTGGCGAGGGAGAGGAGATGGCTACCGCCCTCATATTGCCGAGCCTTTGAAATGTGAGATCGCTAACATCTCACACCCCTACGGCAGTAATGCTATGGGTTACTTTTACAATAAAGAGAAGGCAAATTTTCCGACCTGAAGCTGACTACCAAACATTCCTTTGCTAGTTACGGTTGTACTATAGCTAGCAAGATAGTTTCCCAGAAGTCTATCGTTGATTTGTACTTGTCAATAAATGTCTTATCTCCTTTGTTTTCAGCTTAGTTAGGGACCTATCCATCTTTTTTGAACCTTTAATGTAAAAGAATGATTAATGGATTGCATCAATAATTAAATTCAGTACTGAATAGACTCGTAGGCAGACAGATTGGACGGAGATAGGAATTTGATAGATCAATTAACAGATATAATTAGGGACAGATTGGCTGATCATGCGTGGCTTGATGGCATGAAAAGTTGATGAAGGTGTAGATGGAATGACGCACGAGGATAGCCAAAATGACAGACAGACAGACTGGGAGACACCTAGACAGATAGACATAAAGATAAGCAGGCATAGCCAGCAGCTAGACAGATGGGCAAGGCAGCTAGACAGACAAACAAATAGACAGGCAGATAGACAAGCAGACAGCCAGACAGACAATTAGATAGATAGACAGACAGACAGGTAGATAGCCAGACAAACAGACGGATGGATGGATGGATATATTAATTGATGAATTCATGAATCGATGCATGGATAGATGGATGAATGAATGAATGGATCGAGAGATGGATAGGTGGAAGGACAGAAAGATCGATAGAATGACAGACATGTAGATAGATAGATAGATAGATAGATAGATAGATAGATAGATAGATAGATAGATAGATAGATAGATAGATAGATAGATAGATAGATAGATAGATAGATAGATAGATAGATAGATAGATAGATAGATAGATAGATAGATAGATAGATAGATGCATAGATACATAGATGCATAGATAGATACATGGATCGTAGTCAGACAAAAAGATGGACGGACAGACAGTCAGACAGAACGATGGAGGCACAGACAGTCAGACAGACGGTCAGACAGAAAGATGGACGGACAGACAGTCAGAGAGAAAGATGGACGGACAGATAGTCAGACAGAAAGATGGACGGACAGACAGTCAGACAGAAAGATGGACGGTCAGACAGACAGAAAGATGGACGGATAGACAGTCAGACAGAAAGATGGACGGACAGACAGTCAGACAGACGGTCAGACAGAAAGATGGACGGAGAGACAGTCAGACAGAAAGATGGACGGACAGACAGTCAGACAGAAAGATGGACGGACAGTCAGACAGATGGTCAGACAGAAAAATGGACGGATAGACGGTCAGACAGACAGAAAGATGGTCGGACAGGCAGACCTTCAGACAGAAAGATGGACGGACAGACAGACAGACATACGGTCAGACAGACGCTCAGACAGAAAGATGGACAGACAGTCAGACAGACGCTCAGACAGAAAGATAGACGGACAGACAGTCAGACAGAAAGATGGACGGATAGGCAGTCAGACAGACGCTCAGACAGAAAGATGGACGGAGAGACAGTCACACAGACGGTCAGACAGAAAGATGGACAGACAGACAGACAGACGCTCGGACAGAAAGATGGACAATCGATAGAATTGTAACCTAATCACAATAATGAATATGAACCGGCCGTCCTGGGCTGCACTACATATATCCCCATTATTAAGATGAAAAACATTCTTGGACTTCTGTCTGTCAAATTCAAATATACAATGCCAAAGTCTATACTTTGGAAACCGCAGACAATGGGTACCGCCTGCATAGAGACATCTACCATGTCTGCGTTATCTTGAGAAGGTGGTACATTGTGCGTGCCTAGATAATCATGAGAGCTATGTCGGTAGGAGTCGTGTGCTCATGACATGTTCAACGAACCAGAACTGGTCACCAGGGAAGAGACCAGACTAAAAGTGCACACCTATTTCTCATCTTACGTTTAGGATAAGAACCCAAAAACGAAAATAACTATATTAGAGAATACGCTGCAAATAAGGAGGCACTGCGTTTCACCGTTGACTATCGGGATGATGGTTATGATGCACATGAACAAAAAACACATAAACGGAATCAGAGACATGAAAGAAATATAACAGTTGACTCAGATAGGCAATGCTATTGATCCGGTGGCAAACACTTGTGATTCTAATCAAAGTGGAAGAATACATGTACATTAACCAGAAAATGACAGACGAGCTGACATCACTCCCGACAACCTAACTCTCTCGTCTCATAGTCCAGTGGCAAGACGTAGTTAAGACGCCTGGAGATAGCAGATGATGCAGATTTTATCTCAGGGATTATTACTGAAGCCTTTCCCATTTAACAGTTAATCCACAGGGTCGCTGGGTGCATTTATTTTACATGTTAAATCAATGCATTAAGACGACACAGTTTAGGCTCAATGTCGAATTATAGCTAATACAATATAATAGAATACAATATAATATAATATAATATAATATGTGTGTGTGTGTGTGTGTGTGGGTTGTTGTTTTTTTATCGAACGGTTGCTCCTCTCGTACCGAAAGAAATGGCAACCTACTATTGTACTGCACTCTGGCCAAAAAACTTTAAAAGTCAAATATGATTGCGGTTGTATCAAGCGACGTTCTGTAAAAGACATGCTACTTGCTTTATATGTATATATATATTTACATACATATATGGATACATATATTCCATTAGGTAAATAGATAGACAACATCGAAGATATCCTATACCAGCATAGAGTTATAACAGTAACACATCTGTACGAAGTACGAAACTTACTCTGCTGAAGAGTAAAAGTAAAGTAAATATATATATATTTCTCAGCTATAGCAATAATAAGACATAATAGAATGCAAGAAACACAGGGAAAGTTATATAATTGGACAAAGTTATGGCTGCTCGCCATTAACGTGAAGAAAACTACGCATAGTCTCCAGCTTATTTACTAAGAAGCAGACATCATTACTAAAAATGAACTCGTAAGTACTCCCACTAGAATAATGTACTTGGAAGTTACCTTGGATCGGGGAATGCCGTATACTCAGCAGATAGAACAGGCCGAGAAAAGTGGCAAGTGCCGAATTAAAATAATGAAAAAAAACTAGCAGGCACTAATTGCAGTGCATGCAACAAAATCATGAAAAGACTATTCACAAATAATACCAATGCTGGAGAATGGCACAGCAAGGAGATCCTACTATGGTAAGATGAGTGGAGTTCAGAACCAGATCGCACACATCATCCCCGCACGCATCATGAAGTCGACACATATAGAGGTACTAGAAATAATGCAATAAATAACATTTGTTATGAACATAGAGATTTGGTCTTGGTCATTCTATATTCCTAACCGATTGGATATTTCACACTCTCTTTCACCCCCCCCCCCCCACCCAACCCCTCCTTTCCACCCACGTACTTGTGAGATACCTGTTTGCGGGACAGTCCTCGAGAGCAAACCCTGCGGGTACATCTGCATTCTGTCCTATCTCCAGTCGCCTCGACAATGCCTTGCCATTGGCCAAAGGTAGCTCGAGACGAGACAATGAGGTTTACAAATTGCGCAAACCGTCGTCACATTTATACAAATCACAGCATGTCACCCATTTCAGTGGAAAGTGGACGAATATCAGAATTGATGACAGGCATCAAGTCGAGGGAGTATAGACGGGACATAAATGTAATGCGGCTGGCATAGAAATGCAAGACAGTTCTTGACCATCCAATAAAGAATGAACAGCCAAGGAAAGGGCAAACTTAAGAAAAGTAGCTTCGTGATAACATTATTTAAGAACTCAGTGATGTCACTAGCAAAAAGTAAATGGCAATGTAGCCAGTTAGCACTACCTCTCTACCCCTTGATGTGCACAGTCCTCGGCTAAAAGTACAAATAGCATGGATGGAGGACAAAGGGTGGTGCAGACAGGCCTAGAGATAAGACGTTATTACAGAAGATTATGTAGACGCTAATTACGCAGCAGACATGTGAACAAATACACATGCCTATATACATGGCTCCGCTACAAATGCATCCCCCTCCCCAGGCGAGAAGAACAAGTGACGATTATATAACAATATGGGAAGGATGTAACTCCGTCCATAAGCACATACACGTTCTCAACCAACTTGAGGAGAAAACAAATTGTAACTTTTAAAACGGCAACAGAAATGAGCCTGCAATATGAAAAATAATAATTTTTAAACCACGGACAAATCTGGATACTAACTGGACACTGTCGGCCATAACGACATACGAATCTCATAACGACACTGAACGAAATGCAAGCAGCCTTGTTAATAATGTCTGAAGGGTTCGAGAAAGGATTGATTCTGTGGATACAATCAAGTGAAGGGAAACGCGGGGATCTAAGAGGGAGCCCAACTGATACAGGTGGAATACCTGGTCAGCCACGAATAAGTAGTCTTGGTCATGTAGTCCAAAGAAAAGACGTGCGCTGGAGCACAGCAGCTACTCTGTGGTGCCTGCGCGGCAAAGACATTCCTCCTGGAAAACACCACCTCTCCCCACCCTCACTAGGAGCCCAGATTCGCTGGGGCTGAACAGCATTTGCGATCCAACACGATATAGCCTTCCACTGGAAAACCCATACCAAAGATTGAAGAAACTGGAAACTGAGCTGGGACCAGCACTAAATTAAAAAAACACAGTAATGCTCGAGCCCAGCTAGCTAAGCAAAGAATTGCACCCACCGGCAACCACCAACTCACACACGAGTTGGGACCGGCACATGGGTTTACCGCTCTTTCAGATGTACAGACCGACTAGACTTAGACTACGAAGGGGCAAACGTTAAAATAAAATGATAATTCAAAGCAAAATAGCGGAAAGAAAAATATGCAGATGATGGGTACTAGCAAATGCCGAGACACGAAGAGGATGTCATATTTCCTCCCCGAACTAACTACAATAGAATCAAACACCACATACACAGTAAATTCAAAATGTTTCTACGGCCTCACAGACACCACATAAGAACTTGTACGTCATGACTGTCCTATAACACAGATTTGACTAGACGGATATGGTCAACTCACTCTTGCCTAGTGAAGAAATATGAAGGAAGATTCTGAGACCAGTATGGAAACCTGATGATAAGATTAGGGTAAGCTCAGTCACGAACACAAACGGGAACACTTAATAATAATAATAATAATAATAATGTTCGCTTAGGCGTATGAGGTCCGATGCGTCGGTCGGCCACATCCATGACCTACATCTGTGGCGTGGGTCCAGGTCTCGTCCATGGCGAAGGAGGAGGTTGCTACTTGCAGGAGCCATAATGTTCGGGGACGGCCTCTTCTGCGCCTCCAACCGGTCAGGGGAAGACTTTTGGCGATGAGAAACGACTTGTGTAGTATCTTACGGGCAGGGGTCCCCCGGTCCAGCTGCACAACACGATCGAACAAAGAAACTCGGTGCCAGCTAAGTGTCTCTGAGACTGGGTGGAGGCCTGTTTTAGCAGAGACCTCCACGTTGCGAATATAGTCACACCATCGGACGCAAAGGATACGCCGCTGGTTGCAGATGTGAAAGACTTCCAGTCTTTACATGTCATGTTTCAGGAAAGGTCCAGACCTCGGAGCTGTAAAGAAGGACTGGGACCACGCAAAACCGGTAGATGCGGATTGTTGGTCAAATGGAGATCTGATCATCACCTCACACACGTTGGAGGTCATGCACACTTAACGATGTCGAAATAATGTTGGAATGTTCTTCGTGTTTGTGCGGAATTAGGTACCCATGCTGTTGATGTACTTCTGTACAGTTGTCTATGTTTTCTTGTAAACTACTAGTTTTTCTAAACGCCTTTGGTTCATTTCTGAAGAAGAAAATTGCTATCAACCTCTCCATTAACACTTTATCTTGAGCGTACTTACAAGAAAACTCCTTTACTATTAAAATAGTCGCCGGATTGGATTGTCTATTATTGATCATATCATTACGCAGGTGTGTTTGAATTCTTTTCAATGCACTCATTGGAAGTTATATAGTAGCCGAGCCCACTTGAATACTGAAAATCAGTTCCAGTAACTTGTCCGTTTCTTTATACACTGTTTGAAGGCCGTTATTTACAATGAAACCCAATAATGCAATGCAATGTGTTCTGAACTGTGAATATATACCAGTTTATTATGTAGTGCTATAAAGTTAAACACCTTATGGTATGTGTTTTTAAATTTTTGAAATTGTCAGTAAAAGATTTTTAATACAGAGTAAATTGTTCATGGTTTCGAGGTGTTCAAGAAATGCAACTTGGTCAAAGTTCAAGGATCGTGCCTCTAAAAATGAATTATGATGGGGTCAAGGGCTGCACGCAACTCAATAAAATAATAAAATGCAAATCGCAATCAGAAAACTAAACAAAACTGCACTGAAATATAATTTTAAACACGTATATAGCTTGGACGATCAGTCAGGATAGTCCGGCATAATTTGCGGCTAGTTAACTGTGACAAAAAGTAGCACCCCACATCCCGTTCTCCAGTTACCAATAGACCAGATCCCTACGCTGTATTAGGATGGATGCAATTTGCTGACCTTTCTTAATAGTAATTGATGAATTCAGTTCAAAGCTTTGCGCGTTTGCTGATTGGTCACTACGCTTGGACAAAAATTTCCATTACCTTTCAATTTCAAATCTATTTCACATCTTTTTTATGCAAAGGGATGTCTCCTTTAATTCTTCAAAATTGTTTGGGATAGCTCAGTCTATCCGATTATAACGCTTCGCTGCTGGTTGAGAAAGAGAATATATAGAAATAGAAAAGGAAAGGAAAAGAGAGTGTGATTAGAAAGGAAGTATATACAAAGGTATAGAATGTTTTCAAACAATGGAGTTTGAGGCAACCCACAGAACAGCTAAAACGAGTCTCAAACTCATCCCAGTGTCGGTCATCGGAGAAGTACGTGAAAATACCAGTGACTCTGTTGTCTACCTAGACCTGGTGTCCAGATAGAGCCTAGACCTGGTGTCCAGATAGAGCCTAGACCCGGTGTCCGGATTGAGCCTAGACCCGGTGTCCAGATAGAGCCTAGACCTGGTGTCCAGATAGAGCCCAGACCTGGTGTCCAGATAGAGCCTAGACCCGGTGTCCAGATAGAGCCTAGACCTGGTGTCCAGATATAGCCTAGAACTGGTGTCCAGATAGAGGTTGACACTTTAATTCAATTGTCAGCAATTGAACACTTCAGGAAGTTTAAATCAAACGAGGATTGAGACGGGACGGGCTCTTATAGCCGTAGAAAAGGAGTGTGGGCAGTCAGCAAGTTACACAAATTACTAGTCCTCATACCTGTTGTCATTTGCTGAAAGAGACTGGACAAATACAGGTATGTCCGTAATTCAGTGATGTGTATACTTGAAATAAAAGACCATTCTTGCGTTTTAGTATTGGTGAGCGGGAAGGAGGTTTGTTCTGTATGAGCTCGGGTGTGACTTATGGAATGTGTCAATGAGTGAGTGAATGATTGAGAGAGTCAGTCAGTGAATGACGTAATGAATGAGTGGGTGAGTGAATGAGTGGGTGTGAATGAGAGAGTATGTGAATGTGTAGATCAGTGAACAAATGAGTGAGTAAATGAGGGAGTGAATGAGTGAATCACTGATGAAGTGAGAATTTACGTAAGTGGCTAAAGTCAGTGAATTATGTAGTGAAGTAGTGAATGTGTGAATTAGTGAATTAGCCAATGATTGACTGGAGGCGTAAGTGAGTCAATGCGTTAGAAAGTAAATGGATCATTGACTAACTGAGGGAATTAATGAATAATAATGTCGACCAGTTGACATTCATCGCAGAATGCAGGCAGTGTATGGTGACAAAAGTGTGGCGAAGACAACAGTGAAGAACTGGACAACGATGTTTAATGAAGGACGTGAGTTAAGGAAAGAACTTCAGAGACAAGGTAATGCGCATATTGTTGTGTTAACTCACGTCCGAGACAAGGTCATGCGCGTATTGTTGTGTTAACTCACGTCCTTCTTTAAACATCGTTGTCCAGCACTTCACTATCGTTTTTGACACACTTTTGTCACCACACACTGCCTCATTCTGCGATGAATGTTAACTGGTCGACATCCTTCAGCTGTTAGAAACCGAATCACCGCTCGATGATCAACTCTGGACCAATTCCGTATCACACCCGCCATGTTGTCAAATTCTGCTGAGGAAACTATGAGTCGAAGGATAATGAAATTTTGCAAACTTGACGGTTGTCATCTGCTGTTTACACTAGACATGGCGTCATCATACGCATCGTACGAATGTTCACTTGTTTTAGTTTGGTTCGGTTTAATTTGAACACGCCTCGTAGTTGGTCAGCCGGTCAGATTGTCAGTGTCAGTCTGCCAGACGGTCAGCCAATCCGTCAGTCGCCCAGTGCGTGATTGAGTGAGTCATGCGATCAGTTAGACTGAATGAATGTGCTAGTATATGATCGAATGGATAGTTGAAAGATTGAATGAAGGAGAAAGTGAGAGAGCTGTGTGAAAATTATTGAGAGAGTTCGACGAGCCTTTAAAAGAAAGCACCAATTTAGCGATAGCGAAGAGAGTGGAGATGAGTTGGGATAAGACATTATTAGATAAGCGAGGCAAGCCAGACATGAAAATTGCAATGTTAACCTTGTGAAAGAGGGATACTTAGTTCTTAAAGAGGGGATTAACTGAGGAGAGGCGATGAAGTGGTATTGGCCAGTTTTTAAGCAAGGGTCAGTCTGACGATTAGGCTCAGAAAGCCGAACAGCCTACATCATTTCCCGTAATATCAAATGGCTGAAGATTTATGGTCGAATTTGGCTACAGCGCAATGTGATTATAGAGAGGCAGATGAAGTACTCGGAGGAAAGAAGGGCTTACTGGGAGGGGGCGGGGGGGGGGGGATATAAAGGTGGAAGTTGTATTAGGTGTGGTTGTTGTGGATGTTAGTAAATTGAAATAGTAGTGACAAGGTACATGCAGAAAAATTTGTGGCTGCTGCAGTAATAGTACAATTGGTGGTAGTAGTTGTAATAGTAGCAGTAGTAGCGGTAGTAGTAGTAATATCACCAGCAGTAGCAGTAGCTGTAGTATTATTAGTTGTTGTAGCAGTAGTGATAGTAGTAGAAACAATAGTAGTAGTAGTATATAGCTGTGTTATAGTAGTGGTAGTAGTTGTAGTAGTTGCAATAGTAGAAGCAATAGTAGAAGTAATAGTAGTCGTAGTAGCAGTAGTAAAATTTGTAGTAGTAGTAGTAGTAGCAGCAGTATAACTAGTAGTAGTTGTTGTTGGTGCTTTTTTTACATATCATTGTGGCTGTTTTTATTCATGCTGTACAAATCATAGTAATAGTAATAATATTATCAGTATACAGTGCTAATGTTGCGTTTTCTGTGGTGGTTGTAACAATAGTAGTAACAGTAAACGTTGTACTATGGCGGATACTAAGCCCAGGTAGGAAGTACTGCAGTTTTGTTAGACTTAATCCCAGCATTTGTGAAGAAGATTTGACCAATTGTCTAAAGAAGAGATACTACCCTGAGTTACATAACGGAAAACTACCCAAGCATGGACTGGACCGATGCATACACCGACGGTTCCGTAACAAATACAACACAGAACGGAGGGGCAGAAGCATTTCTGAACCTACCAAATGGCAGAAAAATAACACTGTCATTCGCTACTGGAAAATACACAAGCAATTTCAGAGCGGAGGCAGAGGCACTGAGGGTGGCAGTGGAAGAAATGGTGACAGGTAAAAGGAATGAAAGCCACATAGTCCTGCTTACAGATGCTCTGGCCATAGTCACAGCACTAAAAAGCCAGAAAAATACTGAACTTAACGATTTAAGAGCAGTACTCTGTCAACTATGCCAGCAGTCCGCACCAAAAAGGGTAGTGGTGCAGTGGGTTCCATCTCACTGCAACATCCAAGGCAACGAGGAGGCAGACAGACTGGCAAAAGAAGGTGCAAAACTACCACAACCAGATACCAGTATGACATACGAAGAGTCAAAACGGCTTATTAGAGCTAGATACATGACCAAATGGGAAACCGAACATACTGGCTACACCAAAAGCGATGCCTATTACCAGTTGAACAGAAGAGAGCAGGTCGTGGTCTTCAGACTTCGCACTGGCCACAATAGACTGAGGTACCACCTATTCAACAAATTTAAGATAGGTGGCACCGACGAATGCCCGTGTGGTACCGGGAAAATGACCGCTGAGCATTTCCTGCAAAACTGCCCCACATACGAGGATCAGAGAGAGCAGATGTGGCTATCACCAGTGGCAACACAAGACAAGCTCTATGGCAGTATCGACAGCCTCAGGATGATCGCTGCCTTTTTCGAAAAAATAATGGTTACTGTCTGACTGCGTACGATGAAGAAGAAGAAGAAGACCAATTGTCTTACCATTACATCAGTGATTCGGGTAGCTATTTACGTTTGAGTTACTGATCATGTCTCTAGCGGGGAACGAACAATGCACCCTCGCATTAAAAAGTCCAATCTCTAACCACAATATAGTAGATATACTAGAGTAGTTCTTCAAGTAATACATGGTACTGGTACGTCGGCATCGGGTACTGGAGGTCGGGAGTTCAAATCACGGTGGAGACCGGGATTTTCGGACTTTCTAATATTTCCCCTTATCTCTGGGTAGTAGAGATCGGACGCCATATGCAGTGTAGCGCACGTTAAAACTCTCTCGGCAGTTGGAAATCGAAAAGAGTAGGCTTAACGGCCGCTACCCGGGTAAAATTCAAAATTATGTTAACAATCTACAAAATCTATTACAGGATCCTCGTCGGTGCTACCGAGTTCGTGCATTGTGCATGTATTCTCCACAAAATGTGGAGAATAACATAGCACTTATGGGTTAAACCGTGTATAATAACGTTGATTCTTCGACTAAACTACACTAAACTGATATTACATTTGTTGATCAAGCCATGGTTGGTGTGAAAGTAGTACAAGTATGTGTCCCCTTGCAACATTAGTTGCTTCTGGGATCACAAGGAGTCCAACGAATGCTGTTGGTGGTCACGCCCACTGATCTGTGGAGCCAAGGTACAAAGGAACAGAGTGATTGATATTTGTCAAGCATATAAAACACGTAACGTAATACTGTAGGATGCACACGCCGTTCTCAATTTAAAGAAAGCCCAAAAATGAAAAATGCTTCACGATGATCAAATGATTGTGACATGCCAGACCCACCCTAACAGGAAATACATAAATATATGAGATGGTACCACTATTTTAGACTGGACCGAGACAGTCAGGAACTAGGTGTGCTGATAGTTGTGCCAAACCCAGTAGTAAACACAATCACATCATTATCCTTGGCTGAACGTCGCTCTCATTCAATCCATTAGATAGTAATATCGATCCGCAGACAGTCTACCCGTCTGCTCCGTTTTCACGTTAGGGCGTCCTTGATGTTCTGTGTATATTTACGCCTTGGTCGTCCTCTGCCTCGTCTTCCTGGAACAATGCCGCCAAGGACTGCTTTTTCCAGTCCATCATGGCGCTTGATGTTGACCAGAAAACTGTTTGCGAGACATAACGTGGTTTATAAGCCAATTCTCTTCAACACTCAGATCTTGCAGAATGACTTTATTTCTTGTTTTTGTTTTTATCCAAGGTATTTTGAGGATTCTTCGGTAGCATTTTGTCTCGAAAGCGCCGATCCTCTTTCTTAATATGTATGATGGTCTGTGTCTCGCATTTTTACATTGCCACCAGAATACGCATGTTAGAAGATCTTCAATTGTAATTCTTTTTTAGTATTGTGCCCCATATTTTGCATACTATTCAGTTTTTGTATCACTCTGGACAACCGTCTCCTTATTTCCCTTGCAGTCCCCGTCGTTTGTTATCAAAGGGTCGCGGTATTCAAAGTGATCCAGGTGTTCAATTTCTTCATTACCAATTGTGATCTTGGGTTGGGGTCTGTGTGTGCCAATGGACATTATCTATGTTGTTGTTAAATTCAGGAAAATATGATGACTGTGCTTCTGGAGCACAATAATATATATATGTTTAGGGGCCGCCATTTCGGTACAGAAAACTAGCATCTTTATTTACAGCTGTTCTTATACAGTCAACAAGGATTAAGTAGTTCATAGTACGGAGAAACAAAAGGAAACAAAAGATAAGTGTTATGAGGACCTTGAGGCGCTCATCGCTGCAGTCACCGAATCTAACAAACTGGTCATCCTCGGTGATTTTGACGCTAGGGTTGGCACAGACCATACAGCCTAGGAGGGGGCCATTGGCAGACATGGTATCGGAAAATGCAATAGTAGCGGACTGCTCCTTCTGAGGACATGTGCCGCAAATGAACTACTTATTACAAACACAGCTTTCCGACATCCGGTCCGAAATAGAACCGCATGGATACACCCAAGGTCCCGCCACTGGCATTTCATTGACTACATTATCATCAGACATAGGAATCAAGCGGATGCTATGGTAACGAAGAGCATGTGTGGTGCAGAATGTTGGACCGACCATCGACTTGTTATTGACAAGCTAAACTCCAAGATCCAGCTCAAAATGCGCCTCCAGGGAAAGAAACCACCTAGGAGGCTAAATGTCTCTCAACTGAAATACGAACCCACGAGAGGAGGCTTCCAGGAAGAGCTTGAGGGCAGGCTATCTGAGCTTCGTTTTGACAAGAACGACATCGAAGAGAACTGGGCATCATTGAGAAACACACTCTACGATTCAGCTATTAAACACATTGGCCCACTCACGCGCAAGCATATGGACTGGTTTGATGAGAACGATCTGGAAATACAGGGCCTTCTTGGGGCAAAACATGAAGCGCACAAAGAATACCAAAGAGACACACCATCTCCAGGAGCAAAAGCTGCCTTCAATACTGCTCGAAAAGCTGTCCAGACCAGGCTCAGAGAGATGCAAGACTCCTGGCTCAACAAAAGAGCTGACAAAATTGAAATGTTCGCCGAGCGTCATGACACCAAACGGTTTTACGAGGCACTGAAAGCTCTTTACGGCTCGCAGCCCTCTAGTAATACTCCAGTTTGCAGTGCGGATGGGGCACTGCTAACAGGTAAGGTTCAGATTCTAGACAGATGGGCAGACCACTGCTACAAAATACTAAACCACCAATCGTCCATAAATGAAGAGGCCATCCAGCGAATGCCGCAGGTGGAACTGAACCTGGCGTTTGATGAAGTCATCACTGAGGAGGAAGTCGACAGGGCAATAAGTTCACTATCTTTAGGACAAGCTCCAGGAGCGGATGCAATACCAGCAGAGGTATATAAGACAGCTGTCCCATCCCTCACCAGAAGTGATCACTGAACTCTTCTGCCACATGTGGGCTGAAGGAAATATTCCGCAGGAGCTAAAGGACGCCTCAATCGTTCACCTGTACAAAAGAAAAGGCAACCGTCAGGAATGCGATAATCATCGCGGAATATCGCTACTCTCCGTAGCAGGAAAGATCCTAGCTCGCTTACTGCTAAACATGCTCAACAAACACCTTGAACAAAGCCACCACCTCCCAGAAAGCCAATGTGGATTCAGAGCCGGAACAGGAACAGTAGACATGATTTTTGCCGCTCGCCAAGTACAAGAAAAGTGTCGGGAACAAAATCAGACTTTGTACACCACATGTATTGATTTGACAAAGGCATTTGATACAGTAAACAGAGGAGGGCTGTGGGTGATAATGTCCGCGTTTGGCTGCCCCAACAAGTTCATAACTATGGTGAAACAGCTACACGAAGGAATGTGTGCTCGTGTACTGGACAGCGGAGCAATCTCTAAAACGTTTATAGTATCAAACGGAGTAAAACAAGGATGTGTACTCGCCCCGAACTTGTTCAGCATGATGTTCGCAGCCACGATGACAGAGGCCTTCAGATCACTGGAGCTTGGAATACCCAAAAAGTACCGCACAGATGGCAAGTTACACAATCCCAGAAGAATGAAAGCCAAAACCAAAGTGGCTGGCGACATAATCAGGGAACTTGTATTTGCTGACGACTGCGCTCAAATGAGCCACTCAGAAATGAACATGCAGGTTGAAATGGACCGGTTCTCTGCCGCATGCGAAATTTTTGCCTCACCATAAATGCCAAGAAAACAGAGGTCTTGTACTAACCAGCACCAGACATGCCGTACACAAAACCAGAGACTACAGTCAGCGAGCAGATGCTGAATGTCATAGACAAATTCACATATCTGGGCAGCACGCTGTCGAGATCTGTCAGCCTAGACAATGAGGTGGCAAGCAGAATAGCAAAGGCTAGCACAGTCTTTGGTAGAATAGGCTCGATGGTGTGGGCACGTCGTGGCATCAGCGTCAAGACCAAACTCAAAGTCTGCCGTGCAACCATCATTCCAACCCTACTATACGCTTGCGAAAGCTGGACTGTATACTCTGGACATGCAAGGAGGTTAAACCACTTCCACACAGGTTGCGTGAGGCGAATATTCTACATCCGATGGCAGGATCGTGTCACTAACATCGAGGTTCTCTCGAGGGCTAACATGCCCAGCATCCATGCACTGCTAGAAAAAGCACGACTAGGATGGGCCGGACACCTCGTCCGTATGTCAGACGAGCGGCTCCCGAAGAGGCTTCTCTACGGCGAGCTAAGAGAGGGATGGCGCGAGAGAGGGGGCCCAAAGAAACGTTTTAAAGACGGTCTGAAGGACTCACTGAAAAGTTGCCAGATAGACATTGACACCTGGGAATGTCTTGCGGAAAACAGATCTGACTGGAGAAGCGCAGTCAAATCGGGTGTAGCTACCAGCGAAGACGACCGTGTTGTGAAAGCCAGAGCAGACGCGAGACCCGGAAATCTCGAACAGCGGAACACCATCACCTTCTACAAACCTCGTGTGCCCGTTATGTAGCAGATGTTTTCGAACCCACATTGGCCTGTTCAGCCACATGCGCACCCACACCTAATAGGGGAATCTGTGACAAGGATGATGTCGGAGGTTCTCATCGACAACGATGGATAGCTATTATTATAGTACGGAGATGAAGAGATCCAACTGAATAATGCCGGAGACCCAAAACCGTTTAGAAAGATGTGGATATCCGGACATAAGCAAAAGAACAAATAAATTGGGGACTAGGAACTAGTTACAAATGTCCATCCAATACATCGGCTGGACGAGGAACCAAGCTTCTGCTCTAGAAAGTGCACACGACCTCCTATCAAGAACAAGCCGTCTCCAGATTGATTATAAAAACTAATGACATGTGATCGATCAACTCCAGCCAGTGACCACGGGTCAATAAGTTGGCTATACATATTAATAATATTGCCCATATTTAAAAGCATTGCCGACTTGGAGCTACAAATGAGCCAGCTGAAATAGATTCGTAATTATATTTTACAATCAACACAAGAAACAGCAGAATGGAAACAATGGCTAAAAGACTTAAAGTTATACTATAAGAAGTAGCTGAGACCGTCTGAGAAATACAAGGAAGTATTACAAACCCTAATAGAGAAAAAAGTTACAAAAATTTTTTAAAATATAATACCACCAAAACAGTACAGAACGAACAGGGAAATAAAGCAAACATTATTAATCGCCGTAAAATATACAATGACATTCAATCAGACAACATGGAACTGCTAGAAAGAAGAACATAAACACACAGCTTCTGTTGATAATCAAATAAACTGTAAAAATGTATAAAGGGCTCTGAACAATACATAACATAATACAGTCAAGCAAATCGATAGTAATGTTAACAGGAAAATAAATACGCAGCAACACACTATACTTATTCAAACTACGGTGAGATCGCAACAGACACCAGAATGACACCATTGATGAACAAATTATCTACGACAACAGAAACAGAATACCAGAACAAGACATGCTTGTCAAATTACAATGGTAAATTGTAGAAGCAGCAAGATCCCCAAAGAAAAAAGAAGAGGCTGTGTTGGAGACATTAATGGAACAAATAATGTATAAACGAAATGTGCCAGACAGATGAGTTGGTCACAATAAAAGTCATAACAATGCTTCTAAAAACAATTCTGAAAGGGAATGGGTCTTGCTTCAACCATGTTTTGCACCTATTCATTGCGCATTCTGTCTTTCCTCATGATTTTCTGGAGAAACCTCACATGTCGTCATCTTTCTCTCTATAGATTTTGCTAAAATCCACGTTTGGCACTGGTAACAGCGTGTTGGTATGAAAATAGAGTTCATCAGCATTCGGTTTTTTTTTGCGGACATGTTTATGTTAGGGTGTTTCAATAATGGTGACAGCTGATATGCAATTGCATTCTATTTTAGGCGCATGATCTCAATTTTTCTGTCTAAACCTCAAATCTTGTTGTAAACACTGCTAAAGTGATGTTCGTCCATGACAACTGTTGAAGACTCTTTGTTCAGCCGTGTGGCTAGTCGTTTCTCTTAATGTGTGCGCTGAAATTGGTAACTTACGCGGTGATTTGGATTAAAGTGAAGGAGTAACTGCTCCTTTTTGTCAACCTCACTCTCTAGTCCTGAGCCACCCTTGACCAGTGGCAAGATATTTATCGAGAAGGATGAAGACAGCACAGGATGCAGATTTTTCCCCAGGGTTTACTCCCGAAGCCGGTGAACAGGTATCCCGCAGGCAGCAAAGGCGGGAGGAGGGGTGATATCTAACGTTGCGTATCGTGCCTTTTCCATAACCGCAAGAGGTCCTGGCTTGCGTTCAGTCCATTATAGTCGTGTCTAAATTTCACAAACCAAAACTAACGTTTGCAGCTAAGGCGAAGGGCCCCAATCTTTTGAAGTTCAGCCGTGTGAACTAGACCGTGAAATACGACACAGGTTTAAGCGTGGTGCCATTCAAATAGCTTCCTCCTGCATTGTCTAAGAGTTTGCTTCCTCCTGCATTATCTAAGGGTTTGCTTCCTCCTGCATTGTCTAAGGGTTTGCTTCATCCTGCATTGTCTAAGGGTTTGCTTCCTCCTGCATTGTCTAAGGGTTTGCTTCCTCCTGCATTGTTTATGTGTTTGCTTCCTCCTGCATTGTCTATGTGTTTGCTTCCTCCTGCATTGTCTAAGGGTTTGCTTCCTCCTGCATTGTCTATGTGTTTGCTTCCTCCTGCATTGTCTAAAGGTTTGCTTCCTCCTGCATTGTCTAAGGGTTTTCTTCCTCCTGCATTGTCTATGGGTTTGCTTCCTCCTGTATTGTCTAAGAGTTTGCTTCCTCCTGCATTGTCTAAGGGCTTGCTTCCTCTTGCATTGTCTATGTGTTTGCTTCCTCCTGCATAGTCTAAGGGTTTGCTTCCTCCTGCATTGTCTATGTGTTTGCTTCCTCCTGCATTGTCTATGTGTTTGCTTCCTCCTGCATTGTCTAAGGGTTTGCTTCCTCCTGCATTGTCTATGTGTTTGCTTCCTCCTGCATTGTCTAAAGGTTTGCTTCCTCCTGCATTGTCTAAGGGTTTTCTTCCTCCTGCATTGTCTATGGGTTTGCTTCCTCCTGTATTGTCTAAGAGTTTGCTTCCTCCTGCATTGTCTAAGGGCTTGCTTCCTCTTGCATTGTCTATGTGTTTGCTTCCTCCTGCATAGTCTAAGGGTTTGCTTCCTCCTGCATTGTCTAAGGGTTTGCTTCCTCCTGCATTGTCTATGTGTTTGCTTCCTCCTGCATTGTCCAAGGGTTTGCTTCCTCCTGCATTATCTAAGGGTTTGCTTCCTCCTGCATTGTCTAAGGGTTTTCTTCCTTCTGCATTGTCTAAGGGTTTTCTTCCTTCTGCATTGTCTAAGGGTTTTCTTCCTTCTGCATTGTCTAAGGGTTTGCTTCCCCATGGTAACGGCCGGTACTGTGATGGGGATTGAACCCAGCACCTTCCGGTTGCTAGCCGTGTCACTTAACCACTAGCCCACGCCGTTCTGAGCGGTATCTAGGATCACGTCTTGCCATTTGATCTTCACTATCCTTCTTAGATAGACTGCGTCACGTGGTGTCTGTATGCTGTCCATGTTTGACAAGCACACAACAGCAATGGTACTACCACATCTCTGTAAATTTTCAGTTTATTTTTTTTACTTCGATAACAAGCATTTGTGTATAGTCTGCCAAATGAATTGCCGGTTATTGAGGTCCTAGCCTTCAACTGATCATCAATGACGGCATTATAAGTTTCAGTGTTAGTAGTTACAGTAGGATTGGCTAGAGTTGTGTAGTACCAATCATCATCATAATCAAAAGTCATGAGCGACCCGTACCTCTAAATATATGTAGTTAATCTTGTTTGTGCAAAACCCTGCCTCAAGTCGTGTAGTTTTGTCGCAACGGGACCCACTTTGTTCATTTCCACTCAGGTCGTCATTACAGAGACCTTATCTGTAATATCCAGAGCTCTGCAATGACATGTCTTTGCAGTATCTCGGACAGTCTGGTCCACCGCTGCCTGTCTGTGTTCGGACATGTTGTTCGACTGGACCAGAAAGTTCCGGCTGACCAGATCATGCTTAAATCAGTGGCGTGTAACAAATAGTTTCCCACCGCCCGGTTGGGGGGGGGGGGGGGGGAATTGGCGTGAGAGTTGCCGCCCGCTCTACATGGCTCTGGCAGATAGCAGTCTCCCCATCGGAATTGGCCGAGGTTTAACTACACGCCTCATCAGCTGGACATGGTAGTGGTCGACAGACGCAACGGGTCTTAAATGCCTAGGCGAACTTTATTATTATTACTGAAGTCGCCACCGCGTAGCGATGCTTGGGCTGTATGGGCTTGGGCTGTTTGTTCTGGGGTTAGTATTGATCATCTCTTTCCTGATCAGCGGGACAGATTTGAGCAGGAGAGATGGGAAATGGAGTTTAATATAGATAAATGTAAAGTCATCAACTTGGGTAGATCCAATATGGAACATAATTACAGAATGGGCGAGAACAATAATACAATGCTAAGTAAGTAAAGGGACCTAGGTGTTGAAATAGAGCATTCATGTAAAGTGAGTGAGCAAGTCCAGGTAGCAATGAATAAGGCAAATGCAATGTTAGGTATGATCTAAAGAAATATTAAACATAGGAATAAGAAAGTGATTGTCAAACTGTATAAAGCATTGGTTAGAACTAGATTGTAGATTGTACAGGTGTGGAGTCCTTATCGTAGAGCAGATATAAACATGCTAGAAAGGATACAAAGAAGAACGGCAAACCTGATAGTGGGATTCCATAATTACGTTTATGAGGAAAGACTCAGTAAAACCGGCCTACGGTGTCTTGAAAAGAGAATAATTCGAGGTGACTTAATACAAATATATAAGATAATCAAGATAATCACAGGAAAGATTAAATTAGACTATAAGAAGTTTCTCAAAATACAACCACCAATAAGAACAGGAGGGCACAGCTACAAAATAACTAAAGAAAGGTCCAGATTGAATATTAGTACATATATTTAAGAATAGATTGAATTGTGCATAGCTTTTAGAGCAGAGTAATGCAAATGTAACTGGTTGTAAACAGATTCTGATGAGTCTTCTAAACCAGTATAAAGACGTTAACTTAAGTAAAGTTGTTTTCTCTGGTTATGTCTGGCTATTGCACTGCTTGCTCTGTCTCCGTTACCCTTTTTGTTGTTTTGTAATCGACTGCCTCTTGTGAAAGTTTAAAAACTGCACAAATGAGAAAGCCGGAAAAGAGGATTTTACATAACATAACGGGATGTGTACACATATTGATACAAGTAGTGTACACAGTCATGTACCAGTAGTGTATTAGTGGCAGTAACAGTTCAGTTCGACGCATCTGTTCTAGAAGCAAAATGAGAGTAATAACGGTTGTAACAGTAAACAGTAGCGTAGCAGTACCAGTGGTAGCAAGAGTAGTAGTACCAGTGGTAGCAAGAGTAGTAGTACCAGTGGTAGCAAGAGTAGTAGTACCAGTGGTAGCAAGAGTAGTAGTACCAGTGGTAGCAAGAGTAGTAGTACCAGTGGTAGCAAGAGTAGTAGTACCAGTGGTAGCAAGAGTAGTAGTGGCAAGAAGTTGTTGTGGTCGAGAACTAAAAGGGAAACGGTGGGTGATCGAATCTCGCAGGTTTCAAACGTCTAAAGATTCTGAGTTACCTCCAGTCGTCTTGACTTTTGTCTTGCCCCTGTCCCAAGGAACCTCGAGACCAGAAAGTGAGGTTGATGACCAGCACAGTTTCTTCCACACCGTAAGATATGCTGTTGTTGTTGTTTCTAATGCTCACAATGAGTAGATTTACTCTTTTGGGTATTCTGAAAAGAACGTTAAGTGGCCGGTTGCAGTAGCTTTCCTCCCATCCCGAGCGTGCTGATGAAGGTGGACCGGGGTCCTTCAAGCGGTTGTGCTATGTTTCGCTTCATCTGCGTGTCGCTACTACAACTGACTACTACGGGGATCACATAGTACCCTTACCACGTTAGCCAGACTGCCGTGTAAACAGCCCTTTCCAGGTAGCCGAAGTGAGGGTCTTGACCAGTCTGTTTTGCCCGTCCCTGACTAACTTGTCTGGTCAGTATGTCTTGCCTGACCTTGACTAGCTTGTCTGATCAGTATGTCTTGCCTGACCTTGACTAACTTGTCTGATCAGTATGTCTTGCCTGACCCTGACTAACTTCTCTGATCAGTACGTCTTGCCTGACACTGAATAACTTGTCTGATCAGTATGTCTTGCCTGACCTTGACTAACTTGTCTGATCAGTATCTCTTACCTGACCCTGACTAACTTGTCTGATCAGTATGTCCTGCCTTACCCTGACTAACTTGTCTGATCAGTATGTCTTGCCTGACCAGACGATAGTCTACCTCCCCACTGTACATTACCTGCATCACATTTAAATCATCAAGACAAAACCGATCACTTGCGATGGGCAACTAACTAACTTAGTAGTAGCTAGAATAATAGTAGTTATAAGTGCAATAACAGTCAAGGAGTACTTTAGCAGCAGTTATACAAATATAAATATATATGTTACAGAAGTTGATAGAATCAACATAGACTGGAAATGAATCTAAAAGATCTAGCAAGCGTTCAGGAAAGAAGAAATTAATATTTCTTATAAAATAGCAAGACTAAATACGAAACTAGTAATACAGATCGTGAACGAAATTGATAGAGCAATTAGCATCCATATTCTAAGACAACCGTTAGATTTTTATAAGAGTATCCCCCAAATATTGCTCCGCTATATTTAACTAGCACAATAAGGAAACATCGATGGACAGAGCGCTTTCCGGAACGTCTCAACCCAGTTGCAATCAACATCAATCCCAAGATGCACGAATCATATCAAACTCAATACACACACATATATTTACTCTAGACATAGAAAGGGTTATAAAAAATGCCCCAGAGAAAAGTCACCACATCTCAGATGAAATACGTAGCAGCTGAAACAACTCAAATGATTGCGGGGAGATAGAGAGCTAAAGAGAGAGAGGGAGAGAGAAAGAGCAGGAATGAAATTATTAAAACGGATCTTTACAAGAGCACGGAAGGACAAATGCGTATCAGATAACTGACAACAAAGTTGATATAATACTAATCTGGAAGGGGAAAACTATGTACATTAATTTAGGATACATACATATGCTTATTGCAATGAAGTTATAAATAAAACATTGTATGTCAATATATTTGAACAAAGAACAAGACCTTCGGTTGCACCTTATCTAGGAACGCTCAATTTGTATTCCGTTAGAAGATGTGATGTCCCATTCGCCGTAAGTGAGAGACAAATTAAATATGACAAACGTTGATAAATAACACTTTAGACGCTCGTAGTTGGAAGGAACGTTTTGACAGAACTGATAGTAATAAACCTTGGACAATCATAGTGATCCCCGGAGTACAAGGGTAATAACTATTATGTCATGTAAGGTCGCTAGTGGAGCGCGTTGGCTCAGTTCATAGTCAGATATTCACTATTCTCTGTGGTAACAGCTTGCCTAGGTTCGAATCGCGCCGGAAGGCTACAAAAATCCTCCAGTCAACCCAGATGTAAATGGGTACCTGAAGCGTGAGTTAGGGAAAGTAAGAAAAACAGCGAGGAAGGACACAGACCACACCATCTCTCACAGTCTGCGGCTCAGTACAATGGAGTCTTCAAAAACTCCATTTCCAACCAGCAGTTAATTCGGCTGAATATCCACATGACTTTAAAGGTCGCTAGACGTAACTTCCTGATGGTCAGAAGCACTCTCAATCCACATACAAAGAGGTCGGCTCCTTGCACGTGGACCACAGACCTGACGGTGTGCTCTCTCTCTCTGCAAGCTGGTCATACTTACTTTACTAACTACTTTCCGTGCCTGCAACCTCACAAAATATTGGCCCAGAAATCAGCTGTCATGGAAGCTCTTTCATTTGCTGCTACGAGATACATGAAAGTACATTGTTCATGCATTCTTGGGAAGTCATACTTGTCTTCTGTGTTTTGGACGGCTTAGTCGCAGCCATCGTTGTCCGCATACCCCAATTGTTTTTCCTGGATACTTCCGTTCGTAATATGTTCAGGGTTGTATAAACAGGGTATGGCATGTCAACAGCTCTTCTTTAATCTACATCCATTCCTCATCATACCTTTGACGCCATTTTTCGGTGCGGTTGTTCTCAGGTTTCTGGTTTGTGAACTAAACAGTGTGATGGAAGTATTTTCCTTGATTTCAGTGGTCCTTCTTTTGGATTATATCCAAAATGGCAGTGTCTATGATAACATGATTGTATTTTCCTTTCGACTTCTAACACAACGCGTCTCCTGATCTCCGCTGATGCATAAAGTTTTCTCTTGAATAATAATAATAATAATGTTCGCTTAGGCGTCTGAGGCCCGTTGCGTCGGTCGGTGACATCCATGACCCACAGCTATGGCGTGGTTCCAGGCCTCATTCAGGGTGGAGGTCGCCACATCCATGACCCACAGCTATGGCGTGGTTCCAGGCCTCATTCAGGGTGGAGGTCGCCACATCCATGACCCACAGCTATGGCGTCGTTCCAGGCCTCGTCCAGGGTGGAGGTCGCCACATCCATGACCCACAGCTATGGCGTGGTTCCAGGCCTCGTCCAGGGTGGAGGTCACCACATCCATGACCCACAGCCATGGCGTGGTTCCAGGCCTCGTCCAGGGTGGAGGTCGCCACATCCATGACCCACAGCTATGGCTTGGTTCCAGGCCTCATTCAGGGCGGAGAAGGTGGTTGCTACTTGCTGGAGCCATACTGTTCGGGGACGGCCTCTTCTGCGTCTCCAGCCGGTCGAGGTAAGACTTTTGGCGCCGAGAAACGACTTGTGTAGTATCCTGTGGGCAGGGGACTCCCGATCTTGCCGCACAACATGACCCAACAAAGAAACTCAGCGTCGGTCAAGTGTTTCTGAGATTGGGTGGAGGCCTGTTTTAGCAGAGACCTCCACCTTGTGGATGTAGTCACATCATTTCATGCCCAGGACACGCCGATGGCCGCGCATATGAATGGCTTCCAGTCCTGACACCCCATGCCTCATCAATGACCAGGCCCCGGAGCCTTAAAGCAGGACTGGGACCACGCAAGACCGGTAGATCCCTGTCCCAATGGAGATCTTGTCCCTGTCGTGTTGGCTTAAGGCACATTGTTACAACGCGACATGCCTATTTATTGTTACGTAGACGTGTCTCGTGTAAGCTTGTTCGTTCCATACTGCTGTGACGTATTCTGTTGCAGAAATGCACAACTCTAAGGTTGACGTATGCGCTAACATTGGTTATGCTCCACATGCCGTGTTTATTAACTTACACAGTATATTTTTCATGCGCCAACTCTATGGTCATGATATATTCTGACTAAATGTCAATATAGGCACTAACTCGGTTTGTCTCCGCTATCTGCCTCAGCGTGATGTTGCGGATTCAGTCACTGATTAACTTTCCAACGACACTTCTCTGTACACTGCGCATATCACAGCTCTGGATATTATTCTTATGTGTTTCTATGAAAGACCAATCTTGGCTTTAGTAACACAATGTAGGAATGATCAGTGCATTTATCAGCCACCCCCTAGCAGACAGAAGCACTCTAGTGTGATTCAAAATCGGTGCAATTTCAAAGTGGACACTATTCGCTTTCTGAATTCTATGAACGATATCCCCATCCACTCTACCGTAATCAGTCAACAGACTAGCTAGGTTAGGAACTCCCTTACTTGCTTGATTCTATTGTGACTGTTGTGGAAACTTCTCTGCACGTGTTCACGCGATATCATCATGGTTTTGATATTTTCTATGTTGTTCTTCGTGTTGTTTTCGTTCCAAGCGAAGATTAGTGTTGTTCTTCGTGTTGTTTTCGTTCCAAGCGAAGATTAGATGGTGTTGCAGGTCTTCTCCCTTTTGCTTTTTACAAAAGCCGAAACCTAATATTCGAGGATGAACATAAACTGCGAAATCATTCGAATCCACTTTGCTCGGTCTGTGAAATATATAGTATCAAGATCAACAGGCATAGAACAGTAGCAATGAAAGTCTAAAGAACACCAGGCTAACTTCATGTATGTGCAAACATAACCAGAATTTATTATGTTCAAGAATCCCGGAAAACAGCAAATACATTTTTGGTACAGACGATGGAAGCTTCCGTTTTGCATATATTTTTTTTAGTCATTCCTGATTATGAGATGATGCGCCATAGAAAAGCTTTGTTTAGTGATTACTGACTATTGGATTATGCGCCCTAGAATAACCTGCTTTAGTCACTCTGGCTGTAGGATGATGCGCCCTAGAATAGCCGTGTTCAGTCATTTCTGATTGTGGGGTGATGCGCCCTAGAATAGCCGTGTTCAGTCATTACTGAATGTGGGATGATGCGCCATAGAAAAGCCTTGTTTAGTTATTACTGACTGTGGGATGATGCGCCATAGAAAATCCTTGTTTAGTTATTACTAACTATTGGATTATGCGACATAGAATAGCTGCAGTAAGTCATTACTGACTATTGGATTATGCGACCTAGAATAGCTGCAG
The DNA here is from genome assembly GCA_036924085.1 of Ariolimax columbianus. NCBI lineage: Eukaryota > Metazoa > Mollusca > Gastropoda > Stylommatophora > Arionidae > Ariolimax > Ariolimax columbianus. The sequence continues at coordinate 36,270,787 of JAVGWX010000019.1, read as the reverse complement.
TAAGTCATTACTGACTATTGGATTATGCGACCTAGAATAGCTGCAGTAAGTCATTACTGACTATTGGATTATGCGACCTAGAATAGCTGCAGTAAGTGATTACTGACTATAGGAAAATACGTCCTAGAATAGCTGCAGTAAGTGATTACTGACTATAGGAAAATGCGTCCTAGAATAGCCTTCTTCAATCGTAGCCTTCTAAATATTACTGCGATAGATTATGTTGTTCAATGTGTGCTAGTTGACGTTGTTAAAGTTGTGATAGTTTATGTTGTTCAAGTTGTGATAGTTTATGTTGTTCAAGTTGTGATAGTTTATGTTGTTCAAGTTGTGATAGTTTAAATTGTTTAAATTGTGGTAGTTAACTAGCAGACATAAAAATGTACGTCCTTCTCCATAGATGCAATTGTGAAACGCATTATATGCAGAGTAGTTTATTATTGGTGAAATTTATTTCCTATCATCGTTGTATTTTTTAATAACTTCAAAGTTAAATGGACATGGGACCTCCTAGCAGTAGTGTGAAGCTGGATTTCACAGTAGGCTTACCACTACGGGAATCTCCCACTTCGTCGACTTGACTACTGTTAAAGGCAAAGCAAAGGCTAAGGCCGCCGTCCATCGCAGACGATGATGGCATAATTTATTTGCTACCACTATTTTTAGTAAGGATTAACTGCGCTACCTTTTATCCTCACTCTCTCGTCTCGAGCCGCCCGACCCCAGTGGCAAGTCAAGGACAATACGACTAAGGGGCGACTGCGAGATGCAGGGGACTGCGCATCAAGCACCCGTGAAAAAGACGGCGGTGTCAGGAGTCGAACCCACCGCACCTGATCACGAGGCCGACGGCTTAACCACTTCGCCACGGAATCCTTGACTGCTGTTACACGTGTTGTTTCTAGGTGGAATGCGATGACGTGGCATGTGGTCTTAGTCAGTCGCTACGTCTGAACATAATTCGAACGTCTTTTCACAATAGACAGAGCTATGCACAGATAGTCAGACAGATACACAGACCAACAGATCGACAAATTGACTAAAAGTCAAAGGCATATAGACCAACATACACAAGACCAAAAAACAAACAGAACAGCATAGATACAGACAGTCCAACAAACAGACATACCGATATAGATAAAGACTGTCCAACAAACTGACAGACCGACATAGATACAGAAAGACCAACAAACAGACAGACCGACATAGATACAGAAAGACCAACAGACAGACCGACTGCCCTACCGACATAAATACAGAAAGACCAACAGACCAACATAGATACAGACAGACTAACAGACAGACAGTCAGAGTGATATAGATACAGACAGACAAACAAACTGACAGAACAACATAGATACAGACAGACTAACAGACAGATAATCAGACCAACATAGATACAGACAGACCAACAAACAGACAGAACAACATAGATACAGACCGACCAACTGACACACAGACCAACAAACAGACAGAACAACAAACAGACAGTCCGACGTAGATACAGACATACTAACAAACACAGTCCAACAAACAGACAGACTGACATAGATACAGACAGACCAATAAACTGACTGAACAACATAGATACAGACATACCAAGAAATAGACAGAACAACAAACAGACACACCGACATAGATGCAGACATTCCAACAAACAGACAGAGCAACGGAGATACAGACAGACCAACAGACAGAGCAACATAGATACAGACAGACCGACGACAGACAGACCAACAAACAGACAAAATAACATAGATACAGACAGACCAACAGACAGACAAAACATAGATACAGACAGACCAACAGACAGAACACCATAGGTATAGACAGACCGACAAATAGGCAGAATACCATCATTACAGACAGATACACATACAAACAGACAGACATACACACAGAGTGGCTGGTCGACAGACAGAGCGAGAGACGGCCATCAGAATTGATCGGTAACCTACTAGACGCTACAACTGGTCTAGCTTAACCCTCCCTGTTCCTTTTTGTGCTACCTGCTGCCAGCTGATTGGGGTAGTCTGTTGACAGTGTCTGTCGCAGCTGTTTGCTCGTGTTGTGATCTGCTTGATCAATATATTCCAGGGAGACGACTGCTAATGGCTAGAGAAATGGTGGGACAATTCCTAGTTAGGGACGCCTAGATAATAGAGGAAGTCAATTGGCGTTTGTAGACACGTAGACAGAATGGTTTCGATTTTGTCTGTTTGTTTCTTCCTCGTCTTCTTGTTCTTCGTCGTCGTTGTTGTCTTCTTCTTCTTCTTTTTCTTTTACTTCTTCTTTTTCTTCTTCTTATTCAGAAGGCCGACAGGCAGTCAGGCAGGCAGACAGGCAGACAGACGGACACACAGACAGACAGAGAGATAGATAGATAGATAGATAGATAGATAGATAGATAGATAGATAGATAGATAGATAGATAGAGAACGAGATAGAGGAGAGGAGAGAGAGATAGACAGATAGAGAGAGAGAGAGATAGAGATAGATAGAAGGAGAGGGAAAGATGGATGGAGAGAGAGCGGGATTGATAGAGAGAGGGATGGATGGAGAGTGGGACGGATGAAGGGAAGGATGCATGGAGAGAGATATGGATGGAGAGAGAGATGGACTGAGAGAGATGGATGGAGAGAGAGATTGATGGAGAGAGATGGATGGAGAGAGAGAGGGAAGGATGGAGAGAGGGATGGATGGAGGAAGGGATGGGCGGAAGGGCGGGGACAGGCAGGTAGGCAGATAGGTTCGTTCTAAGGCAGACAGGTATGTGCATAGGTAGGCAGGTAGGTTAGTAGATAGATTTGTTTGTAAATCGATTGCGTTATAGTTGTTAAGGTAAGTAGGCCGTTAGATAACAAGGAAAGTGTAAAGAAGCTAGGTAAATAGGTAAAAAGGTAGGTAGGTATGTAAGTATAAAGTAGGCAAGTAGACAAATCGGTTTATATGTAAGCAGGTATGTTGGTAAGTTGGTATGTGGGTAGGTACGTTTTTAGATAGAAAACAGGATTGTTGCATGTAAGGATGGATGTAACGCCAGATAGATGGATGGATGGATGAAAGGATGGATGGATGGATAGATCGGTAGATAGATCCATAAATGGATGGGTGGATGGAAAGTTGGATGGATGAATTAACTAGCGAGTAGATGATTGTAATGGTGAATGTATGGAACAGGGAGTGTTTGGACAGGTCGGCTATTGTTAGCTGTGAGTGATAGAAAAGCAAACAAATAATATTGGGATGAGAAGCGATATTTGAGATTGTTCAGCAAATATTGGCAACACGTCAAGCTTGTCTCAATACGCCGCTAGAGTATGTGCGTGTGTGTACTGCTATTATATAGTGTGTGGTAGCTGTGCTGAAGTGGTGACTGTAGGCGGAACAGAACTACCGTCTCTAACGGACACTGTCTTGGGCCACGGAAGCCATCTTCCAGAGGCGTCTCGGATGTTGCTGTGTGCAGCAAGTGAGTCTGAACAACGCACTGGAGGTCTTCCCCGCGATCTCTTCTTATCTCGAGGGTACCAGATTGTTATCGCCTTGTTCCATCGACCATTGTTTCATCGCAAAATATGACCTGCCCATCTATGTCATTTGTCGTATTTCAGAATTGTGAAGCCCTTGCATACAAAGGTTCACATAGGGATTCCGACTAAGCGTCTCTCAAGGAGGCCAGAGTCACTCTCAATCTGTCCTCCAGTGATCATGTTGGGGCCCATGTATAGCACAGTAACACATAGCAGTGAGCAGAGTGGAATTGAAGAGGAAAGCTGGTAGGTTCTGGTTATGGCAACCTTCTAGGACCGTGTTAATAGAGGATAACACAGATGTTAAATCAGTTCATGGCCTTCTTACCTTGTTTGCTATTTACTATCTGGAGTGTAGGAAAATCAGATAGGTAAAAGAGTTTGCTTGTTACTGCTAATGTATTAGGTGCAGTCATCTGTCTTGAAATACTCACATCTACACAGTTGTAAGGACTGTTAGGCAACGGAAAGGCATTTCTTTTTATTCTCCTTGTTTCTTAAGGTGGAGTACATTGTGCTCTTGTTTTCTCTCAATACGGCAAGTACAAAGTGGATTGTCATATGTCTTTACACTGACCATGAAGGAATAGGAGAAGAAAGTTTAAATTTGGCACAGTGCTTATTCCTTCTCAATGAAGCCACCACCAGAATTTATACATTTCTGCCATATCTGCGTGAGCTTGAAAAGATCTTCAGAATAAAGAAACGAATTTTTCGAACTAAACCAGTTATCACAAGCCAGTATGACATCTTCGTCACTGTCTGTCTTATGACGTCCTCTTCCTCTATCACCCGCATTGATGGTCCGTCATATTCGACCTGTTCACTTAAGTCTGATCTCTCATCATCGTATTCGATGTATCGGAGACAACTGATAAGGCGAGCACCACACTTCTCAACCATCTGTTTTCAACTAAAACTGATTGCATAGTTGGTTAGTTAAAGTGGGACTATTCCATCATACTTAACAAGTGACCTTTCAGGTCAGGGAGAGAGGCAAAGATGGGAGGATTGGCTGGAAGGTTATGGTGTGAGGATAGGTTGGAGAAGAGGGTGGGAAGAGACGGTGGAAGAAGCTTAGAGGAGAAGGTGGGATGAGGAGGTCGCAATTGAGGAGGTAAAATGATGGCAGGAGGAAAGTGTTGGAAGGTATGGGGGGAGTTAAGGGTGTGAAATGATGGCAGGAGGAAAGTGTTGGAAGGTATGGGGGGAGTTAAAGGTGTGAAATGATGGCAGGAGGAAAGTGTTGGAAGGTATGGTGGGAGTTAAGGGTGTGAAATGATGGTGGGAGGATAGTACGGAAGGTATGGTGGGAGTTAAGGGTGTGAAATGATGGTGGGAGGATAGTACGGAAGAGGAATGTGGCAGGACAGAGCAATGAGGTGTTTTTAGATTGTCGTCTAGGTTGACGCTTGACAGCGTACGAGGAAGAAGATTGTCGTCATTATCATGCAACATGTCCTTTGCAAAACGTCGCTCTCGGGACAACCGATCTGTAAGACACTCGATCCCTGGCCGGCTCTCCCACAGAACGTCGCTCTCAGGACAACCGATCTGTAAGACACTCCATCTCTGACCGGCTCTCCCACAGAACGTCGCTCTCAGGTCAACCGATTTGTAAGACACTCGATCCCTGACCGGCTCTCCCACAGAACGTCGCTCTCAGGACAACCGATCTGTAAGACACTCCATCTCTGACCGGCTCTCCCACAGAACGTCGCTCTCAGGTCAACCGATTTGTAAGATACTCGATCCCTGACCGGCTCTCTCACAAAACGTCGCTCTCGGGACAACCGATATGTAAGACACTCCATCCCTGACCGGCTCTCCCACAGAACGTCGCTCTCAGGACAACCGATCTGTAAGACACTCCATCCCTGACCGGCTCTCCCACAGAACGTCGCTCTCAGGACAATCGATCTGTAAGACACTCGATCCCTGACCGGCTCTCCCACAAAACGTCGCTCTCAGGACAACCGATCTGTAAGACACTCGATCCCTGGCCGGCCCTAGAAACCTCTGTAATGTCCCTTGTCAATCTTCCTCTTTCTCGGCCTGCCTCTGTATCTTTTGCCAAGTATCATTTACCATCTAGTATTGGTTTTTCTAGACGACTGTGACGTTTGATGTGGCCAAAGTATGTTAATTTCCTATGTTTTTTTTACTAGCCAATTGTGTTCTATATCCAGCTCTTGTAGGACTTCTGCGTTTTTCTTTTTGATTATTCATAGTATTTTGAGCAGCCTCATGTAACATTAACTGGAGATGAATGTCTCAAAGATTAAAGTGTTGCACAATCGATTCGCTAATTCTAATCCATTCTTCCATGACGGAGTGCAATTTGAGGATGTCAACGAGTACATATATCAAGGGCGCCTCCTCAATATAGAGAATAACATGCAACCTGAATTAATAAGACGTCGCCGCGCGGACTGAGCAGCATTCTCACCTATTAGTACGGTCATATACGGTTGCAAAGAACAGAACCTACGAGCATCTCTCTTCAATTCTACTGTTCTCTCTGATATGTGCTACGGGTGATGAGACATTACTGGATGACAGGTTGAAACCGTTCCCAGATATCTCTTGAGAGACACCTAGTCGAAATAGCTCTTCAGAACTAATGTGTACAAAAGCTTCACAATTCCGACATAAGTCGATTGTCCGTGGTGTCATCTATACAGACAAGGTAAAACATAAATTGGCAGGTCACATGTTGCGACGAAACGATGGTCGATGGAGCAGAGGGACTGGTACAAATGAGGTAAAAAGAGAGCGCGGGGAATACCTCCAATGCGTTGGTCCGACTCCTTTGCTGTACACAACAACATCAGAGACGGCTCTCGGTGAGGGCTTACCATGCACTGGACTTCCATGGCCCAAGACAGGGTCTGCTAGAGACGAAGTTGAAACCCACAGTAGCGATAAGGAACGGGTCATCAAGATCATGTAACTTTTTAGCTCGACGGAGTTAACATATCTCCGCAGAGTTTGTGTGGTTGACCATGTCTCGCAACATTTGCCATCGACAAGAATCAAATCCTCTCGATATTTATTTGTGTCACTTGATTAGTAACAATTGTCTAACATACGACGATGAAAACAAACTGCAAAACCACACTGGACGCGCTTGCGACTGCCTGTGCTAAACACAAAATGCGAAAAAGCGAGAACAAAACAGAAACGATGATGATCAGTAGAAGAACTGGGCCACTCAAGAAAAGTCTCAATGATATTGCTCTTCAACAGGTCCATGAGTTCAAGTATTTGGGCAGTATTTTGTCCCTGCTCTGATCGACAGGAAAATTAATACTAGGTGTCAGAAAGAATATGCGGACTTATCAGCTGTCCCGATTGCTTAGACCCGCGAGCATTAGTGTGGCAACAAAGCAACAGCTGATAACCAGTATATTTATGCCGACTCTGTACTACCAGTGCTGAGCAGAATTAGGACTTGTGAAACGAAGTATTTGAGGAAGGTCATCGGTGTTGCCAAGAAAGACAGAACGCGAAACGACAATGTCTTGTGTCGAATACATTTCTAGGCAGAAAATAAGTTTGGTTATCTCATAAGAATGCACATAAATCAACTTCCACTGACAGCTTACAACGCTGGTAGATCTGGCTACAGGGCAAAATATATTCAATGAGATATTCGAAACTCGTGAGGTTCTGAACGTTTCGCTTTTCTATGATAAATTTGGGTCTGGTTGTCCCTTTTCAGTGCTCATTGTTCAAGTTTTGGCCGTGTTTATGAATAGATTTTGTTCCTCAATGTGCTGTTTAGCCGAAAGAATCATATTTCCCAGTCACGCTTAGCGGCTTCATCCATGCACTCGCTATGCAGAGCCTGGTTCGGGCGAAGGCTCTCCCTGGAGACTAGGCTTCGTATATACTCCTCTTGCATTGTCCACATCCTCAAAAACGGCTATGAGTCCTGGACACTGCTACAGCGAGACCGGCAGCATGTTGAGGCCTTCCACCTGCACAACCCGAGGCGCATCCTTGAGATCGTCTGGCATGACATGATTTCCAACAGTTCGACGTACTCAACTTGCAGGCATTGTCTCAACGTTTGATATATATATATATTCGGTCACTTTGCTCGCCTTTCCCTGGAAGTCCCAACCTGCGAGATACTGCGCCTCGCTTTTGGAACGAGTTTACGGAAAGAAGGCGTCCTCGGGGCCGCCCTCACAACACCTGGTTAAAACAGATCGCCACCTCCCCAACAGAACTGCAGGCCACCTGGGACGGGGCTATCAGACGTGGTCATGGACATGGTCATCCGAGGCGACTGGCTCTGGTCGCCTAAGCGTACTATTGTTTTGTAGTCACACATCGCTCTTCGAGAGGACCATTGTACCATCAGCATTTCTTAGTTCTGGTATTCCATTCCCGTCGACATTGAAGTGGTCGAACACGTTATACTCGTTGTCATTATGTTTTTTTTTTCTGCACATACATTAAACCAGCTATAGAAAGTTCAAAAAGAGATATTATGATTATAAAACACGAAAATTCGGTATAAGAAAGTATATATGCCCTGAGTAGTTGGCTCAAGGTTAGAGTATAGCAGACAATGGACCTAGGAAAGAAAGGTATATCTGTGGACAAAGTGAGAGCAGGTATCGGAGTCTGTTTAGAGAATGAGAGAGAGAGAGAGAGAGAGAGAGATAGAGAGAGGAGGAGAGGAGGGGGGATTAAAAATCGAGGAAAAAATGCAGGTAGTGACAAGAAGCGGTAATGTTTTTAATAGAGGCAAAAATAGGGCAACAAAATGTAGAGTAAGTGACATACAGAAAGACACATTCATTAACCGAAAAAAAGTGAAAAGGAGAGAAAACTAATATAAGAGAAATGGAAATGGGAATAACAGGGAGAAAAAAAACCCGTATATAATATTACTTGCGTGTCAAAACAAAAAAAACAGCTGCTGATATCACATAGCGCGTATCTCACTTATGTGTTTGCTGGAAGTTACGAAGCTTTGACATGTATGAGACGCAAATATCGCCCGTTTTTAGTTAACGATTGAAACGTCAAACAACGTTACATCAGCTAGTGACGTTTGGGGAATACGAGGCTGGGCGAGGGCAGTTTGTGTATGCGTGTTTGTTAATACGAGTGAAATAATGGACAGACTAGTATGATGATACACTGGAGAGGGCTACTCAAATCACGCGCTAACAGATAAGAGATTAGCGGACATAATCAGGATGTCGTGGAGTGTATGCAGGAAGTTGAAACTGAATTAAGAGAGGATTGGGGTTACGAGGATAAAAGGTCAGGAGTCAGGTCAAGTAAACAGTTCAGGAGAGGACGAGATGGCGGGAAAAGTGGAGAGGTGGAGCGCGACAAAGTTCCTGGAAATTGGTGAGACATGGGTAGATTTCCTAGGAGAATGGGAGAGATAGAAGCGGGAATGGTTGGGTGAAACATGAGAGATAGATGGAGAGATTGTTTGGTAAAATGGAAGAGATTGAAGTGGGCACTTTTGGGTGATTGTTGGTTAAAATAGAAGAGATTGAGGTGGGCATTGTTGAGTAAAGTGGTAGAGATTGAAGTGGGTATTATTGAGTAAAATGGGAGAGATTGAAGTGGGTATTGTTGAGTAAAATGGGAGAGATTGAAGTGGGTATTGTTGAGTAAAATGGGAGAGATTGAAGTGGGTATTGTTGAGTAAAATGGGAGAGATTGAAGTGGGTATTGTTGAGTAAAATGGGAGAGATTGAAGTGGGTATTGTTGAGTAAAATGGGAGAGATTGAAGTGGGTATTGTTGAGTAAAATGGGAGAGATTGAAGTGGGTATTGTTGAGTAAAATGGGAGAGATTGAAACGGGCACTGTTGGGTGATTGTTGGTTAAAATAGGAGAGATTGTTGTAAGCATTGTTGAGTAAAATGTGAGAGATTGATGCGGGCATTATTGAGTAAAATGGGAGAGATTGAAGCGGTCACTGATTGATGAAAAGTGAGAGATAGACGAAGAGATTGTTGAGTGAAATGGGAGCGATTGAAGCGGCCACTGTTGGGTGATTGTTGGTTAAAATTGGAGAGATTGAAGTGGGCATTGGTGAGTAAAATGGGAGAGATTGAAGCGGGCACTGATTGATGAAACGTGAAAGATAGACTGAGATATTGTTGGGTGAAATGGGAGCGATTGTTGGGATAAAATGGAAGAGATTGAAAAGGGCACTATTTGGTGTTTGTTGGTTAAAATGGAACAGATTGATGCGGGCAATATTGGGTGTTTGTTGGTTAAAATGGGAGAGATTGAAGTGGAATGTGTTGTGTGATTGTTGAGTAAAATAGAAGAGATTGAGGCGGACATTGTTGGGTGATTGTTGGGTAAAATAGGAGAGATTGAAGCGAGCATTGTTGGATGAAACGTGAGATAAAGACGGAGATATTGTTGGGTAAATTCTGAGAGATAGATGCGGGCACTGTTGAATGAAACGCGAGAGATAAACGGATATATTTTAGGTTAAAATGGGAGAGATTGAAGCAGGCATTCTTAGTTAAAATGGGAGAGATTGAAGAGTGCATTGTTGTGTAAAATGGGAGAGATTGAAGCTACAATTATTGGGGAAAATTAGAAGGAAAAAGGCAGAAATTGTAAGTAATGTGAGAGAAACAGAAATTATTGGATAAAATGGAAGAGAATGAATTGAAAATTGTTAGATAAATTGGAGACATAGAAGCGGATTTTTTTTTAAATTGGAGTGATGGAGGCAGATATGTTTTGGTAAAAGGGTAGAGATGGATTTAAAAATGTATTTTTAAATTAAAAATTGAAAGAATTTGGGAAAAAATGAGTGATTGGTGGTGAAATATTTTCGGAAAATTCCTGAAAAATACTTTAAAATAGTCAGAAGAAAATAGAAAAGGTAGATTTCGAAATTATTAGAGAAGATGGTATAGATGAAATGGCTTGTGCTGATAGTGTAGATAGACATGATATATAGATGAAAATGGTAGAGACAGTGATACGCGTGTCAGATAAAGTGTTTGTTTTTTAATTGAAGGGAGAGAGAGAATGAGAGAGAGAGAGTGAGAGAGAGAAAGATAGAGAATAAGTGTTGTGTAAGATGAGAGAGACGCTGTAATGTGTGTAAAATTGTAGAGATTGAAATAATTATTGAAATAAGAGCCACAAAATTGAATTCGCAAAAGGAGAGAATTGTGTGTATAAGATGGTGGAGATGAAAAGTGGTGTGCAACATGGGAGAGACAGGGAGAAGGTTGCATGTTAAATGAGAGACGTATAAAGCATTATTAAAATGGTGTGTAAAATGGTACCGATAAAAAGTGATGTGCAACATGGGAGAGACAGAAAGTATCGCATGATAAGGGGGATCAAGATGCTGAGCAGTGGTCAGCGACCCATAGAGGACTGCTAGCGTCAGGGCCAGCGAACCAGAGCTGCCAAGACCCTTCTACACCTCCACGCGGTGATCCTGGATAACAGGCTGCAGCAGGGCAGACTGGCTAAGGAGAAGGGATCGAAGAGGGAATGCTAACCCGGTACTAAAAAAATGTTTGCTGAAGTCGGATGTGTTGGACCGAAAGGTGCAAATATCGCAGTCAAGCTACGACACAACGCATTCCGTTCTCTGGACTACATTCTGCTACTTAAGCCCGTTCATGGTTTAGGAGCGGGAGATTGAGAACGAACGCAGAAGAAGAAGAAGAAGAAGAAGAAGAAGAAGAAGAAGAAGAAGTATGATAAGGGAGAGAAAGAAAGAATTTTACAAATGCAAATGATAAATCGTGTTGTGTAGAATGGAAGAGCTGGAAAGTGTTGTGTAGAATGGGAGAGATGGAAAGTGTTGTGTAGAATGGGAGAGATGGAAAGTGTTGTGTAGAATGGGAGAGATGGAAAGTGTTGTGTAGAATGGGAGAGATGGAAAGTGTTGTGTAGAATGGGAGAGATGGAAAGTGTTGTGTAGAATGGGAGAGATGGAAAGTGTTGTGTAGAATGGAAGAGATGGAAAGTGTTGTGTAGAATGGGAGAGATGGAAAGTGTTGTGTAGAATGGAAGAGATGGAAAGTGTGAAGAATGGGAGAGACATAGTGTTGTGTAGAGTGGAAGAGATAAACTAGACGAAGAGAGAGAAAATGTTGTGTAGAATGGGAGAGACAGAAAGTGTTGTATAGAATGGAAGCAATAGACTAGAAGGAGAGACAGCAAGTATTGTGTAGAAAAGAAGCGATAGACTAGAAGGAGAAACAAAAAGTGGTGTGTAGAATAGGCGAGATAGAATAAAAGGAGAGACAGAAGGTCTTGTTTCAAACTAAATCCACAGAAAACGTGTCAATTTGATGAATTGGAAAATGTATTTTCTTGTTTTTCTATCCATGTGTGTCCTTAGACCAGGTGGGATGCTATATTTTTCTGTCGCGTGCCAGATGTGTTGCTAATTGCTGCGTCGCTAAATGCTGCGTCGCTAAATGCTGTGTCGTTTCGTTTTTCTTCAGTATTTCACTTACAACCGTCTATTCATAATTTTCTTGGTCTTCCTCTATCTCTGTAATCATCTTGTCTGGTGTTGTAGGTCCGTACAGCTGGTAGATTGGGTTGCATTCTTGTCACGTGTCTGAACTACTTTAATTTCTGTCTTTCCATGTATTCGATGCACTATTTTGTATCCACCTTCTTTCTGATTTCTTTGTTTCGTGGGCTGCCCAGCTGTGTGACCCCGAGCGCTTTTCTCAAACACCTCATTTCATGATTGTTCTTTTTTGTTTCTTGGTGTGAGACCATGTCTGGCAAGTGTTTATGTCTAGATGTGAGACCATGTCTGACAAGTGTTTGTGTCTTGGTGTTGGACCATGTCTGACAAGTGTTTGTGTCTTGGTGTGAGACCATGTCTGACAAGTGTTTGTGTCTTAAAGTCTAGGGACATGAGAGAAACATAATGTCATTCTTTGTCTCCGGTCGTTCGTTCGTTCGTTCCCAAACTACCCGCTATCAAGCACTGAAAAGGGCTTTGCAAGTAGCCGGATGTTGTCTGGAGAACGGAATGCGTTGTGTCGTAGTTTACAGCTTGACTGCGATATTTGTACCTTTTAGTCCGACTTTAGCAGGCATTCGTAGGGACTCTTTTAGCCTTCCCTCTTCGATCCCTTCTGATTATTCAATCTGTTGTAGCCTGTTATCCATGATCACCGCGGAGAGGTGTAGATGGGTCTTTGCAGCTCTATTTCCCTGGTCCTGACGCTAGCAGTCAGCTTTGAATCTCTGACTGCTTCAGCTCACGCACTGCTCAGCATCTTTCTCCTCTCGCTTACTCTGTTATGCCTTTCAGCCTCACGGTATGAAGAGATCTCTAAAACGAGCCTGAATGTGTGCCTCAAGCACAGTGACATTCACCGACTCAGATATTTCCGTAAGGCAAATTTGTCGTGGTCTACCTTTGGAGTTGAATCCGTTGTATCTAAATTTCATTTCATTTTGGAGAGGTGCTGTGGGACGGTAGACTTGTTACGTGGCCAACCCATTTCAGTTGCTGGGATTTTATATATTCTAATAATTTTGATGTAGTCTAATACTGCTCAATATCTTGATCACAAGAGATAATATGAAACAAGATGATCAACAATTAGAAGTTTGAAATCTAGAAATATAAAATATTGGATTGATGAAGAAATATCATTTCAATCAATCAATCAAAGCCATTTCATCTCCATGAGGAGTATATGGCTTATATGTCTTTAACAAATATGTACCAAGTTGTAAAATATCGACCTGCCCATACAGGGGGAGGAGGACTAACGTCTGGTCAGGCAAAATATACTGATCAGACATGTTAGTCAGGGTCAGGCTAAACATACTGGCCACGACTCTCATCTCGGCTTCCTAGTAGCCCTCCTTGGAAACGGGCTGTTTTCATGGCACTGTAGGGATTAACGTGATCCCCGTAGTAGTAAGTGTCACGCAGATGAAGCCAAGCACCCGAGGCAGACACTTTACCTCGAGACCACTGAGTCCCCCACCGCGAAGCGGGCACTTTACCTCGAGACCACCGAGTCCCCCACCCGAGGCAGACACCTTACCTCGAGACCACCGAGTCCCCCACCCGAGGCAGACACCTTACCTCGAGACCACCGAGTTTCCCACCCGAGGCAGACCCCTTACCTCGAGACCACCGAGTCCCCCACCCAAGGCAGACACCTTACGTCGAGACCACTGAGTGCCCCACCCGAGGCAGATACCTTACCTCGAGACCACCGAGTCCCCCACCCGAGGCAGACACCTTACCTCGAGACCACCGAGTCCCCCACCCGAGGCAGACACCTTACCTCGAGACCACCTAGTCCCCCACCCGAGGCAGACACCTTACCACAAGACCACCTCGTCCAATTGTAACTAAAATAGATAAATTTCTCACAAATGTAAACAAGATTGAAGAGTGCACAATAAAGGCCTTCCAGGATGGTGACAAATTTTGGTAAAGCTGAAATTGAACACGATCAGAGATTTCAATGGCAACATTTTAGCTTCAAAAGAAGACATTTGAAACAGACGGACTAAATATTGTTCAGAAATGTATAACAGTCAAAGCATGGATAACCAGAACTTGTCAATGCATCCAGACATATCTGATGAAGTTTTTAAATCCACATCGAGAAATTTTTTAAGAAATGTTACTTACTTACGAGGTGTGTTCAAATGAAACTGAACCTAAGTGCACCAAGTGAGCATATGTACAATGCACATGATGACGTTCATTATTTTGTAAACAGTAGATACCAACTGTCAAGTTTGCAAAATTTCATTATCCTCCGACTAATAGTTTCCTCAAGCAGACCGTTGAAAACATGGCGGTTGTGATACGGAATCCGCCCTTAGTTGATCAGCGAGCGGTGATTCAGTTTCTAACAGCTAAAAGATGTCGTCCAGTTGACATTCATCGCAAAAGGGCCATGATCGGTGGGCTAGTATTGATCAGGGACGACCGTTTCACTAGTTCTGGCAGGCTCTTACGACTCCGTTTACCTTCACCCTATATTGTTTACTTGAAATTTGCTGCCTATTGTGATGTGTATTATTGAGGATGCTGGAATTTTTTGGATAGATTTCATAGACTTCCCTCGTGATATCTGCATGCAAATGTGCTGTGTAGAGAAAATGCTTGTAAGATTGACGACAAGACGATAGTTTACTAGGTTTCAGTGGCTTACATCAGTCAATAACGTCGTATTTACTTACTGATTAACTCACTTACTTACTTTCTGACTTAATTCCTCAAAGACTCACTTCCAATTGCTCTTTCCTTCTTGTCAGACGATTGTAATTATTCTTTGATAAAAAGGGATGCATTTACAGTCCAAGACGATAACGCATGTGTCTCGTAAGACAAATCCAAGCAGAGATGCGTCTTTCCCAGTGTGTGCAATGAAAGTCAGGATAGTCTATGGTATTGCATGGTGTGGCGTGTCTTCTCAAACTCTGAGTCCTTAGCCTATCCGCAATCATTATCGCCATTGTCTGTATTCAATGCTTGATTCTCCACTCCATGTAGCACGATCCATGGCGTCCTGTTCGCATGATTCCATATCGATGTCTCCATCAATCATATTCTGCTTGCATACATCCTTGTACCGAAGTAGTGGCCGGCCGCGAGACCTTTTCCCCAACTGTAATTCCCCATAAAGAAGATATTTTAGTATTCTGTAATCATCCATCACCCAAATGTGTCCCAGCCATCGGAGCCTTCGAAGACTAAGCATGGAAAAGATGATGTTAGTTCTCTCCAAAACTTCTACCTTGGTGATCTTGTCTTGCCACCCAATCTCCATGATTCTGCGAAGGCACCTCATGTGATAGCTGTTTAGCCGTTTCTCTTGCCACGTGTAAGTAGACCATGTCTCACTGCCACAAGGAAAGATGCTGAGGACACATGTCTGGTAAACACGTGTTTTTTGTTTGTTTTAACAGTGAGCTGCTTGTTATCTCACAGTCTTTTGTTAATCTGCTCATTGTTGTTGCTGCCTTGCCTATCCTGATATCGATCTTTTGGTCCAGGCATACGCTATTATTGAATGAACATCCCAGGTATGTAAAGTGATCTAGTACCTTGAGAATCTCATCATCAATGGAGATTGCTGGTGCCTTGTGAGCACCATGATCATAACTTGTGTTTTCTTTGTGCTGATTTCTTATTTACGTACTGATTAACTAAATTTCTAACTTACTTATCTACTTACTTACTTATTGATTCAATTACTAACTTACTAATTAATTTGATTTGTTATTATGCACACATCAATGTTGTTGTTTCTTCTTCTTCATCGTACGCAGTCAGACAGTAACCATTATTTTTTCGAAAAAAGCAGCCGTCATCCTGAGGCTGTCGACACTGCCATAGGGCTTGTCTAGTGTTGCCACTGGTGATGGCCACATCTGCTCTCTCTGATCCTTGTATGTCGGGCAGTTTTGCAGCAAATGCTCAGCGGTCATTTTCCCGGTACCACACGGGCATTCGTCGGTGCCACCTATCTTCAATTTGTTGATTAGGTGGTACCTGAGTCTATTGTGGCCAGTGCGAAGTCTGAAGACCACGACCTGCTCCTTTCTATTCAACTGGTAATAGGCATCGTTTTTAGTGTAACCAGTATGTTCGGTTTCCCATTTGGTCATGTATCTAGCTCTAATAAGCCGTTTTGAATCTTCGTATGTCATACTAGTATCGGGTTGTGGTAGTTTTGCACCTTCTTTTGCCAGTCTGTCTGCCTCCTCGTTGCCTTGGATGTTGCAATGACATGGAACCCACTGTACCACTACCCTTTTTGGTGCGGCCTGCTGGCATAGTTGACAGAGTACTGCTCTTAAACCGTTAAGTTCAGTATTTTTCTGGCTTTTCAGTGCTGTGACTACGGCCAAGGCATCCTTAAGCAGGACTATATGGCTTTCATTTCTTTTACCTGTCACCATTTCTTCCACTGCCGCCCTCAGTGCCTCTGCCTCCGCTCTGAAATTGCTTGTGTATTTTCCAGTAGCGAATGACAGTGTTATTTTTCTGCCATTTGGTAGGCTCAGGAATGCTCCTGCCCCTACGTTCTGTATTGTATTTGTTACAGAACCGTCGGTTTTTGCATGGGTCCAGTCCATGCTTGGGTAGTTTTCCGTAATGAATCTCAGGGTAGTATCTCTTCTTTCTTTTTCAGACTGGCAGTTTTTGTTTCTAATACCTGGTATAATTTCTACCACCTCTGGAAATATATGCTGCCTCCTGGTAGGTTTTCGTACAGTAGGGATGGGCTTTGGTGTGGTTAGTGCGTTCATAGGGTCTTCGTGCATCTTTGCTTTGGCTATTTCTGCAAAGTTTCTTCGCCTTAGCTTCCCATTTCCGAAATTGTTTAGTCTCTGGTGCATTGGGTGGTCAGTCAGTCTTCTGAGTTTCTCTGATTGCAGCTGGGCTCTGCAGTCTCTTCTGTCGGCCATGGATTGCAGTTTTGTAATCTTTTCAAGTTCTACAATTGTCGTTGACTTCATGCCTCCTGTTATAACTCTCATTGCTTGGTTTTGGAGTTTGCTAACTTTATCGAAGTTCGCCTTTGCTGCTGTTGTCCATGCCGCAATGCCATACTCGAGAACTGGTCCCACTCTTCCAGTGTAGAGTTTCTTTAGTATGCTTTCGTCTGCTCCCCAGCTTGTGCCAGCAAGTTTCCCCATGATTGCCATTCTTTCTCTGGCTCTCATTCGGTTTCTCTCGATCTGACTTTTCCATGTCATTCGCCGATCAAATGTGACTCCCAGATAGTTCCGGTTGTCGTTTGGCTGGAGGTATTTGCCGTTTAGACTTAATTTAGTGTTTTGGGGTTGTCCTCGTTTATATTGACCAGCCATGAGTTCGTCCACTCTTCCATCGATGTTAGGGCCCGCTGTATCCGATTTCTTGCTATGGTGTTATTCTTTTCAGAGGTCCACATAGCCAGAACGTCTGCAAACATTCAGCTATGGACTCTTCTTGGTATATTCTCTGTAATGTCATTTATAAACACCAGGAAGAGTGTGGGTGACAGTACTCCCCCTTGGGGTACTCCCTGCTCAAGTGTCACGTTTTTGCTCATCTGCCCTTGTACTTGGACTCTAGCCGTTCTGTTTTTGAGGTAGTGGTTGATCCACTTGTACATTTTCCCACAAACTTCACTTCTTCTTAGCTTGACTGTAAGTCCATCTTTCCAGACTTTGTCAAATGCCTTTTCCAGGTCCACCCAAACCGCTACTGTATACTTTTGCTCCTGGTAGGCATCTTCTATTTGCTGGGCTATGAGGATGACCTGGTCCTCAGTGGATCTGTGCTGTCTAAAGCCTGTTTGCTGTGGAATTAGTATCCGTTTTTCTTCCAGATGCCACATCAGTCTGGTGTTTATCATACGTTGCAACAGTTTGCCGACACAGCTCAGTAGGCTGATAGGTCTGTATCCATTTGGATCGGTTTTGTCTTTTCCTTTCTTTGGTACTGGTACAAGTACTGCGTATTTCCATGCCTGGGGTACAATACCCCTTTTCCAGCTTTGGTTCAGGACTGATAGCAGTTTCCTCTTTGCTGTTTGGCCCAGCCCCATCAGCATTTCGTTTGTTATCCCGTCTTTTCCGGGAGATTTCCTTTTCTTTAATGTTCTCATGGCCTCTTCCATTTCGCTCATTGGTTGTTGTTTCAAAATCATATATTACTCTACCAATTACTCTTATTACATAATATTACTATGGTGCAAACGCTCTCTCTTCGCTGATAGTTGGTCTTTGAAATCTGTAGTTTTTAGAACAATTCACCCACCCAGTGTCACTGCAAGAAGTCAAGGCACACATCATTAAAAAATATAAATAACAGTGGATAGAGAGAACAAACAGAAAATGCCCACAGGTCCCAATCAATAGACTGAATAGGAAACAGTATACCACAATTTTCCGCATCAGAAAAGGTCACTGTAGACTAAATGCACACATGCATAAAATGAAAGCAGCACAGACTACACAATGCACACGTTAGAGAGGACCCCAGACTCTAGAACACATCCTGCAAAGATGTCAACTGCACCAAGGCTCCCGTAAGACGACCTGGCCGGAGGAAAGAAACATACAAATCAAACTGTGGGGAACCATTGAGGACCTGCGACTGACGTGTCACTTCATGGAGGCAGCCCATCTGGTCGCATAAAAGAAGCATACGAAACCGAACGCAAAGACGAAAAAGAAGAATCAAAATAGACCACTTCCTTGCAAACTTATATTTGCTCTGCTGGGTTTCAAGAATTGGTCTTTTCTTGTGTTCCAAGTAATTCAAATACAATGTTCATATTAGACAGTGTCTAGCATAGATTTTTGTTACTACCTTTCTTCTTTGAAACAGCTATTGTTGTAGCTAGTTAGCTTGTTGTCAATTAACTCGAACATTTTCTCTCCAGCAATTTCACCCATCCCTTCCTACACAGATGAATTAAATTGCTTCAGTTGTTATGCCGTTCGTGCCTGGTGACTTGTTTCAATGCATGTTCTGTATTGCTCTATCTACGTTTTCAATCAATATGTTGTTCAGTTCAGTTCAGTTCTGATGCCATCTCCGAATCGAAGATCGGTTGCAATGGATCTCCAGTGTACTTTATCACTTGCCGTAATTGTGCAATATGAGAGGCGTTTTCCAGTCCATCTCCTGATGTTATCCACCCACAAAGTGTTGTCTGCCTCTTGAACGACTGCCTTCTACCCTACCCTCCTGCATGGTCTTCAACAAGGACGTATGTCTTGTATATTACCACAATAACGTAACTGTCTAACCCTGATTTCGGTCATTAATTCCCTTTTCACGCCGAACTTTTCAAATACCTCCAGATGTGTTTCTTCTCTTTCCAAGGAATGCGACCTAATCTTCTATATACCAACATTTCGAAGGCTTCAATATTCTTTTCCAACTTGTTATTCGTTGGCCGTGCTTCTGCGCCATAAAGTAGTGCCGAGTATGCATAACACCTAACAATTCTCGTTTTCAAATTCGAATTTATCTGTTTAGATGTCAGTATGTGTCGCATGTTGTCGAATACCATCTTGGCCATACCTGTTCTCTTTCTGATTTCTTTTTCACAGCAGCTTGTATCTGTTATTTAGGCAGTGTCGACAGCCTCAGGATGACCGTTGCTTTTTTCAAAAAAATAAAGGTCGACGTCCGACAGCGTAAGAAGAAGAAGTATCTGTTATTTTATGACCTAGATAGGAGAAACTCTGTACCTGTTCAAGTAGTTGATCTTTTATTTGTATCTGCATACATAGATTAGTGTCACTTTTCACAATCATTTTAGTCTTTGTTTTCTTTATGTTTATGTCTAATCCAAACTCTTCACTTATTTTTGTATATTGTAGTCACAAGCTCCTGTAATTTTTGCTCACTTGTTGCCATCAAAACTGAATCATCCGCAAATCTTAGATTGTGTTTCACGTTACTCATGAGGATAAATATGGGTTGTCTCTGAGTGCTTGTTGGGTTAACATTTCTTGTAAGTATTCTTGTCATCGCTGCTGTCTTATTGGCTCGGTAAATATTGAGATCTCATGTTGTCATTAATGATTGAAGTAGGATTAAAGCAATCATCTCTTAACCTCATTGCTTTGATACTTTTGTAAACAACTCTATCACGATTTGTGTTTATGGATGTTAGTTGTTCTCCATATTGCTTTCGTGATTCTTCTTTGGCGATTTCGATTACTCTTTTCGTATTTTATCTTGTTATTTGACAAGTAATATAATCTGATTGTATCGTGGACGCATGCAATGTCTAATCGATTTTCTGTTTAGTCTTTACTGAGTCATTAATTGCAGCATTCCGACATGCTGTTTTGTTTCTTTCAATGCCTGGTCTTAAAATTTGTTTTTGGTTCCACATTCCATGTTGAGTGTATCCCTCTGAGTTCTATTTTAAAGATGACCAAATCGCTTTTTATATCTTCAATTTCTTTGTTTAGTCTCTAAAAATATGTCATTTTACAACATATCTATTTTCTAATACTCGTAAATTCTTTTTCGACGTATTTTTTAAATGTGTGATGATTTTTCAATTTGCATTCAAGTGGCGTCTCTGCAGCGAAGGTTGACTGCAATGGACCTCCAGTACCGTCTGTCTCTTGTCTTGACAGTACACTCTGCCAGACTGACATTAGTTCATCTGTTGATGCTGCTCTCCCCCTTAATCGATGTCCGCCGACCTTCCCCTCTAGTATTGTTCTCAAATCTTTGTATTCGTCTTCGTTCTCACACTCCCAGTACTAAGCCAGATGAAGGCCTTTCCAAGAAGCAAGATGTAGTCCGGATAACAGAATGAGCTGTACTGTAGTATACAGCTTGACTGCAATATCTGCACCTTTCGGTCCGACACATCCGTCTTCAGCATGGCATTTGTAAGTGAAGGGTTATCCTCCCGTCTTCGATCCCTTGTCTTTAGCCAGTCTGTCTTAATGCAGCCACCTATCTATGATCAATTTCAATAAAGCATCATGTCGTTTTATATGACCAAAGTATTTCACTTCCCTAATGTTAATTTCTGTCAAATGTTCTCTACCCACGCCAACTCTCGTCAGGACATCCCTATATGTATGTTTCTCTTTCAACGAAATGTGACACACTCTTCTGTATAACCACATTTCGAGAGCCTCTATTTTGTTTTCCAACTATTTGTTTATACTCCATGTTTTTATACCGTATAATAATGTTGAATATACGAATCAGTACATATCATGTATCGTATATAACACCTGATGAGTCTCATGTATCATGTTTTTGGTTATTAGCTTTCCTCTTTTCTGACTCTACCTATGCAATAATGTGGGGTCATTACCACTTGCTGGAGAACAGTGTATATATATACATTGAAGATTAAAGTCTTTTATATTTCTTTTTCTGTAAGTGTGCATGTGTAATCTCGTCTCCAGTTTTGCTATTTCCTCTCTAATGAGATGTCATTGAACTTTGCAAAGCAATACCCTGGTGATGAGTTTTTCTCCCTAGTTCACACATAAATATCGCCAATTACAATAATAGCGCCGTTCTCATTGTGAAGTAATATCGTTCAAAAAAAGTTTAACAAATTCTCTTCCGTCTTTCTAGTTGTGTCTTTCGATGTACGGGGCGTAGACCTGGATTATCGTTGTTGTTGTATTTTCACTAACGATTGTTTGTAGGCGTACTTGTCTTTCATCGATTTATTCTGTTTCTGCTATTAACTTTGCTTTTTATGAATATTCAAGATAACCTACACTATGTTTGGCTATTTTGTGTCTGTACCGATCCATGTCAGTACATTGTTTTCGTGGGTCTCGTTTGATGTACTTTTTTGAACGAAGGGCCTTTTGAAGACCTATTGTCAACGGTCAAAAGAAGAAAACTCACTTGTTACCGCCACTTATCCAAATACGATCCTTCACGGAAAGGTGTAAAACGAACGACGAAGAGGTCGTCCCAAAAACAAGTGGGATGACAACATAGAAGAATGGACCAATCGCCAACCAGAGAAGGCATAAGCAATGCCTGCTGTCACAGAGGGGTGGCGTTGATTTGTGGGGATGTCTTCATGTGCCGCAAAGACCTCACCGGTTACGGGATGACTTGACCTGATCTAACCTGACCTGACATTGATGCACTGGACTTTTTTTTCTGACAGCTACAAGCACGAAATTGTCCGTCTCAGCTACTTTCATAAATTTGAAAGACGACGACCCCTTCTCATCAAGTCCAGTAACATTTACTGTTGTACTTTTTGTTGCATGTCTGCTCCGTAGTCTCTTGACGTTTCTAGACCGTCATCCGTTGAGATTAGTTCGCTTAACTCCCCTTTAATGTCTTTTGTAGCAACAGTATTCATCGTGCTGGCTTGGTAGATCAATCAGAGCAGTGACAGTACTCCATTAATCATTAACGTTTACGGGTAAATTCTAATTCGCGCCTGTTTAAATCTCTTGCGGGGAAACGTAGAATTCATCGTTTGGAGACAATTAAATAGAAAAGCGATGGAAATTGAAAATAGTTTATGACATATGATTAAATAAGAGATGAAATGGTAAGAAGGGATAGTTACAACATATGTAATACAAAAGGACAGACAGGTGTATGCCCGTTAAAATGGCCAGAGCCTCATTATCGTCGTTGCAAAGAATGACAATCTGAAAATGTGTACCAACTATAGGTACGACACACAACATTAAATGCCATCCCACCCCTCCCCTCAGCTGCCTTGCGGGATACCTTTTTACGGGAACGGCTTCGGGAGAAAACTCGGAGAAAAATTATGCTATCAATAGTCTCGATAAATATCTTGCCACTAGCCAAAGCTAGCTCAGGGCCAGAGAGTGAGGTTGACAAAAGGCGCTGTTTCTTCCTCACTTTAATTCAAATCACCACGCGGGTCATCAATTTCAGCGGACATAGCATAAGAAAAGACTGTCCACACGGCTGAACAAAGAGATTAGTCTTCATCACTTTTGATAGACGAACAACACCAACTATAGAATTAGTCTGATGAACCACGCAAGTAAAGGAACGCACAAGATGAAACTGAGTATGTTACAGCATAGAGCTTATATCATTGATGAAGAGAAAGCTGTTTTCGCTCTGGTACAAGTAGTTCCGAACAAATCTGTAAGCTCAGGCATTTATCCTAGAGGCTTAACGAATACCAACAACAAATCCACCAAGGATATGTAGATTCCAAAAAGTTATTAGACAAATTGTGGCATGCCGATGTCATTGGACACTATTAAGGATCAATACAGAATAGGGGACAAACTTACCAATGCCATCAAGAGTTTCAATTAGAACACACAAATTAAGATCTTAAACAATGTACGTACTCCCTGGCACAGCTCTCAAAAGAACACCTAAGGTTTGCCATACAGTGGATCACCTCCCACTGCAATATTTAAAGCAATAAAGCTGCTGACAAACTAGCGAATTATAGAGAAAAAGACCTGAGCATCACGTATGAGGCCAAGACCAAAATCAAAGCCAACGTCAGGAAGAAATGGGCCGATCAACACCCCGTTTTCCGAATACAGACAGCCAATATGAGTTAACTAGAGAAGAGCAAGTCATCATCATCAGACTAAGAACTGGGCATAACAGACTCAAGGGTTACCTTTGCAACAAACGAAGGATTGGGACATTACAGGTGTCCATATGGGGAGCATACTATGAAAGTAGAACACATCCTTCAAAGCTGCACTCTCACGCATAACAAGATAGCGCAATACTGGCCCCACGAGACAGATATGAGACATAAGTTGTACGATAATAAAACAGCCTTACAAACAACGGGATCCTTTGTAAGAGAAACCGAGACCTTAATTTGAAAAAAAACGAAGAAGGAAAAGTTTCGATTCAAATACTACACGTGCAGTTTCCATTGATTCGTTTTACATTCCGGTTGGTGTTAAACAAGACTGCTTACCCTACCCTATTCATTCTATTTATGTAAGACATTATCCGGAATGCTCTAGATCGCCATAATGGACCAAGAACTGTAGGTCAACCTACTATCATATTCATCTGCTTTGCTGATGACATTCACTCTCTGGCTGGTCATGAGAATGAGCTACACAGACTAACAGCTACGTAGACTAACAGCTATACAGACTAACAATTGAGTTGGATCTCACATCTAAGGAAAATGGCATTAGTACACCGGAAACAGGGCTCATGATAATAACACGTACATCACTATAAGTGTAAACAGACCTGGAGAAAGATGCACAAATTAAACATCTAGGATATGCATTTGGAGATGAGGGTACAAGCACAGACCTAACAACCAGGAATGCGAAATCCACAATTCTCACATAAAGGAGGTTAGTGTTGACAAGGAAAGTGACATTGCGCTCAAAACGAGGTTCAAAATAATGCAAACATGTATATATATTCTATATATGACGATTACCAAAACTTCTAGACAAAGAATCGAATCCTTCTAGTAAAAAGGCTACAGAAATATTATCAGAATACACTGAACGGAAAAGAAAAACAAATGTAGACATTCGCATGAGTTGAACTTAGAGGAGAACGGATTTATCAATTCCATTTTGGCCAAAAAATGTAAATATCACGAGACACAATGGTCTTCAGAGAACAGTGATGGAAGGTATGGTACCAAGCAAAAGTCCAGGGGCAGACAAAAACGACGATAGGACGATAAGGCTAACGTCTGGTCAAGCTAAAGACACTGATCAGACAATGTTAGCCAGGTTCAGGAGAAATATACTGGTCAAGACCCTCGCATGACCTCCACGTTGGTCATCCTGTAAAAAGGGCTGTTGGCGAGGACAACAGTCTGGCTAACAAGGTGTGGTTTGACGGGATCCCCGTAGTAGTGAGTGACACGCAGATGAAGCCAAGCATAGCACAACCGCCTGGAGGACCCCGCTCCACCCTCATCAGCACGCTCGGAATCTGAGGAAAGCTACGAAAACCAGCCCCTTAACGTCCTTTTTAAGGCGCAAAAAAAGTAAACCTATTCATTGTGGGCATTCAACAACAAGAACAACCAAGAAGACGATGGCTCCAACATATCCAGGAGTTTTGGCAAGAGAAAGAGTATCTGTCAGACAGACTGTGATGAGAGCGACGTTCTATAAAAGACATGCTACATGATGATGATGATATATGTATTTATATGGATGTGAAACATGAACAATACTTTATGGAATGCTGAGTTGGAGAGACACCAATCAAATGTAGCTGACATGCTGTAGATAAATCCCTGAAAAACCATACATGAATTGGGGTACAAAAAGTTCGCAGTAAAATCCGACAAAATATCAAACACAAATCAAGCCTTCCTGTCAGTTTTAAAATAACAAATAATATGGTACGACCATGGGATATGATTGAATGGTCTTCCTTATATGATACTCGGGCGCACAGAAAGTTGGCCGAAAGAGGGGATGGAAGAATAATGTTTGGAAATATGTGGCTGAAACCTTCAAAGATATCTAAACAATGGCTTTTGGCAAACGGATGTTACGACAGAGAGATATCAGGGTGTAGAAAAATGTGATAGCTCTTTCCGCTTCTTCGGATTTGAGAAAGATAAATATGAAGACGATTACAGGGCATCATCGAAAGATGTGGAGAAGGATCCTCTTTCGGTCTGGTCTGGTACTATGAATAGATTTCACTACACTTCCGACATACCGATAGGGGCTGAGCCTCTCTCGGGAAATAGTGAATGGTGTTGATACTGTTCCTACAGCTCGCTGATTGTACACACTTCTGCCCCGCCCTTTCGTTATTCCAATCGAACCTCTTTTAATTTCTCAGCTATGATGTCTGTGAATTGTTTTATTCGTGTATTGACGTATCATCGTCCAACAGACGCTCACTAATATATATCTATTGTATGCATAATTGGTCCTTAGGAAGTTAGGATATTTTCCCTTTCATTGTCTCGAACCTCAACAAGGGAGTTGAACACTACCGTCTGGTCAGGCACCAAATACAGATCAGACAAGTTCGATAGGGCCAGGCAAAACATACTCATCGTATATGCTAGTCAGGGTCAGGCCCAACATACTCATCAGACATGCTAGTCAGGGTCAGGCAAAACATACTCGTCATACATGTTAGTCAGGGTCAGGTAAAACTTACAGATCAATTATGGTAGTCAGATTCACGTAAAACATTTTGATCTTTTGATTTCCATCAAATCGCTAATACAATGAAAGCTCCCCTTCTCTTCTGTATTTTATATCATTTTCTGTACCTCCTGGCTTCGTTCATTCTCAATCTCCCGCTACCAAACACTGAAAGGGCTTACGTTGCAGAATGTAGTCCAGAGAACGAAATGCGTTGTGTCGTAGTTTACAGCTTGACTGCGATATTTGCCCCTTTTGGTCCAATACATCCGACTTCTGCAAGCATTTTTTTAGTACCGGATCAGCATTCCCTCTTCGATCCCTTATTCTTAGCCAGTCTGCCTTGCTGCAGCCTGTTATCCAGGATCACCGCGTGGAGGTGTAGAAGGGTCTTGGCAGCTCTGGTTCGCTGGCCCTGACGCTAACAGTCAGCTATGGGTCGCTGACCACTGCAGCTCATGCACTGCTCAGCATATTGATCCCTCTGTACATCCTAAAATGTATGTACTGCTACCAAAATGTATGAAAGATCTCACATTCCGAAGGAAGGTGACAACTAAGTTGTTTCATTTTTAGTATTTCGTGACTATATAAAATGACAGCGTTGCCTGTGATAGACAGAAATACATACTCTTGCTGATCTGTGGGTTGTTTTTGTCAAAACCATACGGAGTATACAGACAACTGAGCCTAAGAAGCAAAAACAGCTATGCGTCTCTAAAGTTTGCGTACTGATTAATTGTATGCACATATACACCATCTCGTGAGACATGAACTTGACTAACTACCAATACGCACTAATAACATAACACACACAATCAGGTGAGATTGCACAAACAAGACCACATGAGTAATGAAATAACAGGCATCTCACAGCTATACCAGCTTGAAATAACCAAAGTAACACGCTTGTCCCAGGGGAGGAACCATCAATCTACTAGGACGTATAGCTGCATAAATTGACGGGAGACCATAAATCATAAAAGAATGAGAAAAGAGAGTACAGCCGCTACTTCATCTCCGAGATAAATATTTGAGACTTCATTTATCAGGACAGCTATCGTTTCTGACACAATCCTTGATTGGGGAAGTACAGAAGGAATGGTTGTGGCCTGGGCAGATAGCACTCAAGGAGGCATCACACCTCTAGGAAAAAGTAAAGGTGGGTTCCATGGCAACAATTGCCGTAGGGGGTAAAGATAACGCTTTATGTACTTGGCCGCAGCCTATGTGTGGTGAGATGGCCAATTTCCTTCCTTCCTGTTTATGCCTTCCGCAACTTATACTTCAGGTACCCATTTACAGCTGCGTCGACTGCAGGAGCGGTCGTACCAGTAACGAACCACGCACCAGGATTGTTTTTGGTCCGTACGTGATTTCGAACTCTGGCGCGGTGTAACCCGGTCTTAGCTAGCAAGCACACTATCGACTAGGCTACACGCTCTACAGAACCTCTACAGACGTGTGTGAATCTCATGTATTCGTCATGCAAGAATCCAGGTAATGAATATGTCCAAACCATGGCTTCGCCAAAGTCTCCATAGTTGGGACATTAAAAATGGATAGAGAATTCATATTGACAAACAGCAAATGGCCGAATGTTATAGGATACCACTCATCAGCAATACATGTGTGACAGTCAAATGTCCCAAGGAAACACAAGAATGGGGTTCAGTTTTGAGAAAAAATCCAAACAAAACACTTTGGAACCTTTTCTAAAGTGAATTGTAACTCGTGATTGTCCAGAATCAAGAATAAAGGTTAAGAACAGTTTAACAGGTCATCAAAACCAGCGTATTACAAGTACACTAGTCGAGTTCACTCTAACCTGAACAGATACGCACTAACTTATTAACCGAAAACCATTTCCTCATCAATAGATCAGTCAAAGTTTAACGAAATAGACTACAACCGCTCATTATAACAACACTTGGAACTCGCCACAGTCATGTTAGAATTCACAAGAACTACTCACACATAGGCAAGTGGTACGGAAAAAAGCCAGGAGTGGAATAGCATAGATATAATTGGTGACCCCCTGCCTGGAAAATAAATGTGAATACGTGATGAGAATCTTAGCTATCACAAACAAATAAAGCGGGATTAAGAATTGATATTTAAGTAAGTGCTTCTAACCACTGAGTCTCTTAACCGCATATATGTCGTGAATGAGATCCACAGATCGACCTGCAGCAAATTGTCTCGTGTGTATACTGGCCAGAGCGATTGACTAAACTGACCACTCAGCCATGCATATCAGACAGATACCCCATATTGTAAATGCAAAACAAGCTTTGTATGTAAGAAAAAACAAATTGTGTGAAAAACACAGGTCAGAAATGGATTCAGAGAATCGTCCTCAAAGAAACATTGTCTGAGCGAC
This sequence comes from Ariolimax columbianus, assembly GCA_036924085.1. Taxonomy (NCBI): domain Eukaryota; kingdom Metazoa; phylum Mollusca; class Gastropoda; order Stylommatophora; family Arionidae; genus Ariolimax; species Ariolimax columbianus. The sequence goes on along the minus strand of JAVGWX010000019.1, from coordinate 36,242,255 downwards.
ATTGACAGAGAGACATCGATTAGGAAAGTACATTGCCACGAAAATCTCTGGACGAGATACGAAAAATGAAAACAATTATAGGAGGCGTGTTCACATGGAACCAGCCCGTGCTGCGTCATATCGACATACGCGCGAGGAGCATGATGACGTCACATCCTACTTCTTAGTTCTTAGTCGACCTGTACTTCTACAGGGGCAGATGCATCTGTGCAAGTCCCAGCTCTGGTACGATATGGATGTAGCCGGGATGAGGCAACTTATTATTCGCTGCTTTGGGACAAGTGGCGCGGAGGGTGGTTTTACGATGTGCGAATTCATCTGAATAGACTCAAACATTAGTGCAAAGTAGACCCCTAGCCTGTTAGGCGCCATCTATGCTGCACTGAACAAACCACCTAACCATGGCAGGTGTTATGCCATGTCACACAGTTAGTCGCCTCTTACGACATGCTCTCTGTGGGGCAGTGGTGCTATTCTTGTCCTTGTCATAGACAAAGACCCCCAGCGGATCATCTGACGTAATAAGCACATACTAATGTAAATGTGCACGTGTTCAGTATCTTCACATTCATTGGTTCTGCTGCAAACCGTTGAGAAAATGGCGGGTGTGATACGGAGTCCGTTAAACGTTGATCAGCGAGTGATGAATCAGTTCTTAACAGCTGAAGGATGTCGACTAGTCGACATTCCTCGCAGAATGCAAGCAGTGTATGGTGACCAAAGTATGTCGAAGACGACAGTGAAGGACTGGGCACGGATTTTTGGGAAGGATGTGAGCTAACGACAGATCTTGTAGAAAGGGACAGATGAAAAAAGCCTCTAAAATAAAAACAAAAAAGAACAATTATTTTAATCAAACAAACTACATTCGCGAAATAAAATAGTAATAATAAATGAGCTACAAAAATATGGCCTGAAGAGAGCCATATTCACGTAATATGAAATCGTAGAATTAAACTGACAAAAACGTGTTGAGCAGCCTTTAAAAAAGTCAATTTTGATTAGAATTTCTTAAATCATGGAAGAAACTTTCAACGAAATGTTATATTCCATTGCAGATATGAAAAATTATTATGGAGAAAATGTAGAACTTGAAAGTAATTTGGAAGCGGTGAGCAAGTTAATCCATCAATCATTTAGATAAATCATTTAGATAAATCATTTAGAAACTCTAAGCAGAAATGGGCGACTGGGGCAATTTTCTAATTGGTTGATACAAGAAAAAACGTCTAGCTTGGAGAATGTTCCGCTGTGGAGAGATCACCACTAAGCTGCCAGGCAAACCACATCTATCTCTCATTTATTAGGCAAACTCGGTTCGAACAGGTAATGAGGTGTATGCAAATAGTCCGGTACTATTATTGATTACGCGTTGGGCATTCCCGCATTGTCAAGGTCACATTGTGAAAAATTGAAACGCATCCGAAAGGAAAGGAATGCGACTGGTCGTTTGGTGCAGCAGGGATCACTCCATCGTGATGATGCTATTCATGTTTGGTGCAGCAGGGATCACTCCATCGTGATGATGCTATTCATGTTTGGTGCAGCAGGGATCACTCCATCGTGATGATGCTATTCATGTTTGGTGCAGCAGGGATCACTCCATCGCGATGATGCTATTCATGTTTGGTGCAGCAGGGATCACTCCATCGCGATGATGCTATTCATGTTTGGTGCAGCAGGGATCACTCCATCGTGATGATGCTATTCATGTTTGGTGCAGCAGGGATCACTCCATCGCGATGATGCTATTCATGTTTGGTGCAGCAGGGATCACTCCATCGCGATGATGCTATTCATGTTTGGTGCAGCAGGGATCACTCCATCGCGATGATGCTATTCATGTTTGGTGCAGCAGGGATAACTCCATCGCGATGATGCTATTCATGATTGGACTTCTTTCTGTAAAGTCTAGATACCCACTGGACCAAGGCCAAGCCTGCATGAGAGCAACCGCAGACACTCGCTCTATGTAAGCAATGCTGATAACAGAAAATTGTCGGACGACTTTACTTTATTCTCGTTGTTGGGGCAGTCAAGGGGTATTTAGGGTGAGGACTACAGGCCGCTTCGCCACTGATGTCGCCACGTCGTGTGCTGGCTAAGTTTGATTAATTCACCCCCAACAGAAAAAACAACTTAAGCCTTACCGGGGATCCAATTGGCTTACCCCCTTATCAGCAGGCAGCAATTCAAACCATTTGGACACATGCTCCTCTACATGATAACAAGGGCAAAACATAGGGCAGGATGTGATGTAGTGAATGGCACAGGCCTAAAGAACTGTTGGTCAGGTAACAATAGTAGAGACCATAAACCAAGGGAATCACACTACAGATAAAATGACAAACTACTACCGGGACATTATCAATCTGTGGAGAATGCAGAGAAGGGTGCAGTGTAAAAGAGGACTTCGAGATTAAACAACAGCTATGAGAAAATGCACAGCATAATAGTGCTGGTATATATACCGATTCATCTGTGTTCCACGGTAAGATGACCGGTTGGGCTTTCTCTTCTAGAGAGATAGGCAGAGTCGCTGTCGAGAGCAGGAGTGCATACTTGACAACAACGTCCAGTATTAGAATGGAGATCGAGGCAAGGACTTCGGCTCTGCGGTGGTTAAACTAGGACTTTTTAAGTAAGGCACGTCTCTGATTCTCAATCTTTGCTTAGGGAGGTGCAGAAGAGCTGGATGTTGTTTGAGTGGAAAGTGAACGTCGGACCTCTGAGGACTGTGGACCCCCTGTCCTTATCACCCTGGGGTTTAGGCAGAGGTATCAAGTTGATCAATCACCTTTCAGACAGAGGTATCAAGTTGATCAATCACCTTTCAGACAGAGGTATCAAGTTGATCAATCAGCTTTCAGACAGAGGTATCAAGTTGATCAATCACCTTTTGGGCAGAGGTATCAAGTTGATCAATCAGCTTTCAGACAGAGGTATCAAGTTGATCAATCAGCTTTCAGACAGAGGTATCAAGTTGATCAATCACCTTTCAGACAGAGGTATCAAGTTGATCAATCACCTTTCAGACAGAGGTATCAAGTTGATCAATCACCTTTCAGACAGAGGTATCAAGTTGATCAATCACCTTTCAGACAGAGGTATCAAGTTGATCAATCAGCTTTCAGACAGAGGTATCAAGTTGATCAATCACCTTTCAGACAGAGGTATCAAGTGGATCAATCAGCTTTGGGACGAAGAAACAGCAGTCGATCAACCATCAATGTGCAGAATGGAGGATATTAAAATCATGCGCGGGTCCTGCAGAGAGGCGTCTGGTGAAACGGAGCAGGCAGGAGTGTGTACAACCAACGAGTCTCAGGAACAGTCACTTGATAGGGAACTATGGACCTTCGAAGAGTGCAATGACTTCGTTTCTTAACAGAACAGAACATGCATAACTTGCATTTATCTAATATAGATATGATTCTACTCTCGTACTCGCAGTTTTCTCTTCCTTAATCCAGTGCAGTTATGTTTGCTATTTTGCTGTTGTGTAAAATAGATCGATCTGGTTCTGAATACTAAACTCTTTACGGAATCAAGATGCTGAGCAGCGCATGAGCTGCAGTGGTCAGCGACCCATAGCTGACTGCTAGCGTCAGTGTCAGCGAAACAGAGCTGCCAAGACCCTTCTACACCTCCACACGATGATCCTGGATAACAGGCTGCAGCAGGGCAGACTGGCTGAGGAGAAGGGATCGAAGAGGGAATGCTATCCTGGTACTAAAAAAATGCTTTCTGAAGTCGGATGTGTTGGACCGACAATAGCCTGACAATAGATGGACACTTAAAGTGACATCATTGTGGTCATACACCTATAATCGTCGCCCCGGACGTCCACCAATGAGATGGAGAGATGGCCTGCGACAGGACCTTGGTCCGGTATGGTACTTAATGGCACAGGACAGAGATGAGATTGCACGACATTAAACAACCTGGCATAGGGCACATAATGCACCTGAGTGGACACCAGGATTATAGTGCAGTATTACATTATTGATTGGTCTATTCACTTTTATAACTGGGATACAGTCATTCACACATTCCTTAGTAAGGACTTCCGCCTAATATCGAGCTATAACCGTCTTCGTGTTCATTCTTAATTGGTTTTGTTTTTGTTATTCATTCCGTGTTACCATTTTTATTTGTTTCTAACTAAGGTCTTGTGGCCCTCAAGTGGGTTTGTTTGTTTCTGTTTCGCTACAATAATCGAGCCTTAGCTATTTCAGTTTTTATCGACCCTGACCTTCAGTGCCATCGTGAATTCGATTTATTTATCGCTGTCTACGTCATCACCATTCACCCTTTTCTGTTACAACAGGAGCACGTGGTCACCATAACAACCGGCCTCGTTTTAGGACGTCTGCTCCGTTTCTTGGTAACATAACCAAGGGCCTGGTTTAGACCGATCAACCGAAAGATCCGATCAGGACTCGTTGTTGTTTGGGACTCTGCGCATTAAACAAAAATTGGCAAATAAATCTCTAAGCCAACTGAGGGGCTATCGTTGAATGTTCACTGACAACGTGATTAAATCTTGCACCGACTTCTCTAAGACTGGCCCTGGCTAGAAATACTTCCCGCATAAAACAAACGCTTTGCAAACTTTGTTTCCAATACGCTCGAGAAATGTGTCCTTTAAAGAGAGATTCAACGTATATCATCATCATCAGGTGCCATGCCGGTTGGCGCTGGCGATGATGTGCCTCCATCCACTTCTATCACGTGTATCCTTTACCAAATGTATTGTTGATTGTCGCCCCTGTCATTTTCTCGGGCTGTCCACAGTCTTTTCTCTTTCTACCTTCCTGTCTCTCTTTCCTTATATCTGGCCCGTTATCACATGTTCCAACCCGCCTCTTCTCGAACAAAGGATGCATCCTTGTTCTGATCCTTGCAATGAGTTGTCTTTGTGTTTGTGTCTCTTCGAGTACTGTCTCCCTTGCAGTCAATATGATCTGCAGCATTCTTCTGTAAAACCACATCTCCGCTGCTTCCAAAGATATATGCACTTGCTTGCTGATTGTTTATGATTTACTGCCATATGTTAGTACTGGTTTCGCATAGTATATATAAAATAATTCGTCTATCATCGTCAATGAGGAGCACCAACATCATCCCATTCCATGGTGCAACCTAGAGTATTTGTGTGCCTTCATGGCTGATCAAGTCAATTTGAACCTGCAAAGATCTTTGACACGCCTGGCAAACGTATACCGCAGTTGTCTATAGCAATTCCTAGCATATATATGTATAGATTGCCTTATTCTAGAGCAACGAAAGACAACCTCAGCAGAGTGGTGTGGCAGGGCAGACCAGGCCCTTAGCCTTGGTTAGCGGCTGGTCTAGGAGGGAAGCCCTGACATGCGAACAGATAGAGCATTGCTCTGCTGATCCGGCAGCTTCTGCAGCTTTAAATGTCCCAAATACATTGGTATCACCTTTCCCCTTGAAGTAAACAAGACAGACCCAGAAAGGGACCATACTGCATGGGCGACACATGGTTTCTTTATTTCTGCCAAGACTTTGTGCTGACAGCACAATTACTTTCGTCTGACATATATATATATATATATATATATATATGTGTGTGTGTGTGTGTGTGTATGTATAAGCATATATATATATACACACACACTCACACATATACACATGTATATATCCCGTTGTGAGGGGTTGTCTGTGTGTCTTTGGACTCTTCACTTGTTCGTGTAGTAAAGATATTAGTAGGAACTGCTGTGTACTAGCTGAGGTGGTATTTGTAGTACTATAATGGCTACTTGCGTTGGTGGCATTTGACGCAATCCTTGTGTGTTTGTAGTTGTGGCTTTTGTAGCACTTAATGTGTGGAGTCTTTCAATAGAGAGTCGAGCGTTATGCTATCTTGCAGTTGGTATTTATGTAGAATTAGAACTTCATGTGATCTTGCCGTGGGGATTATGAAGAACTAGAACCTAATGTGCTTTTGCTGTAGAGATGTATGTAGAACTAGAACTTTATGTGTTCATGCATTGAGGATGTATGTAGAACTATAATTTTACGTCTTATTGCAGTGGGACTTTATGTATAACTAGAATTGCATGTGCTCTTGTAAATTGCTGGATTCGGCTGTACTTTCTTTACATAACACGGTTGCCGGTTCTAAGCACAACCGTCACGCGCACTCTACAATACTAGGGATGAAATGCAACACTTTCCTCCCAAATACCAGACCCTCCCATTCACACTGGGGATTCGAATATCTACCGACAGGAACAGGTGGGTGGCTATAAGTGACGGGCGGGAGATGTGTTTATAAATTAGTGACAAGAGTCACGCTGGGGTTAATCGTCTTTCGGCTAATGGGATCTGTTGTGACAAAAACACTAGCAGGTTTATTTTGTAACGAGATAGGCCAATGCAAGCTGAATTGGAAAGGGGCGGAAACAAACTTCTCGAATAAGCTGGAATGTTGTAAAGGGCATGTCAGACGTAAATAAATAGAATCATCAGCATCTGCCGTGTCTCCACATAAGATATAAATAATTGCAAGAAAACTAAATGTCGTGTATAAATGTTCGCAGGACAATTATGGCTCCTATTTGTACATACGATACAAATATTTTGTGGTAATTTGTGTGGCTATTGATTCTCTTTACAGTTTGTTGTTGTTGTTATTGTTTATGTTGTTGAATGCGCACGATGAGTGTGTTTTCTGAGCCCTGAAAATGACGTTATGTGGCTGATTGCAGTAGATTTCCTCGCATCCATATCGTGCTGATGAAGATGAACGTGAGTCCCCCAGGCTGTTGTGCTATGCTTGGCTTCATCTGCGTGTCGCTCACTACCTCGTTAGCTGAGCTCTCCAAGCAGGTATCTCATAAACTAAAAATGAGAATCATTAAATTCTATGTGCATTTAGTTTTGTTGTACGGAGTAGAAACCAGAACTATGACAACAAAGAAAAGGGAGAAGAGTATTGAAACCTTTGAAATATGGGTCCTTCAGAAGACCATTCTATACTAGACTGCAGAACATATACACAACCAGTTCTTTTTACATTCCCTTGGTCTAAAAATAACTTTGCGCGTCTAATCTATTCTTGAAAGCATTAATTGACACTGCCACCACTATTTCATGTGGCAATGTTTTCCAAATATTTACCAATCTGTACTTAAAAATATTTCCTGGTATATAATTTGGACTTTTATTTAATTAGTGTGTGGATGTGCCGAGTTTCTGGGAGGAAAAAAGGAAAACAAGTTTAGTGAAGACGCTTCTGAAGGATATTGAAAGTAGAAAAACAAAATATGCTGGTGATGTCAAGCGACACGACAGTCTGCTAAAGTTTATATTAGAAAGAACAGTGGAGGGCAAGAGAGTCAGATGTGGTCGAAGATGCTGAGCAGCACATGAGCTGCAGTGGTCAGCGACCCATAGCTGCCAAGACCCTTCTATACCTCCACGCGGTGGTCCTGGATAACAGGCTGCAGCAGGGCAGACTGGCTAAGGAGAAGGGATCGAAAAGGGAATGCTAACCCGGTACTCAAAAAACGCTTGCTGAAGTCGGATGTGTTGGACCGAAAGGTGCAAATATCGCAGCCAAGCTGTAAACAACGACACAACGCATTCCGTTCTCTGGACTACATTCTGCTACTTAACCCCTTTCAGGGTTTGATAGCGAGAGATTGAGAATGAACGAAGAAGAAGAAGAAAAAGAAGATGTGGTCGTCGTGACGCAGTCATCCTCATCATCACGTGCGGCATAGCGTTTAGCGTTTAGCGTACCGCATAGCGTTTGGATAAATTCCTTTCTTCTTCTTCTTTTTCTTTTTCTTCTTTTTATTCGTCGTTCATTCCCAAACCCCCGCTACACAGTCATGGAAAGGGCTCTGCAATTAGCAGGAAGTAGTCTGGAGAACGGAATGCGTTGGTTATCTGAAGAATATATTGAACAGTATAATATCGATTGACTGCTATATTTGAACCTATTGGTCCCATACATCCGATTTCAGCATGCATTTTTAAATACCGAATTAGCGTTTCTACTTGGATCCCGCCTTCTTAGCCAATCCGCCCTATCGCAGCATGTTTTCCAAGATCACCACGTGCAGATAAAGAAGTATATTGACAGCTCTGTGTCGCTGGCCCTGACGCTAGCATTCAGCTTTGGGTCGCTGGCCCTGACGCTAGCATTCAGCTTTGGGTCGCTGGCCCTGACGCTAGCATTCAGCTTTGGGTCGCTGGCCCTGACGCTAGCATTCAGCTTTGGGTCGCTGGCCCTGACGGTAGCATTCAGCTTCGGGTCATTGGCCCCGACGCTAGCATTAAGCTTTTGGTCGCTGGCCCTGACGCTAGCATTTCAGCTTTGGGTCGCTGGCCCTGACGCTAGCATTCAGCTTTGGGTCGCTGGCCCTGACGCTAGCATTCAGCTTTGGGTCGCTGGCCCCGACGCTAGCATTCAGCTTTGGGTCGCTGGCCCTGACGCTAGCATTCAGCTTTGGGTCGCTGGCCCCGACGCTAGCATTCAGCTTTAGGTCGCTGGCCCTGATCTAGCATTCAGCTTTGGTTCGCTGGCCCCGACGCTAGCATTCAGCTTTGGGTCGCTGGCCCTGACGCTAGCATTCAGCTTTGGGTCGCTGGCCCTGACGCTAGCATTCAGCTTTGGGTCGCTGGCCCTGACGCTAGCATTCACCTTTGGGTCGCTGGCCCCGACGCTAGCAGTCAGTTTTCGGTAGCGAGCCTCCACAACTCGTGCACTGCTCAACATCTTGACCCTATTCACATACCATCTGTTCTGTGAGGCGGTAGTAAGGTTTGCGCTGGTCGTCACCCTCGTTAAAGGAAAGTGAAGTGTCTGATATAGCCTTTCCTTTCCAGGTGTAGAGATCGCTGGTGGATTCACTGTTCGGCTTGCCGTTCAGGAGTCTCTATGCTAATGGTATCTCCTACATTATTGTGTCCCCAGCAGTACCCTCATGAGGGGTGCCCTGTTTCTTACAGAGCCAGCTGTGGGGCGCGACCGAGTATCAGACGGAATAACTGGGCGGGCAGATTGGGCTCATTAGCCTTGGTTGGCTGCCAATTTAAGAGAAGGTAAACTCTGACTCTAAACTCAGGTAGACGAAGCTCGTTAGCCTGTTCAGACAGTTCGCCTAGGAGAGGAGGAACTCTGATTTTAAACCCACAGGTCACAGAGAGTGCTGGCTAGTCTTGGGGCGGTGAGAGTATCATCGGATGTCTCGAGTAACTAGCATCTGCGGGTAACGACTCCACTGTCTTGTGGAAACCTCGGGAGAGGCTAGGGATACGGGAATAAACCCAGATAGAAAATTCGTAGTGGTAGCACCTAAGATGGATGGTTTCAAAATTGTCAACTCATTCCGGCAGCTTTTGCAGCTGAGCTGGAGCCAAATTGTCATCCTTTGCATTTCTTTGGATTACATCGGCGAGACCGAGAGGAGAATCTTGCAGTTTGGGCAGCCCAGTGTCTCCATATTCAGCTCCCAGGCTTGCGCCCTGAGAGACTACTCACAGGGTGCCGCGCGCATGGTCTGCAATGACTAAGACGCCGATGAATATTCTTTGCCCGATTGCTAATCTCAGATATTCTTTGTTTTTATAATTATTTAATCATGTTACCCCAGACCTTTTTTCTCTGTCATCAGCCGATTATCTTGCCCTCGGCCATTTTCTGATACCAAAGATTTTGTGTACGGAACCTACCTCAATGATGTTTGTTTTTTAAATGTTGTTTTAAAATATTTTGCTTTTCTAAAAGAACTGAAAATTAGAGAATGCCATTAAACAAATAATGATGTGCCCTCTGCTTTCAGTAAGGTTGTGTAAGGTACATCAATCAACGATCACCTTACCATCTAAAGGCTGCAGACATAACATTTCAATTTAGAAATTGAAATTCATATTAGTTTCGGGTCTTGTGACCGTCATTTATGTAGCACAATAGGTTAAACCAGAAACGGAGTTTTCCCCACTTGAGATTTGCAAATTGACCCTACAGCTGTACAACTCAAATGACTCCCGGTTGATCAGAAGGAAATTTGAAATACAATTTTGTAAACATACTTTTCTTGATAATTATTTTCAAAGTGTGTTTTTAAACAATCATTTTTAAAAACAGTAATAGGTACCACAAAAATAATAATTGTTTAAATATCCGAGAAACTGACTTCCCCGCTGGTGACAGCGGGCGTAGAAACTGGTTAAAGACGCAGTGGAATGCAGAGATCTTTCACAAACGATACTTGTAAATTCGGGCGAGATTGTGGCAGTAAAGGGTCAGGTTTTCTAGGTGCGTTATCGGTGTAAGCGCCTTGTCTGTGACAGTAAAGGGTCAGATTTTCTAAGTGAGTTATCGGTGTAAGCGCCTTGTCTGTGACAGTAAGGGTAAGCTTTTCTAAGTGAGTTATCGGTGTTAGCGCCTTGCCTGTGACAGCAAAGGGTCAGTTTTCTGGGTGAGTTATCAGTGTAAGTACCTTGTCTGTGACAGTAAAGGGTCAGGTTTTCTGGGTGAGTTATCGGTGTAAGCGCCTTGCCTGTGACAGCAAAGGGTCAGTTTTCGGGGTGAGTTATCAGTGTAAGTACCTTGTCTGTGACAGTAAAGGGTCAGGTTTTCTGGGTTAGTTATCAGTGTAAGCACCTTGTCTGGGACAGTAAAGGGTCACTTTTCTGGGTGAGTTATCAGTGTAAGCACCTTGTCTGTGACAGTAAAGGGTCAGGTTTTCTAGGTGAGTTATCAATGTAAGCACCTTCTCTGTGGCATTACAGAGTCAGGTTTTCTAAGTAAGTTAGCAGTGTAACCACCTGTTTGTGCAGGGAACTGAGACTCTAGTCTAGTCAGGCACAACATACTGACCAGGCCCGTTAAGATTCAGCCATAATACACTGACCAAGACTACAATCTCTCTTCCATGTAGCGTTCCCTGGAAACAGGCTGTTTTCAAGGCAGCCAGATTGACGAGATGTGGATCGATGTGACCCCCGTAGCAGTGAGAGCTACGCAGAAGAAGCAAAGCATAGCAATCCGCCTGGAGAACCGCGATCGACCTTTATCAGCATACTCGGGATGTGAAGAAAGCCGCTACAACCCGCCATTTAACGTCATTTTCAGGGAGCACTAAAGAGTAAACTTACTCATTGTGGGTATTAAACAACAACAACAACAACAACAACAACTTGTTTGTGGCAGCAAGGGGACAGGTTTTCTAAGTTGGACACCTCGGTGGTCCAGTATATTGAGCGGCTGTCAGGGTCATGTTGACATTCACATTCTATAGTTTCGAATCCCAATCCCAAATGTAATATAAAAAAGATCTTCTTTCACACTTCCAATTAAAACTACACAATGGCCATTCGATTCGTTGGCTTCATCTGCGGAAGCTACATTTGAGATCAACATTAATAGCAGAAGAATTGCATGCCTGTTGCGTAGATGTGATTTAATATAGAAAAATCAAACTTCCCGTCAGCAAAGAAGAAGACAATGCGAAAGACAGAGAGGGAGATCAACATAGCAAAAAAGAAAACAAGTACATTATCAAGACATGTGAGAAATACGAGAACAAGCGAGACAAGATAGAAATCGATAGCGAACCAACACCACAACACACAGAAAGATATTATATTTTATATTTACAGATCGGGTTTAGGAATAATTTTACCGTAGACAAAGAGATCAAACCTGGGGAATAATCTCGAGTATGTTCGTGTCAAGATTATACTAACCTAAGAAAGGCAACCGGTTGAAGAAGAATGGACCTTGTTCAAAGACAGTATTTTCAAGGCAGGTAGAGAAGCATGGGGCACAAAGAATAATGGACCTTGTTCAGAGATAGTATTATCAAGGCAGGTAGAGAAGCATGGGGCACAAAGAAGAATGGATCTTGTTCAGAGATAGTATTATCAAGGCAGGTAGAGAAGCATGTGGCACAAAGAAGAATAAACCTTGTTCAAAGACAGTATTATCAAGGCAGGTAGAGAAGCATGGGGCACAAAGAAGAATGGACCTTGTTCAAAGACAGTATTATCAAGCCAGATAAAGAAGCATGGGGCACAAAGAAGAATGGACCTTGTTCAAAGACAGTATTATCAAGACATGTAGAGAAGCATGGGGCGCAAAGAAGCAGCACAGACAGTCCAAGAAAATGACAGACTGGTGGACTAACGAAGTGAAGACTGCCGTCAAAAAAAGAAAAATAGATATAGAACTTGGGTAGAAGTGATCAAGACTATGAAGACTATTAAACTGCAAGAAACCAGACAGAGAAGGTAATCGCATCTGATAAAGCCAAAACATGGAAAGATTATGGAAAGAGTTTAAATTCTGACTACTAAAGATCAATTAGAAAATTATATCAGAAGATCCGAGCCACGAGCAATAGAGAAGAGTGTTACGACCCAAAGATCCGAGCCACGAGGAATAGAGAGGAGTGTTACGATCCAAAGATCCGAGCCACGAGGAAAAGAGAAGAGTGTTACGACCCAAAGATTGGAGCCACGAGGAATAGAGAAGAGTGTTACGATCCAAAGATTGGAGCTACGAGGAATAGAGAAGAGTGTTACGACTCAAAGATTGGAGCCACGAGGAATAGAGAAGAGTGTTACGATCCAAAGATTGGAGCCACGAGGAATAGAGAAGAGTGTTACGATCCAAAGATTGGAGCTACGAGGAATAGAGAAGAGTGTTACGACTCAAAGATTGGAGCCACGAGGAATAGAGAAGAGTGTTACGATCCAAAGATTGGAGCTACGAGGAATAGAGAAGAGTGTTACGACTCAAAGATTGGAGCCACGAGGAATAGAGAAGAGTGTTACGATCCAAAGATCAGAGCCACGAGGAATAGAGAAGAGTGTTCCGACCCAAAGATCCGAGCCACGAGAAATAGTGAAGAGTGTTACGACCAAACAGAACCACATAAACAACAGGTCAGACAGATAACTAAATGACCCTAAGTTAAAGATGGCAGGAATACTTCAGCCAACTCCTCAATATACAAACAGCAGAAGACATGTTCCAACAATCAACCAGCTCCAATACAATTACAGAATTCAGACCAGAAATATTGATTTCGGAAATAAGAGAAGCAGTGCGAAATTCTCCAACGAACAAGTCACCTGGAGCAAAAGATATACCAGCTGAATTGATCAAAGTGGCGGGCGACGCGGGAATAGCCTGGCCTTCGAGATTGTTCAACATAGTATGACGAACCAAGAGGCACCTGAAGATTAGAGAAATACCATATTCGTCATTATATGGAAGACTAAAGGTAGTACGAGAAACTGCACAACTTACAGAGTATTTCTCTGCTGAGCAACACGGGAAAGATTTTCTGTAAAATAATAGATAAAAAAACTTCGCCCAACCATATAATTCCAACAGTGAAGCACAAATGGGTTTCAGAAAAAAACAGGGGCTATACCGATGCCATAATTGTCTTGCGGCAACTAGCAGGAAAAGCCATCGAATATGATGAAACCCTTTATCTGGGATTCATAGATCAACAAAAAGCGTTCGACCAGGTCAACTGTCCACAGCTGTGGAGAACACTGGAGAATTATGGAGTTAGTCAGCACTTGATAAGCATATGTGAATGTTTGTATAAAAATAGTTATTGCACTGTATGAACAAAACCGGAGTTAGATAGGGGTGTGTACTTTCTCCCCTGTTGTTCATCAGATACATGGACCAAATCAGCAAAGAAACCCAATCTAACAAGATAACAACTGTAGTGAGCTTCTCTTCGCCGACGACCAAGCACTCATCGCGAACACCGAAGAACAGCTGCAACAACGCTTAAACAACCTTAAGTGCAGAAGGACACAACATGAGAATCAACGTGAGTAAAACTGAAACAATGACAATAGCAAGAACAGAAACAACCGCTACGATCTACATAGAACAGCAACAACTCAAGCAAGTGAAGGGTTTTACATATTTAGGAAGCATAGTATCATCTAAGGGAAGAATGCAAGAAGAAATCGATTACTGATGCACTAAAGCAAACCAAATCATTGGCCAGATGCTAACAATACTGAAAAACAAACAAGTAAAGATCGGCACACAAAAATCCCTGTTCAACACAATGTTCATGCCTACACTATGCTACCAGTGTCAAACTTGGACACTGACAGCAACAGATAAGAGAAAAATAGAAACAACAGAAATGAAATGCCTGAGGCGAATGCTAAATGTGACAAGATGGGACAGAATTAGAAACGATGAAATCAGGAAACAGATGGACACTAAGCCAGTACTAAACTTCCTTAGAAAACAGCAAATTCAGTGGTTTGGCCACATATCGTGACAGCAACACAGCAGCGCCCCACAGATGGCTCTACATTTAAACACATCGGTACCAGAGCTAGAGGTAGAACACGCAAGAGATGGATTGATCCGAGGCAGCCAGTTCCACCGTATACGAAGCGCACACCAAGGCCCTGTCCAGTTGCCACTTATACACCTGACGCCGAAAGGCAAACAATGATCAGACAATAGAAAGATTATCGCGTGTGTGTTTGTGTGTGTGCGTGCGTGCGTGCGGGCGGGCCTGCGTGCGTGCGTGTGTGTGTGTGTGTGTGTGTGCGTGCGTGTGTGTGTGAGTGAGTGAGAGAGAGATAGAGAGAGAGAGAGAGAGAGAGAGAGAGAGAGAGAGAAATATTTAAATACATACACAGAATCAGATAGAGAAGAAGAAAGCCGTGTTTTCGTCATGGGCAGAGATTTATAGAATGAAGTTGAAAGTACCAGGGGGCTAGAAATTAAAACCTTAAATATTTTTTTCGGTAAACTTATAATATAAACACAACTTGATCGTCCTTTGACGTAGTCACCATTGCATTCGATTCGTCCCACAAAGCCTATACACTGCATGGATAAGTGCACTTTCTTGGTCTCGTGTGCAACCACTCATACACCACCTGACTGGTCTCTTCTAGGAACTTCAAGTCTTTCCTCCTAATGCCGCTATTAGTCGCCCATTGACGTAAAAATCACTTGGGGCTAGGTCTGGTGAGTACGGGCGGATGTGGTAGACACTGAAAGTGGCGGCTCCTCGATAGTTGCTGCTGTTGAACGAACAGTATGGGGTCGAGCATTGTCGTGTAGCAAATGGAGACGTTTACTCAGAAGTACACGTTGTTTCTTCTTCTTCTTCTTCGTACGCTGTCAGACGTCAACTTGAATTTTTTCGAAGAAAGCAGCTGTCATCCTGAGGCTGTCGACACTGCCATAGAGCTTGTCTAGTGTTGCCACTGGTGATGGCCACATGTGCTTTCTCTGGTCCTCGTATGTTGGGCAATTTTGCAGCAGATGTTCAGCGGTAATTTTACCTGTACCACAGGTGCATTCGTCAGTACCACCTATTTTCAATTTATTGAATAGATGGTACCTCAGTCTGTTGTGGTCTGTGTGGAGTCTGAAGACCACGACCTGCTCTCTTCTGTTCAACTGGTAATAGGCATCATTTTTTGTGTAGCCAGTACGCTCTGTTTCCCATTTGGCCATGTATCTGGCCCTAATAAGCCTTTTTGGACTCTTCGTAGGTCACACTAGAATCTGGTTGTAGTAACCTTGCACCTTCTTTTGCCAGTCTGTCTGCCTCCTCGTTGCCTTGAATGTTACAGTGGGATGGAACCCACTGTACCAATACTCTTTTTTGGTGCGGACTGCTGGCATAGTTGACAGAGTACTGCTCTTAAATCATTAACACGTTGTTTTAATTCGATTGCGAGTCGAAAAATGATTCCTGACAATATCTGAATATGTGGCACTGGTGAGAGTATTCCCGCTGGGCATATAGTGCTCTAAAATAATCCTTCGTCCATGCCAAGAGTCTGCATAGCCTTCCCTGCAGATTGCTGTGTGAGAAACTTCTTCGGAAAGAAGGGATAGCGCCTTGTCCTTATTCGCTCTTTTCGTTTTAGGCTTGTGATAGTCAACCCAGTTTTCATCATTAGTAATAATTCGTGCTAGGACACCATTACAGTCTGCTTGAAATACCGTAAAAGCGTTTCAAATGTATTAACCCGTTGTGGTTTTAATTCTGGAGTCAGATGCCGGGGTACTCTTCTTGCAGATACTATGTGGTACTGTAGCACATCATGTATGGTATGGTGTGCTGAACTCACCTTGCAGACACTGTGTGATACTGTAGCACATCATGGATGGTGTGGTGTGCTGAAATCACCTTGCAGAAACTGTGTGATACTGTAGCACATCATGGATGGTGTGGTGTGCTGAACTCACCTCGCAGATGATGTGTGGTACTGTAGCACATCATGGATGGTATGGTGTGCTGAACTCACCTCGCAGATGATGTGTGGTACTGTAGCACATCATGGATGGTGTGGTGTGCTGAACTCACCTTGCAGATGATGTGTGGCACTGTAGCACATCCTGATGTGGTGTACTGAACTGATCTTACAGATACTGTGTGGTACTGTAGCACATCATGGTGTGGTGTTCTGAACTGACCTTGCAGATGTTGTGTGGTACTGTAGCACATCATGGTGTGGTGTTCTGAACTGACCTTGCAGATGTTGTGTGGTACTGTAGCACATCATGGTGTGGTGTTCTGAACTGACCTTGCAGATGTTGTGTGGTACTGTAGCACATCATGGATGGTGTGGTGGGCTGAATCTTGACTGATATTCAAATGTGCGGCAATTTCAATCACAGTCAATTTGCGATCGTCTTTTACGAGGCGGGGAACTGCACCAATCGACACTGAGGTCACTACTCGGTGTTCCTGAACTAGTCGTGAACAGTCTGTCACAGAACTCACGCCGTTTTGGAACTTCTATCTATCTATTTGTCTATATATCTATCTTTCTGTTCAAACATCTATCTATGAACATATCAGCCTTTCATTCTCTCTCTCTCTCTCTCTCTCTGTTTCTCTCTCTCACTCCCGCTCTCCATCTATATATATATATATATATATATATATATCTGTATCTCTATACCTTTATATATTTATATTTGATTGATTGTGTGGCATCCTGTCAGTATCGATAGATTATGGACTTCACGTTAGAGAGGGGACAGTTAGTTGTTGCCTTTGCTTTCGACGAAAACGTTTAGAATCTGCATCTTGACGGATCCTCTCTTCCCCTGCCTGCAGACCAACACACAAAGTCTGCCTGCAGCCGGGTCTGTCTTTGGCAAGTTCCTCACAGTTGCAGGTGTTCATATCCAAAGTCTTCATGTTACGCTTGTAAACATCTTTGTAGCGGAGGAAAGTTCTACCATTTTTACGCTTTCCATTCTGCACATGTGACCAAGCCACCGCAAGCGGCGCAGGCCAAAGATCGTAACTAAGCTGTCAATCTTTGCACGGTCTAACACTTCGTTGTAAGTCCCTCTGTCACTCCATCAAATTCCAAGTATATGTTTCAAGCAGTGCTTATGAAAAGCATTTAGTTTTTTTTTAAAGTAAGGCATACAGAGTCCATGTTTCGCTGCCATAGAGCAGGGTACTAATCACACATGATCTGTACACAGCAACCTTTGTGGAGATGGTCAACATGATGTTATTCCACACTCTCTGTGAGAGCCTGGCAAGTGCTGATGAAGTCATTCCTAATCGTTTCTGCAGCTCTGTGTCTAGTGAAAGGCTGTCGGTGATGATAGATCCGAGGTAGTTGAAGTCATTTACTACCTACAGCTTTTTATCGTTTAAGACAATGTCTGGAGGATCTGCACCCTGAGCCATCATTTTCGTCTATTGTACGCTGATGGTGAGTCCAAACAGATTGCAGGATTTTGCCAACCTATTAATGAGAATCTGTAAGTTGGTGTGGGCGACCAGGACAGCACATCCCGAATGACAGTCTCCCTTTTCTTACTTTTTGCTGTCAGTCTGGTTAGATTGAATAGTCTCCCATCTGACCTTGTATGCAGAAACACCCCCTCTTTGGCAGTTCCAAATGCGTGTTTGAGGGCAATGGCAAAAAAGATGCCGAATAGAGTCGGAGCCAGGACACAGCCTTGTTTAACTCCTCTGTTTTTGCCGAAGGCCTCACATTCCTGACCATCATGCTGCACTGCACTTTTCATAAACAAGAAAAAGGAAACATCCCGTCACACCATGCGGCGCATAGAAAATATGGTGTTAGGCCCATATTATTTTGTAACCAACGGCACATAGTGGATGATGTGGTAAGCATCACGTCGGCCACCTTGACTTCCTGGACTGAACCGGTACCCATTTAATTCTGGATCGACCCAGGCGCCATTGCGATCTGAAAAATCAATACCGCCTCAACTGGGGAATGAACACAGGCCCACTCATACGCAAAGCCAGCGCGCTAACCACTGCGCTACCTTGCTACCATGAAAAAACCTAATCATGCTCAGCAGTTTAGGTAGGATGCCGACTTTAGACAATACTTTACAAAGACTCTCTGTTGACCAGGTCCAATGCGTTGGTGAGGTCGATGTAGGCAAGAAATAGTGGTCTATGTTGCTCTCTGCATTTCTCTTGCAATTGTTTCAGTGAAGAACGTATCAAAAGTTGACCTTTCTGCGCGAAAACCATACTGAGAATCCGGATGCACCCTCTCGGCCAGCATTTGCAACCTGCTTAGGATGATTCGAGCATACACTTTGCCTACGGTGTTGAGGAACGATATTCCCCTGTAATTGTTGCAGTCTTCTCTGTTTCCGTTTTTCTTGTAAAGTGTGATTATGTTGGCGTCTCTCATGTCCTGTGATTCTCCCTCATCTCACCCGAACACTGGCAGATATGTTGGTACAGGTATTGAAGAAGTACGATTCCGCCGCATTTTATGATTTCTGCTAGAATGCCATCCCTACTGGGTGCCTTTCCCACTGGCATGCCGTCGATAACTTTTTTCCAAATCTTATATGCTCGGTTTATCGTCAATTCCTGCAGAATTTCAATTTCGTTGAGAGCAGAGTCCGTCTCTACTTTATTACAGGTGTACAAGACTGAATAGTGTTAAGCCCATCTCTTCATTTGATTATCCCTGTTCAGAATAATCTCACCTGTCGCAGATTTTAGAGGCGCTGTATACTTTTTTTGATGGTCCAAATGCTTTCTTCATGCCCTCGTACATTGCTCGAATGTTACAAGTATCCGCTGCCGACTGAATAACAGAGTTGAAGCCAGTAATCCTTTGCACATTTCCTTGCCAGTCTCTGTACTGTACTCTTTGCAGATTTGTAAGCCTCCAATGTCGTGGTGCTCGGGAAAATCTTAAACACCAGGTGAGTAGATTGGCGCTTTTTAATGGCTCGTGCAAGGATTGCGGACCCACCCTCAAACCAGTCATTTCTGCTTGCCTTCTTTCCAAAGACCGCCAAGGCTGTGGTGTGTATTGACTCTCTGACGTGTTCCCACATTTCTGTAGCGCTACCAATAGTGCGCTGTTTTGCCATTAATTCAGAGATGGATTTTGTGAATTCTTCCACCCTTTTTAGGAATATCAGTTCCTGCTGCATCTATGCAACATTTACCCACAGGTCTAACGCCTGTATATATACTTACAAGCTGCCCATCTATCTATCTATGACTATCTTTTTAACTTTAAATAGTGTATAACATTGTATGGACCACACAGGAAATTCCATAAGATTGGAGAAATGAAATAATAATTTCAAAATGGAAAAATAGGGATAGCAGACGAGTGGAGAACCGCGCTTGGCCAACGCTAGCAAACATTTGGTAAAATCCTAGGTAAAAGATAAAGCTACATCATTGAACCCCAACTCAATGACGCACAAATGGCCTTTAGAAATAATAGAAGCTGTAAGGGTGCAATTTTTACTCTCAGACAACAATTGAATACGATCAGGAACAATTTTTCTGCGTTTGTAGATCAAGAAAAAGCTTTCGAACGAGTAGATAGACCCGTCTATCGAAAATACTGGCACACAACAGACTAAACGATCACTTAATCAACCTGTGCAAAAATCTTTACATTGATAGCCAATGCTTTGTTAGAACAATAACTGGTTTATCAGGAAAAAAATATTTATCAGTTCTGGAATGTAGCAAGGCTGTTGTTATTCATCACATTTGTAGACCACATGTGTCAAACAGCCAACCCAAATAAAGAAAATAACATTGGTGAACTCTTGAATGAACTTATTTTCACGGCCGATCAAGCAGTCATCCATACTTCAGAAATGCAACATGTTAAGAATACAGTATGAAAATATGCATATAAAAAAAATGGAGGTGGTCATGGAAATATCTAGACAAGCGGGAGAAACTTATATCTGCATTTAAAAACAGCAATTCAAACAGGTGAAAGATTTCCCATACTTTAGGGAGCACGTTATCAGCAGACAGAAAAATCACGGCTGAAATCCAACAAAGATGCACTAAGGCAAATTAGATCATTAGACAATTAACACCAATACGTAATTGCAAGCACGTGACAATAACTACCAAAATAACTTTATACACGACGATTTTTGTACCGAGACCAATGTCAAAACGTGACACTAACATCATATTAAAAATGACAAATCGTTACAGCAGAAATGAAACGTTTGCGAAGAAAATTCGGTCTAACAAGGAAAGACAGGATCAGAAACGATGACACGAGGAGACTAATCTGAACAATACCAGCATTAGACATCATCATAAGACAGCATCTAAAATCGTTTAGCCACATAACAAGCATACCACCACATAGCACCCACCAACAAGCAATGTTATTTAGATAAAAACGTATTCAAGACCACATGCCGACCACGAAAAAGGCGGCTTACGGAAATATCTTAGACGGTGAATACCACTGTGCATGAGGCATACAGATGGGCTCGTTCTATAGATCTCTTCATAATCTATCGCTGGAAGGCATAACAGGATAAGCCAAAAATATATATATATATATTTAATATATATATATAAATATATATATATATAAAACTGTTTGTATGTGTCTGTCTGTCTCTCAATCTATGCATATCTTTATCTACCTCGTTGCTTGAGGTCAGGAACGATAAAATCAGTCCAATGACCACGTAGTAAGGCTAAGAAAAAGAAACAACAATGAATGTGCTCTTTCAAATCCTGAACTGGGGACGGCGTGGCCTAGTGGTTAAGTGGCACGGCTCACGACCCGAAGGTGCTGGGTTCGATCCCCATCACAGCACCGGCCGTTACCCCGGGGAAGCAAACCCTTAGAAAATGCAGGAGGAAGCAGACCCTTACATAAAATGCGTGCTGAAGTCGGATGCACTGGGCCGAGAGGCGCAAAATAAAAACACAGTGCAACGCACACCGCCTTGGGGATTAGAGAAAAAATAAGGCGAACGCAAAACAAAACAAAAACAAAACAACAACAAAAATCCGGAACTAAAGAAGAGCACCCAATGCACTCAAATTGGAATCTTAATTTAAATATTGTGTTTTGTAGATATTGTCAGATCAGTTCAGATCAAATGAATAGTCACACATCTCGCCTGCTATCAAGTTCTTGTCTCGTTTAGAACTGAGGACACAATATTGAGGAAGAGGGAGCATAGTCATTAATTGTTTCAGTTACTGTCAAAGCGGTTATGGGGTACCTCATGTGTGTCCCAACTAATAATGGAAAATAATGAATGAAAAAAAAATGTTCATGTTAATTAAAGTTAGGTTTAATCAACATAAAAAAATGGGTATGGTCAGATACCGCACCGAGACAAGAACACAAACAAAACCCATGTTACGACTAATAAGCCTTCATCAGGGACAACAAATAACAACAATACTGAACTAGCAAATCAATATATAAGGAAAAAATGGTCTACTTATATTATGGTAGACCCAGTCTGTCTAAGCGACTGGTTGGGTCGGAGGCTCGACTGAAAAACTAATAACGAGCCCAAAAAATATATTGGCAAAAGTGATATTTTCTTGTAATAATTGTTCATCTTTCTTGCTTTTTTTTTTCTTGTTTTGGCTAAGCAAACATTTGTGTCAGTTGAGTATCATTCCGTGTTTGTATTACTCCTGTCCAACTTCCGGAAGGTGTGGCTATCGGCCCGAGATTAGCCCTTTCCAGAGCTGATTATGCTCATGGCTTCCCTGTTAGTTTAGTCTAGGCAGCGTTTGATGACCATTTGTCTTCTATGTGTTTTCTATTGATGTACTAAAAAATAACCAATTTAGTAAGACAGGTTTCCAACAAAATGTACTCCCATGTACTGATGCGTCTAATTAGTGTTCGCTAGAGCACTCTTGCCAACACTCTTCAATGTCGTCTTGATTGAATGTCTTGCCACTGGTTTCCGGTAACTCAGCTCAGGACGAGAAAGAGTGAGGTTGAAGTCCAACGCAGATTTTTTCTCACTATAATCCAAATTCAGCGCAAGTTACAGAGGACAGTCTGATGATGTCGCCATCCTCGCTTGCGATGGGCAACTTAGTTACTTACTGACTCACTCACTCACTCACTCACTCACTCACGTACTTACTTACCCACTTACTTACTCACTTACTTACTTACTTACTTATTTACCCACTTACTTACTTACCCACTCACTTACTTACTTAAATATATAGCTCCGTTACTGCGGAAATGGGAATTAAACTAAATTGTTCACAAAAACCATGTATATCTATGGTTCAGATATCACACTGGGACGAAAACAAGAACATGTCTACGTTATGACCAAAATGTCTTCTTTATGGACAATGGGCATTTACGTTAATACATCACGAAATATGAGATAAGAACATCACAAGGAAATGAGAACACGTATAGAGTATACAAAATTATACTTATTTAATGTCACATCTGTCACAAGGAACGGTAATGGGGTATGTATTGTCCGCTGTCTATGAAGAGGGAATTTAGCGATATAGGCGTCGTTCTTATTGTCGTCACAGCGCGGTATCTGAAGAACACAAATACACGTTTCCTGCACTACATGTACACAAGGGGCTCGTCGTAAGTCGTTATTCTAACTATTTATTGTTATCACCTGGTGATACACTCGTGTCATCTCTTCGTGACATTGGGAATAGAAGCTTCCTTTTTTCTAATTAAACTAGCTATCACATGCCAAAAGGACTTTTTCGTCACTGCCAAA
This sequence comes from Ariolimax columbianus, assembly GCA_036924085.1. NCBI lineage: Eukaryota > Metazoa > Mollusca > Gastropoda > Stylommatophora > Arionidae > Ariolimax > Ariolimax columbianus. The sequence continues at coordinate 36,219,196 of JAVGWX010000019.1, read as the reverse complement.
ATGATTTCCTTTGGGAAGTTGTTTTGTTCTTTTAAAGATTTTGAGAAAGAAATGTCTGATGGTGCCAAATCTAGAGAATAGTGTGTGTGTTTGGGGGGGGGGGGGAAGAGAATGAAAATGTTCAAATCTTTAGCTGTTTGCTGAACACGATGAGCTTTCCTAGAGACGTTCTTAGTTTTCATTTCGCTCCGTTCTTCTCGATGGGGAGTTCCCCCTTAAACGGGTCCCAACTCAGGATCCAGCTGTGTTTGTCGCCTGCGCGTGTCGTGCTCTGGGAAAGTAGTATGTCTGTTGTGCGGTCGTGTGTGTTGAGCTTTTCTAGTGAATATGGCCAGGGATTTGAAGGGCCGTCCCTGAGGTCTCTTTTTGTCGCACGGGTACCACATGGTGGTTATGGTACTCCATCTTTTGTCTTGTCTTCTATCTATATGACCTGTTCAGCGGGGTTTTGAATGGTTGATGTGCTGTAGGACATAGTTGATGTGTGACGTTCTCCAGATGTAGCAGTTATGTAGTTCGCTCTGCTGCTGTTGTCTGAGAGATTTCCCACCAGGCGTCTTTCAAGAGATGTGTGTGCTGTTCTCAGTTGATTCTCTGGTGCTTTTGTTAGAGACCAGGTTTCGCTATCACAGCAGAGCACAAGGAGAACTACTGAGTGGAAGATGTCCGCAAGGTCATCTGACATATTTTGTGGCCGCTTTTGCTGTTCTGATGGAGTTAAAGGCTGCTCAGCCCACCCGTTTCTGCCTGGCAATCTGGTGAGAGACGTCAACCTAGATATTGAGTGCATGTTTTCATCATTTTCTGACCACGGCCTTTCTTAGTTTAGTTAGGAAATCTGCGTATTTCTGTCCATTAATAGTGTTGGCATACGGAGGTAGTCTTTCAATAGGATACCTTTGGCGTCCCCAAAAACGGTCAGAACCACTTTTCCTGCATATGTCTGTGTTCTCGGCTTGATAAGTTATTGAAATCTATGTGTTTTACAGTTATGGCTGAAAATTATGGATTTGGAGCCATAATGGTGAACACGTCTCATCCATTGTCAAAATGGTCTTCAAAATTGTTTATAACTTCAGTTTCATGAGCTACTGTCGACATCAATTAGCCCTAATTTATAACTTCCGCTTGATGATCTATTGTCGACATCAATTCGCCCTCATTTATAACTTCCGCTTGATGATCTGTTGTCGACATCAATTCGCCCTCATTTATAACTGCCGTTCCATGAGCTATTGTCGACATCAACTCGCTCTCATTTATAACATCCTTTCCATGAGCTATTGTCGACATCAATTCGCCCTCATTTATAACTTCCGCTTGATGATCTATTGTCGACATCAATTCGCCATAATTTATAACTTCCGCTTGATGATCTATTGTCGATATCAATTCGCCCTAATTTATAACTTCCGCTTGATGCTCTATTGTCGACATCAATTCGCCATAATTTATAACTTCCGCTTGATGATCTATTGTCGACATCAATTCGCCCTCATTTATAACTTCCGCTTGATGATCTGTTGTCGACATCAATTCGCCCTCATTTATAACTTCCGCTTGATGATCTATTGTCGACATCAATTCACCCTCATTTATAACTTCGGCTTGATGATCTATTGTCGACATCAATTCGCCCTCATTTATAACTTCGGCTTGATGATCTATTGTCGACATCAATTTGCTCTTATTTATAACATCCTTTCCATGAGCTATTGTCGACATCAATTCGCTCTCATTTATAACTTCCGTTCCATGAGCTATTGTCGACATCAAATCGCTCTCATTTATAACTTCCGTTCCATGAGCTATTGTCGACATCAATTCGCTCTCATTTGCTTCTGCTAACCTATCAGCATATGCCAAACCATACAAGCACACAATTTTGTTCATGTTCATCTTATCGTACAAAAGTGTGCTGACCAACTGTTGTTTTATTAACTTATACTGCACTAGCTATCTCCGTAATTGGCATTTTTCCATTCTGGTCTATAATTGCCTTCACTCGTGCCGCATTCCCATCGCTGGACTCAAAGGCAGGCCTTCCAAGTCTTGGCAGATCAGTAACAATTCAGTAGTAGCTACACTTAACGCCAACGAACGGAGGACGAGAACCATAAAACACTTCTTACATCACACTGTGTGGTTCTGCAGGTGATTGTCCTTATAGCATTCACATTTATTCACATATTTGGCATCCATATATTTTGTTGAAACGACAGATCCGTTCAATATGGTAATTTACAGCATGCATAATAGAGGTAGACAAATCTAAATTCCCAGTTCCAGTGTCAATATGAGGAACCTTAGAAGTGCTAAGTTTCGACTTGATACTGTTACTCATTCAGGAAGTAAATAATGGACAGCAAATCTATTACTCAATGGCTACTAGAAAATTTCCAAACGTCTTAAGGGCTGAAGCTTTTAGTTCTTAGTTTTTAGTCGACCTGTACTTCCACGTGGGTAGATTCCTCCATGTATGTGCCAGTTCTGGTATGAGCTGGATGTAGCCGGGAGAACGATTTCCTGCTACACAGTAAGTCGCCTCTCACAACATGCTCTATGTGGGGGCTGCGGTGCTATTCTATCTTTCTCCTACACAATGAGCCCGGCGGACCACTCGGGATTTTCTATTATTATTATATAAATGTCATCAGCTATAAATGACACATGTCGTAAATGGTCCTGACGTACGTCCGTGTCTGCTACTATTCTTGCACAAAGCTACATTTCGAACAATTGTGTATTTCAATCTCGAATCATATTTTACAGCGGATTTAAATTTAGCATCGCTTCCACTATCAATATATCTTCTGAAATCTTGAATATGTGTTTTCTTTTTCTTTCCGTTTGATCTACACGCGCCAGTAAGTAGGTGACACACTGATTTGCGATAGCTGAAAAATGTAGGTGATAGTTTCGAAATGTGTCATTAGGTGGCAGAAACATCCAGCTTTGTGATTACTGTAGGTAGCAGACGCCAGTTGTCGCTTCGATCAAGGTGGATAGCCAGACAACTGTTGACGAACACAAAATGAATTAAATGGGCATGTCCTTGACGCATGTCTGGTGGTATCCAGATGAAGGAGAAGACATGCTGAATAGGACTTTAACTGAGTAACATTTTGGGCGCATCACTACCAACTCTAATGAAAGTGTGCTTCAGCGCATTAGACACATCCTTTTTCACATTTTGCCAAGAAATACTAGGTTACTCCATCAGCAAGAAAGGTTATACTTAGTGTTTAGAGATCCTCACCTAGTGCTGCTAACATAATTCGAGTAGAGACCCGACAATGTAAATGATGTATCATACTGTGAAGATCTGCTGATATGTCAGTGTACAATTCTAAAAAAACGTCCACGTCTGCTGATTATAAGATCACTGCTCCGTCATGACAATGCCAGACATCTGCTCCATCATGACAATGCCAGACCATTGCACTATCATGGCATTGTCATATCACTGCTCCATAATGTATCGTGAGAATGACTGACAAATGTAATAAACCTGGTGTATTGCATATGATATGTCTTACGTTAACAAATGGTAAGCCTTATATTACATATGGTATGTCTTACGTTAACAAATGGTGCGTCTTATAATACATATGGCATGTCTTGCGTTCACAAATGGCGGGCCTTATATTTCATATGGCATGTCTTGCGTTAACAAATGGTGGGCCTTATATTACATATGGTATGTCTTGCGTTAACAAATGGTTGGCGTTATATTACATATGGTATGTCTCCAGTTATACATGGCGTGTCTCCAGTTACATATGGGGTGTCTACAGTTACATATGGGGTGTCTTAAGTTACATATGGTGTGTCTCCAGTTACACATGGCGTGTCTCCAGTTACATATGGTGTGTCTCCAGTTACATATGGGGTGTCTCCAGTTACATATGGGGTGTTTCCAGTTATATATGGCGTGTCTTAAGTTACAAATGGTGTGTCTCCAGTTACATATGGTGTATTTCCAGTTACATATGGTGTGTCTCCAGTTACATATGGTGTATTACCAGTTACATATGGTGTGTCTCCAGTTACATATGGTATGTCTCCAGTTACATATGGTGAGTCTCCAGTTACATATGGGGTGTTACAATAAGACACGTCATATTTAGAGCCACATTGGACCTGTCTTGTGTGTTCTAACTCGTTCAATACTGGCGGGATGTATTCTGCTGCAGAGATGCATTATACGAGAGCCGATGTGCGCATCACCGTTGCTGATACTTCCCATGCAGTGTTTGTTAGCTTATCCAGTATGTAGTTTCTTGTGTTTTGTTTTTCCTTCACCCTCTTACAGTGTTCCTTTTAGGACCATCTGCGATCCGTTGCAGTCCCTAGGAATGGAGGTGTATCCTTATGCTCAATATATACTCTCGTCAATTAATATGGATGTTCCTTCTCGCTTCTCTGATCTTCATCTACAACGCTCATTTGTGTGTATTGCTGGAGTTAATTTTGAGATAGGTCAATACAAACAGTATAGGTGCATCGAGGTAGGGGACTCGTTTCCACAAATCTTGAATGCTAAGGTCTCACACAAATTATGACAGCTAAGGTTTCATACAAATCATGATTACTAAGGGCTCATACAAACCAAGACAGCTAAGGTCTCATACAAATCAGAACAGCAAAGGTCTCATACATATCATGACAGCTAAGGTCTCACAAAAAATCAGGACAGCTAAGGTCTCATACACATCATGACAGCTAAGGTTTCATACAAATCATGACAGCCAACGTCTGATACAAATCATGACAGCCAACGTCTCATACCAATCATGAAAACACATGTATGATGTAAATCATTAAAACGAAGGTCTCATACAAATCATGACAGCTAAGGTCTAATACAAATCCTGACTGCTAAGGTCTCATACACATCATGACAGCTAAGGTCTCATAACTATGATGAATACCTATGTCTGACACAAATCATGTCAGCTAATATCTCATACACATCATTAAAACATATTTCTGATACAAATCATCTCTGTTACGGTCTCATATAAATCATGATTGCTAAGGTCTCATACAAATGATGAAAACCTTATTCTGATATAAATCATGAAAGCTAAGCTCTCATACAAATCATGACTGCCAAGGTCTCATACAACTCATGAATGCTAAGGTCTCTTACAAAATATGACAGCTAAGGTCTCATACAAGTCATGGCTGCCAAGGTCTCATATAAATCATGACTGCCAAGGTTTCATACAAATCATGAATGCTAAGGTCTCATACAAATCATGAATGCTAAGGTCTTATACAAATTTGCAATAGACTATCTCTGACGACTGTTTACTATGAAACCGTCACCCCATATAAACCTAGTCTAACAATTCGATACCTGTTTGCCCTGAAACCTGTCCCTCAGGTCAATTCTCTATGAACACATCCCGCCCTTTCACAAATTAATAAACTAAACATGAAGATGAATTCCCTAGCGCCACCAACGTGTGTTGTTCTTTCATTCCGTTCTATCTGGGGGAGAAATGGTGGGGGGGGGGGGGGGGCGCGGGGGTTCTCTTTCTTGTCAAAATGCCAGATAAGACAATCTCTCACGTCGCCATCGGAAGTCGGTTGCAGTGGATCTTCAGCATCTGCTTTTTTCCCTTTTGATGATCCAATATAACAGGAATTGTCATTTCCACCTAATGATATCATATCCCATTCATAGAGTAGCTTTTCGCTCACACTTCTGTACTCTACGTCTTCTTTCAGTACTGTCTTCCCCAAGTTTCGCGTATCTTGATATTTTGTAAAAATGTATAAACTGCCGGACTCTGATTTCGTTTGTTGAATCCATTTGTTGAACCCGACCTTCTTCAAGGCATGTTCTTCTCTCTATCCACGAGATGATCCTTTTCCAAATGTATATCCCCGTCTGCAGACCTTCACTTCTCTCTGTAACTCTCTATCTCTCTCTCTTTTCTGTCTCTCTCTCTTTCTTTCTCTCTCTCTCTCTCTCTCTCTCTTTGTCTTTCTCTCTCTCTCTCTATCTCTCTCTCTCTATCTCTCTCTCTGTGTCTTTCTTCGCTAAATCGAAGCTTGCTTGCTCATTTCGTATGTTTGCTGTGTTCGCAACACTGAACAGCAATAACGGTCCTGCATGTATGTATATATGTATGTGTGTATGTATATGTGTATATATAAACATATAATAATATACATCATCATCAAGTGCCCTGCCGGTTGACGTTGGCGATCATGAACCTCCATTTCCTCTTATCACGTGCGTTGGTTATGAGTCCCGTCATTGATCGCCTCCCATTCCATATCTTCTAGCTGTACAATATTTCTCTCTTTACCCCTCCCTCTGCCTCTCTTGCCAACGATTCTGCCCGTTGTCACTGTTTTGTTCCAACCCGCCCCTTCTCTCGACGTGCACGAAAACGAATGACTGTTTTGTCCTGATCCTGCCATAACCTGTCTATGTGTCTGTGCCTCCTTGCGAACCAGTTATTAAATTTATGTGCAGTCTATCTGTGTCTGTGCCTCCGCACGAACCCCGTTATTAAATTTATGTGCAGTCTATGGAATTTCTAACAGCCTTCTGTAAAACTGCATTTCAGTTACCTCAAATGATCACTGTACTTGCCTGCTGATTGTTCCCGACTCTCTGGAAAGATGGACTTAGAATCAAGCTAAGGAGAAGTGAAGTTTGTGGGAGAATGTACAAGTGGATCAACCACTACCTCAAAAAAAGAACGGCCAGAGTCCAAGTACAAGGGCAGATGAGCAAAAAGGTGACACTCGAGCAGGGAGTACCCCAAGGGGGATTACTGTCACCCACACTCTTCCTGGTATATATAAGCGACATTACAGAGAATATATCAAGAAGAGTCCATAGCTCAATGTTTGCAGACGATCTGGCTATGTGGACCTCTGAAAAGAATCTCACCATAGCAAGAAATCGGATGCAACAGGCCCTAACATCGCTGGAAGTGTGGGCGAACTCATGGCTGGTCAAAATAAACGAGGAGACAACCACATGTACAATATTCTCGCTTTCAATCAAATCCCAAAACACCAAATTAAGTCTAAATGGAATATTCATGCAGCCAAACGACAACCCAAACTATCTGAGAGTCACATTTGATCGGCGCATGACATGGAAAAGTCAGATCGAGAGAAACCGAATGAGAGCCAGAGAAAGAATGGCAATCATGAGGAAACTTGCTGGCACAAGCTGGGGATAAGACGAAAGTATACTAAAGAAACTGTACCCTGGAAGAGTGAGACCAGTTCTCGAGTATGGCATTGCGGCATGGACAACAGCAGCAAAGGCGAACTTCGATAAAGTTAGCAAACTTCAAAACCAAGCCATGAGAGTTATAACAGGAGGCATGAAGTCAACACCAATTGTAGAACTTGAAAAGATTACAAAACTGCAATCCATGATCGATAGAAGAGACTGCAGAGCACAGCTGCAGTCAGAGAAACTCCGAAGACTGACTGACCATCCAATGCACCAGAGACTAAACAATTTTGGAAATGGGAAACTAAAGCGGAGAAACTTTGCAGAAATAGCCAAAGCAAAGATGCACGAAGATCCCATAAACGCACTAACAACACCAAAGCCCATCACTACTGTACGAAAACCTACCTAGAGGAAGGATATATTTCCAGAGGTGGTAGAAAATATACCAGGTATTGGAAACAAAAACTGCCAGACTGAAAAAGAAAGGAGAGATACTACCCTAAGCTTTATATCGAAAAACTACCCAAGCATGGACTGGACCCATGCATACACCGACGGTTCTGTAACAAACACTACACAGAACGGAGGGGCAGGAGCAATCCTGAACCTACCAAATGGCAGAAAAATAACACTGTCATTCGCTACTGGTAAGTACACAAGCAATTTCAGAGCGGAGGCAGAGGCACTGAGGGCGGCAGTGGAAGAAATGGTGACACATAAACAAAATGAAAGCCATACAGTCCTGCTTACAGATGCTCTGGCCGTAGTCACAGCGCTAAAAAGCCAGAAAAACACTGAGCTTAATGACTTAAGAACAGCACTCTGCCAACTGTGCCAGCAGTCCGCACCAAAAAGGGTAGTGGTACAGTGGGTCCCATCACACTGCAACATCCAAGGCAACGAGGAGGCAGACAGACTGGCAAAAGAAGGTGCAAGACTACCACAAACAGATACTAGTATGACGTACGAAGAGTCAAAACGGCTTATTAAAGCCAGATACATGATCAAATGGGAAACCAAACATACCGGCTACACCAAAAACGTTGCCTAGTACCAGTTGAACAGAAGAGAGCAGGTCGTTGTCTTCAGACTTCGCATTGGCCACAATAGACTGAGGTACCTCCTATTCAACAAATTGAAGATAGGTGGTACCGACGAATGCCCGTGTGGTACCGGGAAAATGACCGCTGAGCATCTGCTGCAGAACTGCCCGACATACGAGGATCAGAGAGAGCAGATGTGGCCATCACCAGTGGAACCACAAGACAAGCTCTATGGCAGTGTCGACAGCCTCAGGATGACCGCCGCTTTTTCGAAAAAATAATGGTTACTGTCTGACTGCGTACAATGAAGAAGAAGAAGGAGAAGTTCCCGACTCGCTGTCGTATGTCAGTCATGGCTCTATGTAGCTGTGTCAGAGCCTAGGTTTCGCTGAGTAGTTACTTATCTACTGTGTTACAACATGTATCTACACCATGACACCACTTTACACAGTAAATAACACAGTAAACACTATTAATGATTTTTTTAAATGAATATCAACAAAAAACAATATTATCAAAAAGGACAAAATACATCTGAACTAAATGATCATATATTATATTTATATAGTTATACTACAAACTGCATCGAGGGTTTTAAGCACTAGCTCTTGTTAACTCCTCCAAATAAACTAACCCAAGATTCTCACCTCTACCCTCCCCGTATCTGCTCTGTCAATACACTCTCACAAACTCGCCTTCACGTTGGCATTATGTACTCTGTCGTTCTGAGCATCCGCATTCGGATCTATTCATGTTGTATACTCAGATGATCTGTGCGTTCATAAGAAATAAGATAACGTCACTTATAGTCGGAATCGCTTACTCACTTGTGCTCACACAATCAGTCGATCTGTGCATAAACATACTTCAGAACACACATCGTTCACTCTGCGTCTTGCACGTCCAACACACATTCATATCTCTTCTAGTCACAGGGTGTCAAACGCACACACTTATAGAGCAGCTGGCTGAAACTCTAAGGTGCTAGTTCAGTCACCCCGCAACTCATTCTATCTCTCACAAACTGCTAGTCAGCCTACTAGCTAATAGCAGCTTATCAATCGCTCTCCTAGTCAGCCTGCTAGCTAGTCTCTCAGTTGCACTCTTTCCAGGCCAGTCTCTGAATTCATCTTTGCCCAGTAGTGTATAGTCTCAAGCAACGTCATGGCTGTCCAATGGACTTCTGTTGGTTATCTGACTTAGCCATCACTCTTATGTGGATCCACCTCCAACTACTTGTTATTGGACGAATAACTCCGAATTCCTGTCACTCTAAATGCCGTAGCAGGCCGTAGCGGCCTCTGACTGTCACCAACTCATACCCCACCCACCCCCACCTCCACTACGCTAGAACGGAACGCCAGAGTGGTCAGCTCTGAACCCCCACCTCTACTAGACCTATTCTTCCCCCTAACCTCTAATTTCCTTTGTCGACTTAGTGTCCAGACAGTGAGTGACCTTGGCACACATTCAGTTAACCTTTGTTCCCAGAGTCGCCGGCCCCATCACCCCTGTCCTTAACGCTCATGCTCCAGCTGGAACTGTTACATAACATTCAAGAACTCTCGTCCTTAAATCCACTGATAGGCATCTGTTCCACAAGATTCCCTTCATACCTTAGAAGACTGAATTTGCCTTGGGTATTGAGGCCTTTATTTCATAAGTACATCTCCCATTGAAACTGATGTGGGTGTTTAAGTATTGAAATTAGTGCACTTGTTTTGTTCCGCCTCGTTCACCTTTATACAGCCATTTAGAGATTTGTGCATTTTAGCTACCACCATTACTTGTGATTTCTTTTAATTTAGCAGAGGCCTTTATTTTCACTTTGAAGAACTGTCATTTTGACCAGTTCTTGTAAATGTGACTCGTATATAAGGTAGCGTAAATGGTGTCCTTCAGCAGAATTAGCCGTTGGTCAGGAATGAAATGTTAGAGACGTTACTATACTGCACCTTAGCTTGTGAGGTTGGGTGGCCAGTTCCCTTCCTCGCTGCCTTTTCCGTCCCTAACCGTAAAACAGATACCCTTTTACAGCTGGGTTGACTGAAACTTCTGGCAGTGGGAGCTGAATCCTGTACCTTTGCCTTGAAAAAGTGCTCTACCACTGCGCCAATATCCTATTTATTTATTTACAAAACGGGTTCCAGATGCTGAGCAGCGCATGAGCTGCAGTGGTCAGCGACCCATAGCTGACTGCTAGCGTCAGGGCCAGCGTACCAGAGCCGCCAAGACCCTTCTACACCTCCACGCGGTGATCCTGGATAACATGCTGCAGTAGGGCAGACTGGCTAAGAAGAAGGAATCGAAGAGGGAATGCTAACCCGGTACTCAAAAAATGCTTGCTGGAGTCGGATGTGTTGGACCGAAAGGGGCAAATATCGAAGTCAAGCTGTAAACTACGACACGACGCATTCCGTTCTCTGGACTTCATTCTGCTACTTAAGACATTTCAGGGTTTGGTAGCGGGCGATTGAGAACGAACGAAGCCAAGCCAAGCCATTTATAAACGCTAAAAAATGTGTTTTTTTAAACCTGTAAGTCATTTATTTAGATGTCAATATTTGTTCCATGTTGTTTAATTTGTTTTATACATCTTTATCCATTTCGTGTCTCTTCCTGACCCTGTGTGTGTAAATAATCAACATTTTGTCTGTCCTCTCTTTTAAGTTTGGAAGGGTACTAATCAGCCGGAACCTCACAGATCTACTGGATGCAGAGAACATAACTGTCTACCTGCCTAGCTCTGACGCATTCTTCAAGTACGACCCAGAGCTCACGGAACCAACCAAATGGAGGATACTGCTGACATACGCGACGCGTGAGTAGATCTTCTAATATCTGCTTGTTGAGTGACTGCGTCAGAGAATACAGATTATTTTGGTTTGTATGGATATTTGAGATGGTGAGTATGTGTGTATATATATACGGGAGTCTGTTCTAAGTCGGACAATATATGTATGTTAGTTGGTGAGCGCAAGAGATGATGGCGACATCATTATACGGTTTTGTCTCAAATGATGTAACTTCCGCTGTATGTGGATTATTGTGAGTAAGATGCTACACAGGCTATCAACCTCACTCTCTGGTCCCGAGCAGCCTTAGAACAGTGGCAAGACGACGTCGAGACGATTGGACGTACCTCAGGATGCAGACACTCTGGTCCCACATCCATTTAGACCAGAGATCGCTTGATACATGGAGAATTCGATCACCAATCGTTTCCGTTACATGTATGTATGTATGTATGTATGTATGTGGGTATATGTATTTATATGTGTATGCGTCCGCCGGAGTCTTTGTGTATGACAAGGACAAGAATAGCACTACTGCCTCACAGAGAGCATCTCGCAAGAGGCGCCTAACTGTGTGACATGACATAAAATCGGCCATGGTTAGAGGATTGGTTTAGAGCATCATAGCTGGCGCCTAACTGTGTGACATGACATAAAACCGGCCATGGTTAGAGGATTGGTTTAGAGCATCATAGCTGGCGCCTAACTGTGTGACATGACATAAAACCGGCCATAGTTAGAGGATTGGTTTAGAGCATCATAGCTGGAGCCTAACAGGCTGCATGTCTACTTTGCTCTAGATTTTGAGTCTAATAAGATGGACTGGCACATCGATTAACCAGTCTCCACTGCACTTGTTCCAATACAGCGAAGTAATAAGCTGCTCGAGCCTAGCCCGCAAAGCAGGAAATCGTCATCCCGGCTACATCTAGCTCATGCCAGAGCTGGGACCTGCACAGGAGCAGCCACCCCTACATTAGTCGAGGTCGACTAAAACTATGTTTGTGTGTGTGTGCATGTGTGTATGTATGTGTGTATGTGTGCGTTTGTATGTATTTTTGTATGTGTGTGTATGTATGTGTATCTGCATGTGCATGTTTGTATGTATGCATGTATGTATGTGTGTGTGTGCATGTATGTATGTGTGTGGTTGCATGTGTGTATGTATGTATGTGTGTGCATGTATGTATGTATGTGTGTGTGTGCATGTGTTTATGTATATATATGTATGTATATATGTATGTATGTATGAAAGTATGTATGTGTGTGCATGTATGTATGTATATATATATATATATATATATATATATATATATATATATATATATATATATGTATGTATGTATGTATGTATGTATGTGTGTACATGTATGTGTATATATATATATATATATATATATATATATATGTATGTATGTATGTATGTATGTATGAAAGTATGTATGTGTGTGCATGTATGTATATATATATATATATATATATATATATATATATATATATATGTATGTATGTATGTGTGTACATGTATGTGTATATATATATATATATATATATGTATGTATGTATGTATGTGTGTGCATGTATGTATGTATATATATGTATATAAAACATAACACTAGGACTGTGGCATATATAGCCATTGGTGGACTTTGCTAAGATGATTTATAGACCTATGGAATAACGGCTGCTTGCGTATACAGTCACCGCGCACTGGTCAGACAGAAGATCTGATCATGATTCATCGTACAAGTGTGACCCCTTTAGTTTCGTGACATTACAACAGGAGAGTAGGCAGTTGGGGTGGGGGTGGGGGTGTGAGTTGGAAAGAGAAGGGCTTCTCATTAATTGGGTCAATAATTTCTAGCATTTTTTCTTTGATTTATTATTTGCGTGTCGTCCTCTGTGACTTTTGTAATTGTTGTTATACTTTGATTAGAGTAAGCCTACCACTACCATGTCCGACCAGAAGAGGATCACAGCTCAAAGAACGGACACAATTAGAACAAAACAATTATGCTAAATAAAGAATGGCCATAAACAGTGCAATATAAATAAGAAAGTAGTGAGGAAATGGAAGGCGGGCCCATAAAAAAGGAAATTGAAATTACTAACAAAAAATGGATTGAAAAGAAGAGAATTGATGTTTGAGAAGTTAACGAGTACATTTATAGAGCTACGATTTTTATTGAATGTCAAAAATCAAAGAAATAATGGAGAAGCAAAAGAATGAAGAAAGCAATGAAATAATTAATGAAACGACAGCAGGAAAAAATAAATATGTTAAGAACGATATGACAGTAAAAAAATTAATGCAGTAAAGAAAGAAATATCAGTCAACTCGATTTCCGGGGTGACAGGAAACTAGATTAGAATAAAAGAAAATATGAAAGAAAGGAAAAACATAAAGCGATGTCAGAAATTAAGAAAAGAAGCAAACAAAACTTCAGAAATGACAAGATGGAAGAACCCAAAGATGAAATGCGCAAAAGTAAGCAACGAAGGATAGTAGCAACGAATAAAAATAGAACAGATCAAGAAAGAAAACAACAAGAGAATAGACGATGTGAGAGGACTAAAGGAAACGAAAGCAATTATAAAAGAAGTTATATAAAATATAAGAATTCAAGGTTTCGTTATAAAATATAAAAAAGAATTAAAGAAATAGTGAGCTATGTGACAGGAAATAGAGGAAGGATTTAAAAGGAAGTAATGGAAAATAGCAATCGGAGAATATAAAGATCAGAAGTAAAGAAACGGCGGACGACATGTCATGAACTATCGGAAAGTAGTAAAATGAGGCGATGACCGTCGTGACAGGGACTAAAGCAACAATAAACAAACTGACAAGGAGTAGAGAAAGGAAGTGCAAGAAAAATGCACAGAACAGCATATCGGGAATGAGGGGAGAATGAATGAAGTAGCCACATTTCATGAGCAAAGAAAGCAAAGTTTCAATGAAATAAGTAGTCACATTTCATGAATAATGGAACCAAAGATATAATTAAAGAAGTAGCCACATTCCAGAAATAAGGAAGCCGAAGATAGAATGAAAGAAGTAGCCACATTCCAGGAATAGAGAAAGCAAAGTTAAGTGAAGAAAGTTGCCACACTTTAGGAATAACGAAAGAAAAGGTAAAATGAAAGCAGTAGCCACATTTGATTAATAAAATACGAAAAGATAGTATGAAAGAAGTAGCAACATTTCAGGAATAAAAGAAGAAAAAGTAGAATGAAAGAAGTAGCCACATTTTAGGAATGAAGGAAGCTAAGATAGAATGAAAGAAGTAGCAACATTTCAGGAATAAAAGAAGAAAAGGTAGAATGAAAGAACTAACCACATTTCATGAATAGAGGAACCAAATGTAAATGAAAGAAAAAGCCACATTTCAGGAATAAATGAAGAAAACGTAGAATGAAAGAAATAGCCACATTTGATGAATAAAATTGGAAAAGATAGTATGAAAGAAGTAGCCACATTTCAGGAATGAAGAAAGCAAAGATAGATTGAGGACGTAGCCACATTCAGGAATAAAGGAAGAAAAGTTAGAATGAAAGAAGTAGCCACGTTTCTGGAGTAAAAGAAAGAAATATTGAATGACAGAATTAAACACATTTAAGGAATTAAAAAAAAAAGCAAAGATAGAATGATAAAAAAATAGCCACATTTCAGGAATAAAGAACACAAAGATATAAAAAATTAGTTACAGGAATAAAAGAAGTATTCAAAGAAATAGTGGACGACATGACAGGAATACGATAGAAAGGGAAAAAAGAAGTAGCCTCATTGTAGGAATGAACGATACAAACAAGAAACTATCAGAGATACTTGAACAAATGGATGAAGCAAACACAAAACTCAAAAAAATCAAAAAGCAAGAGCTATGTAAAAGAAAAGATCTACCCAATTAACGGACGTTGTCCTGATCCATAATAGATCTCATTTCTATAGAACTCACAATGGGGTCAGCTGGCAATACCCGAGAGAGTGA
The DNA here is from genome assembly GCA_036924085.1 of Ariolimax columbianus. NCBI lineage: Eukaryota > Metazoa > Mollusca > Gastropoda > Stylommatophora > Arionidae > Ariolimax > Ariolimax columbianus. Next base: position 36,204,150 of record JAVGWX010000019.1, on the reverse strand, counting down.
TGCATTCCAGGGAATACGAGTCATAGCGTAATACAACATGCAGAAAACAAGACCGTTCGTTACTCCTAAACAGAATTACGACTCGGTTCAGAACCAAAAAATAATTCCATTCTGACCTCACTATTTCTCTATAGCTGTGGTTCCCATACTGTTTTTCTTTCTGACTACATCGTTGTTCAGTTAATATAACTCTTATTTATAATAGTATACCAGTAATAAATGAGAATAGGGATAAATAACTATCGGAACATTTGTTATCGTTCAGGACATAACCAACTTTCAAATCTGTTCTAACATAACCTAGTTCCGTATTGTTTGCAGCATAATTCGCTGCTATTTATTGCACAACATAGTTCAATTCTCTATATTATGCAACATAAATTAATAATTTATATTACAACATAACTCAATTTTAGGTATTATACAACACAATTCACTTATGTATTATATAACATAACGTAATTATATATACATATATTATGCAGCATAACTCAATTATTTATTAGTATACACCTAAACTCAAGTAAATATATTATACAATATAACTCACTTCTTAATATTATAAACCATAAGACAATTCTATATAGTATACAAGATAACTTAATTATATTTATATTATACAACATATCTTAATTCTATATATTTTACAACATAACTCAATTCTATATATTATTCAACATAACTCAATTCTATATATTATACAACATAACTCAATTATATGTATTTAATAAGACATATAAACATAACTCAATTATGTATACTATACAAGATATCTCAATTATGTATATCATACAACAAAACTCACTTATGTATTATCAAACATAACTCAATTTTATATAGTATACAAGAAAGCTCAATTTCACATTTTATACAACAAAATTCGATTCCTCATACTATACAACATGACTCAATTATATATATTATACAACATATCTCAATTCTTTATTTCATTCAAAATAACTTAGTTCTGTAATATCCAACATAACTCCATTCTACATATTATGCAATTTAACTCAATTCTTTATTTTACACAACATAACCCAATTCTAAATCAAATACAACATAACTCACTTCTGTACTATACAACATAACGCAATTTTATATCTAATACAATTAACTCACTATCTCCGTCCGAGTATTACCGAATCCAGAAAGAAGAGTTGCAGCACTGTAACAGGGCTACTACTGTCGTGAGAATTCAGTCAGAAGGGCTGGACATGGGGCCAACTACACACATAATCCAGTAGAAAATGTTGGCCAACGGAACATCAACAATTGTGAGCAAATCCATTGAACAGAAATTTGCTGGTCAACCTACTGCGCCAGAAAGAGATCCTCTGTTAAGAATTATATTAATGATGCAGAGAAAGTCGAGGTGGATGCATAGTTGAATTGCCATATTTTATGCAGGAAAATCAGCGTGTACCCAGGGATCTCGAAGTAAGATGTTCGCATTCGATGCTGCATGTATATGAATACTAATATTCTATTATATGAATAAGTATATAACTATGAAACAGAGGAGGTCACACTTCCTCCACGACGTCTACCTACAAAAGGGAACTGTAGATAGAAACCAGTGGATTTTGTAACTTTATTGTTTCTACCATGTACGAACAGGGAAAGGCTGCACATATGGCGGCGGAGTTGAGGAACTACAAAAATATGTTCTGTTCTGTTAATAATCGAGGCCAATGTGGTCCAAGTTCACCCTTAGGTGATCAGTCATTATCAATCAATTGCGAATAGTGTAATTACTTAAGAATAGTGTAGCTCGCTAGTTGGACACCCCTCATTGCTAGACCCCCGTATGATTGAAAAACGTTGGAACCTCTGTATTGCTGGTTTATCAAGAGGCGCTCGTTATCAACTTCAAACTGTCACCTTTACACTTTGCCAATGTCCCCTCTGGGTATATGCTGGCAGGATGTGGTGAGGAAGGAAGACTCATGGGAAACGATCTAACAACAACCAGTGTAGCAACAGATCAATCGCAGGAAATGGGGTTGGATAGGACACACTCTACAGAAAGCACCCTCAAATGGGAGTGACATGGAATCGACAGGGGAAAAGAAAGAAAAGTAGACCACGAAACACCCGAAGAAGAGACTGTGAAAGTGAGCGTCGGTCATCAACTGGAGATAGGCAGAAATGGCGGCTCAAGATCGACATTGCTTGAGAAGGCCTGTTAATGGTCACGAAAGAAGCGGTAGACATTTGAAGATTATGAATGTTTTCACTGTAGATGCCACTGAGGCTAGGAAACCAATTCTTTCATTTCTGCTAACCCCAGCATGAGCAGGACATAAATCAACACTAGATCCTGATATTTCGTGTTCTCTAAGCCCGATATCCCCTTATGTTATAGTCAGCCCTTCTGTGATTTCCAAAGCATTGATTAAGAGTCAGAAACGATTACGGTACTCATTAAAGAGGTCCCAGATAGCAACTTCTGACTGCCTCATTCATCGTTCTCAAATTGGATGTAGTTGTCATGTATGCACAAAATTAAAATCCTGTGATTGTCTGAAGCAAAGCGGAAAGATGTTGAGACGATGATACTGAACACTTAAGAAATGCTGCTGTCCTTAGGGCACGCTGAAGAAGGTCCACGTCATATTGAAGGCGTGGTCCTATTGGTATCAAAATTGGAGCTAAAGGCACTTGTAGAATTTGAGAGTATTGACACAGAATGACACTAAGTACTTTAGAAAGTATAAAAAAAGGAGATGAGAATACCAATAAAAATTCGATGTGAAATTCGAAATGGGGATACAATCTCCTTAACACTTTCCAGATATTGCCCCTTGCAAAATTATTATAAACTAAAATGAGAAGAAAGATAAGGAGAAATGCCAATTCACTGAAGGTTTGCGGATGACAAAGTCATTTTCATTCACAATGTTATTAAAGCTGATCAATGGCTGAATGAGCTCAAGAAAGCAAGTCTTGCAATTGGCCTCCAAGTTAATACACCCAATACACTGAACACATTATCCAATGTTAAGAACCATCAAATGACAAAGGAAAATCAGTGAAAGAAGTATTCTAAACTAGAATTCAAAATATCGTGGATGAAATGAGAAGGAAAGACATAATTATCTGTTTATGGGAAACTAAAATGCTGATATTATGAATGATAACATCGGGTTGGACAATGTCTTTGGCAACCATAGAATCTAGAACTAAACAAGGAAAATAGAAAATGACTTATGAACATGTTCTTTCAATCAACTGGTAACAGCATGTTCCCACAGACAAAAATATACAAAGCAAAATGTTTGTCAACAGATCACAAAACATTAGATCAGATTGACCAAATATGTGTAAAAATAAGAAGTTCAGATCATCATTAGACGATGTGATGGACCAGAAATGCCATCAGATCCACATCATCGGATTGTCAAAATAAAGATGAAGCGTGAAATAATAAAGAAACACATATCCATTGACGACAGCTCACTGTGGGTCCTCGAACACAAGGACATGCAACGTACATTTAATGAGACAATATCAAACAGGTATCATATGTGCTACAGCAGCTGGAAGATATTGGAGATAAAAAAGAGCACTGGCAACTGATAACAAGATATATGGAACGTAGCTTATAGAGAATACCTCTATCCCGGTATTAAATCAGATAAGTTTGTCTGATGCCAGGTAGCCAAGAGCTGCTTAAATATGTGTTTGTCCTTCGCCTTGGAGTACCATGACGGTACAAAGATATGGTACAAATCATCTCTCTATCATCTCAGCTGACAGCCGCAGTTCTAGAAGTACGGCCATCAGATAGATGCCTTCCTCGTGTATGTACCGTCAAACATGGACAACCCATCTGTACTTTTGAATTGACACAAAGTCGACGACATCATATGTCGATATTTTCAATATGGTTTCTCGGAGAGATATTTATGACTCGTCGTTCCATTGTTCTTTCGGTAATTTGGAATTTCTCCTCGTTTGACTTGCGTAAACTCCAAACCTTACACCTAAATGCCATTACTTGGATAACTATGCTACTGAAGATGTAAGCCCTGACCTTAACGTCCGTCATATGCTACAGTATCGGTTTAATGTGGTTGAAGCAGAGCCAAACAGCGGCTCTCCTACGTGAGATCTGAAGCAGAGCCAACCCACGGCTTTCCTGTGTGAGATCTGAAGCAGAGCCAACCCACGGCTCTCCTGCGTGAGATCTGAAGCAGAGCCAACCCACGGCTCTCCAGGTGAGATCTGAAGCAGAGCCAACCTTCGGCTCTCCTGCGTGAGATCTGAAGCAGAGCCAACCTGCGGCTCTCCTGCGTGAGATCTGAAGCAGAGCCAACCCACGGCTCTCCAGGTGAGATCTGAAGCAGAGCCAACCTTCGGCTCTCCTGCGTGAGATCTGAAGCAGAGCCAACCTGCGGCTCTCCTGCGTGAGATCTGAAGCAGAGCCAACCTGCGGCTCTCCTGCGTGAGATCTGAAGCAGAGCCAACCTGCGGCTCTCCTGCGTGAGATCTGAAGCAGAGCCAACCCGCGGCTCTCCTGCGCGAGATCTGAAGTAGAGCCAACCTGCGGCTCTCCTGCGCGAGATCTGAAGGAGAGCCAACCGGCAGGTCTCCTGCTCGATATCTGAAGCAGAGCCAAACCGCGACTCTCCTGCGCGAGATCTGAAGCAGAGCCAAACCGCGGCTCTCCTGCGCGAGATCTGAAGCAGAGCCAAACCGCGGCTCTCCTGCGTGAGATCTGAAGCAGAGCCAATCCGCGGCTCTCCTGTGCGAGATCTGAAGCAGAGCCAACCCGCGGCTCTCCTGCGGAAGATCTCATTATCAATGGTGTGGTTGTTGTTGATTTCTTGGCCAAGGTAGACGTACGCATTGACATTCTCGCCGGGCTCATCTTCCTAGTTCCCCCGTGGGACGGGAAGAGTTCAGTTGTAATTGAGTCATCTTTCTATTTATGTTCATGTCGACTGTCTTGTCTGCTTCATTAATCTAGTTCATGAGTGTACGGGTTCTGTAAAACTGTGGCTGAAGATGACAATGTCGTCTGCAAATTGTACGTGTGAGAGCATCTCACCATCTATGTTGACACTTCGATCGTGCCAGTTTAGAGATCTAAAAACTTCTTCAAGAACAGCTGTGAACAGTGCTGAGGAAAGGATATCTCCTTATCATACTTCTCGGTTTATAGGTTTAAAAAGTGGCTCTTGAAAAAAAGTGATCGCAGTTAAGCTGTCCTCGTCTATCTTCTCTATAAGCTGGGCTTACTTTTCGTTGATACCTTGGTTCCACAAGACATTTATGTCCAAGCTATCAAAGACCTTTTCGTAGTTTGCAATCACAAAGTATAGGGACATTACAGACTTCCCATGCTTTGTCCATCAACTGGTTGATTGTGTGGAAGTGGTCATCGGTTAAGAAGCCCCCCACCCCCCCCCCCCCTTCCCGAAACCTGTATGTTCTCACAATTGGTTTTCGTCGAGTTGCCTTTCTAATCTGCAGGTAATGACTTGTGTGAACAGTTAGTTTATAAATAGCTGATAACACGCGGATTGCTTATACAGAAGAGCTTATACAGGGAGATCACGTTAACACGATCTAAGGATAGAAACACAACTAAAGTACAAATACAAGAAATACAAATGACGTAGATAGATTTCAAAGTAAGAAAAACCAGAATTAGTAAAAACCCAAAAGACTATACACTGAAGCCAACACAGAAATAATATAAAAACTTCAGAAGATTCACTAGCAAATACATTGAAGAGTTCACAAGATAGAGAAGGCTGCATCAAATGGAACTAAGAATGACCTTTAAAGCATTGCAAAGATACTCATAGGATAAATATAAGCAGCAAGTAGAAAAAAATATTAGCAACGCAAATAAGCAGATAGAAAAATTGCCAACATATTTTGAAGAACTTTAAATAGACCTGCTCCAAAAGATTCCCCAGATATTAAGCTGGCAGAAATTGAACTGCAAATGCATTGCATGAATTCAAACAAATAAGAAATTTGAGTAGTCTTCGTGCATCTGGGATTTGATAGAGCAACTGGCCCAAATGATATCTCTGCAGAAACTATCAAACCAGACATTGACAATTGAACAGAGATATTAAATCACTTGGTAAAGTTTTGAGAAAGGGGAGAAAAACCAGCAGGAACGGAAAAAAAGTTTAGCAGTCAAGTTGTCAAGGAAAGAAGATTTTTAGCAGTTTACAAATTATGTTGGAATATATTATCAGTATACGTAAACAGGTTCAACTAGATCAGAGATGATTAAAGAGGCCACAAACAAACGATATAATTAGTCCACGTAAATATGTTAAACAGGATCAGAAAGGATTAAAGAGGCCACAAATAAACGATATAATCAGTCCACGTAAATATGTTAAACAGGATCAGAAAGGATTAAAGAGGCCGCAAATAAACGATATAATCAGTCCACGTAAATATGTTAAAAAGGACCAGAGAGGATTAAAGAGGCCACAAATAAACAATAGTATCAGTAAATGTTAACATGTTGAAGAGGATCAGAGAGGATTAAAGAGGCCACAAATAAACATCTGAGAAAAGAACAGACATAAACAGGTCTCTGTGCAGAACTGTCAGCTACAGTGAGAATAATAGTTGAACAAAGTGTGAAATGAGACGCAAGATTATATCAGGTTCGCGGACAATGAAAAAGCATTTGACAGCTCAGATAATCATTCTGGAATTTGCCCAGCCACCATAGAATGCCCTTGAAGTGCATTAAGATAATTTAGAAAGCATATGAAAATATTAAATATAATATTTTACATAAAGGTCAGCTTTCTGAGTCCTTTGAGAAAAGAAGGTGTCTCTTATGTCCCTTTCTTATTCTGCTGGATATTGATGGGATTATGACAACATCAACAAACAAAAATGGAGTTCAATGTTATTTGACATTAAAACCTGATGATGTGGACTCGGGGGATGAATTAGCTCTTTTGTCTCTGTAATCAGATGCGAAGTGAAATAAGTATATTTGTTGAGAGTTTACACAAATTGGAACAGAAAATACACAGCGAAAAACACAAAGTTTGGTTGATTGACTGGAATCATGTCAGTCTCGAGAGACAGTGAACTTCACGCAAGTGAAGGGACATTCAGTTGTTGCTCTAGCTTACGTCGCAAACGCCTTCACCTGCCTGCAGACCAACACACAAAGCCTGCCTCCAGCCAGGTCTGTCTTTAGCACGTACCTCCCAGTTGCAGGTGTTCATATCCAACGCCTTCAGGTCACGCTTGCAACCATCTTCATAGAGGATAAAGGGTCTACCTTTTTTTACGCTTGCCCGTGGTCAGCTCTCGGTAAATGAATTCTTTTGGTATTCGCCCATCCTCCATTCTGCACATGTGCCTAAGCCACCGTATACGGCGCTGGCCGAGGATCGCAACTAAGCTGACAATCTTTGCATGGTCTAACACTTCATTGTTAATCACTCCATGAAATTGCAAGTATGCGTTTCAAGCAGAGCATACGAAAAGCCTTTAGCTTTTTTTCATGTGAGGCATACAGAGTCCATGTTTTGCTGCCATAGAGCAGGGTACTAATCCCACATGATCTGTACACAGCAACCTTCGTGGAGATGGTCAGCATTTTGTTATTCCACTTTCTCTGTGAGAGCCTGGCAAGTGCTGATGATGCCATTCCTAATCGTTTCTGCAGCCTGTGTCTAGTGAAAGGTTGATGGTGATGATAGATCCGAAGTAGATGAAGTGATTTACTACCTACAGATTTCTATCGTTTAAGACAATGTCTGGAGAATCTGCTCCCTGTGCCATCACTTTCGTTTTTTGTACGCCGATGGCTAGTCCAAACAGATCATAGGATTTTGTCAACCTATTAATGGGATCAAGATGCTGAGCAGCGCATCAGCTGCAGTGGCCAGCGACCCATAGCTGACTGCTATCGTCAGGGACAGCGAAACAGAGCTGCCAAGACCCTTCTACACCTCCACACGGCGATCCTGGATAACAGGCTGCAGCAGGGCAGACTGGCTAAGGAGAAGGGATAGAAGAGGGAATGCTAAGCCGGTACTCACAAAATGATTGCTGATGTCGGATGGGTTGGACCGAAAGGTGCAAATATCGCAGTCAAGCTGTAAACTACAACATAACGAATTCCGTTCTCTGGACTACATTCTGCTACTTAAGCCATTTTAGGGTTTGGTAGCGGGAGATTGAGAACAAAAGAAGCCAAGCCAACCTATTAATGAGGATATGTAATTCGGCTAAGGTGTAGGTGACCAGGGAAGCATCGTCTGCGAAGAGCATATCCCGAATGATAGTCTCCCTTCTCTTACTTTTTGCTTGCAGTCTGGTTAGATTGAATAGTCTTTCATTTTACCTAGAATGTAGAAAGACCCCCTCTGTTACTATTCCAAAGACGATAGCAAAGACTGCGTAATAGAGTCGCAGCCAAGACACAACACTGTTTAACTCCGCTGTCGAAGTTCTCAGATTCCGGACCATCGTGCATCATTGTACCTTTCATTTCCACATGAAAAGACCAAATCATGCTCAGTACAGTAGTTTAGGTGGGCAGCCAACTTTAGTTGTTCTCTGCATTTCTCTTGCAATTGTTTCAGTGAATAGACCATATCAACGGTGAACCTTTCTGAGACACTTCTCCAAAGACTTTCACAAGTGGGAGGAGATGGCTGAAAGTAGAGTTGATTGGAAAACAATATTATTTAGAGGTGTAGAGACTTTCGAAGAAACGCTAAAAAAACGTTGGAAAGCAAGCGGCAGTAGCACAAATGTAAATGTAACGATATATTCAAGACCTGCATTCATTGTGTACAATATAACTTTGCTTGATCTGTGGCTACTACTGCCGTCCTTTCCTCCGGGCTCTCAGGTTTGACGCTGTCCAGTAATGGGCGAACTATCTACGTATGAAAGGCAATGACATTCTATATCATGTATAAAGAAGATCACAAAGTTCTTCTTCTTCTTCTTCTTCTTCTGGTCTTCTTCTTCGGCGTTCGTCCTGAAAAGTACGCTGTGACGTTATGTCGTAGTTCAAAGCGAGCCTGCAATATTTGCGTCTTTCGGCCGGACACATCCAATCTGACTTTTAAGAATAGCGAGTTTGCTTTCCCTATCCCTTGGCCAAATTGCACTAGTACCGCCTGTTTCCAGGGCCACCACGTGGAGGGGGAATAGCGTCTTGGTCAGCTAGACTTCGTTGACCCTGATGCAAGCAACCAACTATGAGGCGCTGACGCTGATGCAAGCAGCCAGCTATTAGTCGCAGACCCTTCTGTCAGCTCGTGCACTGCTGTATCTTGGCTCCGTCTGGTATGTCTGACGATGTTCCTTGCGCCTAAATAGATTTCAGTAGGGAAGTTTGCACTCTCTCGTCTTGACCTACCTCGCTCCAGAAGCATGGAGTAGTCAAGAGGAATGAAAATAGCACAGGATACAGAATTTACCCCACGGTTTACTCATGCGGCCTTTGCCGTGAACTGGTAAACCGAAAGGAAACTGGTGGAAAGTAAAAAAGTGGAGTGCCACAGAGCTCTGTTCTGGGACCAATTTTGTTCTTATATATATATATATATATATATATATATATATATATATATATATATATATATATATATATATATATATATATATATATATATATATATATATAAACGATTTGGTCAATGATATTGTCAGATCCAGGATAGCAAAATTCGCGGATGACACAAAACTATGCCGTAGTGTCTCATCTAAAGCAGAAGTGGGTAAATTGAGGTCGGATTTAGATCAAATTCAAGAATAGGATATGAGCTGGCAAATGGAGTTTAATGTAGATAAATGTACAGTAAACCACATGGGTAGGTTCAATATGGAACATTACTACGCAATTGAAGCAAACAATATTAGAAAGATAGAAACGGAAAGGAACGTATGGATTATAATAGATCAGACATGGAAGATGAATGAGCTAATCCAGGCAGCAGTGAAAAAGTCAAAAGCAATGTTAGGTATGACAAAAAAACAAATTAAACATAGGAGCAAGGAGGTGATTGACAAACTGTATAAAGCATTAGTTAGACCTAGATTTAGAGTAATGTGTACAAATGTGGAGTCAATTGTGTAGAGGGTATACAAACAATCTGAAAAGGATACAAGGAAGAGCGACAAAGTTGGTAGTCTGAATCCAGTATTACAGTTATGAGGAAAAACGAAAAAAAACCGGCCTACAGTATTTAGAAAAGACAAGAATTCGAAGTGACAATATAGGTTTATAAGATAATCAAAAGAACGGATAAATTAGAATATAACACGTTTTTTAAAAAAAAATACAACCACCTACAGGAACAACAGCGCACATTTACAAAATTAACTAAACAAAGGTCCAAGTTAAATATAAGGAAACATTATTTTAATCAGGAAGTAGTGAATGCATGGAATGCATTGCCACAAGAAGTATTGGAGGCAGGGACAATTAATGCATTTAAGAATAGATTGGATGCCCATAGTATTTAGAGCGAGGAAATGTAAATGAAACTGGTTGTATACAGACTCTGAAGTATAAAGACGTTAATATAAGTTAAGCTACACATAAAATGATGAAATTGTGCCCTGTTCAGAGAACTGATCCTCATCGATTATTACAGCGCCTGTATTATTAAAATCGATTAACAATAAGTTAGCTAACAGACTCCCAAATGGCCAGCGTCTTTTTAACCTGAGCACAAGTCATTCAGTCCAAGTCGCATGTAGGACATAAAATATGTTGCCACAATGGCAATCCATTGCAATGAATAAAATATGCGATGAGAACTAAATTTAAAAATCTACTTCATGACATCACATCCGCTGCGCTGAATTATCCCTTGGAGTCGACAATAAGGCGTTTCTAAATAAACTGTACTATAGCCAAATGGCTTCACAACATCAATGAAGCATTGGGCATTTACCAAGAGCTATCAGCGAGCAAATCCTCATTCGATGACATCCAGTAATTGTAGCCCACATCAGTATCTATAACGACATAACTCACATCTATAACGACATAACCCACATATATAACGACTTAACCCACATGTATAACGACATAACCCACATCTATAACGACATAACCTACATCTATAACAACATAACCTATTTCTGTATGTATAACGACATAACCCACTTCTGTATATATAACGACATAACCCACTTCTGTATATATAACGACATAACGCACTTCTGTTTATATATAACGACATAACCCACTTCTGTATCTATAACGACATAACCCACTTCTGTATCTATAACGACATAACCCACTTCTGTATCTATAACGACATAACCCACTACTGTATCTATAACGAAATAATCACTTCTGTATCAATAACGAAATAACTCACTTCTGTATTTATAACGACATAATCCACTTATGTATCTATAACGACATAACCCACTTCTTTTCTATAACGACATAGCCCACTTCAGTATCTATAACGACATAACCCACTTCTGTATCTATAACAACATAACCCACTTCTGTATCTATAACGACAAGACGCACATCTATAACGACATAACCCACATCTATAACGACATAACCCACATCTAAAACGATATAACCCACATTTATAACGTCATAACCCACTTCAATATCTATAACGACATAACCCACCAGTATATATAACGACATAATAATAGCTGTCCATCGTTGTCGATGAGGACCGCCGACATCATCCTTGTCACAGATTTCCCTGTTGGGTGTGGGTGCGCATGTGGCTGAACAGGCCAATGCGAGCACGCAAACATCTGCTACATATCGGGCACACGAGGTTTGTAGAAGTGGATGGTGTTCCAGCTGCTCTGGATTTCCGCGTCTCGCGTCTGCTCTGGGCTTTCACAACACGGTCGTCTTCACCGGCAGCTACACCCGATTTGACTGTGCTTCTCCAGTCAGATCTGTTTTGCGCAAGACATTCCCAGGTGTCGATGTCTATCTGGCAACTTTTTAGTGAGTCCTTTAGACCGTCTTTAAAACGTTTCTTTGGGCGCCCTCTCTCAGCTCGCCGTAGAGAAGCTTCTTTGGGAGCCGCTCGTCTGACATACGGACGAGGTGTCCGGCCTATCCTAGTCGTGCTTTTTCTAGCAGTGCATGGACGCTGGGCATGTTAGCCCTCGAGAGAACCTCGATGTCAGTGACACGATCTTGCCATCGGATGTGGAATATTCGCCTCAGGCAACCTGTGTGGAAGTGGTTTAACCTCCTTGCATGTCCAGAGTATACAGTCCAGCTTTCGCAAGCGTATAGTAGGGTTGGAATGATGGTTGCAAAGTAGACTTTGAGTTTGGTCTTGACGCTGATGCCACGAAGTGCCCAGACCATTGATCGCATTCTACCAAAGGCTGTGCTGGCCTTTGCTATTCTGCTTGCCACCTCATCGTCTAGGCTGACATATCTCGACAGCGTGCTGCCCAGATATGTGAATTTGTCAACGGTATTCAACGTCTGTCCGCTGACTGTAGTTTCTTGTTTTGTGTACGGCATGCCTGGTGCTGGTTGGTACATGACCTCTGTTTTTTTGGCATTTATGGTCAAGCCAAAATTTGTGCATGCGGCAGAGAACTGGTCCATTCCAACCTGCATGTTCAGTTCTGAGTTGCTCATTAGAGCGCAGTCGTCAGCAAATACAAGTTCCCTGATTATGTCGCCAGCCACTTTGGTCTTGGCCTTCATTCTTCTTGAATTGAGTAATTTGCCATCTGTGCGGTACTTTATGGGTATTCCAAGCTTCAATGATCTGAAGGCGTCCGTCATCGTGGCCGCGAACATCATGCTGAACAGAGTCGGGGCGAGTACGCATCCTTGTTTAACTCCGTTTAATACTAGAAACGTTTTAGAGATTGCACCGCTGTCCAGTACACGAGCACACATGCCTTCGTGTAGCTGTTTCACCATTGTTATGAACTTGTTGGGGCAGCCAAACTTAGACATTATCATCCACAGCTCTCCTCTGTTAACTGTATCAAATGCCTTTGTCAAATCAATAAATGTGGTGTACAAGGCCTGATTTTGTTCTCGACACTTCTTTTGTACTTGGCTAGCGGCAAAAATCATGTCCACTGTTTCTCTTCCGGCTCTGAATCCACATTGGCTTTCTGGGAGGTGGTGGCTTTGTTGGAGGTGTTTGTTGAGCCTGTTTAGCAGTAAACGAGCTAGGATCTTGCCTGCTACGGAGAGTAGCGATATTCCACGATGATTGTCGCATTCCTGACGCTTGCCTTTTCTTTTGTACAGGTGAACGATTGAGGCGTCCTTTAGCTCCTGTGGAACTTTTCCTTCAGCCCACATGTGACAGAAGAGTTCAGTGATCCTTCTGGTGAGGGATGGGCCAGATGTCTTATATACCTCTGTTGGTATTGCATCAGTTCCTGGAGCTTTTCCTATAGATAGTGAACTGATTGCCATGTCGACTTCCTCCTCAGTAATGACTTCATCCAACGCCAGGTTCAGTTCCACCTGCGGCATTCGGCGGATGGCCTCTTCGTTTATGGACGATGGGTGGTTTAGTATTTTGCAGAAGTGGTCTGCCCATCTGTCTAGAATCTTCTTCTTCTTCTTCTTCTTTTTCGTACGCAGTCAGACAGTAACCATTATTTTTTGGAAAAAAGCAGCCGTCATCCTGAGGCTGTCGACACTGCCATAGAGCTTGTCTAATGTTGCCACTGGTGATGGCCACATCTGCTCTCTCTGATCCTCGTATGTCGGGCAGTTTTGCAGCAAATACTCAGCGGTAATTTTGCCGGTACCACACGGGCATTCGTCGGTGCCACTTATCTTAAATTTGTTGAATAAGTGGTACCTGAGTCTATTGTGGCCAGTGCGAAGTCTGAAGACCACGACCTGCTCTTTTCTGTTCAGCTGATAATAGGCATCGTTTTTGGTGTAGCCAGTATGTTCGGTTTCCCATTTGGTCATGTATCTAGCTCTAATAAGCCGTTTCGACTCTTCGTATGTCATACTAGTATCAGGTTGTGGTAGTTTTGCACCTTATTTTGCCAGTCTATCTGCCTCCTCGTTGCCTTGGATGTTGCAGTGAGATGGAACCCACTGCACCACTACTCTTTTTGGTGCGGCCTGCTGGCATAGTTGACAGAGTACTGCTCTTAAGTCATTAAGTTCAGTATTTTTTTGGCTTTTCAGTGCTGTGACTACGGCCAAGGCATCTGTAAGCAGGATTATATGGCTATCATTCCTTTTACCTGTCACCATTTCTTCCACTGCCGCCCTCAGTGCCTCTGCCTCCGCTTTGAAATGGCTTATGTATTTTCCAGTAGCGAATGACAGTGTTATTGTTCTGCGATTTGGTAAGCTCAGGAATGCTCCTGCCCCTCCGTTCTGTGTTGTATTTGTTATGGAACCATCGGTGTATGCATGGGTCCAGTCCATGCTTGGGTAGTTTTCCGTAATGAAACTCAGGGTAGTATCTCTTCTTTCTTTTTTAGACTGGCAGTTTTTGTTTCTAATACCTGGTATATTTTCTACCACCTCTGGAAATATATGCTGCCTCCAGGTAGGTTTTCGTACAGTAGGGATGGGCTTTGGTGTGGTTAGTGCGTTCATAGGGTCTTCGTGCATCTTTGCTTTGGCTTTTTCTGCAAAGTTTCTTCGCTTTAGCTTCCCATTTCCGAAATTGTTTAGTCTCTGGTGCATTGGGTGGTCAGTCAGTCTTCTGAGTTTCTCTGATTGCAGCTGGGCTCTGCAGTCTCTTCTGTCGGTCATGGATTGCAGTTTTGTAATCTTTTCAAGTTCTACAATTGGCGTTGACTTCATACCTCCTGTTATAACTCTCATGGCTTGGTTTTGGAGTTTGCTAACTTTATCGAAGTTCGCCTTTGCTGCTGTTGTCCATGCCGCAATGCCATACTCGAGAACTGGTCTCACTCTTCCAGTGTACAGTTTCTTTAGTATGCTTTCGTCTGCTCCCCAGCTTGTGCCAGCAAGTTTCCTCATGATTGCCATTCTTTCTCTGGCTCTCATTCGGTTTCTCTCGATCTGACTTGTCCATGTCATGCGCCGATCAAATGTGACTTCCAGATAGTTGTGGCTGTCGTTTGGCTGAAGGTATTTGCCGTTTAGACTTAATTTGGTGTTTTGGGGTTTGATTGATAGCGAGAATATTGTACATGTCGTTTTTTCCTCGTTTATTTTGACCAGCCATGAGTTCGCCCACTTTTTCAGCGATGTTAGGGCCTGCTGCATCCGATTTCTTGCTATGGTGAGATTCTTTTCAGAGGTCCACATAGCCAGATCGTTTGCAAACATTGAGCTATAAACTCTTCTTGGTATATTCTCTATAATGTCATTTATATACACCAGAAAGAGTGTGGGTGACAGTACTCCCCCTTGGGGTACTCCCCGCTCAAGTGTCACCTTTTTGCTCATCTGCCCTTGTACTTGGACTCTGGCAGTTCTGTTTTTGAGGTAGTGGTTGATCCACTTGTACATTTTCCCACAAACATCACTTCTTCTTAGCTTGACTCTAAGTCCATCTTTCCAGACTTTCTCAAATGCCTTTTCCAGGTCCACCCAGACCGCTACTGTGTGTTTTTGTTCCTGGTAGGCATCTTCTATTTCCTGGGCTATGATAACCTGATCCTCAGTGGATCTGTGCTTTCTAAAGCCTGCTTGCTGTGGAATTAGTATCCGTTTTTCTTCCAGATGCCACATCAGTCTGGTGTTTATCATACGTTCCATCAGTTTGCCGACACAGCTCAGTAGGCTGATAGGCGTGTATCCATTTGGATCTGTTTTGTCTTTTCCTTTCTTTGGTACTGGTACAAGTACTGCGTCTTTCCATGCCTGGGGTACAATACCCCTTCTCCAGCTTTAGTTCAGGACCGATAGCAGTTTCCTTTTTGCTGTTTGGCTCAGCCCCGTCAGCATTTGGTTTGTTATCCCGTCTTTTCCGGGAGATTTCCTTTTCTTTAATGTTCTCAAGGCCTCTTCCATTTCGTTCATTGTTAGTTTTGCTATCATGTGCTCTTCTGGTGCCATATTGATGTTGTCGTGCCCCTTTTGCTCTTCATTAATGTCCGTATGCCTATCTGCAGGGACACCTATGTGGTTCGCTTTGGCATAGTGTTCAACAAAGGCGTTTTCGCCTTGCTTGGTGGTAATTTGTTTGTTTGAATCGGTTTCGTCATTCATAGCTCTGACTAACTTCCATAGTTTGTTCCCTTCTTTGTCTAGGTTGAGGCTTTCCGTTTTGTTTTTCCAGCTTTCTCTTTCTGTTTGGTTTAGAGTGTATTTGTATTTAGCCGTGGCGGCTTTGAGGGGATGTTTGCCTCCATAGATTGTTCTCGCTCTGTCATGTTCCTAGCATTTGTGACTGTCTTCCGCTTTTTGCAAGTCATCATTCCAATAGAGCTTATAATTTTTCCTTGCCCCTCTTGGGATGGTTTCAGTGGCAGCTTGCATTATTGCTTTGCTTAGGCTTTCCACCATGGGCTTCATTTTGTTGTTCCGTGTGTTGATGGTTTTACACAGCCCATCTGTCAGGCTTGCAAATCTGTCCCAGTCGGCTCGCTTGTAATTCCAACGTATGAGCAGTTTTTTTTCCTGTGGGCCTACTTCCATATCAATTTCTAGCCTAATTGGCATGTGGTTGCTACCTGCCAATTGGTTTAGGACCTGTCGGTCTATTTTATGGTGAATGTCCATTGTGGAGAAAGCCAAATCTGGAGTCGAGGTGGTATGCCATGTTCTAGAATAGAAGCTATGGCTATCCTCTGGCCTATTGATTAGATGGAGATTCGTGTCTATCTCCCAATCTTCCTCTTCGTCACCTCTGCTGTCTGTGTCCGAGTATCCCCATCTCTCAGAGTGGCTGTTGAAGTCTCCAACTACTATGCAGTTGGAGTCCTTGACTTCCATACTCGAGAGCGATAGGTCTTTATTTGGTGGTCCGTACAGGTTGAAGATGCGGATCTTCGTCTCTTGAGCCATTATGTCAATTCTACAATTTCTGCTTGTCCGGTGTGATTGACAAATACCGCGCTACTCGGTATGCAGTTTCGGGTCAGTATCAGAACCCCTCCTTTGTGACCTTCTCTATCGAGACGGAAGGACTGGTATCCTCTGATTGAGAATTTATGGTTGCTGTTGAGGTGCGTTTCTTGGATACATGCCACGTCAATCTTACCTTCGTGCAAGTGATGTGTTAGGGAAAGCTTTTTGTTAATGACTCCCTCTGCATTCCACTGTAGTATTTTGAGGGTCTTGAGTTTTTGGTCAATAGGAATTGCCCCATAGCCATGTGCCTTGACTCCACGACACATGGGTGGGTGACCACCAGTAGTCAAGGGTGAGCCCCTTCGAAGCGTGAGGCCCGGCACTCTCGCTGCCTGGCGGGACTCCGCAGGATGAGCGCCATACGTTTTTCTGATAAGTTGTACTGTCATCATACTGCGATTTACGTTGCACTGTATGTTAAGCTTGTGGCCCAGTGCATCCGATTTCAACAGGCGTTTCTGTAGGGATGCCCTCCTTAGCCTTTGGCTGTCCCCAGCCTATCTGCAAGGCAGCAGTTGTTTGTGATCAGAGTTGTCTCTCTTATGGAGGTTGTCTTACAGGACTAGCGAGTCTTTACTACTCGTGACTATAGGGTGCGGTGATGAGATATGATATATGATATGGACTATGTACTGGTTTGTACTAACCCGGAAGAGAGGCAGTCCAGTGTGTCTATATCCCAGGATCGTCACGTCCTGCCAGAAACGTCTCATGTGCATGTGAGTGGGGTACCTCTTTGCTCCCTTTATTTTCTCGGCACATCTGCAGTGATAGTACGCCTAGCATTCCCCGCCATCTGGGAGGTTGACACAGTAGGGCAGATGTGCAATGTCCGCAAGCCTGCATCTCTTCTGCGTCCATTGGTATGGCTGATAGCAGATAGAGGAGGAGGAGATAGAAGCAGGAGTGCATTTAACCAGGGGACAAGCCTGGTAATGTCACGGAGATATTGTTCGCCTGGTGTGCGGGCATATCTCATGGTCAGGGGCTGAGTCTCGACAGTTCACAGTGAGGTGGCTGCTCTACTGTTTACGACACCCCGACCCAGAACTAAGTCTTCTGTTTGTTGTTTCGCACCTCATCGCCGCATGGGGTGAATATCGAGCAGCTTCCCGCCCGCTTTGATCGCGGGCGGCAGGGACCTCTTTCTGCGGCTCGACCGGGAGCGGCTGAAGCGTGATCCTCAGATCCCCACCCTGTCGAAGCCTCCCATTGCAATCGTGCTGTGATTTTGGGCCGGATTCTGGCTTAGAGGCGTTCAGCAGTAATCCCTCACATGGTAGCCTCGCGCCGTTGGCTTATCAGCCTAGTACGTGAACCAGATGTCTCGAGTTGAGCAGGATTACTGTAGCAACGCCCTGTCATTAGTAGGGTAAAACTGACCTGTCTTCCTGGGGTCTATTTCCAGCACCCGTTCACTATTTTACCAGACGTATCAATAAAGGGCTTTTTGTTTGTCAATGGCCAAGTATCTGAAACCTGCGATTTCCGCAGTGTTAAGACTAGATTTCCATAGCAGACGTTCTTTCCTTATGAGGTTAAGAGACTGACCTGTCTTCCGTCGGTCTAATACCAGCACATGTTCACTATTAGACCCAACGAAAGTGCTCTCTATTTGACAATCGTTCTACAGTATTGGCGTGTTCAGTCAATTTAAGCCGCAGGCTCATTTCACTAGTGCCCTTCCGTCAATTCCTTTGTTCAACACTGAATGCAGACCAACCGAGCCACAGAGAGCATTACCCCAGTTTTCCGAGGGTCTAGATCCAGTACCCGTTCCATATTAGACCCAACGAAAGTGCTCTCGGCATGTCAGTCATTTAAGTGTTGGCCGTGTTGAGTCAAATTAAGCCGCAGGCTCCACTCCTGGTGGTGCCCTTCCGTCAATTCCTTTAAGTTTTAGCTTCGCAACCATACTTCCCCCGGAACCCAAACACTTTGGTTTCCCGGAAGCTGCCCGCAGAGTCATCGAAGCAATCCTGCGGATCGCTAGTCGGCATCGTTTATGGTCAGAACTACGACGGAATCTGATCGTCTTCGCGCCTCTGACTTTCGTTCTTAATTAATGAAAACATTCTTGACAAATGCTTCCGCAGTAGCTCGTCTTGCGGCGATCAAAGAATTTCACCTCTAGCGCCGCAATACGAATGCCCCCGTTTGTCCCTGTTAATCATTACCTCCAGTTCCGAAAACTAACAAAATGGAACCGAGGTCCTATTCCATTATTCCCTGCACCATTATTCAGGAAGCCGAGGCCCTCTTTGAACACTCTAATTTTTTCAAAGTAATCGCGCCGGCCACCCAGGACGCTCAGCGAAGAGCACCCGTGGGAGAGAGCCGGCAGACGGTAGGGCAGGAGACAACGGGCAGTGAACCGGCGCGAACCGGACCGCCCGCCTGCACCTGAGATCCAACTACGAGCTTTTTAACTGCAACAACTTTAATATACGCCATTGGAGCTGGAATTAACGCGGCTGTTGGCGCCAGACTTGCCCTCCAATAGATCCTCTTTAAAGGGTTTGAAGTGTACTCATTCCAATTACGGGGCCTCGAAAGAGTCCCGTATTGTTATTTTTCGTCACTACCTCCCCGTGCCGGGAGTGGGTAAGTTGCGCGCCTGCTGCCACTGTTGCTCTTCCGGCTCTGAATCCACATTGGCTTTCTGGGAGGTTGTGGCTTTGTTCAAGGTGTTTGTTGAGCCTGTTTAGCAGTAAACGAGCTAGGATCTTGCCTGCTACGGAGAGTAGCGATATTCCACGATGATTGTCGCATTCCTGTCGGTTGCCTTTTCTTTTGTACAGGTGAACGATTGAGGCGTCCTTTAGCTCCTGCGGAATTTTTCCTTCAGCCCACATGTGACAGAAGAGTTCAGTGATCCTTCTAGTGATGGATGGACCAGCTGTCTTATTTACCTCTGCTGGTATTGCATCAGCTCCTGGAGCTTTTCCTATAGATAGTGAACTGATTGCCCTGTCGACTTCCTCCTCAGTAATGACTTCATCAGACGCCAGGTTCAGTTCCACCTGCGGCATTCGCTGGATGGCCTCTTCATTTATGGACGATGGGTAGTATTTTTGCAGAAGTGATCTGCTCATCTGTCTAGAATCTGAACCTTATCTGTTAGCAGTACCCCATCCGCACTGCACATTGGAGTATTACTAGAGGGCTGCGGGCCGTAGAGAGCTTACAGTGCCTCGTAAAACCGTTTGGTGTCATGACTCTCAGCGAACATCTCAATTTCGTCAGCTCTTTTGCTGAGCCAGGAGTCTTGCATCTCTTTAAGCCTGGTCTGGACAGCTTTGCGAGCAGTATTGAAGGCAGCTTTTGCTGCCGGAGATGGTGTGTCCCTCTGGTATTCCCTGTGCGCTTCATGTTTTGCATCGAGAAGGCCCTGCATTTCCAGATCGTTCTCATCAAACCAATCCTTATGCTTGCGCGTGAGTGGGCCAATGTGTTAAACAGCTGTATCATATAATGTGTTTCTCAATGATGCCCAGTTCTCTTCGATGTCGTTGTTTTCAAAACCAAGCTCAGATAGTCTACCATCAAGCTCTTCCTGGAAGCCTCCTCTCGTGGGTTCGTATTTCAGCTGAGAGACATTTATCCTCCTCTGTGGTTTCTTTCCCTGGGGGCGCATTTTGGGCTGGATCTTGAAGTTTAGCTTGGCAATGACAAGTTGATGGTCGGTCAAACATTCTGCACCACACATGCTCTTCGTTACCATAGCATCCGATCGGTCCCTACGTTTGATGAAAATGTAGTCAAAGGTGCCAGTGGCGGGACCTTGGGTGCATCCATGTGGTTCTATTTCGGACAGGAAGTCGGAAAGCTGTGTTTGTAATGAGTAGTTCATTTGTGGCACATGTCCTTAGAAGGAGCAGTCCGTTACTATTGCATTTTCCGATACCATGTCTGCCAATGGCCCACTCCCAGGCTGTATGGTCTGTGCCAACCCTAGCGTTAAAATCACCGAGGATGACCAGTTTATCAGATTTGGGGACCGCAGCGATGAGCGCCTCAAGGTCCTCATAAAACGTATCTTTTGTTTCCTGAGGATTTGTCATTGTGGGTGCGTATGCACTGATAAGTGTTGCATGGCGCCCTCCTATTTGGGGAAGACGCAGTGTAATCAGGCGGTCATTAATTCCTCTGGGCATGCTTGTGAGCTTGTCGACCATGTTGGTCTTGATGACAAAGCCCACTCCAGCTTCAAGGCGTTCTCCTTTGCTGCGGCAGTTCCAGAAGAAAGTATAACCAGCGCCTTCTTCTGTGATCTGCCCTTCCTCTGCCAGTCGTGTCTCGCTCAGGGCAGCTATACAGATGTTGTATCTAGCCAGTTCCCTGGCGATCAGTGATTTCCGTCGTTCGGGTCTGTTTGCTTTGGCGTTGTCCAGTAGCATTCCATGTTGCAAGCGTGATGGGTAGTTTTCGTGATCGTTTTCTGCCTGTTCCGCCGCTGCAGTTTGGGGGCCCTGCCAGTTGCGAGCTGCAAGTCATGGTGTGATCTGTAGGCTGATGTCGTGAGTTGCGCAATGTGTCTATAGTGAGGGAGATGTGCGCAGGATCTTCCTCACTCTCTCGTCCGGACTCAACATGTTCTAGAGGTAAGACATTGTCAAGACTTCTAGTGAAGGGTTCGGATGCAGACAGTATGGTGTCAGCGTGTGCCTCATTTTCTCGGTAGCCCTTCCCTTCTCTTTTATCGCTGGGGTGGAGCTTTGAGATATATGTTTCTAAGTGCATTTGTTTGTGTATTCTTCTTCTACCTCTCGTTCCTCTGGTCTTTCGCCTTGATTGTATACTTGTGAGTTCCGATGCCTCCTCGGTTAAGTGTATTTTCAGCACACGCAACAGATGCAGATCTGAGTTTGAAGGGACGTAGTGTGCTGATCGAAGCGTGATGAACTCCTTTCTGAAGTACCGTATGTTTGACGGGGTCAGGATGACCTACTTCGTTTCAGTGTTCATGCTTCGTTATCTGGATCACGATACAGCACGGAGCGACACTAGCTTTTGACCGGGTCAAGTTTCGGCCACGCTTTGTCCCATCGAAACTGTACACATTAGTCTACCTTTCACGACTAAAAATATACTGTTATATACTTCGTTGTATCACTTCTTTCACATTAGTATGCTTAATTCACAAGTCGCCACATTTATATCCAGGAATCACGTTAATAGTCCGAGAGTTATCATAGAAAACACAAACAAAACACCGTTTTATCAAGTGGGAAATCGACTGTATGTCCGGCGCCATCTTGACCTCATACCTTAAACATATGTGTCTTATAACGACATAACTCACATCTATAACGGCATAACCTACATCTATAACGGCATAACCCACTTCAGTGTCTATAACGACATAACCAACTTTAGTATCTATAACGACATAACCCACTTCTGTATCTATAACGACATAATTCACATCTATAACGACATAACCCACATCTATAACGACATAATCCACTTCTGCATCTATAACGGCATAATCTGCATCTATAACGACATAGCCCACTTCAGTGTCTATAACGACATAACCCACATCTATAACGACATAACCCACTTCAGTGTCAATAACGACATAACTCACATCTCTAACGACATAATCCACATCTATAACGACATAACCCACATCTATAACGACATAACCCACATCTATAATGATATAACCCACATCTATAACGACATAACCCACATCTATAACGACATAAACATATTGTCGCTAGGGCAGAGTGTAACTATGACAAAGAGCAGCTACTTTACCTGCGTGCCGACCAATGACTGTTCATTATGAATAACTTTTTTAAGCTAAGATACAGTCACACGCAGACCCGGTACAAATGGTGTGACAGACATACGTCATCTCAATTAGACTACATTCTTTGTAGGGCCCGAGACAGATAGCACGTCACTGATTCCAAGCCAGTACCAAATGGTAGCATAGATACAGATCGGCGGTTGCTTGAAGTCTACTGGCACCAAAAGGAAGCACTCAAATACGAGGTACAGAAACTGTAGAAGTAATTAATATTAATAGATTAGCAGACATAACGTTACACGCAAGCGGGAAGAAGAACATGAAACTAGCGTATGACCAAAGGGCTCACATGGGAGGAGAGGTAAAAGAACTCTGGCAGGTTTTCAAGTCTGCCTTTCAAAATACATTGACAGCGAATTGTGTGGCAAGGGAGGTATAAGAAAGACACGGATCATGCAGTGGAATTAGAGGGCACAGGCATCCATCAAGGAAAAGAACTCATTATTTAAGAAACGGGGGAAACTCAAAGAGTGAAAGAAAACACATTTTGACTATAAAACAAACGAGCAATGACATTTTAAAGTCCCACCAGGAGACACGGGAGAGAAGGGATTAGTAAGCCATGTTAAACAAACACCCACGGATTTTTTTTTTAAAGTGAATGAAGAGAATTACAATTCTTCCGCAATAATAAACGACTGAGTTGACAAACCGATCTTCGATAACAGCTAGATAGAGACAAGATGGGAGGCGTACTTCACTGAACTACTCAACTGATACTCAAAAGCAGATACCCAGACCATTTCTGCAAATATTACATCATCACAAGCAGTCCCTAATCAGATTGTATATAACAACAGAACAATCCGGGAACAGAAGGCCGTTATGTGATGCACTAAAAACATTCTCCCGGAGAGGAAATAATACCTGGGGGTACTCCATTCTGGTGTGACAGGAGATTACGGATTGAGTGGCTTACTACAATATTCAACCAAGCGTTACAAAAAAGGAAGGTTGTCGAGGAATGGGCAATGGGCGGTTGTTGAGTCCATTTGGAAGACCAACGGCAGCTGTGCAATTGCAGTTGATTTGTCACGTAGGTAAAATATAGGCCAGGGTAATAGAACAGAGAGTGCCAGCTACGGTAGATGATATACTCAGTAAATCACAATATGGCTTTAGGAAAGGCCGGACAGAGGGAAAGGGGGTGGGGACTAACGTCTGGCCAGGCAACACACACTGATCAGACATGTTAGTCAGGGTCAGGCAAAATATATTGGCCAAGACCCTTACCTTGGCTTCTGTTGCCCTTCCTAGGCAAGGGCAGTTTTCATAGCTGCCTGGCTAACGAGGTGATGGATCGATGTGATCTCTGTAGTAGTGAGCGTCAGGCAGATGAAGCCAAGCATAGCATAACCGTCTGGAGGACCCCGGTTCACCTTTATCAGCACGCTCAGGATGTAAGCACATGTGCAACAACCCGCCATTAACATCTATATTAGGGCACACAAAAGAGTAACCTACTCATTGTAGGCATTCAACAACAACAAACAAAGGGGGAGAGTACTCGGACGGGATATTTACACTAACAAAAATAAGTGAACAACCAAAATAGCATAATACACAGTTAATATCACTGGTCTCGAGGTATAGTGTTCGCCTCGGGTGCTGTAGGTCGCGGGTTCAAATCACGGTGGAGACCGGGATTTTTTAAACGTGGATCATCCAGTGAAATATATCCCCTGATCTCTGAGATCAGACACCTGCGTGCAGAGGCGTGAACGTTAAAAATACCTTAGCAGTTTGGAAATCGAAAAGAGTAGGCCTAACGGCCGCTGCTCGGGCAAAATTCAAGTTAAAAATCAAATAAAATTATTCTAGGGATATTCGCCTTACAAAGAATGTGTCACAAAAAGGGGACTGTGCAGCTGTAACCAGGTCTTGGTTATGTGGTTAGCGGAGCGAATTAGATAGCGCCTGACCGGCTGCAGTGTAAGACATAAGTGCACTGAAGATAGACAGACAAATTAGATAGATAGATTAGAAGGGGACGGCTCACAATTCGAAGGTGCTGGGTTCGATCCCCATCGCAGCACGGGCCGTTACCCCGAGGAAGAAAACCCGTAGAAATGCAGGAGGAAGCAAACCCTTACATAAAATGCCCTCTGAAGTCGGATGCACTGGGCCGACAGGCGCAAAAATAGAAAAATCACAGTGCAACGCAAACCGCCTTGGGGAATAGAGAAATAAGGAAGTAAAGTATCATATAGCATTACTGCCGTAGGGGTGTGAGGTGTTAGCGATTTCACATTTCAAAGGCTCGGCAATATGAGGGCGGTAGCCATCTCCTCTCCCTCGCCGCTTTTACTTCCCGGACTGAACCAGTACCCATTTATGGATGGGTGGACCCGGGATCCATTGCGGTCTGAAAAAAACATTACCGCCTCAACTGTGGAATGAACCCAGGACCACTCAGATGCGAAGCCAGTGCGCAAACTACTGCGCTACGTGGCTCCACAAGAAATAAGAAATAAGGCGAACGCTAAAAAAAAAAAAAAAAAAAAAAGATAGATTAGATAGTGAGATAGATCAGATAGAGATTAATATCAAATAGATCAGACAGATCAGACAGCCTCTGGATAGCAAATCACAATCTGTGATATGATCCTGCTAGTATATCTGTATTATTCGTCTCAGACACCAGCATAGACAGTCCAGCTCTCACGCGCGTAGAGCAGGGTGGGGACAATGGCGGCACGGTAGACCTTCAGCTTAGTCATTATGCTGATTCCTCGACGTTCCAACCCTGATGAGCTCATCCGGCCAAAAGCTGAGCTATTCTATTAGCCAGCTCATCAGCAATAGTCATAGATAGCGACAGCGTGCCTCCGAGGTAAACACATTTTTCAACCCCTTGTAATTTATGTCCACTCACAGTAACTACTGGCTGTATATACGATGTGCCTGGCATACAAGCACACTCACACATACATAAATACATACATACATACATACACACATACATACACACATACATACACACACATACACCCACACACACATACACACACAACCACACACACGCACATACACCCACACACACATACACATACAACCACACACACACATACAACCACACACACACACACATACAGACATACGCACATATACACATACACCCACACACACACACATAACACATAACCACACACACACATACACACAAACACATACATACATTACGTACATACATACATTACCTGCATGCATACATTACGTACATACATACATTACCTGCATGCATACATTACGTACACACATACGAGGTGTGTTCAAAAAGTATCTGACGTTTAGGCCCCAAAAAATATAATTACTTGCTTGGTGGTTTGAAACCCTAAAATCTTCATCAAAGTACATATACACTCCTTGGGACGGTACACAATTCTCCCAAATGTGCCGTCATTGTTGGAAGTCACTTTTTTGTGAATGGAGAAAAGTTAGGTCGCCGCATACCACACAATGTCTCTTCGTGAAACAGATCCAGTGCTTTTCGGCGGAATGTTCAGCTTGGGGAACAGCCAAAAATCGCAATCTAGTATGTCCAGGATATAGAGAGCCCGGCCAACCAGAGGAATGTTGTGTTTGACCTAGATAGTCTGAATCAGATGCGAAGAATGGACGGGTCCGATGTCAAGATGGCGCTGCCAAGTTCCCCCTGTCCACAGGTCCGTTAGTTTCCGAACAGTATCAGGATTAAAGTTGTTGCCCATGACAAGCGATGATAACCACAACATCAGACGGTTGGGTCTTAATAATGGGATATTCGCTGTATTTGGATTATAGTGAGGGAGATAATGCGCTGATCATCAATCTCACTCTTTTCCAGAGTTGTCTTGTATCAGTAGCAAGATGATTGGTCGAGACGGCTGGAGTTAACTGGGGATGCCGTCACTCTGGTCTTAACTCTAGTGAGACAAGGGGTCGCTTGGAACTTGCAAGATCCGATGGCCCTTAAATTCAGTGAGACAAGGGGTCGCTTGAAACTTGCAAGATTCGATGGCCCTTAAATCCAGTGAGACAAGGGGTCGCTTGAAACTTGCAAGATTCGATGGCCCACCGTTTCCGTTCTTGCCTGTGAGAGGCGAGTGCCTTAACCTCTTGACTACAGCGATCCCCTACATCACGAAAGCGACGGATGACCTGCAAGTAGTACTCTTTGGTAATATTTTGACCTCGTGGTATGTATTCATGATTCACATCCCCACGGGGGTCAAAGAAACCCTCAACATGACTTTGACACTGCGACATTTCGTAGTGAATGAAAACTCGACGAGTGCTCACTGTATTCAACACTGACAGGCTGCATGTCAACGACTGATGCAATTTTGCGAGCGGGAAAACAAAATTTACGCATGCGCATGGCGGTCCCCTATACTCCCTATAAAAGGACACCACCAGTGGTTCATTTGTTTTACAGGAAAAAAAATTAAGGTAGGATCATTTTTTTAACACACTTGGTACATGATGTACGTCAATCCTTGTTCAGACGTGTGGACAGGTATTTCTCTTTTTGTGTCCCGTTAAATGGGTGACTTGCGCGGTGATTTGAATTAAAGTGAGCTTTTTCTCAACCTAGCTTCCCTTGGCTAGATTATTGTCGAGCCGACTGGAGATAGCACAGGATGTAGATTTTTCCTCAGGGTTTACTCACGAAGCCTTTCCCGTAAACAGGTATCCCGCAAGGCAGTGGAGAGGGATGACATCTAATGTTGTGTGTCGTGCCTTTCCCATAATAACAAGAGGTCCTAGGAACATAACTCAGCGTGCGAGTGAAATCCACATCTCTCCCCCGGCTGTGTTCGTTCCATTATAGTCGTGTCTAAATTTCACACACCAAAATTGATACTGTTTACAGCTAGAACGAACGGCGCCATTATCGTTAAGTTCGGCCATGTGAACTAGACCGTCAAATACGACACAGGTTTAATCTTAGTGCTATTCATTTAGCCGATGTCCAAGCCAGGATAATCGGACGGAAGAAATCACAAAAAACGAACGAATAAGTCACTCCACATGGAAAACAACAATACATTTTCGTGAATACAAGTTGTCGACTAGTGTGAATTCTTGCCAAATCTATGGTCTGGCGGCATCCATAATGAACTAAAACAGAAGAGCAATGTAGACCCGCAGCCGGTTACGACGACATCGTTCTTGTTAACAAACCTGGTACATACACACATACAGACATACACACATTCCTTATTACTATTCAGTGTTACATAGATAAGCAATGAGTAAGCAAGCTTAGTTGAAAAACAGAGAGAGAATCGAGGTTCTGGAACTGAGACTATTAATTTAGAAAATGATAATCTTAAGGAAAAAGAAAAAACACCAAATAAATAAGCACGCCTTGGGGAAGATCCGGTTGAACGTGTAATCAATAAAAGAAATCAGAGTCAGGCAGTTCATATATTGTGGCCATATAACGAGTAATACACAAAGCTACATTGGTCGGTATTGTTATCGGTGACATCCAGACATAAACTAGCACAAGTCAACTCCTATTTGCGTGTCACCCTAGACACGCGGCACCCTCTTTTACAGTAGTATCTCAGATATCAATGGATCAAGAATCAAAAGAGGGGCGTCATGGATGGCACAGGCAGAGAAAATAATCGGACATCTCACATACAGCTGAGACGAAACGATGGCCAAGCAGGACGATTTGGTCACCAATGGTGATAAACAGCTTCTTCTTCGTTCGCTCTCCATCTCCCGCTACCAAGTTCTGAAAAGAAAAGGGTTTTGCGGGTAGTAGGATGTAGTCCGGAGAACGGAATGCGTTGTGTCGTGGTTTACAGCTTAACTGAGATATGTGCACCTTTCGGTCCGACACATCCAATACAATGATAGAGTACCAGAGATCCATCATAACCTTAGGCAAGGAATGCAGTGAATGGGGCAACGGAAATCAGCTGATAACTGAGAACATGCTGGATTGTGATGCTGACAAATACACCGACTGATTAGTGCTGGGGCTTCTCGGCTGGAGTGAGAGGACAGGTCGTTGCCGAGCCCAGTGGGGCATACGTGCCAACAACCCCCAGTTTCAGAATGGCGATGGAAGCAGTGATCTCAGCTCTGAGATGGATATCTGAGAATTCTATAAGAAACGCTGTCATCGTGACAGATGCTCAAGCCGTACTTCGGAGGGTACAGAAAGGATGGTGTAGGCACGAGTGGATATCAGCTGTTGAGACCTCAAACTTTCAGGGATTGGCAGGGATCTACTTTCCTGGCCATGATGGAGTTCAAGCAACAAAAGAGCTGACATCTTGGCTTCACAAGCTCCCATCATGGGTCCGTTAGTGATGGATAGGTGTACTATTTTGAAATCAATCAACGATCGCCTGTTATTTGAGAACATTGCAATAGACGAAGCTGCAATCCAGAGACTGCAACGTTTTGACATCAATCGAGGTTCGAGCGGAGTAGTGCGTATGAGAGAACATAACAAGAGACCATGCAGAATTATTTCAGAGAGCTGAGCACCTATGGGTATGCCCGGTGTGCAGTAACGTCGATTCTTAGAAACAAAAAAACAGATTTTTTGTTCTGGGACATATTTGTATGTTTGGTTGTTTATTTGCTAGTTTTTTTGTTTTTTTTCCTATTCGGGGAGGGAGGGGAGGGGCTGGTGGGGGAGGGGGGATATAGGTGTCAAAATGTGAAAGTTTAGCGGTTCGTACAAGTAGAGACAGTGTACCAAATGTAACCACCTTAGGCTATGGGAAAGTTGGTTAACATAGGAAAAATAAAAGCTTGTAAAAAGACAACATTTGATGAAAGCAATTCTGGAAGAAGGCATAGAATACAGAAATGTGAACTATGAGAGGAAGGCAATTCAATAAATGGGAAATGTTATTCATAGAGGGACAACAACAATTCCTGCGTTATCAAAACGGGAGATAACAAATACTGGAGATCCATTGTAATCAACCTTTGGTGGTGAGGTGACAGCTGATCTGATCTGGCATAGTGACTATATTTTATGATCCTGTTAAGCTGCCCCCTTTACCCCATACAAGAATTGTTGGCGACTATCAGCGAAATAAATAGTTGATTTCTCCTAGTTTCGTTTGCTAATTTGTGGAAGGGCGGGATATGTTCACATTGAGTTTAAAGAGAGGTGTATCGAAAAAACTGATCTGGTAGATCATGCTTGCCCTTCTCTCTCTTCTTACCTCACTCTGTTTCATTTGACTCTATCCCACAGTCAAACCCTTGCACAACTTTCACACGCGCCCTCATGGTAAAGCCCTTCCATTGCACTTTGGTTGGGCTAGCTTCTGAGAGCGCACAAACCTAGCATAGGTACATACAGATGCACACATGCATCCAAGCACTGGTTTATGCGTCCTGATATCGCCCAATGGACTACGGTCTGGGGTGGAAAATGGCGCGCCTCCGCCAGTAGAAACTAGTGAGGCAAACATTTAAGCACAACAACAAAAAAATCTGGTAGATCAATGCTTTGTCTCACTGCACCAAAGGACTTGTCTACCAGACCTGCGTCCTTGGCACTCTCGTGTATGGAAGTGAGACTTGGACGACTTACATTAAGCAGGAACGGCGGCTCAGCACCTTTCACGTCATGTGTCTGCGACTTATATTGGTAATCCGGTGGCAAGATATAGGGCCACATAATGTGATTTTATAGCCAGCAAACACGCACAGCTGTTTAGCCAGCGACATGTTCGATTGTTAGGGCGTGTTTACCGTATGCCTGCCGAAGTATATTCTGTATGGACAGCTGGTCAATTTAACTAGAAGAATCAGCCTTCTACATTGCGATTCAAAGACGTATGCAAGAGAGACATGAAATCCCGCGACATCCCAGGGCTGGGAAACAATTGGAGCGAGCTTTTTAGAGACATTCATTTGGTAGGGGCATGGTGGTCGTCGACGCTCGTAGGGGCCTTCTGACTGCAGAAACAGTCGGATAAACACTCCGGTAAGACAGCTTCGTCAGCATAGTTGTAACATCTGTGAGAGGGACTATTGACAAATATTAATAACGTTATATACGGTTTGTCTGACGTTTCACTCGCGATTCGGCCTTTAAAGTCATAGCAGACAGCGTCTACATACAAGAGCCAGAGCTGGACAAAACTCAGAGTGCGTTACGCGCGTGGCCTACACAGACTGAGATGCCAATGAGGATGAAGTGCAAATCGGTCGCGAATTCTCAGATTTCTTCAAAATAGCAATAGAGACTCCACAGTAGACGCTATTGTAAGGATTTCCTGTTACAGATTCGTCTAAGACCCGAGCTTACTTGTTTTGGGGTGACAAGTTCCTTTCCTCGCTGTACACAAACACACACATACCGGTTTATTTACAAATCTGAACTCGCAATCTAATACTTTCAAATGTTTCCAAGCTCTTTTGCTTCCAGAAATCTTAACAATTATTAAAAGTAAACAACATAATAACATTGCATTCTGTGAAGATGATTTATATACGACTCTACTGGGTGGATAGAGAAAATATAAATAATGTAACATGTTTATATTCTCGGTTTTTTGTGAAAGTTGCATAATTGTTTATTTTGAGAGATCCCCTTGATTAAACCCTTTATACGGTTTAACTCATAATTTAGTGGGAACTCCTTTACCTCTAACTTGATAGAACAGAAATTGGCCCACATCACTTCCGTGCATGTCTCAAATTGTGACAATTCATTATGTGTACCATAAACCATCCATAAAGGAACACATAAAATGCCTTAGGACAGGTTCACTACAAGAAGTCGTCTCAAGTGTTGGCACACAATTCTGTAAGACGCGATATGGAGAAGATTATTTACTCTTTCATCGTTTGTAAGGCTCATCGTGTGTAACGTAATATTCAACATATGTAACTTAACACACCATATGTAACTCAACACACCATATGTAACTTAACACACCATATGTAACTTAACACACCATATGTAACTTAACACACCATATGTAACTTAACACACCATATGTAACTTAAGACACACCATATGTAACTTAACACATCATATGTAACTTAACACACCATATGTAACTTAACACACCATATATGACTTAACATACACCATATGTAACTTAAGACACACCATATATAACTTAAGGTACATAAACGTAAGATCAGACACACCGTATATAACGTTATGAACATTTGTCAATAGTTAAAACTTGAATGTATGTCATACTTGGTCGTTGATTCAGAACTATACATATTGACAGAATAGGGCAATAAGTCAGACTATCTAAATTATACATGGATAGACAGACAGGAGAACATACTACTCAAGATGGTTCTTAAAATTATATTTGTCCCCGCGTTAATGCAACCTTAGACATATATCGTATGTTTGGAATTCAGTCAATGCACACACGACGGTGCGGACAATTTCAAAGCGCTCAGAATAGACTGTGCCTGTTAGCTAGTGGTAAGCTGTAAGAGAAACAACATCTTAAAACTGCAGAGCGGAACAGGTGGAGACAGATATTCAATTGCTCTGGACATTCAGCTAAGGGATGATGATGATAATAATAATCAAAGTTGCCCATAGCAAGCTAAGATGGTGACAGCATCAGATGGTCAAATGTGCTCACTGATGGCTGTAAAGACCAATCAGGGAATGGCATATTCTGCCACGGTCAGGGGACACATGCAGGCAGCCTCTGCTGTGGAATCGTTTTGAGTATTTATTTATTTTTATTTTATTTTTTTAAATTTATTTATTATTTTTATTTTTTTAGGGGAGGAGGGGGGGAGGGGAAGGGAGCGCAAAACACTGCTTTCGCTGAGCCTACGAGATCGCTATACTCTCTGTGATCTGAACACCTTCGGTGATACTAGCTCGCCATGTGGTTCGGTCCGTACAAGCATGAAGATCGAAAGGTTCTGGACCACACCTCACAGAACAACATCGACTGGTTTGACGACAACGATGAAGGTTTCAAGATACTGCCTGCACAGTTCCATTTTAAATGATCCATCCTCAACATTCTTCTTCTTCTTCTTCTTCGTACGCAGTCAGACAGTAACCATTATTTTTTCGAAAAAAGCGGCGGTCACCCTGAGGCTGTCGCCACTGCCATAGAGCTTGTCTTGCAGTTCCACTGGTGATGGCCACATCTGCTCTCTCTGATCCTCGTATGTCGGGCAGTTCTGCAGCAGATGTTCAGCGGTCATTTTACCAGTACCGCACCGGCATTCGTCGGTACCACCTATCTTCAATTTGTTGAATAAGTGGTACCTCAGTCTATTGTGGCCAGTGCGAAGTCTGAAGACAACGACCTGCTCTCTTCGGTTCAACTGGTAATATGCATCGTTTTTGGTGTAACCAGTATGTTCGGTTTCCCATTTGGTCATGTATCTGGCTTTGATAAGCCGTTTTGACTCTTCGTACGTCATACTAGTATCTGTTTGTGGTAGTCTTGCACCTTCTTTTGCCAGTCTGTCTGCCTCCTCGTTGCCTTGGATGTTGCAGTGTGATGGGATCCACTGTACCACTACCCTTTTTGGTGCGGACTGCTGGCACACTTTGCAGAGTGCTGCTCTTAAGTCATTAAGCTCAGTGTTTTTCTGGCTTTTTAGCGCTGTGACTACGGCGAGAGCATCTGTAAGCAGGACTATATGGCTTTCATTTTCACTGTGTGTCCCCATTTCTTCCACTTCCGCTCTCAGTGCCTCTGCCTCCGCTATGAAATTGCTTGTGTACTTACCAGTAGCGAATGACAGTGTTATTTGTTTGCCATTTGGTAGGTTCAGGAATGCTCCTGCCCCTCCGTTCTGTGTATTGTTTGTTACAGAACCGTCGGTGTATGCATGGGTCCAGTCCATGCTTGGGTAGCTTTTCGATATGAAGCTTAGGGTAGTATCTCTCCTTTCTTTTTCAGTCTGGCAGTTTTTGTTTCCAATACCTGGTATATTTTCTACCGCCTCTGGAAATATATCCTGCCTCCAGGTAGGTTTTCGTACAGTAGTGATGGGTTTTGGTGTTGTTAGTGCGTTTATGGGATCTTCGTGCATCTTTGCTTTGGCTATTTCTGCAAAGTTTCTCCGCTTTAGTTTCCCATTTCCCAAATTGTTTAGTCTCTGGTGCATTGGATGGTCAGTCAGTCTTCGGAGTTTCTCTGACTGCAGCTGGGCTCTGCAGTCTCTTCTATCGGTCATGGATTGCAGTTTTGTAATCTTTTCAAGTTCTACAATTGGCGTTGACTTCATGCCTCCTGTTATAACTCTCATGGCTTGGTTTTGAAGTTTGCTAACTTTATCGAAGTTCGCCTTTGCTGCTGTTGTCCATGCCGCAATGCCATACTCGAGAACTGGTCTCACTCTTCCAGTGTACAGTTTCTTTAGTATGCCTTCGTCTGCTCCCCAGCTCGTGCCTGCAAGTTTCCTCATGATTGCCATTCTTTCTCTGGCTCTCATTCGGTTTCTCTCTATCTGACTTTTCCATATCATGCGCCGATCAAATGTGACTCCCAGGTAGATTGGGTTGTCGTTTGGCTGCAGGAATTTGCCATTTAGACTTAATTTGGTATTTTGGGGTTTTAATGAAAGCGAGAATATTGTGCATGTGGTTTTCTCCTCGTTTATTTTGACCAGCCATGAGTTCGCCCACTCTTCCAGCGATGTTAGGGCCTGCTGCATCCGATTTCTTGCTATGGTGAGATTCTTTTCAGAGGTCCACATAGCCAGATCGTCTGCAAACATTGAGCTATGGACTCTCATTCGTATATTCTCTGTAATGTCGTTTATATATACCAGGAAGAGTGTGGGTGACAGTACTCCCCCTTGGGGTACTCCCTGCTCGAGTGTCACATTTTTGCTCATCTGCCCTTGTACTTGGACTCTGGCCGTTCTTTGTTTGAGATAGTGGTTGATCCACTTGTACATTTTCCCACAAACATCACTTCTTCTTAGCTTGACTCTAAGTACGTCTTTCCAGACTTTGTCAAATGCCTTTTCCAGATCCACTCAAACAGTTACTGTTTGTTTCTGTGCCTGGTAGGCATCTTCTATTTCCTGGGCAATGAGGATGACCTGGTCCTCAGTGGATCTGGACTGTCTAAAGCCGGCTTGCTGTGGAATTAGTATTCGTTTTTCTTCCAGATGCCACATTAGTCTGGTGTTTATCATCCGTTCCATTAGCTTGCTGACACAACTCAGTAGGCTGATGGGCCTGTATCCATTTGGATCTGTTTTGTCCTTTCCTGTTTTTGGTACTGGTACCAGTATTGCGTCTTTCCATGCCTGGGGTACAATTCCCCTTTTCCAGCTTTGGTTCAGGACCGATAGCAGTTTCCTCTTCGCTGTTTGGCCCAGCCCCATCAGCATTTCGTTGGTTATCCCGTCTTTTCCGGGAGATTTCCTTTTCTTTAATGTTCTCATAGCCTCTTCCATTTCGCTCATTGTTAATTTGGCCATCATGTGCTCTTCAGGTGCCGTATTGATGTTGTCGTGCCCCTTTAGCTCTTCGCTAATGTATGTATGCTTATCTGCAGGGACCTCGATGTGGTTTGCTCTGGCATAGTGATCGGCAAAAGCGTTTGCGGCTTTCTTACCAGTGAGCAAGTTTTCGCCCTGCTTGATGGTAATTTGTTTGTTTGACGGGGTTTCGTCGTTCATGGCTCTGACTAGCTTCCATAGCTTGTTCCCGTCTTTGTCCAGGTTTAGGCTTTCCGTTTTATTTTTCCAGCTTTCTCTTGCTGTTTGCTTGAGAGTGTGTTTGTATTTCGCCGTGGCGGCTTTGAGGGTGATGTTTGCCTCCTTGGATTGTTCTCGCTCTGCCATGTTCCTAGCATTTGTTACTGTATCTTCCGCTTTCTGCAACTCATCATTCCAGTAGGGCTTATAGTTTTTCCTAGCTCCTCTTGGGATGGTTTCAGTGGCGGCTTGCATTATTGCCTTGCTTAGGCTTTCCACCATGGGCTTCATCATCCTCAACATTCAAAGAGGCAGCCTTCATCTATACGCGAACAATCGTCAAGAATGAGTTTAGGTAGATGCAAGCCGTATGGCTTTTCAACAAAGTAGGTGAGATCCGGAAATATGAAGAGACGAATGACTCAAAGCGTTTCTATCATGCACTGAAGGCAGTCAATGTTTCTCTATCGAATCATCCATCATCTGTCCTCAACAGTGATTACACGACAATACTGACGGACAAGGGCCTGATACTTCAGCGGCTCACGTCAGTGAAGTCTTCAATCCTCCCTTTATCATCAGCGAGACAGTCATAGTTCGGATGCCAAAAGTTTGACAAACGATAACGGCACGGCATTCCTTCAGGTACTGATTAAAAACCAAAAGCAATCAACCAAATGTATTCCAGCAAGGCTCCGGGGTTAAATGCTCTTCCTGCTGAAGGTCATAAAACAGGAGGTGATGTCCTGCTTCATTGGCTGACAGACTTATTCCGTTGAATTTGCGATGGCATTCAGATAACTCAGTATCTCAAAGATGCCTGCATTGTCTATTTGTACAATGAAAGAGCAATTGTCCCTAATACGATAACCACAGGGGAATCTTGCTTGTATCAATCGCATACAAAATGCTGGCCCGAGTCCTGCTCACTAGCCTAACTAGCTATCTTGAACATGCCTACTCCCAGACAGTCAGTGGTTCTCGAGCTGGTCCTTGAACGGTCCACGTGATATATGGAGCACGTGAACTCTAAGAGAAATGTCAAGAATGGTATTTTAAACTGCACACTGTTTTATCGACCTGACCAAAGCTTTTGGCAACGTCAGCATGGAAGGGTTTTGCTTGCACAGAATCTGACGCGTTAGCATCACACAGGGTGTTCATATCTCTGAGTGAAACATCAACGCCGAGGCTCAGAGAATGCCAATTGACCGAAAGAACAGAACGCTTAACGACCCCCCTCCGCCCCCTCCCCTTGTGGCTTCCTCAAATGCTGGTCCACAGTGCGACAGTGCCTGTCTTGCCAGGATTGGACTTTACAGTCATATGAGATCACATCTCGCACCTCAGTTTTGACGCTATTTGAGCTTGTATCGGCAAACTAGTATATCATTTTGTGTGTGTAAACATTAAACTGTGTCTGATCAATATTTTTTCTCATGTTGATTACTTACCCTTCCAGAGAATGGGCAGTACACACTTGCAAACCTACCAAAGCAAGGAAAAATCCCATCCAGGCTAGGGACTGATCGATTCCTCTACGTCAACACTTTTTACATCGACAATCGAAAGGTAAGATTTGTGTGTCTGTCTCAGTCATGCTGTATGTTCTTCCGTCAATTTGTGCTGTTTAGAGCCAACATACAATGCATTCATGCATATATTTGTAACAATCACAGATTGCCCGATTATCAAATGAAAGGCTTCCAAAGATGCTTTTGTATAGCGGACTGAGAAAAGGAGAACGATCACAAGGACGTCTTAATAAGCTTTTCAATGACAGTCTGAAGTAGTCCCTTAAGTTCTGTCAAATAGTCCTTAACACCTGGGAGTATCTGGCTCACAATCGCTCAACATGGAAGAGCACGGTCACAGACGGCTTTGAACTCAGGGAAGGTCTCAGTATGCATGTAGCCCATGATAGACGTCACAGAC
This sequence comes from Ariolimax columbianus, assembly GCA_036924085.1. Classification (NCBI taxonomy): domain Eukaryota; kingdom Metazoa; phylum Mollusca; class Gastropoda; order Stylommatophora; family Arionidae; genus Ariolimax; species Ariolimax columbianus. Next base: position 36,166,732 of record JAVGWX010000019.1, on the reverse strand, counting down.
GGCTTTGAACTCAGGGAAGGTCTCAGTATGCATGTAGCCCATGATAGACGTCACAGACGGCTTTGAACTCAGGGAAGGTCTCAGTATGCATGTAGCCCATGATAGACGTCACAGACGGCTTTGAACTCAGGGAAGGTCTCAGTATGCATGTAGCCCATGATAGACGTGCTATCAGGAAGTCAAAAGCAGAGAAAATAGCAGAGACAACTGCTGACTACGTTTGCCGGTCGTGTCACAGACTTTTGCAGGCACGAATTGACTTGATTAGTCATGAGCGTACACGTATCAAGGTTGCATAATGGCTTGTGCTGATGGTTCTCATCAACGACAATGGACGAATTATTGTTCCGTTGATTGGCCAATACTCACATAAACAAGTAAGGTTAGTACTCTAGCAGACACTGCCGTCGGGGTTCATTAACCGCATTACCAACACTGCCGTTAAGATTAAGTGTAGCAGACACGGCCGTCGGGATTAAGTGTAGCAGACATGGCCGTCGGGAGTAAATGTAGCAGACATGGCCGTCGGGATTAAGTGGAGCAGACATGGCCGTAGGGATTAAGTGTAGCAGACACGGCCGTCAGGATTAAGTGTAGCAGACACAGTTGTCGGGATTACGTGTAGCAGACACTGCCGTCGGGATTAAGTGTAGCAGACACAGTTGTCGGGATTACGTGTAGCAGACACAGCCGTCGGGATTAAGTGTAGCAGACACAGTTGTCGGGATTACGTGTAACAGACATGGCCGTCGGGATTAAGTGTAGCAGACACAGCCGTCCGGATTTAGTGTAGCAGACACATCCGGCGAGATTTAAACATACCAGACACAGCCACGGCACAAAGCATTACAGACAGTACTGTTGGGACAGAGTAAGAGTTATTGTCGAAGGATTGTAAGTGTTTTAGTCCTTCTATTGTGGTAGGTCTAAATGTTTTTATCAGTGCAGTGCTAATCTTTGGTACTAGTTTCTCAGTGATTACTACTGATTGCGGTCACTATTTTCCTTTCTCGACTGTTCGCCTTGCTGGCGGACATGAGGAACAGATTCTTACAAGCACTGCCGACAATAGGAAACACACTGTACAGAGCAGTGACACAGCTGAAGAAGACCTGTATTTATATAAGAATGACATTGGGCTGCTAAGAGCAGGCTTGCTCAGCAGCTATGGGATAATAGCAACAATAAAAACTGTGCGCCTTCTGTTGGTCACGTACCAAATTAATACTTGGTATACTGGATCGTCCGAGTGTTAGTGAGAGCTGAAATGAGAGCTAAAAATAATGACATTGTAACCTGCCAGGCATGCCACATGAGTCGACTAAGGAGGTGTGGGCATGGGGTCCGAGTATCCCATGTTGTTGTTGTTGTTGTTTGTTGTTTAATGCCCACAATGAGTAAGTTTACTCTTTTGTGCGCCATGAAAAGGACTTTAAGTGGTGGATTGTAGTAACTTTCCTCACACCATGAGCATGCTGATGAAGGTAGACCGAGGTCCTCCAGGTGGTTGTGCTATGCTTGGCTTCATCTGCGTGACGCTCACTACGATGGGAATCACATCGATCTACATCTCGTCAGCCAAGTTTCCTTGAAAACAGTATGTTTTTAGAGAAAGCTATGCTGAAGAGAGACTGTGGTCTTGCTCAGTGTATTATGCCTGACCCTGACGCGACGTCCTGGTCAGTCTGTTGTTCCTCTCAGTTTCCCATCCCATCCTGTAGAAACTTCAAACTACAGAACCTTCAATAAATACGGTCTGGTGAACATTTGATCATCGACATGTATTGGTTGAACGCCAATGCTTCGTAGGGAGCTGAACGAATTTGCACTTATGTCTTCTTCTTCTGTGTAGGCCCTGATAAGAATGTTGTTGACAGCGAGGCTGCGATAGCTGCGTCCTAAGGTATTTTATCCTGGAACATGTTGAGATTGGGAATCTAGGCCCAGCTTTATACGGTGAGCGATAGGTGTTCCTAACCGCTGCGCCACTCATACGTTGTTTGTTGTTGTTGTTATCCCATAGCTGCTGAACAAGCCTGCTCATGGCGTCTCAATGTCATTCTTATATAAATACAGGTCTTCTACAGTTGTTTCCCTACTCCGTTCAGTGTGTTGGTAATTGTCGGCAGTGCTTGTAAGAATTTTGTCATCGTGTCCGCAAGCGCCTTGCACTCAATGAGTAGATGTCCAACTGTTTCATAAGGATGAGAGCAATGTCTGCAAAGGGGAAGGTGCTGGGGATTGATGCGGTTCAAGTGGCTATTGTCTCTTGTATGTCCTGTTCGGAACTGAAAGATGAGACTTTGACCTCTTCTAGGTAGTTTTATTTATGTCATCGTTACGTTTTGGCTGTGTCATTTCACTAAATACACTACGACCTGTTGTTCCCGTTGCCCACCTGTTGTTCCCGTCGCCCACCTGTTTTTCCCGTCACCCACCTGTTTTTCCCGTCGCCCACCTGTTGTTCCCGTCGCCCACCTGTTGTTCCCGTCGCCCACCTGTTGTACCCGTCGCCCACCTGTTGTACCCGTCGCCCACCTGTTGTTCCCGTCACCCACCTGTTGTTCCCGTCGCCCACCTGTTGTTCCCGTCGCCCACCTGTTCTTCCAGATTTCCAAAGTATTGTTCTAAAAAATTCGTTTTACTCATACGTTTATTACTGTTATATTTTTGCGTTTTTTTTATTTTAGCCAGATCCGTCATTTTCCGTTGTCACTGGTTTTATGCAGTTTTCTCAACTTGGTTATAAGACGGTGTGCGTTAGTGGTTAAGTGACACGGCTCACAACCCGAACGTGCTGGGTTCGCTCTCCATCACATCACCGACCGCTACCCCGGGGAGGCAAACCCTTAGAAAATGCATGAGGAAGCAGACCCTTACATAAAATGTATGCTGAAGTCGGATGCACTGGGCCGACAGGCGCACAATAAAAACATAGTGCAACGTCACCACCTTGGGGAATAGAGAAATAAGGTGAACGCATAAAAAAAATTTGCTGCGAAAACAATAGCAACAAAACATTCATTGTTATCACTCGGACAGAAATGTACGCCAAACAACAGAAAATAATTTGAAGTCACAGGTACTCTGCTCTTGAAACTAGATACAACTTATTTTGTTCGGTGCTCAGCTAGCCAAATCCCTAATGTAATTGTTCTCCAGCAGCGATTCGATTTCTTCACGACACTTTCGCTTGACATTTTTATTTAATAAAAACTGTTGCAGACAGTTTCATACGATAACAGCCACGTTAGCAGCTCTAATTTTGGAGTTTATGACGGGCCTCTATTTCTTCTAATGAGACTGAGGTCGGCGAACTGCGCAACCCTTCCTCACTTACATCAAATTTCTCACTCAAGGCATTCTCTTTTCATGTATCCAGTACTAATACAGAGTCGAGCCCTGTGACGACGAACGAGTGGCGGAGACCGTAAGTCCGCTGACAAGATAAGCTACAGTCAAAATATTGCGGGATTTATGACTGATCAATACAGCGGATACGTGGATTTGCTGGCTATCATGATCACCTTCTCGAGAAGCGTACTTTCCCTGTTTTCACTGCCTGCGAGTATGCAGATCCCAAATCGGACTCGTCACCCATCCACAACCCAACAATTACAGAATACTCGACTGGGAGGAGTGGCTAGGTGACAGAAGCAAAAATCATCATCACTCGTGACGGACGAACAGCATATCTTCTAGCAGTATGTACCTGTCATGAATGATTGTTGTATCTTCTAGCAGTATGTACCTGTCATGAATGATTGTTGTATCTTCTAGCAGTATGTACCTGTCATGAATGATTGTTGTATTTTCTAGCAGTATGTACCTGTCATGAATGATTGTTGTATCTTCTAGCAGTATGTACCTGTCATGAATGATTGTTGTATCTTCTAGCAGTATGTACCTGTCATGAATGATTGTTGTATCTTCTAGCAGTATGTACCTGTCATGAATGATTGTTGTATTTTCTAGCAGTATGTACCTGTCATGAATGATTGTTGTATCTTCTAGCAGTATGTACCTGTCTTGAATAAGTGCTGTATTTTCTAGCAGTATGTACCTGTCATGAATGATTGTTGTATCTTCTAGCAGTATGTACCTGTCATGAATGATTGTTGTATCTTCTAGCAGTATGTACCTGTCATGAATGATTGTTGTATCTTCTAGCAGTATGTACCTGTCATGAATGATTGTTGTATCTTCTAGCAGTATGTACCTGTCATGAATGATTGTTGTATCTTCTAGCAGTATGCACCTGTCATGAATGATTGTTGTATCTTCTAGCAGTATGTACCTGTCATGAATGATTGTTGTATCTTCTAGCAGTATGTACCTGTCATGAATGATTGTTGTATCTTCTAGCAGTATGTAACTGTCATGAATGATTGTTGTATCTTCTAGCAGTATGTACCTGTCTTGAATAAGTGTTGTATCTTCTAGCAGTATGTACCTGTCATGAATGATTGTTGTATCTTCTAGCAGTATGTACCTGTCCTGAATGATTGTTGTATCTTCTAGCAGTATGTACCTGTCATGAATGATTGTTGTATTTTCTAGCAGTATGTACCTGTCATGAATGATTGTTGTATCTTCTAGCAGTATGTACCTGTCATGAATGATTGTTTTATCTTCTAGCAGTATGTACCTGTCATGAATGATTGTTGTATCTTCTAGCAGTATGTACCTGTCATGAATGATTGTTGTATCTTCTAGCAGTATGTACCTGTCATGAATGATTGTTGTATCTTCTAGCAGTATGCACCTGTCATGAATTATTGTTGTATCTTCTAGCAGTATGTACCTGTCATGAATGATTGTTGTATCTTCTAGCAGTATGCACCTGTCATGAATGATTGTTGTATCTTCTAGCAGTATGTACCTGTCATGAATGATTGTTGTATCTTCTAGCAGTATGTACCTGTCCTGAATGATTGTTGTATCTTCTAGCAGTATGTACCTGTCATGAATGATTGTTGTATTTTCTAGCAGTATGTACCTGTCATGAATGATTGTTGTATCTTCTAGCAGTATGTACCTGTCATGATTGATTGTTGTATCTTCTAGCAGTATGTACCTGTCATGAATGATTGTTGTATCTTCTAGCAGTATGTACCTGTCATGAATGATTGTTGTATCTTCTAGCAGTATGTACCTGTCTTGAATAAGTGTTGTATCTTCTAGCAGTATGTACCTGTCATGAATGATTGTTGTATCTTCTAGCAGTATGTACCTGTCCTGAATGATTGTTGTATCTTCTAGCAGTATGTACCTGTCATGAATGATTGTTGTATCTTCTAGCAGTATGTACCTATCATGAATGATTGTTGTATTTTCTAGCAGTATGTACCTGTCATGAATGATTGTTGTATCTTCTAGCAGTATGTACCTGTCATGAATGATTGTTGTATCTTCTAGCAGTATGTACCTGTCATGAATGATTGTTGTATCTTCTAGCAGTATGTACCTGTCATGAATGATTGTTGTATCTTCTAGCAGTATGTACCTGTCATGAATGATTGTTGTATCTTCTAGCAGTATGTACCTGTCATGAATGATTGTTGTATTTTCTAGCAGTATGCACCTGTCATGAATGATTGTTGTATCTTCTAGCAGTATGTACCTGTCATGAATGATTGTTGTATCTTCTAGCAGTATGTACCTGTCATGAATGATTGTTGTATCTTCTAGCAGTATGTACCTGTCATGAATGATTGTTTTATCTTCTAGCAGTATGTACCAGTCTTTAATAAGTGTTGTATCTTCTAGCAGTATGTACCTGTCATGAATGATTGTTGTATCTTCTAGCAGTATGTACCTGTCATGAATGATTGTTGTATCTTCTAGCAGTATGTACCTGTCATGAATGATTGTTGTATCTTCTAGCAGTATGCACCTGTCATGAATGATTGTTGTATCTTCTAGCAGTATGTACCTGTCATGAATGATTGTTGTATCTTCTAGCAGTATGTACCTGTCATGAATGATTGTAGTATCTTCTAGCAGTATGTACCTGTCATGAATGATTGTTGTATCTTCTAGCAGTATGTACCTGTCTTGAATAAGTGCTGTATTTTCTAGCAGTATGTACCTGTCATGAATGATTGTTGTATCTTCTAGCAGTATGTACCTGTCCTGAATGATTGTTGTATCTTCTAGCAGTATGTACCTGTCATGAATGATTGTTGTATCTTCTAGCAGTATGTACCTGTCATGAATGATTGTTGTATCTTCTAGCACTATGTACCTGTCATGAATGATTGTTGTATCTTCTAGCAGTATGTACCTGTCTTGAATAAGTGTTGTATCTTCTAGCAGTATGTACCTGTCATGAATGATTGTTGTATCATCTAGCAGTATGTACCTGTCCTGAATGATTGTTGTATCTTCTAGCAGTATGTACCTGTCATGAATGATTGTTGTATCTTCTAGCAGTATGTACCTGTCATGAATGATTGTTGTATCTTCTAGCACTATGTACCTGTCATGAATGATTGTTGTATCTTCTAGCACTATTTACCTGTCATGAATGATTGTTGTATCTTCTAGCACTATGTACCTGTCATGAATGATTGTTGTATCTTCTAGCACTATGTACCTGTCATGAATGATTGTTGTATTTTCTAGCAGAATGTATCTGTCATGAATAATTGTTTTATCTTCTAGCAGTATGTATCTGTCATGAATGATTGTTGTATCTTCTAGCAGTATGTACCTGTCATGAATGATTGTTGTATCTTCTAGCAGTATGTACCTGTCATGAATGATTGTTGTATCTTCTAGCAGTATGTACCTGTCATGAATGATTGTTGTATCTTCTAGCAGTGTGTACCTGTCATGAATGATTGTTGTATCTTCTAGCAGTATGTACCTGTCATAAATGATTGTTGTATCTTCTAGCAGTATGTACCTGTCATGAATGATTGTTGTATCTTCTAGCAGTATGTACCTGTCATGAAGTATTGTTGTATCTTCTAGCAGTATGTACCTGTCATGAATGATTGTTGTATCTTCTAGCAGTATGTACATGTCATGAATGATTGTTGTATCTTCTAGCAGTATGCACCTGTCATGAATGATTGTTGTATCTTCTAGCAGTATGTACCTGTCATGAATGATTGTTGTATCTTCTAGCAGTGTGTACCTGTCATGAATGATTGTTGTATCTTCTAGCAGTATGTACCTGTCATAAATGATTGTTGTATCTTCTAGCAGTATGTGCCTGTCAAGATTGATTGTTGTATCATCTAGCAGTATGTACCTGTCATGATTGATTGTTGTAACTTCTAGCAGTACGTACCTGTCATGAATGATTGTTGTTTGTTGTTGTTGAATGCGCACATTGAGTAAGATTCCTCTTTTGTGCGCCCGGAAAAAAGGCGTTAAGTTGGGAGTTGCGTCTTTCATCACATCCGGATCGTGCTGATCAAGGTGGACTGGGGTCCTCCACGCGGTTGTGCTATGCTTGTGCTATGTGTGTCGCTCATTACTACGAGTCTCACAATAAAAGATAAAAGTTGTCCTTTATGCTTATGTCGGTAATGAAATATTAGAAACTTCATTGTCCTACGCCTTAGCATTTATACGGTTTGATGGTCAACTTACCTTTTACGTGGCCTTCGATTCCCTACCAGTAAGCCGGGTATACTTTTAAACCTGGATCTACTGGAGCGTTTCGGTATTGGGAATTTAACCCGATATCATTACGATGAGAAGCAATCACTATTATATCCGTTCTGTTCTTTTGGTGGACTCGATTTCTGTAAGCCTTGTCGATTAGTATTCTCTGCTATCTGAACCCCTTTTGTGATGCCAGAGCGCCAGGTGAAACGTTTCGGAACAAGCATCTCCAAGGACATGTATACGCTATATATATATATATATATATATATATATACATATATATATATATATATATATATATATATACACATACATACATATACAAATGCGTATGTGTATGTTATTATTATTATTACGTATACGTGTATGTATGTAATTGTGAGTAAGTGAATATAAATATATATATATATATATATATATATATATATATATATATATATATATATATATCTTAGAACATAGTCTTGGACAACCTATATTTCTACAGAGGCGGATGTTACTGTGCAGGTCTTAGCTCTGGCATGAGCTGGATGTAGCGGGAAGAATTTTCTTTTCATCGAGCTAGCCTCAAACAGCTTATTACTCATCTGAGTTTTGAAAAGTGGGATATGCAGCGCAGGGTGGTTAATCAATGTGCGAGTCCATCTTTTATTGTTTATATATATATATATATATATATATATATATATATATATATATATATATATATATATATTCACCACACAAACTACTATATACAGAAGAGAAACCATAGAGAGAAAGTATATGTTGTATATGACATTCTAATATGTGTCCTCTACAATCAAACAAACTTGTGCAAGCAGGAGGTCGGACTTCCCATTCCGACTGTCACACAATATATAGATAGACAGAAAATGATATAACCAAAGATAATGCATGTGTTTGGAAATAACGAACCTCATCGAATGAAAACAAAAAGCTGAGATAGAAGATGTGCAGAGATGGTGTACAAGTATGTGGTGTCTGTTTGTGCTTCTTTGTTTTCGTCTTTCCTTGCCGGTGACCCACGAGGTCGTAGGGGCATCACTTAGTGTGTTATTGGTGTGTCTTGTGCATTTGCTAACTGGGCAGGGCGCAATCTCTCCCGGTCGTTGTGTTAGTACATGTTTTTTGTTCCGGGTGTACATTTCCCGGCCACATAAATACCGACTCTGTCAGCGAACCGGGCGAAGGATGCCATTCTCGTGAATTTCAGCCGTGTGCACTGGGCCGTGGAAATACGACGCAGGGTAACCGAGTTACTCTTTTTGATGGTCGATGACCATAAGAGAATAATTGGAGGTAAAAATACCACAAAATGAACGAGCTTACTAATTCAAATATAAAACCGCAACACGTTTTCGTGAGCACAAGTGTAAGTCGTTGATTGGCAGCTTCCATAATGGACTAAAATACGAGTACAAAGTTTGACCCGCGAACTGCTAGGCGCCATCTCTGCTGCTTATATTTCTACTTGTCCTCGCAATATAAAAACTTCCACACAAGTACGTGTAATGAAGAAGCCATGTGGAATAGGATTTTTGTTAGGAATTATTTGTTTCTTCGGATCACAGCATTCTAACAAGACATACTGAAAATAACTCATAGGAGTGGCAGAAACGCTAGAGCACTTGCCGATGAGAGTAAATAGACCGGGCCAAGGTACGCTCTAGTCTACCGATCTGGCCAAATCACTAAACCTGGTTATCGTTTTAGCGAATAAATTTCTTCACAAGGACGGACTGTCTTCGATCCCGGAATGCGTATTACTTTACTGTTTTGTTTTGTTTTTTTTTGGTTCATATATCAGAAAAAAATATTGACATAATTAAAAATACACTGCCTGAGCAATGAATTAAATTAAAATCCACTGCACAGAAGACTCCAGAACTTATATGACGTCACTATAGTATTCACAGATTTCATTGTCTTTAAAAAGTTATTTATTTAAGCTCCTCTGCTGCTTTCAACAGGTGACGACCATAAACGGAGCTGCCATCGTCCGAGCCGACATCTTGACTGACAATGGTGTGATTCATATCTTGGACAGCATTATCTCCCCTGCCGGAAGTGGCCTTACCGTTGCTCACTACATAGAGAAACCGGAAGATCCTACTTTGTCGTTCAGGTCAGTTCCAGCGGCCATAGTGATCTGTGATTTAGATACATTACTCAAAACATTTTCAATTCATATAGCAGATTCTAATTTTAGTATAGAAATTATAATTTGTGTACAGCTTCAATGTTCATCTAACAATATTATTTTGTAAACAGTTTCATCCTTTTCACAATAAATCAGAAAATAACACGATTCTATTTGATTTGAATAGAACAGACGGAATGTTAGACCACAACCTGCTTGTAAATGTAAGTTGCCCGACAATGTAATTTGGGCAAATTTAAAAAAAGATATGAAAAACAAGTCACAGATGCAGCACGTTCTTTGTGAATGAATATACTTTTTCTTCTTGTTCATCTTTTTTTTTCTTTTTCTTTCTCCTCGGCTTTATTTGTTTTTTTTTTAGGATATTCAGTTTTTGTGATGGTGTTTACGCGTTGATTGTTTTCAGTGGAGGGCTGGAAAGGAAAGAATATAGGCAGTTTGTTGTTGTTGTATTGAATCCCCACAATAAATAGGTTTCCTCTTTCTGTGTGCCCTGAAAAGGATGTTGAGTGGCGGGTTGCAGCAGATTTCGTTACATGTCGAGCGTGCTGATGAAGGGGGACCTGGGTCCTCCAGGCGGCTGTATTTATTATTGGCTTTATCTGCGTGTCACTCACTACAACGGGAATCACCCCGTTAGCTACAGCCCGTTTCCAGAGAGAGCTACGAGGAAGCCGAAGTGAGGGTCTTGGTCAGTGTATTTTGCCTGACTCTAACTAGCATGTCTGATCAGTATATAGTGCTTGACCAGATGATAGTTTTCTTTCCATTCATGGGCCGGTTGAAGGAGAAAAAGATCGGCTGGTTGAGAAAGGAGAGGCAGTGGGTTGAGGGGAAAGAGATGCAGTCAAGGAGTATCGGAAGGGTAAGAATCTTTAATTGTTAAATTTTCTGATTTTTCATTGCAGAGTTCTTCTTCTTTTTCTTCTGCTTTGTTCGTTCTCAATCTTCCGCTACAAGCCCTGATAAGGGCTTTGTGAGAAGAAGGATGTTGTCTGGAGAATAGAATTCGTTGTGTTGAAGTTTACTTGACAGACAGGGATTAAAATACTGACTAGTGCATGAGGTGTAGCGGTCATCGCCCAAGGCTGGCTGAAGTGTTACGGCCAGTAACCAGGGATCAAGGTGCTGACCAGTGCATGAGGTGTAGTGGTCAGCGCTCTAATTGGCTGAAGTGTTAGGGCCAGTAGCCAGGGATCAAGATACTGACCAGTGCATGAGGTGTAGCGGTCATCGCCCAAGGCTGGCTGAAGTGTCACGGCCAGTAACCAGGGATCAAGGTGCTGACCAATGAATGAGCTGCAGCTGTCAGCGACCCAAAGCTCATTGCTAATGTCAGGGCTAGTGACCCACAGGTGTCAAGACTCTTGTACACCCCCACATGGTGATCATGGATAACAGGAGGCAACAGACCAGACTGTCTAAGGAGAAGAGATCGAAGAGGGGAGACTAAACTCGATACCCAAAACTGTCAGCTGAAGTTGAAAATATCGGAATGGTGCAAATATCGCAGTCAAATTGTAAACTCCGATACAACCCATCCAGGTGTCTGGAGAACATAATACTACTTGCGAAGCCTCTTCATGACTTGGTAGCGGGAGTTTGAGAGCGAAAAACGGCGAAAAAGAAAAAAAGCAGCAAAAAAAAGAAGAAGATGATGATGAACAAGAAGATGTTTTGCACGATTATTAATAATAAAATATTAAGACAAGACACAGGGTAGACTTCTTGAATTCAGTTCAAGAGCCATCTCCGCATCGAAGGTCGGCTGCTATGGATCTCCAGTGAACTCTATCTCTTGCCGTTACGGTGCAATCTGAAAGGCTTTTTCCAGTCTATATCCTGATGTTACCCACCCACTTAAAACGTCGTCCACCTCTTGAACGACTTTCTCCCACCTTATACTCTAGTATGGTCTTCAACAAGAAAGAGGAGGGAGTCTTGTTTTTATGACCAAAATAACGTAACTGTCTAATCCTGATTTCTGTCATTAATTCTCATTTTGTCCGCAAGTTTTTTCAATTCCTCCAAATTTGTTTTCTTCACTTTCCAAGAAAAGCGACCCAACCTTCTACAGACCCACATGTCGAAGGATGCAATACTCTTTTCCAACTTGTTATTCACTGTCCATGTTTCTGCGCCATCAAGTAGTGAAGGGTATACATAAAATCTGACCATTCCATTTTTCAAACTCTGATTGATCTGTTTGGATGTCAGTAAGTGTGGCACGTATACCATCTTGGCCATACATATTCTCTTTCTCATTTCTTTTTCATATCTGCTTTCTTCCGTTATTTTATGACCTAGATAGGAGAAAATATGTAGCTGTTCCAGTAGTTGATCTTTCATTTGCATCTGGATACAAGGTTTCTTGTCACTTTTCCCAATTATCATAGTCTTTGTTTTAGTTTTGTTTATGTCTAATCCAAATTCGACTTATTTTGTATATTGTTGTCACAAGCTTCTGTAATTCTTGCTCACTTTTTGCGATAAAAACTTTATCATCCGCATATCTAAGATTATTCATTGCCACTTCTACAATGATAAAGCCCTTGCATCCACTCTATCTGTTTGAATATGTGTTCTGTGTAGATATTAAAAAGACAAGAGGATAATACACATCCCTGTCTCGCTCCTCTGTTTACATCGATACTTGAGGATCATAACTTTCCTGATTTTAGTTAAGGAATAGTTTAAGAATATCCAAAAGACCTGCTCAGTAATATCTGTACTGGGGACAATCTTCTACAGGTGGTGTTGTTGTTGTTGTTGTTGTTTCGAATGCCCACGATGAGTATGTTTACTATTTGTGCGCCCTGAAAAGGACGTTAAGTGGCGGGTTGTAGAAGCTCTCCTCACATCCCGTTACCCTCATCATCACGCTCTGAGATGTAAGGAGAGCTACTGCAACCCGCCACTTAACGTGCAAATCGCATTTTAGATTGACTCTCCAAGTTGTCCGCATGGGAGATAAGCGACTTCCGAAAAAGATATTCTATGGCGGGCTTGAGTCAGAAAAGCGAGCTCACAGTGGCCAAATAAAACGTTACAAAGACTCTCTGATAGCCTCACTGAAGAACTGCGACATTGACCCTGATAACTTGGAGAACATTGCTGCTGATCGCTCTGTCTGGTGCAGTAAGATCTCTTCTGGCACGACACATATGGAGCAGACAAGAATCAAGAAAGCTAAACGGAGACGAGCGACACGAAAGGCAAGAGACGAGTTGCCTCCATCTGACGGTCAGACAGTGTTTCTCTGCCCTTAGTGTGACAGACGCTTTCGGGCTCTGATTGGTTTGATCAGCCACCTAGGAACTCACTTCATGATTGACATATGACAATGTGGTCCTCTTCGATTGGTTTGATAAGTCACCTAGGAACCCACTTCATGATTGACATATGACAATGTGGTCCTCTTCGGAAACGATGGACAAACAACATTTAGATAAAACATCTTTGAAATACATTGTCTAACCATTTTGATTAGTAGAAGAATGACACAAGACCACCCCAATAGAAGTAATGCAGAATTTTGGCAACAAATACAGAGAATTTTTAAAAAGTTAGTTTTTAACAACGTCAATAATATTAAAGACAGATATCACGTCCCAGACAAAAGACAAGAAACACAGAGAGTAACGATAAATTTACCACTATTTTAAATGTCAGAAATTCTAACAAAACTAACAGAATACAACATAAAGTGCTGATCCAGTCGGACTTATGAGAGCATCACAGAGAACGATTGACACCTACCCAAAATAATGGATACATGTCTGTACTGATGGGTCTGTTTTAAAGGCTACCATTGAAGCGGGATTTGGAGTCTACATAGACTATCCAGACAGAACATCAGATGAGTTGTTTGATGCCTTTGGGGAAATATGTTCAAACTATGTGGCAGAGATAAAAAGCACTGGAAGTAGCTCTGTACCACGAGGACTGTATTTGATGCTGTCCCATCAAAAGACCTAAGCATCGTAATCTTTACAAACTCATTATCTGCCCTTCAAACTCTAGAATATGGTGGTCACTATAAGCCTGAATTTACCCAAATATCATTAGATGCCAACCAACTTCTCACATTCCCCGAAGTCAGAATATTTATACAATCGATCCCTGGTCACTCAAATACACATAGCAATGACAAGGAAGGCAGACTGACTAAGGAGGGATCAATCAAACAGACAATCAAACAACTACTGAAGAAAACTGCAAACAAAGAGGCTTGGCTGAATAGATGCACATTGAGGAATAGTAGGAGAGAAATCTACAAACGTATGGCCATCCCAAATCCAAGATAACATCAACCTCCTGAAAAGAAGAGACTAAAGCACCATTTTCCGACTTCGCATTCAACACATACAAATTAACTGCCACTTGAACAGAATCCAACCAGAACATAATCCAGAATGCCGGCTGTGTACACATCCCTATGAAACAGTTGAACATCACCTTTTTTAATGAACGGAGCTTGCTGCTGTTAGGAAAGAGCTTCCTCCTCCGAGATCAGACAGATGGAACACTTTGTACGGAACTAAACAACAGCTTACAAACACTTGCATATACCACGATATGGCATTGGGCCAAAAGGCAGGAGCCCACAGGCCGCTGGATCAATAACCAGTCAACCAACCAACCAACCAGCCAGCCAGCCAACCAACCAACCACACAGCCAGCCAGCCAGCCAACAAACCAACCAACTATTCTGCCACTAGCTCGGGCATAATGAAAATCGCTTTTAAACTTTTTGCTCGCTCCAGTAGAAGCATGCGACATCGCTGCAGGAGCTTCAGCTGAGAATCTTTTCACAAAAACACCTTTGTATAATATAGCAATGACGATATGCCTGTTGGTTTGTTCTCACCAAGAATCCTCAAGATTCCTACAGGCTTAACACGCCTAAACGATAATTGTTCACGTATGTCCTTACAAGGCGTAGACTGGTTCCATCTATTATTCGTTGGTCATCTGCGAATGTCAGTATTGTCAATCCTGTCCTCTGAAGTGTTTCTCTAACTAGGAATCTAGTATTACAGGCTCGTTCAGATTGTAGATTTGAAGGCATTTTAATCATATGTTAACACCGATTCATTCTCTGGATTCTTTTCTTGTCGCTTATCCTGCTATGCCTTGCAGCGTCAGGTAATGAAGAGAATTCTAGAACGAGCCAGACTGTGTGTCTCATGCATAGTAGCGTTCACCGCCATCTTTTTCGTGGTCGGTCTTTGACCTTGAATCTGTTGTTTATAAATAGCATTGCTTGTTGGGGGAAAATGTTGAGGTGGGGTGATAGACTTGTTACGTGATCAAATCATTTTATTTGCTGTCTGTTGATGTAGTTTAATACTGGTGTTGTTTCCAATAGTCTCCTAATGTGTCTGTTTGTTTCACCGAATATTCATCGCAGGCATTTCATTTCTGCTGTTACAATGTGTCTTTTTTCATTTGAAGTTCAGTGTTGTCCTTTATAGCTTTATGTGGGGACGAAAATCGTGTTGTATAAAACTCTTTTGGTAGTTACTGTCACGTACTTGCAATTAAGTATTGGAGTTAATTGTCCAATGATCTGGTTTACCTTATTGCATCTTTGTTGGATTTACGCTGTGATTTTTTTCGTCTGCTGGTAACGTTCTCCCTAAGTATGTGAAATCTTTCATCTGTTTGATTTGCTACTTCTCGTGGAATATTTTGATGTCTCCGGCTGTTCTAGATATTGTAATGACCTCAGTTGTGTCTCTGTTGATTGTCCATGCTGTATTCGTTACATGTTGTATTGTTGTATATTATTTTATCAATATGTTGTTGCAATTGTATTTCTGAAGTTGCTATGACTCTGTCTGCAATTTCTTGTTATACATATTCTCCTGTCTAGTGTTCCAGGCTCGTTCAGATCATAGATTGAAGACATGTTAGTCCTATTTTAACACCTATTAATTTACTCTATCAATATGAGCTATGCATATACTGCTGTCTAGTGTTAAGCTTCGTTCAGATTGACGATTTCAAGACCTTTTAGTCATTCAATGGAGTTTATCATGTCTTTACCATGACCGTGGCGGAGTAGGAGGAGAAAGTTTAAATTTGGCACAGTACTTATTTCTTATCAATGTAGCCACCACCTGAATTGATACATTTCTGCCATCTCTGTGTGACCTTGAAAAAACCTTCAGAATAAAGTACGATATTTTTCGAACTAAACCAGTTATCACAAGCTATCTTCGTCTCTGTCAAAATGATTTTCTTTCAGCTGTATTTTAAGGTTTGGGAAAAGAAAAAAGTCTGATTAAGCTAAATGTGAAGAATATGATGTGTGTGGAAGAATGTAAATATTCAAATCGTTGCCTGTTTGCAGTACAAGACTTGCTATTTGTCTTGAAGCAGAGGTAAGATTTGAGTGCGCGCTGTTCCTCGTTTTCTGGTCAGTCTTTCTTAGTTTGGTAAGAAGATTTGTATAATATTTCCCATTTACGGTATTGCCATGAGGCAGAAAATTTTTCAATTCGACACCTTTGATGTCCCAAAAACAGTCAGCATCACTTTTCTTGCAGATTTCTGTGCTCTTGGCTTGACATGTATTGGTGAGCCCGTGGTTTTCCACTGCATGCTGGAAATTTTGGATTCTGGGTCATAATGGTGAACCCAAGTCTCATCTACTGTCACTATGGTCAGCAACACGTTTTTAGAGGGACAAATTGTTTGTTTCTGTTTATATGTCAGCAGACGTGGGACCCAGCGAGCACACACTTTTCTCATGTTCAATCTGTTGTGTACAATTCTAACAACTCTACTTCAATTCAGTTTTTGCTGACCTAAACATCTCCGCCTTTGTCATGTTCCTATCCTGGTCAATAATTTTCTTCACTGTTGCAGCATCTCCATCGCTGCACTCTGAGGATGGTCTTCCTGTTCTTGGAAGATCAGCAACATAGGAACGGCCACACTTAAACTGCCTTCTCCAGATTTTACAGAAGCATACGAACGACAGAATTCCTCAAATACTGGTTCCCTGTATATTTCTGTAGGTGTCTTTCCCTGCAACATCAATAATTGTATCACAGTTCTGGCCTCTGATTTCTCCATTGTTCTGACAAACCATTAGACTAGCAGATCCGATCAATAAGTTGTGTTACTCCATGCACCATACCGGGTAAACCCGTCAAGGACGGAAATTCATACTTCTCAAGTCCAGTACAAATTGAATGGGCTACATATGTACCAAATTTCAACTTTCTCCTCCTACTCTTTCATAGTCAGGGTAAAGACTTATGAAAAGCCCCTTGCTTGTTAAAACCAATTAATTCACTGCCTGACATTATGTTGCATGCATAGCGTTGTTCCAAATTTAAGATGGATTTTTGTCGATTCTCACTTTAGTCACCCTGACCTCTTCCCCGCACATCTCATTCCCTATGTAGTGATTATCCGTCCGCATGCCATGCTAATGATCTAGATCGACGCAGATAATAGAGAATAGACATAAATACACGGATTATCATTTGTCTTTTTGTTTCCATTGGACTGTTGGTATGCCTTGCTAACGGCCATAGCTAATTACAAAATAATTGCATAATAACCACTGTCTCCAGAGATGATGTATAATGTTTCTCACTTAATTTCAAGTCCACGAGTGCCTGAAGCTACGTGCTACAAACCAATTTCTGTAATCAATCGACGTGTGTAGCCTTGCCTAGCGTCCTAGCGTGTTTACTGAGTATTTCATTAACACTTTCAATCAACCCCCCCCCCCTCCCCCCCCCCCCCTTCTTCTATACTCCAATCCCAATTTTTTGTCGACCGAGCAACCCGCTTTATATTGGCCCCACAATTTTTTTTTTCATACTTTTTTCAAAGTTAATGAATTCACGTTTTTAGCTTCGTTTCATTGCTCCTTAGTGGCGCCAGCGGCTGCAACGTTTGTTATCTTTGACATTTAAATATTTACAGTAAATTGTGTTTGTATTTATTTGTCTATTATATATTGTTTGTGTTTTGCCTTGAGAAGACACTTTATCGACACACTGGCTAATCTTTATTTGTCTTTTTTATGCTCATGTGAGATAATATATGTGCTCTGATTGATAAAATTCTTCTCAATGATTGATTAATTTGTCTGAATGATTGATTTTTTTATTCGTGTTTACAATAATTTCCTGTTTAATTTTGCGTAGTTTATTCTGCAATGTTTAGTTTAAATAAATAAATGATTCGTAGTCCCGGTGAGATGTCTTTCCGTACGAGGTGACTAATAGTGTGTCTACCCTGTCTAGGGTGGCAGGATCGTTAACGCATGGGTTTGCATCCTTCGTTAAATAGACCTACAAAATAATGCCCAGTGTGGATTTGTCTTCTGAAATTACAAGAAAACTCTATTTATTATCGTAGTGGTAGAGAAGTTGCTGTTCACTGCAAAAGCGGGGGGGGGGGGGGGGGGGAGTTCAGTTCCTGCTACAAGTACACTCCAGTCGACTCAGTGATACATAGGTACTGGGTTACTGTTAAGGAAGAAAATGTCAGCGAAAAAGGGAACTGGCCGTCCGACCTCAAATGGCTTTGTTTGGCTTCGGCTTCGTTCGTTCTCAATTTCCAGCTACCAAGCCCTAAAGGCTTTGAGAAGCAAAAATTCCAGAAACGGAATTCGTTGTGTCGTTGTTTACAGCTTGACTGCGATATGGTCCCATTTTGTTCTGACACATCCAACTTCAGCAAGCATTTAATGAGTACCAGGCAAGCCTTCCCTCTTCGATCCCTTCTCCCTAGCCAGTCTGCTCTGTTGCAGCTTGTTATCCAGTATCACCGCGTGGAGGTGTAGAAGGGTCTTTGCAGCTCTGGTTCGCTGGCCCAGACGCTAGCAGTCAGCTATGGGTCGCTGACCACTGCAGCTCATGCGTTGCTCAGCATCTTTATCCCCGACCTTATATAAGATGTACTTTTGTATAATGAAGTCTCAAACAGCTCATCCCTTACAGCTGTATAAATCAGACAGACAAAGTGAGTAACTCTTTTTTCAGGAAATTTGTAGAAGTAGAATGTTATGTTTTCAATCAATCAACCAAAAACGTGTCAGTTCGATGTGGAGCATAGGTTCTCAACAAATACACATCAAGCCTTTCTATCATGAGCCAACTGAGCCAATTCTGTCCCCGTCGTTTGTTGCCTTTACATTATCTTCCAGTTCTCTCTTTCATGAGCGTCTCGGTCTTCCTCTACTTCTCTTGCCCTGTGGATTCCAGAAAAGAACTTGTCTGGTAGTGTTATTAACTGGTTTCCGTAATATACGGCCTATCCATCACCATCACCTCCTCCGTATTTCATGCTCCACTTGGATTTGTCCAGTTGTTCCCACCAGTTCAATGTTTGTGATCTTGCCGTACCATTTCCACCCTTGTATTTTGCTCAGGCATCCATTTACGAAAGTCTGTACCTTTTCCATAAGTACCTGTGTTGTCCACCATGTTTCAGAGCCATATAATAGAACAGATTTTACGTTGTAGTTGAAGATTTGTATTTTGTGATGTTTTAATTTCTTTTGACTTCCATAAATCCATCAATGGAATAAAAGCTATTCTCGCCTTCTGTCTTATCCGAACATCGTTTTCTGTACCTCTTACTATGTCTAATTTGCTGCCAAGGTATGCGAAGTATGTGAAAGGTATGTTATGTTTTAGAAGTTTATAATTTTTCTTTTGTTATGAAAGTCATGTTGAGTTGTTGTTATGTATGCTTCATACAAAGCATAGAGAAACAGCTGCAGCAATCCCGTTTACAGAAAGTCTGAAGCAAAACACATGTACGCGTTTTTGCAAAAATGGATTATGTTACAATTTGTTTTACGTGTTCAGCTGCTTGCCCCATGCACATCCCTATTAAGTCATTGTTTGCATCATGCTTGAAAGATTACAGTGAGTTTATTATTTCCTGCATGGGTGGGAGCCAAGAGTAAGGTCAAGGTCAGGTGATGCATTCTGACCGAGACCCCACCTCTCCTCCTCGTCGCACTTTTGGAAATAGGCTGTTGCACAGCAGTCTGACCAACGAGGCGGGGTTCGACACTGTCATCGCCATAGTGGGGAGTCTACTTCAAAGCCACACGCTGCTCCAAGTCCAGGCGGGCCCTTTTCCACTGTCACAAATGCACCTCCATGCGTAAGTGGAGCCACTGTAACCCGCTACTAAAGAAACGTCGTCAAGAGGGAGCTTCTCAGTACGGGCAGTTTCCATAAAACAAGCAGCATTAAACACACTCCGTGGGCATCACCCATTGCAATTTGACATGTTTATTATGCTGTGTTTTTTAATTTGTATTCTTTTATCATTTTCTGCTACATGCAAATCATGTGGCTATCACTTCATCTGGTCGCTAACAGGAAAACTGAAGCACGTCGCTTATTTGCATTATTCAACTTATAGTTTATCACTTCATCTGGTCGCTAACAGGAAAACTGAAGCACGTCGCTTATTTGCATTATTCAACTTATAGTTTATCACTTCATCTGGTCGCTAACAGGAAAACTGAAGCACGTTGCTTATTTGCATTATTCAACTTATAGTTTATCACTTCATCTAGTCGCTAACAGGAAAACTGAAGCACGTTTTGAGGGGTTAGAAGAAACACCATAAAAACTCCTTCAAAATCTCTGAAAAACTTTGACATCGATGTCTCCTCCTGGAATATGCTTGCACATGACATTTTTATTTTTTTTTAATCTGGCGTGAAAGCACCACACAAGGTTCTCAGATCGCAGAGCGAAAAATCATCGCCGAGGCTCAGTAAAAGCCAACCGTTGGATAGAAAATAACTCGCGACTTCAGATCTGACTCCTCACATGTGTACGCCTTGTGCGACAGAGTCTGCGGTGCCAGATTGTATTTTACAGTCATAGGAGATCATGTCTCGCAGCACAATTATGATCTTTGCTTGCGATTTGCAACTCTTATTAATTGTAATATTATTAACAGATCTCCAGTTATTATACGTTTTGCAGGTTTACCTCACGTGTTTTTATATGCTCCCACATTTATAACTCCAGTGGTACCGGATGCAAGAGTATATGACCAATTCCATGCTCCGGGTATTTCGTTAATGGCGATAATAAACGATTATAAGAAGAAGGGCGACAGAATGTGGATAGACAGCGTAAACAAGACCTATCGTAAAATGGGTAAAAATGTTACTCGGGCCACGAGAGAGGCGAAAGACAGATTCTTACCACAACATTGGGCTACAACCTGGTAGAAAGTGAGACGACAAAAGACAGATTCTTACCACAACACTGGGCTACAACCTGGTAGAAAGTGAGACGACAAAAGACAGATTCTTACCACAACACTGGGCTACAAACTGGTAGAAAGTGAGACGACAAAAGACAGATTCTTACCACAACACTGGGCTACAAACTGGTAGAAAGTAAGACGACAAAAGACAGATTCTTACCACAACACTGGGCTACAAACTGGTAGAAAGTGAGACGACAAAAGACAGATACTTACCACAATACTGGGCTACAAACTGGTAGAAAGTGAGACGACAAAAGACAGATACTTACCACAATACTGGGCTACAAACTGGTAGAAAGTGAGACGACAAAAGACAGATACTTACCACAATACTGGGCTACAAACTGGTAGAAAGTGAGACGACAAAAGACAGATACTTACCACAATACTGGGCTAGAAACTGGTAGAAAGTGAGACGACAAAAGACAGATACTTACCACAATACTGGGCTGCAGCCTGGTAGAAAGTGAGACGACAAAAGAAGAAGAAAGAAGATTGTGCATCGGCTTCTTATTATTAAAATTAGTCGATAGGATTACTCTTTTGTGCACCCTAAGAAGGACGTTAAGTGGTGGGTTGTCGTAGCTTTCCTCACATTTCGAGCGTGCTGATAAAGGTGGACTGGGTACATGTCGCTAACTACTAAGGGGATAACGTTGATCCCTCCCCTTGTTACCCGGGCTGCCATGAAAACAGCCCGTTTCCAGGAAGGGCAACGAGGAAGCCGAGGTGAGGGTCTTGGCTAGTATGTTTTGCCTGACCCTAACTAATTTATCTTAGTTCGACTTGAGCCACCTTTGGTCAGTACCACGATATTTATCGAGACGACTGAGAATAATAGCCCAGGATGCAGATTTCTCTTCAGGGTTGACTCCCTAGTCCTTTCTCGTAAACAGGTATCTCGCAAGGCAGCGGATTTGGGGGGGGGGGGGGGGGGGGAGAGGTGACATCTAAGGTTGTGCGTTTTGCCTTTCCCATAACTGCAAGAGGTCGTAGTGACATTACTCAGCGTGTGAGTGAGTTGGGCATTTCTCCCGAGCTGAGTTCTAGTCCATTATAGTCTTGTCTAAATTAAACACATCAAAACCGACACTGTTTGCAGCTACAATAATAAGCACCTATCTCGTGAAGTTCATCCGTGTAAACTAATCGATGAAATACTACACAGGTTTAAGCGTAGTGCTATTCATGTAACCGATGTTAATTCCAAGATAATCGAACCGAAGAAAACACAAAAAAAAGAACGAATTAACCAGTCCAAATGGAAAGCAGCAACTCGTTTCCGTGAACACAAAGGTAAGTAAATTCCAAGCAAATAAATGGTATGGCGGCATTCGCAATGAACTAAAACAGCAAAGCAATGTAGACCCGTAGCCGGTTACGGCGCCATCTTTGCTGCATACTTAACGTGTAGCAAAACAACCAAATAAATTACGCGAGCCTAGCAACATCACCATGTCAAATTCAACTTTAGATTGATCTTGGAACGTTTTTAAAATTAAGTTTTATTTTTTAGTAGATGAAAGCACACCTTCAAAACCATTCAGCTGTAGTGCTCCATCCACAGCGCTATAGTGATGGCGGATATTGTGGCCCAGTCACTGAAACAGAAGACGAACAATTCACAAGCACTGATGACGTCATTCTCGCCCAATGATTCATATCTCATGAATATGGCCGACTATGGGAAAACTCCGCTGTTTGAAAATATTACACTGCTTAGAGAGGTGAGTGCTTAAAGGAGGATGCGTGTATGTGCTTACAGAACGTAACGGGGGTAATGTGTAATAAGATGTAAGGAAAACACCGTAGGTCATGTGTGCTTACATATATATAATGGAAGTTGGGTGTGACGAGAGATGGTTGATTATATGGGTTTAATGTTCTGTTGTACGGAGTTCGGAGTTGGGTGTGACGAGATGTAGGGAAATGGTTGATTATATCTGGGTCGTTTGTGCTTGTGTATGGAATTGGCAGTTGGGTGTGACGAGATGTAGGGAGATGGTTGATTATATATGGGTCGTTTGTGCTTGTGTATGGAATTGGGAGTTGGGTGTGACGAGATGTAGGGAGATGACTTATTAAATCTAGGTTTATTATGCTTGTGCGTGGAATTAGGAGTTGGATGTCACGAGATGTAGGGAGATAAAGAGGTGATAGGTTGGAGGGAGGGGGAGGGGGTGGTGTCTCAGGTACTAGGATGTGAAGAAAATGGTTTTACATTTGCGAGGTCAACTGCAATGAGGCTAGGAGAGATGGATGTTAGAACGTGTATTTAAATGGAGTATGATGTTTTTAATTACCACAATAATTAAGTCTACTCTTTTGTGCGCCCTGAACAGGACTTTTAGTGGCTCGTTTCAGTAGCTTTTCTTACATCCCGAGCGTGCTGTTTAAATTGGACCGGGGTCTTCCAGACAGTTGTGATATGCTTGGCTTTTTCTGCGTGTCTCTCACTACTACGGGGATCACATCGAACCCTCGCCAAGTTTGCCCGTTTTCAGAGAGGGCTACTAGGAAGGAGGTGAAGATCATGACCAGAATATTTTGCTTGACCCTGACTAACATGTCTGATCAGTATGTTGTGTCTGACCCTGACTAACATGTCTGATCAGTATGTTGTGCCTGACCCTGACTAACATGTCTAATCAGTATGTTGTGCCTGACCCTGACTAAAATGTCTGATCAGTATGTTGTGCCTGCCCAGACGTTAGTCTCCCTTCCCAAGTGGATCACTATACAAAAGTCTTTCTCCGACCGACTGGAGGCACAAGAGGCCGTCAACGCACAGTATGGCTTCAGAAGATATCAATCGCCATCTCCGCTCTGGGCAAGGCCTGGAACCATGGTCTCAGCAACGGGTCTCAGCAACTGGTCTCAGCAACGGGTCTCAGCAACTGGTCTCAGCAACTGGTCTCAGCTACGGGTCTCTGCAACGGGTCTCGGCAACGAGTGTCAGCGAACAATATTATTGTGATACTAAAACCGATACATATTCCAATGACGTGGAAAAATGACAAACAAATCAATTTAAACAAAGAAAAATATATGTGTACACACACACACACACACACACACACACACACACACACACATATATATACATGTCAACAACTTTGCAACTCAGTGCGGAGAAAAGAGCCTCAACAAATATCCGCTAGATATTCCAGGTATCATGAACAATCTCAACCAGTTGTGCCTATGTCTTGCCTTCTGCCTTGACATTTCCGTCTAAATCCCTTTTTCATGTTTGTCTTGAACTTGAGCTATCCTTCCTGCCCTGTGGTTTCTAGAACAGTGACTGTCATGAAATGTCATCAACTTGGTTCCATAACGTGTGGCCTATCCATCGCCTCCTCCGTATACCATGCTCCACTGTTATTTATCCCCCCCCCTCAGTTTCCCGTTGGTGATCTTGTATTATTTCCACCCTTCAGGCGACGCGTGGGCTAGTGGGTAAGTGACACCACACACAACCCGAAAGTGCAGGGTTTGCTTCCCATCACAGCACCGGGCGATACCAAGTGGAGGCGGACCTTTAGAAAATGCAGGAGGAAACATATCCTTTCATAAAATGCATGCCGAAGTCAGATTCACTAGGCCGACAGGCGCAAAATAAAAACATAGTGCAACGCACACCGCCTTGGGGGATCAAGAAATAAAGCCAATGCAAAAAAAATTAGAATAAATCCCACCAGTCGTAGGCAACCAATTACGAAAGTCTGTATGTTTTTTGTAAGTTCCTTTATTGGTCCTAATTTTTCAGAGCCTTACAATGAAAGATTTGTATTATGGTGGTTGTTTTAATTTGTTTTGTATCCACAGAGTCCCTAATGTTATGAAATATCTTCTTATGCTCTGTATTTGTAGAGAGAGCAAGAGAGAGTGGCAGGGGGAGAAAGAGAAAGTGAGAGAGTATAGACCTTTACACTTGCTTCAAAGATTACACATGGGCTTTTGATTGTTCAACACCAAATCCTGACAAACATCACGAGAGACATGGAGCTCCAAGCGCATCTGACTAATCAAATAATATCAGGAACAAGAAGCAACTATCAGAAAAGAAGGCGAAAAATCAATTGAACATCAATGCAGAAGGAATAATGCAAAACGTCAGAAGCGACCAAAATAATTAAAAAAATTCGA
Source organism: Ariolimax columbianus (assembly GCA_036924085.1). Classification (NCBI taxonomy): domain Eukaryota; kingdom Metazoa; phylum Mollusca; class Gastropoda; order Stylommatophora; family Arionidae; genus Ariolimax; species Ariolimax columbianus. Next base: position 36,141,519 of record JAVGWX010000019.1, on the reverse strand, counting down.
CCCTCTTCCAATCAGGTGAACAGAAATAACAAAACTTAGATCTGCTGTTGACACGTAGTCTTCTCAAAGAAGGGACTAGAACAGATAATCCTTGGTATCAAACAAAGAAAATGAAGCACAAAATCTCTACTTGAACACTAAAATATCAAGATAATGAGAACGGAGAAATAAGAAACCACAGACATCAAGTTACTCTCGAACATGAGGAAATGAAAAACGAAAAAGTTTCGAATAACTCTGCCCCATTTTCAGCAACACAGGACACTGCCAATAATTAATGAAGAATAGAATGTCGATAGCAGTGTAGACGTTAAAGCTCCTGTTGCCTTGTGGGATACCTGTTTGCGGGAAAGGCTTAGGGAGTAAACCTTGAGGACATAGCTGCATCCTGTGCTTTCTTCAGTCGTCTCAATAATGTATTTCCACTGGCCATATGTAGCTACGAACGAGAGATAGAAGCAATGTTAGCAGTGGAAGCACAGAGTCAGCAAATATATTTATATATATGTATGTATGTATGTATGTATGTATGGGAGCCGCGTAGCGCAGTGGTTAGCGCGCTGGCTTCGCATCTGAGTAGTACTGGGTTCATTCCCCAGTTGGGGCGGTAATGTTTTTTTTCAGACGGCAATTGCTCCCGGGTCGACCCAGCCTTAAATGGGTACCGGTTCAGTCCGGGAAGTAAAAGCGGCGAGGGAGAGGAGATGGCTATCGCCCTCATATAGCCGAGCCTTTGAAATGTGAGATCGCTAACACCACTTCGGCAGTAATGCTATGAGATTTATATATATGTGCACTTTTAACAACAAAATCTAAATGTGCCAAAGAGCTCAAAATGGACTCTCCGCTAACAAGCAGAATGTGGCAACTTGGAATTAATGTTATAATGTGCATATTGTTGGGATTCCGTGGCGAAGTGGTTAAGCCGTCGGCCTCGTGATCAGTTGGTGCGTGTTCGACTCCAGACTCGGCCGTCTTTTTCACGGGTGCTTGATGCGGAGTCCCCTGCATCTCGTAGTCGCCCCTTAGTCGACTTGTCCTTGACTTGCCACTGGGGTCGGGCGGCTCGAGACGAGAGAATGAGGATATCTTCTTCTTCTGCGTACGCAGTCAGACAGCAACCATTATTTTTTCGAAAAAAGCGGCGGTCATCCTGAGGCTCTCGCCACTGCCATAGAGCTTGTCTTGCAGTTCCACTGGTGATGGCCACATCTGCTCTCTCTGATCCTCGTATGTCGGGCAGTTCTGCAGCAGATGTTCAGCGGTCATTTTACCAGTACCGCACGGGCATTCGTCGGTACACCCTATCTTCAATTTGTTGAATAGGTGGTACCTCAGTCTATTGTGGCCAGTGCGAAGTCTGAAGACAACGACCTGCTCTCTTCGGTTCAACTGGTAATAGGCATCGTTTTTGGTGTAACCAGTATGTTCGGTTTCCCATTTGGTCATGTATCTGGCTTTGATAAGCCGTTTTGACTCTTCGTACGTCATACTGGTATCTGTTTGTGGTAGTCTTGCACCATCTTTTGCCAGTCTGTCTGCCTCCTCGTTGCCTTGGATGTTGCAGTGTGACGGAACCCACTGTACCACTACCCTTTTTGGTGCGGACTGCTGGCACAGTTTGCAGAGTGCTGCTCTTAAGTCATTAAGCTCAGTGTTTTTCTGGAATGAGGATATAAAGTAGCGCAGTTAATCCATACTAAAACTAGCACTAGCAAATAAAATATGCCATCATCGTCTACGATGGACGGCGACCTTTGCCTGACATATTGTTATGACAGAACTCAAATAGAATAACGAATATAAAAACATGTCCCGAGTGGTCCGCCAGGGTCTTTGTGTATGACAAGGACAAGAATAGCACCACTGCACCACATAGAGCATGTCGTTAGAGGCGACTGTGTCACATGGTATAACAACCAGCCAAAGTTAGGTGGTTTGTTTAGAATAGCATAGATGGCGCCTAACAGGCTACTGGTCTACTTTGCTCTAGTGTCTGAGTCCATTAAGGTGAACTCGCACATCGGTAAACCACCCAACTCAGCGGAGTATTGAGCTGCTCAAGTCTAGTCCGCTAAGCAGGAAATTCTCCAGATCATAACAGAGCTGAGACTTGAACAAGGGCATTTGTCCCTGTAGGAGTACAGGTCTAATAAGAACTAAAAAGATGGATTCGCACATTGGTTAACCCCCAAACGCGGCACTTGTAACAATGCAGCGGAGTAATCAGCTGCTTCAGCCTAGCCCACTAAGCAGGAAATACTCTTCCAGCCTACATCCACATCATACCAGAGCTGGTACCGGCAGCGGGGCTTCTGTCCCTGTAGAAGTACAGGTCGACTAAGAACTAAAAACTAAGTTATACAAATCCTGCTAACTTGCGTCTTCTCGGGGGCAACATACGGATGTGAAACGTGGACCACAACACAGACAAGAAAAAGATTGAATCTATCTATCTATCTATCTATCTATCTATCTATCTATCTATCTATCTATCTATCTATCTATCTATCTATATCTTATAAATCTATCTATCAATCTAACTATCTATCTATATATTGTCTGATCCTGGTTTGCCTTTCGGCGTAAGGTGTATAAGTGACATCTGGACAGCGCTTTGGTCTAACGCTTCGTGTAAAGTGGAACTGGCTGCCTCGAAAATTCTATCAATCCAACTTTTGCGGAGTCGGCCTCTAGCTCTGGTACGATGTGTTTAAATGATAGAGTCATCTGTGGGACGCTGCTGTGTTGCTGTCACGATATGTGGCCAAACCATTGAATTTGCTGTTTTCTAAGGAAGTCTAGCACTGGCTTTGGGCCCATATGTTCCCTGATTTCATCGTTTCTAATTATGTCCCATCTTCTCACATTTAGCATTCACCTCAGGTATTTCATTTCTGTTGTTTCTATTTGTATGTTATCTGTTGCTGTCATTGTCCAAGTTTGACACTGGTAGCTTAGTGTAGGCATGAACGTTGTGTTCAACGGAGCCCTTTTTGTGTCAATCTGTATGTGTTTGTTCTTCAGTATTGTTAGCATCTGGCCAATGATTTGGTTTGCTTTAGTGCATCAGTGATCGATTCCTTCTTACATTCTTCCCTTAGATGATACTTTGCTTCCTAAATATGTAAAACCCTTCACTTGCTTGAGTTGTTGCTGTTCTATGTAGATCGTAGCGGTTGTTTCTGTTCTTGCTATTGTCATTGTTTCAGTTTTACTCACGTTGATTCTCATGTTGTGTCCTTCTGCAGCTAAGTTAAGGTTGTTTAAGCGTTGTTGCAGCTGATCTTCGGTGTTCGCGATGAGTGCTTGGTCGTGGGCGAAGAGAAGCTCACTACAGTTGTTATCATTGTTAGATTGGGTTTCTTTGCTGATTTGGTCCATGTAGGTGATGAACAACAGGGAAGAAAGTACACACGTCGAACTACAGGTTTGAAAAGAAACAGTTCAGACTCACTTGCACTTGTTCGTACTGTGCCCTGACTATTTTTCTACAAACATTCACATATGCTTATCAAGTGCTGACTAACTTCATAGTTCTCCAGTGTTCTCTACAGCTGTGGTCAGTTAACCCTGTGGAACGTTTTTTTTTTAAATCTCTGAATGCGAAGCCAAAAAACTGTTTCATCATTCGATGGCTTTTCCTGCTAGTTTCCGCATAGCAAAGATGGCATCGGTGCAGCCCTGTTTTTTCTGAAACCCATTTGCGCTTCGCTGTTGGAATTCTATGGATGAACTAAGTCTTTTTTCTACTATTTTACAGAACATTTTTCCCGTGTGGCTCAGCAGTGAAATTCCTCTGTAAGTTATGCAGTCTCTCTTACTACCGTTCCTCTTCCACATGGGGACGATTATTGCATTTCTCTAATCTTCAGGTTCCTTTTGGTTGGTCCATACTATGTTGAACAATCTCTGTAGCCAGGTCATTCCCGCGTCGCCCGCCACTTTGATCAATTCAGCTGGTATATCGTCTGCACCAGGTGACTTGTTCGTTGGAGAATTTCGCACTGCTTCTCTTATTTCCGAAATCAATATTTCTGGTCTGAATTCTGTAATTGTATTGGAGCTGGTTGATTGTTGGAACATGTCTTCTGCTGTTTGTATATTGAGGAGTTGGCTGAAGTATTCGTGCCATCTTTAACTTAGGGTCATTTAGTTATCTGTCTGAGCTGTCGTTTATGTGATTCTGTTGGGTCGTAACACTCTTCTCTATTCCTTGTGGCTTTGATCTTCTTCTGATTGAATATTCCAATCGATCTTCAGAAGTCAGAATTTAAACTCTCTCCATAATTTTTCCATGTTTTGGCTTTAGCAGATGCGATTACCTTCTTTGTCTATTTTCTTGCAGTTTTTTAGTCTTCATAGTCTTGATCTGTTCTACTCTTAACCCATGCTCTATATCTATTTTTCTTTTCTTTCATGGCAGTGTTCACTTCTTTAGTCCACCGTTGTGTCATTATCTTGGGCTGTCTATGCTGCTTCTGTGTTCCACATGCTTCTCTGCCTGCTTGGATAATACTGTCTTTGAACAACATACATTCTTCTTCAACCAGTTGCCTTTCTTCTGTTTGTTATGAAAAGTCCTCTTTTCAAGGCTTTTTGAAGAGCTTCTATTTTTAGTTTATTTATGTTGATTCTTTCCTTTGTTGTTTGTACTAGTGTTGTTGGGCGTCTTAAATCTCTTGAACTAAAATGCTGCAAATGTTCTCAAAATACCATGAATAGTGAAAAGAAAAAATGCAGATATCCTAAAAAAAACTGGATATTGAGGAAAATTGGTTAGTAAACGAGATCTTGTCCAGAAAGCCTAAATTTGTTTGGTCACATCAAACGCCATGATGGCCTAGAAAGAACGATTATGGAGTGTGTGGTGCTTAGAAAGAGGGGCAGAGGCAGACCATGGATAAGATGGACACAAGACATAACTGTGGTCCTGAAGATGGCAGCGACAGAGGCGAGAGTTCTGGCTAGAAATCGGGAGTCTTACAGACCGGCTGTTGTGAGAGCCACGTTCTGGCTAGAAAACGAGAGTCTTACAGACCGGTTGTTGTGAGAGCCACGTTCTGCAACAGGCATGTTGATAAGCGTTCATAACCCTGTGCATAACACCTTCTTTACTGACTGCCCCTGTTCTGACACCATGTCAGACATCATGTTTCCAATGTTCGGCCACGTGGATTGCCTTGTCGTTCCCCTTCAACATGTATTCCATATTGCATGTTTCCAAAAGGTCAGATCATCAGTTTGTATGGGCCATGTGTTGAGGCACCTGTGGTGTGGATTGAAAATAGAATGGCTGTTTTATAATCCATGTTTCTTCGGTAGTGAAAGGACTGGCCGTCTGAAAAGGCGTTTCAATGTGATGCCCTATTCTTCTTCTTAGTTCTTAGTCGACCTGTACTTCTACAGGAGTAGGTGCCCCTATGCAGGTCCCAGCTCTGGTATGAGCTAGATGTAACCGGGAGAATGGTTTCCTGATTAGCGGACTAGACTCGAGTAGCTTAATACTCCGATGCGTTGAGACAAGCGCTTACGGAGGATGGTTAGGCGATTTGCGAGTCCTTCTAAATAGACTCAAACACTAGAGCAAAGTAGACCCGCAGCCTGTTAGGTGCCATCTATGCCACTCTAAACAAATCAGTTAACCATGACCCGTGTTATGCCATGTCCCACAGTTAGTCGCCTCTTACGACATGCTCTCTGGTAGGCAGTGGCACTATTCTTGTCCTTGTCATACACAAAGAACCCGGTAGACCACTCGGTCTATTGCCGTGTTAATTACAATTTTCTCCTTTAGCGTCGCCCTAATTGTATCTCATTAAAGTCTATTAAAGAAACTTACAGATAAGATAATAACTGCCGACCATTAGCAGAGTCCATATCGCTAGTATTGTCTTATATAAATGATATCTCGTCTCATGTACACAAAAATGATCAACTCTTTGTTTTCACATCAGGTCTACGAGGCACATATAATAGACAACGAAGCTCTTTTCCTTCCTTACGAAATATCGGAGATTCCACCTAGACGTGCTATGTTCGGCAGCCTTCGCTTCTACAGACGAGCTGGATACCGTAAGATTGTTTATCATTTATTTAAATAGCAGTTAGCAGCAGTAGTAGTAGTAGTTATTGTAGTAATAGTAGTATTAGTGGTAGTAGTAGTAGTAGTAGTAGTGGTAGTAGTAGTACTTGAAGTGGAAGTAAAAGTAGTAGTAGTTGTTGTTGTACCAGAAGTTTTAATAGCAGCAGTAGTAGAGGTAGTAGTGGTAGTAATACAAGGCGTGTTCAAATGAAACCCGACCAAACTGCACCAAGTGAGGATACATACGGTGTGCATGATGACGTCACTTCTAGTGTATACAGCACATAGCAGCCGTCAAGTTTGCAAAATGTCATTATCCTTCGACTCATAGTTTCCTCAGCAGACCATTGAAAACATAGCTTGTGTATTACGGAATCCGTCCAGAGTTGATCAGCGAGCGGTTATTCTGTTCCTAACAGCTGATGAATGTCGACCAGTTGACATTCATCGCAGAATGCAGGCAGTGTATGGTGGTAAAATTGTGTCAAGGACAAAAGTGAAGAACTGAACAACGATGTTTAAAGAAAGACGTGCGTTAACGAAAGATCATCCGAGACTAGCTCAGGTACATAATGTTGCGTTAGAAGAGGCCACCGCCAAAACAGATGGAGCAATTTGAGTGGACAGTCCCTGGAGCTTACATTCGCTAGCAGAGGAATTCTCTGTGTCGCTAGGGACAGTTCAAATGGAAGTTAGTCAGAGCCATGAATGACGAAATTCCATCAAACGAACAAATTACCATCAAGCAGGGTGACAACATGCTCACTGGAAAAAAAGCTGCAAACGCCTTTATATAGCATTATGCCAGAGCAAACCACATTGATGTTCCTACAAATAGGCATACAGACATTAATGAAGAACAAAAGGGCCACGACAACATCAATATGGCACCAGAGGAACACATGATGGCAAAACTAACAATGAGTGAAATGGAAGAGGCCATGAGAACTCTAAAGAAAAAGAAATCGCCCGGAAAAGATGGCGTAACAAACGAAATGCCTATGGGGTTGGGCCAAACAGCAAAGAGGAAGTTACTATCAGTCCTGAACCAAAGCTGGAAAAGGAGAATTGTACCTCAGGCATGGAAAGATGCTGTACTTATACCAGTACCGAAGAAAGAAAAAGATAGAGCAGATCCAAATGGATACAGGCCTATCAGTCTACTGAGCTGTGTAGGAAAACTGATGGAGCGTATGATAAACACCAGACTGATGTGGCATCTGGAAGTAAAACACATACTAATTCTACAGCAAGCAGTCTTTAGACAGCACAGATCCACTGAGGATCAGATCACTCTCATAGCCCAAGAAATAGAAGATGCTTACCAGGAGAAAAAACACACAGTAGCGGTTTGGTTGGATTTAGAAAAGGCATTTGACAAGGTCTGGAAAAAGGGAGTTAAAGTTAATCTACGAAGAAGTGAAGTTTGTTGGAAAATGTACTGATGGATCAGCCACTACCTCAAAAACGGAACAGCCAGAGTTCAAGTACAAGGGCAGATGAGCAAAAAGGTGACACTTGAGCAGGGAGTACCCCAAGGAGGAGTCCTGTCACCCACACTCTTCCTGGTGTATATAAATAACATCGCAGAGAATATACCAAGAAGAGTCCACAGCTCCATGTTTGCAGACGATCTGGCTATGTGGACCTCTGAAAAGAATCTCACCATAGCAAGTAATCGGATGCAGCATGCCCTAACATCGCTGGAGGAGTGGGCGAACTCATGGCTGGTCAAAATAAATGAGGACAAAACAACATGTACGATATTCTCGCTTTCAAACACACCCCAAAACACCAAAATAAGTCTAAACGGCAAATACTTGCAGCCAAACGACAACCCAATCTACCTGGGAGTCACATTTCATCGGCGCATGATATGGAAAAGTCAGATAGAGAGAAACCGAATGAGAGCCAGAGAAAGAATAGCAATCATGAGGAAACTTGCTGGCACAAGCTGGGAAGCAGACGAAAGTATACTAAAGAAACTGTACACTGGAAGCGTGAGAACAGTTCTCGAGTATGGCATTGCGGCACGGACAACAGCAGCAAAGGCGAACTTTGACAAAATTAGCAAACTCCAAAACCAAGCCATGAGAGTTATAACAGGAGGCATGAAGTCAACGCCAATTGTAGAACTGGAAAAGATTACAAATATGCAATCCATGACCGACAGAAGAGACTGCAGAGCCCAGCTGCAATCAGAGAAACTCAGAAGACTGACAGACCCTCCAATGCATAAGAGACTAAATAATTTTTGGAAATGGGAAACTAAAGCTGAGAAACCTTGCAGAAATAGCCAAAGCAAATATGAACTAAGACCCTATGAACGCATTAACAACACCAAAGCCCATCTCTACTGTACGCAAACCTAACTGGAGGCAGCATATATTTCCAGAGGTGGTAGAAAATATACCAGGTATTGGAAACAAGAACAGCCAGACTGAAAAAGAAAGAAGAGACCTAACCCTGAGGTACATAACGAAAAACTACCCAAGCATGGACTGGACCCATGCATACACCGACGGTTCTGTAACAAACACAACACAGAACGGAAGGGCAGGGGTATTCCTGAGCCTACCAAATGGTAAAAAAATAACACTGTCAGTGGCAACTGGAAAATACTCAAGCAATTTCAGAGCGGAAGCAGAGGCACTGAGGGTGGCAGTAGAAGCAGTGCTGACAGGCAAAATAAATCAAAGCCATATAGTCCTGTTTACAGATGCCCTGGCCGTAGTTACAGCACTAAAAAGCCAGAAAAATACTGAACGTAATGACTTAAGAGCAGTACTTTGTCAACTATGCCAGCAGTCCGCGCCAAAAAGAGTAGTGGTACAGTGGGTTCCATCCCACTGTAACATCCAAGGCAACGAGGAGGCATACAGACTGGCAAAAGAAGGTGCAAGACTACCACAACCAGATCCTAGTGTACGAAGAGTCAAAAAGGCTTAATTGAGCTAGATACATGACCAAATGGGAAACAGAACATACTTGCTACGCAAAAAACCAGTTGAACAGAAGAGAGCAGGTCGTGGTCTTCAGACTTCGCACAGGCCACAATAGACTGAGGTACCACCTATTCAACAAATTGAAGATAGGTGGCACTGCCGAATGCGGTATCGGGAAAATGACCGCTGATCATTTGCTGCAAAACTGCCCGACATACGAGGATCAGAGAGAGCAGATGTGGCCATCACCAGTGGCAACACTAGACAAGCTCTATGGCAGTGTCGACAGCCTCAGGATGACTGCTGCTTTTTTCAAAAAAATACATATTGACGTTTGACAGCGTATGAAGATGTAGAAGAAGAGGTATGGTGGTAAAATTGTGTCGAGGACAACAGTGAAGAACTGAACAACGATGTTTAAAGAAGGACGTGAGTTAACGAAAGATCATCCGAGACTAGCTCAGGCACATATTGTTGCGTCAGACGATGCCACTGCCAAAACAGATGGAGCAATTTGAGTGGACCGTCCCCGGAGTTTACATTCGCTAGCAGAGATTCTCTGTGTCGCTAGGGACAGTTCAAATGACGGTTAGCAAGAAATCGAAGTGCCGGAAGGTGTGTTCACAATGGTTACCTCGGCTGCTGAACAACCACCATAAGGAAGAATGTGTAGGATGGAGTTTGAACCATTTGCTGCGATACGAAAAGGAGGGTGATTCGTTTATCTTGCGCAAAGTGGCAGGTGAACACGCTTCGGTCGACATCCTTCAGCTGTTAGAAACCGAATCACCGCTCGCTGATCAACTCTGGACGGATTCCATATTACACCCGCCATGTTTTCAACGATCTGCTGAGATGAGTCAGAAGATAATGAATTTTTTGCAAACTTGAGGGTTGCTATGTGCTGTTTACACCAGAAGTGACCTCACCGTGCGCATCGTACGTATGTTCACTTGCTTCAGTTAGGTCCGGTTTCATTTTAACACGCCTCGTAGTAATAGTAGTGGTAGTACTGGCAGTGGTAGCAGTAGTAGTTGATGAATAAGTATTCGTTTCAACATAAGGAGCAACAGCACACACAGCTATTGAGGTGTTAAAGCTTTCCTAGTATAGTTCCATTGTTCTGTGTATAAGTTACAACACTATTGTCATCATCATAATGTGCCATACAGATAGGCGTAAACGACTATCAGTTTTCACAACAGAACATCTTATTTGATGTGAATTATTATTAGCTATCTTTGCAGCTGTAGCGATACAAGAAAGACCTTTAATGTTAATTGTTCTGCCGACAGTATTGTCAACATTCTCTGGTATCTACACTCTGCTGTACATCGTCCAGATTCGATGGTCAGGGCATGTTGTTCGCATGTCCGTTCACCGGCTTCCTAAGAAACTCCTTGCTGAACTCAAGAGACGCAAGTTCAGCAGATGGACAAAAGAAAGAATACAAAAAATCGCTAAGAGCCTCAATGACATGTCTCCATATCTATTTTGCCTCTTGTGAATCACCTGCGCCGGACCGCACTACAACTACTACTGCTGCTACTATTATTGATACAGAAACTTATATAACTACTACAATTGCTACTTCTACTACTGCTACTGCTACTGCTACTACTACTACTACAACTACTACTACAATTGCTACTGATACTACTATTATTACTGCTACATCTTCTATTAATACTACTACAAGTAGTACCACATCACTACAACTAGTACCACTATCACTACCACTGCTACTATTACCACTACACCTCCAACATTACTATTACTGACACTACTATAACTACTACTACTGTTAGTAGTTAACAACTCCTACATTACTGCTACTACTACTAGTAGTATTACCACTACTACCACTAATGGTACTACTATTGACAGAGTAACCCAAGATGACCCACAAACACGCAATTCTACAATACGGCTTGAATAATGAGCAGTGACATTCAAGCCCGACCCTTCTACCAATTAGTCTTCTCTAGCAGCCCGAATGGCAAAATAACAAAATGATAGAGTGCTCGCATCTTACTGCAGCTGTACAGGGATTGGACACGCTCAAAGTCCACCTATCTACAAATTGATTCCTGACCTACTTTCAGGAAAGGAACGCCAACAAGACACCAATCGGCTAAACCACTTTATCAACGTCTAGATATAATACAATGAGGTGTCACTTCATCCCTGACTTCAACGTCTGCTTTAGAACAGCCTCGACCTTACCTAACAATAACCAGACACAATAAATAGAACAATTAAATTGAACTGGTTGTTATTGCTGCGGGTTCTCTCTGCCCGACTACTCAATAAATAGCGTAGAAAGATACGACTGGCTTCACTAAAGTTGCTGTTAAAGCAACAGTAACGATGACAAACTAGTCAGCAGTTGTCGACAAAACATTCATTTAGCTTATTAAGCTAGGGTCCTTGATTGTACAGTATACTTTTTGTCTTGATCCTAATAAATGTCTTAGCTAGTGAAAAAAAGGCAATATGAAGCTGTGCACGAACTACCGAACTATCGCGCTGATCAGCCACGCTTGCAAGATACTCTTGCGAATCCTATTAAGAAGGATAGAGAAAAGGTTTGAATCTGAAATTCACGTAGTCCAGGCAGGTTTTAGGAAAGACAGAGGGACCAGGGACCACATATTCAATTTAAGGAATATCTACGAAAAAGTAGAGAGTTTAATATAGATCTGTACACAAGTTTCATTGATTACACCAAGGCATTCGACACGGTAAATCATCAAAATCTGTGGAGAATCGTGAAAGGAAATGGGGTTTCCTTTGCATAAAGTCCATCTCATTGAAACATTATACAAAGATCAACTAGCCGCTGTCCGAGTATGTGGGCAAACATCAGATTGGTTTGCAGTACAAACGGGAGTCCGACAGGGATGTATCCTCTCACCTTATCTGTATAACATATATGCAGAATGTATAATGAGAAATGTTCGAGAAGGCAATCAATTTACGATTAGGTGGTACGAGATTCCAGAGTTACGATACGCAGATGACACATTGATACTATCAAGAAGTGCAGAAGAGCTAGAGCAGCTACTTTCAGCCGTTAATGGAAATAGTCAAGATCAAAACCTGTTCATGAACATAAATAAAACAAAGATAATGACCCCCGACAAAACACAATGTCAACATACATTTACAGCGGGTGGTGAGGAAATAGATCAGGTCACACATTTTGAATATATGGGCACCAGAATGGACAAAAATGGCGACTGCTCGAAAGAAATCAGAAGAAGACTAGCTATGGCAATGAAGAGACTGAACAGCCTGAAGAAATTATGACAGAGCACCAACAACATTATAAAAGTAAGTCTTGAGAGCCTGAGTTTTTCCTGTGGCAACTTATGGCTGCTAATTATGGACGATTATCAAAACTTCCAGACAAAGAATCGAAGCCTTTGAGTCAAAATGTTATAGATAGAGCCTCAAAATACCATGGACAGAGAAAAAAACAAATGTAGACAATCGGCAAGATTTTATCAATTCCATTTGGGCTAGGAAATGCAAATACTTTGGTCACATGAAGAGACACAGCGGTCTTGAGAGAACGCTGATGGAAGGTATGGGGCCAGGCAAGAGGGGAAGGGTTGGCAAAGAAGACGATGGCATCAAGATATCCAGGAGTGCCTGAGTATGACTGAGGCGGAGGCTGGAGTTTTGGCAAGGGATAGAGTTTCTTTCAGACAAACTTTGGGGATCAACATGCTGAGCAGCACATGAGCTACAGTGGTCAGCGACCCATAGCTGACTGCTATCGTCAGGGCCAGCGAACCATAGCTGCCAAGACCCTTCTACACCTCCATGCGGTGATCCTGGATAACAGGCTGCAGCAGGGCAGACTGACTAAGGAGAAGGGATCGAAGAGGGAATGCTAACCCGGTACTCAATAAATGCTTGCTGAAGTCATATGTGTTGGACCGGAAGGTGCAAATATCGCAGCCAAGCTGTAAACTACGACACAACGCATTCCGTTATCTGGACTACATTCTGCTACTTAAGCCCTTTCAGGGTTTGGTAGGGGGAGATTGCGAACGAACGGAGAAGAAGAAGACAGACTGTGTTGGGAGCGACGTTATACGAAGGACATGCTACATGATGATGAGCTAGTGAAAGCGTCAGATTTTGTATGTTTGTCATCTTTTGTTAAATTGTATTTCCGGCGTTTGACTGTTGCGATAGGTAGTTATAATATTATGTGAGAATAGATAGTTATAATATTATGTGAAGATAGGTAGTTATAATATAATGTGAAGATATGTAGTTATAATATAATGTGAAGATATGTAGTTATAATATAATGTGAGGATAGATAGTTATAATATAATGTGAAGATAGGTAGTTATAACATAGTTTAAAGTTGAAATCACATTGAATAGGTGGTGAAGTTGCCAATTGGATAGAAAATTGGTTATCATGCAGAAGGCAGAGAGTGGACATAAATAGGGAGTACTCTGACTAGTATGATGTACAAAGTGGTGTGCCCCAGGGATCGGTATTGGGACCAATTTTGTTCTTAATATATCTCAATGATTCGAACATTGAAATCGGATCCATTATTGCAAAGTTCGCGGATGACACAAAATTATGCGGCAGGGTCTCTTCTCCGAAAGAGGTGGATCTATTGAGATCAGATTTAAATAAGTTTTTAAAATGATCTGAGAGCTGGCAGATGGAGTTTAATGTAGGAAAATGTACAGTCCTCCACATGGGAAGATCCAATAATGAATATAATTACAGGATGATAGAGAACAATATTAGGACAATAAAAAAGGAAAGAGAGTTATAATAGATGATACAGGAAGGGTGCGGTAGCAAGTTCAGGTGGCAGTGAAAAAGACTAATGGCATGTTGGGCATGATAAAAAGAAACATTTCACATAAGAGCAAGGAAGTAATAGTCAAATTATATAAATCGTTAGTGAGACCTAAATTAGAGCACTGTGTTCAGGTGTGGGGTCCATGTGGAAATAGACATCCCGGAAAGGGTACAAAGAAGAGCTACAAAAACGATCGCAGGGTTTCAGAATTAAGGTTATAAGGAAAGACTAAACAAAACTGGTCTTCAGTGTCTAGAACAAAGAAGAATTCAAGGCGACAATACAAGTGTAAAAATTAATAAATTAAAAGGATAAATTAGACTATACCAAGTTTTTCAAAGTACAACCGACTACAAGAACAAGATGGCACAGCTATAAATTGTTTAAAGGCAGGTCAAGATTAGATATTAGCAAAATGTTTTATAGTCAGAGAGTAGTGAATTCTTGGAATGCATTGTCGCAGGATGTAGTGGAAGCAGAATCAGTTAATGCATTCAAAAATAGATTGGATGCTTACAGTATTTTCGGTATCCATGGAGTGAAATAAACTGGCTGTATTCAGACTCTGTAGAGCCTTCTAAACCAGTAAAATGCAATTAAGTTAAGTTAATATAATGTTAGGATAGATAGTTATAATATTATGTTAGGATTGGTAGTTATAATATAATGTTAGGATTGGTAGCTATAATATAATGTTAGGATTTGTAGCTATAATATAATGTTAGGATTTGTAGTTATAATATAATGTTAGGACATTTAGTTCTAATATAATGTTAGAACATGCAGTTAGAGTACATTTACATGGTACGTAGTTACAATACAAGGGCGAGCAACTAGTTATCTTACAACGTCAAGATAAATATTTATAATACGTGGGCTGGATAGGTAGTTATAATACACGGGCAGGTTATCGTGCAATTAGAGAAGTGTGTGTGGTCAAGTTGCTTGGGTAGCAGACACTTGACCAAGAGGCACAGGATTTGTACCCTGATTAAGAAAAAAATATGTCAATAGGTGGTGAAAAACTTACCTGTGCTCTATTTGAAAGTATTCAGTTCAGTTCAGTTCAGTTCATCCCGTAACCCATCAGGTCGTTGGGGCACACATGAAGACACTCCCAAAATCCCACGCCACCCCTCTCTGTCTGTCGCCGCCTGTCGTATCTCACCGGGATGAAGGCCTGACCACTCAGTAATGTTGTCCACCCATCTCTTCCTTGGACGTCCTCGCCCTCTCTGTCCCGGTACGGAACCAAAGTATGTGTGGCCTTTATTCCTCATCCGTATATGTCCCAGATAAAAAAAAGAGAGTAAGTATGCTAATTTATCTTTTTTATCTTTTTTGGCATCGCCTTATTTCTCTAATTCCCAAGGCGGTGTGCGTTGCACTGTTGTTTATTTTTCGCTTGTCGGCCCAGTGCATCCGACTTCAGCATTCATTTTATGTAAGGGTCGGCTTCCTCCTGCATTTTCTAAGGGTTTGCTTCCCCGGGGTAACGGCCGGTGCTGTGATGGGAATCAAACCCAGCATCCTCTGGTTGTGAGCCGTGTCACTTAACCACTAGCCCACGCGTCCCCACAGCATGCTAATGAATTAGTAAGAAGTCATAAACGAATGTACTTATTTCAGTGTACGTTGTCAACAACCGTGTCCATGCTCGAGTAGTGAAGCCAAACATCCCCACTGTCAACGGAGTCATCCACGTGATTGACAACCTCCTTCTCTACGTCTACCACAACGCGGCGCAGATCACCTTTGATGACAACATCAACTCAACAAGGTGGGTAATGTCTAGTTCATGTCTTAGTGGCTGCTGGTCTGAGTGAGCCTTTGTGGTTTGTAGCTGCATGTTTGTTGTATGTAATTGTTTGTCCAAAAAAGTGATCTAGCCGCGCTTGACTGATCTCGTCAGTGTTTGTGGTATCTCCTTTTCCTCCTCCTCATCCTTCTTCTTCTTCTTCTTCTTCTTCTTCTTCTTCTTCTGTTGTCGTCTCACTTTCTACCTGGATGTAGCCCAGTGTCATGGTATGTATTTGTCTTTCACCTCTCTCGTGGTCCGATGAACATTTTTCCCCTTTTAAGGCAAGTCTCGTTTACTCTGTCTATACAACTTTTTTTCTGTCTACATCTCTCCCTTCTTCCTGAGGTTCTCCTGCAGAAGACTGCATTCTCACAATGTGGCCAAACCAACTCATTCCTTGCTGCTCGATGTATCGTAGGCTGGGAATTGTTCCAACCATCTCCCAAATACTCATATTTGTGATTCTGTTTCATCTGGTGCTGTGAGGTACCTTTCGTAGGCACCGCATTTCCCAGGTGACTAACTTTCGTTCCTGGGCCTTATTCAATCCCCATGTCTGGCACTGGTAGTATACGGTTCTGATGAAGATACTATTTATCATCTGCTTTTGTATGAAGGGAAATCTTCGGGTATATTAGTACCTTTGTGTGGTATGTGTGGATATAATATGTAACTCCTGACAAGGATTGCAGCTCTCTACAGATGGTGATATTACTTCCTCTCGTGGACATATTACCTCCTTTCATGGATATATTACTTTCTCACATGGGCATATTACTTTCTCACATGGACATATTACTTTCTCCGATGGGCACATTACCTCTTCGCATGAGCATTTTACTTCCTCTGTTGGGAATATAACTTCCTCTCATAGACATATTACTTTCTCTGATGGGCATATTACTTCCTATGATGGGCATATTACATCCTCTCATAGGCATATTACTTTCTCTGATGAGCATCGTACTTCCTCCCATAGGCATATTTTTTCCTCCCATAGGCATATTTCTTCCTCTTATGGTCATATTCCTTTCTCAGACTGCTCTATTGCTGCCTTTTCATGTTCGTTTTACTTCCTCAATCGTCAAACTGTTTCCATGGAACGCTACATGGAAGCGAGATTGTGGTCTTGGTCAGAGTATTATGCCTGACCATGACACGCGACGTTCTGGTTAGTATGTTGAGCCTGACCATGACACGCGACATCCTGGTTAGTATGTTGAGCCTGACCCCAACGCGACGTCCTGGCTAGTATGTTGAGCCTGACAATAACGCGACGTCCTGGTTAGTCTGTTGAGCCTGACCCTAACGCGACGCCCTGGTTAGTATGTTGAGCCTGACCCTAACGCGACGCCCTGGTTAGTATGTTGAGCCTGACCCTAACGCGACGTCCTGGTTAGTATGTTGAGCCTGACCCTAACGCGACGTCCTGGTTAGTATGTTGAGCCTGACCCTAACGCGACGTCCTCGTTAGTATGTTGAGCCTGACCTTAACGCGACGTCCTGGTTAGTATGTTGTGTCTGACTGGACTATCGTCTCAGTTCCCCTCAGGTGGGTGAATAATTAGATGCTGTATTAAAAACACCTACATGAGGAAACGATCGTAGAATACTAGCAAAAAAACAAAAGTGTAAATTTTGAGAACTTTTTTTCTCGTAGCAGTATACGGCTGTGAACCACGGACAGTTAACGAAACCTTAAGCAAGAGAATCGAGTCCTTCGAGTCGAAATGTTATATAAGAGTTCTCAGAATGCCATAGACCGAAAAAATAATGCAGACATTCGACAAGAGGTGGGCTAAGAGAAGGACTGGTTAATAAAAGACACCATGAACAGAAAATTGAAATACTTTCTGCCACATGAAAAGACACAACGGTCTTGTGAGACCGGTAATAGAAGGTATGGTGCCGGGCAAGAGAGGCAGAGACAGATCAAAGATACGATGGCACCAAGATGTCAGGGAATGCTTGAGCGTGACTCTGGAACAGGCTGGAGATTCGGCAAGAGATGAAGTTATTTCAGACCGGATGTGATGGAAGCGACGGTCTGCAAAGGACATGCTACATGACGATTTAAAACATTAAAAATACACAGACATTAGGTGATCGGCGATTTTCTTCAATTCAGATTTTAGCGGGCTGTAATGAGAATTGACCCTCACAAAGGTTTTAAAAGTGGTCACAAGGTTTTAAATGGTTAAAGAGCACTAATGTAAACTGTTGCTGTTGTTTATTGTTTCTGGTGCCTTTGATATCATTTTGTAAATCATCATTTATGATATTTTCGCGATTTTAGTTGCTGGAATTGTACATCTATCATCAGAGGGAAGTTTGCACTACAGACGAGAGAAACGATTACCAGGTCATTCAATCACTTGGCAGTGGCTTGTCTGCGATCCCATGATTTTCTAGATTCAATAGATTATTCTAGCATGTATTAATATTACAACCGTATTTTGTATTTCGTTTCGTTTTGACTCATGTCTGAATTCTGTTTTTGCAATTCTGAAGTTAAAATTTGTGTGTCTCTCCGATCTGGACTGCGGAGTTTTGTCACTGGATTCATGGGCGTTATAATATTTTGTGATAATAATTGATATAGCATATGGCAGGCTGCCTCAACATGTAAATAAATAGCAACAGAAAACACCAGTGAATGAACGCATGGAATGATTTGAGGCAAGCTGTCTGCACGGAAGACAACAACATGGTTAGCACTATATTTCATCAAGGGAGGAAAGGGAAGAATAACCGTATGAAAAAGAAAACAAAAGATCACCAACATGAGAAAATAAGAAACATATTATTAGTGTAAGAAGAAGTAGAGATGAATAACAAAACGAAAAGGAAAAAAAGTAGTTGAATGGAATAACGACAGATATTGAGTTGAAAAATGTGGTTTCAAAACTACAATTATAAGAACCACAACTCTATTCATCTTTCCCTATAGGGGCAAACAAGGGTTATCTCCATTTCTCTCGTCAATTTTAAGTTTCCCTGTCACTAAACATATTACGATTGTTCCGTAGAGGAGAATTCTGACTTTTTGAAGGTGGCCCATTGCTTGTCGAAGACCTGTTTAAACATTAGTATATTTTAAAATGTTCCAGAATGTTCAACAAATGTGTCAAGGTGTTGGCCGAAGACCAGATCAACAGATTGGCCACTGTGACTTTGACCATGTTCATCCCAAGTGACTTTGCCTTCTCGAAATCTCCTTTGTTCTGGCAAAGACCACTATACGCCACTGACCATTATACAAAGGTAAGAGATATCAGAAAAAGATAGTGAAAAGAAGGAAAGAAAATTAGACACAATGAAAGAAAGAAATGAAAAAGCAAATGGTTGAGAAAGTAATAAGAAAGGAATGAAAGAAATGAAATAAGCAGTGAAATATCGGATGAAATTCAAACATGTATTTAAAGAAGTTATTTATGAGAACGGTAACAGATGTGATTAGACATGTCATCAAAAAATACTCGTTTCTTTATCAGTGACTGGGCAAACATAATCAGGGTAAATATAAACAGCCAACTAACTCAAACGAATACCAATATCAAAGCAAAAGCAATAATAAATTGCATTTTTTAATGATTTTACCAGCAACAATTCTGCAAATATTTTATTTAACTTAGTTCCTCATTACAAACTTTTATCTGAGGGCAGTCCGTTAGCGTGGATTTCTATTTACAAGCCTTTATTTAACGTGACATGACCGTTTTCCGTTTGTGGACTTCTATTTCTCCCATTTTATCCAACATCCGGGTAACCTAGAGAGATTAAATTGTGAGCACAGCCTCTTCTAGAGTGACTTGTTAATCTATCATAATTTTGACGAATAAAGATTTGACCGAAAAACTTTATTTATATTTCCTTCTATTGAAACTGGGACAACCGATTTAAAGCTGAAGGGCATGTATATTTTAAGGTTATCTCCATTTGTCCCAAATAAACAGCATTGAACCAGAAACCGCGGCCTGTGTGGAAACCTAATAGGACGCACCCCCTCCATCATACAAAGAAATAACGGGCTAAGTTGAAACTTGATTCGAAAAACCTAGTAGTAAAAATATATTTACTTATTTTAACGAGTGCTGTTTTCTCCCATCAGTTCGTGATAAAGACTTATTTTAGTCAAAAATCTGGCACATATCCGAGACTCTTTCAGCGTCAATCTGAACTGAACCTCTTTTTCCGTCACTGTTTACTTTGAATGTTGCTGGGATCTCCCAAAAAGAGAAGCACGAAAATTGGGTTGATGCACAGCCTACTGTAGATACAGGCCTTCTAACTCACGGTGAAATCCCTTTGAAACTTCACATTCCACGGCTGACTGAATGACGGAACTTGCATGTGTCAACTATCAGTGCAACTATAATAGCATGTTCGGGAAACAAAGATGGACATGCAGTTGGTTTTAGGGCATGATTCTGTGACAGGATGACTCTCAGCAGTGATTTGTTGTGTTTTGTACAGTAAATTTATTTTATTTCTGTGTGTAGAGCATGCATTGATTATAAAGCTTGGCGCAATATTAGTTCCGTAATTTAATTGGAGGGGGGATGTGACGTTTTAAGGGGTTTACCCAGTGAGTCAGCCAGCCTTTATAAAGAAGGCCATGACAAATCATCTTGTGTTAGATAGACTGGTTCGATCATTCATCACTACGCCACCCTCTACCTTTAACATAGGTGGCGAGGTCGAAGTAAACTGATACCTTGTTTAGCGGATTATCATTGATAATGTTCATGACTGGACACAGCAGTCGCGTTACAAACTATATATATATATATATATTAAACAGGTCACAAACTTTGAGCATCTGAGCTTCAGAATTGATAACAATAGCGACTGCTAAAAAGGAGATCAGAAGGAGATAGGAAATGGAGAGGTTTCACAACCTGAGAAAACTGTCACAGAATACCAGAAAATCAACAGCTTTTTAAAATTTAGAGAATCTGTGTTATTCCGGAAGCAGCATACGGCTGTGAAACATGGACAGTTTCACAGACCTCAAAGACAAGAATCGAGTTCTTCGAGTCGAAATGTTATAGGAACATCCTCAGAATATTATGGGCCAAATTAAAATAAGAAGGTCGACACTCGACAAGAGTTGAGCATAGAAGAGAACTGGTTCATAAATTCCTCCATGAAAAGAAAATGTAAATACTTTGGCAACATCAAGAGACACAACGGTCTTGAGACAACGGTAATTGAAGGTATGGTGCAGGGCAAGCGAGGTAGAGATTGATCTGGTGTAAGGGGTTTGGTTGATCTGGTGTACGGGGTTTGGTTGATCTGGTTTAATGGGTTTAGTTGATCTGGTGTAAGGGTTTTGGTTGATCTGGTGTAAGGGGTTTGGTTGATCGAGTGTAAGGGGTTTGGTTGATCTGGTGTAAAGGGTTTGGTTGATCTGGTGTTAGGGGTTTGGTTGATCTGGTGTAAGGGGCTTGGGTTGACCTGGTGTAAGGGTTTAGATTGACCTGATCTTGTGTAAGAGGTTTGGTTGATCTTGTGTAAGAGGTTTGGCTGATCTGGTGTAAGGGGTTTGGTTGATCTGGTGTAGGGGTTTTGGTTGATATGGTGTAAGGGGTTTGGTTGATCTGGTGTAAGGGGTTTGGTTGATCTGGTGTAAGGGTTTTGATTAATATGGTGTAAGAGGTTTTGTTGATCTGGTGTAAGAGGTTTGGTTGATCTGGTGTAAGGGGTTTAGTTGATCTGGTGTTAGGGGTTTGGTTGATCTGGTGTAAGGGTTTTGGTTGATCTGGTGTAAGGGGTTTGGTTCATCTGGTGTAAGAGATTTGGTTGATCTGGTTTAAGGGGTTTAGTTGATCTGGTGTAAAGGTTTTGGTTGATCTGGTGTAAGGGGTTTGGTTGATCTAGTGTAATGGGTTTGGTTAATCTGGTGTAAGGGGTTTGGTTGATCTGGTGTAAGGGGTTTGGTTGATCTGGTGAAAGAGTTTTGGTTGATCTGGTTTAATGGGTTTAGTTGATCTGGTGTAAGGGTTTTGGTTGATCTGGTGTAAGGGGTTTGGTTGATCTAGTGTAAGGGGTTTGGTTGATCTGGTGTAAGGGGTTTGGTTGATCTGGTGTTAGGGGTTTTGGTTGATCTGGTGTAAGGGGCTTGTGTTGACCTGGTGTAAGGGTTTAGATTGACCTGATCGTGTGTAAGGGGTTTGGTTGATCTTGTGTAAGGGTTTCGTTTAACTGGTGTAAGGGGTTTGGTTGATCTGGTGTAAGGGGTTTAGTTGATCTGGTGTTAGGGGTTTGGTTGATCTGGTGTAAGGGGTTTGGTTGATCTGGTGTAAGGGGTTTGGTTGATCTGGTTTAAGGGGTTTAGTTGATCTGGCGTAAAGGTTTTGGTTGATCTGGTGTAAGGGGTTTGGTTTATCTGGTTTAATGGGTTTAGTTGATCTGGTGTAAGGGGTTTGGTTGATCTGGTGTTAGGGGTTTGGTTGATCTGGTGTAAGGGGCTTGGGTTGACCTGGTGTAAGGGTTTAGATTGACCTGATCTGGTGTAAGGGGTTTGGTTGATCTGGTGTAAGGGGTTTGGTTGATCTGGTGTAAGGGGTTTGGTTGATCTAGTGTAAGGATTTTGGTTGATATGGTGTAAGGGGCTTGGTTGATCTGGTGTAAGGGGTTTGGTTGATCTGGTGTAAGGGTTTTGATTAATATGGTCTAAGAGGTTTTGTTGATCTGGTGTAAGAGGTTTGGTTGATCTGGTGTAAGGGGTTTAGTTGATCTGGTGTTAGGGGTTTGGTTGATCTGGTGTAAGGGGTTTGGTTGATCTGGTGTAAGGGGTTTGGTTGATCTGGTGTAAGGGATTTGGTTGATCTGGTTTAAGGGGTTTAGTTGATCTGGTGTAAAGGTTTTGGTTGATCTGGTGTAAGGGGTTTGGTTGATCTAGTGTAATGGGTTTGGTTGATCTGGTGTAAGGGGTTTGGTTTATCTGGTGTAAGGGTTTTGGTTGATCTGGTGTTAGGGGTTTGGTTGATCTGGTGTAAGGGTTTTGGTTGAACTGGTGTAATGGTTTTGTTTGATCTGGTGTAAGGATTTGGTTGACCTGGTGTAAGGGGTTTGGTTGATCTGATGTAAGGGGTTTGGTTGATCTGGTGTAAGGGGTTTGGTTGATCTGGTGTAAGGGGTTTGGTTGATCTGGTGTAAGGGGTTTGGTTGATCTGGTGTAAGGGTTTTGGTTGATCTGGTTTAATGGGTTTAGTTGATCTGGTGTAAGGGGTTTGGTTGATCTGGTGTAAGGGGTTTGGTTGATCTGGTGTTAGGGGTTTGGTTGATCTGGTGTAAGGGGTTTGGTTGATCTGGTGTAATGGTTTTGGTTGATCTGGTGTTAGGGGTTTGGTTGATCTGGTGTAAGGGGTTTGGTTGATCTGGTGTAAGGGGTTTGGTTGATCTGGTGTTAGGGTTTTGGTTGATCTTGTGTAAGGGGCTTGGGTTGACCTGGTGTAATGGTTTAGATTGACCTGATCTGGTGTAAGGGGTTTGGTTGATCTGGTGTAAGGGGTTTGGTTGATCTGGTGTAAGGGGTTTGGTTGATCTGGTGTAAGGGCGTTGGTTGATATGGTGTAAGGGGTTTGGTTGATCTGGTGTAAGGGGTTTGGTTGATCTGGTGTAAGGGTTTTGGTTGATCTGGTGTAAGGGTTTTGGTTGATCTGGTGTAAGGGTTTTAATTGATCTGGTGTAAGGGTTTTGGTTGATCTGGTGTAAGGATTTTGGTTGATTTGGTGTAAGGGTTTTGGTTGATCTGGTGTAAGGGGTTTGGTTGATCTGGTGTAAGGGGCTTGGTTGATCTGGTGTAAGGGGTTTGGTTGATCTGGTGTAAGGGGCTTAGTTGATCTGGTGTAAGGGGTTTGGTTGATCTGGTGTAAGGGTTTTGGTTGATCTGGTGTAAGGGTTTTGGTTGATCTGGTGTAAGGGTTTTAATTGATCTGGTGTAAGGGTTTTGGTTGATCTGGTGTTAGGATTTTGGTTGATCTGGTGTAAGGGATTTGGTTGATATTGTGTAAGGGGTTTGGTTGATCTGGTGTAAGGGGTTTGGTTGATCTGGTGTAAGGGGCTTAGTTGATCTGGTGTAAGGGGTTTGGTTGATCTGGTGTAAGGGTTTTGGTTGATCTGGTGTAAGGGTTTTGGTGTATCTGGTGTAAGGTTTTCGTTGATCTGGTGTAAGGGGTTTGGTTGATCTGGTGTAAGGGGTTTGGTTGATCTGGTGTAAGGGGTTTGGTTGATCTGGTGTAAGGGGTTTGGTTGATCTGGTTTAATGGGTTTAGTTGATCTGGTGTAAGGGTTTTGGTTGATCTGGTGTAAGGGGTTTGGTTGATCTAGTGTAAGGGGTTTGGTTGATCTGGTGTAAGGGGTTTGGTTGATCTGGTGTTATGAGTTTGGTTGATCTGGTGTAAGGGGCTTGGGTTGACCTGGTGTAAGGGTTTCGATTGACCTGATCTTGTGTAAGGGGTTTGGTTGATCTTGTGTAAGGGGTTTGGTTGATCTGTTGTAAGGGGTTTGGTTGATCTGGTGTAAGGGGTTTAGTTGATCTGGTGTTAGGGGTTTGGTTGATCTGGTGTAAGGGGTTTGGTTGATCTGGTGTAAGGGGTTTGGTTGATCTGGTTTAAGGGGTTTAGTTGATCTGTTGTAAAGGTTTTGGTTGATCTGGTGTAAGGGGTTTGGTTTATCTGGTGTAAGGGGTTTGGTTGGTCTGGTGTAAGGGTTTCGGTTGATCTGGTTTAATGGGTTTAGTTGATCTGGTGTAAGGGGTTTTGTTGATCTGGTGTAAGGGGTTTGGTTGATCTGGTGTTAGGGGTTTGGTTGATCTGGTGTAAGGGGCTTGGGTTGACCTGGTGTAAGGGTTTAGATTGACCTGATCTGGTGTAAGGGGTTTGGTTGATCTGGTGTAAGGGGTTTGGTTGATCTGGTGTAAGGGGTTTGGTTGATCTAGTGTAAGGATTTTGGTTGATATGGTGTAAGGGGCTTGGTTGATCTGGTGTAAGGGGTTTGGTTGATCTGGTGTAAGGGTTTTGGTTGATCTGGTGTAAGGGTTTTGGTTGATCTGGTGTAAGGGTTTTAATTGATCTGGTGTAAGGGTTTTGGTTGATCTGGTGTTAGGATTTTGGTTGATCTGGTGTAAGGGTTTTGGTTGATATTGTGTAAGGGGTTTGGTTGATCTGGTGTAAGGGGTTTGGTTGATCTGGTGTAAGGGGCTTAGTTGATCTGGTGTAAGGGGTTTGGTTGATCTGGTGTAAGGGTTTTGGTTGATCTGGTGTAAGGGTTTTGGTGTATCTGGTGTAAGGTTTTCGTTGATCTGGTGTAAGGGGTTTGGTTGATCTGGTGTAAGGGGTTTGGTTGATCTGGTGTAAGGGGTTTGGTTGATCTGGTGTAAGGGGTTTGGTTGATCTGGTTTAATGGGTTTAGTTGATCTGGTGTAAGGGTTTTGGTTGATCTGGTGTAAGGGGTTTGGTTGATCTAGTGTAAGGGGTTTGGTTGATCTGGTGTAAGGGGTTTGGTTGATCTGGTGTTATGAGTTTGGTTGATCTGGTGTAAGGGGCTTGGGTTTACCTGGTGTAAGGGTTTAGATTGACCTGATCTTGTGTAAGGGGTTTGGTTGATCTTGTGTAAGGGGTTTGGTTGATCTGTTGTAAGGGGTTTGGTTGATCTGGTGTAAGGGGTTTAGTTGATCTGGTGTTAGGGGTTTGGTTGATCAGGTGTAAGGGGTTTGGTTGATCTGGTGTAAGGGGTTTGGTTGATCTGGTTTAAGGGGTTTAGTTGATCTGTTGTAAAGGTTTTGGTTGATCTGGTGTAAGGGGTTTGGTTTATCTGGTGTAAGGGGTTTGGTTGGTCTGGTGTAAGGGTTTCGGTTGATCTGGTTTAATGGGTTTAGTTGATCTTGTGTAAGGGGTTTTGTTGATCTGGTGTAAGGGGTTTGGTTGATCTGGTGTTAGGGGTTTGGTTGATCTGGTGTAAGGGGCTTGGGTTGACCTGGTGTAAGGGTTTAGATTGACCTGATCTGGTGTAAGGGGTTTGGTTGATCTGGTGTAAGGGGTTTGGTTGATCTGGTGTAAGGGGTTTGGTTGATCTAGTGTAAGGATTTTGGTTGATATGGTGTAAGGGGCTTGGTTGATCTGGTGTAAGGGGTTTGGTTGATCTGGTGTAAGGGTTTTGATTAATATTGTGTAAGAGTCTAGGTTTACCTGTTGCAATGGTTTTGGTTGATCTGGTGTAAGCTTTTGGGCTGACCATACGTAAGAGTTTAGATTGATCTGGTGTAAAGGTTTAGGTCGACCTAGTGTAAGGGTTTAGGTTTACCTGATGTAAGGGTTTAGGTTGACCTACCGTAAGGGTTTGTAATGTAATTCAGATTGAATCGGGAGATGCATTTCTGCAAGCCTTGAAATCATTTATTTATCATGGTATAAGTATAGACAGATTAGGACCAAGAGATACATATATTTTTGTTTATATAAAAGGCCAAATAAGCTTTTATTGCATCGGGAAAACTTACGAACATCAACAAAAATTCAGACCAAGACAAAAATAAACAATTTTCAGTGTAGACTGACACCTGGAGAACAAATATTAACAATCAGAAAGATACAGACTTTCTGGAAATTGATGTCTGGACAGATTAAAAAGGTGGAAATGGTAAGATAATATCATGAATATGGAAAGAACTAGGCAAACGTCCACTTAACATGAGATGAGTAGAAGGTGCTGAGGTGGAACAGTAAATACATTAAGGAAATCAGCTCTAATCATTATATAACAGTCTCTGTTATGGAATCCCTCAAGGAAAGAGAGAAATAGGTAGTCCAAAACAAACACGGGCAAGAGAGCTCGGAAAAATCTTAACGGGAAAAGAAAAATCATGCACAGACGAAGACCGAATGGACCAGAACAGACGTTCATTTGTTGACGATCTGACGATCCACATGGAGCTGAAAGGCTTTGATTTATTTTTAGTAACGATAGGAACAATGAGAAGAAAAAACAATACAGATATAAAGAAAGAAACATGATCAAAAACACTGCAGTAATCAACTCTCATTGAATAATTCACTGTCAGACGATAGTAGTGCTTTAAAAAAAGGGATGTAACTACAGTCCATGACGATAACGAATGTGGCTCGTAAGACCAATCCGGGCAGAGAAGCGTCTTCTACAGTGTGTGCAAGGAAAATCAGGGCTTTTATTTTATTTTAGTCCACACCCATTAATAAAATATACCCCATAAATGATATCTCACTACCCGAGATCCGAAGCATCGTCGCAGAAGAAATCGAACGATAAAAACAGGAGAACGACCCAAGGCACCCAATGTTTGGACATCAGGTACAGAGCACAAGACTCAAATCCAGACATATCTTCCTAAAATCAACACAGATCATACAGACAAACCCTGAAAGTCGAGAGATGGCACAAATTGATGCAGGTCCCAGAGTTGGAACTTCGGGAGAAACCTACTCCCGGACATCATCTACCATACACAACATGGAAGTCGCTGAAGAGACTCCGAGCTGGTGTATCACGGTGCAAGAGGAATATGGAACGATGGGATACACAGATGATGACACATATGACTGTGACGCAAACAGGCCCCAGACCACCCGATGACCTGCCCCAAACTTTAGAAAACATGTAATAGGTGCAACATGCTGAAGACAAATAACAAGGCAATCCATATCGCGCAATTATGGATACGTACTGTATAACTTGGTGCTTGGACATGGAAAGTAAGTAAGTACTCCTATATCTACCTAGGTGAAGAGATAAATTATACTAACAAAATTGACCACGAAATCTCTAGAAGACGAAAAGTAGCTTGGTATTCCTTCAACTCCATTAAGCCAATTCTCCAAGAGTTAAAAGTCTGCATGACAAGAGTACATACCTTTACATGGTCAATCCAGCAATGATTAACGGATGCATAATGATTTATGGGATAGGTTCCGAAACGAAGAAATTCAACATCCAACTGTGTTTCAGGGCGTCGTAGCAACAACGATATCACACAAACATCCCTGGATTAAACTTGCAGTACGCATGCCTGAGAACAGACGAACATGCAGAACATGCAGAACATAAGTTTTAGTGGAGAAATGCAAGTGGACGTCCCCGGGGCCGCCCACCTATACAATGGCGGGATGGACTGACCAAAGATCTACGTCCACATTGGTACAACACTGCAAAAGATCGGGACGCATGCAGAATACTGTTGGCGTCCTCGCCCACGGCATACCTGCCGGACTGCCCCCGAAGATTGTTATTTTTGTTATTGTTGTTATTGTTGTTTTGTTGTTATTGTTGTTATTGTTGTTATTGTTATTTTGTTGTTTTTGTTGTTTTTGTTGTTGTTTTTGTTGTTTTATGCCGACAATGAGTAAGTTTACCCTTTTGTACGCCCTGAAACGGACGCTAAGTGGCGGGTTGTGGTAGCTTTCCTTACATCCCGAGCATGCTGATGAAAGTGAACTGTAGTCCTCCAGACGGTTGTGCTATGCTTGGCTTCATCTTCGTGGCGCTCACTACTACGAAGATCACATCAATCCACATCTCGTCAGTCAGACTGCCTTGAAAACAGCCTGTTACCAGGGACGCTAAATGGAAAAGAGAATGTGGTCTTGATAAGTGTAATGACCCGGATGCATCATACTGGTCAGTAAGTTGTGCCTGACTAGACTAGCGTCTCAGTTCCCCGGATAAGGTGACAACATATGGGTCTGCCTAGAATGCAGTGATGTCGATTATGTATAACATAACAAGTGATCATATTTTTACTAATAAAACCCGCTCTTTATTTTCAGATTGTTGGACAACACGTGATATTTGGCCACGCCCTAGACGCTGCCACTTTGTATGATGGACGCAAGCTGGCGATGTCCGCAGACAACCTGACAGTGACAGTCGTCCACAGTGAAGGAGGTGGGTGGGGTTTGAGGTTGACACGCCCATTACTTAGTCGACGAGTACAATAACAAGATTACGTGCATTAGCTCTTTCGTGCAATCGCTTTCAATTATACATTTTCATCTAAATAAAGTAAGACGGATAAATGGCATAACATACTTAGAGAAATAAAAAACGAATACACGAGAAAGGAAGGAAGAACACAAAAGTTAGAAAAGATAGAAACAACGAAAGAAGGATAGATAGAAACACAGAAAGAAAGAAAACAAGATGGAAGAAAAGAAAGACCGAATTACAGAAGAAAGAAAGAAAAAAGATAAGAAAACGAGAGAAAGATAGTAAATCGGAAAGAAAAATGAAAAAAATGGAAAGAAAGGATGGAAAAAAAACTAGAAAATGGTAAAAATAAAATCTGGAGAAATAAAGAATGAAAGACATAAAAATAAAAAGAGAGAAAGGGTGAAAAGTGAAAAGAAACAATAAGAAGAATGAAAGAAAGAAAGAAAGAAAGAAAGAGAGAAAGAAAGAGAGAAAGAAAGAAAGAAAGAGATAAAGAAAGAAAGAAAGAGAGAAAGAAAGAAAGAAAGAAAGAAAGAAAGAGATAAAGAAAGAAAGAAAGAGAGAAAGAAAGAAAGAAAGAAAGAAAGAAAGAAAGAAAGAAATACGCGTTGAAAAAAATATATATTTCACAGAAACTTTTTAAAATACGACAAGTGTTCCAATACGGACACCTGTGTCCGTGGTGATCAAATAAGGATGAAGCGTGAGAAGTAATTAAACGTAGATAAGAATAGAAAATTAGAACCAAAAAACCAGTAACATAGAAATGACGTAAAAAAAGGAAGAAAAACCAAATTGGATTAAACTTTGAAAAAAAAAAAATACCCAAAATTAAGGAAGAGGCAAGAATTTCGAAAAGAAATTTCTATTACTGGAAAACAGAATACGAGACAACAAATAACAATGCAGATTATATCTCCTATCATTATCATAGTAGACAATAGTCAGGTCAGGTCAGGCTAATAGTCAGGTGAGATCAATAGTCAGGTGAGGTCAGGTCATCCCGTAACCTGTGAGGTCGTTGGGGCACACATTAAGACATCCTTTCTACCCCACGCCACCCTTCTCTGTCAGCGGTCGCTGTCTGTGCCTTTTCTGGTCGGAGATTGGTCCATTCTTTTATGTTGTCCTCCCAACTCTTTTTGGGACGGCCTTTTCGTTGTCTGCCTTGCACCTTTCGTTGCAAGATCGTATTTACAAGACAATAGAGAAGTCAACATTATATCTGTTTCATCTCCCCATGCGCGTGGCGTCCTGTGAGTTTTGTCTCCAGTATTTTGACACTGTCTGCTATGAATGTAAAAGCCGATCCATAAGTGACAGTCCCTGCCACAGATCGTACAACCACGCTGGGGATGCTGGCTTGCCAGGGTGTTCCTTGATCTCTTTAGTCTTTCTCTTTTCTCTGCAACTTCGAGGCCAATACATACGTCGGCAGCTATGTGCACCTACCAACGAATTATCTCCAAACTGCTCGATCCTGAGCAATCGTTTTCCAGCCCTCGGATGGGATATCACAGGACTTCATGTCCCTATTGCATAGGTCCTTGAATTGCAGTGTAGTATGGCCAATTCTTCTAGCTCCAACGGCTGGTTGTATATAGAGGATATCCTTTGGCAGCCTCTCATTTTCCATACGATAAACATGTCTTAACCATCGAAGTCATCGCTGGCTCCACATCGAGAACATGACGTGAGACTCTCTTGCCACCCAATCCTCAATATACGACATACGCACCTCAGGTGAAAGGGGATGAGGCGCCGTTCATGTTTAGTGTAAGTGCTCCAAGTCTCGCTTCCATACACGAGAGTGCCAAGAGCGCAGGTCTTGATGTAGGAAGACAACGCATTGTCTCAAACTCTCTTTGTCAGGGCAGTCTATGGCGGTGTTCCTTCTTCCAAGTCTGCTGTCTAACTTATTCTCAAGCGAGAGAGTTTTGCTTATGGAAGACCCCCAGATACTGAAGCTGTTGTCGACCTATAGAGTGATACTATCAACCGTTATGGAGGGTGGGGGGAAGTATTAATACCCGGTGCGCAGACCTTTGCCTTTTCCAGGCTTATGGTGAGTCCAAACTGCTTGCACCCCTCGGCGAATATGTTAGACAGTTTTTGAAGACATCCTCAATATTGGTCACTAGAACCGCATCATCAATAAATAACGTCTCCCTAATGACTACCGTCCTGACCTTGCTCTTCGTACGCAGTCGGGACAGGCTAAACAGCCGCCCATCTGATCTTGTGTGCACACCGTTCACAGACGCAAGCACACATCCCTGTCTCACTCCACTCTTGATGGAAAAAGAGTTTGAAGATGATCCGTCCTATAGAAATGAGCCCTTCATAGTTGTGTAAAAAGAAATTATCATGCTACTCTGTTTTGGTGGTCAGCCGATCTTCTCTGGGAGTTCGAATAGACGCTTTCTACTAACCAAGTCGAAGGCCTTGGTGAGGTCTAGAAACATCACAAAGAGTAGCTCGTGCTGTTCTCTGCACTTATCCTGGATTTAACGAAGAGAGAAAATTATATCCGTTGTTGATCTGCCTATTCTAAGGCCACACTGGGATTTCTGGGTACACCCTGCCCGCGAGTTGTCTCAACCTGTTTAGTAGCATGCGGGCGTAAACTTTGCCTACAACGCTCAGGAGCGAGATCCCCCTATAATTATTGCAGTACCCGCGGTCATCTTTGCTCTCGTAAATCGTCATAATGATGACGTCACGCATATCTTGGGGACTGCACCTTCCTGCCAGCATAGGCATAGGAGATCAAACATGGGCAGAGCTAGTACTGATTTCCTGCATTTGATGGCTTTGGCTGGGATACCATCTCCCCCTGGTTCTTTGCTGTTTCAGAAGTAGTTGATATCCTTGCTAAATTTCTCCAGAGTAGGCGGTTTGTCAAGTAGCTTTATAATGGCCAGGAACTGTAACCTGCACAAGAACTCGTCAGTGACCACCGTCCCTCGTGAGTATAGCTCAGAGAAGTGATCCACTCATCTGGCCATCTGCTGGTCACGGTCCATGATTCTCACACCTGTCAGAGATTTCGGGGGGAGGGGGAGGAGTCTTAACTAACGCCTCAGTTCCCCTACACCCATAATACATACTTTCAGGAAGGAAGTCTAACTACGCCCCTAATCGATGCTGGAGGCAACTAACATGGAGACCAGTCTATTCCAACAATTCTTCTTTTCTTGTCTTTTCCACTCCATTTCGTTCTTTCATTCTTCTTTTGTATTGTAATATACTTTTAGCCCCAATTTGACAGATAAACTGTTATGTCTGCATTCTTTGACTCTGTACTTCCGCTTCTGTAAAATAATATTCTTTTTGTTAACTTCTTCTTAGCTTGACTCTAAGTCCATCTTTCCAGACTTTGTCAAATGCCTTTTCCAGATCCACCCAAACAGCTACTGTGTGTTTCTGTGCCTGGTAGGCATCTTCTATCTCCTGGGCTATGAGGATGACCTGGTCCTCAGTGGATCTGTGCTTTCTAAAGCCGGCTTGCTGTGGAATTAGTATTCGTTTTTCTTACAGATGCCACATCAGTCTGGTGTTTATCATCCGTTCCATCAGCTTGCCGACACAGCTCAGTAGGCTTATGGGCCTGTATCCATTTGGATCTGTTTTGTCCTTTCCTGTTTTTGGTACTGGTACCAGTACTGCGTCTTTCCATGCCTGTGGTACACTTCCCCTTTTCCAGCTTTGGTTCAGGACCGATAGCAGTTTCCTCTTCGCTGTTTAGCCCAGCCCCATCAGCATTTCGTTTGTTATCCCGTCTTTTCCGGGAGATTTCCTTTTCTTTAGTGTTCTCATAGCCTCTTCCATTTCGCGCATTGTTAATTTGGCCATCATGTGCTCTTCAGGTGCCGTATTCATGTTTTCCTGCCCCTTTAGCTCTTCGCTAATGTCTGTATGCTTATCTGCAGGGACCTCGATGTGGTTTGCTCTGGCATAGTGATCGACAAAGGCGTTTGTGGCTTTCTTACCTGTGATCACGTTCTCGCCCTGCTTGATAGTAATTTGTTTATTTGACGGGGTTTCGTCGTTCATGGCCCTGACTAGCTTCCATAGCTTGTTCCCGTCTTTGTCCAGGTTTAGGCTTTCCGTTTTATTTTTCCAGCTCTCTCTTGCTGTTTGCTTGAGAGTGTGTTTGTATTTCGCCGTGGCGGCTTTGAGGGCGATGTTTGCCTCCATGGATTTTTCTCGCTCTGCCATGTTCCTAGCATTTGTTACTGCATCTTCCACTTTCTGCAACTCATCATTCCAGTAGGGCTTATAGTTTTTCCTAGCTCCTCTTGGGATGGTTTCAGTGGCGGCTTGCATTATTGCCTTGCTTAGGCTTTCCACCATGGGCTTCATTTTGGTGTTTCGTGTGTTGATGGTTTCACAAAGCCCATCTGTCAGGATTGCAAATCTGTCCCAGTCGGCTCGTTTGTAATTCCAACGTGGGAGTGGTTTTGTTTCCTGTGGCCCTACTTCCATGTCAATGGTTAGCCTGATCGGCCTGTGGTCGCTACCTGCCAGTTGGTTTAGCACCTGGCGGTCTATTTTATGGTGTATGTCCTGTGTGGAGAAGGCCAAATCTGGAGTCGAGGTGGTATGCCATGTTCTTGAATAGAAGCTAGGGCTATCCTCCGGCCTATTGATTAGGGAGAGATTTGCATCTATCTCCCAATCTTCCACTTCGTCACCTCTGCTGTCTGTGTCAGAGTATCCCCATCTCTCCGAGTGGCTGTTGAAATCTTCAACTACTATGCAGTTGGAGTCTCTGACCTCCATACTCGAGAGCGATAGGTCTCTATTTGGTGGTCCGTACAGATTGAAAAGGCGGGCTTCGTCTCTTGAGCCATTATGTCAACTCCTACAATTTCTGCTTGTCCGGTGTGATTGACAGATACCGCGCTACTCGGTATGCAGTTTCTGGTCAGTATCAGGACCCCTCCTTTGTGGCCTTCTCTATCGAGACGGAAGGTCTGGTATCCTCTGATTGAGAATTTGTGATTATTGTTGAGGTGCGTTTCCTGGATACATGCCACGTCAATCTTACCTTCATGCAGGTGATGTGTTAGGGAAAGTATTTTGTTAATGACTCCCTTCGCATTCCACTGTAGTATTTTGAGGGTCTTGAGTTTTTGGTCAATAAAAGTTGCCCCATAGCCATGTGCCTTGACTCCACGACACATGGGTGGGTGACCACCAGTAGTCAAGAGTGGGCCCCTTCGAGGCGTGAGGCCCGGCACTATCTCTGCCTGGCGGGACTCCGCAGGATGAGCGCCATGCGTTTTTCTAATCGGTTGTACTGTCATCATGCTGCGATTTACGTTGCACTGTTTTGTTAGGCTTGCGGCCCCGTGCATCCGATTTCAAAAGGCGTTTCTGTAGGGATGCCCTCCTTAGCCTTTGGCTGTCCCCAGCCTATCTGCAAGGCAGCAGTTGTTTATGATCAGAGTTGTCTATCTTATGGAAGTTGTCTTACCAGACTATCGAGTCTTCACTACTCGTGTCTATAGGGTGGGATGATGATATGTGAGATGATATGATATATGATATGGACTGGTTTACCCGGAAGAGAGGCAGTCCAGTGTGTCTGTACCCCAGGATCGTCACGTCCTGCCAGAAACGTAGCATTTGCATGTGAGTGGGGTATCTCTTTCTCCTTTTATTTTTTTTGGCTTCTATGCAGAGATGGTACGCCTAGCATTCCCCGCCACCTGGGATGTTGGCACAGTGGGGTAGGTGTGCAATGTCCGCTGGTCTGCATCTCTTCTGCGTCCAGCATGATAGCTATATGGCTGATAACGTACAGAGGTAGATATCGAAGCAGAAGTGCATTTAGCCAGAGGACAAGCCTGGTAATGTCACAGAGATGTTGTTTGCCTAGTGTGCGGACAGATCTCATGGTCATTGGTTGAGTCTCGACAGTTCACAGTGTGGTGGCTGCTCTACTGTTTTCGACACCCCGACCAGGAACTAAGTCTTATGTTGGTGGTTTCGCACCCCATTGCCGTATAAGGTGAGTATCAAGCAGCTGTCCGCCCGCTTTGATCGGCGGATGGCAGATACCTCTTTCTGCGGCTCTACCGGATAGGGCTGGGGCGCGAGCCCCAGGTCCCAAACATGTAGGAGCCTCCCATTGCAGTGGTGCTGAGATTTTGGGCGGGATTGCGGCTTACAAGGGTTCGGCCGTAATCCCCCACATGGTAGCCTCGCGCCATTGGCTTATCAGCCTGGTACGTGAAGCAAAGTGTCTGCGGCTCCTCTCGATATGAGCTGGTTTTCCGTAGCAACTCCCTGTCATTAGTAGGGTAAAACTGACCTGTCTTTATGTGGCCTATTTCCAGCACCCGTTCACTATTTTGCCAGACGAATTTATTGAGGGCTTTTGTTTGTCAGTGGCCAGGTATTTGAAATCTGCGGTTTCTGCAGGGTTAAACACGATTTCCGTAGCGTTCTTTCATTAGAGTGTTAGAGAGCTGACTTGTCTTCCGTGAGTCTAATACCAGCATGCGTTCATTATTAGACCCAACGGTAGTGCTCTCGATTTGCCAGTCGTTCTACAGTATTGGCGTGTTCAGTCAAATTAAGCCACAGGTTCCACTCCTTGTGGTGCCCTTCCGTCAATTCCTTTAGCGAGACAATCAAGTTACTTAGAGTGTAGCCCCAGATTTTCGAGGGTCTAATTCCAGCACATGTTCACTATTAGACCCCACGAAAGTGCTCTCTTTTTGACAGTCATTCTACAGTATTGGCGTGTTAAATTAATTTAAGCCTCAGGCTCCACTCCTGATAGTGCTCTTCCGTCAATTCCTTTGTCAGGACACTGGATGCAGACCATCCGAGCCACAGGGGGCATAACCCCAGATTTCTGAGGGTCTAAATCCAGCACCAGTTCCATATTAGACCCCAGAAAAGTGGTCTCGGCATGTCAATCATTTCAGTGTTGGCCGTGTTGAGTCAAATTAAGCCGCAGGCTCCACTCCTGGTGGTGCCCTTCCGTCAATTCCTTTAAGTTTCAGCTTTGCAACCATACTTCCCCCGGAACCCAAACACTTTGGTTTCCCGGAAGCTGCCCGCAGAGTCATCGAAGCAACTCCTGCGGATCGCTAGTCGGCATCGTTTATGGTCAGAACTACGACGGTATCTGATCGTCTTCGCGCCTCTGACTTTCGTTCTTGATTAATGAAAACATTCTTGACAAATGCTTTCGCAATAGCTCGTCTTGCGGCGATCCAAGAATTTCACCTCTAACGCCGCAATACGAATGCCCCCGTTTGTCCCTGTTAATCATTACCTCCAGTTCCGAAAACCAACAAAATAGAACCGAGGTCCTATTCCATTATTCCATGCACCATTATTCAGGCAGCCGAGGCCTGCTTTGAACACTCTAATTTTTTCAAAGTAAACGCGCCGGCCACCCAGGACGCTCAGCGAAGAGCACCCGTAAGAGAGAGCCGGCAGACGGTAGGGCAGGAGACAACGGGCAGTGAACCTGCGCGAGCCGGACCGCCCGCCTGCGCCTGAGATCCAACTACGAGCTTTTTAACTGCAACAACTTTAATATACGCTATTGGAGCTGGAATTTTCGCGGCTGCTGGCACCAGACTTGCCCTCCAATAGATCCTCGTTAAAGGGTTTAAAGTGTACTCATTCCAATTACGGGGCCTCGAAAGAGTCCCGTATTGTTATTTTTCGTCACTACCTCCCCGTACCGGGAGTGGGTAAGTTGCGCGCCTGAGCAATCGATCAATTGAAGGTTTACTTAAACTCAAAGCGTGAATAATTCTCTTTTTAGGTTTTGAGATACTCTGACATAGTTTACAGCGCTTAGCTTCTCTACAAAAATACTGATACATCTTCAAGGAAATTCTATGGAGTGTTAAAGACTTGACTTTCAAACTCATTGTAGTCGTGAACATTAACAATTTGTTTAACTACGCCATATGTCTTCTGCACCACGACTCCCAAGAAAAGAAACATACAAGACAAATTGTAGGCAACCATTGCAGACACGCGACTGACGTGTCACTTCATGGAGGAGGCCCATCTGGTGGGATAGAATGAGCATACGAAACTAAACGCAAAGAAGAAGGAGAAGTTATACTACCCTTATGATACAATTTGTATTAACACATTGACACACCGGAATGCTCACTAGAACTGTTAAACATCATTGATCCATGGCCTACTACAGTTCACTGTGAGTGCGCTTTGAGTTAAAGTATGGAAAATCTCGTGAAACACGTGAAAAATAATTTTCCAGAAATACTGTAATGATGGGGTAACAATTTCAAAAGACTGGTTTCATTAGGAAGGCTGGTTTTTGTATACCAAAAAGAAAGAAAACTTGATACCATATGTTTGTGTGCAAGAAAAAAAAATATTCACCGTTGGGACATGATGATCTGCAGGTTATATTCAAAATTTGAATAATTTTGTTGAAAGAGAAGCTGACATATTACATTTTAAACCACGGCATACTTTTTGAAATGCACTATAGTAACTTCACAAGGAGTAAGATGTGAGGCGGCTGTTTTTAAGTGAATTGATAAAGAAATATACATAGTCCATATAGCACATTGATAACTATATTACATGGAAAGGAGACTAACGTCTGGTCAGGCAAAACATACTGAGCAGACTATGTTAGTTGAGGGAGCAACCAACCAAAGCTTCGGCTGTATTTAATCCTCCTGTAGCAGGGCATAGCGCCAGAATTGTTCTTGTACCTGCCTTTCGTGAAAAGGAAAGCCACAGTCCATCAGCCTTAGTATCTATACTCCCAAGAACCATTCGCTCAGAGTAGCTGACAACACCATATATTTTGCTGGTACCTTGAAATGTCGTAGCCCCCAGGACGGAAGAAGCTACGCCCCTGCACTTTTAAATGCAAGTCGCGAACAGATGTTACTAACCAAGACGACAAGGTAATCGTTTGTTTCCATTGTAGAGATGTACCTGGAGACAGCTGACAAGAAGATACGGTCAAGAGTGTCTGTCACAGACATCGGTGTGACCAACGGGGTGGTCCATCTTCTGGATAACTTGCTCAGCATCAACTTCACTATCTGGGAGGCCATGAGTGACATTCCTGCTCTCAGGTGCGTCCTGTCCATTTATAACTATGTGATTTTATGTGTATGTAATGTAGGTTATGTGTGTGTGTTTCTGAGTATGTTTATATGTGTGTATGTTTCTGAGTATGTTTATATGTGTGTGTGTTTCTGAGTATGTTTATATGTGTGTATGTTTCTGAGTATGTTTATATGTGTGTGTGTTTCTGAGTATGTTTATATGTGTGTGTGTTTCTGAGTATGTTTATGTGTGTGTGTGTTTCTGAGTATGTTTATATGTGTGTATGTTTTGTATGAGCTCCGAATGTGCTGATAGTGGGTGACGTTGCCCAAAAACTATCTTTATCTCGTGAATGATGTTGTCCAAAAACTATTTTTATCTCGTGAATGATCTTGTCCAAGAACTATTTTTATCTTGTGGGTGATGTTGTCCAAAAACTATTTTTAACTTGTGGGTGATATTGTCCAAACACTATTTTTGTCTTCTGGGGGATGTTGTTCAAAAACTATTTTCATCTCGTGGGTGATGTTGTGCAAAAACTATTTTTCTTGTGGAGATGTTGTCAAAAACTATTTTTATCTTGTGGGGGATGTTGTCCACAAACTATATTTCTTGTGGTGATGTTGTCCAAAAACTATCTTTCTTGTGGTGATGTTGTGCAAAAACTATTTTTATCTTGTGGGTGATGTTGTCCACAAACTATCTTTCTTGTGGTGATGTTGTCCAAAACTATCTTTCTTGTGGTGATGTTGTCCAAAAACTATCTTTCTTGTGGTGATGTTGTCCAAAAACTATTTTTACCTAGTGGTGATGTTGTGCAAAAACTATCTTCATCTGGGAGCGGGGGAGGGGGGGGGGTGTAGACCAACAACTACCTTTATCTTGTGGTGGATGTAGTCTTACAAACTATCTTTATATTGTAGGAGGATGTAGTCCAAAAACTACCTTTTTTTTGTGTGGAGATGTTATCCAAAAACTATCTTTATCTTATGGGGGAGGGGGGGGGGTGTATGTAGTCCAACAACTACCTTTGTATTGTGGGGGGGGGGTGTATGTAGTCCAACAACTACCTTTATCTTGTGGGGGGGGGGGGTGTATGTAGTCCAAGAACTACCTTTATCTTGTGGGGGGGGTGGGTGGGGTATGTAGTCCAAGAACTACCTTTATCTTGTGGTGGGGGGGGGGGGGGTTGTATGTAGTCCAAGAACTACCTTTATCTTAGGTGGGAGATGGGTATGTGGTCCAAGAACTACCCTTATCTTGTGGAAAGGGGGGGGGGGGGAAATGCAGTCCAAGGACTACCTTTATCTTGTGGGGGGAGGGGGGTGTAGTCCAAGAACTACTTTTATCTTCTAGGGTGGGGAGTATAGTCCAAGAACTACCTTTATCTTGTGGGGTGGGGGTGTAGTCCAAGAACTACCTTTATCTTGTGGGATGGGGAGTGTAGTCCAAGAACTAGCTTTATCTTGTGAGGAGGGGGGTGTGTAGTCCAAGAACTGCCTTTATCGTAGGGGTGGTGGGTGTAGTCCAAGAATTACGTTTATCTTGTGAGGAAGGGGGGGGGGGTGTAGTCCAAGAACTACCTTTATCTTGTGTGGGGGGGGGGAGTGTAGTCCAACAACTACCTTTATCTTTTGGGGTGGGGGATGTAGTCAAAGAGCTACCTTTTTTTGTGGGGTGGGGTGGGAACGTGTAGTCCAAGAACTACCTTTATCGTGTGAGGAGGGGCGTGTGTAGTCCAAGAACTACCTTTATCTTGTGGGGTGGTGGTGTAGTCCAAGAACTACCTTTATCTTGTGGGGTGGGGGGTGTAGTCCTAGAACTGCCTTTATCTTGTGGGTTGGGGTGGGGGGTGTAGTCCAAGAACTACCTTTATCTTGTGGGGTGGGGGGTGTAGTCCTAGAACTACCTTTATCTTGTGGGTTGGGGTGGGGGGTGTAGTCCAAGAACTACCTTTATCTTGGGGGGGTGGGGGGTGGATGCAGTCCAAGAACTACCTTTATCTCTTTATCTTGTGTGGAGATGTAGTCCTTTAAACCATCTTTATATTGTGGGGAATGATGTCCAAAAACTATCTTTATCTTGTGTTGGATGTTCTCCAAAAACTATCTTTATCTTCCTGGTGACGTAGTCCTACAAAATATCTTTATTTGGTGTGGGATGTTATCCTATAAACTATTGTTATCCAGTGTAGTAGAGCCTTGTGGGACTATTATTTCCTCACCAACTTTGAGAGGATCTGGGAAGGGAGCAGAAGAATGCTAGTAGTTTAGATGTTGATCATCTTTTTGACATCTGCCAATAACCCCAACATTGTTTCTCTCCGTAGACGTGTTTATGACGTCATCGGTGCTAGCGTGGGTGACCTGAGGCACATCTTTAGCTTGGAATCAGAGACGTTGACAGCGTTCCTACCGTCCAACTCTGTCTTTGACGAGCATCGAGACATCATTAAAACGATGATGCAGAATGATCCAGACGCATTTCTGAAGGTGAGGATGTTCATCTTACGTGTCCCTTAACGCATTTACTGCTTATAAGGAAGAGCTTTCATTACCTGGAAGAGCGTACAAGGAAGATGAAGAACATTAATTACCTAGAAGAGCGTACAAGGAAGATGAAGAACATTAATTACCTAGAAGAGCGTACAAAGGAAGGTGACGAACATTAATTACCCAGAAGAGCGTGCAAGGAAGGTGACGAACATGAATTACCTATAAGAGCGTACAAGGAAGGTGACGAACATTAACTACCTATAAGAGCGTACAACGAAGGTGACGAACATTAATTACCTAGAAGAGCGTACAAGGAAGGTGACGAACATTAATTACCTAGAAGAGCGTACAAGGAAGATGAAGAACATTAATTACCTAGAAGAGCGTACAAAGGAAGATGAAGAACATTAATTACCTAGAAGAGCGTACAAGGAAGATGAAGAACATTAATTACCTAGAAGAGCGTACAAGGAAGATGAAGAACATTAATTACCTAGAAGAGCGTACAAAGGAAGGTGACGAACATTAATTACCCAGAAGAGCGTGCAAGGAAGGTGACGAACATGAATTACCTATAAGAGCGTACAAGGAAGGTGACGAACATTAACTACCTATAAGAGCGTACAACGAAGGTGACGAACATTAATTACCTAGAAGAGCGTACAAGGAAGGTGACGAACTTTAATTACCTAGAAGAGCGTACAGGGAAGATGAGGGACATTAATTACCTAGAAGAGCGTACAAGACAGGTGACGAACATTAATTACATAGAAGAGCGTACAAGGAAGGTGACGAACATTAATTACCTAGAAGAGCGTACAAGACAGGTGACGAACATTAATTAATTAGAAGAGCGTACAAGACAGGTGACGAACATTAATTACCTAGAAGAGCGTACAAGACAGGTGATGAACATTAATTACCTAGAAGAGCGTACAAGGAAGGTGACGAACATTAATTACCTGGAAGAGTGTACAGGGAAGATGACGAACATTAATTACCTAGAAGAGCGTACAGGGAAGAGGAGGAACATTAATTACCTAGAAGAGCGAAAAGGGAAGATGAGGGACATTAATTACCTAGAAGAGCGTACAAGGAAGGTGACGAACATCAATTACCTGGAAGAGCGTACCGGTGCTCCATTCGACAGAGTATATTACGAGGCGTGTTCAATTGAAACCGGACCAAACTGCAACAAGTGAAAATACGTACGATGCGCATGATGATGTCATTTCTGGTGTAAACGGCACATATCAACCGTCAAGTTTGCAACATGTCATTATCCTCCGACTCATAGTTTCCTCAGCAGACCGTTGAAAACATGGCAGATGTGATACGGAATCCGTTCAAAGTTGACCAGCAAGCGATGATTCGGTTTCTAACAGCTGAAGGATGGTGACCAGTTGACATTCATTGCAGAATGTACGCAATGTTTGGTGACAAAAGTGTCGCGAAGACAACAGTGAAGAACTGGAAAACGATGTTTAAAGAAGGACGTGAGTTAACGAAAGATCTTCTGAGGCCAGGTCAGGTGCATATTTTTGGTTCTTAGAATTTTGGAAACTTGACAGTTGGTTTGTGCTGTTTATACCAGAAGTGACGTCATCATGCGCATCGAACGTATGTTCACTTGTTGCACTTTGGTCCGGTTTCATTTGAAAACGCCTCGTATATGCGTGTCAATTTTGCCATCATGTGCTGTGAAGAGAGTTGTGCACAGCTTGAGACGCATGATGATGTGTTACTGAAAGCATTATCCATCTTCCAGTTGATTTTCTTCTTACCCCTTTGTCCAGATAGCCTTCTGTTGTAAGCGTGAAGTTGTAATTAGCCAGGCTGGATTCACAAAAGATGGGCAAACTGTCTTATTTGATATCTTGCTATGTTATTCAGTAAAAACATTCATTCTCAGAATTTAGCTGCAACTGTTTCCCAGTCTGTCCCTCCTGGTAAGATTAATGTCTTTTCAGTACAAACATTCATTCTCAGAATTTAGCTGCAACTGTTTCCCAGTCTGTCCCTCCTGGTAAGATTAATGTCTTTTCAGTACAAACATTCATTCTCAGAATTTAGCTGCAACTGTTTCTCAGTCTGTCCCTCCTGGTAAGATTAATGTCTTTTCAGTACAAACATTCATTCTCAGAATTTAGCTGCAACTGTTTCCCAGTCTGTCCCTCCTGGTAAGATTAATGTCTTTTCAGTACAAACATTCATTCTCAGAATTTAGCTGCAACTGTTTCCCAGTCTGTCCCTCCTGGTAAGATTAATGTCTTTTCAGTACAAACATTCATTCTCAGAATTTAGCTGCAACTGTTTCCCAGTCTGTCCCTCCTGGTAAGATTAATGTCTTTTCAGTACAAACATTCAT
Source organism: Ariolimax columbianus (assembly GCA_036924085.1). NCBI lineage: Eukaryota > Metazoa > Mollusca > Gastropoda > Stylommatophora > Arionidae > Ariolimax > Ariolimax columbianus. Next base: position 36,098,932 of record JAVGWX010000019.1, on the reverse strand, counting down.
TCTCAGAATTTAGCTGCAACTGTTTCCCAGTCTGTCCCTCCTGGTAAGATTAATGTCTTTTCAGTACAAACATTCATTCTCAGAATTTAGCTGCAACTGTTTCTCAGTCTGTCCCTCCTGGTAAGATTAATGTCTTTTCAGTACAAACATTCATTCTCAGAATTTAGCTGCAACTGTTTCCCAGTCTGTCCCTCCTGGTAAGATTAATGTCTTTTCAGTACAAACATTCATTCTCAGAATTTAGCTGCAACTGTTTCCCAGTCTGTCCCTCCTGGTAAGATTAATGTCTTTTCAGTACAAACATTCATTCTCAGAATTTAGCTGCAACTGTTTCCCAGTCTGTCCCTCCTGGTAAGATTAATGTCTTTTCAGTACAAACATTCATTCTCAGAATTTAGCTGCAACTGTTTCCCAGTCTGTCCCTCCTGGTAAGATTAATGTCTTTTCAGTACAAACATTCATTCTCAGAATTTAGCTGCAACTGTTTCCCAGTCTGTCCCTCCTGGTAAGATTAATGTCTTTTCAGTACAAACATTCATTCTCAGAATTTAGCTGCAACTGTTTCCCAGTCTGTCCCTCCTGGTAAGATTAATGTCTTTTCAGTACAAACATTCATTCTCAGAATTTAGCTGCAACTGTTTCTCAGTCTGTCCCTCCTGGTAAGATTAATGTCTTTTCAGTACAAACATTCATTCTCAGAATTTAGCTGCAACTGTTTCCCAGTCTGTCCCTCCTGGTAAGATTAATGTCTTTTCAGTACAAACATTCATTCTCAGAATTTAGCTGCAACTGTTTCCCAGTCTGTCCCTCCTGGTAAGATTAATGTCTTTTCAGTACAAACATTCATTCTCAGAATTTAGCTGCAACTGTTTCCCAGTCTGTCCCTCCTGGTAAGATTAATGTCTTTTCAGTACAAACATTAATTCTCAGAATTTAGCTGCAACTGTTTCTCAGTCTGTCTCTCCTGGTAAGATTAATGTCTTTTCAGTACAAACATTAATTCTCAGAATTTAGCTGCAACTGTTTCCCAGTCTGTCCCTCCTGGTAAGATTAATGTCTTTTCAGTACAAACATTCATTCTCAGAATTTAGCTGCAACTGTTTCTCAGTCTGTCCCTCCTGGTAAGATTAATGTCTTTTCTGTACAAACATTCATTCTCAGAATTTAGCTGCAACTGTTTCCCAGTCTGTCCCTCCTGGTAAGATTAATGTCTTTTCAGTACAAACATTCATTCTCAGAATTTAGCTGCAACTGTTTCCCAGTCTGTCCCTCCTGGTAAGATTAATGTCTTTGCAGTACAAACATTCATTCTCAGAATATAGCTGCAACTGTTTCTCAGTCTGTCCCTCCTGGTAAGATTAATGTCTTTTCAGTACAAACATTCATTCTCAGAATTTAGCTGCAACTGTTTCCCAGTCTGTCCCTCCTGGTAAGATTAATGTCTTTTCAGTACAAACATTCATTCTCAGAATTTAGCTGCAACTGTTTCCCAGTCTGTCCCTCCTGGTAAGATTAATGTCTTTTCAGTACAAACATTCATTCTCAGAATTTAGCTGCAACTGTTTCCCAGTCTGTCCCTCCTGGTAAGATTAATGTCTTTTCAGTACAAACCTTCATTCTCAGAATTTAGCTGCAACTGTTTCCCAGTCTGTCACTCCTGGTAAGATTAATGTCTTTTCAGTACAAACATTCATTCTCAGAATTTAGCTGCAACTGTTTCCCAGTCTGTCCCTCCTGGTAAGATTAATGTCTTTTCAGTACAAACATTCATTCTCAGAATTTAGCTGCAACTGTTTCCCAGTCTGTCCCTCCTGGTAAGATTAATGTCTTTTCAGTACAAACATTCATTCTCAGAATTTAGCTGCAACTGTTTCCCAGTCTGTCCCTCCTGGTAAGATTAATGTCTTTTCAGTACAAACATTCATTCTCAGAATTTAGCTGCAACTGTTTCCCAGTCTGTCCCTCCTGGTAAGATTAATGTCTTTTCAGTACAAACATTCATTCTCCGAATTTAGCTGCAACTGTTTCCCAGTCTGTCCCTCCTGGTAATATTAATGTCTTTTCAGTACAAACATTCATTCTCAGAATTTAGCTGCAACTGTTTCCCAGTCTGTCCCTCCTGGTAAGATTAATGTCTTTTCAGTACAAACATTCATTCTCAGAATTTAGCTGCAACTGTTTCCCAGTCTGTCCCTCCTGGTAAGATTAATGTCTTTTCAGTACAAACATTCATTCTCAGAATTTAGCTGCAACTGTTTCCCAGTCTGTCCCTCCTGGTAAGATTAATGTCTTTTCAGTACAAACATTCATTCTCAGAATTTAGCTGCAACTGTTTCCCAGTCTGTCCCTCCTGGTAAGATTAATGTCTTTTCAGTACAAACATTCATTCTCAGAATTTAGCTGCAACTGTTTCCCAGTCTGTCCCTCCTGGTAAGATTAATGTCTTTTCAGTACAAACATTCATTCTCAGAATTTAGCTGCAACTGTTTCTCAGTCTGTCCCTCCTGGTAAGATTAATGTCTTTTCAGTACAAACATTCATTCTCAGAATTTAGCTGCAACTGTTTCCCAGTCTGTCCCTCCTGGTAAGATTAATGTCTTTTCAGTACAAACACTCATTCTCAGAATTTAGCTGCAACTGTTTCCCAGTCTGTCCCTCCTGGTAAGATTAATGTCTTTTCAGTACAAACATTCATTCTCAGAATTTAGCTGCAACTGTTTCCCAGTCTGTCCCTCCTGGTAAGATTAATGTCTTTTCAGTACAAACATTCATTCTCAGAATTTAGCTGCAACTGTTTCTCAGTCTGTCCCTCCTGGTAAGATTAATGTCTTTTCAGTACAAACATTCATTCTCACAATTTAGCTGCAACTGTTTCCCAGTCTGTCCCTCCTGGTAAGATTAATGTCTTTTCAGTACAAACATTAATTCTCAGAATTTAGCTGCAACTGTTTCCCAGTCTGTCCCTCCTGGTAAGATTAATGTCTTTTCAGTACAAACATTCATTCTCAGAATTTAGCTGCAACTGTTTCTCAGTCTGTCCCTCCTGGTAAGATTAATGTCTTTTCAGTACAAACATTCATTCTCAGAATTTAGCTGCAACTGTTTCCCAGGCTGTCCCTCCTGGTAAGATTAATCTCTTTTCAGTACAAACATTCATTCTCAGAATTTAGCTGCAACTGTTTCCCAGTCTGTCCCTCCTGGTAAGATTAATGTCTTTTCAGTACAAACATTCATTCTCAGAATTTAGCTGCAACTGTTTCTCAGTCTGTCCCTCCTGGTAAGATTAATCTCTTTTCAGTACAAACATTCATTCTCAGAATTTAGCTGCAACTGTTTCCCAGTCTGTCCGTCCTGGTAAGATTAATCTCTTTTCAGTACAAACATTCATTCTCAGAATTTAGCTGCAACTGTTTCCCAGTCTGTCCCTCCTGGTAAGATTAATCTCTTTTCAGATACAAACATTCATTCTCAGAATTTAGCTGCAACTGTTTCCCAGTCTGTCCCTCCTGGTAAGATTAATCTCTTTTCAGTACAAACATTCATTCTCAGAATTTAGCTGCAACTGTTTCCCAGTCTGTCCCTCCTGGTAAGATTAATCTCTTTTCAGATACAAACATTCATTCTCAGAATTTAGCTGCAACTGTTTCCCAGTCTGTCCCTCCTGGTAAGATTAATGTCTTTTCAGTACAAACATTCATTCTCAGAATTTAGCTGCAACTGTTTCTCAGTCTGTCCCTCCTGGTAAGATTAATGTCTTTTCAGTACAAACATTCATTCTCAGAATTTAGCTGCAACAGTTTCCCAGTCTGTCCCTCCAAGTAAGATTAATGTCTTTTCAGTACAAACATTCATTCTCAGAATTTAGCTGCAACTGTTTCCCAGTCTGTCCCTCCTGGTAAGATTAATGTCTTTTCAGTACAAACATTCATTCTCAGAATTTAGCTGCAACTGTTTCTCAGTCTGTCCCCCCTGGTAAGATTAATGTCTTTTCAGTACAAACATTCATTCTCAGAATTTAGCTGCAACTGTTTCCCAGTCTGTCCCTCCTGGTAAGATTAATCTCTTTTCAGTACAAACATTCATTCTCAGAATTTAGCTGCAACTGTTTCCCAGTCTGTCCCTCCTGGTAAGATTAATGTCTTTTCAGTACAAACATTCATTCTCAGAATTTAGCTGCAACTGTTTCTCAGTCTGTCCCTCCTGGTAAGATTAATCTCTTTTCAGTACAAACATTCATTCTCAGAATTTAGCTGCAACTGTTTCCCAGTCTGTCCCTCCTGGTAAGATTAATCTCTTTTCAGTACAAACATTCATTCTCAGAATTTAGCTGCAACTGTTTCCCAGTCTGTCCCTCCTGGTAAGATTAATCTCTTTTCAGATACAAACATTCATTCTCAGAATTTAGCTGCAACTGTTTCCCAGTCTGTCCCTCCTGGTAAGATTAATCTCTTTTCAGTACAAACATTCATTCTCAGAATTTAGCTGCAACTGTTTCCCAGTCTGTCCCTCCTGGTAAGATTAATCTCTTTTCAGATACAAACATTCATTCTCAGAATTTAGCTGCAACTGTTTCCCAGTCTGTCCCTCCTGGTAAGATTAATGTCTTTTCAGTACAAACATTCATTCTCAGAATTTAGCTGCAACTGTTTCCCAGTCTGTCCCTCCTGGTAAGATTAATCTCTTTTCAGATACAAACATTCATTCTCAGAATTTAGCTGCAACTGTTTCTCAGTCTGTCCCTCCTGGTAAGATTAATCTCTTTTCAGATACAAACATTCATTCTCAGAATTTAGCTGCAACTGTTTCCCAGTCTGTCCCTCCTGGTAAGATTAATCTCTTTTCAGTACAAACATTCATTCTGAGAATTTAGCTGCAAATGTTTCCCAGTCTGTCCCTCCTGGTAAGAATAATCTCTTTTCAGATACAAACATTCATTCTTAGAATTTAGCTGCAACTGTTTCCCAGTCTGCCCCTCCTGGTAAGATTAATCTCTTTTCAGTACAAACATTCATTCTCAGAATTTAGCTGCAACTGTTTCCCAGTCTGTCCCTCCTGGTAAGATTAATCTCTTTTCAGATACAAACATTCATTCTCAGAATTTAGCTGCAACTGTTTCCCAGTCTGTCCCTCCTGGTAAGATTAATCTCTTTTCAGATACAAACATTCATTCTCAGAATTTAGCTGCAACTGTTTCCCAGTCTGTCCCTCCTGGTAAGATTAATCTCTTTTCAGATACAAACATTCATTCTCAGAATTTAGCTGCAACTGTTTCCCAGTCTGTCCCTCCTGGTAAGATTAATCTCTTTTCAGATACAAACATTCATTCTCAGAATTTAGCTGCAACTGTTTCCCAGTCTGTCCCTCCTGGTAAGATTAATCTCTTTTCAGATACAAACATTCATTCTCAGAATTTAGCTGCAACTGTTTCCCAGTCTGTCCCTCCTGGTAAGATTAATCTCTTTTCAGATACAAACATTCATTCTCAGAATTTAGCTGCAACTGTTTCCCAGTCTGTCCCTCCTGGTAAGATTAATCTCCTTTCAGATACAAACATTCATTCTCAGAATTTAGCTGCAACTGTTTCCCAGTCTGTCCCTCCTGGTAAGATTAATCTCCTTTCAGATACAAACATTCATTCTCAGAATTTAGCTGCAACTGTTTCCCAGTCTGTCCCTCCTGGTAAGATTAATCTCCTTTCAGATACAAACATTCATTCTCAGAATTTAGCTGCAACTGTTTCCCAGTCTGTCCCTCCTGGTAAGATTAATCTCTTTTCAGATACAAACATTCATTCTCAGAATTTAGCTGCAACTGTTTCCCAGTCTGTCCCTCCTGGTAAGATTAATCTCTTTTCAGATACAAACATTCATTCTCAGAATTTAGCTGCAACTGTTTCCCAGTCTGTCCCTCCTGGTAAGATTAATCTCCTTTCAGATACAAACATTCATTCTCAGAATTTAGCTGCAACTGTTTCCCAGTCTGTCCCTCCTGGTAAGATTAATCTCCTTTCAGATACAAACATTCATTCTCAGAATTTAGCTGCAACTGTTTCCCAGTCTGTCCCTCCTGGTAAGATTAATCTCCTTTCAGATACAAACATTCATTCTCAGAATTTAGCTGCAACTGTTTCCCAGTCTGTCCCTCCTGGTAAGATTAATCTCCTTTCAGATACAAACATTCATTCTCAGAAGTTAGCTGCAACTGTTTCCCAGTCTGTCCCTCCTGGTAAGATTAATCTCCTTTCAGATACAAACATTCATTCTTAGAATTTAGCTGCAACTGTTTCCCAGTCTGTCCCTCCTGGTAAGATTAATCTCCTTTCAGATACATTTAGTTTCTAGGTCTTAATTATCCTTTCATGTCTCTTGGATAAACAGATAACGTTTGAAACTGGTAGCGACAAGTTGTTATACAATAACAGTTTATCAGTGTCGGTTTGTTATCAAGCTGGTTATAACGTGTTTATGTAGTGGGGACAGAAAAGAAGTAGGAGCCGAGGTTTTCTGGCAGCCAGTTTCTTTCTTCCTATTCTTCGTTCTCATAATCGTTCTTAAACTCCAGCTACCAAATCCTGGAAAGAGCTTTGCAAGTAGCAGGATGCTGTCCGAACAACGGGATGCGTTGTGTCGTAGCTTACAGATTATTCAGTTTCCAAATCGTTAAAACTTCCGCTTTCTGTAAACGATATTGTTTACTTACTTGCATAGTCGCTCCTCTTCTGCCCTGGCGTGCAGATGTTTGCAGGAAAGAGCGCCAAAACATAACATAGGCTGTCTTCCCCGTGGCCTGGTTCCAGTCTAGCCCACGGCCTCTTGAAGACTGTCTTTTGTTGTCGTCCCAGTGGACATTGTGTCGTCCTCGGAGTCTAGACCCTTGACTCTTTCCTCCCCACGACCACCGTGGTGTTGATCTTATTTCATTCTGCAGTCACGGCCAAGCCACCGAAATTGAAATTACTCCACTCGAGTCTACAAGGACTGGGATTTGAGATCCTGTCGTGTTGTCTGATTGCGGTCCTAATCTCTTCATGTTACTTGAACCACCTTCCTTAGACATCTCATTTCTGTCGCTTCAAGCTGCCTTTTATTGGTTGTAGTCATTGTTCATGACTCAATTCATAAGTCAATACTGGAACATAAGTTGAGTGGCATAGAGCCATCTTGGTTTTCTTACTTATTTCTCCTCTGCTAGGGATTCATCAATGTATGTCATGAAAACTTGTACCGGTTTCTGCCCTTCGAGTAGCCAGATCTTCTAAAGTGCATCCCTTCTGGTTTATTACAGCTCCAATATATTTGGGCTGCTTGACCTGTTCCAGAGACTTCTCATTCACAAAAATCAGACCAGACCTGATTTCTGTTTTTGAACTGATAATGTCTCGATCTCTTCTCCGGTTCGTCCTCTCAGATTTGAAGGTTGGTCTGGAGTTGTGCCTCTAATTTAATAATCAAGGCCACGACATCGGTAAACGTCATTTTGGATATCTTCTTCTTCGTCTTCTTCGTTCGTTCTCAATCTTCCGCTACCAAACCCTGAAAGGGCTTAAGTAGCAGAATGTAGTCCAGAGAACGGAATGCGTTGTGTCGTAGTTTACAGCTTGACTGCGATATTTGCACCTTTCGATCCAACACATCCGACTTCAGCAAGCATTTTTTGAGTACCGGGTTAGAATTCCCTCTTCGATCCCTTCTCCTTAGCCAGTCTGCCCTGCTGCAGCCTGTTATACCAGGATCACCGCGTTGAGGTGTAGAAGGGTCTTGGCAGCTCTGGTTCGCTGGCCCTGACGCTAGCAGTCAGCTATGTGTCGCTGACCACTGCAGCTCATGCGCGGCTCAGCATCTTGATCCCTAGTTTGGATATAAAGACTGATATCTTCTATCACTGCGCAACTCAGTACTTTTTGGTCCTCTCCTTACATGCTCTGCTGATATCATCCATGTGCAGTACGAAGAGATATTGCATTATAATGTCGCCCTGTCTTACGTCACTGGTGATCTTGAACTCATCTGATGTTTGGTTTCCTGCAATACTGTAGTTTCTGTATGTCTTATAAAAATTACGTAATGCGCAGGTCAATAATGGTGTGATGTTCTTCTTTGCCTGGCTGTCACAGAGCCTGCTTTATGAAACCTTTTCAAATACCTTTTCTAGAACCAAGAAACTGAAGTGGATTTCATCATAATATTGAAGAGCATTCTCTCTGTTGCTTGAGTGTGAAGATACGGTTCTGAGTACTTCGGTTTGCTCTAAACAGCATTTGGCTTCGTCCGTCTGTGGCGAAGTCAAATGTCTAATTCTCTGCTTCAGTATCCCAGATTAGACTCTGTCGAGGACACTAACGATTGATACATCTCAGATTAGACTCTGTCAAGGACACTAACGATTGATACATCTCAGATTAGACTCTGTCGAGGACACTAACGATTAATACATCTCAGATTAGACTCTGTCGAGGACACTAACGATTGATACATATCATATTAGACTATGTCGAGGACACTAACGATTGATACATCTCAGATTAGACTCTGTCGAGGACACTAACGATTGATACATCTCAGATTAGACTCTATCGAGGACACTAACGATTGATACATCTCAGATTAGACTCTGTCGAGGAGACTAACGATTGATACATCTCAGATTAGACTCTGTCGAGGACACTAAAGATTGATACATCTCAGATTAGACTCTGTCGAGGACACTAACGATTGATACATCTCAGATTAGATTCTGTCGAGGACACTAAAGATTGATACATCTCAGATTAGACTCTGTCGAGGACACTAACGTATGATACATCTCCGATTAGACTCTGTCGAGGACACTAACGATTGATACATCTCAGATTAGACTCTGTCGAGGACACTAACGATTGATACATCTCAGATTAGACTCTGTCGAGGACACTAACGATTGATACATCTCAGATTAGACTCTGTCGATGACACTAACGATTGATACATCTCAGATTAGACTCTGTTGAGAACACTAACGATTGATACATCTCAGATTAGACTCTGTCGAGGACACTAACGATTGATACATCTCAGATTAGACTCTGTCGAGGACACTAACGATTGATACATCTCAGATTAGACTCTGTCGAGGACACTAACGATTGATACATCTCAGATTAGACTCTGTCGAGGACACTAACGATTGATACATCTCAGATTAGACTCTGTCGAGAACACTAACGATTGATACATCTCAGATTAGACTCTGTCGAGGACACTAACGATTGATACATCTCAATGGATCTGGCACTGTCAGTTGCCACGACATTTAAAAATTGGTATAATATTGCTATCACCCAGTCCTTCTGTATAATCAGGTGACGCCAGGCTGTCCTGAAAATCTTTAATGTTAACAGTTCACCTGCCATTCTCATTTTTATTTGTTACCATCTTCTATACCATCATGTCCAGCTAACCAACTTCTATTTTCTCCACCTTCAGCTCCTCCATTGCCATGTTTTTACCATCATTGATTCTCTTCTCTGTATTAGAGCATGCTATACCCTTGGTCTTCCTCAGGGAGCTCTGAGAAATAGTCTATTATTAGAGCATGCTATACCTAGAACTTGGTCTTCCTCTGGGAGCTCTGAGAAATTGTCTATTATTAGAGCATGCTATGCCTAGAACTTGGTCTTCCTCTGGGAGCTCTAAGAAATAGTCTATTATTAGAGCATGCTATACCTTTGGTCTTCCTCTGGGAGCTCTGAGAAATAGTCTATTATTAGAGCATGCTATATCTAGAACTTCGTCCTCCTCTGCACATAGGAGCTCTGAGAAATAGTCTATTATTAGAGCATGCTATACCTAGAACTTGGTCTTCCTCTGCACATAGGAGCTCTGAGAAATAGTCTATTCATCTATCAATTATTGCCCCCCGAGTGGTAAGAAAAACACTTTGTTTGTCTTTCACAAATTTTAGGAAGCACTCTATTTCCTTATCCGTGCTCTTCAGTGTCCCGTAGAACAGCTCTTCCTTTTCTCCAGCATTCTATTCTAGTCGTTCTCCAATGTCATCCTAGGTTTTCTGTTCTGTTTATGTTGCGCCACCTTCAGCTTTCGTTCTGAGTGTTACATATTCTTTGTATTTTTCTGTTTTTCATGCTCTGTTCTTGGCTTCCAAGTACTGTCTGTATGCTTTATCATCAATTTGACTTCTTCTGTCTACTAGTGTGTCTTCTGTATATTTTTCTTGACTGTGACTTCACGACATGCTTCTGCTATTGATTAACTTGCCTTACTCTTTAAACTCCCGTACCATAGTGCGTTACCAGACAATTTTCCATTCATTGATGTTGTCCCCTTGACTCCTGGACACAATACAGTCCCCTCCTCCCTTGGCTTTGGTGGTAGAGGGAACTCCGCTGGATATAAGCAAATGACCTCAAGATCCCTGACGACTGCCCTGTCATTTTATTCTAAATTTATTTGAGAGCTAGGATTTCCAACCTTGTTTTATTTATTTCTTCCATGATCTGGTTCCCCTTTTTTGTTTTATACTTCTAATATTCCGAGTTCCAAAAATCGTAGTCCGTACTTAGCGAAAGTTCTTCACCTTCACTGTATGTCCGCTGGACTTGTAATCGGGTGTGCAGACAAGCAGGTCTTTGAGCTGTCTTTGCATGATTTAGGGATGCCCACTTTTGACCTCCATGCAGGCCACAGTTTTTGTTTCACGGCTGTTTGTTTGGTATTCACAGCTCACCTTCAAATATAGAGGCCATAAAGCAGCCCACCTCCCAGCTGACGCTCGTGGTAGGACGTCTGGCTCCACCCACATGGTTATCGTTTACATGTATTTTATATGTGCCTTGTGTTCTGATAATCTTCATAATTTCATTATTTGATGTGCTGATCTTCATGTTATTGTTCTGACTGTTCTCAGTGAATGTATATGATTCTTTTATCTTCCACAGGCTTGTTCCAAGTGAAAATGTGATTTTGTTATATTTTACAATCTGTTCCAAGTGAATGTATGTGATTCTCTTTCACATACTGCCGAAGACGGATGTGTCGGACCGAAAGGTGCAAATATCGTAGTCAAACTGTAAACTAACGACACATCGCAAATCCGTTCTCCGGACTACATCCTGATACTTGCAAAGCCCTGTTCAGGGCTTGGTAGCGGGAGATTTAGAATAAACGCAGAAGAAGAAGATCTTTCACATGATTTTCCAAGTCATGACATTAGAGCGACACGGACTCACCTCTGACCGACGCAACGCACTTGCCGCAGGACAAACATTTAAGCTCCCAACAGCGCGCAACTGCATAATTAAAAATAAAACTAACTAACTCAGTCTTGTCAATCATTTCTTTTCTCAGATTCTGAAAGGACATGTAGTGGTTGGCCATTACTCAACAAGTCTGATAACCAACCACATGGTTTTGCCCACATTGTCGGACAGAGATATTACAGTCATGCTCAATGAGAAGAGCTCAGGTAGATTACTGTTGTTCTACGTGAAGTCGTGTTGGTGGTGTACTTGGTGGCAGTGGGAGCGTTGGTTTAGGATACTAGATTACTGGAATCTTAATACTAAAACATACAGGTCAGTGTCTTATGTCAGGGTCAGTTTTGTTCATTCGGTGCCGTTTGAGATCGTTAACTTAACTTGATGTCTTGTTACTGGTTTAGAAGACTCAGCAGAGTCTGTATACAACACCTTTCGTATACATCTACTTGATCTAAAAACTATCCAATCTATTCTTCGATTCATTAATTGACCTTGCCCCCGCTATTTTATGTGGCAATGCATTCCAAGCGTTCAGTTGAGTTGAATTCAAGTGTCAACTCTGCATCAAAATGCAAAATAAGGTTGTCTGCTTCTTGAACGATTGCCCCCCCCCCCCCCTCCCCCACCCTATCCTCTAGTATGTTTTTTCAACAATGAGGTGTGTCTTGTTATATTCTTCCAAGCATGCAATGCTCTCTGCCAAAAATAAATATTTACTAGTATCGAATCTGGACCTTTAATTAACTCTGTTCCTGTAGGCGCCTGTTTCTGTTTCTAAGAATCAACATCACTGCACTCCGGGCATATCGATAGGGGCTCAGTCTCTTTCAGCAAAAGGCGAGTATCTGTACTTTGAAAAACTTGTTTTACTATAATGTATCGTTTCTCTGGATTATCTTATAAGCCTGTATCTAATCATCTCGTTGAGTCAACTCTGCTGATACCTCCACAATACTGCGCCCCACTTCCCACCCACCCCCACCCCCTCTCTATCTGTGGTTGCCTTTTGTGCCTCCTCGGGTGTGAGGTTAATCTATTAGTAGTAATAGTAGTATTAGAAGTAGTAGTTGTAACAATAGTTGTGGTTGTAGTAGTGGTGGTAGCAGCAGTAGTAGAAGTAGTAGCTGTAGTAGTAGTGGTGGTAGTAGTAAGAGCTGTAGTAGTAGTAGTAGTTGTTGTTGTAACAGCAGTTGTAGTAGTAGTAGTGGTGGTATCAGCATTAGTAGTAATAGTAGTGGTGGTAGTAGCAGTAGTAGTAGTAGTAGTAGTTGTTTTAACAGCAGTTGTAGTAGTAGTAGTAGTAGTGGTGGTGGTGGTAGTCATAGTAGTAGTAGTAGTAGCAGCAGCAGTAGTGGTGGTAGTAGTAGTAGTAGCAGTGGTAGTAGCAGAAGTAGTGGTGGTAATAGTAGTAGTAGTAGTAATAGTAGTAGTATTTGTTTTTGTTGTTAGTGTTGTTGTTGTTGTTGTTGTACATGCTGTACCTATTGTACCTGTTGTTGTACTAGCTTTCTGCGAATAAGGTGTTTAGTAAATTCTGCAGACTCATTTATTGTTCTACCTGAAATGGTTTCTGTTCTTCAGGTATTACCGTGGTGGGTGGCCACGTGATCAGCACAGTGTATCTACAAGACATTTACTGTAACAACGGAGTGATACACGTTATAGACATGCTCCTACACACCCCAACACAGACTATCGCTGAGGATATCGCTGTCAGAAACGAAGCTGCGTATGTTTACTTCACACATTTTTTGTATTTTGGCTTGTTTACTGCTGTTGTTTGGTGTTTTCGTATAGTCTCTAGCTGTTGTTTTGTGTTTTCGTATGGTCTCTAGCTGTTGTTTAGCATTTTCATATAGCCTCTAGCTCTTGTTTAGTATTTCAGTATAGTCTCTAGCTGTTGTTTAGTAATTTTGTACAGACTCTATCTGTTGTTTAGTATTTAAGTATAGTCTCTAGCTGTTGTTTAGTAATTTCGTATAGTCTCTAGCTGTTGTTTAGCATTTTTATATAGCCTCTAGCTGTTGTTTAGTATTTTAGTATAGTCTCTAGCTGTTGTTTAGTAATTTTGTACAGACTCTATCTGTTGTTTAGTATTTTAGTATAGTCTCTAGCTGTTGTTTAGAATTTTAGTATAGTCTCTAGCTGTTATTTAGTATTTTAGTATTGTCTCTAGCTGTTGTTTAGTATTTTAGTATTGTCTCTAGTTGTTGTTTAGTAATTTTGTACAGACTCTATCTTTTGTTTAGTATTTTAGTATAGTCTCTAGCTGTCGTTTAGTATTTTAGTATAGTCTCTAGCTGTTATTTAGTATTTTAGTATTGTCTCTAGCTGTTGTTTAGTATTTTAGTATTGTCTCTAGCTGTTGTTTAAACCTGTTGCAAAGACCAGACCTACGAGCCTTTCATTCAAATCCACTGTGCTCCCTGGTATGTGCTACGGTGTTGAGACATGGGCATTAGCACAATCACTGGAGGACAAACTGGGAGTGACCCAGGCCGCTCTTCAGAGACGCTTGGTCGGAATCACTCTCCGGAACCAATGTATACAGAAGCTCCACAATTCCGACAGACGACAATTTTTCTTGGTGAATGATGCGATAATCCATGCACACTAGGCAAAACATAGATGGGCAGGTCACATGTTGCTACGAAACGATGGTCGATGGAGCACGGCGACAGCAGTCTGATACCCCCGAGGTAAAAAAAGACCTCGTGGAAGACTTCCAATGCGTTGGTCAGACTCCCTTGCTGCATGCAATAACGCCCGAGTCGCTTCTGGAAATACGCTTACTATGCATTGGACTTCCATGGCCTAAGACAGGATCCGCTGGAGACGAAGTTGGGACCCGCAGCTACGCTGAGGAACAGGTCATCAAGATTATGATAAGAATGCTCAATGTTCTCTTTGTAATGTGGGAAAAACAAAATTTGAAAAATGTTCTTTTATAGTGCGAAGTGTCACTAAGGCAAAACAATTACACTTGACGCCAGCACAAAATGTTCAGCACTCTGATATCTTTTTTTAAAAGTCAAACAGACGAGTATAAATAGTTCTGTCAGAGGTATATGGGTTTAGTTCAAGCGCAGGCTTGGTTTGAGATCCCAACATACCGGGTTCTTAATCACTTCGTGTCCGGTTTGACTTGAGCATGTCGGGGATTTTTCAAGGTAAAACCACTCCTCCACGTACGCAGAGGATTGACAAGGATACTACACTTCAAAACTTCTTCAGTGGAATACATTACAAGCAGATACACACACGCATCCATACACGGGCCAATATGGTCTGCTATAGCCCAAATGACTGCGATCTGGTTTGGAAAGGGACGTAATTCGCCAGAAGAATGCAGACAGGCAAACCTTCAATTGAACAACCCATCGCAGTAAATCATCCTGGACGAGTTAACTCTGATGTTTTAATCCAGATTAAACAAAGATCAGGTTTTCAACATTAACAAATTACATTGGCCTAGTTACGAACTTTAGACGAACCTAAATCAAACTCATAGACGTAGAAATGATTGGAATATACGCTCGTGAATGTATGCAATATAATGAAACAATTAGCTCTGAAAGAACACATCTGACTATCAGCTATAAATTAGGGAGAATCAGCTTGTTATGCATCATGCGGACTGAAAACGTAATAAAAATAAAATAATAATAGTTGCCAATCGCAAGCGAAGATGGCGACATCATCAGAATATTGCTGCGAAATGTGTTCTCTGATGGCTGTAAAAACCAATCCTGGAACGGCAAATCCCACCACATACAGGGTACACATGCAGGGAGCCGGTTTTGAAATCTGTGTGAGTATTGGTTGTTTTTTTTTCTGGCACCACTTTTTTCGTGAGCCACCACGATGGTTTTACTCTCTGCGATCTGAGCACCTTCGAAGATACTAAGCCACAATGGAGGTCCCAGGAGGTGAAATCAATATTGAAGAAACACTTTCAATGAGTCTCTGTAGCTCTTCTTCTAACCCCCCCCCCCCCCTACCCCATCACCCTACACCCTTGTGTGGGTCCGTCTGTTGTGAGGACACCGTAAATTAGCTGCTTGTGAATTCGCTCATCTGACGTTCAATCAACAATTTCCGTCCATCTTAGCATAGCTATTTTCTGAATTGTATGGATGCTCAACATGTCAGTATTGGAAAGAATGTCAGTGTAAGGCACTTTGTTTTACCACCTGAACCTGACCAGCCTATGCACTTTGTTCTACCATCTGAATCTGACCAGCCAAGGGACTTTGTTCTACAACCTGAACCTGACCAGCCTAGGCACTTTGTTCTACCACCTGAACCTGACCAGCCTAGGCACTTTGTTCTACCACCTGAACCTGCCCTGCCTAGGCACTTTGTTCTACCACCTGAACCTGACCAGCCTAGGCACTTTGTTCTACCACCTGAACCTGACCATCCTAGGCACTTTGTTCTACCACCTGAACCTGACCAGCCTAGGCACTTGGTTTTACCACCTGAACCTGACCAGCCTAGGCACTTTGTTCTACCACCTGAACCTGACCAGCCTAGGCACTTTTTTCTACCACCTGAACCTGATCAGCCTAGGCACTTTGTTCTACCACCTGAACCTGACCAGCCTAGGCACTTTGTTCTACCACCTGAACCTGACCAGCCTAGGCACTTTGTTCTACCACCTGAACCTGACCAGCTTAGGCACTTTGTTCTACCACCTGAACCTGACCAGCCTAGGCACTTTGTTCTACCACCTGAACCTGACCAGCGTAGGCACTTTGTTCTACCACCTGAACCTGACCAGCCTAGGCACTTTGTTCTACCACCTGAACCTGACCAGCATAGGCACTTTGTTCTACCACCTGAACCTGACCAGCCTAGGCACTTTGTTCTACCATCTGAACCTGACCGGTCCAGGCACTTTGTTCTACCACCTGAACCTGACCAGCCTAGGCACTTTGTTCTACCACCTGAACCTGACCAGCCTAGGCACTTTGTTTTACCACCTGAACCTGACCAGCCTATGCACTTTGTTCTACCACCTGAATCTGACCAGCCTAGGCACTTTGTTCTACAACCTCAACCTGACCAGCCTAGGCACTTTGTTCTACCACCTGAACCTGACCAGCCTAGGCACTTTGTTCTACCACCTGAACCTGACCAGCCTTGGCACTTTGTTCTACCACCTGAACCTGACCAGCCTAGGCACTTTGTTTTACCACTTGAACCTGACCAGCCTAGGCACTTTGTTCTACCACCTGAACCTGACCAGCCTAGGCACTTTGTTCTACCACCTGAACCTGCCCAGCCTAGGCACTTTGTTCTACCACCTGAACCTGACCAGCCTAGGCACTTAGTTTTACCACCTGAACCTGACCAGCCTAGGCACTTTGTTCTACCACCTGAACCTGACCAGCCTAGGCACTTTGTTCTACCACCTGAACCTGACCAGCCTAGGCACTTAGTTTTACCACCTGAACCTGACCAGCCTAGGCACTTTGTTCTACCACCTGAACCTGACCAGCCTAGGCACTTTGTTCTACCACCTGAACCTGACCAGCCTAGGCACTTTGTTCTACCACCTGAACCTGACCAGCCTAGGCACTTTGTTCTACCACCTGAACCTGACCAGCGTAGGCACTTTGTTCTACCACCTGAACCTGACCAGCCTAGGCACTTTTTCTACCACCTGAACCTGACCAGCCTTGGCACTTTGTTCTACCACCTGAACCTGACCAGCCTTGGCACTATCTGCCGTGTCTGCTATGCTAAATGCCCATCCCAAGCCAATATGGCGACATGACCAGATGGTTTTGTTTTGATGATGGAACTTTCGCTGAACTTGAATTATAGTGAGCAAGAAACTGCGCTGGTTATCAACCTCATTCTCTGGTTTCATGCTATCTTGTACCAGTGACAAGACGATAAGTCGAGACGACTGGAGGTATCTCAGGATGCAGGCACTCTGGTATCACTTACCTTTAGACCAGATGGGGCTCATAACGTACTGGACTCGATCGTCCATCATTTCTGGTTATCGGTTTGAGAGACTAGTGCCTTACCTTTCGACTACAACATGTCTACTTATGCACTGTCCATGTCTCATGGGCATGCAGCAGAAATGATTACACCACATCACGATACACTTTTCTAGGTGGCGACAATAATGCCTGATCAGTTCCAGACCTCTGCTTGGAGCCTCCCAAACGCAGGGTTCGCCTTAGCAATCCTGTTATTGTCGTCACAGTCTATATTCGCCTCTCTGGTGATGATATTGTAATGTGAAACGGCATGTCGGGTAATACGTTGCTGGTGTTGCTAGTGCCACTCACACTTGAGTTAGGTACTCTTTTCGACTATTTGTGATGGTGGGTTACAATGGCTCTCTATATCCCGAGGTATACAACAATGTCGTGTCCAATTGCTATGGCGTTCGAGGGATTATAAATGCTGAGGTATACAGGCCGCTTCACCACTGCCGTCGCCACGTCGTGTGATATCTTTGTTTATTTATTTCACCCCAACAGAAAAACAACATAGGCCTTACCGGGAATTCGATCCGCTACCTTCATTGTCAGCAGGCAGGCATCGAGACCATTCTGGCCACCACTCCTCGTGGAGAACATGAATGATCAAATATATTTGTAAAATATACATAATCGGTATTATCATTTTGAAAATATAATTCACAAAGGAGGAGGAGACATATCATTTTATTTGTGAATCATTACGAGATAGAGCTGGCGTTTGGACAATAAACAAAAAGTGGAGGGAGGCAATTCTGGTACGGAAGGGGATATGTGGAAACTTCTAGGAGCGAGTTGTTAACAATAAATATTTATCTGTGACGAAAATCAAAGAGACAAGTATGTATCTGCACTTGGAAAACATGTCAAACGAACAACAGGGGAAAAAAGTGAGGTAATACGCAGTGGACAATTCTAAAACAAGACTTTCAGGTTCGAAGGCTACTTGTCGCAGAAGTATAATAAGCCATACCCTACTTTAAGCTGAAGTGCTAGATGAACGGGACAGCCAAAGAAAGTTTAACGACTAGCCTAGCATTTTGGCGCCAGAGTAATGGCGGTAATCGGTTGTTTCCTGCATTGTGGATGGACCAATTGCTGACTATTCGAAATGATTTTAAGTGATTTCGGACATGAATTTTTGGTTTCTGGTATATATTGCACGCCAATGATCACTAATAGGAACAAAGTATATTTCATATATCGTTTGGTCAGTACTAATTGTCAAGATATGTGCAGTTGTATACTCGATTTTCCACAATTTGATGATGTCACCGGAATGGCCACCGCTGAACATAGACAGATATGTACCTTCTCATGACGTATTCCGCATATTAATTTCGGTCACGAATTGTTAATGCTTGGTACGTTTCCATAAACAAAACTACTTATAACTTTGCTGTTGGTTGACACACATCATCACAATTTGATCAGATTACTACCAATGCCTCCTGTGGGTTTCAGGCATGATGGATTATGTATCTATGATACAGTTGAGTAGAAGCGTGTGACTTCAATGGTTCCATTTCTGCCCCACAGTCTTGTGGGATACCTGATCGTTGGAAAAGCTTCTGGGAGAAAACCCTAAGAAAAACTGCATCCTCTAGTGCCGTCAGTCGTCTTGACTATGTCTTACCACTGAATCAGGGTAGTTGAGGACGAGAGAGTGAGGCTGAAGTGCGCAAACCTCATTCCCGGTGACCCAATTCTTGCACAAGTCGCTCTGCATTAATTTCACGTTCGCTGCAGCACTGGACAACCCGTGTCAGAGACAGAACCGACTGGAAACTGAGACCACTGTCTACTATGAAATGTGTTTAGAAGTGACTTTGATATTTGGCTTGGCTTCGTTCGTTCTCAATCTCCCACTACCAAACCCTGAAAGGGCTTGCGTAGCAGAATGTAGTCAAGAAAACGGAATGCGTTGTGTAGTAGTTTACAGCTTGACTGCGATATTTGTACCTTTTGGTCCAACACATCCGACTTCAGCAAGCATTTTTTGAGTACGGGGTTAGCATTCACTCTTCGATCCCTTCGCCTTAGCCATTCTGCCTTGCTGCAGCCTGTTATCCAGGATCACCACGTTGAGGTGTAGAAGGGTCTTGGCAGCTCTTGTTCTTTGGCCCTGACGCTAGCTATGGGTCGCTGACAACTGCAGCTCATGCGCTGCTCAGCATCTTGATCCCACTTTCATATTTGATGCATGGAGAATTCACACCTTCGTGTATCGTGTGCAAAAATTTAACTCAACGTCGTGGAAGATGTTATCCTATTGCCTTGTACTAAGTGCAGCAGACGATTCAGAAACGCAGCTCCTCTCTCTTCTTACCTCACACTCTTGTTTTATTTAACCCTGTCCAACAATCACACTCTTACACAACTTTCACATGCCCTCAGGGTGAGACCCCTTCCATTGCACTTTTGTTGGGTTGACCTCTAGATCCCTTCTAACATAGGTGCATACGGACACACACATGTATCCAAGCACTGGTTAGTACGTCCTGATATCACCTAAAAGGCTGCAGCCCGTGGTGGAAAGGTCCGTGCCTCCGCTAGTAGAATACAAAGAGCCAAACACTTTACACAAGGACTCGGATTGGCTAATTTAGCCATCTTGGAACACATGCGAACCATGAATCTGGACAAAGTGGTCATCATCGATTACAACGGACGAACTACACACATCGCACAGCTCTTCAACACTTGCGGCTTGGAATGCAGGTCGAGTTCGACCCAGACATATTTACAAACTCAAGTTATTTCCTAACGTTTCTATCTGTAAGCATATACCATTAAGGCACACTTTATTTTATGTTTTCCGTTAAATATGTTTTCCGTTAAATATGTTTTCCGAGTGCAGATAAATAATTGATTTGCGATCGTTGTCAAGATCAATCATTCTCGGGGAGACAATAAAAACTTTCAATTGTATGTTCAGAGAAGAATTGGGCGCGAATTGTGACAGGAATTTTTTTTAATTGAGTGGAACTCGGAGAAGTAAAGGAGAACTAATTAAATAAATCAGATCCAGAAGGTTTAAATACTTTGGCTATCTGAAAAGACTAATTGTAGTAATAATAATAGTAAATGTGGCTTTAATTGATTAAAGTAGAAAAGATTTGCGTTGAAATCTCACCTGTACTACCTTAGTCCAGTGGCAAGATGTAGACAAGACTAACCGTCTTTCTATACTGTATAGGCAGGACATGTGTACCGGATGAAGCCGCCAAAGCTAATAATATAAACAGGAGTTGGACATAAAACTTCTGCCTGGTTTCACTATAAAACTATTTTTAAAAGATGTTAGTTAACCCAACGGCAGCTGGATTTCAAATATGGACATTAGGAATGATCTGATCTGATCTAGGCGAGTGTAGACTTAAATTGCCAGTGCAGGATAAATCTTTAGTGATCGAATTTCTGTCCTATTTGGTTGGTACTACTGCACTTACGGTCAGGTCAGGTCATCCCGTAACCGGTGAGGTCGTTGGGCACACATTAAAACCTCCCCACAATCACATGACATTACTCTTAGTCAGCGGCCGCTGCCTGCGCCTCCTCTGGTCTGAAATTGGTCCGTTCTTTTAAAATATCCTGCCACCTATTTTTGAGAAAGCCTCTTCGTCGTCTGCCTTGCACCTTTCCGTGCAGGATCGCATTTGCAAGACCGTTTTATCTTGATATGTGAGCCATGCAAGTGCCGCTATTGTCTGTGCTATTCTGGCCAACACCTCACATTTTGATTGTTCATCATTGACAAACGAACCCACTTACAGTGGCGTACCGTAAAATCTCAAACTTCAAAATATACTAATCAAAATTAATTTCAAAACAATTTTATTTAAAAATCAATTCCAATCTCTTGTTTCAGAAGAAGATATTCGAATTGACTTATAATAAAATTTATCAATAAAAGAGAAACCGTTTATTCCAAACTCCAGTCTCTTCAGAAAACAGTAAACACGGACAACAAAAAATAAGCTTAGATCGAATTCCACAACCTATCAACCGTTCTATTGCTTCATATTCGGAAGCTACAAAGAGTTGTTTGTATTCACATTTCTTATCTTTGTGTCTGGAAACTAAACTGTCAAGAACAAGTCTAGGTTTACCGACATTCAAGTGTTTATTTTACCTATATTTCAACGGTTAAATTATCAGGCAGGCTGGCTTGGCTTCGTTCGCTACCAAACCCTGAAAAGGGCTTAAGTAGCAGAATGTAGTCCAGAGAGCGGAATGCGTTGTGTTGTAGTTTACAGTTTGACTGCACTATTTGCACCTTTCGATCCAACACATCCAATATCCAGCAAGCACTTTTTGAGTACCGGGTTAGACCCATCTTCGATCCCTTCTCCTTAGCCAGTCTGCTCTGTTGCAGCCTGTTATTCAGGATCACCGCATGTAGGTGTAGAAGGGTCTTGGCAGCTCTGGTTCGCTGGCATGACGCTAGCAGTCAGTTATGGGTCACTGGTCGCTGCAGTTCATGCGCTGCTCAGCATCTTGATGCCGTTAAATTATAGAATTTTTACACTTTTGACGGCTCTCTAATGTCATTTATACAATACAGAAAGCAAATAATAAATTGTTTAGCACAAAGAAAACTACACTATACAAGGCATTTAGTTATCATGAACTGGTAAGAAATGTGTGCTGCAAGGCTGCACCACCGATAGACTGGTTCCTATTTCTTCATAAACCCTTTTTTCCCCCAACTTCTGGTGTTTCGTGACTACCGGAAGCTGGATTTAAATTGAGCGGAATAGCTTCAGCACGTCCAGCACACACCAAAGCGAGGTAGCCGAAATTATAAATATAACGGAAGAACGAAATAATATGAAACTTCGCGTTTTCAATATTTTATTAATTCTGGTTTTTCTCTTTATGTTATCAGTATTTATTATATTAAATATTATTTAATTCTACATTTTGTAAACTATTTATTCGTTAGGCTATGCGCCGCACACCAAGCACACCCGTAATATATGCCACTGCTGCACTAATCACATAGTTATACTTATGTTGTGTTGCAGCTACTCCAATGTCCTCATCTCAGTACAGAAGGATGATCTCTATGACCTGAACTCCATGAGTATTAACTACACTCTGTTCGTTCCCAACAATGACTCATTTGGTTATCTCCCCTGGCGGATACACGAGCAAATGTTTAGCCGAAACTTCAGCGAACAGGTCAGTTCATTGACTGTTGTTGTTGTTTTTATGTTATTAATGTATGAATACTAATAATAAGTCAGGTTAGGTTAGGTCATCCCGTATCCAGTGAAGTCGTTTGGGGTACACTTGAAGACATCCTCACAACCCCAAGCCATTCCTCTCTGTCAGTGGTCGCTCCTTGTGCCTCTTCTGGTTGGAGATCGATCCTTTCTTGTATGTTGTCCTCCCCTCTTTTTGGGCCGTCATCTTCGTCACCTGCCTTACTCCTTCCCGTGCATGATCTTATTTGCAAGACCATTTGATCTCGATATGTGACCGTACCAAGTGAGTTTCCTTCTTTTGACAGTTGCCAAGAAATCTTCAATAGGCCCTATTGCTGTTGTAATTCTATCTCGTATTTTCTCATTTATAACTCGATCGGTGTACGTGACGTTTAAAAGTCTTCGGAAACTTCTCGTCTACAATGCGTGTATCCTCCGCTGCAGGTCAGCTGTAATTGTACATGTCTCACAAGCATAGAGGAATATTGACAGGACCAATGTACGCATTAATCTGATTTTTGTTGCATAGTGCTAACCGTTTATCTTGCCAGATTGTGTTAAGCCGTGCAAGCGCCGCTATTGTCTGTGCTATTCTGGCCAACACCTCACATTTTGATCCTTCATCAATGACGATCGACCCTAGATATTTAAAACGGTCAACCACTTCGAGTTCCTGGCCTTTAGTTTAAATCCTGCTGTTGAAGTCCTCACCGTTGTTGGTCATTAATGTTCTTTCCAGCGTTTATCTCCATACCATAGTCAAGAGCTGTTTCATCGAGTCTTCTGGCCCATTCCTGGAGTTCTGCTTCTGTGCCTGCCAACCCGTCGATGTCATCTGCAAAACTAAAGTTGGAAATCGTTCGGCCCCCTATCTTGACAGTACCAACGTGAATGCCTATTGAATTACAGAATAATTATATGATTTATTAGTTGATTGATTGACTGATTAATTAATCGATTGACTCCCTGCTTCGTTAACTAAAATATTGTGGTTTATCATACTAAGACCGAGTGATCTGCCAGGGTCTTCGTGTATGACAAGGACAAGAATAGCACTACTGCCTCACAGAGAGCATGGCGAAAGAGACGACAAACTGTCCGACATGGCATAACACCGGCCATGCTTATGTGGTTTGTTTAGAGCAGCACAGACGCCACCTGACAGGTCGCGGATTTACTTTTGTGTAGTATTGGAGTCTATCAATATTGACTCGCACATCGGTCAACCACCATCCGTAGCATTTGTTCCAACGCAGTGGAGCATTAAGCAGCTCGAGCCTAGCCAGCTAAGCAGGAAATGCTCCTCCCGGCTACATTCAGCTCATACCAGAGCTAACACCTGCGCTGGCGCATCTGTCTCTGTAGAAGTACAGGTCGACTTCGTACTAAGAAACACTAACATTTCCATTTCAGGGCTCAGCTAAAATAAAGTAAAACCATCAGAACATACGCCGAAATGCTTTGGATCGAGGGACATAGCAGTTAGAGCTTTTGTCTCTGCAAACATAGGGACAGTGCATCAACCCAGCCGTTTCACGCTACAGTTCCCTGTGATGTACATTGGTATCTGAAATAATGTTAGGAGTAGCCAGGCACAGATGAAAGTAACTTGACACATTACACAAATTAAAGCTGAGACCCGAACAATAATATCTCTATCACTTCAACTAATACACTATGTCATGATGTCGAACTTTGAATCTAAGGATCCAGATGCCAATTATAATAGATGACGAATAGATCTACTGTGCTCTGCTACTCGTGTCCTAAATTACGTCTCAGAATGTATGTGCGTGGGACTATCCTAATTGGGCTGTCATGTAAGGCAAGCACATTGGGCTATCACGTACTTCTATCATTCAGGGCTAACACGCTGGCCCTTATCACGTTGGGCTTTCATTTAGGACTAGCACATATGCGCCTATTACATGAGAGCTATCAAGTAGGGCAAGCACATTGGGTTAAAACATTGGGTTACCACAAAGGGCTATCATATAGGGCAAACACATTGGGTTACAACATTGGGTTACCACAAGGGGTTATCATGTATGGCAAACACATTGGGTTACCACATTGGGTTACGACAAAGGGTTATCATATAGGGCAACACATTAGGTTACCACATTAGGTTACCACAAGGGGTTATCATGTAGGGCAAGCACATTGGGTTACCACATTTGGTTACCACATTGGGTTATCATGTAGGGCAAGCAGATTGGGTTACCACATCGGGTTATCATGTAGGGCAAGCACATTGGGTTATCACATGAGATTATCATGTAGGGCAAGCACATTGGGTTACCACATTGGGTTATCATGTAGGGCAAGCACATTGGGTTACCACATTGGGTTATCATGTAGGGCAAGCACATTGGGTTATCACATGAGGTTATCATGTAGGGCAAGCACATTGGGCTACCACATTGGGTTTTCATGTAGGGCAAGCACATTGGGTTACCACATTGGGTTATCATGTAGGGAAAGCACATTGGGTTATCACATGAGGTTATCATGTAGGGAAAGCACATTGGGTTATCACATGAGGTTATCATGTAGGGCAAGCACATTGGGTTACCACATTGCGTTATCACGTAGGGCAAGCACATTGGGTTGCCACATTGGGTTATCATGTAGGGCAAGCACATTGGGTTATCACATGAGGTTATCATGTAGGGCAAGCACATTGGGTTACCACATTGGGTTATCATGTAGGGCAAGCACATTGGGTTACCACATGGGGTTATCATGTAGGGCAAGCACATTGGGGCTATCATGTGGGGCTTTCATTTAGGGCTAGCTCACATGGATATCACATAGGCCAGAACATGACACTATTCTATAGAAATATCACATGGCGATATCACTTGGTGTTAATTATGTTGGAGATTTGCATTTACATCTTTGGATATTCACTGCTGATAAGGAATCTGGTTGGTGCTCCCTGTTAGAGTCAGAAGCAAAAGGTTTTGCCCTCAGAGGAACGAGACATCCGTGAAAACAACTTCCAGTATGGGAAGGGAGATTATAGAAGTGACGTCAGTTTTGATTTAGTTACCTCAGGTTCATTAACCCATACGTCAGATGGTAAAAAATGGGTGCACAACATGAGTCGATAGCAGACCTAGGGGCATTAATTTGTGAGTCGCAAGGTCGATCTCTCTTGCTGGTTCGTGGCAATAAAAGGACGGTCACGGGACTTGGCAAGCATCCAACAGGATAGAAAGCTGTTCGTGGCAATAAAAGAACGGTCACGGGACTTGGCAAGCATCCAACAGGATAGAAAGCTGTTCGTGGCAATAAAAGGACGGTCACGGGACTTGGCAAGCATCCAACAGGATAGAAAGCTGTTCGTGGCAATAAAGAGCTGACACATGACATCGCAATAATCCATCATGACATGACTTGTCTAGTGACAGAAAAAGAACTGACACCATGACTTTACAAGTACCCATCTTAAAATTACCTGGTTCATGACAAAAAAATAGCTGACATCAGGACTTGGCAAAACACCGATCGTGACTTGTCCTGGTTCATGGCAAACAAAGAGCTGATGTCAGGATTTGGCAAACACCGATTATCATGATACGGCTTGGTTCACCGTAATCGTGTAACAGACTACAGGATATAGCAAGCACACATCTGGACATGACTAAGGTTGCATTTCGAAAACAAATAAATGAACATCATTTCGACGACGGGCCATTAAAGAGACTGCTGAAGATCGTGATCAGACTTGGCGAAGACAGGAAGATATGTCTGGGATATGGAGCAGAAGTGTGTGGACGTCCAACAGTATTCATGAGCACCCATACCATTCAGTTGTTTACCTTAGGCAAAATGTATGCCTACGGCTCTGCCTGGTATGCAATGATTTCAGTAATGCACACAATAAATAACATAATAGATGCATCGTGAGAATGTAAGGTCACGACCGGGAAGTGAAAAAGTGGTATGTCTGTGTGTGAGTGTCTTTACTTAATTGCTACAGAAAGCCCAGTCTAGTCAGTGGTTCTTAGTTCTAAGTCTACCTGTACTTCTACAAGAGCAGATGCCCATGTGCAGGTAAGAGCTCTGGTAGGAACTGAATGTAGCCAGGAGAAGAATTTCCTGCTTAGCGGGCTAGGCTCGAGCAGTTAATACTTCACTGTGTTGGGACAATCGCTTACGGAAGGTGGTTAACCGATGTGCGAGCTCATTTCAATAGAATCAGACACTAGAGTAAAGTAGACCCGCAGCCTGTTAGACGCCACCTATGCTGATCTACACAAATCACCTAACCTTGGCCGCTGTTATGCCATGTCAATAAGTTAGTCGCCTCTTACGACATGCTCTCTGTGAGGCAGTGGTGCTATTCTTGTCCTTGTCATACACAAAGAATCCGGCAGACCACTCGGGTTCAGTGGTTTGTTCTTTTCAAATAATAACTCTGGTAAGTCATTATAACGGATAAACGCTGACGTGCCATTATTATTAATGATGTCTTCTGGTGGATCAAAATTATGGGATGTTTGTTCTTGGACGTCATTCAGTTTGGTAGACATTCTACGTGGTGGAAATTACAGACAGGGGTTAAGGGTGAGAATGTTGATGGTGAAATAGTGCGTGAGACATTACAGAAATCGTAGAGGAAAAAGAGATGATGAAATGTCTGAGATTAGCTAGGTGAGAAAGAAGTAGGAGAAGAAGAAGAAAAAGGAGAAGACAAGAAGAAGA
The DNA here is from genome assembly GCA_036924085.1 of Ariolimax columbianus. Taxonomy (NCBI): domain Eukaryota; kingdom Metazoa; phylum Mollusca; class Gastropoda; order Stylommatophora; family Arionidae; genus Ariolimax; species Ariolimax columbianus. The sequence goes on along the minus strand of JAVGWX010000019.1, from coordinate 36,071,747 downwards.
AGAAGAAGAAAAGGAAGAAAAAAAGAAAAACAAGAAAGGAAGAAAAAGAAGAAGAAAAATTAGAAGAAAACGAAGAAAAAGAAGAAGAAGAAGAAGAAGAACAGCAACAACAACAAGAGGAAGAAGAGATAACGAGAGCGGATGACTGGAGTGAGGGAGATGAAAACAGAGAGCAAGAAATTAGAGAGAGAGCGAGAGAGAGATGATATGGATTTTATTGGAAGAGTGCTGTCTAGAAATAGGAAGCGAGAGTTTAGACGAAGAGAGAGAGAGAGAGAGAGAGAGAGAGAGACAGAGACAGAGAGAGAGAGCGGATGAGAAAAATAAAGGTCAAATTATTATAGTCAGGATGAGTAGGTGAAAGAAACAGAGAGGATGGTTAGAGAGAGTAAGATGCGATAAGAGATATCAAGAGCCAGAGCGATTATGGATAAAAGGGTAGAGAAATAGATATAAATGGATTAGAACAATGAAAAAAAATGGAGATAATGCAACGGAGAGTGATAGATGAGAATGATAGATGAGTGATAGGTGAGAAAAATATAGAGGGTCTAAGTGTGAAAACGAATGAGAAACAGATAGAGAGAGAATAGAGTGCGCGAATCGGGAAAGGGGACATCACTAAACGAACGATACGCATGCTAGCTGTTGTCTCCCATCACTCAGTTTTTCTATTTGTGTGCAGGTGGTTAGAGCACATATTGTCAAGGGCGAGTCTCGAACACTAGAACAAATACCATCAGGCAGCGCTCTGCCAGCTATCAATAATGTTATCTATGTGCTTAAAAGAGATGGCAAAGGTAAGTTTAATATTATTTTTCTAGTGTTTGGTAAGACTTTACCTTTCTGTTTATCTGTGTTAACTTTTGTTTATTTTCTAAGCCATTTTAACAAATCTGACACACTCTAGGTGAGTTCAAAAAGTATCCGACCATACTTTTGTCCGTGAAGACAAATGAAGCGAGGGTGTTGTTCTTCGGCAGGGAGATATAGAGGGCCTTCTTCTTCTTCTGCGTTCGTTCTCAATCTCCCGCTACCAAGCCCTGAATAGGGCTTTGCGAGTAGCAGGATGTAGTCCAGAGAACAAAATGCGTTGTGTCGCTAGTTTACAGTTTAACAGCAATATTTGCACCTTTCGGTCCGACACATCCGTCTTTGGCAGCTGATAGAGGGCATATATACGCATGATGAATATTTTTCTCGCCTGCAGATTGTGTCAACCATCCTTTCAGTGTTAAGTGTAGTGAGCACCAATCCGGTTTTGATTCACCACGAGACGACGGAAAGAAATGAGCAACGGTGTTGTATACAATGTTGTCAAATGTGTTGGACCGAAAAGTGCAAATATTGCAGTCACGCTGTATACTACGACATAACGCATTCCGTTCTCTGGATTACATTCTGCTAATTAAGCCCTTTCAGGGTTTGGTAGTGCAAGATTGAGAACGAACGAAGCCAAGCCAAAACCATTCGGAAAAGTACTTTGAAGAGAATTAGGGCTTAAAACCTTCAGGTGAGTCATTGTATTTTTCCAGCAGAAAAGGCCGGATACTTTTTGAACACACTTCGTATGTTAGGTTCAGATTGTCCGATGGATGGTCGATGTTGTTGCACTTTTGTATGAAGAAGTCAAGGCACTTATCTGGAAATGGTGATGACAACGTTTGTGTTACTTTTAAGTCCACCTCCCCGGAGGCACATCAACGACTAACGGTCGTGGCGTGACGCGGTTATTATTAAACGGAAGGTCAGTGTCACTGGTACACACACAAGCAGTAACTAGTTCTCTGCTTCACTTAGCTGGTGTGCCGTTTTAAATGTCGCGATTCTCTCGTATATCATAACTGTGATTCCAGGTATACTATGTATATATATATATGTGTGTGTGTGTGTGTGTGTGTGTGTGCGTGCGTGGGTGCGTGCGTGCGTGCGTAACAATGAACAATACAGGTTTGACTAAACCAGACTAAAGTCCATCTCTATTTATTCATCCTGCAAAGTCGATTGACTTCTTCCATCTGTTCTTCGCCTCCCTCATACACTGATTGTAGAACTCCTCTGTCTAGACCCAGAACTACGTCACCAATTCAGTAATCAAATCCTGGACGTCAGAAAAACGATGTCCACTAAGCAGATTCTTCATTTTTGGCAACATGTAAAAGCCTCTAGGTGGCAAGTCTGATGAGTATGGTGGATGAGACACGATCTCATACCCTCAAGTTTTTCTGACGTCAAAGACGTGATACTGAACTGGAGACGTAGTTCCCGGCCTAGTCGGAGAAGTTCTACTATCAGAAAGGCGAAAAATATATGGGAGAAATGAATCGTCTTGCAAAGTGAATGGATATAGAAGGACTACTGTTAACAGTAATTTACGGATAAATGCCTTGACTTCTTAATACGACAGTGCAACAACTTCGACCATACCTCGTATGCCCCAGGCTAACAGATTTGATACATGTGCCAGGTTTAGATTTATATGCCACTCTAACAAATCTGACACATACTGGAAGCATAGATCTATGTTCTATTCTAACAAATCTATTTGTGAGCACATATCTAAAAATAACAATCGCAAAGACAAGCCTGCATAAGCACTCGAAAAACATGCACCAGACAATAGAAAGGAAAGGATGGACAATGTAGATTCAAACCAGAGACCTCCAGGTGACGGATTCGCCTTTCTGCAATACAGACATGAGTCAAGACTAGGGTTTTCGACTAACTGTGATCAAAAGGTAAGGAATTAAATTCTAAAATCGAATAACCGAAACGCTAGGCGATCGAGTCCGGCAGCTTTCATGCGACCCTTGGTCTTGAGAGAGGTGAGACCAGAGTGCCTGCATCCTGCTAATCAGACACCCTTCGTCTCTTTACTTAGTTTTTCTATAAACGTTTTCTGCTATTATATCCTACGGGTCTACCCGGAGTGCCGTAATGTACTCTCTACTCAACACTATGACAACCATACCTGTTTATGCTACTTTAGATTTTTGACCTGCAATACCGCCGCAGCTTCGACGTATGCTTAGACTAGTGGGTCTCAATCGTTTCTAGGTCGTGAAGGAAATGATAATTCGCCGCGGCCCCGTCATTTTTTCAGCTGACAGACCAGATGAAATTAGAAACATTGTCACACATTTCTAGCATTCTAAAATAACCCAATCAGTCTTATAAAAAAAAATAATTTGATATTGCTTCATAATTTTAATATGTTGTTTGTATGGGTCTGTGTAATGGTACTTTACAATAAACTGTAAAATCACTTAATGCAATTGTTGGGGGCTGTTTTTCCGCCGTTGACTTGAGAAGGGCAGGATAAATGGAGGATATTCACATCGGAGGTATTGTTCTACAATAGGTTTATTCCTCTATTTGTTTCTGACTAACTTTATTAACCAACTTTGCAAAGAATGTAGATGTTCTCCGCCCACGTGAACAATAATTGAGGCATTCGGCGCAAAATTTGGCTAACTGCTCAATAAACCCAACGCTAGAGGGCGTATACTCCAGTTTCTCCTTGAGATAGCACTATCAATGCGCCTTGTCGGCCGGCAGCTGTGATATTGTAGAACACTTAGTACAAGTATATTCTGGCATCACAGACACGGGGATTGATCGACGTAGCGAGCTGAAAATAGTGCGTGCATCTAGAAATTCCAGACAGATTGAGATGTGACCAAATTTCATATCGGTAAAGCTCACCGTTGGAGGGTTTAAATGTTCAATAACTCCGGAAAAGAAAGACGCAAAAAGCTGAAAATAGTTGCGTTTGACTAGAAATTATTCAGAATGGTCTATGAAAATTGTACATCACTACAGCTTACCGCTTGAGAGTTTTCAGCTATGACAAAAAGATACAATTTTTTTTTCATGTAATATAAGTAAATATAGACACAAGGGAAACAAATTTAATTAAATTGCAGGTGAAGAAATATATATATAAATATATATATATATATATATATATATATTTTCTTGTATAAAGTTCAGTTTCTTTTTGAACTGCCTTCGTATAGTACCAAAGTACAACAACAATACATCAATTTGTTATAAGACACAAGGACCAATAAAAATCACCTTTAATTTTCTCAATTTTCGACATGTTGGAAAGTTATAGTGGTTCTTTGCTCACACGATCTACACATGAGACTTCCCTCCGTACTTGTCACTGCAACTATAGATATCACTCTCACTGTACTTTACAGTTTTCGTGTCCAACAACAACGTCATGGCAGAGGTCGTCAGGACTAACATCCCAGCGATCAATGGCTGGATACACGTCATAGATAAAGTCCTCACCTTGCCATATGAAAGCATCGCTGACATTTTGGCCACCAAGGACGACGTCCGGTACGTTTTGCATGTTATGGGTTATTCTTAAGTTAACCCTTCACAGTCCAGCCTAATTGATTCTTAAGTTAAACTTTTACAGTCCAGCCTAATTGATTCTTAAGTTAACACATTACAGTCCAGTCTAATTGATTCTTAAGTTAACCCTTTACAGTCCAGTCTAATTGATTCTTAAGACACGAATCTTATCAATTGGGACTTACTGCAAAGTGTTAAAGATTGCTCTTCTCTTATCCTGAATGGATTGGGAGAGTGTAACTGGTTGGAAAGCATGTATTTTTGCATACTAATTATGACCCCATTAGTACTCTGTATTTATTTAGTCTGCTTCGACTTCGTCCTATTCTTTTTCGGATTCCCTTGGAAACGAATAAAGTACTTACTCTTGTCTTTCTGTATAATTTTTAGGATATTGTTTCAAAGTCCTTCTTTGGAACACAGAGAAAACTATATTCATCAGGTTTATTATATGCGTGTATTTGGAGCCGCAATGTCATTATTTGTAGAGTCTTCTACCCTAGAACTGGTTATACTGCAATAATAGTCGTCTCTTTGTGCATGTTGTCAGTCTGTGTAGCAGCTGACCTATGTTAGAATCTGTCCCACTCTCAGACACTACTCAAGTTAGTGCACCTGTGCGTGAGATGGGCGTGTGTGTTTGTGTAACGTGTGCCTTTGTGTGCGTGTGTCAAAGAGAGAGAGAGAGAGAGAGAGAGAGCAATAGAGCGGTTAGAGTGCTGTCTTTTCTTGTAAAGGAACCAGTTTATCTTCGCCTGGTCGCGTAACTCCACTTTACAAATCTGTTTATGGGTACCTGACTCGCAAATATATAAGCGGCAAAAGACAGAAAAGATAGACTAGACATGTTTTTGGAATTCCCGATAAGCGTCACTCCAATTAGCTGCTCTACGGTGAGCTATGAACAGGCAGACGCTCATCAGGAAGACAGAAGAAACGCCACAGAGACTCCTTGAAAGTGTCTCTGTAAAGCTTCAACATTGATATCACCTCCTGGGAGATGCTTGTATAGTCAGAGACAAAAGCTGCGAGTAATTTAGTCTGAGGATCTGTTTGACCAATATTTATGGCGGAAATGACTTATCAGCAACACTCCAGTATGTCTTGTCGTGAGGATAAGATCACCATCATCATGTAGCATGTCCTTTGCAGAACGTCGCTCTCATCACAGATATTCAAAAGGAATCTCTAACAGCAGTCAATCTACTTGCCTGCTCCATGTTCATGTTTAGGGTGTCATTGTTGTCTTTGTGTTCATCTACGTCTTGGTCGACCTCTGCCTCGTCTTCCTGGAACAATGCCCCCCAGAACTGCTTTTTCCAGTCCATCTTGGCGGATGATGAGGCCGAAAAACCTCAGTTTCCGCGACATAACGTGGATTATAAGCCAGTTCTCTTCGACACTCAGATCTCGCAGGATGGCTTTATTTGTTATTTTCTTTACCCAAGGTATTTTAAGGATTCTCCTGTAGCATTTTGTCTCGAAAGCCCAGTTCTTCCTTCTTAATATATGTGTGATTGTCCATGTCTCGCATCCGTACACTGCCATCGGGAACACATCAGTTTTGAGGATCTTCAATCTAAATGTTGTGTTAGTATTGTGCCCCACATTTTGCATACTATTCAGTTTTTGTATCACTCTGGACAACCGTCTCATTATTTCCCTTGCATAGTCCCTATCGTTTGTTATCAAAGGGTCAAGGTATTCAAAGTGATCCAGGTGTTCAATTTCTTCATTACCAATAGTGATCTTGGGTTGGGGTTGTGTGTGCCATTGGACATTATCTTTGTTTTTTTTTAATATTCAGGAAAAGATAAAGGAAGAAAAAAAGGAAAGATCCCGTTTACACCCCGTGTTTTGTAATGGCAATATGCTGTTAGACCCAAATATCGTGTCCAGCTGCACAATGACGGTGTGCCCAGCATCAGACCTGCTGTCCTCACTTCCTAGACTTGGTCTGGTACCAAACTTTTAAAGTTGGTTCGACCCGAGGGGTGTTTGTGATCAAAAATATATCCGGCATGAATTGGGGGGGGGGGGGGGGGGGATTGAATACAGATCGCTCGACTAGGCAGTTTGTGAACTAACCGATGCGCTACTGGTATTCATCTTGCCGGACTGACATTTCAATGCACGGAAGGATAAAAAGACTGACAGTCAAAATGACCAAACGGCATATAGAAACAATGACAGCGAACAAATAATTGGTTTTACAAATGGACGGAAGTACTAAACATATTTACAGACAGCCATGTACAAAGATTAATTGATCATCATTCAATGAACGTGACAAACGTCTTTTGATTTATCTGAGAACATAATGCAGCACGGAATGTAATCCACTGATTCATCTGAAATGGCATTATCTTCTTCCTTTCTCTGGTCTCCCTAAGTTCCAATCATTGTATCATCATCATCATCTGGTTGATCAGTCCTAAGACTGGTTGTAAGGCTCTCTGAGTATGTATTTCCATTTGATCCTATCATCTGGTTGATCAGTCCTATGACTGGTTGTAAAGTTGTCTGAGCATGTCTCTCCATTGGACCCTATCCTCTGGTTGATCAGTCCTATGAATGGTTGTAAAGTTGTCTGAGCATGTCTCTCCATTGGACCATATCCTCTGCATCTCTCTTCATTTCCGCATAAGTTCGAACTTTATGTCCCTGAATGCCTGAGATGTAAAAGTGAGTTTTGATCGCCCCCCCCCCCTCCTCTTTTCGCCGGATTTTGTCCTCTATTGTCTTTTGTGTCCCAGCCAACTCAATCTTTTTTCCGTATCGTTTTAAATATTTGTCTTTGTGTACTTGTCTCAGTGAAGACATTGTCATCTGGTCTTCTTTCCGTCTAACACTCCTTCAATTCTACGATAGCACCCCATTTCAAACGCTTCCAAGATGTTTCGTCCTCCTTTGCTAGAGTTCTTGTTTCAACCCCATTCATAAGCAATGATTATTCTTTTCCTCAGTTCTATCCTGATATTCTTTGAGGCTAGCAATTTATGTTTTTCTATGAAGACCTTTTTTGGCAGTGCATTTATAGTCCTAATTTCCGTCTCATTTCTATATTCTGTGATGGTTTGTCCCAAATATGTAAACTTCTGTACTTGTTCAATTGTTTCGCCATTGGTGCTTATATTCCTTGTACGCACGTCTATAGTATTAGGTTTCTTTCTGGTGGTGTCGTGTACATCTTTATCTTTTTTTCTTCATCTCTAGTTGAATTTTGTTGCTGTCTATTTATGTAAGAATTATACTTTTATTCACCTCGACTTCCACGTAGTCATCCATGGAAACGAACTTTTATTCTTGGAAGTCTGGCTAACCAGGTGTGGGATTCCACTTGATCCCCGAAGTTGCGAGTGACACGCAGATGACGCCAAGAATATCACAACCGTCTGGACAAACTAGGTCACCTTCATCAACACGTTCAGGATATTAGGAAAACTACTGTAACCCACCACTAATTTTTTTTTTTCAGGTGCTCAAAAAGAGTAAACCTACTCATAGTGGGTATTCACAAATACAACAACATTATAAAAGATGTTCTAATGTCCCCAGACTGTTCCACCAAATGCTGAGCCCACTTGCTGAATACAAAGATTTATTGACATCCTCACTCCGGAACGTCACCTTGTTTATCCCATCCTCTCGCTACATCAACACCCTCAGCTCAGACCAGCTTGCCAGAATCAAAGGCGATGTGAATATTCTGAGGAAGGTATAATATTCTCGTTTTACCTGGCAAAAATTTACAGCAGGGTTTATGACATCAAATGACGTTTTCGAATAACGGCAAACTGTTCAGTGTTACAACAAAGGGCCCTCAGGATGACTGTCAGGAAAAAGTCTACAAAACTACCAGTTCAGAATGTATCTCTATTCTGTATCTATCTCTCTTTATCATTTTCTATCTCCGTCTCTGAGGAGACGAACGAGGAGTAGGTGGGACGGGGAATGATAGGGAGGGGGGCAGGTTCAAAGGCGGAAGACATGGTCGGAGGGATGAGTTGGTTGAAAAAAATATGTTGTTTCACTGGCGAAACTAGGCACTGAAGTTATATATATATATAAAGTAAGCAGCATGTCCTTTGCAGAGCATGTCCTATTTGGCTGTTATAAGTTTCTTGGTAAATGTGTAATGTGTTAGGTTGCCATTACTTTCTGTGCGTAGAGGAGCGAAAAATACCCATGTCTGCCTAACTGAACACGAGCGTGATTCGAACCGGGTGCATTGGGATTGTGAAACAGACGCTTCGCCCCTAGGCCACGCAGCCTCCGTATATATATATATATGAGACCAGTTCGGTAAGTATCCGAACTGATATAAGTTCTGGACAACTAAAAGAAATGAATTTAAACTACCGGTACTATTTTTCCACGTAGTTCCCTGCCACTGCAATACATTTGTGAAATCTCATTGCAAGCAACGAAGAGTTCTGTTGGCTGGTCTATGAGCCATTGGAGAACTTTTTGACGCACTTCGCATCAGTGTGAAACTTTGTTCTCCGAGATGCTCTTTCAAAGAGGCAAAAAAAGTGAAAATCATTCGGAACTAAGTCGGGACAGTAAGACCAATGCAATTGGTTAACAAATGCCCCAGTTTTGGGCGGTCGTATGGGGTTTCATGTTGACATGGTGGAGAAGGGCATCTTTTTGGTAAAACTGTGATTGCCTCGAAAGCCATCGACAGGACACTTTATTAAAATTGAGATGATCCCTGATCGAAATATCCGCAGAACTTTTGCTTATACCAGTAGCATTCGTGACTTCGCGTACAATAACCCACCGATCGTTCAAAATAGCCTTTTTGATACTGTATCACTTCAGAGTTCATCCTGGATGGTTTCATGACATTCACTGGGGTCTTCTTCTTCTTCTTCGTACGCTGGTTACAGCGATATACGTTGCACTGTGTTACTTTGTTAAGCATGTGGCCCAGTGCATCCAATTTCAACAGGCGTTTCTGTAGGGATGCCCTCCTTAGCCTTTGGCTGTCCCCAGCCGATCTGCAAGGCAGCAGTTGTTTTTGGTCAGAGTTGTCTCTCTTAGGGAAGTTGTCTTGCAGGACTATCGAGTCTTCCCCACTCGTGTCTATAGGGTGTGGCAATGATATGATATGATATGATATGATATGATATGATATGATATGATATGATATGATGGACTATGTACTAGTTTGTATTATCCCGGAAGAGAGGCAGTCCAGTAGTCCAGTGTGTCTGTTTCCCAGGATAGGATCGTCACGTCCTGCCAGAAACGTAGCACATGCATGTGAGTGGGGTATCTCTTTGCTCCCTTTATTTTCTCGGCTCATCTGCACTGATGGCACGCCTAGCATTCCCCGCCACCTGGGAGATTGTCACAATAGGGCAGAGGTGCAATGTCCGCTGTAATGCATCTCTTCTGCGTCCATTGGGATGACTGATAGCAGACAGAGGTAAAAAGCGAGGCAGGAGTACATTTAACCAGGGGACAACCCTGGTTATGGCACGGAGATGTTGTTCGCCTGGTGTGCGGACATACCTCATGATCAAGAGCTGAGTCTCAACAGTCCGCAGTGAGGTAGCTGTTCGCCTGCTTGCGACACCCCGACCGGGAACTAAGTCTGTTACTAGTGGTTTCACAACTCAACGCCGTATGAGGTGAATATCGAGCATCTCCCCGCCCGCTTTGATCGGCGGGACGGCAGAGACCTTTTTCTGTGGCTCGACAGGGTCGGGCTGAGATGCGAGCGCCAGGTCCCAACCATGTCGTTGCCTCCCGTTCCAGTGGTGCTGAGAATCAGGGCGGGATTCCGGGTTAGAGGCGTTCGGCCGTAATCCCTCATATGGTAGCCTCGCACCATTGGCTTATCAGCCAGGCACGTAGACCAAATGTCTGAGACCGGCGACTCTTCTCGAATTGAGCAAGATTACCATAGCAACGCCCTGTCATTAGTAGGGTAAAACTGACCTGTCTTTCGAAGGTCTAATTCCAGCACACGTTCCCTACTACACCCAACGAAAATTCTGTCAGTCATGCCTCCGTCAATTTCTTTAACGAACACTGCATGCGAGACAATCGAGCCACGGAGAGACTAGCTCCAGATTTCCGAGAGTCTAATTACAGCACATGTTCCCCATTAGACCCAACGAAAGTGCTCTCGGCCTCTCAATCATTTCAGTGTTGGCGTGTTGAGTCAAATTAAGTCGCAGGCTCCAGTCCTGCTGGTGCCCTTCAGTCAATTCCTTTAAGTTTCAGCTTTGCAACCATACTTCACCCGGAACCCAAACACTTTGGTTTCCCGGAAGCTGCCCGCAGAGTCATCGAAGCAACTCCTGCGGATCGCTAGTAGGCATCGTTTATGGTCAGAACTGCGACAGTATCTGATCTTCTTCGCGCCTCTGACTTTCGTTCTTGATTAAGGAAAACTTCTTGACAAATGCTTTAGCAGTAGCTTGTCTTGCGGCAATACAAGAATTTCACCTTTAACGCCGCAATACGAATACCCCCGTTTGTCCCTGTTAATCATTACTTCCAGTTCCGAAAACCAGCAAAATAGAACCGAGGTCCTATTCCATTATTCCATGCACCATTATTCAGGCAGCCGGGGCCTGCTTTGAACACTCTATTTTTTTTCAAAGTAAACGCGCCGACCACCCGGGACGCTCAGCGAAGAGCACCCGCGGGAGAAAGCCGGCAGACGGTAGGGCAGGAGACAACGGCCAGTGAACCGGTGCGAGCCGGACTGCCAGCCTGCGCCTGAGATCCAACTACGAGCTTTTTAACTGCAACAACTTTACGCTATTGGAGTTAGAATTACTGCGGCTGCTGGCACCAGACTTGCCCTCCAATAGATCCTCGTTAAAGAGTTTAAAGTGTACTCATTCCAATAACGGGCCTCGAAAGAGTCCCGTATTGTTATTTTTCGTTACTACCTCCCCGTGCCGGGAGTGGGTAAGTTACGCGCCTGCTGCCTTCCTTGGATGTGGTAGCCGTTTCTCATGCTCCCTCTCCGGAATCGAACCCTGATTCCCCGTTACCCGTTACAAATATGGTAGTCATGTCACGTACCATCGACATTTGATAGGGCAGACATTTGAAAGATGTGTCGCCGGCACATGAGGCCATGCGATCAAGACAAAGTTATCCAGAGTCACCAGTGGGGACGCCGCAACCCCGCGAGGGGAAACGACGATTGGTTTTGAACTAATAAAAGCGCTCTTTCCTCGGATGTCGGAGCTTAGTAAGCATGTATTAGCTCTAGAATTGCCACAGTTATCCAAGTAGGATTGTGTCATCTAAGGAACCTCGACTGATTTAATGAGCCATTCGCGGTTTCACCGTGAGACAGAGTGAACTTAGACATGCATGGCTTAATCTTTGAGACAAGCATATGGCTACTGGCAGGATCAACCAGATATCTGTCGGAGACGGACGAACCACACACACCGGTCGGCGATGGGTGGATGGATGTGTTAAAAGCCTCACCAGGACGGCCGCAGGGACCGACTGACGGACGGACGGTTGTTCCGTCCCTCACTCCGTCGACCTAGGACCGCCTGGTAGGGGCCCATACACACACCAACCGACCAACCAACCGGGCTCGCTCGGGGAGGGATGGCAGCGCTCTGTGCAGAACGGATCCCAACGGCCCCGGCGATGATACTCACTCGGACTGGAGACGATTTTTGCCTGCCAGCCTGCCCTTCTCCGACCGGTTGGTCGGGCGAAGACAGGGCCTTTAGGCACGATTCCTGCTTTCCTTTTGCCGATCCAAAGCTCATTGCGAGAGAAGGACCACAAGCGAGACGAATTGTCAAAATTCGCTATACGCGCTAGCCTTCGACGAACTACGCGGACTGACAAAGCTTCTCGATATGGATTACAGTAACGCACCGTTTCCAGCGGTACGACTCCACCAAATTGGTCCTGCTACAGTGCCGGGGAGAGGCGGGCGAACTTGTTAGGCAAGCCCGCGATCTCACTCCGCCTGGCGGGACTGAGATCGCTGTACAAACACTGGATGCGAGTCAAATGAGCCACCGAGAGACCAGCCCCAGATCTTCACAGGGTTCATCCTGGGTGGTTTCATGACCTTCACAGGGTTAATCCTGGATTGTTTCATGACCTTCACGGGGTTCATCCTAGATCGTGTCACGAGATTCACAGTATTCATCCTGAATGGTTTCACGACCTTCACAGGGTTCATCCTGGATGGTTTCACGACCTTAACGAAAGCGTTTACACCATGCAACCAGCCATGAACGAGCGTCATGGTGTTCTCCAAAAACACACGATGAATTTGAACGGGTTTTAAAAATTGTTTCACCGGACATTTCATCACAACACGCTGTTCTTGCCCTGAAGTCAAGGGGTTGGACGCCATTTTGAAGAAAAAAAACGCGGGAAAAGAGCCGATAGATACTTGCTCATTCCACCACCAGGTGTCAGACATATAATTTTGACTTTGGAATAGTTGGCATACTTAATAAATTTCGTTTTCGGGCTATCCTGACAAATCCGGACATTTACTACATGCCCATTGTGTTAATATACTATATACACACCATGATATGGGCAGCACATCTGAGATGGGCTGGAAGTGATGCGCATGTCGGATCAACGTTTACCAAAAGAGCTGCTGTATGGTGAACTGCAAAATAGCAAGAAAGTAATCGGTGGGCAGCGGAAGAGATACAAGGGCACACTTAAGAGATCACTGATCCAGTGCGGTATTAACAATGATGACTGGAAAAGAATCGCCACCAATTGCACAGACTAACGCAATAATAAATTAGGCCATGCAGAGACTATCAGCTTACATCAACCTTAATCAACCCCTTGGAATGAGGGATCCTATTTCATTGTACTAAGTGCGACAGACAATTCAGGGCACATATTTACTTATTTTGTCATCTTCGAACTCATGTGAACAGTGAATATTGACAAAATGGTCCTCTTCGATTACGATGGACGAACACACACACACACATGTATATATGTATATATATATATATATATATATATATATATATATATATATATATATATATATATATATATGTTGGCTTGTTTGTTTGGGTTTTTTTTGGTTAAATGAAACCCGACCGAACTGCAACAAGTGAACATTCGTACGATGCGCAAGATGGCGTCACTTCAGGAGTAAATAGCCCATTTCAGCCGTCAAGTTTGAAAAATGTCATTATCCTCCGACTCATAGTTTCCTCAGCAGACCGTTGAAAACATGAAAGGTGTGATTCGGAGTCCGTCCAGAGTTGATCAGCGAGCGGTGATTCGGTTTCTAACAGCTGAAGAATGTCGACAAGTTGACATTCATCGCAGAATGCAGGCAGTGTATGATGACAAAAGTGTGTCGAGGACAGTGAAGAACTGGACAACGATGTTTAAAGAAGACGGGAGTTAACGAAAGTTCTTCCGAGACCAGGTCAGCCGCATATTGTTGCGTCAGAAGATGGCAGCGCCAAAATTAATGCAGCAATTCGGATGGACCGTCGCCGGAGCTTACGTTCGCTAACAGAGGAATTCGCTGTGTCGCTAGGGACAGTTCAAATGGTGGTTAGCAAGAAACTGAAGTATCGGAAGGGTACAATGGGTACCTCGGCTGCTGACCAACCACCATTAGGAAGAACGTATGGGATGGAGTTTCAACCACTTGCTGCAATACGAAGAGAAGTGTGATTCTTCGTTTCTTTTGCGCATAGTGGCAGGTGATGAACCGCAGTGAAACCACTTTGAGCTGAGCAGCAAAACTGCTAACATGCAATTGGAACATTCATGATCACCAACACCAAAAAAAATTACAAGTCACACATGTCCGCTGGTAAGGTTATGCTGACAGTGTTTTTTTACCATGAGGGTCTTTTGTTGGTAGACTTTAAAGAGCTTGGCGTGAACATCAATGCCGTTCGCTACAATGACACACTAGACAAGCAGCATACAGCAATCAAGAATAAACGACCCGGCATGCTTTCGCGTTGTGGGATTCTGTTGCACGACAATGCGCGTCCACCTGTGGCGAACATTGTTCAGAAAGCGTTAGGTGGGAAGTACTGCCACAACCATCCTATAGTCCCGATATGTCCCCTTTTGTTAGGACCCTTAAAAAATGTCTGAAGGGACAAAGGTTCGACTCCGATGCAGACGTATGGGTTCGATGACCAAGTGGTTCAAATAGCAACCAAAGTCATTTTTTTCTTCAGACGGCATCTGCCGTCAACTCAATCATCCCAAATGCGTGTCTGAATGCCTATGGCGACTTTTTCAAACTAACCATGTGGCGTGTTTGCTTCATAACAATTGCTATATTTAATTCTGTCACACCAGATGGTGTAACTTTCATATGTCTGTAACAAAGCAGCTGGGTCCGATTTCATTTGAACACACCTCGTATATTTATTTTAGCTACTAGCTTTAAATATGTTCATGTGAAAGAATTACATTAATATTTGTGGATTACATGCATCCATAGCCAGGTAGTTTGTTTTTAAACATAGTGCGTTCTGCTTTCCTTCCCAGCTTTTTTACGGTCACGTGTTACCAAACGTGCGCCTGGATGATGTATTCTTACGCCAGTACCCTAACGCGGACTACTTCTCACGTAGTTCATACAACATCTCTTTCAAAATTAGTCGAAGAGAAGAAGGTAAGAGTAGAGGCTTCACATTAGTAAATAAATTCCTATAGCAACTTTGTTTGTTTGTTGTTTTCTGTGTTGCATTAACCAACGAAAATTGACTGCCTCACAGTAATTACTGGGAGTTCGGAGATTGGTCCATTCTTTTATGTTCTCCTCCTATCTCTTTTTGAACGACCTCTTCGTTGTCTGCCTCACACCTTTCTGTGCAGGCTCGTGTTTGCAAGACCGTTTGATCTCGACATGTGGCCGTACGAAGCAATTTACTTCTTATGACACCTGCTATACAATTAACTTCAACAATCATAGAAGGTTTAGAATACAAGTAGAACCAGACATTCCTTCTAACGCAACATATCGTTCGTCTGATGTGAGCCGCCAAATTCCATGCATCTTGTTTATTAAAATAATGTGTGCAATTCACTGCCATAGTTCAACATTGACTTATAATTCAAAGGTAATTATCATAATTATCCACCACAAATGGAGAGCAGTAAATATACGCCTGTAGCAGGTTTGGCTTATTGATATCCTGATCATCCGGACCAATAATGTATATGTAGCACGGGCGTCTTAGCTGAGTAGTTATCTTATACATTACTGACTTACAACATAGACTGTATGAAGTTACACTTCAATACAGAAAACACTAAAACTATGCGTTAACCATTAAGACAAAATAATATAATTTATTTGTATATATTTTTATTTATTATATATATTTATATTTTTATATTATTTATTTTAATCAATAATTGTTACATAATATTCAACAAAATAAAAAGAACCGCTAACCTACTAATAATATATTAATCTAACACAGAGGATTCCAAGAATTAGCTGTTGATATTGCCTCCATAAACTAAAGTATATATTTGCAATAACACAATTCATAAGGCTCTAATACTATCTAGTTTCAAGTTAGTGGTTCTAGGTAACTCGTTGTCCTCTGTCATTATTCCGTCGTCGTCTAGGTGGGGATGAATCTGCCGATCTCCGTCCGGACTGACTGTACGAGACAAAAAAAATCGAGATTCAATACCATGATTCAGAAAGAACCCCTTTTTTCAAAAAGACTTCGGGATTTTATCTCAGGATTCAAGAAGAACTGTTTTTGCCAAGAGAATTCAGATTTTATCCAAGCATTCTAGAAAAACCTCTTTTGCTACGACCAAGAGACCAGGATATTTCCCATGAATCAGAATGAACCCCTTTTACAAAGACACTTCGGGATTTTATGCCAGGATTGAGGAAGAACCCCTTTCGCCAATACCAAGAGACTTTGATCGTAGAGCGGCGACTATTCTTCCATTAGACACAAATGCAATGGTCGCGGAGAACAGTCCGACTGCGTTCTAGATCAATCTCAATTCGTGCCGAGACTAATCGTCTAACTCACAGATAAGATCTCTCTCGAGACTAATCGTCTAACTCACAGATAAGATCTCTCTCGAGACTAATCGTCTAACTCACAGATAAGATCTCTCTCGAGACTACTCGTCTAACTCACAGATAAGATCTCTCGAGAGACTAATCGTCTAACTCACAGATAAGATCTCTCTCGAGACTAATCGTCTAACTCACAGATAAGATCTATCTCGAGACTAATCGTCTAACTCACAGATAAGATCTCTCTCGAGACTAATCGTCTAACTCACAGATAAGATCTCTCTCGAGACTAATCGTCTAACTCACAGATAAGATCTCTCTCGAGACTAATTGTCTAACTCACAGATAAGATCTCTCGAGACTAATCGTCTAACTGACAGATAAGATCTCTCTCGAGACTAATCGTATAACTCACAGATAAGATCTCTCTCGAGACTAATCATCTAACTCACAGATAAGATCTCTCTCGAGACTAATTGTCTAACTCACAGATAAGATCTCTCTCGAGACTAATCGTCTAACTCACATATAAGATCTCTCTCGAGACTAATCGTCTAACTCACAAATAAGATCTCTCGAGAGACTAATCGTCTCACAGATAAGATCTCTCTCGAGACTAATCGTCTAACACATATAAGATCTCTCTCGAGACTAATCATCTAACTCACAGATAAGATCTCTCTCGAGACTAATTGTCTAACTCACAGATTAGATCTCTCGAGAGACTAATCGTCTAACTCACAGATAAGATCTCTCTCGAGACTAATCGTCTGACTCACAGATAAGATCTTTCTCGAGACTAATCGTCTAACTGACAGATAAGATCTCTCTCGAGACTAATCGTTTAACTCACAGATAAGATCTCTCTCGAGACTAATCGTGTAACTCGCAGATAAGATCTTTCTCGACACTAATCGTCTAACTCACAGATAAGATCTCTCTCGAGACTAATCGTCTAACTCACAGATAAGATCTCTCTCGAGACTAATCGTCTAACTCACAGATAAGATCTCTCGAGAGACTAATCGTCTAACTCACAGATAAGATCTCTCTCGAGACTAATCGTCTAACTCACAGATAAGATCTCTGTCGAGACTAATCGTCTGACTCACAGATAAGATCGTTCTCGAGACTAATCGTCTAACTCACAGATAAGATCTCTCTCGAGACTAATCGTCTAAAGCACAGATTAGATCACTATCGAGACTAATCGTCTAACTCACAGATAAGATCGATCTCGAGACTAATCGTCTAACTCACAGATAAGATCTATCTCGAGACTAATCGTCTAACTCACAGATAAGATCTATCTCGAGACTAATCGTCTCTCACAGATAAGATCTGTCTATCGCATATGGTTTACAAGGTGTCAGCCATTCGCACCAATGAGCATAAATGCGAGGTTCTAGGTTTACAACGAGATAACCACCCCGTAAACTTTCTCTTTGAATATCCATAATTTCTCTGTGCATTCTCTTTTGTAGATTCTTTTCTTAGCTCTAGAAACACACATAACTGTCTAGTGGTCCTTCCCAGTTGGCTGGCTAGCCATCACTCTAAATTGGTCCCACCTAATCCAGAATCCCATTGGCTGCAATATTAAAAGGTCATTGTCACTTTAAATGGGACAGCCTGACGTGTGAATTCCTATCATCAATCTAGCCCCTACCACTATTGTCTGGTACCAGAATGGTTAGTCTGACACCCCCCCCCCCCCCTTTCACCAATAGCTAAGCTTTCCACTATCGTGAATATTGACCTCTCACTGCTTTCTTGTCGACCTAGTGAAGACACCTTCGGTTGACCCTGGAGTGACCTGGGCTGGTGCACCAGCATTCAGACAACTTTTGATCCCAGAGAATACAGCCGCCAACTCAATCTCCCCTGCCATAAATACGCATGCTTCACGTGCAACTGGGAACGTCACACATTTCGCACAAGATTGACCACCTGTCCTCGTGTGACCTGGTATCTTATAGTCAGTGAAGCTCAAGACAGAAAGGAAGTTAATGGGCACTTTGCCTTAAACACTTTGAAGTTTATGTAGCTTTATATTCTGTGTCGCTCAAAAGTTCATATATGATGTCGACTTCTTGAAATATACAAACGCCATAATGTAACCATAATGACTGCATGTCGCCGTATGAGACAAGCCTTCACCAAAATAAGATAATCTTATATTATAGAACAACATGGTTTCTCACTTCATCCCCAATAGCAGTGTATGTTAAGCGACTGACTTATCTTTTTTCATATTAAATTAATATTATTAAATTTTATTAAATGTAGAAAGAAAGTCAGTATGTGTCAAAATGTTAAATTTTAAACTGTACGTTGCAACAGGTTATTATTAGTACTAACGTATTCCACGGTCCCGTGAACACGGCTGAACTAAACGGGTTTGACTCATCTCGCCCTGTTTGCTATAGTGCCGGTTTTGGTGTGGCTAGAAAATTACACATGGGCCAATAGTGGACTAGCACATCGCCCGGGAGTGATTGAGTTCGTTCCGGTTACCAACTCTCCCCAATACACGTCGTTCACACGCTGAGGGAATACCGTTAATCCTCGCGGCCCCCACCCAAGGCAGCGGAGTACTCAGCTTCCCTCAAGGAATCCGTACGGACTTCGTAGACACACTCACTATGAAACCACAAGGCGCCAGGGCTTCATCCACGAATAGTTGAATGAGAATTGCAGCTTGGAGTGTCCATTGTTGCTGTAGCACGTGGCGGCTATGTCAGTGCTTGATCGGCGCAATGGGCCAATGATACCTAAGTGAACATTATTATTATTAATTGTATTATTATTATTAATTGTATTATTATTAATTGTATTATTATTATTAATTGTATTATTATTATTAATTATATTTTTATTATTAATTGTATTATTTTATTAATTGTATTATTATTATTAATTGTATTATTATTATTAATTGTATTATTATAATTATATGATGTTGCAAGTATTTCCAGCAGCTGTGATTTCAACTTTTGTTTCGCAACTTCTTCTTCTGTGTTCGTTCTCAATCTCCCGCTACCAAGTCCTGAACAGGGCCTTGCAAGTAGCAGAATGTAGTCCGGAGAACGGAAATTGTTGTGTCCCTAGTTTACTGTTTGACTGCGATATTTGCACCTTTCGGTCCGACACATCCGTCTTCGGCAGCTGTTTCGCATAAAACCCTGTTAACATAGGGAAAGTGACAGGCATAAAATGTTGTGATGAAAAGAGAATAACGATGATAATGCAGGTCCATCCAAGTGACAAGCCACTTGATGTGAACTATCATGTCTCTTCAGAACGGCACTGTTTGTTTTTATCTTTATTTAACCTTTCCCATGCCATGACTTCAAACTGTCCAGAATCATTTAGCATAGTCCATTTTTCTATTTTCTTCGACAATTTTCCTTTTTATCAGATACATCTGTAAATTCTAATGAGTAACTTCACATGACACCTACCTTCTCTCTTTCCCCACTAGAGTAGACAATGATAATTTCCCTCCTTTTCGTTCCAAATTAAGCATAGGAGAACAACATCAGTTGGCCCTTGTCAGAGAGCCCATATCAAATCACTTGTGTGCGCTCTTGTAGTGGTGATTTCTGTAGTAATTCATTTTACATGATAAGGTTTCTAGCCCTTGGAGCAAAAATCATCTTTAGTCGTATTGAAGACGTGCTTTGAATGGTCAATCAATCAATCAATCAATCGATCAAAAAGTCAATCAAAGCATGTCGCTCCTCTGGGTGCATAGACCATTGGCAAAGATCTCGCCAGCACACACGGCCCTGGACTGCTCTTTCTGTCTCTCTCCAGGTGTAACCATTTAATCTTAGTTCCTTCTGTCTCTCTCCAGGTGTAATCATTTAATCTTAGTTCCTTCTGTCTCTCTCCAGGTGTAACCATTTAATCTTAGTTCCTTCTGTATCTCTCCAGGTGTAATCATTTAATCTTAGTTCCTTCTGTCTCTCTCCAGGTGTAACCATTTAATCTTAGTTCCTTCTGTATCTCTCCAGGTGTAACCATTTAATCTTAGTTCCTTCTCACATTCTCTTCTCCGTCTATTTTTGCATCTACCTGTCTTTCTCGTCCCTTGATGATTCTATCTTAGTGTCTGTCTGGCTATGTTGCACAGTGTCTTATATAGCTTATGTTCTATCCAGCCCTATTTTCTTCGCAATTTGTTGTTCCAGCGACTGTTGTTCGCTCCTTTTCTATAGGTCTTCATTCTACAAAATGCCCTGTCACTTTGTTGCCGATTATCCTTCGTAGGCATCTGTTAACTGGAAGTTACAATTGGTCTACCTGTTTCTTCCCGGCGTGCCTCTCGGTCGGGAGTTAATAATAACTGTCACATCGATATTGGAATGTTGTTTACGTATTAATATATTCATTGTGTACCATAGTTGACTGTACGGTCAATTGTTGAGGCATTTCATGGCAAGCGTGTTTGTCCACAGCTCTATTTGTTGGCGTGGGTTTTGACATTCAGCCCCTGGATGTGATTGGGCGGTCTATTGGATGCACCGACGGGATTATCTATCTTATCGATGGCTTCCTGAATTACTCCCCCTTCACTGTGTTAGAAAGGCTGAAGAGAGAGCCTGGTGTCAGGTAACAATTTATCATCTCCTGTCTGACTTTGTTGTTTGTTGGAGTGCTACCTTCTTTTGGACAGGCATCTCTCCTTTAACTACAGTTAGAGAGATTTTGGTTATTTGACCTGTGATTGCCTATTTGATTTTTTAAAAATCAAAAGAAATCAAAATTACTGGTAGTAACTATCAAACACGAATCTCATTAATGCTATATGAAGGTGAACAAGTCTTAGTCTTAGTCTACCTCTCCATCTACAAGGGCATTATCCCTTGTGCAGGTCCCAACTCTTAAGCGAGTTGGTAGTAGTCGGGTGCATTTCTCTGCTTATCGGGCTGGGCGCGAGCAGTGCTAAGTTGTTTTGTTTTTTGTTTTGTGCTGGTCTCATCTCGGTTTCCAGTCGATTCTGTCTCGGGCACGGGTGTGCAGTGGATGGCTAACTTGTTTGTTTTAGGATCGCGAGTGTTGTGCAGCTCGAGCGAATCTTGCCATCTAGTAGGGGGTCTGCAGGTGGTCTGTTTTTTTTATTAGATGAACTAAACTAAATTTAGACAGAACTAAACCAAGAACACTCATTTCAATCCTTAGGCACCCACATAACATCTCATGTGAGATGCACATGAAATAAAGAGCAGAATAGCCCAGCATAATCAGTCTTCCAGATTATGAGAGGAATATGGTGCAACAAACTGACGTACATCAAAGGACAATCAGTAGGCAAGCACATGGATCATTTGATGCAACAAAAATTGGTTTGACAGAAGCAGTTGGAAAATTCCATGAACTGCAAAGGAAGCTAAAAACGTGGTACTTAAAGAGGTACAGATAAAAAAAAACTGATTATGTCAAAAATTATGAAAAGACAGTCATCCTTTTTCGGGCATGGCATGAGAAGAGTTGGAACACGCGGTGACAAAGGACTGACATAGTGACATCGGGAGGCAAAGAGAGGAAATATTGGACGGCTTACAGGAAAAGCATAGAAGACGGTCAACGGCCGAACTGATAAACGACATACGTGCCTTAAGGAAGTTGAGATAACATTATAAAACGTGTTTGTCTGTCTCTATGTGTGTCTGTGTGTGTAAGTAATAATATAAAACGTGCATACACACACACATACATAAATATATATGACATATTCATATTTATCTCTCTCTCTCTCTCTCTCGGTGTGTGTATGTATATGTGTGTATACAAAAAATGGGAATAAAGATATATATATTTATATATATTAACGAGGATACATCACTGCAGGTATATAGTTCGAACTTTGAGCGGCAAACACGGGGGGGGGGGGGGGGGGGTGTCAAGAAAATCTTGCAGCAAGGGAATTGGAAATAAAAAGTAAGGATGGTCCATTGCCATCTCCACTGCCGTTGAAGATAAATGTTTCACTGCCTTTAAAGGTGAAGGGACCAATTCAATTCTTTGATGCCTCGTTATTTATGTTTCTTAGCAGTTAATTAATCAACCGTCCATTTATTATTTGTAAATGCTGGACTGGATCGAATCCAGATACTAACTAGAAGTTCAAAGGGACATAATGTAGTATAAACTGAAGACATTGAATATCCTGGATAATCTGCCCTTATGAACATGCAACTAGGCCTGGGCTAATCCTAATATTATTAACCTTGAACCCACAAGATTGTTATGTCCTGCAAAAGGCCCCCTCCCACAACGTATTGCAGCGCTTCAGTCATTCCTTGCTTTCCCAGTCATCCCATCATGCCATGCCGTTCCTGATCATCTTAATCTTGATCTTGATGACCTGGTCCCAGCTTCTTCTCCAGCTGACCCTGTCTTGGGCCATGGAAATCCAGTGCGTGGTAAGTGCTCCTCTAGAGACATCTCAGATGTTGCAGCGTGCAGCAAGGGAGTTTGACCAACGCATTTGAGGTCTTCTCCACGGTCTCTTCTTACCTCGGGGGTACCAGACTGCTGTCGTTGTACACCATCGACCATCGTTTCGTCACAACATGTGACCTGTCCATCTGCGTTTTGCCTTGTCTGCATGGATAACCGCATCCTTCACCTGGGACAATCGTCTTATGTCAGAATTGTGGAGAACTTGCATGCGTTGGTTTCGAAGAGTGATTCCGACTAAGCGTCTCTCGAGGGAGGCCTGGGTCACTCTCAATTTGTCCTCTAGTGATCTTGTTAGTGTCCACGTCTCAGCACCGCAGCACATCGCAAGGAGTACAGTGGAATTGAAGAGAGAGGCTCGTAGGTCTTGGTCATGGCAACCGTACAGGACCGTGTTAATAGACGAGAAGGCTGACCAACCCGCGCGGTGACGTCTTGTCAGTTCAGGTTCCAGGTTATACTCCAAACTGAGAATACGTCCAAGATAAATGTACTCGCTAACATCCTCTAGTCATACCTTGCCAATGAAGACTGGATCACAAGTGGCGAAAGCGATTGCGCAACACTTTGGTCTTGGAGACATTCATCTCCAGACCCGCTTTCTTGTCCTCTCTATCGAGTAGCTGCATGTCCCGAAGTTTTATTATGTTTCACATGCCCTCAATCTCTGCAGTTGTCACAGTTGTGTAAGCCTTTATATTGTGTGGTAAATAAATTGTGCTGTTTTCTATATATTTCCGTTAGCTCCGATCTGTTAGTAGTGTTTTCTTGTAATATGTTCTCATTTGGTTTCTTAGTTTATCACATCTGCCCATTTATGTTCTTTGAATCTTCTTTCCCGTGCCTATTTATGTAGTTATTTGTCAGTCCATGTCTCTTTTTTAACGTTTATTTAAAACTGTCAATCATTTTATTTCTTGGCTTTTTTTCTGTTCAACACTATTTTCTTGTACACTACATGGTCGTTCTGCAGATAGGTCTGGCTGAATTCTGGTAGGTCTGACGTCCTTTTGTCTTTCATGCAGGCTACTATTGGGTTGCAATTTCGTTACTTTTAGAATATTTGCCCGGACAGTCGCTAACAGCTTGCTCGTTTTTGTTTTAAACTGCCAGAGTTTTTTTTAAGTGCATTGTAGTGTGTCGTCCATCTCCGATAGGACTAGACGCCGGTCTCACATTCCTTGAGGAACGAGAATGCTTGAAACTTGCGAGATTAGAAAACACCATTTCGAACTTTCGTTGAGAGTCGAGCACAGAGCACTTTACCTCTCCGCTATAGCGAACGACTACCATGATGTCTTGTGTTGTAAATTATTAAGCTACTATGTCTCACCGTGTCTTTTTTATTTTCAAACAGTGCCTCATTCGAGCGCATGCAGGCGCTAGTGCCTCACTCAGAAGTGAATCTTCTTGGCAATACGAACTTGTCCTTCACCTTCATGATGCCTGATGACCTAGCCCTAGATTATTTCACATCCAACGAGTTACAATGGTTCCAAAGTCTGTCAGGCAGTGAAAAGCATAGGTAAGCGGCCAGTAATAGAAGCAATGTATGCAGGATATGTTAACTGTTAATTCAGTATGTATAACTTTGTACACGACAAATAAAATGATGGAATATAAATAACATGATACATTCACTTAAATAGAAAGCTAATTAAAGAATTGCAAAATATGGATTATACAAATGAATGAAATAATACAATTTGTGTCATCATTTGAAATATGCCTATTGTATCCTGTAGGATCGTGATATCATCATAACTTATGGAAAGTCTGCATCAGAGTTCATAATTATGGGCTCTTATAGAAATTCTTTATTTCACATTTTTTGTTGATGGTGTAAATGATGAGATTGTCCTGTGGACGAACACTGCTTGATCACATTTTACAACAGACCGCAAACTAAATAGCCAGGACAATTTAGTTGCCGTTGCATTTGTCTGGCAACTTTTAAAACCCTGGGGGTTTTTTAAGTGCCTTTTAAAAATGTTTTCTGATTTTTAAAAAAAAATATGTTGCACAATGTAATACATTAATTATTTCCTTTTGTAAAGTTGTATCTGAAACTGAGCAACTTAAATTCGATCTGCATCAATAAACCAGTAGTTTCGTCGTTTTCTTAGAAACTAACTTCAAATTCAGTAGTCTTAGTTCTCATTGCCCTCAAGTCCTTTTTTTCTAGAGAAAGATAGGTATACAGTGTGTTTTTTTGTGTTTGTTTTTTTTTAATTGACACAGCATGAATTTATGCAATAATTAAATATAACGAAATGTACACCATTTGTTTAAATTAATTGTTTTAAGGTAGGTAAACGAAGAGAAATAAGTAAATAAAGTGCCATAAGTAAATAAATAAATGGCCTTTTTCGTCTATGCAGACTGTCTGAAGCAGGTATGTCTTTTTTTCACGAGACGGGTCTTTTCTCCTTTCGACGTATACGATTATTTTCAAGTTTCTCTCTCCGAGTAGCTTCAAATTTCGCTAGGCCGAGCCCTGCAGCTGAGTTTTCCCAAGCACTGTGGTCGATGGTAAAGTCTGTCATTGATGCCCTGCAAACATCTTTATATCTGAGAAGGGGTCTGCCTGGGAGTCTCCTCCCCTCGGACAGCTCACCATACAACACCTGTCATGCGCCCAGTGTCCATTCTACTCATGTGACCCAGTCAGGCCAGTCTTCTAGCATGTAACAGTCCTATAGCAGATGGTAGATTTGTGTGTTGCAGTACTTCTGTGTTTGTTTTCTTGTCTTGTCACCTAATGTTCATAATTTTCTGCAGTCACCGAAGGTGAAAAGTGTTTAGCTGTCTCTTGTGCCTAAAGTATGTCGTCCATGTCTCTGATGCGTACAGCAGGGTGCTGAGAACACAGGCCCGATATATCTGCATTTTTGTCTGCAAAGCCAGTTTAATATTTCTCAACACCCTCTTGAAAAGGCCGCCAAAAGTAGTCGTTGCTCTTCCAATTCTTATATTTATTTCCTCATCTAGAGAGAGGACGCTTGTAATTGTTGACCCGAGGTAGCTGAAATTTTTGGTTTATGCTAGGAGAATATCATTAAGAGTGATGTTTGCTGGATTGACAGTAACTGACCCCAGGACAACCGTCTTCGAGACATTTATTGACAGTGAGAACCAATTGCGTGCCTCAGCTAAACTGTCAATTAAAGATTGCAAAGTGGCCTAATTTTTAGCCACAAGGGCAGCATCGTCAGCGAAAAGAAGGTCTCTGAGTAGGGCTTCCGGAGTTTTTGTCTTTGCAACCTCTTTAGGATTACACATGCAAAAGCTTTATCTGCGGTATTCAGGAGGGAGATGCCTCTGAAGTTATTGTATTCCCCTTTGTCACCTTTATTCTTGTATAGCGACACTATCTTTGCATCCCACATATCTTGGGGGATTTCCCCTTCCCTCCAACAGCAAATGAGTATACCATGAAAGCGGGGCAAAATAGCTTCAATGTTCTCATTTAGGACCTCTGCGGGGATGATATCATTTCTTGGTGTACGGTATGTTTATCAGCACAGCTTAGACAACTCTGAAGGTGGGCAGAACGCAGGGATCATTTTAC
Organism: Ariolimax columbianus; assembly: GCA_036924085.1. NCBI lineage: Eukaryota > Metazoa > Mollusca > Gastropoda > Stylommatophora > Arionidae > Ariolimax > Ariolimax columbianus. The sequence continues at coordinate 36,045,312 of JAVGWX010000019.1, read as the reverse complement.
TTGAGCATTCAGAATAAGGCTCTCCAGCAGGCTCAGGAGGTCAGGCGCCTGGGCAGCATTTTCTCAGACGACGACAGGTGCTGCAGAGAGATTGAAACCAGATGCCAGAAAGCAGCGGCAGGGACATCAACTGGTGCCACAATCTAAGCAATAAGGAAAGTTGACCAAACAATAGACAGCTATCACTGTCTTGATCGAGCAGAACAAGTGAACCTAACATGAGACATAACAGATTGAATAGTCATTACACCGGCTAAAATTGGCTCCATCACCAACGTGTATGTATGGGCAGGCAGCACAGACATCCGAACACTGTTATATGCTTAGCCAATTGCTTACTGAGCACTGGCCCCCGGAGACAATATCCACACAAAGCTGTTTGGAAGCCCCGAAGAACTCTCCACTATGGCAGCCTTTATCCAGAGAACTGGGCTTCACGTGTAGATGTCACAGGAAATGGCATGGCAAAGGAGAAGAAGAAGAAGAACTGGTGCCACTGATCAAACATCCTCACATTAATCTTGCAACAAAGTCGCAACTGATCCTGAGCATCTTCCTACCAACCCTGTGCTACCACAGCATCTTCCTACCAACCCTGTGCTACCACAGCATCTTCCTACCAAACCTGTGCTACTTCAGCATCTTCCTACCAACCCTGTGCAACTCCAGCATCTTGCTACCAACCCTGTGCTACCTCAGCATCTTCCTACCAACCCTGTGCTACCTCAGCATCTTCCTACCAATCCTGTGCTACCTCAGCATCTTCCTACCAAACCTGTGCTACCTCAGCATCTTCCTACCAAACCTGTGCTACCTCAGCATCTTCCTACCAACCCTGTGCTACCTCAGCATCTTCCTACCAAACATGTACTACCTCAGCATCTTCCTACCAACCCTGTGCTACCTCAGCATCTTCCTACCAACCCTGTACTACCAGAGTCAAATGTGCGCCATGGCCAAGGCACGAGAGAGTAATATATCCACCTGCGAAATGAGATGTCTGCGGTTGGCTGCCGTCATTTCTAGGAGAGACAGAGAGGAACAAAGATATTCACAAAAGGGTCGGTGCTATACCATGTGCTGAATACATGTCCAGACAACAGATGTGCTGGTTCGGTCATCTCATGAGAATGTGACCTGATGAGTTTCTCCTGCAAACTTACAATACTTCCGAGCAGGAGGGCTACGAATGGGAAGGTGGGTAGACAACAAAAAGACAATTTTTCAGCAACACAAAAGACTGAGATACAACATAATGATTCTTCTTCTTCTTCGTACGCTGTCAGACGTCAACTTGAATTTGTTCGAAGAAAGCAGCTGTCATCCTGAGGCTGTCGACACTGCCATAGAGCTTGTCTAGTGCTGCCACTGGTGATGGCCACATGTGCTTTCTCTGGTCCTCATACAACATAATGATTAATACATCAAAGACAGAAATTATGAAAATCTGTAGATTTGCCAGGCCCTTCAAACATACATGTCAATAACAACAGGCTCAAGCAGGTGCAAGAGTTCAAGTACCTGTGAAGCATTTTCACTGAGAACGGACAATTGGACAGAGAACTCGAAACCAGATGTCAAAAAGTAAGTGCAGTGAACTACCAACTGTTACCACTACTCAAACATCAGAACATCAGTATAAAAACAAAACGACAACTGATAAACCCTATTTTCTTACCAACTCTGTGCTGCCAGTGCTAAACCTGGCCTCTGTCCAAGGCACAGGAAAAGAACATTGCAACCTGTGGTATGAGATGCCTGAGTAAAGTGTTATTGTGACCAGAAGAGATAGAATGAGAAATTATGACATCAAAAAAATGGTGAGAACAACATCCTCCAAAGAATACAAAACAGAACGTAAAGCAGTTTGGCCATCTCATGAGAATGAAACCAGATTGGCTGACATTAAAAACATTAAATAGTAAGAGCTTGGGGTTCAGAGCAAAGGGGAGACCACGAGGCAAATGGATTAGACAATATCAGAGACATCCTATAACCAGCATGGGCTCACAAAAACCACAGCAACACTTCTAGCCAAAGTATGAGACCTACAGCTCCCCACTACACTTCACGGCATCAGTGGAGGGATAAAGTAGGCAAATAGCAAATATAATGATGCAAAAACATTTCTCAAATAGCACAATGATATCAAATAGAACAAAACTTTTATTTTTCAAAGAAGTAATGTAGCGGTGTAAAAGAAAAGAAAATTGTATATTACGCACATCTAATTAAAATAACATTAAAATACAAAGATGGTATCCTTGCCAGACTCTGCACCAGTCTCGAAGAATCGCAACCAGTTGAGCAAGCAGGCTTTCCGAGTTTGTACAGCACAATGGACCACATTGCAACCTACTGCAGCCTTATTGAAGTAGTTTGATAGTTCAAGCCACCCTTGACATTTACCTTAGATCTTACTATAAAAAATGTCCCTGTGATGTGCTATGGTGCTGATATATGGGCACTAACAAAATCACTGGAGGACGAATTGAGAGTGACCCAGGCCTCTCTTGAGAGACGCTTAATCGGAATCACTCTCCGGAACCAACGTATGTAAAACCTACACAATTCTGACATCCAACAATTGTCCTTGGTGAATGATGTGATAATCTATGCAGACAAAACAAAACGTAGATTGGCAGGTCACATGTTGCGACAAAACGATAGTCGATGGAGCACGGCAACAACAATATGGTACCCCTGAGGTAAGCAGAGACTAGGGGGGAAGACCTCCAATGCGTTGGTCAGATTCCCTTGCTGCACACAACAACATCCGAGACGCCTCTGGAGGAAGGCTTAGCATGCACTGGGCTTCCGTGGCCCATGACAGGGTTTACTGGAGATGAAGTTGGGACCCACATCTATGCTGAGGAACAGGTCATCAAAATTAAGAAGATGGTATACATAGAGAGGTGTACATAAGAGAAGATAACATTACTGATCATGTTACTGGTATTTCTCCATAGAACATTTTGGCGCCATTCCATTAATGGTTCCACTATCTACTATGATGACCTTAAGAATGGACATATGACACCAGATGTGCTGCCTCAAGATGTCACTGTGGATGTCAAGAATGAAGGTAATTGGATAATGAAGAATAATAAGAGAAAGAACGCACTCATGTTGAATGTGAGAAATACTATTTTTCTAAATTACTAATAATTCATTGCTTTAGCTTGGGATTGTTATTGTTGATGTTGTTGTTGAATGCTTATGATGAGTATGTTTACTCCTTTGTGTGCCCTGAAAAAGGCCCTAAGTGGCAGATTGCAGTAGCTTTCCTCATAGCCCGAGCGTGATGATGAAGGTGGACTGGGGTTCTCGAGGCTGTTGTGATATGCTTGGTTTCATCTGCGTGTTGCTCACTACTACAAGTATCACGTCGATCCCCATCTCGTTAGCCAGACACCCTCAAAGCAGCCTCATTCTAGGGAGCTGATGTGTAATCTTGGTTGGTGTGTTTACTTGACCCAGACTTACAGGGTCTCTTCTCAGGCAGAAGTGAATCTAATGAGATCAGATTTAGATACGATTCAAAAATGGTCTAAGATCTGGCAGATGGAGTTTAATGTAGAAAATAGTACAGCCATCCACATGGAAAGATCCAATACGGAATATAATTACATGATGAGAGAGAACAATATTAGGACAATAAAAAAGGTAAGAGACCTAGGAATTATAATAGATCATACAGGAAATGTGTGGGAGCAAGTCCAAGTGGCAGTGAAAAAGGCTAATGCAGTGCTGGGTACAATAAAAATAAACATTTCACAAGAGCAAGGAAGTGATAGTCAAACTATATAAATCATTGGTGAGACCTAAATGGTAGTACTGTTTTCAGTTGTGGTGTCCTTATCATAGAGTCGATAAAAACATGCTGAAAAAGATACAAAGAAGAGCGACAAACCTCTCCCAGATTTAGGAATTAGGCCTCTATATATATATATATATATATACACGCACGCACGCACGCACACACACACACACACACACACACAATCATTCATCATCATATATATATAAATATGTTGTGCGTGTATGTTCATGTGCGTTAGCACTCATGTGTGTGGGTTTTTTTTAACCAAATTTATAGTAGCACACTGCAGCCCACTAAGCATATTATAAAGCTACTAAAGTGCGTGTGCTTGAAGCTAACAACATCGTCATGTCAAATAAATTGCTACTGAAGCTGCGAATGCAAGAGCACACAGAGTGTTTATCTACATGATTCCTGTAAGGGGCCAGCTGCACTCATGGTCCTATACATTGCACACAGCTCTCAAAAATATAACAAGAGTTAGAATAACTATCAATTTCTACTTGTCATTTATCATTTTCAAACTCTTGATCTTTTGTCTTAGTCTTAGTTGACCTGTACTTCTACAAGGCAGATGACCCTGTGCTCTGACGTGAGCTGGATGTAGTCGGGAGGAGGATGTCCTGTTTAGCGGGCTGGGCTCGAATTTATTACTCCGCTGCATTGGGACAAGTGCTGCGGAGGGTGGTTAACTGATGTGCAAGTTTATCTTAATAGAATCAAACACCTAGAGCAAAGTAGAATTACAGCTTGTTAGGCAGGATGTAGGCTGCTCTTGACAAACCACTTAACCATAGCTGGTGGATTGGCATATCACACAGTCATCTCATATGACATGCTCTCTGAGGGGCAGTGATGCTATTTGTCCTTGTCATACAAAAGACCCTGACGAACCACTCACATATTTTATTTGCTTTTCAGAACTATACCTTTAATGCTTTGTACATTTGTTTGACAAATGTGTGTACCTCGGCCATCTCCTCAACAAAGAATATAACATGAAAGTCCAAGATTGCCGGTAGTTGTCAAGCAGGCTGGGCTGCCTTCAAATCGATAAAGGCAGCAACTGACGTCACAAGAGACACTACACTGTGAGCAGACATATTCGGCTCAGTGGTGCTACCAGCGCTATGCTATGGATGTCAAACCTGGTCTCTGACAAAAGCCATGGAGAACCAGCTAAGGACAATACATGCCTCAATTGAGCGCCGTCTCGTAGGCCTATCACTTGGGCAACAGCGCCAGATGGACTTACACAACAGTGACATCCTGGCGTTTTCACACGTCAAGCATGCCATGCATCACGACAACAACTACAAGCACTGCTGGGTTGGCCATGTAGTCAGCAGGAAAGATGAATGCTGGAGCACAGCAGCCACACTGTGGTACTCGCGCTGCAAAAAAAGACCACCTGGCAGACCCCCCACTAGATGGCAAGATTCGTTCGAGCTGCACAACACTTGCGATCCTGAAACAAACAAGTTAATCATCCGCTGGACAACCTGTGCCCAAGACAGAATCGACTGGAAACCAAGATGAGACCAGCACAAAACAAAAAAACATAGCCCTGCCTGAGCCCAGTCCGTTAAGCAGAGAAATGCACCCGGCTATTACCAACTCACATAAGAGTTGGAACTTGCACAAGAGCTAACGCCTTTGTAAATGCACAGGTCAACTAAGACTAAGACATTTATTTGGCTAGAGAGATTGACAAGCATGGGATTGGTATTAATATTGTTGTCATTTTTTGTTTCATTTAATTATTTCCCTTTTCGTTTATGTCAGTTTTATTTCATACCTAATGTTGTTTTTCTTTTCTATTCACCAGCTGTTTATCTTCGCTACAGAAGTATTCATAGTAAAGTGAAGCAGTGGAACTTAATTGCTAGCAATGGTGTCATTCACATTCTTATGCAGTTCCTCTACGAAACAAGAAAGACAGAGACTGCCACAGTGGCCTCTGTGCACCCTACCAACCCCTCAACCCGGATTGGGAGCTTGCAAGCAGCAGCTGCAATCAAGTGTTCTGCATTTGAAGTTGTAGTATCACAGTTGCTCGTGTTAATGATTGTCAGACTAACACAATCCGTATGACATCAGCAGTGATAATGTATGAGAACATTTCATTTCTGTAGTTGAAGTTGCCAAGTTGCTGTAACGGGCTTGGTGAATGAGTGTCACCATGTTAGTTGTCTCTATAAGTAGAATGCAGAAGTGGAAGAAAACATATTTCAAATTTGCGTTTGCTTTTTTATTTACTTAAATGAATTTTTCTGTAATGAACCTCTGGGATAGGAAGCAGATGGATACACATATTTTCTTGTAAGAGCCTTTTATGGTTCAAATTAATATTTTAAAGAAAACAAATTATCCAACGCATTTGTAAGCTATCAGGAACTTATATGCTATAAATATGTAATACGAGGGGGGCGTTCAAATCAAACCAGGGCTTTTCGTTCTAGTTCTACCTGAATGAGTTAAAGTGTGCTGGAACTACTATCATTAGTTAGGGGCTCATGTGTCCTATTACTGCTATGTGACCCATTTTCCATGGGCCAGTCAGATAAATTAAAAATGGCAGACAACACTGTTAGTACTGGGGTGAAACAGAGTGTTGTGATGAAGTTTTTTGTGAAAGAAGGCGTGAAACCTGCAGAAATTTACAGAAGACTGCAATCACAATACGGTGATGAGACACTCAGCTGGAGTAAGACATTTGAATAGTTTAAACGTTTTAGAGAAGTTCGTACCTCCAAGCACTGGAAGCATACGCAATCACCACCACCCAAAATAATTTAGACAATTGCGTCTGCAGGTAAAGTGATGGTGAGTGTTTTCTGGGAGAAACTTAGCATCATTCATATTCATTTTCTACCTCATGGTGCCACTATCAACAGTTAACAGTATATACGCATTTTGAGTGATGTGCATAACCGTCTGCGGAAAAAATTGCCTGGTTTGATCACAAAGGACATCCTGCTCCTGCAAGAAAGCGCTTGACATCATACAGATCACTTCACTATGTGCTATCTGCAGGAACTCGGCTGGTAGGTATTGCCACATCCACCTTACAGCCCAGACCTCGTTCCAAGCGATTTCCACCTGTTTAGACTCCTAAAAGAATTCCTTGGAAATCAGCATTTCAGCACTGATGATGAATTTTAAAAGGCTGTCCTGGATTGATTCAGACATACTGACAAATCTTTCTATGCTGAAACTTTTCAAGCATTACTTAAACTCTTTCAGGACTTGATTCTTTTTAGGTTTGGACCAAATTAATTTTCAGCTGTAGCAAAATTTCGCTGCATCCCTTTTACAACTGACTATTACACACCATAGCATAGACAAATATAGTACTCATTATATATCATTGTAAAGAAAAATGGGTACAGAAAATGAAAATATCTGTAAATTGCTGATATTTCATTATTTTTAAAAATAATTCTGTTGTATAAAAAAAAAATTTAAGGGTACATAATTTATAAGTCAACATATTATAACTCACCATCCTTTTTCATTGGCTGAATTGTTGATTTCAATTTGTCTGGTAGTTTTGCAGAATAGTATCCAAAGTCCCTCAAAACACTGTTTATTTGATGCATTTATCTCCAAAAATGTTGAAATTATGTACAATTTTCCTCAATGACCAAAATCAATAAAAATATTTTAAAAATTACAACTTCCATTATTTTTTCCATTATTTCCATAAGTTTTTTGCCTAGTAGTACTCTGTGGTGTGGAATTTGCCTTTCTCCTTGCAGAATTGCCATTATCACCATCAACTCTAGACGTACCTGTTATACCCCCTAAATCAGTCTCATCGCTGCTGCTTGATGATTCAGGAGCACTGATAGTCCCTGACTGGAAGCAACCACCAACTAACCCTAAGCCAGACTGTTTTCATTTCTTAGCACTAGGTCTACTAGTACTATCACTGTAATCGCTATCCTCTGAATCGTCTAATTTTGTATCAGAATCACTAACTAATAAGCTTTGAAACATAGCTATAGCTTGTTCTGCACTATATCGTTTTGGTCTAGTAGAAGCAGTGGGCGTTGCCATTATATTTTAGGAATCAACAACACAGTTTAGCTACTTCAAAATGCAAATATATCACATATTCAGTACCAAAACATGTGTCGCTTGACTCAAATGTCACGAACGGAAACTGTTCTAGTTCTGGTTGTAATTTTTAAGTAGTTTGGTTAACACAAAACCCGAATCACGACTCTACAAAACAAAATCCAATTTATCGGTTAATGGTCCTCTGGGGTTTAAATCTGAGTCCGATATATCGGTCATCGGTCCTAAAGAGTTAAACGCTGGGATAAGTGCAAAAACATTGCAGGAGATTATATCGAAACATAAATGGCATTTTGACTACTTGAAAAGAAAAGTTTCTCCTTTCAAAAAAAAGTCAGGTTTCACTTGAACGCTCCTTGTATTTGTTGACATGTGTATTGTTTACATTTCTCGTACTTAGATTGTATAAAAATGTATTTGCTATTTGTCATGTATAAATATGTCATTCGTATTTTTGAAATCTTTGTATGAGGCATGTTTAATTAAATGAAACCAGTCCTAACTGCATCAAGTGAACATGCACATGATGACGTCACTTCTGGTGTATACAGCAAATACCAACGATCAAGTTTGCAAATTTTCATTATCCTCCGACTCATAGTTTCCTCAGCAGATTTGAAAACATGGCGGGTGTGATAGGGAATCCGCCCAGAGTTGATCAGTGAACAGTGATTCAGTTTCTAACAGCAAAAGTATGTCAACCGTACCATGTTCAGCTTCCTATATGCGCAAAAGAAATGAATCACCCTTCTCTTCGTATTGCAGCAAGTGGTTCAAACTATAACCCACGCATTCTTCCTTATGGTGGTCGGCCAGCAGCCGAAGTAACCATTGTGAACACCTTCCAATACATCAGTTTCTTGCTAACCACCATTTGAATTGTCCCTAGCGACACAGCGAATTCCTCTGCTAGCGAATATAAAGTCCGGCGATGGTCCACCCAAATTGCTGCATCAATTTTGGTGATGGCATCTTCTGACGCAACAAAATGTGCCCAACCTGGTCTCGGAAGATCTTTCATTAACTCACGTCCTTCTTTAAACATTGTTGTCCAGTTCTTCACTGTTGTCTTTGACACACTTTTTGTCACCATACACTGTCAGCATTCTGCGATGAATGTCAACTGGTCGACATCCTTCAGTTAGAAACCGAATCACCACTTGCTGATCAACTCTGAACGGATTTCATATCACACCCGCCATGTTTTCAACAGTCTGCTGAGGACACTATGCGTCGGAGGACAAAGACATTTTTCAAACTTTGTGCTGTATACACCAGAAGTGACGTCATCATGTGCATCGTATGTAGGTTCACTTGGTGCAGTTACGTCCAGTTTTATTTGAAAACTGCTCATATGTATGTTTATGTAAGTTATGTGTGAATGTATGTTCATGCTTATATTGATATGTATTGTTTATGTACATGTTTGTGTGATGTATTTGAGTGAATATTTGCCTACCATTTGTGTCTGCAATATATTGGCTTGGGTCTTTGTCAGAATTTTGCATCTTTTAGACAAGGCATGCTTCTTTTAACCATAGACAGTCTTTTGGGGACTCATTTATATATTTATTATCATTATTATATGTATGTGCATATTTATATATATGTTCGTACATGCATGCGTGTATGGGATCAAATGAGAGAAATATGACTCAGTATATTTGTTGGAATGAAGAAAATGTATAATTAAGAAGAGGTTGAAACCTTTATTGAATCTACTGGGTAAGAGATCTATGAACAGATGACAACACTTGATAAAGACGAGTAGAAAAGGAAGCTTTTGTTCAAAAGAGGAATAGGTGGAATAGGACCATTGAAGCCATTTATTTCCATTGAATATTAGGAAAAATAGTGATATGAAATGTGCAATATGATGTGGTCTGGTCATTTGTTAAGCTTTCATATTTATTCCAAACATCAACCACTAGCACTGAAACTAGAGGTTGTTGTTGTTCTTGTTTGTGAATGCCCACAATGAGTAAGTTTACTCTTTTGTGCACCCTGAAAAGAACGTTAAGTGGCGGGTTGCAGTAGCTTTCCTTACATCACGAGCGTGCTGATAAAGTTGGACTGGGATCCTTCAGACGGTTGTGCTATGCTTGGCCAGGTGGTTGTGCTATGCTTGGCTTCATCTGCATGTTGCTCACTACTACAGGGATCATGTTGATCCTTCATCTTGTTTGCCAAGCTGCCATGAAAACAGCCAGTTTCCAGGAAGCGCTACGATGAAGCCGAGGTGAGGGTCTTGGCAAGTATATTTTGCCTGCCCTGACTAAGATATCTGATCAGTATATTTTACCTGTCCTGACTAAGATGTCTGATCAGTATATTTTGCCTGCCCTGACGTTAGTCTTCTCCCCAAAATTAGTAGTTAGATACCATCACTAGAGAGAAAAGAATAAATTGAAAATAAACATAGAAGAAATGAAAATCAGCAGTACATAAAGCCATTCTATATTTTGTGTCAGAAACACAAACTTTTATCAAGTGATAAATTCAGAGAATTCAGATACATTGGAATCATGGTCACAGACAATGACAGAATGGACAGAGAGACAGAAGCATGAAATTGAAATGCAAATGTGGTGACATAACAGATATTATTATTGATAAGACTTCCAAACATTCCAATGAAGACAAAAATACAAAAGGTCTACACCATCTTAGAACCAACTCACTGTTATGTGTGTCGGAGATGGGTTCTGACACAAAGCAAAAAACCAAAGACCACAGTGTGTGAAATGAGATGCTTGAAAAAAGTGAACAGCGTTGCTAGAAAGGACAGTGAGAAACACAAATATCTAACAGAATATGGGAACAATACCACCATGGCATACACGGCAGAAAGATTATAAAATGGTTTAGATATTAAATAATATACATACAAAGCTGTCTGCTGCACAAGCCTATAACACCAGCCAGACCGGCTTCATTCAAGAGGAAGACTAAAAAAAGATGGATTGACTGTGTTATGAAAACTTTACAGAGCTGTGGATTGAAAAGTGGACAGATGAGATTGGATACTGTCATTGATGTAAACTAGAAATAAATATTCATTATCATCATCAGTCTCGTAACGAGAAAGGTCATTAGAGCACCAATACTGCAGATTGTTGGATCAGTTCCCGCCACTCCATTCGGTTTTGTGCCAGGATATTAAATTTCCTGTCTGGACAAGTTAACCTCAGTGGTATGACAATCATTGTTGTGTATTGAGACGGCTGGCGCATTTCTGATTTTTCTCACTGCTTTCTGCAATATCGGTGTGTCTTAGGCCATTTTTGCCCCTGGCGGAGCCCATCCCTCTCCAGGCAATGTGTCCCTCCACGTTGTGAATTTTTCTATGATCTCCCTGTCTACTCAAGCATGGTGTTACAGGTTCACTGTGAAGTTTATGCCTTTCCATATTCTTTTTCCAGCCACGATTTAATCTTGGCCATTTATTTTTAATCACTCTTGTGTATTCTGTGTTCAACTTTATCATATAATATGGCAATTGAAATACATCTCAGTGCTTTAACAGGAACAAGTCCAATTGGAAAAAATACACATAAAACACATTATCCAAGAGGAATCTGTAACACTGCAATTGTAGACCCAAAGATCACAGAAAAACACACATGATTCAGGAGCGAATCAGATCGTCAGCCATGTTGGCGCTCGACCTGCAAGGACACAAATATTACCAGTTATTAGGAATGCCATGTGAAGCTAGCTAGACTAATGATGATCTGCTGACGGAATCTAATCCACATCATCATTATCATCAGTCCCGCAACCTAGAAGGTCGTTTAGGCACTGTTATTGCAGTTTGTCGAACCAGTTTCCACCATATGTCTCGATTTTTCGTTAGGGTATTAGTTTCAGCCTTCCCGTTCACTCTTTTATATTGTCCTCCCATCTCTTTTTTTTATCTCCCTCTCCCACGCTTCCCAGGCACAGTGCCTTGCAGAACGGTCTTGGTCAGCCCCACTGATCGTGATATATGTCCATACCATGTCAATTTTGTGTTTTAATACACAACAAAAGCTTATTAAGCACATAATAAAATAGCAATCATCACTTTTAATGAGAAGCGGGTGAGCAGGGGTGAAGATGAGGATTACAGCAAAACAAAATTGGTTGTTAAGGAGGAAGATGACAACAAGGGAAAATATACTGGACAATGTAAAATCATTTCTTGGAACTGATATACTGCACTACAGACAGGAAGCTCTTCTGCTGCTTGATCTGATCCTTGGGAAAACAAGTTACTCATTTTGTTGTTCTTCTATCACATAAGGGGAAGTTTTATTGTGCTTTAATTAAAATTCAGGAGACAACTCAACAAGATTATGGCCTGTGTGAATTGCAGGGTGTGCCTGACGAAATTCCTCTTCAATTAATTAAAGCAGTCAATATGGTAGGGATAATGTGGCTACATAGATTGTATAACCTAGTATGGACAACACAGGAAATGCCAGAAGATTGGAGAAATGCTATTATAATTCCAATATAGAAAAAGAACGTTATCAAAAGAGACTGCATAAAAAACAGAGCCTCACTGGCAAAATATTTTGTAAAATCTTAGAAAGAAGATTAAGCTAGATCATCAATCCTCAGCTCAACAATAATCAGATGGGATTTAGAAAGAACAAAAGCTGCACAGTTGCAATTTTTACACTCCGACAATTGATGGAGAAAACAATTGAATACGATCAGGAACTGTATGTTCCATTTGTAGATCAAGAAAAGCTTTTGACAGGGTAAATAGACATCATCTATGGAAAATATTGATACACTATGGAGCAACTGATCACCTAATTAACTTATGAAAAAGCCTTTATATCAATAGCCAGTGTTCTGTTTGAACAATAACCGGACTCTCAGAAAAATTTTACATCACATCAGGAGTATGACAAGGATGTGTGCTATCCCCTTTGTTGTTCATTACATATGTAGACCACATTTGAAAAACAGCCAACCCAAATGAAGGTAGCAACATTGGTAGCAACTCTTGAATGAACTTTTTTTGTTGACCATCAAGCAGTCATAGAAACTTTAGAACTACAATTGCAACAACATATTGATAAACTAAATACAACATATAAAGAATACAGCATGAAAATCAATCTATTTAAACTGAGGTCATGAAAATATCTGGAACAGTCGAAGACATCAATTTCGCCATTGAAAAACAGCAAATCAAACAGGTGAAAGATTTCATATACTCAGGGAGAATTTTTTCAGCAAACGGAAGAATTACAGCGGAAATCCAACAAAGATGCAATAATGCAAATCAGGTCATTGGACAATTGACTCAAATATTTAATTGTAAGCACATGAAAATAACTACCAAAAGAGCTTTATGCAACACGATTTTCGTTCTGACACTATGCTACCAATGTCCAAACTGGACAATAACACCAAATGAAAAACGCTACATCGTAACAACAGAAATAAAACGCCTGCGAAAAATAGTGGGCATAACAAGGAGAGACAGGATCAGAAACAATGACATCAGAATACTAGTGAGAACAAGACCAGTATTAAACTACATTAACAGACATCAACTAAAACGGTTTGGCCACGTAGGTGGGGTAGTTGCCAAATGGATTGAAAATTGGTTAACCGGAAGAAGGCAGAGAGTAGGCATTAATAAGGAGTACTCTGAGTGGTGTGAAGTAAAGAGTGGAGTGCCACAGGGCTCAGTTTTTTGACCAATTTTGTTCTTAATATATATAAACGATTTGGACATTGATATCGGATCCATGATTGCAAAATTCACTGATGACACAAAACTATGGAGTAGTGTTTCATCTAAAGCAGAAATGGATATATTGAGGTTAGATTTAGATAAAATTTGAGAAAATGTCTATGAGCTAGCAAATGGAGCTTAATGTAGATAAATGTACAGTCATCCACGTGGTTAAATCCAATATGGAACATTATCACAGATTGGGCAAGAACAATATTAGAATGATAGAAAAGGAAATAGACCTAGGGGTTATATTAGATCATACAGGTAAAGTGAGTGAGCAAGTCCAGGTAGCAGTGAAAAAAACAAATGCACTGTTAGGTATGATAAAAAGAAATATTAAACATAGGAGTGAGGAAGTGATAGCCAAACTGTATAAAGCATTAGTTAGACCTAGATTGGAGTACTGTGTACATGTGTGGAGTCCTTATTGTAGAGGGGATAAAAACATGCTGGAAAGGATACAAAAAAGAGTGACAAAGCTGATAGTGGGATTACAGTTATGAGGAAAGACTCAGAAAAACTGGCTTACAGTGTCTAAAAAAGAGAAGAATTTGAGGTGACTTAATACAGGTTTATAAGATAATCAAAGGAACAGATAAATTAGACTATAACAAGTTTTTTTTTAAAAACAAACACCTACAAGAACAAGAGAGCATAGCTTCAAATTAACTAAGGAAAGGTCCAGATTAGATATTAAGAAATATTTTTTTTTAGTTAGAGAGTGGTGAATGCTTGGAATGAATTGCCACAGGAAGTAGTGGAGACAAGGACAATTAAAGCATTTAAGAATAGATTGTATGCACATAGCTTTTAGAGCAAGAACATGTAAATAAAACTGGTTGTATACAGACTCTGCAGAGTCTTCTAAACCAGTATAAAGATGATAAGCTAAGGATAAGCAAAACATCCACTTATTTAATTGTGTATTTCTTCTTCACCGTTCGTCTTGAAGACGATGTTTGTGACGTTGTATGATAGTTTACAGAGAGGCTGCAATATGTTGACCTTTCGGTTGGACACATCTGATTTCAGAACAACATTTTGGGACCGGGTTTGCTTTCCCTCTTCAATTTCTAATCTCTTAGCCAGACTGCATGATGACAGTCTGTTTCCAGGGCTGCCAGAATAAAATCTTGGTTGCTGACCCTGATGGTAGCAGCCAGTTATGTGTCACTAGCTACATTTATTGCTGCTTCTTTAGCACCATTTGTGTATTTTATATGGGACATTGCTTGTAGACCATTTTTTCAATCCAGATGGCTGCTTCACGCTTATCGATTGGTAATGTATGCATGGCATGAGTTGGAAAGGCATCTACTCTACAAGTGATACAACATAACACATGATTATAATGGATGTTTAATTATTAAACCTGCACAAGGCACATAATATAGTCAGAATTAAAACAGTTTGATTTTCTCATATGGTTCACAACCATATGTACTTTCAACAGCAGCGACATTCTTCAGTGTTATTATTACTCAGTAATAGAAATATGATCCCACGTTGATTCCTAGACTCAATATTTTGTGGTTGGAATCACTGCCCCCCCCAACAAGCAAGTCATAAAATGCACATGCATATACACATGTATATATTATGTATATGTGGGGATTCCGTGGCGAAGTAGTTAAGCCGTTGGCTTTGTGATCAGGCGGTGTGGGTTCGACTCCGGACTCCGCCGTTTTTTTCACAGGTGCTTGATGCGGAGTCCCCTGCATCTCTTAGTCGCCCCCTAGTTGTCTTGTCCTTGACTTGCCACTGGGGTCGGGAGGCACAAGACGAGAGAGGGAGGATAAAAAGTTGCGCAGTTAATCCTTACTAGAAATAGCGCTAGCAAAATAAATTATGCCATCATAGACTACGATGGACGGTTGCCTTTGCATATATATATATATATATATATATATATATGAGGTGTGTTCAAATGATACCGGACCAAACTGCAACAAATGAACATAGGTACGATGCACATGATGATGTCACTTCTGGTGGAAACAGCACATACCAGTCGTCAAGTTTGCAAAATGTCATTATCTTACGACTCATAGTTTCCTCAGCAGACTGTTGAAAACATGGCGAGTGTGATACGGAATCCATCAAGAGTTGATCAGCGAGCGGTGATTCGGTTTCTAACAGCTGAAGGATGTCTATCAGTTGAAATTTATCGCAGAATGCAAGCAATGTTTGGTGACAAAAGTGTGGCGAAGACAACAGTGAAGAACTGGACAACGATGTTTAAAGAAGGACGTGAGTTAACGAAAGATCATCCGAGACCAGGTCAGGCGCATATTGTTTTCGTCAGAAGATGCCATCGCCAAAATTGATGCAGCAATTCAGGTGGACAGTCGCTTGCGTTTAGTAGCAGAGGAATTCGCTAGGAAGAGTTCAAATGGTGGTTAGCAAGAAATTGAAGTATCGGTACCCATTGTGAACACCTTCCGTATGCATGTCCCTTCATGTGGTGTCTGTTACATTGATGAGAACATCTGGCTTGCATGCCAGGAGCGGTAACTATGTGAGGCCGTGTGTGGGTTCAGCAACCTCTTTATGTAAAACAAATTTTTACAGATGGTTTTATAGAACAATAACAAAGAGTTATGGTTATACAGAACAATAATAAAGAATGATGGATCAATAGAACAATAACAAAGAATGATGGATCAATAGAAGAATAAAACAAAGAATGATGGATCAATAGAACAATAACAAAGAATTGTGGATCAATAAAACAACAATAATAACAAAAAATGATGGATAAATAAAACAATAGCAAAGAATGATGGATAATTATAGTCCCAACAATAGCAAAGACAGATGGATAAATATAAATATAATGACAATAACAAAGAATGACGGATAAATATAATGACAACAATATCAGAGAATGATGGATAAATATAATGACAACAATAGCGGAGAATGATGGTTAAATAATAATAACAACAGAATGATTGTCAATAGTTTTCATCATGTGGAAAGACCAAAACTTGAACTAACCTTTTTGTTTATCATTTTGTTTTGCAGAATCTTTTGCTGTATCGAGGGTAACTAAGTAAATTAAAAAGATGGAACAGAGAAACGAGAGTGAAGCAAGGGAACACATTTAATAGTTAATGTTTTACTATTGTGCCCTGGGACACTGAAAGGAAAATAAACGACAGAACTACGACTGATTAAGCAAGTATTTGAGTAGTTGTAAAATGTAATTATTTTTTCCGGGGAAATGGGGTTGTGGTGAATATGAGAGGAAATGACAATATAACATAACTAATAGTAATATTACTAATAACGATCACGAGGCAATAAATCGGAATTTATAATGTGACTGAAATATCACAACGGAAATGATTTTATAATGATTGTCTACAAAAGGATTTGATAAAACCACATAGTGACATTTAGTATATCAGCTGCTCTCATGTAGAAGTTGTTTTTAACTTGATTGATCACGTGTCTATCTATGAACTGCGTCATTATTGTGACCATTTCTGCGTGCATTTCAATATCCAGGGGGAGCCTACTCACTTTTCGTTTCAGTTTCCACCGAAACACCATTTCCCAGTTATCGTTGATGACTTCTCATAATTATTGTTGAGCATTAATCATAATTGACTCCACCGAATTATTATTGCATAGTTATCATAACTGACTCCACTCAATTCTCATTAAAAAGTTATCGTAACTGACTCCACCCAATTCGCATTAAACATCTATAACTGACTCCCACCCAATTCTCATTACAATTATCGTAACTCGCTCCACCCAATTCTCATTACATTTATCGTAAGTGACTACTCAATTCTCATTAAACAGTTATAATAACTGACTCCACCCAATTCTCATTAAGCAGTTATCGAAACTGACTCCACCCAATTCTCATTACAGTTATCGTAAATCATCCCATCCAATTCTCATTAAACAATTTTAAACAATTATCATAACTGACTTCATCTAGCTGTCAATCTAACAGTTATCATAACTGGCTGCATCTAATTGTTAATCCTAGTTATAATAACTGACCACATCATAAAATGTAAAGAAAAATGTAAATACAAATATTAAGTAAACAACAAAGTATTCAGAACATTAGACAAGTGCTTCATTATCATTCACGATTCCACATATTTTATTTCGGTTTTTTTTTGTGTGTGTCTTCTTTGCAATGAAGTTTCATCGAGTTTTATTTCTAATAACATATTTTGTACTCAGAATGAAATTATTTGCTTGACACAATTTGTTCAGTTCAAATAAACAAATTTAAAATACTAATATTTATCTTCTGATGTGTGTGTGTAAATAGTTCTTGTAATGCTTTCTTCCCTTGTCATGAGCATCGCGCCACACATCATGTTTCAGCTACGTGGATTGGCTTGTCATTCCCTCTCCATATGTCATTCATATTATCTATCTTCAGTCCACTTATGTTGTTAGACGTCGTGGGGAGGTATGACCTCCTTTGTTTCATATTTTTTGGCAGGTGAAAGTCCACTGCTGACTTGCCAGGTCAATCCCTGCAGCTGTTAACCCCTAGAATATACGATCGCCTATTTTTTAGACTGGTGGAATCCTACATTTGAGCAAGGTATACCCGTAGTCTGTCAGGTGCCATCTAAGCCACTCCGCTAACCACATAACCTAGACTTGATGTTATGACCACGCAGTATCATTTTTTGCGACATATTCTCTGTGGGGCAAGAATCCCTAGAATAATTTGAGTAGATTGTTAACTTGAATTTTGCCCGAGCAGCGGTCGCTAGATCTACTCTTTTCGATTTCCAGCTGCTAAGGTATTTTTAACGTGCACGCCACTGAACACGGGTGTCTGATCTCACTACTCAGAGATCAGGGGATATATTTACCGGATGATCCACGTGAAAAACATCCCGATGTTTCCACCGGGATTTGAACCCGCGACCTCCAGCACCCGAGACCACTGAGTGCAAATTTCCATAAGATTTGGTAATGTCATTAGATAGTCTGGGGTGTGTGCTGTTCCACAGACACATGTCTCATCCTCCCTGTTTCTCTTTGGGTTCTTTCTGTATCGTGATGCATCAGTTCTGGGTCCATTTAGCGACATATATGTTATGTAACGCAGGCGATGTCCATGAGCTGGTTCCTCCCGCAGTTCGACCAAGGGAATCTGCGTCAACTCATTCAAATTTCTCGGAACGAAATTTACCTGGACTGACCTGTAGTTAATGACCAACAACGCCAAGGGCTTCAACAGCAGGATAAAAGCTAATGGCCAGGAACTCTAAGTGGTTGACCGTTTTAAATATCTAGATTCCATTGTCAGTGATGACGGATCAAAATGTGAGGTGCTGGCCAGAATAGCACAGACAATAACGGCGCTTGCAAGGCTTAACAAAATCTGACAAGATAAACGGTTAGCACTATGCACGAAAATCAGAATAATACGCACACTGGTCCTGTCAATAATCCTCTATGCTTGTGAGACATGGACAGTTACAGCTGACCTTCAGCGAAGGATACAGGCCTTGGAGATGAGATGTTTCCGAAGACTTTTAAACGTCACGTACAACGATCGAGAATTACAACAGCAATAGGGCCTTTTGAAGACCTCTTGGCAACTGTCAAAAGAAGGAAACCCGCTTGGTACAGTCACATATTGATATAAACGGTCTTGCAAATACGATCCTCCACGAAAAGGTGCAAGGCAGACGACGAAGAGGCCTGCCCAAAAAGAGGTGGGAGGACAACATAAAAGAACGGACCAATCTCCGACCAGAAGAGGCACAGGCAGCGGCCGCTGACAGAGAAGGGTGGCGTGTGGTTGTGAGGATGTCTTCATGTGTGCCCTAACGACCTCATCGGTTACGGGATGACATGACCTGATCTGTAGGAGCTGTGTTGACTGTGTCATTTATATTTCAGTCTTGTTCACTGCATGGGGGGGGGGGGGGCGGATAGTGCAGTGGTTAGCGCGCTGGTATCGCATCTGAGTAGTCCTGGGTTCATTACCCATTTGAGGAGAAAAAAAATTTAAGACCGCAACGGCGCCCGGGTCTCGACCCATCCTTAAATGGGTACCGGTTCAGTCCGGGAAGTAAAAGCATCGAGGGAGATAAGATGGCTACCGCTGTCATATAGCCGAGCCTTTGAAATGTGAGATCGCTAACACCTCAAACCCCTACGGCAGTAATGATATGGGTTACTTTACATTTTACACTGCATCTGGTGTCTAAATACATGGGGTTTGGATCGTGTATCTGTTTTTCTCGTTCAATTTCTATATACTATGTTCATTAGTGTCTAGATTACAAACAAGATAGAAGGTCCACAAAAAAGAAGATTCGACAAGGACCGTAAGGTTTAACTATTTAGACCTAAGAGGAACAGTTCAATTAAATGAGATAACTTGGACCTGCCGGTGAATGGAAACGGCTGGAACCGACTTGGCATCATTGTCGCCAACAAGGTAAAGGTTATTCATACTGTAGTATTAACCCCTCTACTACGTGCCTGCGAAACATGGACAGTGTATAGCAGACACGTTCTTAGTTGAGCTGTACTTCTACAGTGGGAAATGCCCATGTGCATGTCCCAACTCTGGTATGTAACTGGAAGGAGGATTTCCTGCATAGCGGGCTACGTTGAGACAAGTGCAGTGGAGGGTGGTTAACCGATGTGGGAGTCAATCTAAATAGACTCAAACATTAGAGCAAAGTAGAGCCGCAGCCTGTTAGGCGCCATCTATTCTGCTCTAAACAAACCTCATAACAATGGCCGATGTTATGCCATGTCACACAGTTAGTCGCCTCTTACGACACGCTCTCTGTGGCGCAGTGGTGCTATTCGTGTCCTTGTCATACACAAAGACCCCGATAGTTAAATCGTTTCCACTTGAGCTGCCTGCGTAGGCTGCTTAGGATCGTGTTGCAGGTCAAAGGGCCTAAATCTTAGCAAGTCAAACATCTTGAGCATCAATATGCTTATGCAGAAGGCCCAGATAAGATGGATGGGACATGTTGTTCGCATGCCCGATGAACGCCTTCCCAAGAAAACAGTTGCTATACGGTTAACTCAGAACAATGAAACGCTCATTAGGGTAACAGAAGAATTGTTACAAAGACTCTTTGGCAGCATCTCTGAAAATCTTCAACGCTGATGTCACCTCTTGGGGAATGCTTGCACAAAATATGGCGCGCTAACATCACATAAAGAGCTTAGATAAACGAGCCCGCCGAAACAAAATAAAACAGAACACATGACGACTCTACAGCCGCATACACTACTTCTATCTGCTGTGTCCAATTCAGAATTGTAAATTGATCGCTCAGAGAGCTTATTTTAAATGACTTGAGTTATTTCTCTACCCATGTTGATCTAAGGACAGATTAAATATTGTGTTGGCATCATCATATCTTGTCGCAAATGTTACAAGAGATGAAAAGTAAATGGCTACTGTCACCTTCAAAGGGTGTTGTAAATTTCGACTCAAGAATGTCGTGCTCATGGCTCGTTTCGACATAGAAAATCACTCCGTACCAGCAGGAAAGACCTGTACCAATTTCATGGTTGAAGCAACAGGGATTCGTATAAGCCAAAACACAACTATAATGAGAACGGTCATTTCTACAGACTCCAGGAGCGTGCTGCAAGCCATCTCAAGCTCAAAACAAGATATACTCTCATTCGAAATAAAATACAACATCAGATTGCTGTACCAAAAAACAGATCTAGTCACTCAGTGGATTCCATCCCGCTGTGGGGCCGTTTTTTTTGTTTGTTTGTTTGTTTGTTTTTTGCGTTCGCCTTATTTCTCTATTCCCCAAGGCGGGTGTGCGTTGCACTGTGGTTTTTATTTTGCGCCTGTCGGCCCAGTGCATCCGACTTCAGCATGCATTTATGTAAGGGTCTGCTTCCTCCTGCATTTTCTAAGGGTTTGCTTCCCCGGTGTAACGGCCGGTGCTGTGATGGGGATCGAACCCAGCACCTTCGGGTTGTGAGCCGTGCCACTTAACCACTAGGCCACGCCGTCCCCTGTGAGATCGTTTGAAACGAGCAAGCAGATGGTCTCGCAAAAAGCCGGAAGTAGCGGCATGCAGACTCGCCAACCACAGAGATGTAACGAAACAAAGACACTCATCAAACGGTTCATGAAGACGGAATGAAGAGATGATCACAAGAATACAAGCCAGACAAATGACAGCACAAACAAGCTTGTCAAAGATCTTCAGACTCAGAAGGGGACATTACAATGCCCACTTCCACAGAATGGGTCTCAGAGGCACTGTCACATGCGTTTATGGAGTACCAAAGCAAACACCATAACATATCCAGCAGTACCACTTATGCAGACCAAAGAGAGGCAGTCTGGCCCGGGGTAGCGACCATGATCGAAACGCTGTGGGGGGCCGGCGAAGACTTGAAACGCACAGTCTCCTTCGTGAACCTCACCAGACTAGAAGCATAGCATCAGTTGGTCAAAGAAGAAGAAGAAGATTCTCGGATTCAGGCTTCCTGTAAAGAGAGCAGCTACAGTTAAAACCACGTTGGAGAATAGGAGGATGATTGTAAATGTTGGAAGCAGACTTCGTAGAACTCCCAAGGCTGGTCATACAGTGGGCCCCATCCCACTGCAATATTGAAGTCAATGAAGCTGCAGATAAACTAGCACAGTGTGGAGGGGCATCTCCATAAACAGACCTGAGTATCACATATAATGAGGCCAAGACTATAATTAAAGCCAACTTCCGGAGGAAATGGGCTGATCAACACCCCGACTTCTGAAAAGAAGATAGCTACTTTAATTTAACTAGAGAACAGCAAGGCATCATCTTCAGACTGAGAACTGGGCATAACAGACTCAAAGGTCATCTTTACAACAACACGAGGATTGGGACAGTTGACAAGTGTCTAAGTGGGGAACATACCTTGCTGAAGAACACATCCTACAAAACTGCATACTCACGCAAGAAAAGAGTGAACAATACTGGTCTCGCGAGACAGATATGAGACAAAAGCTGTATGGAGATAAAATAACTCCAGCCTCCGCCAGTTATATTCGGGCATTCCTGGATATCTTGGTGCCATCGTCTTCTTGGTCTACCCCTTCCTCTTTTATCTGGCACCATACCTTCCATCACTGTTTTCTCAAAACCGTTATGTCTCTTGATGTGACAAAAGTATTTGCATTTTATAGCCCAAATGGAATTGACAAACCAGTTCTCCTCTATGCTCAACTCTTGCCGAATGTCTACATTTGTCTTTTTCTCTGTCCAGGGTATTCTGAGGCTCTTTCTGTAATATTTTGACTCGAAGGATTCGATCCTTTGTCTGGAAGTTTTTGTAATCGTCCATGATTCGCAGCCATAAGCTGCCACAGGAAAAATACAGGCTCTCCAAACTTTTACTTTTGTTGGTGCTCTGTCATAATTTCTTCAGGCTGTTCAGTCTCTGCTTGGTCCCTTTTAATCTTCTGATTTCTTTCGAGCAATCGCCATTCTTGTCAATTCTGGAGACCATATATTTAAAATGTGTGACCTGATCTATTTCCTCACCACCTACTGTAAATTTATGTTGACATTGTGTTTTGTCGGTGGTCATTATCTTTGTTTTGTTTATGTTTATAAACAGGTTTTGATCTTTACTGTCTCCATTTACAGGTGAAATTAGCTGCTCTAGCCCTTTTACACTCTTGATAGTATCCATGTGTCATCTGCGTATCGTAACTCTGGATATACATACATACATACATACACACACACACACACATATATATATATATAAATTTCAAAAAAACTGTCATACGACATTTTTCCCATTGCTGGGGTAGATGCTGGGTTTTGAGGGCTGAGGACTACAGACCTCTTTGCCACTGTTGTCGAATTTGTTGAGAGACTCACCGTGAAAGGGAAGTTCTGCATTAGCTTGCTCTTTTCATCAGAAACATACACATACAATACAATTTCGATGTTCTTAAAGAATCTATTATTTCATTAAACTTGTAGGTTATTTATTGCGTCTAACAGTTCAGACAATTATTATTATTTTTTGTGACGAAGACCTGTCTGGACCCTTTTGGCAGTCTGGTTGGCCATATTGATCTAGCGCAAACAGGCTTATGAGCCTATTTAAGAGTATAGTGAAGCGATAATGAAACAGCCTAATGAATCCTATGAGCCGCATTAAAAGTCGTTGAGCCTATGAGCCCCTTTAACAGTCTAGTGAAGCATATGAGAAACAGTCTAGTGAAGCATATCAGCCAATTTCACGGTCATGGAGTCTATGATAAACAGTATTGTGAAGCCTATCAGCCAATTTAACAGTCGTGGAGTCTATGATAAACAGTCTAGTGAAGCCTATCAGCCAATTTAACAGTCGTGGAGTCAATGATAAACAGTCTAGTGAAGCCTACCAGCCAATTTAGCAGTCGTGGAGTCTATGATAAACAGTCTAGTGAAGCCTATCAGCCAATTTAACAGTTGTGGAGTCTATGATAAACAGTCTAGTGAAGCCTATCAGCCAATTTAACAGTCGTTGAGTCTATGATGAACCGTCTAGTGAAGCCTTTTAGCTGCTTTAACAGTCGTGGAGCCTAAGAGCCAGTTTAACAGCCCAGTGAAGCCTATGAGCCACTTTAACAGTCGTGGGGCATAGGAGCCACTTTAACAGTCGTGGAGCATAGGAGCCACTTTAACAGCCTAATTAAGCCTTACAGCCACTTTCACACTCAAGAAGCCTATGGGCCACTGCCATTCGTGAAGCCTATGAGCCACTGTTACAGTCGATGAGTCTATGAGCCACTTTAACAGTCGGGGAGCGTATGAGCCACTTTCACATTCATGAAGCCTATGTAGCATTTCAACAGTCAAGCGAGGCCTATTACTCCCTTTGCATTTCTGTTAAAGCTCATGATTAAATGTATCAAAATACTATTTGAAAGGCGTAAAGTACATAGATGTCTCAAGGAAGCTAATATCGTAGATTTACTTTTATTAATATATTTTGAAACAAATCTGCGAAATAGCAAGGCATATATACCATTTGTTATTATAATAGATCTGTTGGGATCACCAACATATTCAACATATCTGTTTGAACCCTGAGTCCGGTCATGCATTCACCCCTTTTCGATGTTGTTTGTGAAGCATTTTGTTTGATCCAATAGGGCATATCATACCATTAACGCATAAAATAACAAGCCACTAAATGTTTAAATTTAGAAGTTTAAGTTGCTTTTTATTTTCACATACATTGTTAGTTCTTAGTCGACCTGTACCTCAACAAGGACAGATGCGCATGTTCAGGTCCCAGCTCTGGTATGAGCTGGATGTAACGAGAGAAGGGTTTCCTGCTTAGTGGGCTAGGCTTGAGCAGCTTAATACTCCACACTGTGGTGGGACAAGCACTTACGAAGGGTGGTTAACCGATGTGCGAGTCCATCTTAATAGACTCAAAACACTAGAGCAAGATTGACCCGCAGCCTCTTAGACGCCCGCTATTCTGATCTAAACAAATCACAAAACAACGGCGTTATGCCATGTCACATAGTTAATCGCCTCTTGCGACATCTGTGAGGCAGTGGTGCTATTCTTATTTCTTTATTCCTTGTCATACACAAAGACGCTAGCAGATCATTGGGGTATTTATACATAATATTTGAAAATGTGTTTATGAAAATAAAGATGTGTTTTGATTCTGTACATTTTCATGAAGCCCCATTTGTCCAAAACAAATAATTGAATGCTCTATTTAAGAGAACACGAGCACCCCTGACAAAATTGTCTCACAAAACAAAAGACCTAGTATAATGACAAATCTAGTAATCACGTAATTCACGCCCCCCCCCCCCCCCACCCCACCGCCCCGTTCCTGGCATGGGCTCTTACGGGACTACCACACGGCACGCACCTCCAGTCTTTAACAAAAAATCAACATTGCCTTAATACCAATCTAAATTAACCTGGGGATAGCCATATCATAGAATTATGTAAGTACTAGATTTGTCATTGTACCAGGTCTTCGATTTTGTGAGAAAATTTTGTCAGAGGTGCTTGTGTTCTTTTAAATAGATCATTCAAATATTCGTTTATACAAATGTATGAACTGAGCCTGCATTGACCTAACTAGAAACTCTTCTCTGTGCAAGTCGCGAAAAGGTAACATTTGAACAACTCTCGCTGATAACAATGTTAGACGCGTAGTTTAAGTCCAGCCATGACGTGCGTCATGGTCCAGCAATGATCTTCAACCTTTTTATACATGGCGCCCACTTTTAAAGCCTCCGTGATTGTAAATATTCCTTACCGCCTACTCAAATCTCAATTGAAGAACACTCGGCGATCGTCCACTGTCTTGTGTGTTTTGGATGTTTTCAATTATCATGTAGAATGTCCATTGCAGAACGTCACTCGCATTACAATCTGTCTGAAAGTACTTGATCTTTCTCAAATTCCTAGCTTGCTCCAGAGTCATGCCCAAGCATTCCGTGACATATTGGGGACATGGCCTTCTTGTTCTGCGTCTCTTGCCAGGCACCATATCTTCCATTACCATTCTGTCAAGATCGTTGTGTCTTTTGAAATTATGAACCAGTTCTCCTCTATGCCCAACTCTTGTCGAACGTCTGTATTGTTCTATATAAGCTATATAAATCATTGGTGAGACCTAAATTGGAGTACTGTGTTCAGACTTGGAGTCCATATCATAGAGTGGATATAAACATGCTGGAAAGGATACAAAGAAGAGCTACAAAAATGATCGCAAGGTTTCAGAAATATAGTTATGAGGAAAGACTAAGAATAACTGGTCTTCAATGTCTCGTACAGAGAAGAATTCGAGGTGACAGTACACGTTTATCAATTAATCACGGGAAAGGATAAATTATATTATACCAAGTTTTTCAAAGTACGACCGGCTACAAGAACAAGATGACACAGCTGTAATTGTTTAAAGACAGGTCTAGATTAGATATTAGGAAGTATTTTTTAGTCAGAGTGGTGAATTCTTGGAATGCTTTGCCGCAGGATGTGGTGGAGACAGAATCAGTTAATGCATTAACAATAGATTCGATGCTCACAGTATTTTCAGAAATACCATTGAAGACCAGAAATACCACTGAAGACCAGTTTTTTTTAGTCTTACCTCATAACTATAATTCTGAAACCCCGCGATCATTTTTGTAGCTCTTCTTTGTATCATTTCCAGCATACTGATGTCGGTGGAGTGTAATAAACTGGTTGTATACATATTCTGTGGAGCCTTCGAAACCATTATAATCTTCTACTTCTTCGTTCATCCTCAGATCAAGGTTCCGGTGTCTGTTACAAAGGACACCGTTGTTTGTAAGGCTCTTTCATCTCCATACAGCTTTTGTCTCATATCTGTCTCACGAGGCCAGTATTGTTCTCTCTTTTCCTGCGTGAGCATGCAGCTTTGTAGGATGTGTTCCACGGTCATGATATGCTCCTCACATGGGCACGTGCCATCTATCTCAATCCTCATTTTGTTGTAAAGATGACACTTGAGTCTGTTATACCCAGTTCTTAGTCTGAAGATGATGACTTGCTCTTCTCTTGTTAAGGTAAAGTAGCTGTCTTTTTTTCGTAAGTCGGGGTGTTGATCAGCCCATTTTACCATGAAGTTGGCTTTAACTATGGTCTTGGCCTCATTATATGTGATACCCAGGTCTGTTTGTGAAACCAGTATAATGAAGTTCAGTTAAGCATTCTTCCGTTTTTCAGTCTACGGTATTCTGGGGATTTTTCTATAAGATATATTTCTCGAAGGACTCGATTCTCTTCATGGAGATTGTGGGTAACTGTTCATGTCTCACATCCGTATGCTGTCACGGAGAAAACCAGAGGTTCTCAAAATGTTCACTTTTCTTGGTTTGCTGGTATTTTGCTATAGTTTATTCAGGTTGTGTTTTATACAGCGTGTCATTATTCTGCTACCGCCCACCTGAAAGCTAAACTCACGCACGATTGGGTGGTGGCACCCAGGTTGAAGAGCATTGGTCCAGCTGAAATAAAACCACACAAGCGCAGTGTTATATTTTTATACTAGGCAACTCTTTCTAACTAGGGCACAGCTGACGAGGTCTGATCGGCATTGTTCACCTCACGCTGGATAAGGATTTGGGTTATATTGCTGGGACAACCACATTTCGTTCATTTTCTGATGAAATGTGTCCGGATAGAGATTATATCACGTGCTCGCCAGGTATCAGGTGATAAAACGCAGTATGTGCGACTTAGTAGAAACTACGAACAATCTACACAAGTCTGTTATCGTTCTTATGTTAGCTTGACTTTCAACTATGTCTGGTATTTTGTGTGTGTAGTTTGATTAAAGGTTTGCCTTTGTAAAATTCTACTGGTGAAGACATGCTTCTACCCACCGCAGACAGTAGTTCTTTGGACGTATTGGTCAGTGTATGAATGCATATTGCTTGTGTATGTTTGTAATGTGGACGTATTGTCCAGTGCATGTATGCGTGTGTGTATCTGTTTGTAGTGCCGACGTATTGCCTAGTGTATGTATGCATGTGTATATATGTTTGTGATGTAGACGTATTGGCCAGTGTATAAATGCGTGCGTATCTGTTTGTAATGTGGACGTATTGGCCAGTGTATGTATGCCTGCGTATCTATTTGTAATGTGGCCGTATTGGCCAGTGTATGTATGCGTGTGTGTATATGTTTGTGATGTAGACGTATAGCCAGTGTATAAATGCGTGCGTATCTGTTTGTAATGTGGACGTATTGGCCAGTGTATGTATGCGTGTGTGTATATGTTTGTAATGTATTCCACTATGGCAGTTTTGCAGTACAGTAGTTTTGCCATTTCTTTCTGTACGTGGAGAAGTGATCATACCGAGAAACCTCCCCGAAAAGTCAGTTCAAATTGAACATGATGAGATTTCGAACCCAGTATAATGAGATTGCAAACCAAGCTTGCTCTCGATTTTCAACCTTGCACCAGGCACACGTTGGCATGCTTTGTAAGCTAAACCGTCAACACCTTACTACAGGCAAACCATTTGGTATTTATAGGACAAATGACATCGTACAAAAAAGAGTAGACTTAACGGCCGTTGCCCGGGCAACATTCAATTAATTAAAAAATGTACCCAAGTTATTTGTACCTTACCCCAAGTGGTTTGTTAAGAGCAGCTATATATGGCACCAAACTGCGTGCGGGTCTACTTAGCTCTAGTCTATTACGATGGACTCGCACATCGTTTAAACCACCCTCCAAGAAACTGGTTCTATACAGACTCTGTAGAGTCTCCTAAACTAGTATAAAGACGTTAAGTTAAGCTGTTAAGTACTTGTGGTTTCT
This sequence comes from Ariolimax columbianus, assembly GCA_036924085.1. NCBI lineage: Eukaryota > Metazoa > Mollusca > Gastropoda > Stylommatophora > Arionidae > Ariolimax > Ariolimax columbianus. Next base: position 36,016,345 of record JAVGWX010000019.1, on the reverse strand, counting down.
TTAGCGCGCTGGTTTTACACACTCAATAATCTAGCTATATACATTTTTGCATCGTCATTGATTTGTTGTTTATAACTTTCATATCCCTCACACAATTTGTGGTAACCCCGTTATTCATGTTACTTACTTTTTTTTTGCATCGTTTTTCAAATCTCTGATAATGCAAATTGAAAAAAAGATTAATTGAAGAGTGCATGCGTGATCTGGAGCGATGCATTAACTACCGAACCATCGTTTTAATAAGTCATCCTAGCAATATCTTCATAAGGATTATTATGAAGAAGTTGGAAAAAAGACCCAAAGAGGACGTACATGCATCGCAGGTAGGTTTTTAGAGATGATTTTTAGATAATGTGAAATTCTATATGAAAGTGCATAGAGTACAATTGTCGATTTACGCACTTGCTTCATAAACTACACTAAAGCTTTTGACTGCGTGCAACAAGAGAGATGCTATGGAGATTCATGGGAAACACAGGGTCCACAAAGCAGCTAATCGAAACACAACAAGAAACTGCCAGAATAGCTGGAGAGACATTGATCTAGTTCTAGATACAAAAGAGAGTAATACAAAGATGCATGTTCTCCCCTTATCTTTTCAACGGTTATGCAAAAAAACGTTAATGAGAAACGCCAAGAAGGACAAAGAGTATGAAGAGTTCGATCCGTTCACAAACGCCAAGAATGACAAAGAGTATGAAGAGTTCGATCCGTTCACAAACGCCAAGAATGAAATACCAGAACTACGATACGCAGTTGTCCTTTCTAAGAGCATTGCAAGGGTGGGTCATAAGTTCCTGTTGGTTAAGCAACACAGCGAAGAACAATATATTTTCCTAAACGTCGGGAAGGAACAACATACTGATCAGGCATGTTAGTCAGGGTCAGATAAAACATACTGATCAGACATGTTAGTCGGGATCAGACAAAATATACTGATCAAACATGTTAGTCAGGATCAGACAAAATATACTGATCTAACATGTTAGTCAGGATCAGACAAAATATACTGATCAAATATGTTAGTCAGGATCAGACAAAATATACTTATCAAACATGTTAGTCAGGATCAGACAAAATATGCTGATCAAACGTGTTAGTCAGGATCAGACAAAATATACTGATCAAATATGTTAGGGTCAGACAAAATATACTTATCAAACATGTTAGTCAGGATCAGACAAAATATACTGATCAAACATGTTAGTCAGGATCAGACAAAATATACTGATCAAATATGTTAGTCAGGGTCAGACAAAATATACTGATCAAACATGTTAGTCAGGATCAGACAAAATATACTGATCAAACATGTTAGTCAGGATCAGACAAAATATACTGATCAAACATTTTAGTCAGGATCAGACAAAATATACTGATCAAACATGTTAGTCAGGATCAGACAAAATATACTGATCATACATGTTAGTCAGGATCAGACAAAATATACTGGCCAAGACCCTCACCTCGGCTTCCTAGTAGCCCTCGTTGGGAATGGGCTGTTTTCATGGCAGCCTCGCTAACAAGATGAGGGATCGATGTTATCTCCGTAGTAGTGAACGACACGCAAATGAAGCCAACCAAAGAACAGACGCATGGAGGACCCCGGTCCACCTTCATCATCACGCTCGGGATGTGATGAAAGCTGCGACAACCCGCCACTTGACGTACTTGTCAGAGCGCACAGATGATTAATCCTACTCATTGTTGGCATTCAACAACAACAGCAAAAACAACAACAACAACAACAAAATACCTAGACGCCAGCAAGACCAAAATAGTGAGCACAGGCCATGCACAAAAAAACAGGCCAAAAGTTATCCTAGAGAAACAAGAAGTTAAGAACATCACAAGTGTTTAATATCTCGGCTCGATTACAAGCGGCAATGAAGTTTGTCAAAAAGAAGTAAAACAAAGAATGATAATTACAATGCAGAAAATGAAAAACATGAACAGGAGCTCAAACACAGATCAGTGAGAAATATATATACCAAAGTCCTATAAGGCCTCTATCACTTCTATCTTTATGAAGTCTGGGCCTGTTGCTTTCCATTTTGTCATAGTTTTTGTGTCATTGTCCACCTCTAATCCTTCGATGCTGGGTCCTTCTGTATCACGTGTTTATGGTTCGGCTCCGCGACTAATCTCAAAAAGTTTCCTTGCATATTCCGCCCATCTGTTTGATATGTCATTTTCATCCATCAACATGGCACCATTCTTATCTCGGATGCATCCCACACTTTAGGTTACCTTGTTTGTTGTTTTCTTTATTTCCATATGCATTTATCTGGTACTGTGTTGTAGTCCATGTCTTTTATTATCTTGCATTTTCTTCCAACCACTATTTTTTAGCCAGCCTGCACCTGTACGTATCACTTTGTCTACTGATAAATATCTAGGAGTTTTTTAAAACATTCTTTCAATCTGCCATTTTAGTTAAGATGTCATCCATCTGTCATCAACTCTTGGTTTTCCTTAAATTCTTTATCTGGTAACGATTTATTTGCTACTTGCATATTGGTTTTAAGACGTTCTCATTTAACTTTTCTTTTCCGCTCTGTGTTTCCTTCATTGTCCTCTGATTGTACGTTGTCATACTCGTTCTTTACTGCTTCCTGGTACATTTGTCCTATATCTGGCTGCTTTAGAGCTAACCTATCTGTATTGTGTCTTTATTCCTTTGCTTTCCTTGGTTTTAAGTTTTAAATGGATTTTCATACACACTGAATTGTGGTCTGGGTTGATGTCTGCTCCTGGGTATGTCTTTGTGTTTTTGACAATATATCCCAATCTGTTTCTGGTTATAATAAAATCAATCTGATTTCTGTTTCCATCACCTGGTCTTTTCATTGTACATAATTCTAATATCGCAAATGTTACCCCGGTACATTCCCTTCTTCGTGTCTTGAATATATAACCGTTTCGTCTGATGCTAGTTGTACTTTACCTGATTGGGTACATCTTTAGCCCGCACTTGCTAATGTTATAACCCCCCCCCCCCCCCCCCCTTATACTGCAATTGAGTTATTTTCCCTGTCTGCCATATGGCTCTCACATTCCAGGTCAGGCCCTTTCATTGCACTTTGGTTGGGCTGGATTCTGAGAGGGTACAAACCTAGCACAGGTACATACAGACGCACACATACATCCAAGCACTGGTTTATGCGTCTAAATATCGCCCAGTTGACTACGGTCTGGGGTGAAATAGGTGCGCCTCCGCCAGTAGAAACTAGTGAAGCAAACACGTGAGAAAAAAAAAGGTTCTTTGGGGCCTTTGACGCGTTCGCGGCATTTACCCGGTTGAAGGATTATCTTCTTCACGTACGGCTCAGTAGATGTGATGGTTGATGTTTGTGTTTTTAGCAAGATGGTTATTGTGGATGGGGGTAGCTGGCTGTCCAACGTTCAACCCTACAGCTTTCTTATCCAAGCTTCGGACCGTAGTAGCCTTTTTTCAGTCATGTCTGACTAAAGTTTGATGCGACCTTTGACTAACAATTCTTTGTCGGTACTGCCTTTTTTAGTTTTAATTTTCCTTGCGGCATTGTCTTTTCACTTCTCTGTGTTACAAGAGCTATCGTTCGCCAAGTCTGAGGTATGGCACAAACCTCACACCCCATCCCCCCCTTTTTCCTCCTCCCCCCCTCCCCCCCTTTTTCCTTCTGAATCAACTTCCAAATCTTCCTTCCAGCTAATTTCCCTAACGGCGTTTAGGATATCGACTTTGCTCATTGATTTCCCACCCTTCACTATAGCTGTACTCGCCAACCTGTCATGTCTCTCGTTCCCTTCGATACCTGGCGTGTCCCGGAACAAGAATAAAGGTGGCTCTCTGCAACCTTGACCGCCCGACCAACTCCAACCACTCTCGTCGCGCGCAACCTGTTTCCACATTCCTGAGCGTCCTCATTGAATCACTGAGGATGTACACATGTGTGCCACTCATTGTTTTAAGCCAGACCATCGCCTTCGTAAGAGCCACCATCTCCATGGTCAGACTGCTTGTGGTCACCGTAACAGCCATGATCTCCATGGTCAGACTGCTTGTGGTCACCGCAAAAGCCACAGACTCCTCCTTGATCGTTCTCCCACCCCACTGAGCCGCGAAGGCCCATGCGCTTCCCAACCCACGGATGACGGGTCCGCCTGTGTACATAATGATGTCATCATCCATGGAATTTTCACTGATCAAAACCGTTAACCTCAGACACCACATCAACCTCAGACACCACGTTAACCTCAGACACCACATCAACCGGATTCAGTCCAACACACGCTCTGTCAAGTGGGATAACCACACGGAAAGTCTGCAGGAAATTCTCAGGTAATTTCCTCCATTCTTCGCCATGCGTTATGTCTCCAAATCACACACCCTTTGCACAGCCGCCTCAGCCATGAATCCACGATTGCCCCCTTACAAGTTTTGTGCCTTTCGTCTTCAGTAACCCCTCATGCAACTGATGCTCTTCGTTCGCGCTAATGTGGTGGTAAGCTCGAGCCTGACACATATGCCGCCTAAACCACACAGTTACCAGTCTTAACAAAAACCTCATGATAGTTATGGCGGTGTCTCTTGTACAACCGAGAATGATTCTCATTGCCTCAATCTGAACGTTTTCCAGTCTTTCCATCTGCGACTTTCTGAGCGTGAGAATTGCCAGGGCAAATTCTATTACGGAAAGGACCAACCCCTGAAATAACATTTCTTTTATGCAGTTAACGGTGGCTCTCCTCTCAACAAGGTGCGTATTTGAGAAGGTGGACTGAAGTTCTCCTGACTGTCGTGCAATGCGAGGCTACTCAGCAAGCTCACAGCTATGGGTTCGCTGTGCCATGAAAAGGTCAGTTTCCATGTTGAACTGAGTGAAGTGGGGGCCGGTACGCTTAAACAGTATGTTTCATCTGATCCTAGCTAACATAGTCTGATCAGTATGTTTCATCTGATCCTAGCTAACATAGTCTGATCAGTATGTTTCATCTGATCCTAGCTAACATAGTCTGATCAGTATGTTTCATCTGATCCTAGCTAACATAGTCTGATCAGTATGTTTCACCTGACCCTGGCTAACATAGTCTGATCAGTATGTTTCACGTGACACTGACTAACATAGTCTGGCCAGTATGTTTCACCTGACCCTGACTAACATAGTCTGGTCAGTATGCTTTGTTTGGCCAGTATGTTTTGTCTGAACCTGACTAACATAGTCTGGTCAGTATGTTTTGTCTGACCATAACTAACATAGTCTGGCCAGTATGTTTTGTCTGACCATACCTAACATAGTCTGGCCAGTATGTTTTGTCTTACCCTGTTGTTGTTTCGAATGCCCACAATAAGTAGGTTTCTCTTATGTGCGCCCTGAAAAGTGACGGGTTGCAGTAGCTTTCCTCACATTTCGAGCGTGCTGATGAAGGTGGACTGGGGTCCTCCAGGCGGTTATGCTATGCTTGGCTTCATCTGCGTGTCGCTCATTAATACGGAGATCACGCCGAACCTCACCCTGCCTAACATAATCTGGTCTGCATGTTTTGTCTGACCCTGACTAACATAGTCTAATCAGTATGTTTCACCCGACCTGACAGGTCAGTACGTTTTTACTGACCGAACTTTAGGCTCCTCTCCTAATCCATCATTCTGATGAACCGGAATTTGACCCTTCGACCAAAGACAACCTTGACCTCTGTGGGTTATCCATGATGCTACACGTGTTGACTTGTAATGATAGTCTCGACCAATCAGACCTCGCCGTGCTGGTCACGCCCACAAACACCGCCATTATCAACAAAGCCATGGCGCAGGCTATAAAAAGAGTCACCGGACAAATGTTCAGTCTCTCACGTGAAACTAACAGTAGGGTTCCAAGAAGTTGAGTAATATCTAAACATTTTGCAAGTCAATAAAATGGGTGATATTAGGGATGAAGTAAAGTCAAAACAGGTCATCAACTTTTCTGCTGGACCAGCGAAATTGCCGGAAACCGTAAGTTCAAACTAAGATAGTAAAAAGCACTAGTGAGTAGTAGTAAGTAAGTTATTAACATTTGTCAAATAATGAAATATGTCTCGTTTTTCACTTAACGTGTCAATGATTTAAATCAATAGCAAGGCTACCTCGACAGCTTTGGTGGTTCATATGAAAGATTGCAGCTAGTAACTAATCAGGAGCGTGTGAGTCGCATGTCAACAAGTTGAAAGGGAGAAATTTAGGACTTCGAAATGTGGATAGAAAAGAGAACTCGTGGAGAATGTAAGAAGGATATAAGGAAAATTATTAGTCTATCTAATAGACATAAATAATACATTTTGGTCATTTAAAATTAAAAGGCAAGGACATCAAATTTGTGAAATTACCTAGATTGCTGAAACCACTGACTAAACAGACTGGAAGGAAAAGTCGACAAATCGACGCTGTACTTTAGTTAGAAAATATTAATAGTATAAGTATTCTAATTACATTGCTATATATTAATCAGTGACATTATTTCATTTTGTGAGGATAATGTATACGTCGTGCAAGGATGACAGGAAAAAGTCAATCAGGTTTCATCATCAAGATAAGAGCTGATTTTCGATATGGAGACACTCAAAACAAACAGCACCTGACCTGACTCACACACTCCTACCACCCCACACACATACAGTTGTCACCTGCAAATAATGTAACTTTTCAGAAAAGTTCCATCTGTGATTGGGACTTGTCGAACAATGCATTTTAATATGTGCACTTCAATCAGGCATTCATAGCTCATCACTTTTCTCAGTTAGGCCATTGATTGATAACATCCCACTAGCATTCATGGTGCGCAGTCAAAGGCAGCCCTTTCTGCCTCTCTCCATGTGTAATAATTTATACTTAGTTTCTTATCATCTTCTCTTTAATCTGTGCCCTTGGTCTAAATAAAAACGAAAAGACTTTAATTAATTGGGTACTTTTGTGTACCTTTAAGGAAATAAGCCCACTCATGTGCACGGTTTCACCCAAGCATAGTTCCACTGTAAATGTAATTTAAAATAGCGACTATAGATTGCACATGGACCTACAAACCTCTTCACGTAAAGCTAATAACTACAAAAACCATCACAGAAGCATGCATGTTTCCTACATGAAGTCGGCTTAAACACCGTTCCCTTTGACATACTTTCAGTACTTTCACTTCAGCCTCTCCACATATTTATATTACAACTGTTGAAGCCAATATGTCATTTGTTACCAGTATTGTAAGAAAGTTTGTGAGCCAATATATCAGCTCTATGAAGTGAATCAGTTACCTAGTTTCTCTATTCTTCTACAAAAAGATACCCTTCAAGCCAACCTATGTGCCTCATTGATGAGAAAAGACTTAGATTCATTGCATCATAGGTTTTAGTCCTCCTCTGCATTTCATTCAGTGCCAATTCAGGATAATTGTGTATTAGAAATGTGACATCGTCATGTCCAGTAGTGATTTACAGAATTATAACAGAAGTCACTGCTTGCAGAGCACATTATGATTTAGCACAAACTAGCTTCCAACAATATCTACATGCACTGGTGGGGCTCCATGCTTCTCAAGTAGCAAAACGAAAGGAATATGTCTTTTTGTAAACACATCTTATGTAAGTTTGCCAATATATTATTATCACAGTAAGACATTTTAACCTGCTGTTCTGTATATGTCTCCAACTGTTCTATAAGATAAAGATGGAAGCTATCAAGTACAAATGTATTCAAATGTTGCTGAATATTTGCTCTGCATATGTAACCCAACATAAAGGAACAGAACAGACGCTCATAAACATCGCCAGTGCCATTTATGAAGGTGTTACAGGAGCATAAGCAAGGAGATAGTACGGTGCTAGCAACAGATATTGAAAAGATCATGAGGTCTGTAGTGCTAGTTGAAATAAAATGTGAGATATTATGACCTAGCTGGGACTTCACCTTGCCCTGAAGGGCTGTGATGACAAGGCACATGTTTTGGGGGATAATTCTCAACACCACCAAACATAACTTAGGATGTTGCTTAGTGTCATATTTGGCATTGGATATATAGTTGTCAAAAAGTACACTAATTGTGATAAATGTGGTACTAGTCCTGCAGTGAAATATTGTTCCATAAATGATACTCTGCATTCTAATTGATGAAGCAGCTGTTATTTTGTATTTCTTGCTTGTGCCATCTGGTGGTGTTAAGATTATTATTTAATGGCGATTTATAAATGGCATCTTCAAATTATTTAAATAAGGTAGCATTGAGTTCCAAAATTTTTTTAATGAAATGGTAATGGCTGTCCCAAATTTCTGTTACAGATATTTGTGGAGGAAGACTTATTTTGGAAGTTAAAATGACCAATTTTCTTATTTTTGTGCTGTCTTCTAACTTGAAAAACGCATCTGGGTGTGAACACGCATCTGGGTGTGAACCAAGTCCCTTTGGCACAAGAGGGTCAAGCAAATGGCATGCAATTTATACACCCCCCCCCTCCCCATATTTGGTTTCCTCAACCTGATAACGAAGGATCCGGGTTGGTAATGTAGATCATTTTGTTTTGTAGCTCGAATGCTCTGCATCCCACTTGTATGTGTAATTGTTCTTGATACATCTCCTGACCATTTTGTAAGGTACTAATATCACAGTGGTGCGAGTTTGTGTAGGGTTCTAGTATCACACACAGTTCTATCAACATCACGCAGAGTCATATCACAATTAGAGAGAGAGGGAGAGTGGGTGTTCTATTCGGTATAACACACACATAGGGTTCTGTGATTTATCATACGTAAAGGATTATATTCGTATCACACGCACACATAAGGTTATGTAAGTATCACACACATACATGATTCTATTCGTATCACACACACGCACATATAGGGTTATGTAAGCATAATACACATAACGGATTATATTCGTATCATACGCACACATAGGGTAATGTAAGTATCATACACAAAACGGAATATATTCGTATCTCACGCACACATGTGGTTATCATTGTGTAAGTATCGTACACATAACGTATTATATTCGTATCACACACACGCACAAAGAGGGTTATGTATCAGTATCCCACACACACACACACAGAGAGGGTTATATCAGTATCACATACACAGCGTGTTCTGTCATTATCATATTGGCGGTCCCAAGTACACAGCTTCAGATCTCTCCTTCAGTCTCCCATTCACCGAGTGTAGCGATGCGTGATTCCTACACATTACCAACGGAAGCTGGCTATACCCAGAACTAGGACACGGTTACTCCTGACTGTCAGCTAGTGTCCTAGCTATCACATCGACCGCACGTGGTAGGACCTGTCAACAAATGCGCGCCCAGAGCACTAACCTCCCAACAGCTTATTAGACGTGGAATGCGGGATGTGTGCCTTGGTTAATTTAGCAGTTTACTCACAGCAGGTTTATGGCAGTTGTTCAGCCCAGGGTCATACTGGTTTGCGTAGTAGTGTAGTCGTTCAGCCCAGGGTCATACTGGTTTACTGGTACCGCAGTAGATAGAGGGTATCATTTAGCTTGAACATTTCAAGTGTACATCCTATCTTGACCAATAATTATATGCTACGCAGAAATGACAGAATAGTCAATGTTTTGTCAAATCGCGGCTGCTGTATGGAGCGTAGACTTGCAGAACGAGGAGGGTCATACGACAGACTCTAGTCCTTTATTAACTTATGGATGCCTATGAAGGATAATGGACATAATGTGGCAAGACATTGTGAGGAATGAAGACAAATGGTAAAGGAGCCAACAACAGCCACTGGAACAGTAAATTAAGCTAGGGAAATGGGGTTGGTTAAGATATACGATACAGAAAACGTCATTCAACAAAGTACTCAAAATACATAACAGAATGGGAAAAGGAACTAAGATTAAAAGATTACCCCTGGAGAGGCAGTAGGGGGGGGGGGGGGAGGCCAGGACCGTGTATGCTGGCGGGATGTTGTCAATGTCTTTTGCATCAAGAGCAACGACGGGCTCTGATTGATGGACGCAGAAACGATATACTGCACCTCCGGATGAAATACCGGGTTCCCACTGTCCCCATTATAGGTGATGTCAGAGCCAGGGTTTCAGTGAGGAGGGGGGGGGGGCGAATATGCATTGCGGCACAGTGAATGAGCTGACAGTGATGGCCTTGGAAACAGGCTGCGATAGTGTAGTCTGGCTAAGTGGGACGGCAAACTGGGTACCCAAAAAATGCCAGCTGAACCGAATGTGTCGGACCGAAAAGGTACACATCGCAGCTTCGCTGTAAACTACAACACATCGTCCTTTTCATGGTGGACGCCGATGAAGAAAATAATGTTGAACAGATCGTAATGTTGCGTATTCACAAATACATGCAACTAAATGGGTTTGTATTGGTAACAATGCTAATAGAATAGGCAGACCATGTTGATGGCAAATATAGGCCACCGTTTGGTGTGACCCTTATTTCCCGAACTGTGGTCTCCCTTAGCTCGACTCCAGGAAACTACATCTCGAGATATGAATGACTTTAACAAAGGGTACAACAATTTGAAGGATGCAACTTGAGCAGAAACTACATCTCGAGATATGAATGACTTTAACAAAGCGTACAACAATTTGAAGGATGCAATTTGAGCAGAAATGCACGGAAAAATGGCGTTTAAGATGTAGTGAGAAATGGATGGTGACCAGAGATGAACTTGCCACCGGCCATAATATGCCATACCCTGTGTGACGAGCACTAAACGGATTAAGAACGGGATTGTCCGGGTGTAGGATCGAACTTGAGAATAAAAGAATGGGGATATACGGATGATGATGTCTGTGAATGAGGAGACATACAAGACTGAACATCTGTGTATACCTGCCCTGGATCAGGAATGCAGGAACCATGGACTTTGAAGGATCTCATGGCGGTTAATGAAAGTGCTTCCAGGGGCAGCTGTTTGCTGGTCCAATAATTTGTGAGGTTATCGGACACGTCAAGTAGTAAGTACATTATCCTCTGTTGTGTGGATAGACTTCATTCGTCCCAATCTCATCTTCTGCACTGCTTGTTAGCTCTCTCCACCCAGGACTACTTGTCCTATGCTGTCATCCGTTACATTATTCACACTATCAATCGCCAGTTATGCGACTCCTTGCTTGTCTGCTCGCAAGAAGAACAAGCTTACCCGTCTCCGTCCCCCTCCCTCCTCCTCCACAACTTCTCGCTATCAAGTGGTCTGCATCCCCTCTGATCTTTCCCTGACTGAGAGAGAAATATCAGTTCTTAACAAAGACTTTAACTTTGTCCCTCTCCAGCTCTCAGTTGACCAGTACTCGGTTCTCAAGGATTTGCATGCACATCATCGCCGCCTATGCCTTCAACAATGGTACAACACCAATACCAACTCATCTTTTCCTGACCCCCATTTCCCTTCCTCTGGCTATTCCCACCGCAACTCCGACTGGACCCCGCTTTCTGGCCGATCCAGTACCTTAGACCTCTATATATTAAAACTACTCTTCATGATATCAAGGCCCTCTGCACTTACGATATTCGAATATTTCTCACCCCGTGGCTTGCGCTTTGGCTAGCCTCAGTCGGCGTAAGGATCTTGTGATTAAACCTGCTAAAGGGGGTAGCAGTGGTGGTTTGGCACAAGGATTGGTTACGTTCAGGAGGGGCCGTCTTCAACTATCTGATCCTTCTTTCTAGAAACCGCGCGCCGATGATGCCACTGTATGCTTCAACAAGGTGGTCTCTACCACCATCCTTGATATGATCAAGTGTCATCTCCTCTCTAAAAGCGCCACGAACCTCCGAATCTTAGACAGTTGTCTTGGTAAGCCTTCATTATACATGCTGCCTACGATTCACAAGCCGGTCACCCTATTGTCTCCGCTTGTTTCTGTCCCACCGAACTGGTATCTGACCTCCTGGATAGTATCTTCCAGCCTATGGTTGAAAATCTTCCCACATTTCTCAAGGATACTAACCACGCCTTAATCACTTTCTCTACCATTGTGCTCTCCCCCGACAGCACTTATCGTCTCCTCCTACTTGTTGTTGTTCGTGTTACACCCCCCCCCCCCCCTCCAGTCTGACGGCTTATTGTCCCTCCGTTTTTTCCTTGACCGGAGGGTTAACCCATCCATCTCTACATCCACTACCATCCGTCTGGCTGAACTCGTCCTTACTCTCAATACCTTTGAGTTAAATGGCCAGTTCTTTGACCAGATCAGCGGCTTAGCTATGGGCACAGAATGGGCCCCAGCTAGTCTTTTTATGGGTTACATGGAATACTTGATCTGGCTTCAATATCAGGGCCCTTTTCCTTTGATGTATCATCGATACATCGACGATGGGATAGGCATTACCGACATGTCTGAGAAGGATCTAAACTTCGACTTTGTCAATGACTTCCATCCCTCTATCAAGTTCGCGTCTGGCATCTCCCTCACGTCTGTAAACTTTCTCGACATCACTGTCTCCATCTACTCTTCAGGCCTCTCCATCACTGTCTACTACAAACCCACTGGCGCTCACAACTACTTTCTCTACACTTCCTCCCATCCTCAATCCTGTAGCGATTCGCTTCCTTTCTCCCAACTCCTCCGGCCTCGACGCCTCTGTCAGGATGACGACGACTTCTTTCGCAGGGCCCACAAGATACTGGACTTCTTTCGCGAGCAACTCTACTCTGAGACCACTTTCTCCTCCACCCTCCAACGATATCTCTCTATCTCACATCACGACTCCCACTCACCGTCCTCCCTCTGACCGTGTGAAACTTGTTCTCACGTATCACCCTCATTGCGCCTCTGTCCGTGATAATCTTATTCTGCCATCTCCCTATTCTTCACTCTGATCCTGCCACTCGCCAAGTTTTTCCGAGCCTCCCCTTGCCGTCTACAAACGGGACAGAAACCCGAGGGACTTGCTGGTCAGTAGTCGCCTACAAACCAGCCCTCATAGCCTTCCAGGCACCAGGCTGTGCAAAAATGCACGTGGCTGTGTTACCTGCCCTCGTGTCATCCTCTCTCGCTCCATTACCTTTCCCAAAGCAGAGCTCTTCAACAAAGAGAGAATCACTGGTTATTTCCGTAACCGCATATATTATATTATCTGCCGCCAGTGGGGCAGACGTGGTATGGACATTGGGGAGACGTGGTATGGAACTGCTTGAGCGTTTCCGAAACATCTCAATGATATCCGTAATGCACTGGTTCCCCAATTGCCAGCCACTTCAATGGTCCTGGGCACCGGGGTAAAGCTGATGTTAGTGTCACAGGCCTAGTTTCTTGCTTCTCTGACACTGTGGTAAGGCTGATGTAAGTGCCACATGCCTAGTTTCTTGTTTCTCTGACACTGTGGTAAGGCTCATGTTAGTGCCACAGGCCTAGTTTATTGCTTCTCTGACACCGGGGTAAGGCTCATGTTAGTGCCACAGGCCTAATTTCTTGCTTCTCTGATACTGTGGTAAGGCTCATGTTAGTGCCACATGCCTAGTTTCTTGTTTCTCTGACACCGGGGTAAGGCTGATGTTAGTGCCACAGGCCTAGTTTCTTGTTTCTCTGACGATTATTATCGATTCGCCCTTGAACAGACTTATCTCCAGCATGGTTTGCCTCCAACCACATGACATTATCTTCCATACCTTTTCTTAAAATCTCAAACTGGCCTCCATCTATTTGCCTTCTCCGCCCCTCCCCCTTTCCAACCTTATGAGTTTTCTCTCAAAAGTCCCCCTGTGTTTGTAAGAAATAATATAATGTTCGCTTAGGCGTCTGAGGCCCTTTGCGCCGGTCGGGCACATCCATGAACCACTGCTGTAGCGTGGTTCTAGGCCTCGTCCATGGTGGAGGTGGTGGTGGTTATCTGCTGTAGCAATACTGTGCGGGTTCGGCCTCTTCTGCGCCTCCAGCCGGTCCAGGGAAGATTTTTGGCGCTGATGAAGGACTTGTGTAGTATCTTGTGGGCAGGGGTTTCCTGGTCCAGCCGTACAACATGACCGAACGATGAAACTATGCGCCGGGCAAGTGTTTCCTGGTCCAGCCGTACAACATGACCGAACAAAGAAACTCTGCGCCGGGCAAGTGTTTCTGCGATTGGGTGTAGGCCTGTTTTAGCAAAGACTTCCACGTTGCGGAGTCATGCCATCGGATGCCCAGGATACGCCTCTGGTTGCGCATGTGGAAGGCCTCCGGTCTCGACTTGTCATGTTTCAGCAAGGTCCTGGTTTCGTAGCCGTAAAGCAGGACATCTGTCACACAGGACTGGTAGATGCGGATTTTTGTCCCAGGGCACATCTTGCCATTACTCCACATACGTCGGATGTCATGCATAGCAGACGCAGCTAGTTCGCTTCGCCTTGACATACCGGGACCGCTGCGCCCATCGAATCCAAGAAAACTAAATATTATATACTACATGACAGACACAACACATCCTTGGCGTATCTAAATTGTACAGGACATCCGGATCAGTGCGCTATATACAATTTCCTTCGAGTGTATCCAGCACTATACCCTGCTCTTGGTATTTTTTTTACCTGGCTCACATATCCTAAACAGATGTCGTCCCTTGCTATAGGAAATAACTCCTTGATAATTGAAGCAGAAAAAACAGCTGAATAATTTCTAGTTCTGTATCTTTATCCTGTGTTGTGGTTTTATAATCGGTAACATCAGGGTCGCGCCAATGTTGCATATCTCTTGTCACTGTTACATCTCTCTCGTCAGTGTTACATCGCTGTCAAATCAGTGTCACGTTAGTTTTTATGCTGATTCCCAATTTAACTCATTTTCAAACACACAGCGAGCATACGTTAAAGTACTTTTTGTGCTTTTACAGTTGTTTCACATGCACTTTACACGATGATGATGCTAGTCACATGTACTTCATCTTCTTCGTACTCTGGTTACAGCAATATAGGTTGCACTGTTTCGTTAAGCCTGTGGCCCAGTGCATCCGATTTCAACAGGCGTTTCTGTAGGGATGCCCTCCTTAGCCTTTGGCTGTCCCTAGCCAATCTGCAAGGCAGCAGTTGTTTGTGGTCAGAGTTGTCTCTCTTAGGGAAGTTGTCTTGCAGGACTATCGAGTCTTCCCCACTCGTGAATATAGAGTGTGGTAATGATATGATATGAAATGATGGACTATGTACTAGTTTGTACTATCCCGGAAGAGAGGCAGTCTAGTGTGACTGTGTCTCAGGATCGTCACGTCCTGCTAGAAACGTAGCATATGCATGTGAGTGAGGTATCTCTTTGCTCCCTTTATTTTCAAGGCTCATCTGCAGTGATGGTACGCCTATCATTCCCCGCCACCTGGGAGGTTGTCACAATATGGCAGAGGTGCAATGTCCGCTGGCCTGCATCTCTTCTGCGTCCATTGGGATGACTGATAACAGACAGAGGTAAAGAGCGAGGCAGGAGTCCATTTAACCAGGGGACAAGCCTGGTCATAGCACGGAGATGTTGTTCGCCTGGTGTGCGGACATATCTCATGATCAAGGGCTGAGTCTCAACAGTCTGCAGTGAGGTGGCTGCTCTACTGCTTACGACACCCCGACCGAGAATTAAGTCTTTTACTAGTGGTTTCACTCCTCAACGCCGTATGGGGTGAATATCAAGCAGCTCCCCGCCCGCTTTGATCGGCGGTCGGCAGCAACCTTTTTCTGCGGCTCGATCGGGTAGGGCTGGACGCGATCGCCAGGTCCCAACCATATCGTTGCCTCCCGTTCCAGTGGTGCTGAGATTCAGGGCGAGATTCCGGCTTAGAGGCGTTCGGCCGTAATCCCTCATATGGTAGCCTCGCACCATTGGCTTATCAGCCAAGCACGTGGACCAAATGTCTGAGACCTGCGACTCCTTAGTCACATGTAAAACTCTTGTTAATCGCATTTAAAACATGCATAGAAGTGTCCTTGGTGAATAATGCGGTAATTTAAGCAGACAATGCAAAATATAGAAGGGTAGGTCATATGTTGCGATGAAACGATGTATCACAGCGACAGCAATCTGGTCCCCCCCCCCCCCCCCCCCCTCGAGGTAAAAAGTTCTCGAGGAAGACCTCCATTGCGGTGGTAGGACTCCCTTGCTGCCCACAACAACATCCTAAACGCCTCTGGAATGGTGCTTACCACCCACAAAACTTCCGTGGCTGAAGACAAAGTTGGAACTCGCAGCTGCGCCGAAGAACGGGTGATCAAGATCAAGATAGAGGTACAGCGGTGCTATTCGTTTGGATCTACGTGGGCAAATTACAGTGTTTTAATGAATAAATACATCCAGACTTAACCCTTCAGGCTGTTTTATCATCTTTAAGTCGAGCTAAAGTAGAACACAATTATGGAAACAAAAACCAGACCGAACGTTGACATATATTTGCAACAAACCGTCTGCCTTTTCTATTATTGTAGCATTCCCATCAATCCAGACCTATTTAGTTCCGTATTCTATTACACACTACCATATGTAGCGTATTCTATTACATACTACCATATGTAGTTTGTCATTGAGAACCGAGTAAATGGAACTTGGGGGTCCGAAACCTTGTAGTGATACATTTGGTAGAGGGTTTGTGTGCTTTGGAAAATGAAACCACTAAAGATTTTAAATATTAAGTCTCATTGGACATTGGTTTATTCGAACCGGATATTGTCGAAATGCGGAATTCGTTGTTTTGGCTGCGTGAAAACTTCGGAACTTTTTTCGTTTGGAAAGGGCGTATAAGTAGCAGGATGTAGTCCGAAGAATGGAATAAGTTGTCGTAGTTTACAGCTTTGACTACGATATCTTCACCTTTCCGTTCGATTTCATATCATTCTTGTCTACAGGGTTAGCCTTCCCCCATTCGATCCCTTCTCCTTATCGAGTCTGCTCTGTTGCAGCCTGTTATACAGGATCACCACGTGGAGGTGGAGAAGGGTTTTGGCAGTAATAGGTTGCTGACTGCTACAGCTGTAACAGTTCCCGCCGGAGCAAGGGGAGTTTAGGATGCCTGAACATGTTAAAGCTTAAAGCTACCTGAATGCATGTCAAGGTCACTCACCGTCTCAGCAAAGGAGAACAGAGTTGGGTTAAGGAATGTGGACCGGTAGAAACTGACCACTGGCCTTCCGATTTTGGTAGGGGGAGATTGATTGGCAGACGAAATTGGCAGCGGGGCTTGCTGCGAGAGAATGAGTGCAAAGTGTTTCGTTCCAATTGGGACTGAAGCTGGCTATCACCTGAGATCGATTGGTCAAGCTCTGGCCTTGCTTGAGGATATATAACTGGAGACAAAGTTTAGCTCGAGAGGCTGGAGGAGAGTGAGGGAGAGAGTGAGGCTGTATGGAGGGGAGTGAGAGAGAGAGACTGAATGTAGATAGTATGTTTAACTCACCGACTTAAATAGAGGAGCGATTGATAGACGGTTGGACCAATGTTTGGTGATAGAACGGGATCGCTCAAATAGGTGTGTAAGTTTTGCATTAATAGATAATCTGAACGTTGGTTTGAAAGCAAGGACACATTGTGAACGAGTTATGTCGAGATCGCCCGCCTGAGGGGATTTCAGTAAGGAAGAGTATTTGATAAGGTGTGTTGAAGACGCAGTTAAGGCGATGTGTGTGTGATGTAATTGCAAGGCAATAGAACTGGGTTTTTAGATAGTTGGGAATTCCATCAATAGCTAAAGCTTACAATTCCCGTTTTAGTAGAATGTTTAGTTAAGATATGTATTATATTATGCTTGTAATTTCTCTACTCATTCTATGATATGAGTATGATTTAATAAATATGCCACCTGCTGTGTGATATGCCATTTACTGAGTATGGTCATGATGATGTGGATGAGTGTGAGAATGTTCTAAGTTCGATCACGGCAGCAGAGGGTCTGCTACACGTTATTATTATTTTGGTGCCTGTTGACCATGGATAGTCGTGGTAGATTTATAAATATAGTGCGTGTGTAGCTATAGATCTTGATTTGCATGTTTAACACAAGTGTCGCAGTTATATATAACGTGTGTGTGTAGTTAGGAATAGAGGAGTAGCTAGTGGTTAGGGTGTTAGTTACCATAGACAGTTTTTCCAATCATCTGACTGGTAAGTGTGACATTTTTCTTCCACCCATTGTTGTATTATTGACAAGACTTTGTGCGTACTTGACAGTCTTATACATTTTTTTTTGGTGGGCCAGACGGGTTTATTCAATATGTCGAGGTTGGACAATGTTATCATTGTCTAGCTTTTGGACATTTGTCTATCGGATGCCCTAATATTCTTAGGAATATTAACAGTTCCTGGAGAGGAGGAGGACTGTTTGTCAAAAACAAGCCCTTCATGGCACCAGCTACAGTCACCTCTGCTTTCCAGTAGCTCTTTGGAAATAGGCTGTTTTCATGGCAGCCTCGTTAACAAGGTGAGGGATCGACGTGATCCTGTAGTAGTGAGCGACACGCAGATGGCGCAAAGCATAGGACAATGGCCTTCATCAGCACGCTCTGGATACAAGGAAAGCTACTACAACCCGTCACTAAAGTCCTTTTCAGGATGCACAAAAGAGTAAACCTACTCATTGTGGGCATTCCAAATAACCCCAGACCGTAGTCCTTTAGGCGATATCAGGATGTATTAATCCGTGCTTCGATGCATATGTGCATCTGTATGTACCAATGATAGTTAGGGTGAACTCAGAAGTCACCCCAAACCAAACTCCCCCACTCTGAGGGCGAGTGTTAGAGTTGTTTAAGAGTGATTGTTGGACAGAGTAATAAGAAATGTTGCAAGAAAGAGGAGTTGAAATTGCAAATATGAGTTTGTTATAAGTTATTGTAATAACGGCTGTGTGAGAAGGAAAATGTTTTCCTGCTTCATCGTTTGAGTGTGACCAATTTCAAATGTTGTTCCCTTAGTGCTGCTGTGCCCTCAGTGCCGCTGTTTCCTCAGTGCCGCTTTACTAATTCCGTTTTTATTCTGTGTAAATATGTGTAATCACATTCTGGTTTTTCTTGTCATCTTTGTTTCCTCTTAATAATTAAATCACATCATTGTTTTACGCCATTACATAATGGTAGTTTTTGACTTAGCACTTCGGTCTGTGCCTTCATTTCCAATGTCAGCAGATATGTTATCTGGGCCTAAGAGATTTAATCTATAACCATCTGTGCTAAGTACAAAAGAGTCCGGCAGATAAAGATATATATTGGATGTTAAGGTTCAGGTCATCTGATGGCAGTGGTTTAGGTAACAAGCGGCAGTATTTTCAACTTGTTTACCTGGGAGCATTGAACTCATGCTGCTAGATTGGTGTGTAGCAATGTTTTGTATCAAGAAGTAGTTTGTTCTTGTCAATCTCTTAAGATGAAAAACATTTAACTAGGTCAATAAAAGCATCTTAAGAAACTAAACAAAAAAACACCACCGGAAAAAGTTTCACATACAAAATGACAAACGCTGTGCTATAATAATGTAAGTAGAATGTCCTTTGCAGAACGCTGCTTCTTACAACTGCCAACTTTCTGCCAGCTTGCATCCTCAGGTTGCCAAAGACATAGGTTCCATCCCCAGGTTGCCAAGGACATAACTTGCATCCTCAGGTTGCCAAAGACATAGGTTCCATCCCCAGGTTGCCAAGGACATAATTTGCATCCCCAGGTTGCCAAGGACATAACTTGCATCCTCAGGTTGCCAAGGACATAGGTTCCATCCCCAGGTTGCCAAGGACATAATTTGCATCCCCAGGTTGCCAAGGACATAACTTGCATCCCCAGGTTGCCAAGGACATAGCTTGCATCCCCAGGTTGCCAAGGACATAGCTTGCATCCCCAGGTTGCCAAGGACATAGCTTGCATCCCCAGGTTGCCAAACACATAGCTTGCATCCCCAGGTTGCCAAGGACATAGCTTGCATCCCCAGGTTGCCAAGGACATAGCTTGCATCCCCAGGTTGCCAAGGACATAGCTTGCATCCCCAGGTTGCCAAGGACATAGCTTGCATCCCCAGGTTGCCAAGCACATAGGTTGCATCCCCAGGTTGCCAAGGACATAGGTTGCATCCCCAGGTTGCCAAGGACATAGCTTGCATCCCCAGGTTGCCAAGGACATAGCTTGCATCCCCAGGTTGCCAAGGACATAGCTTGCATCCCCAGGTTGCCAAGCACATAGCTTGCATCCCCAGGTTGCCAAGCACATAGGTTGCATCCCCAGGTTGCCAAGCACATAGCTTGCATCCCCAGGTTGCCAAGCACATAGGTTGCATCCCCAGGTTGCCAAGGACATAACTTGCATCCCCAGGTTGCCAAGGACATAACTTGCATCCCCAGGTTGCCAAGGACATAACTTGCATCCCCAGGTTGCCAAGGACATAACTTGCATCCCCAGGTTGCCAAGGACATAACTTGCTTCCCCAGGTTGCCAAGGACAACAGGTTGCCAAGGACATAACTTGCATCCCCAGGTTGCCAAGGAAATAACTTGCATCCCCAGGTTGCCAAGGACAGATCATATTGGACAGACGCTCAAACATGATCACTATGGGTTGAGCTGTGTTTGCATTGGTTATTTTGATCACTGTGAGCTTACCAGACATGCTTGTTTTCTCTTTCTTGCTAGGTCCTGGCACATGCACAGAAAGAACTGATTGACCACCAGGGCACAGGAATCAGTGTCATGGGTAAGTGAGGCTAAATTCTTGTTCCGTGCAACTTTTCTGGCATGTTTTTGCAGAGCAGTTTTATTTTGTTGTTTTAGGTGGTGGATTTAAGCGTTCATTTCAAATAAATGTACAGGAACAAGATGTTGAGCAGTGCATGAGCTGCAGTGGTCAGCGACCCATAGTTGACTGCTAGGGTCAGAGCCAGTGACCCACAGTTGCAAAGACCCTTCTACGCCTCCACGCGGTGATTTTTTATTAACAGCTGCAACTAAGAAGGGATTAAAGAGAGAAGGCTAACCCTGTACCCAAAAATACCTGCTGTGTGGACTGAAAGGTGCAAATATCAGTCAAGCTGTAAACTATTATACAGCGCATTCCATTCTCTGGGCAACATTCTGCTACTTGCAAAGTCTTTTTCAGGGCTTGGTAGCGGAAGTTTAAGAACGAGGAAGCATTAGATGTGTAACTGATGCAGGCAGTCTGATCTTGAAAGTCCGGAAAGAAAGGAAATTACATGAGAAAATATTGTATTTTGTGTGCCTTAGAAATGAGGTGGAATATACACAATAGAAATTGTTTCTGGTGTCACAGCAACACTTCTAGGCATCATTGTGACATGACACCAAGGCATTTATCATGACTTGTCTTAGAACGGTTGAGGTTAACAAAAAGATAAAAGTTGGAGAAAGGTTGTTTTGTTTTTTGTTTCTTTATTTAGCTCCATGGTATGGTAAATGAGATCGTTTTTGTTAATTATTCCTTATATACGAAGGGGCTTCAAATGAAAACCTTAAAAGTTAGATATAAATGAGAAAAACCATGCCTTTGTATTGTAAATTGTTAATTTGGTTGCTAAGGATGTCAAGAGTGTCCTGCATGTGCCATCACGGTGCAGATGAACGACACGTTCATAATTGCAGTTAAAATATGGCCACTCCAATATTAACATGCACATGTTATTCATTTTTGAGCAGCGAAGAGAAATTCATCAGTGAATGAAGCGCCATTACTGTGATGCATGCCTTTCACTCAAGTCAATTGGCGATTTTACCTTTATGAAGCTGTCAAAGGTTGCAATTGACCCTGGTGTCACTATTCGGTGTGCCCGACACGGTTGTGAACAGTCTATCACAGAACTTATGCCATTTGGAACTTCCTACTCCACTCATGCGCTTAATGGAGTGAAAGACGCGCATCATCGTACTGGACCTTCATTTGCTAGTGAATTTCTGTAGTTTTCACCCCTTTGCTTCTCAAAAAACGGATAATAGAACGCTGCTCCTCATTAGTGCATCTCAGTAGTGAGGCTGCCATCTTTTAACTGCAATTATGGAGTCATGTTCGCCTGCACAGTGATGGCATGTGCAGGACACTCTTAACATTCTTAGCAACCATATTAACAAGCTACAGTACAAAGGCATGGTTTTTCTAATTTCTATCCAACTTTTAAGGTTTTCATTTGAAGCTCTCTTACATTTCTTTGTCTCAATTTTTATTTTTATATTCACCATTCTGTACAACAGAAATGAGCCACAGATCTGCAGACTTCATCAAAATCTTGAACAATGCAGAAAAGACTCTTAGAGACTTGATGTAAGTATATCTCTCTAATCCTCTGGTTGGTCAGTCCTAAGACTGGTTGTAAGGTTTTTGAGTATGTCTCTCAATTTGACCCTATCCTTTGCAGCTCTTCATTTTAGCATAGGTTCGTACTTTGTCTCTGCATGCCTGAGATGTAAAGGTGAGACTTGGTCCCCTGGATCTTTCCTTCTAGTGTCTTTTGTAGAAGACTTCCATATCACATTGTATCACATATCGTTGTGTTGTGCCTTTCTCACAACCACAAGAGGTCGTAGGGACATAACACAGCGTGTGAGTGATTGTTGGGCATGTCTCCCGAGCTGTGTTATAGTCCATTATAGCCCCATTTCTACATTTCACAGTGGCACCAAAACTGATCATTTCTGCAGCTAGGGCGAAGGGTGCCAATCTCGTGAAGTACAGCCATGCGGACTGGACCATGAAAATATGACACAGGTTTAACCATAGTACTAATTCAATTAGTCGATTTCCAGGCCAGGATAATCAGAGGGAAGAAAACACCAAAAATGGACGAATTAACTAGTCCAAATGGGAAAACGACACGTTTCCGTGGACACAAGTGTAAGTCGTCAACTAGTGTGAATTCCAGGCAAACTCGTGGCCTGGCGGCATCTATAATGAACTAAAATACCAGAGCAATGTTAGACCTGCAGCCGGAACGGCGCTATCTTTGCTGCTCTTTCATTCCCATATAATGTATTTGATGCATTTGACGATACATGAATAGTTATTTACCTCAGCTCTGTTTTCGGTATTCTTTGAGGTTAGCAATTTCTGTTTTTCTCTTTTAGCAAAAAAAACTATGTCAAGTATTATGTTTGAAATATTTGCCAGTCAAATAATGTAAACAATTTATTGGTATTTGAAAGCTGTAATGTGCCTCTATTTTGATATGAGTTGCATACTTTCTGTGCTTCTCATTGGTGCAGTGTGTTGAAGGGTAACAGAAAAAGAAACGTAAAAAGTTATGTTCCACGCAACCTGCCTAAGAATGATTTGTATAATTTTCTGGCTAAACACTATCATCAACCAATAAATGCTTGCCAGAAGCAATTCAGAAAAGCACACTATAAGCGGTTGGCTTTGGAATTAAATCAGCCTTCTTTTGCGTTTTATTTTTCTGATCATGCTAAATCTTAAATCGCCAGGATGATGTCCAGGTCTAAGTGGTGGCTTTTCCCTCAGTTCTGTTCCATCTGGCCAGGTCTGGCATCTTAGTTCTTTGTGGGCAGAGCATTGTTGTAGTACATATTCAGAGGTCTGGACTTCTGTCCCACATGGACATTCATTTGTTTGGGAGATTTGTAGCCGATATAGGTGACCCAGTAGTCTGCATTGACCCATTCTCAAGCGGGGAAAATAGTTTGCTGGTGCTTTTGTAGTTTGTGGATTGGGTCTGGACTGTTACTCTCTCCCATTTCTTTCTCCCATTTTAATTTATATTAGCTGCGAATGATGGTTTTTAGCCTCCTTATATGGCACTTTATGTATTGTTCCATTGTTCCACCTGCTTTGGATATTGCATCTCTCTCATTTCCCGTAATTCCACAGTGAGAGGGGAGCCGCTGGAGTGTAATCTTTGAGATCTTTTGTATGGCATGTAGCTCTGTTCTGATTTTATGTGTTATGTCCTCATTTATTGTGTTCTTTATAGATTTGAGTAGTGCTTTGCAGTCTGAAGATCACCGACTTGGCATGTGTGTGCTCTTCCAATTTGGCGCCACTTTTCAGTGCTTGGAGAAGTGCCATTGATTCTGTCCTAAGGCTAGAGTTTTTCCGTGTTGAAAAGGACATGGGTTGGTAATCTGGATGTACTAAAAAGAAAAACTGACACCATCACCAGAACCATCGTGGTATGGATGCCAGAGGGAAAGTTAAAAGAGATACTGGTCTAAGACAACTTGGCGATGACCAGCAAAAGCTGAAATGTAAATCATGAATCAGGTTACTGGGGCACAGTACAAAGGATGACTACACACTGATTATAGTTGTCAACCAAAATAATGAAAATTGTTTACTCACAACTAAAGTTTGGCTATTTAACCAAAACTGAACAAGACAACCACTTCAAATATAAGATAATCCATGTTGATGTTCCTAAAGTTTAATCTTTAGTCTAATAATTTTCACAATATTTCCATTTTACTGAAGGAATGGTATGTTTAAAATTTCAATTATTTTCAACAAAATTACCACATATTTTAACATGTTTGAACAAAGAAGTGGCTTCAAACGTACTAAACATTTCTACGCAGCATACAAAAATGGCGGCACTTTCAGGACAAACATTTAAGTTGAAAAAAACTTGGAAGTGACAAATAGGTGACTTGTATACAAACGAAAACATCTGCAGGATCAGGGGTAATTTGCAGTGATTCAATTAACAGCATAGGATAGAAGAGAATTGACAGCGGGATTGGTAGGCAGAACTAAGGCGTGAATGATAGCTTATACCAGTCATTGTAGAATATGATATCAATTTGTAACTGCAACTGCATATTAAGCTGCGTTTAAGTGTCTTTATTTCCAATGAATTCTTTTTTTCATTGTGACTTGCAGAAATGTTCCAGACAACTACAAGATATTATTCCTTCAGGGTGGTGGCAGTGGTCAGTTTTCAGCAGTACCTCTCAACCTTCTGGCTTTAAAACCAGGTATGTCTGAATGGAAATTTGTAAGGCGGCTTTTGGGAGGAACATGCAATTAACCTTTACTTCTCATTAACATAGAATCAGTTCTGTTATATGGCTCATTGCTCTGAAACATGGAGGACAAAGTACTTATGAAAAAGGTACAGACTTTCGTAAATAGTTGACTGCGCAAAATACAAGCATGGAAATGGTACGACAAGATCACCAACGTGGTACTTATGGACAAAAATGGGTCAGATACCAGTAGAGCATGACATACGGAGGAGGCGATGGCAATGGATAGGAAACACATTACGCAAATGAGTGGGTAACATTACCAGACAAGCTCTGTTTTGGAATCCACAGGGCAAGAGAACTAGAAGACCAAGTCCCTTGTGGAAGAGGGAACTGGAAACAAATGTAAAGATAGCAAACACAACGTGGTTAGAATTGGCTCAATTGGCTGATGATAGGAAGACTTGGCGATTATTTGTTAAGGACCTATGATCCACATGGAGCTGACAGGTTTTTGATTGATTGATTGACCGACCTATCATTAAAAATGGATGCAGCTGCATTATATTCCCCTGCAGCTGCATTATATATATTTCAGCACGTCAAGTCGTTTAACTATGGTTGTTTATTTATGGTCTATTGATATGATTTGTTTGTTAGTAGAGAAATAAATGAATAAAGAATATTTTGGTATTATTGTTTTTGCTACGTGTGCTATAGTTTCTGAGATAAACAAAAATTAAGGTGATAGTGTTGAAAAATAGCACACATTTACACTCTCCTGCTTTCAGTGTCCCTTCGAGGGAGAAAAAAAAATGTTGGACAACAGATTACGGATGTTTACCGTAATGGCCGTATTTGTTACTTTCGACTGTAAATGTAATTATTGTATCTACAGAAACTTGCCTGCCTGACTCAACAGTGGGTGAATCTTCAAATCCAAGCAAAAAACTTAAATCATTTCCAAATGCCTAAACATAATTTCAAAATCGCCACTGTTGGTATCTAGCCGTATATTATGAAAGTCGGAACTCTCTACAATTGAAAGAGCAGTGTTGTTCAGACTATTTATACATAGCCGTTCATTTTAAAATTTGATTTGATTAGAGCGACCATCGTAATGCAAGGACCAGCGTAAGTCGCATATGCCGCTCTGCGCTTTGATTTTGTCCATTGCCGCCGCTTTGGGGCAGCTGCCAGGGGGTAAAGGTTAAAAAAAATGCATAATAAAAACTCCACAATAAATCACAAAAACATTTGGTCGCTATCCTGATATTTCATTTTCTGATTTAATTTTCATTAGTTTTCTTCTTTGACATTTGTCCTGAAATGGACGTAGTTTTGTAGTTTCTTGTGATATCTGCATTTTCGGCCTGGCACATCCTGATTTTAGCTGAATTCTTTGGGGGGCATTCCAAATCTCTTAGCCAGGCTACTCTAGTGCAGCCTGTTTCCAGGGATGCCACTTTGAGAAGGAATAGGGTCTTGGTCAGCTCTGGTTAGCAGACCCTGATGCAAGCAGCCAGCTACGAGTCGCTGGCTACTGTCAGATCATTCACCGTACTGTATCTTCTGTCCTGATTCACCAGTGCTCTTCAGTACTAACATCAACAGTGCTCTTCAGTACTAACATCAACAGTGCTCTTCAGTATTAACATCAACAGTGCTCTTCAGTACTAACATCAACAGTGCTCTTCAGTACTAACATCAACAGTGCTTTTCAGTACTAACATCAACAGTGTTTTCAGTACTAACATCAACAGTGCTCTTCAGTACTAACATCAACAGTGCTCTTCAGTACTAACTTACATCAACAGTGCTCTTCAGTACTAACTTACATGCACCAGTGCTCTTCAGTACTAACTTACATGCACCAGTGCTCTTCAGTACTAACTTACATGCACCAGTGCTCTTTGGGACTAACTTACATGCACCAGTGCTCTTTGGGACTAACTTACATGCACCAGTGCTCTTTGGGACTAACTTACATGCACCAGTGCTCTTTGGGACTAACTTACATGCACCAGTGCTCTTTGGGACAAACTTACATGCACCAGTGCTCTTTGGGACAAACTTACATGCACCAGTGCTCTTTGGGACTAACTTACATGCACCAGTGCTCTTCGGGACTAACTTACATGCACCAGTGCACTTCGGGACTAACTTACATGCACCAGTGCACTTCGGGACTAACTTACATGCACCAGTGCACTTCGGGACTAACTTACATGCACCAGTGCTCTTCGGGACTAACTTACATGCACCAGTGCTCTTCAGGACTAACTTACATGCACCAGTGGTGAGGAAGACTAACGTCCAAGTCAGGCAAAATATACTGATCAGACATGTTAGTCAGGCAAAACATGCTGGCCAAGACCCTCACCTCAGCTTTCTAGTATCC
This sequence comes from Ariolimax columbianus, assembly GCA_036924085.1. NCBI lineage: Eukaryota > Metazoa > Mollusca > Gastropoda > Stylommatophora > Arionidae > Ariolimax > Ariolimax columbianus. Next base: position 35,989,111 of record JAVGWX010000019.1, on the reverse strand, counting down.
ATCCCTGGCAACGGGTTGTGTTCATGGCAGCCTGGCTAATGAGGTGAGGGATCTGCAGATGAAGCCAAGCATAAGCACAACTGCCTGGAGGACACAAGTCCACCTTCATCAGCATGCTCGGGATGTGAGGAAAGCTACTGCAACCGGTCACTCATTCTTTTTAGGGCACACAGATGAGTAGAACTACTCATTGTGGGAATTCTAAACATTCACCAGTGCTCTTATGTACTAATTTACCTTGTATAGCCATGTTGACAATTCACCATTACATCTACAGGTCACTCTGCTGATTATATTGTTACTGGCAGCTGGTCTGCAAAGGCTGCGCAAGAGGCAGAGAAATATGGAACGGTCAACCTTGTAGTGCCAAAGAAAAAGAAATATATATGTACGTAAAGAGTGTGTCCAAATATGTTGCACGGTAACGTCAGGCATTTGGCAAAGCATACATTTAAATGTGTACAGTTGTTAAAAGCACTGGAATGATGCCTAGGGAGGAGAGAATATGCCCGCTGTGTATGTAGACCAACTGTCATCTTTCAATCATGTCATACTATAATATACCCACTGTCATCTTCCGATCATGTCATACCATAATAGACCCACTGTCATCTTCTGATCATGTCATACTATAATAGACCCACTGTCATCTTCTGATCATGTCATACTATAATAGACCCACTGTCATCTTCTGATCATGGCATACTATAATAGACCCACTGTCATTTTCTGATCATGTCATACTATAATAGACCCACTGTCATCTTCTGATCATGTCATACTATAATAGACCCACTGTCATCTTCTGATCATGTCATACTATAATAGACCCACTGTCATCTTCTGATCATGGCATACTATAATAGACCCACTGTCATCTTCCAATCATGGCATACTATAATAGACCCACTGTCATCTTCTGATCATGTCATACTATAATAGACCCACTGTCATCTTCTGATCATGTCATACTATAATAGACCCACTGTCATCTTCTGATCATGGCATACTATAATAGACCCACTGTCATCTTCCAATCATGGCATACTATAATAGACCCACTGTCATCTTCTGATCATGTCATACTATAATAGACCCACTGTCATCTTCCAATCATGGCATACAAGAACAGACCCACTGTCATCTTCCAATCTTGTCTTACAAGAACAGACCCACTGTCATCTTCCAATCATATCATACATGAATAGACCCAGTGAAAAAAGATCTGTCATATGGAGTTGCAGCACTGAAAGACATGCGTCGAACAAATTATTAAGAAGTAGAAAGGGTTAAGCTCTCCCACAAGTTAACATCACACGTGGATAGAAAAAATAAATGTGAATGCGTTATGGTTTTGCTTGCTTCATGGTTTTGCATGCTTTCAGCTACCGAAATCTCAATTTCTGCCTTTAAAACTTACGTCAGCCATATCCATTATCTTTAACCCTAACTTACAATGATTTTATGAGCTTCTGGTTTTTTTTATTCAACAGCAATAGAGGACCAGTCAACATGGAAATTAAACCCTGAAGCTTCTTATGTATACTACTGTGCAAATGAAACCATCCATGGTAAGTAAGAAGTGCTGTTTTATTATATCTCGTTCTTTTCTTAAGTCCATCTCATTCTGTTCTCAGGTCAATATTGCATTTAATCTCTGTTGCGATTACGCGACTAACAAATTTTACGATTTACGGCCAAAGTTGCGTCAGCACACCAGACACATACCCAACAATTTATTTTGTATAAACATCCAGTTTAATGTTATAGAATCGGGTGAACATACTGGTTGTTTCAAGTGCCCATAATGAGTAGGTCTACTCTTTTGTGCTCCCTGAAAAGGATGTTAAGTGGCGAGTTGCAGTAGCTTTCCTCACATCCCGAGCGTGCTGATGGTGGACCGTGGTCCTCCAGGCGGTTGTGCTATGATTGGCTTCATCTGTATGTCGCTCACTACTACAGATCCCTCACCTTGTTAGGCAGGCTGTCATGAAAACAACCCGCTGCCATGAAAACAGCACATTTTCAGAGAGGGTTACGAGGAAGCCGAGGTGAGGGTCTTGGCCAGTATATTTAGCCTGACCTGACGCTAGTCTTCCTCTCCGAATCTCGAACATAGGGGTGTTTTAATTTAAATTATACTTCACCTGCGTCCTCTTTGACACAGGTCTTGCTACATGAGGATACTAATATCTTTTATAGAGGCAAGAAGGTTTGTCAGATAACATCTAATAATAATAGCTTCTCGTTGCAAGGTGAAGATGGCAACAGTATCAGATGTGTTACGAGATGTGTTCTCGTATGGCTATAAGGGACGGCTTTGTTCGCTCCACATCACAGCACAGGCCGTCCCACCAGGGAAGCAAACCCCTTAGAAAATGCAAGAGAAAGTAGACCCTTACAAAAAATGCAAGCCGGAGTCGAATGCACTGGGCCGACAGGAGCAAAATAAAAACAAGGAGCAGAATAAAAACATAACACAACACATGCCTTTAGGGAATAAAGATTTTAGGGCGAACACAAAAAAAAATAATTTTTAAATATTGCTATAGAGTTCAATCCTGCACAACAGACTTTGCTGCACCTAGAACATTCACATGAAAAGTTGTTGTGCGTTCTGCTCGTTCAGGCAGCATGCTTAGTCTGCAATGTAGTTACAGGAAAAAAACCATACAAAAATGTTAAAATCGCCACTGTCTTATTGGGGTAGGCTGAAATGGTTTAGTTTCCGATTCAGCCATTTCTATAGCAAAACTTGACGACGAATACAACGGGGAGTATACCGGTGCCCTAGGCAAATATTTTTAATTCCCAGATGGATAAAATTGTGCACTTATTTAAATATCTTGTCAGTAATCGTTATGGAGTCTTGTTTTGTCTTCTTGCTCAGTTACACTGCAATCTGAGCACCTTTTGTGATGCTACAGGTGGAACGGTTTGATGAAAGAATTCACAGGCGGTGACATGACTGTTGAGTTTTCCAGAGACACTTTCAAGGAGTCTTGGTAGCATTTCTTCTGTCCCCCTAATGAGTGTCTGCCTGTTCTGAGTTTACTATGTAACAGCTAATTGGGGAAGGTGCTCATCGGACATGCAAACATGTCCCATCCATACACCTTTTTTGCAGAAGCGTATAGATGTTTAACATGTTAAAGTCTTACTGAGAATTTTAGTTAGACAGGGTTAGGCACTTTGTCCTGCCACCCAATCCTGAGCCTCATTATGCAGATAGCTCAAATGAAAATAATCAAATGTGTCTGCTATAGCAAACTCTAAATACTGAAGTAGTAGTCCCATTTCTGTCATGTCTGACTATAGATTGATGTGACCTTGGAGTGACAACTCTCTACTGAGTTTTTGGTTTTCCTTTTGGCATTGTCTCTTCACTTCCCTGTGTTGCATCTTCAAGTTACATCTCCATTTGGATTAGTCTGCAGCTATGTCTTAAGATGTAAGATCCATTTCCAGGGCCTTCATGTACCGCTTAATGCATTTTTGAAGCGCAGCTGTGGTCAGCCAGCTGTTCTTTTACCACACGCCAGCTGTCCGTAGAAAATATCTTTGAGGATGCGACCATCTTCCATGCGACGAACATAATCAAGCCATCGCAGTCTTCGTTAGCGAAGGTGGGTGTACATGCTTGGAAGATGGATGCGAGAATGCTTCTTGCATGTGTCATCGTCTGTCCATGAAATGCCAAGGATGGATCTCTTGCACCGTAGGTGAAAGGTATTGAGCCCATGCTCTTGTTTGGCATATGTTGTCCACGTTTTGTTGCCATATACAAGCGTACTGACGACATAAATCGTAGGTGAAAGATATTGAGCCTATGCTCTTGTTTGGCATATGTTGTCCACGTTTTGCTGTCATATAGAAGCGTACTGACGACATAAGCGTTGTAGACCATGGCCTTGGTCTTGGCTGTAAGTTTGGGGTTTTTCTCACACATGTTCTGAGATGAGAAAATATGGTATGAATGCTGGAGGTAGCGATGGCAAATTGTGTACGATGAATATTTCTCATTTCTTCATCTGCCTAGCTCTATTTTTCATGCATACTTCTTAAGTTCATTTTTTGTCATCATTCATCAGGTATGGAGTTTCAGTTTGTGCCAGAGACCAATGGTGTCCCCCTTGTCTGTGATATGTCGTCCAACTTTCTCTCCAGATCTGTAGATGTATCAAAGGTGAGTTATGAGAACTGGTCTGTCACCATATATTAAAGTGCCAAATGTCCTTGAATAAGAAGGGAGATGAGAAATATGGAAATTTCTTTTTTGCTCGCCATATTGTAATCCCTTATAAATTCTGAAGCATTACTGCTTTCGCTGTCTTCTGTTTGTCAGAATCTAAATCAGGCGTGTATTGAAAATTCTTGTGCAACTGAGGTACGTGATCATTAGCCTGATCGTGATTTTTCAGCTATTGAACCTCCCTCCACCACACAGAATGCGACAAGTTTAAGTTGGTTTCCGGTCTAGCCCCTTTACAGGCAGACGATGGTTTTAATTTGTTCGGTTTGTTCTGCTTCCATCGCCTGCTGTGGATTAATATTAATATACCTATAGCAAACCGCCACAAGAAGACCATATTGGGATAAGTTTTGTGCACCGTTTATAACATTGTACTGTTATTCAATTTCATCCAATTAAATATTTTACCACCTTTTATCGTAAACGGGTGAACATGCAGATAATGCAACCACCATTGTATAACCATTCCTTTATACTGTTTTCACTTCTCGAGAGCGATTCGCAGTCTTTATTTCATACCATCACTCAATGGCCATATTAAAGTTGGATTCGTGCATCAGAACTTACCAACTTGCTCATTCCATGGTGTGATTTCAAACACTAAATTTCATCCTACCCAACGAACCAAATCGCGCGCTCACGCTGATTTGATTTCACCGATATTGAATTCTGTAGGCCACATCTACTATACTCGCCTAGCCATCATTACTAGCTATTTTCTCTACAGAGCCTGTTTTAATAGGAATATCATGCAGAATGCCTTGTTCCAGGTTCCTCATCAGTGCACTGACCCAAGGGGACCGCTGCCCTGTTCCAGGTTCCTCATCAGTGCACTTACCCAAGGGGACCGCTGCCCTGTTCCAGGTTCCTCATCAGTGCACTTACCCAAGGGGACCGCTGCCCTGTTCCAGGTTCCTCATCAGTGCACTTACCCAAGGGGACCGCTGCCCTGTTCCAGGTTCCTCATCAGTGCACTGACCCAAGGGGACCGCTGCCCTGTTCCAGGTTCCTCATCAGTGCACTTACCCAAGGGTACCGCTGCCCTGTTCCAGGTTCCTCATCAGTGCACTGACCCAAGGGGACCGCTGCCCTGTTCCAGGTTCCTCATCAGTGCACTTACCCAAGGGGACCGTCAATTTACAAGTACATTGTGAAACCAAATTAGTGAAACAAACGACCCGGCTCAAGCCTGCATTTAGGTTTTGATTTGTTAATTTATGTCTGGATGTCATAGAGAGAAGTCTATACACATCTTTATAATAGGGGTGTCTCTAGTGCAACCCAGAACCAGACGCATTCCATCATTCTGGATGAGTTCCAACCTTGCACACCGTGATGCCGATTGTTTGAGGATACCGGTCCGCAATCAACAACCAACAGATGATAGCGAATGAAAAGCAGGTTTGCAGCTGTCATTGTCTTGTAGTGCTCACAGACACTCGTTTGCATCTTTGTGTGGTTTGATTGACGTGGTATCAATATCACAGATGTTGATCAAATGTTCTATCTTCAGTCCGCTTGTGTCGTTAAATATTGCTAGGAGGTGTGATCTTTGCTTCATATTTTCAGCAGGCGAAAATCCGCTAGTGACTTGCCAGGTCAATCTCAGTATCTGTTACCAACCGTTTAGTGGTGGTGCAAGACTATGCCGCTCTGCTTATTCTCTGTGGGGCAAGAATCTATAGAATTTTTTCTCTTTTCCTTGAATTTTGCTTAGAGCAGCGACCGTTAAACCTAACTCTTTTCGATTTCCAACTGCCAAGGGATTTTTAACGCACGTGTCACTGCACACAGGTGTCTGATCTCTACACTCAAGAGATCAGAGGAAATTTTTACTGGAGGATCCACACTAAAAAGAAAATCCCAAACCGTGATTTGAACCAAGGTGAACACCCTCTCTTCTCTCCTTCCCTCTAATTTTGATCAGTATGTTAATGATCTGGCACCTCAAGCTGATTGTTCTCAAATCTGAATATTTGATTGGACTAGGTTTTTATTGTGCTTGCGTAATATTTTAACAACAAATGTAACGCAAATTGTTAATACATATTCTTTGCAAAATTTGCTGATGACACAAAACTATGCAGTAGTGTCTCATCTAAAGCAGAAGTGGATATATTGAGGTCGGATTTAGATAAAATTCGAGAATGGTCTGTAATCTGGCAAATGGAGTTTAATGTAGATAAATGTACAGTCATGCACATGGGTAGATCCAATATGGAACATAATTACAGAATGGGAGAGAACAATATTAGAAAGATAGATAAAGAAAGGGACTTAGGGGTTATAATAGATCATACATGTAAGGTGAGGGAGCAAGTTCAGGTAGCAGTAAAAAAGGCAAATGCAATGTTAGGGATGATAAAAAGAAATATTAAACATAGGAGCAAGGAAGTGATAGTCAAACTGTATAAAGCATTAGTTAGACCTAGATTGGAGGGAGTACTGTGTACAGGTGTGGAGTCCTTATCAGAGAGGGGATATAGACATGCTGGAGAGAATACAAAAAAGAGCGACAAAGCTGATAGTGGTATTCCAGAATTACAGTTATGAAGAAAGATTAAAAAGAACTGGCCTTCAGTGTCTAGAAAAGAGAAAAATTTGTGGTGACTTAATACAGGTGTATAAGATGATCAGAGGAATGGATAAAGTAGACTATAACAAGTTTTTTAAAGTACAACCACCAACAAGGACAAGAGGGCACAGCTACAAGTTGACTAAGGAGAGGTCCAGATTAGATATTAGGAAGTATTTCTTTAGCCAGAGAGTAGTGAATGCTTGGAATGCATTGCCAAGTAAGGTGGTGGAGGCTGGGACGGTCAATGCATTTAAGAACAGATTGGATGCGTACAGCTTCTAGAGGAAGGTGATGTAAATGGAACTGGTTGTATACAGACTCTGCAGAGTCTTCTAAACCAGTATAAAGACGTTAAGTTAAGTGGTATTGAATGTTCAAAATGCTCATTTAATTTTTATAACATCACATTTTTCCAGTTTGGTCTCATATTCGCCGGTGCCCAAAAGAATATTGGCTGTGCAGGTGTTACTGTGGTCATTATTCGTGAAGATCTCATTGGCTTTGCCACAAAGTTGTGTCCAGTCATCTTTGACTTCCAGATCCAAGCAGTGAATGATTCCCTCTACAACACTCCTCCTACATACAGGTATGTACAACAGAACTGTCAAAGCAACTTACTCAAACTGTTTTGATATATTTCTTCTCTTCGGCAGTTCCTCTTTAATTTTCTGTATGGTGTTGTTGTGAATGCCCAGCTTGTCAATATATTCCCTTTTATTATTCCTTATACATGTCTTGACATCTTTGTCTGTAACAGTATAATAACTCTGTGCTTCTGCTTTGGTGGCTCAGGTTTGGCAATTGTTGAGTATAGCTTTTCTTCTATTCTATGTAATGTCTCTGTTGTGATCCATTCTTTGTGTTGGTTTCTGTTGAATCCCAGGCTCTTCACATGTCTTATTCCACATCTCTTTAGCCTGGTCTCACATACTATTAATGTCCATTTCTTCATCCTCATATAGCTCCTGTAGTACTTGATATGTTAAGTTTTAAGCTTATCTTCTTTTACTGGTATTGTAAAAGCTGTACGTTATATCTTGTTCTCCTTGCACCCTGTACTGGGTACTTTTTTAGTTTGAGCTGCAGAATCCCCAGCTACATGTGGTGGTCTGATGTTACATCTGCACCTCGCTTTACTTGCATCTTGTCGTGTACTTCTGAACGCTTGACTGACACATATTTGATCAATCTGATTTTCCCATTACATGGTCCGAAGATCTCCATGTGGCCTTATGTAGCCTTTTATGTGGAAACATGTTTCCTCCAACTATCATTTTGTGTAGCGCACATAGCTCTGCAAACATTTCTCCATTTTCGTTCATCTGTCCCATTCCTTGTCTTCCCATAATCTGTTCGTAACCTAGGTTGTCTGCTCCCATTTTAGCATTGAAGTCACCCATTAAAATTAAGATATCTTTTCCTTTTCTGTGTGTCAAGGATATCTTTCAGCTTGTTGAACTCTTGCTTTTTATCATTGTCAGCCTTGTTAGTTGGGGCATAGCACAGAATGATTATTCCTTGTTCTAAAGCTTGCGCTCATGATTTGGTTGGTAATAGCCTCCCTCTTTATGAGTGCCGCTGTGCTTCTCCAGAGAGCATCAATGCCACTACCTCTGTATGTTGGGCATCAGTTCCTTTGTTTTCAGAATACATTATCATTTCAAACTTTGAACCCATCTCTTTAGCTATCTGCATTGTCTTACCTGCCTGGTACATTGTTCTAACATTCCATGTCGCTGTATATTTGTTTTCTTATTGGTATTCAGCCGTGGAGCTTCTTTATGGCTTTCTTCTTGTTTCCGAAGGCCCTTCCTTTCCTTTCCCAAGGCTGTTAAAACATAACCAACTTTAAACAAAATGTGGGTGGTCACCCCTAACCTAACCTATTATAGTCTAGGTGAGGTGTCCATCTTTAGTTTACCCCACCCCCACCCCATATGACCTATCCAACTTGGGTGACTCTTCTGGAAACTTTCGCATCCATTGGCTTAGCTCCTGTGATCATTGGGACATGCACGCTCCTTCACCACCATTTCAAGGTAATGGACTTCATGGAGTCTTTTGATTTACCTGCTCTCCCAATCTTGTTCAACATCTGTTTCTCAACATCTTTCTAGATTATGTGGCTCGCTGCTCTTTCATCTTCGTAATATCTGCCTTAGAGTAGTCTATGTTCGCGTGTTTGTTTACTTCTTTCTTTGCTATTAGATACCAACCTACACGGAAAGGGTGTCTTGGCCGGTATGTTTTATCTGACCCTGACTAACATATTTGATCAGACATTAGTCTCCCGGCGTAGTTATATTGTTTTGATGTTTATAATCGCAGCATACTGTTGATATACCCCCAATGTCATATTACATACGTTGTGTTGAGATTTCTTATCAACTGCACGTGTGAACAATTGTCATTAGTTATGAATAAGATGGATATATCAGTACCTCTACAAGACATCCTAGCTTTTATGATGAATTCTGCTATTACCTTTATCTGCAGTATTTACATCATGGGTCTTGTGTTCAACTGGATTCAAGAGCAAGGTGGTGTGGAGAAGATGGAACAGAATGCTGTTGAGAAGTCTAACCTCATTTATAACTTGATTGACAGCTCACAGGGATTTTACAAGTAAGCTATTTCAACAATTTGGGGCATGTTTTTTGTGCAGTACGGGCAAATTAAATATTTAGTGCAAAACCAAGCAGTGCAAATCATAGCAGAGGGCATGAGGACCATACCCACTGGAGAATGGAAAAAAAAAAAAATATATAAACCTGCAGCCAATGAAGGACAGCAGGGCCCAACAAAGTTGAGAAATTCAGAAGGCTATAGGCTACCAGAGAATAAATGGGCTTGGAAAAGACTTAAATGTAGCAGCTATATCCTACAAATCGCATATCACAAATAAAAAATAAACCCATGCAATTAACATGTGAGAAAATAGTGTTTTCCAGACCTGATAGGAAAACATCTCCAGCATTGGTTAACAGCCAAGACAGAAGAACCCTAACTGTAAATAACGTAGAGAAATACTTCCCAAGTAACAACTGGGCACCATGTATACACGGATAGATTGGCAACAAAATGAAGACGGAATCTTTATAAACCTAAAGGGTTTATCAGCGGAGTCCACTAAGAGGGTTATCAGCTGAGTCCTTAAAAATTGCAGCAGAAATTCTAACACAGAGAGGCAAGTAATAGTCTTCACTGCGTGCTGTTGGTGGCACAGAAGAAACTGACCTACAGGAACTAAGAGTGATACTTTATATAAATGGTCATCCCACTTTCTCTCCATCATTTAGGCAGTGTACATGTGCATGCAGGTTAGAAATTCTTCAATCTAGGTTACTGATTGTCACATTCACCCCCTGTAGATAGACATCCTTGGTTTTGCGGGTACTAGTATCTATACATGTGTGAAGGTGTTCTTATTTCACATACATAACCAGACACCGCCTTCTGGACCTATGTGGATTAATGTAGCACCTACATTTGGTGGTGACATTCTCCATTAAGAATAGGTTTCCTTGTCAATGAGCAATCAACAATTTGTTGTGTGTTGTAGAACTGCCAGAACAATATTTGGGTGACATGGTGGAAGATGCAAAGATAATCTGAACCTTTGGCGCGTGGCTGTCAAAATAATTTTGACACACTCAGCCTACAAATTGGGAAGGAAAAAAAATGTATGCAGAGGCCCCACCCATATTTTAATACTATGTCTCATCCACCTATGCAGGTTTTTTTTTGCCGGTAAAAGTATAGTATGTTTACAAATGGATTTTGGACAATTTATCTTCTTATATCGGCAGACTGGAGTCGGCCGAATTTAATTTTTTAAAATAGACGAAATAGGTTGTTGGGAAAGATTTTTTATCGAGTAGACATGTTTATATTGATGTAATAACTACGTTTGAATTGACAACTAACAGTTGTGGATATTATAAACACAGTATCAATACGTTGGTGGATATTATAAACACAGTATCAATACGTTGTTGTGGCATGGATTTTTATCAGAGCGACTAGGCCTGGTTGTTGAGTCAAAATATATTTTTTTTCCAATACATATTCACCTTTAACAAAAACACCAAGTTCTTTATTCAATTGTGTCTTTACACACAAGAAAATCATATTTATTGACCAACAAACAGAAGTTAAAAGCTTTGAAAGTCAACGACCATAGAGAAATATAAAGGCAAAAATTGTCACCAAAAAAATGTAGCATTCTAAAGGTTAAAAGAACAAGTTAAATTTTGTAGCATTTTTCATCTTGGATGAAATCGAGAGATGACGGACAAAGCAGAGTTATCTTTATTTTTAAAGGATATATGTAATGTTCTTTCCCAGCTGTTCACTTGATAAAGACTGTCGCAGCAGAATGAATATTCCAATCAGACTTGCATCGCTTGAAGGAGACGAGGCTCTGGAGAAGGAGTTTATCAAAGAGTCAACTGACAGGGGCTTCCAACAATTAAAAGGACACAGGTAGAGTATTTCTGTTATCATCTCTTATTCATAGTATACGAGTTGACTTAACGAGGGAATGACAGACCCAATACCTATACGGAAAGGGGTGAGACAAGGTAGTCTCATGTCCCCTGGTTTATATAACATTTACTCAACAGAATAGAGGAGGAAGACTTAAACGTCCGATCAGGCGGCACAACATAGTGATCAGACATGTTAGTCTCTCTTCGGCAACTATAACTTGGTTATGTACGACAGATGGCACCTACAGTGGCGTGCGAGATAGAGGCCACCATAGAACCGCTAGATATCAGGAGAAAGGGAGGCACTGATTGAAGTAGTAGAGATACAAGAAAATGGTCATCCAAATAGGGTACAAATAGACACTTGGAAGCAAGAGAAGACTGAAGCAATTGTCCCCACTGGATGTAGCAGAAGAGGAAAGCCATATTCACCATCTACCAGAGGAGAGAGAAACGGAAAATGGTTTGTTTTTTTGGACCACCCCCTTGGGAAAATATTTGCCTGCCAAGTCATAAAAACACACCTGACAGAAAAGGCAGCCACCAAGGAGACTAGACCTAATACCCGAAGACATGTGCCTTAGAGACAGTCTCTAGCTACCCAAAATTGACAGTCCTGTTCTAAACGGATGGATCAGCATTCAAATCTACCTCTTTTGCAGAGTAATGTATCCATATGAATTACTTTGCAGAGTAATGTATCCATATGAATTACCCGGTTGAGTCCATATACGAGTTTTGTGATTCATGTGACTGGCTATAAAAACAGCAGTTTAGATTTTCCACCAACAGTTTGACTTAGGTGAATTGTTGCTGGTGGATTTTGATTTTTAGTAACTCCAAGTCGGTTCTGGAGGCGCTGAAGAATACCCCATACAAAGAAAAGGAGATATTCTTGGTGGGGATCATCATCACTGCCCATGGGATAAATGTCACCTTGCAATGGATCCCTGGATATAGTGGAACGAGATAGATTGGCAAAAACAGGAGCCTCAAAACAACAAATGGATGGACCCTGCAGTGAAACGAACTATTAAGAATAATATTCAGGAAATCTGGATGAACAGGTGGGCGACGGGAACAACAGGTCGCAGTGTATTTAGTGAAATGTCACAGCCAAAAATATAGATCTTTCGGTTTCTAACAGGACATACCAGAGTCAATCCACTTAAACTGCATCAATCCCCAGCACCTGCCCTTGTGCAGACATTGCTCTCATCCGGATAAAACAGCTGCTCATTGAGTGCAAGGCACTTGCGGATATGAGGAAAAAGATTCTTACACGCATTGCTGACAATTGCCAACACACTGTATGTGTGAAACAACTGAAGACGACCTGTATCTATATAAGAATGGCATTGGGCTGCCAAGAGCAGGCTTGCTCGGCACTATGGGATAACATGTTAGTCAGCACCAGGCAAAATATACTCACCTCTGCTTCCTCGTAGCACTCCCTGGAAACGGCATGTATTTATGTTTATGGCAGGCTGGCTAACGTGAGTGAGGGATCGACGTGATCCCTGTAGTAGTGAGCAACACACAAATGAAGCCAAGCATACAATAACCGCCTGAAGGACCCCGGTGCACCATCATCAGTACACTCGAGATGAAAGGAAAGCTACTGCAATCCACCACTTAATGTCCTTTTCAGGGCGCACAAAAGAGTAACCTACTAATTGTAGGCATTCGCAAACAACTCCAAGAAAATGATAAAATTAGCAAGTTTCAAGCAACCCCTGGTCTTAATGTAGGTAGGATCAGGACATCTGCATCTTAAGTTATCTCCAATAGTCTTGACTTATGTCTTGCCACGGGTACAAGGTAGCAGTGAGGTTTGACCAGTGCAGTTTCTTCCTCACTATAACCTAACCCAAATATATATTGCCAGATAGATATCACCTCCTGGGAATGTCTTGCACAAAACAGATCTAACTGGAGAAGTTCAATCAAAGCGGGTGTAGCTAGCAGTGAGGGCCACCGTGTCGTGAAAGCCCAGAGCAGACGCGAGACCCGGAACACCACCTTCTACTGACCTCGTGGGTCTGTTATGCAGCAGATGTTTTCGTGCCCGCATTGCCCTGTTCAGCCATATGCACACCCAACAGAGAAATCCGTGATGTCGGCGGTCGTCATCGCCAACGATGGACAGCTATATTATAATCCAAATACAGTGCAAGTTACATTATCAATACAAAACCAAGAACTACTTCCATCAGTCAGACAGAACCTGTGGATAAGATGTGATAGTCAAATCCTACGAAGAACTCAGAGGTGCTGCTGAGAACAAAAGGCATTAGAGTGATGTGATATAAGGGTCATCAAAACCAGTATGGACCTGAATAACCGACTTAACAAAGATTATGCAATATCCACTGAGTGAATGACACTATATAAGCTAATGCAGTATTTTTTTTAAACGTTTGTGTCTCTATTCCCCAAGGCAGCGTGCAGTTTTTATTTTGCCCCCGTTGATCTAGTGCATCTGATTTCGGTATGCATTTTAGTAAGGGTCTGCTTCCTTCTGCATATTCTTAGGGTTTGCTTCCCAGGGCGCTATGATGGGGAGCGAACCCAGCACCTTCAGATTGTAAGCCACGTCACTTAACCACTAGCCCATGCCCTCACCTTAGATTGTATATAAAGAGGCTAGTCTTTACTGTGGGCTAGAGAATGAATTCTAGAGTAGAAACATGATCAGGGCAATGATGAAATGACTGGATTATATGTGGACACTGAATGGAAATTTAGGTGCGTATGCCAAAGTGTATATTTCGTTTGCTTGAATTATCTCATATTGTGTTATTGGGGTTCCCGAAATGGGAGCAAAGAATGTTAATACCGTAACCTGACAGGTATGTTGTAAGAGGTGGCTAAGGAGGCTGGCAACCCCATCCTGTAAGCCACAAAATTGACAGATCAACATCTATTGACTATTGTATTGAAGACCTAGTGTCCACAGGGAGCTGAAAAAGGATTGATTGATGACGTCGTGTGTATATGTGTCTTTGCTTAATATGGTGTGTATACAAGGGACTTGTCATAAGTTGAAATTTGTCACATATTCAATGTGTACTGGACTTGAGAAATATGAATTTCCCTCCTTGGCGGGTTTACCTGGTATGGTGCATGGTGCAACACACCTTATTGACCGGATCTGCTACTCCAACAGTTTGTCAGAGCAATGGAGAAATCAGAGGCTAGAACTGTGATAAAGTTCTTGATGTTGCAGGGAAATATACAGGGAGATGGAACCAGTGTTCGAGAAAATGTTTGTCCTTCGTATGCTTCCTGTATTAAAGAAAAAAAAAAGGAGTGTATGCAGTTTAAGTGTGGCCGTTCCCATGTTGGTGATCTTCCAAGATAAGGAAGACCATCCTCAGAGTGCAGCGATTTAAAAATGCTGCAAGAGAAGAAAATCATTGACTAGGATAGGAATATGACAATTGCAGAGATATCTAGGTCAGCAAAACTGAATGGAAGTAGATTTTAGAATTTTACACAACAGACTGAACATGAGAAGTGTGTGCCCGCTGGGTCCCTCATCTGCTGTGAACAGAAATACAGGGTTGATTGCTGTGGCCGGTTGCTCAAAATGTCAGTCGAAAAACTATGGTGACAGATGAGACTTGGGCTCACCATTATAACCCAGAATCCAAAATTTCCAGCATGCAGTGAAAAAACCCCGGGCTCACCAGCACATGTCAAGCCAAGAGCACAGAAATCTGCAAGAAAAGTGATGCTGACTGTTTTTGGGTTGAAAGATTACATGCCTCATGGCAACACGGTTAATGGGCAATATTATGCAGATCTCCTTACCAAACTAAGAAAGACTGACCAGAAGACTGACCAGAAAATGGGTAGCTCGCACTCAAATTCTGTCTTTGCTTCAAGACAGCATGCCCTCCAAAAAAGCAAGGCTTGTACTGCACAGCCTACGATTTAAATATTGAAATTATTCCACACCCACCATATTCTCAGGATTTATCTCCCATCAGACTTTTCTTTTCCCAAATTTAAAAAAAAACAGCTGAAAGGATATAAATTTGACAGTGAAGATGTCACACTGGCTTGTGATAAGTGGTTCAGTTTGAAAAATAGGTTACTTTATTCTGAAGGTATTTTCAAGGTCACGCAGATGTATAAATTCAGGTGGTGGATACATTGAGAAGGAGTAAGCACTGTGCCAAATTTGTTCCTACTCCATGGTCTGGGTAAAGACTTCCTTGTATGTGTCTTTGCTTAATGGATTGGATGTATGTCTTTGCAGATCGGTTGGTGGAATCCGAGTATCATTGTACAATGCTATCACTGTTGATGAGGCCAGGATTCTAGTCACATTCATGATAGAGTTCATGGACAAGAGGAGACATGCATAGATGATTTATCACTGATGCCAAGACATTCCCTGAAACAACTGCCCAGAATTTTAGCAAACAGTTTTTGTATATGAAATCTGAAACAGTTTGGTCATTTTATATATATATATATATATATAAATAAAAATGAAATAGTCTCAGAATCAGTCATTTTTATATATTGAATTTTTTAAACAGTTTGTCATTGTTATCTGTAACAGTTTCAGAGTGCAGTCATTGTTTCACATTGACAGGGCTCTTTAATCATGACAAATGAGTATGTTTGAGACAGCCTTACTTAAAATACAACAAACTAATATGTAACAGAAAGAAAAAAAAAACAGATGGCACCCCTTGTTTTTAATACGGCTTCCTCCTGGGCACTGTTCTTGATATATGATGTAAATATGTACAGACCAATAGGTCAACAATATTGACACACATCCTTGAATCAATTAATATGCAACACTGAAAACAAGATTATCCACTTGGAAAATCTGAGTATGACTGATTTTAATCAGACTCAGTTTTAGTGACACTTCATGGCATACTGTTTCCAAATTCTAACCCTTTGAACCTTGTTCGTAAAAATCCCATCCCCCTGAGGGCTACCAAAGAAAGGTGCAAATATCGCAGTCAAGCAACACAACACATTCTGTTACGGTCAATGTGCATTTTGATTGGCACATTTTAAACATCATTTGGTATCTTTATTTTCAAAATAAACATTTGTCACATTGAGATCTTGTATTGTTTTTTTTGTGGTACTACTTTTAAACATTCCTTTACTAAAAATTAACAAGATTTTGCAGAAACTGAACAAGTGAAAGAACTGAAATATTTTAAATAAAATAATTGTTAAAACGGCGCACACAAAAACAATAAATTTATGAACACTTGTCCTGGCCAGATTAGCAGCGCTTGCATGATCAAGACATTATGTATGGAAAGATGAATGACTCTCCCTCACCACAAAGGTCAGACTAATGCCATCACTAATTCTTTCTATATTTTTCTACGCCTGTGAGACATGGACCATTGCAGCAAACCTTCAGAGAAATCCAGGCCATGGAGATAAGCTTAAGGCTCCTAAATGTCACCAACAACAATCACAAATGATAAAGTACGACGAATCAAGAATGCAGATGGACAAATACCACAGAGCGAGTGAAGACAGGGATGTCCTAGAAAACGGCATCCATGAATGGACTACTACTGGAGGAGGCACAAAAAGCGACCAGAGGGGTGGTGTCAGCAGGAGTGCCTCAATGTCATTCCATTTTGTGGAAATTGTACTTCAAGAGCCAAGTCATGACAATATTAAGCCACTGATTACATGTGGATAATGAACACAAGCCAATATCAGACTAGTGAAACATGAGATATTTACAAGAATAGAAATGAGACCAATTAGTACAATTTTGTACAGGAGGTGAGATGGAATTCAATTAGAAGTGGAAGTGAGACCCAAAATAAATATTTATATAAATTTTAACAGAAATGAGACGTACAAAATTGAGACAAATTAATACACAAAACAAGTAAAGTAATTTTAATTTATTTATAGATTTAAGTCTTCAAAGCAAGTGCTGAATGTCAAATTTAAAAAAAAAAAAAAATTAATACTAAAGACACATACTGGAATGAAAGGGCTAAAGGTCGGCATAAGAGTTTTTTTTGGAGATTCACTACGTCATGTGCATTTCTGCTCTGTCCCTTTCCTCTGTTGTTCCCAGTCAGTCTGAATCGGGCGTATTGAATATTCATATGCGATTGTTGGTCCAATCAAATAATTTCTCCAGCACTGAAATTCAAATCGCATCACACCTAAAGAACTTTTTAAAAAAAGTTCGTTTGCAAATACGAACCTGGCAGAAATAACTTTACATTAAATGACATCTGTGCATGCAGCAGATCTTCTGTCAGTCTAAACATGTAAATGATTACTCTAATCTAAATGGTGAAACATCATTGTTAGATAATGATTTCAGTTGAGGGGACCAAAATTTGTTTTACACACCATCAAGGTCAGTTGTTGGAGTGCTGCCTGCCCCATTCCTAATGTTTTTGATTACTATAGTATTAGATTAATTAACTAGAATGACCACATCAGACTTGAACACAGTACACATCATAATCTACTTGACAGGAGGGTTTTCAGAGTAATCTTGTAAGACTCCGTCAAGATGGTCGTTATGCTTCTTGAATGATCTGGGCTTCTGTTTACCTTTCTTTCGTTTGGGTAAGGAGGACTGCAAGATAGAATTGTTAAAATGTTTCTTAATAATAGAAATGTGCCAATGCAGCATGGTTTTAGTGGGATTATTCTTCTACAAACAGTGCTCTAATTGTGTATGGATTAAAATCAATTCCAGTGGGGAATGCCATGATTAATATAATATATGTTTGCTTAGGCATGTGTTCCATTGACATGCTAACCTGGCAAGGCTCAATCTCTCCTGGCTGATGTGTAAGTTTATTATTGACCCATGTGTAATTTCTTAGTCACAGCGGAGGGCGTCATGTAAAGCCGTGGAAATATGAGACAGTTGCTGAAATACTATTTCAAATAGCTGATGGTCCATACCAGGATAATTTGAGGGAAAAACACCACAAAATGAAATAGTAACTGGTTGTATACAGACTCTGCAGGGTCTTCTAAACCAGTATAAGACGTTAAGTTAAGAAATAAACTAATAAGTCGTCGACTAGTGTGAATCTAGTCAAATCCGTGGCTTGGCATGAGATTCATTATTAACTTATGTTGTAATAATAAGTAAGTAACCTATTTCGCTGTAATTTCCATAAGTTATCAGGACAGTTCCCATAACCAGTGAGGTCGTTGGGGCACATGAAGACAACCCCACGCCATCCTTCTGTCAGCGATCGCTCCATGTGCCTCTTCTGGTCGGAGATTGATCCATTCTTTTATGTTGTCCTCCCACCTCTTTTTGGGACGGACTCTTCGTCGTCTGCCTTGCACATTTCCGTGCAGGATTGTATTTGCAAGACCATTTGATCTCGATATGTGAACGTACCAAGCGAGGTTTCCTTCTTTTGACAGTTGCCAAGAGGTATTTAAAAGGCCCTATAAGTTATCATACCTTGATCAAATCCCGTGTGTGCCAAACTGAAAACGGTTAGATTTTTACTCGATGCGTTGTATTGTGAAACCGAGTTTCGCCCCTATGCTATGCTACCTCCAGGTAAATAAAATATGAACGACATTGACAGATATTTTTGTTATCACTCACAATGCGCTTGTATCCAGAAGCTTCCATGGATGTTATGCCTTGTTTGTTCAAGTATTCTTCAATCTTATGCTCATCAAGGACATCTACTGCTACACTTCTCCACATATTCTGAAAATCTGCAGAAGGGAAATGCAGGCATGAGCAATGCATAATGTATTAGTTGTCATACTTCCTCCTTCATCCCAGTAATACAGTTGACATTCCACAGACAGTAAGTGTCTAAAATGTCATGCTAGTGTTAACAAAAATAGAAATTGCTGTACGTGTGCACCTGCTACAATAAAATCACCATCCATTGGGAACAGTGTACACTGAACAAGCATCTACGGCACGTAAACGGCACACACTGAACGATTCTCCCCTGCGAGCGTTGTTTACACTAGACCTATGACCAACGTAAACTGACCCGACAATCAACGATACCACTGCTGTGGGATAGATCTAGCTCCTCGTTATCACTCTCTATCTCAATATCTGATTGATGATTATCATCATAATCAAACTCTAACTTGTCAAAATAAATCGAACAAATTCTGTCCCGACAACCCTGCATACTAACTGAAATGAACGCAATGAGAAGAAGCAGTATAGGATCTATAGGGTTAAACTTTCTATTGAATGGAGTAGCCAGCCAAACGTCCCTTAGTTGCATCTTATGACACCCATGGCAGTTGAGTGTTACTATTCTTTACTCCTCTAACAGGCTCGGGTAATGCAAATAAAAAATAATAATTCAAGCTACAATATTTCATGTATATTATATAGTGTAAGGTGTGTTGGCACTCGGCATCGCAATCCAGCGGTGTTGGGGTTGACTAGCTCTACTTCGGGAGCGCGAAACTGATAACAAGAGAGGAAGTAACTGAAGCGATGAAGATGCTAAAGAAGGGAAAAGCTGAGGGTGTGGATAATATCCTAGCAGCTCCTAGAAGTGGGAGGAGAGGTAATAATTGTGACCCTGACATACATCTGTAACAGAATTTGGCTGACAGGAGAGTGGCCAACCATCTAAACGAAATCAGTCGTTTTACCGCTGCCTAAATCAGGGAACCTAAATATGTGTCAGAACTATAGAACAAATTAGCCTCATTAGCCACCTAGCAAAGTTCTCTTAAGAATAATCCTGAACAGATAAAACCCACAGGCAGAGAATATCATTGCCAAAGAGCAAGCAGGGTTTTGAGCAGGAAGAAGCACCACTGAAGAGATATTTAATCTGTGGCTATTGAATGAGAAATACTTCACATCAACAACACATATATCATGTCTTCATCGATTTCAAAAATGCATTCAACAGAGTATGGCATGCGGCGATGTGGACAACAATGATCAATAGTAATATTGTGACTGTAATTGAGAACCTTTATTGGCAGTTTCTGTAGACGGAATACTAGGCGAATGGTTCCGCACTTCTGTTGAGGTGAGACAGGGTTGTATACTCTCTCCAACACTCTTCAATGTGTCCTTGGAATAAATAAATGAGGGGGGCCCTAGAGGGGCATGTTGGTACGGTCAGAATAGGTGACAAGACGATTACAAAACTACGATTTGCAGATGATATAGATGGTCTGGCAGGCACAGAAATGGAACTCCAGGAGCTGATTAGTAGATTTGACAGAGCGACGCAGAGCTATGTCATTGAGAAAACAAAACTCATGACTAATAACACGGAAGTGTTTGCATCTGCGATAATACCAATTGGCCAGGAACTCAAGTTGTACGCCAGTTTAAGTATCTGGGATCACTGATGAGGCTCGCAGCCTGAGATAATTGCCAGAATAGCGTAGACAACAGCGGCGCTTACACGTTTGAAACCCATATGGCAGGATAAGCGGCTCGACCTCAACATAAAAGTTAGACTAATGTGCTCATTGGTGCTCTGAATATTTTTGTATGTCTGTGAGACATGGGCCATTACTGCAGATATACAGTAGAGAATGCATGCAATGGGAACGAGATGCGTTAGAAGACTCTTAAATGTTACATATAAGGATCGTGTCATGAACGTAGGAATACGACGGAGAGTGGAAAACGCAATTGGTCCTTTTTATGATCTGTTCACAGCTATCAAAAGGCAAAAGATGGCTTGATATGAGCACGTCACGAGGTCCAGCAGAGTTACAAATTTGACACTGCATGGTTCCATACCATGAAAGAGAGGACGAGGATGTCCAAGAAAGAAATGGGCAGACATCACTGAGCGGTCAAACATTTCGTCCTGGTGAGGCACGACTGGGAGAGATGGTGTGGGATTGTGAGTTTCCTCAAGTGTGCCCCAAATAACCTGATGGGTTATGGGATGAACTGAACTAAACAATATTATGCTACTTTAACATTCATACAATTTTTTTCAGGTAATAAAGTGATCAATTTATAGAGTACTCTGCATATTTTATATATTTATAACGTATAAGGGTTTTTAAAAAAGCTAGGATTCCTATAGCTGAGAATCAAAGGTGCTTGCCTCTCAAGTAATGAAAAAGCGTAACGGTGGAGTTTGAAATCTAACAGTTTCAAGCATCTTATTGGAGTTGGGATCAGTGACTAGTAACATTGGAGATCAGGAAAAATAAACTCACAGATCCTATGTACACGTAAAAGAACTGTTCATTATCATCATGTAGCATGTCCTTTGCAGAACGTCGCATTCACAACAGCCAACATGTAAGACTCTCAATCTCTAGCCTTTGTCACCTTCAGGACCTCTGTGATATTTAATTTCCATCTTCTCCTCAGTCTGCCTCTGCCTCGCTTTCCATGCATCATACCCTCCAGTTCATTATGGAATTTGATGTGGCCAAAATATTTTAGCTAACAAGATGTTTACTAACCAATTTTCCTCGATATCGTTCTTTTGGGATATCATCCATAGTATTTTGAGCACCCACCTGTAGCATTTTAGTTCAAAAGATTCAATCCTTTTCTTAAGTGTTCATGTGGTGGTCCAATGTTTCACATCCGTACGTTGCCACAGAGAAGATGCAAGTTTACACAATTTTCAAGTTCGCTATTTTATTGGAGTTCTGTCATACGTTTCTCATTTTATTCAACCTCTGCATTGCCATTCTCTGTCTGACTTCCTTTAGGCAATCTGCATTGTTGCTTATAATTGAGCAGAGATACTCAAAACTCATCACTTTCTCAAATCAAAAAACCGTTAGCAGATGAAAATCGATACGAGTAGGCTGTTACCTGCTGTCCTGGCAACATTCTAAAAGTAATGAACTTCCTACCCAAAAGGCAACATAATGTCCTCCAGGCTTGGTAATCACCACAATGGACTTTAGAAAGAACAGAAGCAATTTCTCAATTTAGCTGAACCATTGGCGAAAAAAATTGCCTGGGGTATTGTCTCTGCATACTCACCAGCGTATTTGTTGTGTTAACACTGGTTTTTGTTATAGAAATGGCTGAATCAAAAACACTTCCTCCGGAATTGAGAACAAGATGGCTAGTTTGACTTTAAACAATTTGTTCTTTTTCACATGGATTTGGAAGGTTACTCCATTATTGATTATGATGAAGTTAAGTTGTTTTTCTGAGGTAGTAATGTTTATGTGGATGCTATAAATACAATTGCAATGGAAACTAACAGATATGCCGATATGGTTAGGAACACTAACAGTACTTTGTGACAATTTCATGGATTTACAAGACAACTGGTGTACCCAAAAATAATTTATTTAAATATAGAAACAAGAAGGTTATATATAGTTTTCTTGCATATATAGGTCAGTTCATCCCATGACCTGCGGAGATCATTGGGACACGTCTGAAATCCCTCTGTGTCTGTTGTTGTTTTTGTGCCTCCTCGAGTCGTAGGTTAGTCCATTCATGAATGGTATCTTCCCATCATTTTCTCGGTCCTCCTCACCTTCACTTGTCCTGCAGCATGGTATTTGCAAGTCAATTGGACCTCAAGACGTGACCATACCAAGTCAGCTTTCGCCTTTTGATTGTTGTGAGAAGGTCATTGTACATTCTCGATTTTACATTGTAGTTCATCATTTGTGAAAACAGTCTTTGTAGGTGATATTTAGGAGCCTTCTAAAACATCATATCTCCATGGCCTGGATTATTCTCTGGAGGTCTGCTGTAATAGTCCCTATTCACAGGCGTATAGGAATATTAAAAGAACCAGCAAGCCTGACCTTCATGTCGAGGGAGAGTCATTTATCTTTCCATATATGTTTCAATCGTGCAAGCGCTGTTGCTGTTTGTGCTATTCTGGCCAGGACCTCTGATTTTGATCCCTCATCACTGATTGTTGAGGCCCAGATATTTTGAAACGGTTCACTGTTTTAAGCTCTTTTTTTATTTTACGTGTTTGTCTCACTGGTTTCTACTGGCGGAAGCGCGCCTATTCCATCCCAGACCATGTACCTATGCTAGGTTTGTGCGCTCTCATAAGCCAGCCCAACCAAAGTGCAATGGAAGTACCTCACCCCGAGGGCGCGTGTGAAAGTTGTGTAAAAGTGTGATTGTTGGACAGAGTAAAATTATTTTTTTTTTGCGTTCGTCTTATTTCTCTTATCCCCAAGGCGGTGTGCGTTGCACTGTGGTTTTTAATTTTGTGCCTGTCGGCCCAGTGCATCCGACTTCAGCATGCATTTTATGTAAGGGGTCTGCTTTCTCCTGCATTTTCTAAGGGTTTGCTTCTCCGAGGTAACGGCCGGTGCTGTGAGGGGGATCGAACCCAGCACCTTCGGATTGTGAGCCGTGCCACTTAACCACGCCGTCCCCTGGACAGAGTAAAATGAAACAGAATGAGGTAAGAAGAGAGCAAGGAGAGAGTCTTCCCAGAGTGTTTTAAGGCCCTGTCCATTTGCTCTGATATATAGTATATTGTTATTAGCCCATAAAGGAACACCAAAATGTAAGTCTGACATGATTCTTACATTCATCCACACTGAACCTGCAGCATCTGTCATTATAAAACAGCACAACTTTCTTGTCTTGGGGCCTCTGTACAGTAATCACATAGTCTGACACTTGCTGAAAAAATAGAAGCCCAAATTAGTCACTACTGAGACCCTTTTCAGCACATCAAATGATAGTAAATTATGAAAAATGTCATATTAGATCCGGTGTAGAAGCAAGGTTGTTTACTATCTTCTTTACTATTTATCACATATATAGATGCAATTTCCTGAGTGGTCTGCTGGGGTCTTTGTGTATGGCAAGGACAAGAACAGCACCATCACCAAACAGAGAACATGTTGTAAGTGGCGATTAACTGTGTGACATGGTATAACACCGGCCATGGTTAGGTGGTTTGTTTTGAGCAGCACATATGGTGCCTAACAGGCTGCAGGTCTACTTTGCTCTAGTAGTTGAGGCTATTAAGATGTAATCACACATTAGTTAAACATCCTCCACGGCACTTATCCCAACAGAGCGAAGTAATAAGATGCCTGAGCCTAGCTGGCTAAGTAAGAAATCCTCCAAATCGGCTACATCCAGTCAAAGCCAGAGCTGGGACCTGCACAGGTGTATCCGACATTGTAAAAGTACAGTTCGACTAAGACAGATGCAATTTGTAAAAAAGCAAACAGTGAGGAAAATCTCAGTGATCACTTAAATGAACATCTCTTTGCTGATGACCAAGCGCTAATAGCAACCTCAGAAACATATCCACAATCTTGATGAGGTCTGTATGGATTATAGTGTGATGACCACTGTAACCCGATACAAAAGAAACATTATCAAGAGCTAACTCAACTCAAGTAGCTTTGAATATATCAATGATTTTTACAGCCATTTGTTTACCTTCTATGACCACCTAAACAGCAGTAAAGATGGCGCAGTAACCGGCTGTGGGTCTACATTGCTCTGCTGTTTTAGTTCAGTATGGATCACGTACACTTATGTTCATGAAAACACGTTTTCCATTTGAATTGGTTAATTCGTTCTGTTTTTTGTGTTTACTTCTGTCCGCTTATCCTGGAATGGACATCAGCTATATGAATAGCATTATGGTTAAACCTGTGTCGTATTTCACTGTCTAGTTCACATGGCTGAACCTAACGAGATTGACGCCCTTTGCCTCAGCTGCAAACAGTGTCGGCTTCGGTGTGTGAAATTTAGACACGACTATAATGGACTAGACCACAGCCCGGGAGAGATGCTCAACTCACTCACACTCTGAGTAATATCCATATGACCTTTTGCGGTTATGGGAAAGGCACGACACACTATGTTAGATGTCACCCCCTGCGGGATACCTGTTTATGGGAAAGGCTTCGGGAGTAAACCCCGAGGAAGAATCTGCATCCTGTGTTATTTCCATTCATCTCGATAAATATCTTGCCACTGCCAAAGGGTAACTCAGGACCAGAGAGTGAGATTGACAAAAGACGCAGTTGCTGCCTCACTCATTTCAGCAGCCAAAGCGAGAGAAAAGACTGTCCACATGTCTCAACAAAGAGAGTGGTCTTCCTCACATGTGATGCACAAACATCATGACACACCTTGAAGTGCACGCGTCTACTTTCAGGATATTTTAACATTTCTTTACATAATTCTGCTTCAATATCTTTAACTGTATTGATTTCATTTATTTCATTTTTCCATTCGTGCTACATTCATATGTCAAGTCCTAGATAACAATTTTTATCAAAGCTTTGGAAAACATCTGTTGCTGTACTCATGTAACGCTATATGTAAACCTTCTATTTTCGTTTTCCGGTCACAATTGGCACTGATTTTTATCCTCAATATGAGGGTCATCAAACATTTTATATACAGCCTTAAAAGACAGAGCCATATAAATCAAGGCAAAAATCAAGTCTATCAATGTATTCAAGGGAACGGCGTGGGCTAGAAGTTAAGTGAGCGGCTCACAAATCGGAGGTGCTGGGTTCGATCCCCATCACAGCACCGGCCGTTACCCCAGGGAAGCAAACCCTTAGAAAATGCAGGAGGAAGCTGATCCTTACATAACATGCATGCTGAAGTTGGATACGCACGCCGCCTTGGGGAGAAATAAGGTGAACGCCAAAAAAAATGTATTCAAGAATAGATTGAACGTGCAGTTATTTTTAGATCCAAGTGAATGTAAAAGATACTTCTTGGATGCAGCCTCTGCAGAGTATTCTAACCAGTATAAAGACATTAAGTTGAAGATAAAACTATTTTTTGTGTATACATTACAGCATTACAGTAATAAAAGTGTATAACTCCCCAACAGGTCAATTCAGTCTAAATGTACATATGCATAAAAAGAAAGCAGAACAGACTGCACATGTGAGAGGTGGACCCAGACCACATGTTACAAACATGCCCATTGCATCAAAACTCCGGTGAAAAAACCTGACCCGAAGAAATTAAGACAAACTGTTGGGAACCATTAAGGACCAACGACTGACATGCCACTTCATGGGGGTTACCCATCTGGTGACATAAAATGAGCATACAAAATCAAACGTAAAGAAGAAGAAAATGATCATCGATGTAAAATTCTACTTACTGTTTATAAGCCTTATCTATGTTTAATTCTTTATACAGGAAGGATGACTAACGTCTGGTCATGCAAAATATACTGATCAGACACGTTAATCAGGGTCAGGAAAACATACTGGTCAAGACCCTCACCTTGGCTTTCTCGTAGCCCTTCCTGGAAATGGACTGTTTTCATGGCAGCCTAGCTAACAAGGTGAGGGACTGATGTGATCCTATAGTAGTGAGCAACATGCAGATGAAGCCAAGCATAGCACAACGGCCTGGAGGAAACCCGGTCCACCTTCATCAGCACGCACAGGATGTGGGGAACGCTACAACAACGGACTCTTCAACGTCTGCCTTGCACCTTTCCATGCAGGATCGTTTTTGTAAGACCGTTTGAGCTCGATATGTGCCCGTACCAAACAAGTGTTCTTCTTTTGACAGTTGCCAAGAGATCTTTCAAAGGTCCTATTGCTGTTGTAATTATTTCTCGTATTTCCGCATTTGTAACTCTGTCAACCTTGTCTGTTGTCAAATATTTTTTTTCTTTCAAACTTCTCTCATGACGTACCTTCAATATTTTTTGCATGTTTGGTAAACTTTCTTCTAAATCTTCCATGAGGATGCCTCCTTTGCCATGTAAGTCATAGTTTTTGAGAAGCTTAACTAGCCCTCGCTTATCATGTATATCAAACAATGGCTTGAAACAAAATTTATTGACTCCATCCTCCTTGATCACTGTTATCTTTGGATTACTGATCAATGCCTGAAATAAGAAAATGTGTTATACTTTTTTATGGTGATTCAACCTGGTTATGCATAAGAACAGTAACAAACAATGGTTGATAGTTATACAAAACAAGGTCTTTGTCAAGGATTGGACAAACACTAAAACTTTAGATAAGAAATGGCAATTGTAGAACTTGAAAAGATTACAAAACTGCAATCCATGACCGACAGAACAGACTGCAGAGCCCAGCAGCACGCAGAGAAACTCAGAAGACTGACTGACCATCCAATGCACCAGAGACTAAACAATTTTGGAAATGGGAAACTAAAGCGGAGAAACCTTGCAGAAATAGCCAAAGCAAAGATGCACGAAGACCCCATGAACGCACTAACAACACCAAAGCCCATCCCTACTGTACGAAAACCTACCTGGAGGCGGCATATATTTCCAGAGATGGTAGAAAATATACCAGGTATTGGAAACAAAAACTGCCAGACTGAAAAAGAAAGAAGAGATACTACCCTGAGCTACATAACGAAAAACTACCCAAGCATGGACTGGACCCATGCATGCACTGACGGTTCTGTAACAAACACAACACAGAACGGAGGGGCAGGAGAACTTCTGAACCTACCAAATGGTAGAAAAATTACACTGTCATTCGCTACTGGAAAATACACAAGCAATTTCAGAGCGGAGGCAGAGGCACTGAGGGCGGCAGTGGAAGAAATGGTGACAGGTAAAAGGAATGAAAGCCATATAGTCCTGCTTACAGATGCCCTGACCGTAGTCACAGCACTAAAAAGCCAGAAAAATACTGAACTTAATGATTTAAGAGCAGTACTCTGTCAACTATGCCAGCAGTCCGCACCAAAAAGGGTAGTGGTACAGTGGGTTCCATCCCACTGCAACATCCAAGGCAACGAGGAGGCAGACAGACTGGCAAAAGAAGGTGCAAGACTACCACAACCAGATACTAGTATGACATACATTAGAGCTAGATACATGACCAAATGGGAAACCGAACATACTGGCTACACAAAAAATGATGCCTATTACCAGTTGAACAGAAGAGAGCAGGTCGTGGTCTTCAGACTTCGCACTGGCCACAATAGACTGAGGTACAACCTATTCAACAAATTGAAGATAGGCGGCACTGACGAATGCCCGTGTGGTACCGGGAAAATGACCGCTGAGCATTTGCTGCAAAACTGCCCGACATACGAGGATCAGAGAGAGCAGATGTGGCCATCACCAGTGGCAACACTAGACAAGCTCTATGGCAGTGTCGACAGCCTCAGGATAACCGCTGCTGTTTTCGCAAAAATAAAGGTTGATGTCTGACTGCGTACGACGAAGATGAAGATAAGAAATGGTAGTTCCAAATCAAATGATGCCCTCTGAGGTGCAGTGTTAATGGCTTCATTGAACAAGATCTAAACATGTGAGATGAAGGTCACCAGCTCACTTTCCCTAAATACTCATAGGGTAGAGATAAATAGATAGATAGATAGATAGATAGATAGATAGATAGATAGATAGATAGATAGATAGATAGATAGATAGATAGATAGATAGATAGATAGATAGATATACAGCAAGCAACAGAGAGTAGCATACAAGACTGGGACACAGAAAACTAATAAATTGAAATGTCCTGCAAAGCAGAAAATGTACACAAGGACAATACAGATGTCGCAAGTGAATGAATAGAAGAGTAGAATGTTATAACAAAATCTCCAAAAGGATAATTTTTTTCTTCCTTTGTCCTACATCCCCTTGCGGAGTCGCAGAGAGGAGGTATGCATAGACTTCTGGTTTGCGCTAGGTGGGAGGCTTGTGCTGTTGACAGGCTGAACTTTTGGAGTGTTTCTTCGGTCCTTTCTATCCATCGTCGCCTTCCTGCTCGTGGCCTTGAAACCTCCATACAGTGTGATTTTGCTGCAGGCTGATCATACTGCATCCTTGCTAGATGACCAAACCACTTTATCTTCTGTGCATCAATATAGTAGTTAACCGATGTAGACCCACCATATTCCTCAGCGTGCTATTACGAATTTTCTTTTCTGCAACACTTCGTACACAGCGTGTCTCATTTTGTCTTGATCTTATTTTTGTCTATCTAACGGGGCTCAAGTTTGACACTGATAACATAACGTTTATCCACGTCGGATTAGTGGACATATTGACATTTGGATGTTTCATTATCGGTGCACCTTGTTTCCCTTTTAAATTCCATTTTTTTGTCTCTCTGTCCAGTCTACCGTCATCAGTGAAGACACTTCCCAGGTATGCCCTCACCTGCTTTAGGGTTTTGCCGCCAGTGTGGAAACTGGGCTGTGTCGGTTGACGTTTGATTGTCACAGCTGATCTTCAATGCTTACTCTAGCCAGGCTGAGTCGACACAGGTGAGGTGGTATTGTAAATGCTTTTGTTTATTGTCAACAAGACTATGGTTGTCTGCAAAAATCAATTCGTTGAGCGATTCTCAGTGATTGGTTATTCTGGTGATTTTATCCACTATTCGTGTATGACAAGAATAGCATCACTACCCCACAGAGAGCATGTTATAAGAGGCAACTTACTGTGTGACATGGCATGACATCGGCCATGGTTAGGTGGTTTGTTTAGAACAGCATAGATGGCGCCAAACAGACTGTGGGTCTACTTTACTATAGCGCTTGAGTCTATTAAGATGGACTCTCACATCGGTTAACCACACTCCGATGCTCTTGTCCCAACGCAGCAGAGTAATAAGTCGCTCGAGCCTAGCCTGCTAAGCAGGAAATTCTCCTCCCGGCTACATCCAGCTGACACCAGAGCTGGTACCTGCACATGGGCATATGCCTCTGTAGAAGTACAGATCGACAAAGACTAAAATAATGAATAAAAGAGGAGATAGCCCACATCCTTGACGTAGCCCATTCCACACTGGGAATCAGTTTGTCTGCCCTAACGACCAATCGATGTTGGTGTACATGGCTCGTATATTGTTCAGTATCCGTCCCTTAACACTGTACTCCTAAACACCCATAGTTTACTCCTGTTTATCCTATCAAAGGATTTCTCATGGTAAATGAAGACCACATTTAGTTCTTTATTATAGCCTTATTGATTTTTCACTCAGTTCTCTTAGAGCATTATTAAAAATTATAAAGGATTATTAAAATAAGAAAAACGGGTGCCAAAACTTCTTCAGGAGTTTCCCAACCCATCTTCTCCAGATCAGCAACAAATAATTCATAACATTTTAGTTAACCACAGAGCAGCAATAATTGGCTCTTTCTGTCTTGTCGGACGATGGTAAATGTGCTTTGTCCATGATGATAACAAATGTGACACGTAAGACCAATCCGAGCAGAGAAACGTCTTCCACAGTGTGCGCAAGGAAAATCTCCTGGTACGTGTAAGTAGACCACATCTCATTGCCATAAAGAAGGGTGCTGAGGACACAGACCTGGTAAACGGTGAGGGCTAGTGGTTAAGTGACACGGCTCACAATCCGAAGGTGCTGGGTTCGCTCCTTAATCACATCAAGCATTACCCCTGGGAAGCAAGCCCTTAGAAAATGCAGGAGGAAACAGAACTTTACATAAAATGCATGCTGAAGTTGGATGCACTGGGCCAACAGGCACAAAATAGAGACATAGTGCAAACGCACACAGCTTTGAGAAACAGTAAATAAGTAAAAAAAAAAAGTAAAGTAAAGTAACCCATAGCATTACTGCCGTAGGGGTGTGAGATGCTAGCGATCTCACATTTCAAAGGCTTGGCTATAGGAGGGCGGTAGCCATCTCCTCTCCCTCCCAGCTTTTACTTCCCGGACTGGACTGGTACCCATTTAAGGCTAGGTTGACCCGGGAGCTGTTGCAGCCTGATAAACATTTCCGCCTGATCTGGGGAATGAGCCCAGAACCACTCAGATGTGAAGCCAGCTCGCTAACCAATGCCCTACGCAGCTCCCAAATAAGGCGAACAGAAAAAAAAACAGCCTGGTAAACAAGTGTTTTTGTTTTAATAATGAGCCTGTTTGCCTAGACTCTTTTGTTAGTCTGCTCATTGTTGTTGCTGCCTTGCCTATCCTAATATTGATCTGTTGGTCCAGAGATACTCTATTATTGACTGAAGATCCCAGGTATTTAAAGTGATCTACTACTTTGAACTTCTCATCATCGTGTAGATTACTGGTGCTTTATTAGCACACTGTACCAACACTTGTGTTTTCTTTTTGCTGATTATTAATCCAAACTCAGAGCAGGCACCACAGAATGCAGATAGTAAGCTTTGCAGTTCCTCTTCCGAATGAGTCGTAATTGCAGCATCATCCGCAAAGAGCAGTTCTCTGATCGGCACCCTGTTTATTTTGGCCTTGGCTTTCAGCTTTTGGGTATTGAATAGGCCATCATCTGTGCGAGAATGTATGAATATACAACCATCCTGGTCACAGAAGACATGCTTCAAGAGGAGTGAGAAATATATTCCAAAGAGGGTTGGAACAAGTACACATACTTGTTTTACTCCTCACTTGGTTGCAAACTTCTCTGAGGACGCACCATAAAAATGGATGATAATGCTCAGAAAAATCGGTGGGCAACCAATCCTCCTAGCGTTATAAATAGACCTTTACTGCTGACCAAGTCGAATGCCTTCGTGAGATCAATGAAGGAGATATATAATGGTTGCTTTTCTTCTCTACATTTTTCTTGCAACTGTCGTAAAGAGAATATCATATCTGTGGTAGACCAGAGCAGCAATAGACATGAAAAGGTTAAATCAACTACACACCATACATTACAAACCATATCCAACCTGTGTATAAAGCCAATGCTTCATTTTACTTGTTATATCCAGCTGACTTGTCTCATTCAAAATTTCATCTAGTTCTAGTGGATCGTTGACTCCTGACTGATGTCTGACCTAAAGAGGAGATCAAATAACACTACTTCAATAAGATTAAGTAACTCAAGATGAACATCTAAAGAGGGATGTAGTCCCAAACAAATGCATACCAAAGACAGATGCAGTAAACATTGCTACACAACTCGCCTCTTAAAGACAGCCACATACATGATTTTGTTGGAGCTATTGATGTGGAGCAACAGATCAAATGCGAAAATGGGATTGGATAGTATGCACTCTATGGAAAGCACCACCAAACATAGTCTGACAGGCCCTGACATGGAATTCACAAGGCAAGAAGAAGAGAAGTGGACCAGGAAACACCCGGTGAAGAGACTGTGAAAATTAATTTTGATCCCTGAACCTCATCTGGAGAGAGGCAAAAAGGGCAGCTAAAGATGGAACTTATTGGAGGAGGGTTGTCAATGGCATATGCCCTGAACAAGCGATGAGAATTGATTGATTGATGTGGATGTCTGGTGGTGAATTAGGATGAAGAATATCTCAACACAGAAGTGACAAATAATCAGGGATTTATGGGAATCTACTGTCCTGGCCATGCTGGGGTTCAGGGCACTGAAAAAGCTCACTGGAAAGAACCTATTGTTTTTTGACATTAGATATAGATAATATGGACATACTGAAGTCATGAAATAACTGTTAGACAACACTACAATAGACAAGCCAACAACTCTGAAACTGCAGAAGTTTGAAATCAAACTGTAATTCAAGCAGGAAGAGGTGTCTCCCTAGTGGAGAGATCAGCAGTGTGTACAATCAGTAAACTAAAGGAACCATTGGCATACATGTCTGCCATCATCTGAAAAAAAAAACTGAGCACAATCAGAATGACTGGAGGAGAAAGTACATGTGGCCATCACCAGTGGCAACACTAGACAAGCTCTATGGCAGTGTCGACAGCCTCAGGATGACAGCTGCTTTCTTCGAACAAATTCAAGTTGACGTCTGACAACGTACGAAGAAGAATGACTGGAGTGTTGCAAAACAGACCCGCCAGTCTCCTTAGCTGTGTGGGGAAACTGATGGAAATACTGATAAATAAAAGACTCACCTGGTATCTTGAGACCAACCCGTGACTTGCCTCAATTCAAACACGAAGCAGGGAGCACAATTAACATATCTAACACAGGACATAAAAAAAGCATTTCAAGAGAAAAAGAAAGTTCTAGTCATCTTCTCTGATCTCTCCCTTGCCTTCGATACTGTCTGGAGAGAAGACCTGAAGCTGAAAATCCTCCAAGCTGGAGTTACAAACAACATGTTCTTATAGATTAAAATTTACCTCTTTCAAAGATCTGTCAGGACAACTATACCAACAAGTCAGTCAGGCTGAGAGAGGGATTGCCACAGGGAAGTGTCATAGTGCCTACTCTCTTGATATATATAAACAACATCAGCATGTCTAAAATAGCTTACACAGATGACTTCGCTGTATAGGTAGCCACACAACATGCAACAATAACCCCATACATGCTCGAAAAGACAGTAGACAAGGTGAATAATGAGACAAAAGAGTGGGGACTAAAAATAAACCAAACCAAAGCCTCCACCACTCTCTACGGAGCCAGGACAGATCCAAAATAATCTTGGAGGTTCATGAACAAAAGTTAGCAGTCAGCAAAAGAACAAAAAAATATACGTTCTGCAGGAGCTCAAGAGACAGTACCCTAGCAACTCTTGGACACACATGTACACAGATGGAACGGCCTCAGTGAGCGATAAAAAGGGAGGCAGTGGAATCTACATCGCACACCGCAATGGTGACATAGAAAATCACTTCATGCCAGCAGGAGAGAGTTGTACCAACTTCAGAGCTGAAGCAACAGCTGTTCATGCAGCAACTCAGATTCTTATCAGCCAAAATATAACTATGAGGAAAACGATCATTTTAACAGACTCCAGGAGTGTACTCCAAGATATTTCAACTCCCCCCCCCCCCCTCAAATAGACTCGCACAAAATAAATGACACTGGATAACTGTCTCAAAGAACATATCTAGCCCTACAGTGGATACTGGCCCACTGCAGGATCCTTGGAAACGAGAAAGCAGATGAGTTTGCAAAAACTGGAAATAGTGGCACGCAGACTAGCCATCCACAGAGCTATAAACAAAGCAAAGATCCATGAGGACAGAATGGAGAGATCAGCACAAAGAATACAAGACAGAAAATGACCGTAGACAGGTTTGGCAGAGATGGGCAGACAAAGATCTTCAGACTCAGAACGGGACATAGCAGACTCAAGGCCCATCTCCACAGAGTGGGTCTCAGAGACACCGCTACGTGCAATTGTGGAGCACCCAAGCAAACACCAGAACATATTCTGCAGGACTGCCCTACATATGCAGACCAAAGAGAGTCAGTGTGGTGTGGGGAGCGATCATTCTTAAAATGCTGTGGGGGACCAGCGAAGACCTGAAATAGTCTCCTTCGTGAACCTCACCAGACTAGAAGCACAGCATCATTTGATCGAAGAACAAGTGCATAGTTATAGCTATGCATTTTTATTCTTAAAAGTTGCTGACTTTCAATATTGTAAAACATTAAAAGTAATATATTAGAAAGACAATAAAATTCATCTGTTGCAATGGTATAAATAATCTGCCTTAGTTTTGAAGGTCATGGCAACAAACCAGATCAATGAAAATTAATGACTTGTTTCACAAACATACAAACTTACCTTCATAAATTTGACTATCTTGGCCAGAACACCAAATTTATAATGAGAGCTACCAGAAGACACTTTGTAGTCTACTGTATCTGCAACCAAATTTGTTTACATCATTGGATTAAGCATTGATTATACAGCTATAAGACAATTTTCATAATAAAGTAGGTACTTTAGTGGAATTTTCAAATTGACTCTACAGCATTATAAATACAACTGTTAGAAAGCCCCAGAAAAATGCAATCCAATGATATATCAACCAAGTCTCTATGTCGACTGCCACGAAAGTTATGATTTTTTATATATTTAATTTAGCTTAAAAGTCCGCAAAGGGTTTATAGAGAAACATTAAAAATAAGGTCTATGAAAACTTGAATCCGAAAAGCAGAGTGGAGTGGATAATATGCCGATTATCTCAGCTATTCATGACAGAACACCTGTAAAACCATACATTTTTATATTCGGGAGAACAATATACAACCGATGGCGGTAATTGCATGACTTTTCAAAAAGGCAGGAACTAATTAATATTCAAAATGGCGACCTCATTTGCATAATTCGCAACTAAAATAATGTTGCATTATTTTGTTTCTTCATGTTACACCACATGTGATATATCGTTTTTACCGTCTTTTTGAGAGGAGCACTAATACATTCATTGTATGCTGTTATTTCAATCAAATGCTTGTAGAATAAGTATACAGAACAAATTATTACACAAATTTAACACACACACACCCCACCCCCCAAGTTTTAAGAAGATTTTGGAATATTGGAATATACATTGTTAGAAATGAAAAGAATATTAGAAATATACTTACAGAAGGTCCATGGAATATACTTACATGTTACAGTTGGATATTCAAATGTGGCATCGTCAAAAACAAAATAGTAAGGAACTGTGTCACCTGCATGTCGTAATCCTTTTTCTGAATGAGTTACCGGCATGTCGTAATCTTTTTCCGAATGAGTAACTAGCATGTTGTAATCCTTGTCTGAAAGAATGAGTAACTGGCATGTTGTAATCTGGACACAACTGATAAATTTAACATAGAAAATATTATCACACAAATTTAACAGGAGGCATGTATGATATGCAGTTAAATTCATTAATGGATGTAGTTTACAAACAAGTGTGTCACAGATAAAAAAACATTTGGATTAACAGTCATTTGGTAAGTCTGATATGTTAATTGTTGTGTAGTTTTGTTTTTGCATGTTTTTGACTATTTGATAAAAAGTGATATGTTTATATTTTCCACGTAATATGATAAATATAAAACAGCGACAGAAAATGCACGTCCTCAAAGAGCTAACCAAAAAAAGTTTTAAAATTGCTATGTAACACACAAAAAGAATATACTTACAGAAGGTTCCTGGAACATACTTGCAAATTAATTAAAGTTGATTATTCGTAATTGATGTACCAAGAGAGCGAAATCAGCTAAGATTACATCACCATCATCTGGAGGAAGTTCATCTATTGTCAAATAATTTGGAAAATTGTATCTATAAAAACAGTTGTTATAAATAAGAATCTATCTACAGTTTTTCAGAGGAACAAATTTAATTTAAGAAATCATGCAAATGTGAGGTCTCCTTTGGCAAAGTCAACAAGGAACTGCGCCACTGTCATGTTGAAATCATCCTCTGCTAAATGACGTGGACCTGTACAGGTCAAGCAGACAATGCTCTGGCCTCGTTTTTTCCTGTTCTTGATCGACTTGACTTTTTCTTGATACACAACATCTGTGCCTTTATCATGCCATACATGTTGGAGTTCACTTCCTATAATAGAAGAAAAATTGTTAATGAATAACTGTAACTTATTTTTCACAGTTGTGTCCAACTTTTTAAACATATGTAAATGTTCCGCAGAACTTCAAAAGCCTGATCTTTCTTTTCAAGCTCCTTCTGGGTGCTCTCATGTCTCAACTCATAATTTCGCATCTTCTCGTTCATCACTTTGCTTTTCTTCTTCAACATCGCTAAAGAATTCTTCACCTTTGTGAAATCACTGCTTCTCACAGTAGCAATATTGTACTTGGCTTTCCAAGTCTTTATGCTATTTACCTTCCTCCGGATTGTTTGACCACCTTTGGAGCAAAACTTGCCAGTTCTTGTGCATGGTGTCTTTTCTGATCAAACAAACGCCTGCGCAATGTAACAATAGTCTCTCTCAAATTATTGAGTGTGCGCTGCTTGGAAACACAGTTATGACAATCATTACGAAGTTTCTTTGGGGATGGGAGTCCAGCTGTTGCAACTGAAACAGTTGGCACCTCAGTAGGTGAGGAAATCTCTTGTGGCTGCAACAAAACAGTATTAGACAATTCTTTTAAAAAAACAGGAAAGGGCTGCTGACAAAGCAGTACGAGCGAGTCCAAATATGTACTCAAGCGACATTTCTTCTGCTTAAATTCTTTCTGGAAGGCCCTCAGATCATTGCCAAGCTTTATCTCATCTACATACTTATCCTGTTCTGCAGATGTAATCGGAACAAAAGTCTTAACTTTCCGCATCAAAACAGTGATTGAGGGAGCTCTTGTCCACACTAGGAGCTGTGCAATGTATCCCTTTTTAAATGGATACACTGGTCCAAAGCATGCCAAATATGCTTTCAGGTCACCAACACACTTCTGGCTTGGTATGGTCACTATGGATGATGGTAGTTCAGCCATTGCAGCTGAAATAGATGGCACTTCGGTAGGTGCGGAAATCTGCATGTGCTGCAACAAAACAGTATTAGATACATCTTTAAAATGTACAGGAAAGGGCTGCTGAAAAAGCAGTATAAGTGAGTCCCAGTGTGTACTCAAATGGGATTTCTTCAGCTTCAGTTCTCTCTGCAAGGCCCGCAGAGCCGTGCTCAGCTTCATCTCATCCACACACTTATCCTGGTCTATAAATGTGGTCGGAATAAGAGTTTTGACTTTCCGTATCAGAGCAATCTTTGAGGGATCTCTTGTTTCCTCCATCAGCCGCGCAATGTATCCTTTCATGAGTGGATACACTGGATCAAAGCACGCCAAATGTGCTTTCAGATCAGCAACACACTTCTTGGTTGCCATGGATTTTTTTTTTTTTTTTTTTTTTTTTTTTTTTTTTTTTTTTTTTTTTGCGTTCGCCTTATTTTTCTAATCCCCAAGGCGGTGTGCGTTGCACTGTGGTTTTTATTTTGCGCCTGTCGGCCCAATGCATCCGACTTCAGCATGCATTTTATGTAAGGGTCTGCTTCCTCCTGCATTTTCTAAGGGTTTGCTTCCCCGGGGTAACGGCAGGTGCTGTGATGGGGATCGAACCCAGCACCTTCGGATTGTGAGCCGTGCCACTTATCCACTAGGCCACGCCGTCCCCGGTTGCCATGGATGAGGAGTAACAATTTCTGAAAATAAAGTTAATTTACAATAACAATAAAATGGTAAAGTGACTAGCTTGAATTTCAAATTCCACAATTCCAATTAAACGAGCAGCCCTCAAATTTACAAAACATAGATAAGTGGGTGCAGAATTGTGTAAAATACCATTGGTGCACTGAAAACCTTCACTGCAGTAGGTGCAACCATACAAACTTATCTATAGAATGAACATTGAAAAAAAAATGGAGGACATCGTAACCCTGGACCACCATGGTAA
Organism: Ariolimax columbianus; assembly: GCA_036924085.1. Classification (NCBI taxonomy): domain Eukaryota; kingdom Metazoa; phylum Mollusca; class Gastropoda; order Stylommatophora; family Arionidae; genus Ariolimax; species Ariolimax columbianus. The sequence goes on along the minus strand of JAVGWX010000019.1, from coordinate 35,950,786 downwards.
GTGGCTAGCTTGAATTTCAAATTCCACAAGTTCAATTAAACGAGCAGCCCTCAAATTTACAAAACATTCAGATCAGTGGATGTAGAAGTGTACAAAATATCATTGGTGCACTGTAAACCTTCACTGCAGTAGGTGCAACCATACAAACTTACCTATAGAATGAACATTAAATGATAAGATTAAGAAGTCTGATACTGATGATCTGATGAGTAAAAATTGTATGCCAGTTTTTAACTAAATATTATATAAGTTTGAGCAATGTGTATCAAATGTAATTGCAGAACATGATTGAAGTGATAAAGATCGATCAAATAACTTAACCATGACCATGTTTCAAATTAGTGAAGTACCTATGTCTAAAACTGATTAATTGTAATCAGGACGGACTGGTCAAGGAGGAAAAACAATGGCGGAAATTCGGGAAATTGTAACCCTGGACCAGCATGATAAAGTGACTGGCTTGAATTTCAAATTCTACAAGTAAAATTAAACGGGCTTCCCCCCAAATTTACAAAACATACAGATAAGTGGATGAAGAAGTTTAAAAATACCATTAGTGTACTCAATACCTGGGCCTAGTAGCTAATTTATAGTAATGAAAACTTACCTTTTACAATTGCTTGAAATTCCGATGAAAGCGCACATTTTCAATCAAATTTTTTCTTTTTATACTTGGGTCAGTTTGTCTCCTGTGCATACAATGGCTTTATATACTCTCAAAAATCACGGGTTTTTCGTTTGGACCAACATTCTTAACACCTGTCTCAGGGTTGGCGGGCTATCGGGAACACTCTCGCGACGCCATAGTTCACGGACTATCCCGATTCTAAAAAATCAATATCCGGTCAGGGCTAAAGTACCTAAATAAAGTAATTAAAGTATTTTTAGTTAGTATAATTCACTGAAAAAAACCTATTTAATGTTGTATAATTTATAACTCTTTAAACTTATAATCAATAGCAGCTCCATAATTATGATTCATTATAAAATATTATAATTAATGAAATGCAATTAGTTACAACATAGATTTTATATCGCACACATAATAACATTTTAATCATCAGCTGCCGATTAATCTATAAATTTGCTTATCGGTGCAACCCTACTTTCAACTCTCTGTCAGTGTTGGAACTCAACAGCACTCTCAGAAGATCAATAATAGTAGACCATTGAACATTCATGTGAAATAGCATGAACCAAAAGGATCATTTTCACATTGCAGAGCTTAATAAATAGTATAGATATCTCTGTCGCATACTTTGAAATTATCACAAATATAGACTTGAGACAACGAATATGACAACAACCAGCACAGCTGTAGATTAAGGAGAGAAAGTAGAAATTGTGATTACATACCTCATGGAATAAACCTAACATAACTAGACATGCACTGAATAGAAATCAACAAGTCAAGAGAATAGTGAGAAAAACAAAGAAAACCTACAGAAAAAAAGTAGAAGAGGAAACCAAATTATTTAGTTTCATTTCATGAGAGAAACTAGAAAAGATATCTCAACATAGGAATTGGTGGAGAGTGACGTTCTGAGGGAAAAATAAACTAATGTTCTATTTGCTTGGTCAACACTAGCTTTGTTTAATATTCAGTTTTCTTTGTTAACTTTAATCTAATTCTGAATAAAGATAAACAGTTCATAAGCACTGTTGTCAACACTACAAAAACTTATGATTGTACCAGGGGCCACAGATGCAGCACAGTGAATGAGCTAACAGCCAGTGACTCATATAAATGGTTGTTTGTATCAATGTCAGTGAACCAGAGTTGATCAAGACCCTATTCCATCTCCAAGCCCTGTAAACAGGCTGCACTCGTGTAATCTAGGGATCACAGTGGGAAGGCAAACTCTGTACTAAAAAAAACCAGCAGAAACCAGACGTGTTGGGTTTAAATATCATAGCCTCGATGTAAACTATGACACAACGTTCTTTTCAGGACAATCGCAGAAGATTTTTCAACTAAAAGGTCATGAATTGTCACTTTAAGGCACCAGCAAGGACACATGGACTAAAAATATGATAAAAATGACAGGCAAATAAAGGCAAAATATTCTGATAATTCTTCTGCGTTTGTTCTTAAACTCTCGCTACCAAGCTCTAAAAAGAGCTTTGCATGTATTAGAATGCAGCCCAAAGAACGGAATACACTGTGTTGTAGTTTACAGCTTCACTGCGATATTTGCATCTTTCGGTTTGACACATCCAACTGCAGCATGGCAGTTTTGAGTACTGGGTTAGCCTCCCTCTTCGATCCCTTCTTAGCTAGTCTGCTCCGTTGCAGTCTATTATCCAGGATCAAAATGTGAAGATGGAGAAGGGCCTTGGCAGCTCTGGATTGCTGGCCCTGACGCTGGTAGTCAGTTTTTGGTTGCTGACCAAAGTGCTCATGCACTTCTCAGCATCTTAATCCCATACTAATACAAAGTGTGATCACTGATAGAGAAGATTCATCCAAATCCAATGCTTAGACTACTTAGAGTGTAATGGGTTAATATAATAATAATATTTTTAGATAGATCTAACTTCTAAACTAAACATTTCTTCCAAAAAATACGGCTGGTAGACTTACTTGTTGGCTTTGGTGGCGGTGCCCTAAGCTTTGCCTTCTTAGCCTTTTTGTCGTTGGTATCTGAAGGTTTGATTTTCCGCTTCTCAATTGCTGGGGTTGCTTTGGCCCTCTTAAGAAACGCTTCGCGTTCCTTTAGTAGTGCTGGGTCCATATTGCTGATGGTCTGACTTGATCAAACCGGTATTTGTGTACTCACTAAGCCACGGCCAGTTTCAAAACTGGTTGATAAAGTACATAGAGGGAACAAGTTTTATAGTGTTACAAAGTCAGACGACGCAACAGAAACTTCTTAACTTGAGAAACCCAGTCGTCAGAGTTCGAGTGAAAAGTAACAGTAACACTACACTGTACAGTCACAGTGTACGAGTGTATTTATATATAGATTAGTAGGTACACAACAGACTACTCAGACTTTTGTCAATGACCACTCCAATAACTCTCAATCACAATGAGTCGTAACTAATTCTAATACTTTACTGTTACACATTCCGCCTATTTAAAAACGGCTTCAAATACTAATTCAACTTGAACAAGTAAGTCAAAGTGCAAATGAAAAGCAAGACCTTCCTCCTTAACATGCCAGTTAATGAGTATTAACTATTAAATTAGCTACTTCTGCTAGAAAAAGAATAGCGTAAATATCACACCAGATTTAAATGAACCATGTGTTGTTTAACATTTTTAAAACTATATATTTCAGCAAGTCGTGGTAAGATTAATTGCTTGATTCTAGACTGCTGATAAGTTTAGGCGCTGGCAGAGGAGCCGACAAGATGTGAATTAAGGGCGATCACTCTCTGGGCACAAACTTCTTCATCTTATAAAACTGGGAACTGATAAATATGGAACAAATAATAGAAACGACATTCTTTTGCCATGGCTTAGTCAGTGCTCTTATGACATGAGATGTAGCTCTTGTAAGACCAAAAATGGGTATGGAATATGAGAGAGAGAGAGAGAGATAGAGACTAGAGAGAGAGAAAGTGGGGGGGGGGGGGGGTGTGAAGATCTCTATTTATTGTCTGCATTTGAGGCTTTATACGATCTCATGACACATTTTGTTTTAAAAAGAGGACCAGAAAGAAAAAAAACATTTGTTTTGAGCATATTTTTTTCTTATGCTACAATACAGAGAGTTAGCTATCGGCCCACGTGTACCCTGAAGGGCGCGGCTGGGAACCTTAGTAGCATCTCCTGGGCCAGATGCGTCGCGTCTGACGTCTCCAACCCCTGTCACCGGAGAATCGTCTCTACCGTCGTCTATCCACCTTCCCCTCGGTCGTCCACTTGCTCGGAAGACGGACCGTCGGGTATTGTAAGTTAAGAGGGGAAGCTGGTCAGAGGACATTCTCATGAGATGACCAAACTAGCGCACCTTCTGTCTGGTCATGTATTCGGCACATGGGATGGCATTTGTACTTAACTTAACTTGGCGTCATTATACTGGTTTAGAAGACTCTGCAGAGTGAATACAACCAGTGCGTGTCTTATCTTTCTCACAACCGCAAAAGTTTGTAGGGGCATCACTCTGCGTGTGTGTGATGTTTCTTGGGTATCTTGCTAAGGGCAGGGCCCAATCTCTCGCGTGAAATGTGTTTTAGTCCATTATTGTCCCATGTTTGCATTACGGCCACACCAAAACCGACATTATCTGCAAAAATTGTTCTCCATTATTCACGCAGAGTTCAGCCATGTGCACTAGACCGTGGAAATATGACACTGGGTAAACGAATTACTATTAGATATAGTCGATGACAAGGCCAGGATAATCGGAGGGAAGAACACACAACAAATGAACGAACTAACTAATCCAAATGGGAATCGGCAAGTTGTTTCCGTGGACACAAATGTAAGTCGTTGACTAGTGTACATTCCAGTCAAATCCGTGGCATGACGGCATCCATAGTGCTGGAGGTAGCAGGTTCGAATCACGGTGAAGAGAAGGATTTCTTAAAATGTGGATCTTCTGGTAAAAATTCTCCTGATCTCTGGGTAGTGAGATCGAGCTCCCGTGTTCAGTGCCGAGCACGTTAAAAATTCCTTAACCGTTGGAAATTGAAAAGAGTAGGCTTGACGGCCGCTGCTCGGACAAAATCAAAATTAAAAATCTAGCCAAGTTATTTATACCTTTCCCCATGCGGTATTGTTAAGAGCAGCTATAGATGGTGCCTAATTGGCTGTGGGTCTACTTAGCTTTAGTGTTTGTGTCTATTAAGATGAACTCGCATATCGGTAAAACCACCCTGTAAGAAACTGCTTGTATACAGGCTCTGTAGAGTCTTCTAAACTAATATAAATACGTTAAGTCAAGTTAACTAAAACACCAGAGCAAAGCTAGACCAGCGGCCAGTTAGGCGCCGTCTTTGCTGCTCAGTTCCTTTCGTGTCTGTAGTTGTTTAAGGGGATTATGTATTTATTTCCCTGGTATTTCACTTTTGCCAAAGAGTGTGTCGATCCACTATGTCAAACGTCTTTTGGCAGCCTTTACAATTTGTATATAGAGATGTTTTCCATTCAATAGTTTGTTTTACTGTGATGCGAAAAATAGCTATATGATCTGTGCATGATCTTCTCTGTCGGAATCCTACCCGTTCCTCTCACAGCTTTTTGTCTACTTCTTCTGTTAATCTATCCAAGATGATTCTTTTGAACATCTCGCCTGGTGCCGACTGCAACGTAGTTCTCCAAACATTCATGCAATCGGTCAAGTATTCTACAATCCTTGGGCAGTTTAATCAGATGTCCTTATTTCCATTCTGTGGGTACTCTCTCATCTTCCTTCTTCTTCTTTTCTGCATTCGTTCTCAATCTACCGCAACCAAGCACTGTACAGGTCTTCACAAATATCAGGATGTAGTCCGGAGAACGGAATGCGTTGTGTCGCTAGTTTACAGCTTAGCTGTGATATTTGCACCTTTCGGTCCGACACATCCGTCTTCGGCGGCGCTAATCTTCCAATAAAGTCAGGTCAGGTCATCCCGTAACCGGTGAGGTCTTTAGTTGGGGCACACATGAAGACATCCTCACAATGCCACGCCACCCTTCTCTGTCAGCGGCCTCTGTCTGTGACTCTTCTGGTCGGAGATTGGTCCATTCTTTTATGTTGTCCTCCCATCTCTTTTTGGGACGACCTATTCGTCGTCTGCCATGCACCTTTCCGTGGTGGAGGATTGTATTTGCAAGACCATTTGATCTCGATATGTGACCGTACCAAGCGAGTTTCCTTTTTCGACAGTTGCCAAGAGGTCTTCAAAAGGCCCTATTGCTGTTGTAATTCTATCTCGTATTTCCTCATTTGTAACTCGATCTTTGTACGTGACGTTTAAAAGTCTCGGGAAACCATCTCATCTCCAAGGTCTGTATCCTTCGTTGAAGGTCAGCTGTAACTGTCCATGTCTCACAAGCATAGATGAATATTGACAGGACCAGTGTACGCATTAATCTGATTTTCGTGCTTAGTGCTAACCGTTTATCTTGCCAGATTTTGTTAAGCCGTGCAAGCGCCGCTATTGTCTGTGCTATTCTGGCCAACATCTCACATTTTGATCCTTCATCACTGACAATCGACCCCAGATATTTAAAATGGTCAACCACTTCGAGTTCCTGCCAGTTAGCTTTTATCCTCCCAACACTTCTTGAATAATCTTTGTAATATGCCTGTGACCTCATCTACGATTTGTGATTATAGCTTCTTCTGCTCTCCGTTTCTAGAGTTTTAATGGGTCATTTTCGATGTACATTTTACTTGATGGGTTTAGTGTACATTCACTTCAGGGTCTCCTCTGCTCGCAGGATGTTTGGTGTTTCTTCCGACGAAGATATGTTTAGACTTTCTTGGAAATACTACCTCATAGTTTCTGTGAGGAAGTTATTGATATTCTCCACTTACCGCCTTTACAATGGGCACAAAAGTGTAACTACTCATTACGAGCATTCAACAACAACCTGACTGTATATTCCTATTTGCTATTTCTCTGTCAATGAGTAGTGAGTGATCTATCACATTTCATCTCTCTGCATCCTGTGTCATTATATTATCTTTTCCCCCTTTTATGCACATCTTAACCTCTTTGTCTATAGTAGCATACTTTTCTGGTGTTTCTACTTTGGTGACTTGGGTTCGACAATTGTTGAGTATAGCCTTCTTCTATTTTATGAAATGTCTTTCTTGTGATTCATTCCTGGTGTTGGATTCTTCAAAATCCTAGTTTCTTCACAGTTTCTTCACATGTCTTATTATCTCTATATCCTGTTCCCACATACTGTTGATACCCATATATATTCTGTTTACCTTTCCTGGTCTCACAATAGATGTACTTTATATATCGTCTACTTACTTGCTGCTCTTTGTTAGTTTCACCGGCACGATCTCTAGCAACAACTGGTTGTCTGAGGCTGCACTTCGTTTTACTTTTACATCTTGTAGTGTACTTACTACTGTGATGGCCAATTTAAGTTTCTGTCGTACGGTCTGGTGATCTCCATGTGGCCTTGTGTACATTCTTGTTTCTTGTGTGGAAACATTCTTCCTCCATTTATGTAGCGCACATAACTCTGCAAGCAGTTCTCCATTTTCGTTCATCTGTTCCATTCTTTGTCTTCTCATATTCAGTCCATAACCCACGTTGTCTGCTCCCACTTTAACATTGAAGTCTCCCATTAATATTATGAGATATGTATTTTTCTGTGTGCCAAGGTCATCTTACAGCTAGCTACAAATGTTGTTCTCTCATCTTTGTTCTTGTTAGTTGGTGCATAGCTTCTTCTTCTTTTGTCCTACTGCCCTCGCCATACGTCGTCACAGAGAGATAGTGCGTAGATTTCTTGTTATCATCAAGTGGGAGACTTGTGTTGTCGTTAGGTGTAACTTCCTGAGAGTGTCAGAGACACCTTTGATCCACCGACGTCGAGGTCTGCCGATTGCCCGTGAACAGGAAACCTGCATGTGGTATGCTCTTGATGCAGGCATGTCATGGTGCATTCTGACTAAATGGCCAAACCATTTCATTTATTGTACGTTAATGTAGGTACTAGCTGGGTCTGTCCCCACTGTCTGCCTCAGTGTGGTGTTCCGGCTGCACAGTTCTGGATCTTATTCTTGAAAATTGGTTAACGGGAAGAAGGCAGAGGGTGGGCATAAATAAGGAGTACTCTGAGTGGTGTGAAGTGAAAAGTGGTGTGCCACAGGGCTCGGTTTTGGGACCAATTTTGTTCTTGATATATATAAATGATTTGGACATTGATATGGGATCCATGATTGCAAAATTTGCTGATGACACAAAACTATGCAGTAGTGTCTCATCTAAAGCGGAAGTGGATATATTGATGTCGGATTTAGATAAAATTCGAGAATGGTCTGTAAGCTGGCAAATGGAGTTTAATGTAGATAAATGTACAGTCATCCACATGGGTAGATCCAATATGGAACATAATTACAGAATGGGAGAAAACAATATTAGAAAGATAATTAAGGAAAGGGACCTAGGGGTTAAGATCATACAGGAAAGGTGAGTGGGCAAGTTAAGGTAGCAGTGAAAAAGGCAATTGCAATGTTAGGTATGATAAAAAGAAATATTAAACATAGGGGCAAGGAAGTGATCGTCAAACTGTATAAAGCTTTAGTTAGACCTAGATTGGAGTACTGTGTACAAGTGTGGAGTCCTTATCATAGAGGGGATATAAACATGCTAGAAAGAATACAAAAAAGAGCGACAAAGATGATAGTGGGATTCCAGAATTACAGTTATGAGGAACGACTCAGAAAAACCGGCCTACAATGTCTCGAAGAGAGAAGAATTCGTGGTGACTTAATACAGGTTTATAAGATGATCAGAGGAATGGATAAATTAGACTATAACAAGTTTTTTAAAATACAGCCACCTACAATAACACAAGGGCATAGCTACAAGCTGACTAAAGAGAGGTGCAGATTAGATTTTAGGAAATATTTTTTTAGTCAGAGAGTGGTGTCTGCTTGGAATGCATTGCCAGGGGAGGTAGTGGAGGCAGGGACAGTTAATGCATTTAAGAATAAACTAGATGCGCATAGTTTTTAGAGCAAGGTGATGTAAATGTAACTGATTGTATACAGACTCTGCAGGGTCTTCTAAACCAGTATAAAGACGTAAAGTTGAGTTAAGGTGGTGTTGTAAATCTTCTTCATTTTGGTAAAAGATGACATGATCATCAGCAAACAACAGTTCATTTAGGGACTCTTCATGAGGGTTAGCAAACTGTGTAAGTTTATTCATATAAATTATGAGCAGAGGTGGAGACAGAACCCACCTCTATTGTACACCACTCAGCACTTGAAACCAATTTATCATATCTGCATTCGTTCAGACTGCATCTTCACTTTTTACGTACAAGGCACGAATCCCATCCAGTAGTTCACCCTCCACATCATAGTCCTTCATCGGTTTATAAAGTCAAATTCTTTTTCTTGATTAATGTATATATGTGTATATTTTAAAATGGTATTTTATGGTTTTTTTCCCACTTAACTGTTATATATATTCATGTTAATGTTTTTGGTTCTTGAGCTTTCTACTTTATGAGTGTCCTTTGCACGTCTGTAGAAAGCATCAGTGTCACTCTCTTAGTCTTATGGGCATTAGTCCTAAGACTGTCAGGCTGTAATTCCTCATCCCTTTAGCTGTTTGTATGCTGTTTGTATGAAATATGCAACGAAGATGGCGCCGTAACTGGCTGCGGGTCTACATAGCTCTACTGTTTTGGTTCATTATGGATGCTGCCAGACCAAAGATTTGCCTGGAATTCACACTAGTCGACAACTTACACTTGTGTTCACATAAACGTGTTGTTGTTTTCCAATTGGACTGGTTAATTTTTTTGCTTTTTGTGATTTCTTCCGCCCGATTATCCAGGTCTAGACATCGGCTATATGAACGGCACTACGCTTAAACCTGTGTCGTATTTCACGGCCTAGTTAACTCGGCTGAACTTCACAAAATTGGCGTGTTAGAAATTTAGACACTACTATAATGAACTGAACACAGCCGGGGAAAGATGCCAGACTTTCACACGCTGAGTGTTGTCACTACGACCTTTTGTGGTTATGGAAAAGGCATGACACACAACGTTAGATGACATCCCCCCTCCGCTGCCTTGTGGAATACCTGTTTACTGGAAATGCTTCAGGAGTAAACCCTGAGGAAAAATGTGCATCCTATGCTATCTCCAGTCGTCTCAGTAAATATCTTACCACTGGCCAAAGGTAGCTCAGAACCAGAGAGTGAGGTTGACAAAAAGCGAGTTTCTTTCTCACTTTAATCCAAATCACCACGCAGGTCACCCATTTCAGCGGACACAACAAGAGAAAAGACTGCCCACACGGCTGAAACAAAGAGAGTGGTCTTCATCACTTGTGATGGACCAACATCAGCTGTTTGCGCAGTTTTTCCTGCCTGGTATAACGTTCTAACATTTCATATCACTATTTTGACTGTATTTTGAAAGAATAGAACAAGCAAGAGAGCAGAGTTAAGACTGGTTTATTTTTTTTATCTTTTGTGTACTCTTTCTGACATCAACATGAATATATCTGAAGGACCCATTCATCTTCCCGAGATTTGTGGTATAACTTAACTTAACATCTTTATACTAGTTTAGAAGACTACAGAATCTGTATACAACCAGTTTCTTGGAGGATGGTTTTTAACCGATGTGCAAGTCCATCTTAATAGACTCAAACATTAGAGCTAAATAGACTAGCAGTCAGTTATCCTCCATATATAGCTACTCTTAACAAACCACCTGGGGTAAAATACAAAAAGATTGGGTAGATGTTAACTACAATTTTGTCTGGATAGCGGCTGTTAAGACTACTCTTTTCAATTTCCAACTGCCAAGGATTTTTAACGTGCTCGACACTGAAAACGGGAGGCCAATCTCACTATCGAGAGATCAGGGGAATTTTTACCAGAAGATTCACGTGAAAAAACTCCTGGTCTCCACCGTGATTCAAACACACGATCTCTGGCATCTGAGGCGGACAGCTTACCTCGAGACCACCGAGTTCCCTGTGTATCTACACAGATCTTGTTCAGAAACACTAGTAGTGATTAGTGACAAAGCTGATAGTGGGATTCCAGAATTACAGTTATGAGGAAAGACTCAGAAAAACAGGTCTACAGTGTCTAGAAAAGAGAAGAATTCGTGGTGACTTAATATAGGTTTATAAGATGATCAGAGGAACGGATAAATTAGACGATAACAAGTTTTTCAAAATATAGCCACCCACAAGAACAAGAGGGCATAACTACAAATTAACTAATGAGAGGTCCAGATCAGATATTAGGAAATATTTTTTTAGTCAGAGAGTGGTGAATGCTTAGAATGCAATGAAACGGGAGGTAGTGGAGGCAGAGACAATTAATGTATTTAAGAATAAATTGGATGCACATATCTTTTAGAACAAGGTAATGTAAATGAAACTGGTTGTATACAGATTCTGAAGAGTCTTCTCATGTCAGGTCAGGTCATCCTGTAACCAGTGAGGTCGTTGGGGCACACATGAACACATCCTGACAACCCCACGCCACCCTTCTCTGTCAGCGGCCACTGCCTGTGCCTCTGCCAGTCGGAGATTGGTCCATTGTTTTATGCTGTCCTCCCACCTCTTTTTGGGATCGCCTTTTTGTCATCTGCCTTGCACCTTTCCGTGCAGGATCATATTTGCAAGACCATTTGATCTCGATATCTGGCCGTACCAAGAGAGTTTCCTTCTTTTGACAGTTGCCAAGAGGAAACCAGTATAAAGACGTTAAGTTAAGTCAAGATTACCATAAATTCGTCCTTCTTGCTACGCTCCTAGTATTTATGACACTTCTGCAGTAGGTGTTAAGCAGCTGTTGTACAAGTACCACATATGTATTCATGTATAGTTTCTATCTGTAGCTTGCTTGGTATCTGAGGTTGTTGTGGCAAATGGATTAGCATTTGCTCACTTCTGTTTAGTTGGTCAAGTACATTATGTGGGGACTGCGTGGGCCAGTGGTTAAGTGACACGGCTCACAAACTTACGGTGCTGGGTTTGCTCACCATCCCTGGAGGACAGGGGCGACCGACCCCAACCAGGCACGTCCACAGGTGGCGGATAGTGGGGCGACTGACCCCAACCAGACACGTCCACAGGTGGCGGATAGTGGGGCGACCGACCCCAACCAGGCGAGTCTACAGGTGGCGGATAGTGGGGCGACCGACCCCAACCAGGCGCGTCTACAGGTGATGGATAGTGGGGTGACTCATCACAACCAGGCACGTCCACAGGTGGCGGATAGTGGGGCGACCGACCCCAACCAGGCACGTCCACAGGTGGCGGAAAGTGGGGCGACCGACCCCAACCAGGCGCGTCTACAGGTGATGGATAGTGGGGCGACTGATCACAACCAGGCACGTCCACAGGTGGCGGATAGTGGGGCGACCGACCCCAACCAGGCACGTCCACAGGTGGCGGAAAGTGGGGCGACCGACCCCAACCAGGCGAGTCTACAGGTGACGGATAGTGGGGCGACCGACCCCGACCAGGCGCGTCTACAGGTGGTGGGTAGTGGGGCGACCGACACCAACCAGGCACGTCCACAAGTGGCGCGACCGATCCCAACCAGGCATGTCTACAGGTGGTGGATAGTGGGGCGACCGACCCCAACCAGGCACATCCACAGATGGTGGATAGTGGGGCGAGCAACCCCGACCAGGGGCGTACAGGTGGTGGGTAGTGGGGCGACCGACCCCAACCAGGCACGTCTACAGGTGGTGGATAGTGGGGCGACCAACCCCGACCAGGCGCGTCTACAGGTGGTGGATAGTGGGGCGACCGACCCCAACCAGGTGCGTCTACAGGTGGTGGATAGTGGAACGACCCCAACCAGGCACGTCGACAGATGGTGGATAGTGGGGCGACCAACCCCGACCAGGCGCGTACAGGTGGTGGATAGTGGGGCGACCGACCCCAACCAGGTGCGTCTACAGGTGATGGATAGTGGAACGACCCCCAGATATGTGGTGTCAGCTGTGAAATAAGCCAATTATTGGACGAATAAGCAGTCGTAGACCAAACGGCGGTACATCCCAACAGGACGGAGCGGGGCAACGGGCGGCACTGCTGTCCCCACTGAAATATCCCATGCGTCCTTAGACGGGTATATCAATCAAGCGAGTAAGAGCCACTACAAGCTCTAAACACATAGGAAGGACACCATGGCAAACAAACAACCTGCTGCCTCGCAGGTATCATCGGGAGATGAAGAGACTACGGGGCGCAACCCAGAAGGAAAAACATAACCTGACCTGCTGAAGACGGAGTGTGTCAGCTAAGACGCAGATACCAGGGAAGATTAGGGAACACACGCACTTATAGGTTATGATCATGAGACAATCCAAACTAACGCTATGGTGTCGCTCCTATCAGTTACAACCAGGGAGGAGCAGTGCAGGGACTTCAGTCTTGAAGGTATCCACCCAAGCAACCGGTGCCTCTGCTAACCTGATGGTCAGAAGAAGGCAGGGTAGTGTTACTGGCCAACCAACCCAGAGCCTCATAGCGGCTCAATGGAATGCAGAAGGAGTGAGGAACAAAAAAACCAGAGCTACAAGAGTTCCTCAACAAAAACAACATTGACATCATCTGCATTCAAGAAACACACCTATAAGACACACAGAGATTCTCCATCAGGGAATATGAATCAGACAAGATAGACAGAAAAGAATAAAAGGGGGAATCATAACTCTAGTCAAAACTGTAATCCCAGCTGTAGATATAAACAGATCAGAGGAGGATGAGATTGAACACGCAACTATCAAATTGTTCTTACCGGATGGAGACATGACAATCACAATGCTACAGCCTCTCCTCCCCAAACCTTAGACATAAATAAGGTGAAACCCACAGAGGAAAGGCACATCATACTGGGAAATTTTAACAGCCACTCACCAAGTGAGGGATATGCGACAATGGATCCAAGAGCAGAAGAGATTTAAGACTGGGTGATTGAAAATAAACATCCTCATAAACCAGACAAAAGACAAGCCAACATTCTACTCTAGAGCATGGAAAAAAGTACTTGCAATAGCAGTGGACGACATACATAAACGTACAAAAAGAACAGTAAATATCCAATTGGGAGGAAGCGACCATGTGCCAATTACCCTACGAACCTCAGGAGAACGGAGTACAGAAACACACAATATGACCCCAAGATGGAACTAAAAGAAGCAAACTAGGCTCTCTTCAAGGAACTGACTGATCAGCTGTGCCAGAACATCACCAAATCTAACAATATAAACAAAAATGTCTCAATACTAAATGAAGCAATAATCCAAGCCGCAAAGACATCGATCCCACGTGGTAGGCAGCCAGACTATAAACTATACTGGAGCCACATACTAGAAAAACTACATGGTGACCGAAATTTTTTTTTTTTTGCGTTCGCCTTATTTCTCTATTCTCCAAGGCAGGTGTGCGTTACACTGTGGTTTTTATTTTGCACCTGTCGGCCCAGTGCATCTGACTTCAGCATGCATTTTATGTAAGAGTCTGCTTCCTCCTGCATTTTCTAAGGGTTTGCTTCCCCAGGGTAACGGCCGGTGCTGTGATGGGGATCGAACCAGCACCTTGGGTGTGTGAGCCGTGCCACTTAACCACTAGGCCACGCCGTCCCCTTGTGACCTAAATGAAGCAAGAGAAACCGTGGAGGAAAACTCTACAGAAGAAAACACCCAGAGGCACAATAAGACAAAAAATGTCTTCAATGAACAGAAAAAGGTCGAAATACAAAGATGTTGGCATGGAAAGACAAGCAATTTGAACATTGACAGAGACACAAGTAAGCTATGGAAGCTAACAAAAATACTCAATGAGGAAACCAAAGCGAGCTCCGGCATGACTGTGATCAGCAAAAATGGAAAATTTTATACAGGAAAGATGGCAGAAAATATCTTAGCAGACTCATACAGAGATGAAAGTAATACAATAATCCCTCAAGAGTTCATCAAACAAGTGCATACTAAAACCAAAAACAAGCAAAAGCACTAAAACTAGACCCATGCATGCATTCATCTCTTACAATGAGAGAACTAAATGTCTCCATAAACAAACTAAAACTCAAGAAAGCCCCAGGAAAAGATGGTATCACCAACAACATGATTAGACATCTAGGACCCACATCCAGACACAAACTTCTCATGTAACTTAACCAATCATGAGCATCGGAAAATTCCCAGACAAATGGGAGGAAGCAATCATCATTCCTATAAGAAAGAAACAGCAAGAAAAAACAAAAAAGTCAAGCTACAGACCAATCAGCCTACTGAGCTGCCTGGGCATGGCCATGGAGAAAATTGTCAACACAAGATTAATGACACACCTGGAAAAAAACTGTATGCTAGACAACTCACAGTCCGCATATAGGACAAATTGAAGTACAGAAGACCAGCTAGTCTACCTGGCGCAGGAGCTGGAAGACACATTCCAAAACAAGGAAAACGTAATGGCAGTCTTTGTGGACCTAACAAAAGTATTTAACAAGGTGTGGAAAGATGGACTTCTCCTAAAGATGCTTAAAAATAAAGTGGATGGGAGAATATTGGATACGTGATTTCCTCCGCTATCGAACAGCAGGAGTGAAGCTAGATGGGATTCTGAGCCATCGTATCACTCTCCAGCAAGGAGTGCCACAATGAGGAGTCATTTCATCTACCTTTTTCATCATGTTCATCAATGACATAGTGGAGACAATTCCTAAACATATCTCCAGGGCTCTTTCATGCAGATGATCTTGCAGCATGGTGTGCTGCAGAAAACTTACTCACTGTTAAACACAGAATGCAGGGACCACTAAATATCATAGGAAAAAGGGTGTCAGACTGGGGAGTCCAAATAAATAGCTCAAAGATCGTAGTAACACGTTTCTCATTATCCAACAGTGAAGAAACATTCAAGTTAAAATTACAGGAAAGTGAAATCACATATGAAGAAAACCCTACATATCTTGGGGTAAAGCTAGACAAAATGCTCACCTGGAAGCCACGCAAGAACACCATAGAACAGAGAGCAATAAGAAAACTCTCCCTAATGAAGTAGTTGGCAGGCAAAAGCAAACAGTCACTTTCTCAAAAACATCTATACAGGTACAGTCAGGCCAGTTTTGGAATACGTTATGTCAGTTTGGGATACAGGATCCAAAACAAATACAGACCGCCTAACAAAAGTTTAAAACGCAGGTCTCCAATTAATCACAGGAGGAATGAGAAGTACCCCAATCCAGGAAATGGAAAAACACACCAAACTCAGACCCCTTCATAATAGACAAGAAAAGAAGGTGCTCATGCACAGTGAGAAGTTGTGACACATGCCAAACCATCCCATGCAGGCCAAACACCAAAATTCAGGGAAAAAAAGGTTGAAAAGGACTAACTTCATACACACATCACAACAAATATATAGCTGTCACAGAGACCTCCTCCCAGGCATAAGCACATAAATGGAGATGATGGCGGGCTATGAGGAGCCAAACCACTATTTAGATAAAGTTTCAATTTACACAGAAATGACTGGGATTTAAAAGAAAGATCATCAGGCGGTCACCCCCTCCCCGAGAGCCAAGGCTTAAAAGATGATTGAAGACAGTTCCAAAGAATGGACACATGTGTACATAGATGGATCTGCAGAAGGGGCAGCAAAAAATGGCGGTGGAGGCATCATATGAGACAAAATAACGGAATAATAATCCATAAGCCCTTTTCAACAGGGAAAACTTCCTCTAGCCTGAGGCAGAATCAATGGCACTTCTCTGTGCACTGAAAAATATCACCAAATTGGAAGCTCAAATTCACGCCAGGATAGCAATCTTTACAGAATGTAAAGCACTACTCGAATCAGTAAACAACACAACAAATGAGGACATAACACATCAAATCAGAACAGGGGGACGGCGTGGCCTAGTGGTTAAGTGGCACGGCTCACAACTGGGTTTGATCTCCATCACATTACCGGCCGTTACCCCGGGGAAGCAACCCTTAGAAAATGCAAGAGGAAGCAGACCCTTAAATTAAATGCACGCTGAAGTCAGATGCACTGGGCTGACAGGCGCAAAATAAAAACCACAGTGTAACACTCACCACCTTGGGGAATAGAGAAATAAGGTGAACGCAAAAAAAACAAACAAAAACAAAAACAGAACAGAACTAAATGCCATACAAAAGATCTCAAAGATCACACTCCAGTGGCTCCCCTCTCATTGTGGAATTATGCGAAACGAGAGAGCCAATGCACTATCCAAAGCAGATGGGAAAATGGAACAATACACCCATAAAGTGCCATATAAGGAGACTAAAACCATCATTCGCAGCTAGTATAATATAAAATGGGAGAAAATTGGGAGAGAGTAACCCGTGCAGATCCAATCCACTAGCTACAAAGACACCATCAAACTGCAATCTTCCGCATGAGAACGAGCCACAGCAGACTACTGGGTCGCCTAAATCGGCTCAAAATCTCCCAAACAAATGAATGTCCATGTGGGGCAGGAGTCCAGACCCCTGAACACGCACTTCAAGAATGCCCGGTCTACGAAGAACTAAGATGTCAGTCCTGGCCAGATGGAGCAGAACTGAGACAAAAACTATGGTGTCACCGCTCAGACCTGTGGACAACCCTGGCGATAGGACTGAAGATTAAGCATGATAAAAAAAAAACCTGAACGCAGAAGAAGAAAAAGCTCCCCATCACAGCACCGGCCGTTACCCCAGGGAAGCAAACCTTTAGAAAATGTAGGAGGAAGCAGACCATTATATAAAATGCATGCCAACGTCGGATGCACTGGGCTGACAGGTGCAAAATAATAACACAGTGCAATACACACCACCTTGGGGAATAGAGAATTAAGGTGAATGCACACGTTGCTTCCCCTGGATAACGGCCGGTATTGTGATGGGGAGCGAACCCAACATCTAGCTCCCATCGTCACCTGTATTGTGTATATTCTACAGCGACTCTGTGTAGGTGTTTGTTCAGGGGAATATGTTTAGTTTGCAGTCTGAAAATTGAATTCTAAAAGAAAATGTTTATTTACAAATGTTTGTTTACAATCTCCATTTCTGTCACGAAGAGTTGCCTGAGGTTGAGGTTGAGAGCTGCAGATCCTCAAGATTCAGCTTCAGAAATGCCGCTCTCGTAAATGGGTGAGGTAGCGGAAAGTCAAATACAATTGGATCATTGACTAGGTCGTACTGCTTGTTACAGAGAGCAGCATTGATGAATGTTGTCTGTCCGTCTGATTGGATCCCATAAGCTAGCGAAAAAAGAATAAATGAACATAGGACTATAAATGGAAATAAATATATAATATTATCATCAATCATTAAAACCTTTCAGCTGTTTATGGAGCATAGATCACCAATAAATACATGCCAAGTCCTCATTGTCACTATTATACTTTTTCCCAGTGTATAGCCCAGGGCTCATTACTGTGGCAGAATTAATTGGATTGTCATGAAAATTGTGAAAGACAACTTAGGAGTGTTTTTACATAAAGTGAATGTATAGCAATGTGCTTGCGAGTTTAGATACTTGAATGCCTGGAATCCTGGTATTCAAACAGGCATGTTAATGTTCAGGTAGCCGAAAGCTATAGACTATCTGTAATAGATATTTAAAACTTCCTGTGGCTCACTAGGTTGGGGAAAGGTACAAATAACTTGGGTAGATTTTTAACTAGAATTATTGAATTGTGTCTGGGCAGCAGTTGTTAAGCCTACTTTTTTTTATTTCTAACTACCAAACGATTTTTAACGTGCTCGACCTTGAACACGGGAGTCCGATCTCACTACCCAGAGATCAAGGGAATTTTTACCAGAAGATCCACATGAAAAAATCTCAGTCTCCACAGTGATTCGAGTCCGCGACCTCTGGCACCCGGCTTGGGCATCTTACCTCGAGACCACTGAGTTTAGATTGTAAGCCCAAAACCATCCACTAGATTCAACGTAGGTTTTGTTTATGTTCTTGTCACAGTGCGGTATCTGACCATACCCATTGACAAATTTTGATTAAATTTAATTTGAATCACCTGTAAACATTTTTTTTCATTTATTTTTTCTCCCTATATACATCCACAGTGCCGCCACAACCTTGTCTTATTTTAATTTAATTTTTATTTGTACTACCATTGCTGCCACTATTTGTTATCTCGTTTTCGTCTTACCTTCCACTGTTGTTATTTGTTGTCGCTGATGAAGGCATATTGGTCGTAACCTAGGTTTTGTTTGAGTTCTTGACACGGTGTGGTTTCTGACCATACCCATTAAAAAATTGTGATTAAATTAAATTTTAATCAACTTTAAATATTTTTTTCCATTTATTTGTTCTCACTACATGCATCCGAAGTGCTGCCGCAGCCTCGCCTTATTTGAATCTACTAGGCCCAGAGAGCTGAGGTACACACTTAGTCTGAGTTCTCTCACAATATGTTTGCCTTGATTGAACCTACCAAGTGCACAGGTTTCCACAACATTGCTCACACACCTGCCAACACAAACAAGCTATCCTATCAAGCCAAGTACACATTAAAACCATGGTATAAATATTCAGACACAGCACACCAGGGTATTGAAACTTTAGGTCACACTACAGAGGACATCAACTATATTCATCTATCCCAGTTGCATGATATCATCAGATGGATGCAGTGATCCGAATATATCAAGGCAGATCGGACTAGCTGCATCTGCTATGCACGACCTCCAACATGTGTGGAGTAATGACAAGATCTGCTTTGGGACAAAAAAAACCCATCTACCAATCCTGCGTGGTCCCAGTCCTGCTTTACGCCTCCGAAACCTGGACATTGCTGAAACATGACATGTCGAGACTAGAAGCCTTCCACATGCGCAACCAGCAACATATCCTGGGCATCCAACGTGGAGGTCTCTGTTAAAACAGGCCTCCACCCAATCTCAGAAATACTTGACCGACCCTGAGTTTCTTTGTTCGGTCATGTTGTATGGCTAGACCAGGAAATCCCAGCCCACAAGATACTACGCAAGTCGTTCCTCAGCGACAAAAGTCTTCTCCCAACTGGCTGGAGGTGCAGAAGAGGCTGTCCCCGAACAGTATGGCTCCATCAAATATCAACCTCCTCCTCCGCCTTGGACCCACACCACAGCTGTAGGTCATGGATGTGGCCAACTGACGCAACGGGCCTCAGACGCCTAAGCAAACATTATTTTTATTTTAAAATATTGTTCAAGTTTGCATTAACTCTTTCCCTCCAGAATATTTTTGACCTCTGCAGACATTTATTCCTGCATTGTAAACTGTCACTAACACATACAGGTACATTTATAAATTTAAGAAAACTTGGTATAGAAACAATTTTATGTACAGCAATTGTTCAAGTCAATACATCAGCTTTACGGTATTGTAGGAAAGTCTACAAGCCGATATATCGGCTCCACAGAGTGAATCAGTTAAACTATAGTCACACAGCGCAAAGGTAGATCACCTGACAAAATGTTTAAAGCAGGCATTTGCAACATTTTGTGAGGGTTTAGCTGTTGTGAGGTTTTAACTATTGTGAGGTTTAGCTTTTGTGATGTTTTAGCTTTTGTGAGGTTTTAACTTTTGTGAGATCTTAACATTTATGAGGTATTAACTTTTGTAAAACTTGGCTTTTGTGAGAGCTTAACTTTTGTTAGGTTTCAGCTGTTGTGAGGTTTCAGCTTTTGTGAGATCTTAACTTTTGTGAGATCTTAACTTTAGAGAAATCTTAACTGTTGTGAGATCTTAACTATTGTGAGATCCTAACTTTTGCAATTTGGGTTGACAGGTCCCTCACTTGTTGCCTTGCCTTCGATAAATTTAGATACCCATTTGTAACTAGGTAAACTGTAGTAAACCAAATCCAGGATACAAACTGTGCCTCTGAGCTGTGACAGACAAGAGCTCTGCCTCAAATCCTAATGACAGCATCCAGCACATGGTGGGTGGTGTCTGCGTGGCGAAACAGTAAGTTGCACAGCTTACAACTCATTCTTTTTTCTTCATTGTCATTTGTTGTCAAACTCCTGCTCCTGAGCCCTGAAAAGTGCTTTGCAAGTAGCAGGATGTAGTATGAAGAACGGAATGCATTGTATCGTAGTTTACAGTTTGACTGCGATATTTGCAAATTTCAGTTCAACACATCAGCATGCATTTTTGGGTACATGATTAGCTTTCCCTCTTCGATCCCTTCTCCTTAGTTGGTCTGCCCTGTTATCCAGGATAGCCACGTGGAGGTGGAGAATGGTCTTGGCGGCATCAGCTACCAGTCAGATTTGGGTCGCTGACCGCTACAACTCATACACGGCTCAGCATCTTGTCTTGATCCCTCTTACAACTAAAAATTGATTGTGTTTGAATTCAAGAAACAACAAGATAACTAACACATACAAAAAATGTAAAAACAGTACAGCACATTGCACCTTAAGAAACAAGACATACAAGAAAATAATGAAACTACATAACAAGAAGGTATCAGAAAACCACATTTCGGCACATTCCACAACACTCCAATGTACAAACTGTGTACGTACTGATATCACCCTGTCAATGAACTGTTCATCACCATCTCTTCGAGTGCTTAGCACTTAATGCTAAGAAAATGCTTCTTCCACTGAGGCCAGATAACAATTTATATGGAACTAAACAACAACTAATAATAATAGTTGCCCACCGCAAACAAGGATGGCAACAGCATCAGACTATTGCTGCAAAATGTGTTCTCTGATGGCTGTAAAGACCAGTCCTGGAACTGCACACCCTGCCACATTCACGGCACACATGCAGGAGCCGGCAGTGAAATCGTTGTGAGTATTGTTATTTCAGGCAGCATGTTTACGCTGAGCCTCCGCGATGACTATACTCTCTGCGATCTGAGTGCCTTCCGTGAAGTTATCTCGCCAGGTGGTATAGTCTTATGCAAGCATCTCCAAGAAGGCTATATCAATATTGAAATTTTTCAGAGACCCTTCCACGGAGTCTCTGAAGGGTTTCTTCTGCCCTCACGGTGAACATCTGTCAGCTGTGAGATCACTGTATAACAGCTGCTTGGGAATGTGCTCATCTGGCACATGAACAACATGTCCCATTCATCTAAGGTGAGCCAATTTCAGAAGTGTATAGATGCTCAACATGTTAGTATTGCTAAGAATTTCAGAGTTAATCACTTTGTCCTGCCACCTGATCCTGAGTAGCCTTTGCAGACAGCTCAAGTGAAAACATTTGAGCTGTCTGGAATGTCTGCTATGCACTGTCCATGTCTCACATGCATGCAGCAGAGTGGATAATGCCACATCACAATATACTATTATCTTGGTGGTGGCACTGATGCCCCGTCAGTTTCAGACATTTGCTTGGAGCCTCCCAAATGCAGAGCTTGCCTTAGCAATCCTGTTATTGACATCACAGTCTATATTTGCCTCTCTAGTGAGGGTCTTGCCATCGTGTTACTAATATCGGTTCTCTCGAGGGCTGCCCAGTATCCATGCTACGCTAGAAAAAGCACAACTAGGATGGGCAGAATACCTCGTCTGTATGTCAGATGAACGGCTCCCAAGGTAGCTACTCTACCGTGAGCTGAGAGAGGTATGGCATGAGAAAGGACGCCCAAGGAAATGTTTTAAAAGACAGTCTGAGGGACTCCCTGAAAAGTTGCCATGATAGATATCACTACCTGGGAATGTCTTGCGCAAAACAGATTTGACTGGAAAAGCGCAGCCAAGGCGGGTGTAGCTAGCAGCGAGGTCCGGAATTCACAAGCAGTGGGAACAGCATTGCCTTCTACTGACCTCGTTTGCCCGTTATACAGCAGATGTTTCCGTGCCCGCATTGGCCTGTTTAGCCACATGGGCACCCACACCCAACAGGGAAATCTGGGATAAGGATGATGTCGGCGGTTATCATCGACAACGAAGGACAGCTATTATTATTAGTGAGGGTAATGCCCAGGTAGGTGAAACTACCGACTGCCCGACAACGTTGGTTCTGTAGAGTAATGTTTGGTCCCATGTACGGCTCCTCAGGGGCAGGCTGATCTAATAAGCACATACAACTATGAAGCACATACAGAAACTACAACATGGTATTAGGCTTAAAGGGCAAAAGCCCACATGCTTCTCATTACATAACAACAACATCAACAATAGCTAGCTGGCATGTTACAACTACTGTTTCATTATCTGATGGAACTAATAAACACGTAGAGTTTTACCTTCGTGTATGTGGCCATGGACAACATATCTTGGCTTAATACGCTTTCTGACAGAGTTTAGGAGTTCTGCACATCCTACGTGTAGTTCTCTGTGGGTCAAATCACAAAAACCTGAAGAATATATATTTGGTAAAGATATATTAAACACTGCATTATCAACATTATTTCTACTCACTAGGGATGCACCGAATAAACCATTCAAATTCGATTCTGTGCCAAATAGTGCATTTTAAGGTGCGAGGGAAGGTCAGAAAGTAATGCACCACATCATTTATTTTAGTTAATAATAAAGATAAAAACATGAAACTTTGCATACCTCAAATTTGGAATGTGCTGATTATGTGTAGGAAATTACACTGTATTTGGAAAAATGAACCAGACACAACAAACCCGTTACAAACAGCGAATTGTTTTAGAATTCTGCGTTGCCCTAGAAAGAAACTCTTGTGGATATTCCCAAACACTTGTGTACTGTGTATGTTGTGCATTCAATAGGGGCATAGTGAGTCGACGGGCTCAGAGAAATAAAACTTCAGCAAGTAGAAAGACGGAGCTGCATGATCTGCAGAGCGTTGAACACACAGCAACCAGGCCAGATATGTTCAACCGCGCTGATGTCATTATTCATAGTGAAATGTGAATCACCATTTAACATTTGGCCTTGCAGCTTTCAGTCAGCAAGGGAAGTGCAGTTCAGATGATCAGAACTCTGGGATTTTCAAAGATTTGCTTTAGATGGGTTCCTCAATGTTTAAAAAATTAACACAAAATACAAAGAAAAAGAATTTCTTTTTAATTGTTGGAGCATTTCAATGCTAATAGAGACAACTTTTTGAATGTTATTTTCAATCTCTCTGTCCAGTCTGCAGTAGTCAGTTAAGACACTTCCCAGGTACATAAACTCCCACACCTGCTTTCGGGTTTTAGCCGCTGCTGTAGAAAATTATATTTATGTTTATTCACCAGTTTCATACACAGAATTATAAGTTCTTAACATACCCAGAGCAGGACCATGACTCATTAGTATGTCTGTACCAGCTGGTATCTGGTTGTACTTCTCCAAGAGTCTATAGCCCCTCTTAAGTCCAAATCCTATGACTCCATATTTTGGTATCCTGTACAACAGAACAGCACACTGAGTATGCTACATAATAATGAGATAGAGGTTTTGTAGTAAAGTAGCTAAGGGCTGAAATTAAATAGTATAACCATTATTAAGAGCAATTAAGAAGTAGAAGGTGTTGTAATGGTGGATAGTCTATGAAGAAAATATAAATGCATATATGAATTTCTATATATATATATCTCTGTCATAGTACTCAAACAAAAAATTGCTTCCCTTCTTCTATTATACTTTTGAAATCTAAATTGTTCTTCTGAAATTTCCTTCTCTACTTTACCTCTTATTCTCTATAAATAATGACATTTATATTTAGCGTGTGAGTGATGTGTCCTGGACATCTTGCTAACTGTGCAGGGTACAATCTCTGATGAGTTTTAGTCCATTATTGTCCCATGTGTACATTTCACAGCCACACCAAAACCAACAATGTCTGTAAATAGGGCGAAGGGAGGCAATCTCATGAAGTTTAGCCGTGTGCACCAGACCGTGGAAATACGACACAGGGTAACAGAAATACTACTAAATATAGCTGATGACCATGGCAGGATAATCAGAAAGAAAAAAAACTCTCTAAAATGAATGAACTGACATATCCAAACGGAAAACAGCAACACATTTTCGTGAACACAAGTGTAAGTGGTCAACTAGTGTGAATTGAAGTCAAATCTGGATAGCTAGCTACAACAACTCGTCATCTAATGCCCTTTTAAGTTCAGTTTAAGTGCCATCTCTGCATTGAAGGTCACCTGTAATGGATCTCCAGTGCACTCTATCTCTTCTCGTAATGATGCAATCTGAGAGACTATTTCCAGTCCATCTCCTGATGTTAACCATCCACTTAAAATGTCTGCCTCTTGAACGACTTCCTTCCACCCTACCCTCCAGTATGGTCTTCAACACGGAGGTATGTCTTGTTATATGACCAAAACAACATAACTGTCTAACCCTGATTTCGGTCATTAATTCTTTTTTCACTCCCAACGTTTTCAATACCTCCTATTTGTTTTATTCTATTTCCAAGAAATGCGACGCAATCTTCTATGTACCCACATTTTGAAGGCTTCAATACTTTTCAGGGTGCACAAAAGAGTAAACATACTTGTCCAGGTCAAGATGGTATTCATTCAAAATTGCTGTATGAAATTAGAGACCAACTAGCAAAACCATTGGCTATATTATGTTCTCAATCACTTACAAAAGGGATTGTTCCACGGGATTGGAAAAATGCAGGAGTGATCCCCTTTTTCAAAAAAGGCAAATTAATCAGATCCAGCAAATTATAGACCGGTGAGTTTAACGAGCATAGTCTGTAAATTGTTAGTCAATAATCAAAGAAAACATTGTAATGCATTTAGACAAATTTAATCTAATTAGAAATAGTCAGCATGGGTTTACTAGAGGGAGATCATGCTTAACAAATCTATTAGAATTCATGGAGGAGGTTACTAAAATCATAGATAAAGGGGAGCCAGTGGATGTTATTTATCTAGACTTTGCAAAGGCCTTTGATAGAGTACCTCATCAAAGATTATTTCGAAAGTTAAAATCACATGGAATAGGTGGGGAAGTTGCCAAATGGATTGAAAATTGGTTAACGGGAAGAAGGCAGAGGGTGGGCATAAATAAGGAGTACTCTGAGTGGTGTGAAGTGAAAAGTGGTGTGCCACAGGGCTCGGTTTTGGGACCAATTTTGTTCTTGATATATATAAATGATTTGGACATTGATATGGGATCCATGATTGCAAAATTTGCTGATGACACAAAACTATGCAGTAGTGTCTCATCTAAAGCGGAAGTGGATATATTGATGTCGGATTTAGATAAAATTCGAGAATGGTCTGTAAGCTGGCAAATGGAGTTTAATGTAGATAAATGTACAGTCATCCACATGGCTAGATCCAATATGGAACATAATTACAGAATGGGAGAAAACAATATTAGAAAGATAATTAAGGAAAGGGACCTAGGGGTTATAATAGATCATACAGGAAAGGTGAGTGAGCAAGTTAAGGTAGCAG
This sequence comes from Ariolimax columbianus, assembly GCA_036924085.1. Classification (NCBI taxonomy): domain Eukaryota; kingdom Metazoa; phylum Mollusca; class Gastropoda; order Stylommatophora; family Arionidae; genus Ariolimax; species Ariolimax columbianus. Next base: position 35,924,794 of record JAVGWX010000019.1, on the reverse strand, counting down.
TGAAAAAGGCAAATGCAATGTTAGGTATGATAAAAAGAAATATTAAACATAGGAGCAAGGTAGTGATCGTCAAACTGTATAAAGCTTTAGTTAGACCTAGATTGGAGTACTGTGTACAGGTGTGGAGTCCTTATCATAGAGGGGATGTAAACATGCTGGAAAGAATACAAAAAAGAGCGACAAAGATGATAGTGGGATTCCAGAATTACAGTTATGAGGAACGACTTAGAAAAACCGGCCTACAGTGTCTCGAAGAGAGAAGAATTCGTGGTGACTTAATACAGGTTTATAAGATGATCAGAGAAATGGATAAATTAGACTATAACAAGTTTTTTAAAATACAGCCCTCCACAATAACACGAGGGCATAGCTACAAGCTGACTAAAGAGAGGTCCAGATTAGATATTAGGAAATATTTTTGTAGTCAGAGAGTGGTGTCTGCTTGGAATGCTTTGCCAGGGGAGGTGGTGGAGGCAGGGACAGTTAATGCATTTAAGAATAAACTGGATGCGCATAGCTTTTAGAGCAAGGTGATGTAAATGTAACTGGTTGTATACAGACTCTGCAGGGTCTTCTAAACCAGTATAAAGACGTTAAGTTAAGTTAAGTTATTGTGTGCATTCAACAACATCATTTCTGGGTGGCCTAAATGTTTTACTTTCCACTTCTAAATTCATGCAATAAATCTAGTACTCAATATTCTGATAGCAAATTTCAACTCAAATACAAAATGGATAAGTTATCTCAAACACTATTCCACCAGGAATTCAGTGAATGTACATACCACGGTAGACCATATATTTTGATGCCACAGAATTCCACCAAGTTGTCAATAAGCACTTTGGCATTGCACAACACAGATCTCAAGTGCTCAATGTGTTCCTGAAAACAGACATCTGCATGTGAGACAAGCTAACAGTCAGTGAGCAAGAACAGCAGAGCTAGAGGGAAGACAGAACAGAAATAATAAGATCAGCAAGAATGCAGCAATAGGGAGAACGTTAATATTGGGCTCTTTTCGTCTTTTTAGATTATTTTTAAGCGGGTAAAAGTCTCAATTGGCAGTTCTTTTCATGGCTGATCTTGACAATTTTAGACAAGCACACTTTTCCACAGTGAGTGCAGGTCTTAGATATATGGTTACATTTACTTTTGCGTTTTTTTTCAATTGCTGTCCAATTTGTTTGTTATTGTTTCCTTTAAAGTCTCTACACCTCTCTATAATGTTATTTTCCATGCAACTCTATCTTTTAACAATCTCCTCCCACTTGTGAAAGCTTATGGAAATGTCTTTCATTGAGGTCTTACAGATGTCTTTGTATATTAACATTGGTCAGACTGTTATATTATATTTTTAGGATATAGCCACAAATTAATTAAAGAAAGGTCCAGATTAGATACTTGGAGAAATATTTTTGTAGATAGTGATTACTGCTTGGAATGCATTGCTACAGGAAATAGTGGAGGCATGGTCAATTAATGGATTCAAGAAAAGATTGGATGAGCATAGTTATTTTTAGATCAAGTGAATGTAAAAGAAATTGGTTGTACACAGACTCTGCTGAGTCTTCTAAACCAGTATAAAGACGTTAAGTTAAACCACATGCTCAGAAGAAAGGATGAACATTGGAGAAAGAAGATAGCAGTCTGGTACCCCTCAGAGGAATAAATACGATGTGGTAGACCTCCAACGACTTGGTCAAGACTCCCTTGCACTCCACTACAACATCCATGATGCGTCAAGAGGAAAGCTTGTAACTCACTGGGCCACAATTTCCAGGATAGAGATCATTGGAGACAAAAAGTTAGGACCCGCAGTAGTACAACCACCACTGAGGAACAGGTGATCAAGTAAGTAATTTTAGTTAGCTATGAACCTTTATTATTCAAGACATCATTCATAATGTCAGTGAGGTTATTAAAAGTTTCAATCAAGTGAAACAATTGAAGATAAAAAGCTAACAATCAAAGTAGCCAAGAAATTCAGTAGAGCAAATTAGGATGTGCCATCAAAAAAAAAATTGCAATTTAAATGTTTGATCTGAACTCCCTGGTAAGAAGATTAAGTGAAACCACCTGACCAAGAATAGTGAAAGAGGCAACTTGGGAATCTAGGACATCCTGGGCGAAGCTCATGAGGGTTGTCCCAAAACGAGAATATGCGACATATAACAGTGTTCCAAAAAAACCGTAATTTAAAATTAGTAGTAGGTATTTCACAAATCTATCTATGGTCATTCAGCACCAAAGACGGCAATTAGGCAGAACTTTAAATTCTCCAGTTTGATCAGTCAGCCACCCCTCTCTGTAGTTCTTGCATGCTCCCTAGCCCCATACTTGCACCCTCTCTGATGACTTTTCTGTATAACGGTTCTCTGAGTCTACCCCTATTCCTTTTGCAGCTAGGGTTTTCACGTATTCGCCTGTAGTGGGAATCTATTAATTTCCATTAGAAACATGTACCAAGTGTACGTCCATCCATTTCTTCTTGATAACTTTAGAAACATAATTTTGGTTGTATTGCAGTTGCATTTACTCATTAGTCATGAATTATTTCTGGCCAATGTCCAACAGACATCTAAGGCATTTATTTTCAAATACATTCAACCTATTTTCACATGTCTTTGCCATTTTCCAGCTTTCACAACCATATGTGAGCACTGAGATGGCATTAAAGTTAAGTATTCTGAGTTTGACCTGTTTCCTCAGTGATTATCCTTAGCTTTGTGGCAGAGTTGTTCTATCTTCCCCTGCACTTCCTCTACATTCAAATACAGAAGTGCCAGATCATCTGTGAAATTCGACAAATGATAAAATTACCAGAAAGAAAAACGAATGGTGTCTGATATTTAGAGTACCACACTCAATGAATTTATTCAGTAGGATTGTTGATAAAAATATTCATTCTAAATGCCCCCATTTTTAAGCAGCATAACGTTGAGTAAGTCACATGTTCTTACAATGTTAGAAACTGTACACTGAAGCACTAGTGGTTTAGTGACACGGCTCACAATCCGAAGGTGCTGGGTTCAATCCCCATCACAGCACCGGCCGTTACCACAGGGAAGCAAACCCTAAGAAAATGCAGGAGGAAGCAGACCCTTACATAAAATGCATGCTCTGCTGAAGACGGATGTGTCGGACCGAAAGGTGCAAATATCGCAGTCAAACTGTAAACTAGCGACACAACGCATTCCATTCTCCGGACTACATCCTGCGACTTGCAATGCCCTGTTCAGGACTTGGTAGCAGGAGATTGAGAACGAAAGCAGAAGAAGAAGAATGCATGCTGAAGTCAGATGTACTGGGCCGACAGGCGCAAAATAAAAACCACAGTGCAACACACACTGCCTTGGAGAATAGAGAAATAAGGCGACGAAAAAAACAAACAAACTTCACAGATGTGGACAACACATACATTAAAATACATGGTTGAGTACTAACTGTTGGGTCATCCGAGCTAGGTATAAGAGGCATGCCTAGGTTCTTTCGAAGCAGAGGATCATCACTTGTATAGAGGCGTGGATCTAGGTAGATTTCATGATTTCCAGGAATGACAAGTTTTAATTTATGAGGTAAGAGGCCTATTCAAATTAAGGAAAAAAATTTGTTGTTGTTAATGAGCAGTTTTTTAAGGATTTTAAATATTTTTATTGCACATCTACAAACAAAATTAGGTAATATAACATGTGGAGTGGAATGAACTGTCTGTGAAATGAAATTGAGAGATGGTGGGCATTACAATGAGAGAAAGAAATGATGGTGATAAATGTTTTAGAGAATATCAACTTTCTGTAAAATTATATCCGTATTCAGGGGGGAAGCCTAACTTCTGGTCAGGCACAACATACTGATCAGACATGTTAGTCAGGGTCAGGCAATATATACTGGCCAAGACCCTCACCTCGGCCTCCTCGTAGCCCTCCCTGGAAATGGGCTGTTTTCATGGTAGCCTGGCTGACAACGCTGGTAGATCTGACTACATGGCAAGGGGGTGACTGCGAGACAGGTGGATAGATGGCATTTGAGTGATTGTGCAGCTACATGGGCTCACATTGACCAATGCAACCAACTTAGCACAGGACAGATGACTTAGGCTCCCAACGATGCTTAACGGCACAAGTGGAAAGAAAAGTAACTAACTAACTGTTGGAAAGAACCACTCAGATATACATGGAACTTGAGGTCAATAGAAGATGCTGGCATTTGATCGGACACCCATTAAGGAAACCAGCTGAAAGCATTACAAGGCTGTCTCTGTTCCGGACTCCCCAGAGCAAGAGAGGTAGAGGCAGTTTACAACACAAAATGAAGAAGAGAGCTCAAGATAAACATTAAGGAACATTTGGTGCATGTGAATAGTGGGGCACCATCTTTTAGCTGCAATTATGGTATCATGTTGTTTGTTTGTACTCTGATGGCACGTGCAGGACACTCTTGACATTCTTAGCAACTATATTAACAAGTTACTATACAAAGGCATGATTTTCCTAATTTCTATCCAACTTTTAAGGTTTTCATTTGAAGGGCCCTCGTATGACAATTTTAATGTTTCTTTTCCTGCTATTTTTCAGCACTCCGCACCCTACAGAAGCACAGAAAACACGCAACTTTTCTATATTCTTAGTTTGATGTTTGTGATGTACTGCGATGGCTTCCAAACATTGTTTAAGCTCGCGAAGGCTAGTCTGGCTCTGTTTATTCTGCTTTTGATGTTTCTGTCTGTTTCGCCATTTGATGTAATTGTGCTTCCGAGTTATGTAAGTGTCTTCGCCTTTGCTAATTCTTCATTTAATTTTTTAATTTGTGAGGGATAGGCTGATATCAATGGAAGAATAACTAGAAGCAGAAAAGAGAAAAACATAAATATTTATGAACCTTACTCAATAAATGGTTAAACTCTTCATACTCTTGTAAATCATCACCAAGCAGAGTGAAGTCACCAGTGTGAAGAAGTACATCCCCCGCTGGTATTCGACTAAGAAAATCATGAATCTTTAAACTACCGATCCTGCCATGTGTATCTGACATGCACACAAACCTGTGACAATACAACATATAGGTAATAACATTGTCTGTGAAAATCATGAATCTTTAAATTACTGATCCTGCCATGTGTATCTGACATGCACACAAACCTGTGACAATACAACATATAGGTAATAACAGTGTCTGTGAAAATCATGAATCTTTAAATTACCGATCCTGCCATGTGTATCTGACATGCACACAAACCTGTGACAATACAACATATAGGTAATAACAGTGTCTGTGAAAATCATGAATCTTTAAACTACCGATCCTGCCATGTGTATCTGACATGCACACAAACCTGTGACAATACAACATATAGGTAATAACAGTGTCTGTGAAAATCATGAATCTTTAAACTACTGATCCTGCCATGTGTATCTGACATGCACACAAACCTGTGACAATACAACATATAGGTAATAACATTGTCTGTGAAAATCATGAATCTTTAAACTACTGATCCTGCCATGTGTATCTGACATGCACACAAACCTGTGACAATACAACATATAGGTAATAACAGTGTCTGTGAAAATCATGAATCTTACAAGCATCAAGCAAGTCACATGACTAAAATAAAAAGTATATAATCATAATAATCGGCACAATTTAGAATTATTCACTCAGGTGTTTCTACTTTCAAAAACTGCTGAATTAAAGTTTCATCAGTTTGCAACAGTCTGAGTTGGTGTACATAGGTACATGCAACAACGCGTGTAATCTGTTCACAAGAAAAATCAAGCTGGTTTAAATGTTGAAAAATTTATAACTCAATTATACATAATGCCTACGATGTGATTTAAATAGGAAATAAATCTTTATTATCATCTCTTTATTCTTTATTAGATATCCTGCATAAAAAGTGAGACATTTTTATCGTAATTTGATTTTAGAAAGTATTACCTATGTCAACAATTTTCACACAATATGGTCACCTTTTTCAAACTAGTATTGTTGGCTAATAAAAAACTCACAAATTCTGGAAAATCCACAGAATAAGGAAACAGATGTCAAATTCACAGCACAGTATGTTATTCCATCCTGCTAGTAACGTGGGCTTAGATATATTGATTGAAAGATGTGTAAGTTTTAGGGCTCGCATTTCACCTTTTGAACTTTTCCCATGACTTCACCACCTGTTTGCATAAATTGCCCCACACTGAAAGCAGCTGCGCGAGATAAACTGAGATAGGTTTTCCTTTTCTATCCTTTTCCTGTGGCTTATATTTTCTGCCAGAAGGTGAAGCTCAGCCTATGGCCAAACCATTTTAGTTGACTCTTACATGGCTGGCAGATAACAGAGTTACTTTTCTTTGCTTTCCTCTTGCGTCTTGGTAATAAACCAATGGTCAAGCAGGTAAAAGAATTCAAATACTTTATAGCAATGGTAACCACTAGAGTCTAAACCAAGGATGTAGGGTGTCCGCAATGAACTACACAACAATTGATAAAACACTAAGTATAAAATCCTTTGGATTTGATAGATGACTGAGTATAATAATAATGTGATCTGACATTTCATAATTATTCACTATTTAAAAAAAAAAAGTGAGACAGAAATTAAGACAAGAATTGCAATGGTAAAAAAGAGCTTCAAAGAAAAATATAAATTATTAACCTCAAAGAATTTCAGGATAGAACTGAGGAAAAGAATAATCATCACTCTTACATAGCCAATTGTATTGTATGGGGATGAAACATGGACTCTAGCAAAGAGAGATGAAAAAAGATTGTGAATGTTTCAAATGTGGTGCTATATGTAGAATGGAAAGAGTGAGTTGGACAGAAAGAAGATCCAATGACAATGTACTCAATGATATTGGCGCACAAAGACAAATATTGCATTTGATACAAAAAATGTAGGTTTAGTTGGCTGGGTCACAATATGAGACATGAAAGTCTTCTACAGAAGATACTAGAGGGCAAGATTCAAGAGAAAGAGAGGACCGGGGTGGCCAAGACTCAATTGTACCCCACAGGCATGCAGGGACATTAAAGTACGAACCTATGCTGAAATGAAAACTGCAGAGGATAGGGTCAAATGGAGAGACATAGACAACCTTACATGCTGTTGATTATCCTGTTGATGTTTCTGTGTAAATAATGTTAATGTGTCAAATCTTTGCTAGTTCTTCATTTACTATTTTAATTGGTCATAGATTTATTACATTTAGTGTCATGACTTTTACCCTTCTCTAGATATTAATATTTAGTCTCATTTACTGACTATATTCACCCAGTCTTCTAAATTTATCTTTGATGTGTTGGTATGAGTGTCCAAATCATGCAACATCATCTAACTATTCCAAATCATGCAATATCATTTAACTATTCCAAATCATGCAATATCATCTACATATTTCAAATCATGCAACATCATCTAGATATTCCAAATCATGCAATATCATCTACATATTCCAAATCATGCAATTTCATCTACATATTCCAAATCATGCAATTTCATCTACATATTCCAAATCATGCAATTTCATCTACATATTCAAAATTATTTCATTGGAGAAAGTAATTTCAATCTTATTCCTCTTGTCTTCTGTGATCTCATGCCCAGTCAATGACATGACACTTTTGAAAGAAAATAGTTGATAAGGGGCATCATTGTTGCACTCCTAATTTCACTTCAAAAGTTTGGCCTCTCTGCATAACACTGCGTGTAAAATTTGTATGAGACTTTTAATGGTTGAAACAAAATGGTTAGGAATACCCACAGTTGGCCATAGAAACCAATGATGGCAACATCATCGGACAGTTATTTGTCTTGATGATGTAACTTGCGTTGTATTTGGCTTTTAATGAGAAAGAAAATACGCTGGTCATCAACCTCACTCTCTTGTCAGAATTACATCGGAACAGTGGCAAGACTATCAGTCAAGATGACTGGAGGTAGCAGAATGCAGGCACTCTGGTTTTACCTCTTGTGAGACCAGGAGTCGCTTGAAACTTTCAGGATTCAATCACCCACGATAATCAAAGCTAGAAGATGTTTCAAATGAAACAGATTTTCGGTAGCTTAGGGATTCTGAGCAATGTTCTATTATGTATGTTAGAGAGAAAGTATGGTCTGCACATTCTCTGTTGCATCTGGACCTTATTTGTTCATTCCTGTGTTTTTGTATCTAATACAGTTGATGTCTAGTGTCTTCATATCCCACTTACACACATCTTTCAACCTCAGCTACAGTCATTTCACCTTTATTGTGCCATCTGTCCTGGCCTTCGTGCGGCAAAACTGTTTTTACTAACAGGAGAAGGGGCGGAAGGCTAGTCATTAGTGCCTTAAAACCAGTAGTTTCAGGTAGATGGGGCTCAAAAGCCTAGGAAGGTAGCTTATCTATGAGAAGGAAAACTCTTATTTCAAACCACCTGAAGCCTTGCAGATAAGATACTGGCGTATCTTGTCGGGTTTTGTCAGATATAGCTGTGCAACCTATTTTCTGAAAACTCTGAAAGTTAGTCAGCATCTACCAAACCTGACAACCAACGATGTGCGAAGGAACACACGCAAGAGGATACAATGCTTTATCAGCTGAGTGTTGTGGCAGGGCAGACCAGGCCCTTAGCCTTGGTTGGCGGCTGGTCTAGGAGTGAAGTCCCGACAGGCGAACAGATAGAGCATTGCTGATCAGGCAGCTTTCCTTGTTCCAAATGTATTGGTATTACCTTTCCCTTGAAGTAAACAAGCCAGACTGAGAGAGGGACCTTACTGTGAGCAACACATAGTCTCTATATCTCTGCCCTGGCTTTGTGCTAACAGCACAATTACTATCGCCTGACAAGACGAAAAGAGCCAATGATTGGGGTGTGCCATCTGTCAATGGAGAATGCCTTCAGGGACATGACCATCTCCCATGTGACAACCATGACCAAGCGATCGTAGTATTCACTACCTAAGGAGAGTGTATATGCTTGGGAGACTGGTGAGAGAATGCACTTTTGCATTTGCCCCTCTAAGCCTCCTTATAATTTCAACCATGGATCGTGTTTGGCATAGTTTACACAAGTTTCATTACCATATAGGAGCATGCTGATGGCACATGCATTGCAAACGATTACTTAAGTTGTGGTTGCAAGTTTTATGTTATTCTAAACACAGGATGATGAAATGAGCAAATATGGCAGCAGCTTTACCAATGCGGCTATCAATTTCTGGGTCTAGATAGAGCTTGTCATTGATGAAGGACCCCAGGTACATAAATTTGTGGTAGCCACCAATTCATAATTATCGATAGTAACGGTTGGTGTGGCATATACTTCCTGTCCCGACACATTTGTTTTGTTTAAATTTATTGCAAAATCTTTGCATGTCTGGGAGAAGCAATCTATCAAGCTCTGAAGTAGTGACTATGAGTGACATTTTAAGTTATTTCAAAAGAAACTGCCAACAAGAAGCTGTCAAGCACATTGTTTTTCTCCACACTAAACAAAATGGGAGATAAAAGTAGTTCAATACTAGATATTGCTGATGAAGATGAAGTGTTAATGACTTCAAAGCACCAGATCTCAGCTTTCGATAATTGGGCTGATTGGTACCCTTAAGCACTGCCCTATCCTTCCTTAACAGTTAAACATCCATTTAGAGTTAAGCCGACAAGAACATAGCGTGAACAAGATGTGTACAGCCTGAGTTTTGTAGTGAGACACACAAGTACTGTAACCCATCTATCTACTAGACTTAATAATAAAATTACTAAAAATCATAGTTGATTATACTTAAGCTTACAATTTAATCAAATTATCTGATGTTATCAATCTATAATTATTTTATAATGTATAGTCTGGATTTGTACATAAACAATCATGTAATCTATTGTCACTAGACATAGCTAACAGTTAATAGAGTTTATTACTAACCTTATACAATTATGTCCAATCTCAGACCCTGGATTAAGTGGAATGATTTCTTCGACTGGTCCAACTTGGTCCTTCATAACACTTTCCCAGTACTGATGAGGGTCAAAGTTGCTGCTGGGATCAATCTCTATTTCCACCAAGTAAGAATTGTCTAAAAATTGGCTTTTGTATCTCCAGTTTTCATTGTTATTTTCCTGTGATGCCTGTGTTGTCTCTATAGACAATTGATGTTTATGTAGTCTCTTGATTTTCTGTTCTTTATGTTTGATGTCATACTTTCCATTCTCAGCAACTCTCAATGTAACATCAGCATTGTTATTATATACAATACGACTATCAGTGTATGGTGCACCACTTGTCTTGCAGACAATGGGAACATCTGCTATTCTCTCCTTATCACATAGAATAAACATTTCTGAACAAGTATTAGATCGCAATTTCTGTTCACCATTTTGTGTTATAATTGAGCAAAGTGTTCCAAGCTGATCACCATCAATAGCTTTGATTCTTGATGTATATGTTTTCTTCTTTCTTGCAACAGACTGACTGGCAGCAATTGTTATTCTGGCTTCCACTGACCGCACCATTTCAGCAACAGATAAACGCATATCCCCACTGTCTTGAACATGATCAACATGGAAGCGTTTTGATAGACTGTGTGTTTCTACAGATTGGCTGTCAAAGTCATCCATTTGATTCATCAATTCTGATGTTTGATTTCAAATAAATAAATACATGTTACTTGTTCTGAGACAAGTATAACTCACATGACACCACTTTGTTCTACCTTACTAACACAAACTTAGTGGTAATTCAATCAGTAAGTTACTGTGTACTACTGTTTGCAATTATGAACGTATCATGATTATACCATTTAAATACGAGTTATAAATATGTTAAAGTGTTGCTTCATTACTAGCACGAACATTTCATTTGTCATTTGTTTCAGCTGTGATCGTATGACGTATACTATAAGTATAAGACAAGAGTCGTAGTATAGGTCTACTCTACATATTGTGCGTGACATTACTTGTCTTATGCTTATCTAATCATCTCATAATAATTACTAAAATGCCTGATAATTACTATTTAATTTAAAAATAGGTTTTACGAACAGGTTCCGATTGTTAGAAAAGTGTAGTCATCTGAATCTGATGTTGGTGAATCCCTTGTCACTAGTACTAGTAGTAGTAGTAGTTAAGTAGTAGTTTAGTTACTAGAGGACTATCTCCTTTGCCATATCATCATGTCTTTTGAACTCTATTGCAATTAGTAATTAGCATTAGATTAATGAGTACTAATCAGAGTAGTACTAATGATAAATAGTAAGTAATAATTACTGTCAATTTTAATTAGTCAGTTTTTTTAGTCTATTAATTTACTATTATTAGTAATTTCTTATCATGTCCTGGTCCTGCTTTTTTTAAGTTTTTAGCAGCCCAAATTGTTTGTTGACCAACATTAGAGCCCCACCCATAACAAATGACAGATCATGATTCCGTACTAAATTCCGTTTGTGCTAAACTTGGCAAGATTAATTAAACGTATATGATATCCCATATAGTCATAGGTCTATCGCTTATCCGCTTCCACTGTCTTACTCAACTTACTGTCTGTCTAGTCTATGGGCGGAGCCATGTTGAACTTTTGGCATCATAAAAATTAAAACTTCACACCGTCGCCATGGATTTATTAACATAAAAGAAACAAAAAAAAAGATAACGTAAAATAAGAAAAATGAAGCCACAACAGAGGCTTGCATTACTCATTACAGTCTAATTCTCATATAATGGTTTCATAATTTGGCTCCTTGCTTTTTTTAGATGAAAGAGTTTGTCCTTCTTCTTATCTTATTTGCGTTCAGGATCTTTTGGTCATGCTATATCTGCAAGCCAGTCGCCATGATGAAGTCTGTAGTCTTCACCAGGTCGGAGCGGCTGTCCCACCACAGCTTTTGTCTCAGCTCCGCACCCTCTAGCCAGGTCTCGCATCTCATTTCCCTATAGATTGGGCATTCCTGTAGAATATGCTCATGGTTCTGGCATCCTGTTCCACATGGGCACTCATCGGTGTGTGAGATCTTCAGTCGGTAAAGATGTTATAGTAGTCTGCAGTGTCCAGTTCTCAGGCGAAATAAGGAAGTTTGTTGATTTCTTTTGAGTTGGTGAATTGGGTCTGGCGTTTGTCCTAATACGGTTATCCATTACTCATATTTAAAAGATATCCAACAAAAAGAACTGAAACGATAACAAACGATGAGCGCTATTTAATTAATTTATTATCGACGTGTTACAACCGAAATATTTAAGTATTACTATCAAGAGTGAGAACTAAGTAAAGACCATGATAGTGATCATCAAGGCGATTTTGTTGAAGAAAATGCACCCACAATTGGAACATTAACAGAGACAGGGTCATAGAAGCTATAACACGTAGGGGGCTTCACACTTTTAATCCCAATTTAAAAGAAAACAAAAAAACAAAAAACAGAAAACAAGCAGATCACGAGAAAGCGCAGAAACACTTACAATGTTGAGGCAAAGATTTGAGAATAAAAACACACGTATAAACGGTAACAAACAGCAGCTTTATCATCGGAGTATCTCCTATTCTCATTACTAATAATGTTGTTATGATTAAAAGAAACATTACAAATAGAAGCAAGGAAGTGATGGTTGAACTATATAAATTAGTGGTGAGAACTAAATTAGAGTACTGTATTCAGGCGTGCAGTCCTTACCATGGAGTGGATATAGACACGATAGAAAGGATACAAAGAGCTTTACAAATGATCGTTGGATTCCAGAATTATAGTTATGAAGAGAGACTTAGAAAAACTGGTCTGCAGTGTCTAGAAAAGAGAAGAATTCGAGGGGACTTAATTCAGGTTGATAAATTAATCAATGGAAAGGATCCATTTTTTGTTCGCCTTAATTCTCTAATCCCGAAAGGCGGTGTACGTTGCACTGTGGTTTTTATTGTGCGCCTGTCGACACAGAGCATCCGACCAGCATTCATTTTATGTAAGGGTCTGCTTCCTCCTGCATTTTCTAAGGGTTTGCTTCCCAGGGGAAACAGCCGGTGCTGTGATGGAGATCGAACCCCGAAAGGAAAAATTAGACTTTTCCAAGTTTTTTCCAAGTTCAGCCGATTACAAGAACTAAAGGTCATAGCTTCAAATTGTTTAAAGGCAAGTCCAGATTAGATATTAGAAAATATTGTTTTAGTCAGAGATTGGTGAATGCTTGGAATGCATTGCCACATGATGTGGTGGAGGCAGAGTCAGTTAATGCATTCAAGAATAGATTGGATGATCACAATTATTTTTAGTATCGGTGAAGTGGAATAAACTGGTTATATACAGACTTTGTAGAGCTTTTTAAACTAGGATAATGAAGTGAAGTTAAGTTAAGTAAAGTTAATACTAAAAAGCACACTATCAATATCAAACAATACACTATTAATACAAAGAAAACACCAGCAATAACAAGCAAAACATAATCAATGAAAAAACAAGAAATCATCAATGACAAGACAGACATTACATAACAAACAGCACATCATCAACATGCCACTAATAAAGCACCATCCCTAATAAAGCACCATAACTAATAAAGCACCATCACTAATAAAGCACAATCACTATTAAAGCACCATCACTAATAAAGCACCATAACTAATAAAGCACCATCACTAATAAAGCACCATCCCTAATAAAGCACCATCACTAATTAAGCACCATAATTAATAAAGCACCATCACTAATAAAGCACCGTGATTAATAAATCACCATGACTAATAACGCACCATCACTAATTAACAAGACACCACCAGTAACCAACACAACGATTGCAATAGAAAACAAAAGACCACCAATAGCAAACCAAATACAATAAATAGGAATGAAGACACCACAAGTAATAAGCAATATACACCCGAAGAACAAACAAGAAACAATCAAAAGCAAATTAGATACTATGAACGATAAAGAACACATCATCAATTATAAATAATGCACCATAAATAGAAAACAAGACATCACCAAGAACACATATGACAACCCATTGAGAAATACGAGGAGATTAAAAAAAACTATCCTGGCCCAGTTATATGTAACTTGCGTTGTATTTTGATTATAGTGATGAAGTAAATACGCTGGTCCTCAACCTCACTCCCCGGTCCAGAGTTATATTGGACCAGTGACAAGACGATGATTCGAGATATAGGCACTTTGGTCTTACCTCTTTTAAGAACAGGTGTCGCTTGAAACTTTGCTGGATTAGATCGCGACCATTTCCGTTCAACCTTTTGAGAGGCGAGCACATTGCCTCTTGACTACAGCGTGTACTACTTACAGCGGATATATCTACAAAAGGGACGGATTATGACAGCTTCGCAAACATTGAGATACATTTATACCACACTTTACTGTTCAACACGAAAAGAATTGTGAAACTCGACCTGTCAGTCAATCCCCAAGTGACGAAGCAGTATTCTTGTCAATGATTAATAGTTGCACGGCTTCTTTGTGATAGTCTGTCAGCATGAGCCGTGCTCAAGCCAGCTGACTCTGACGTTCCTTATGATTATATGACACTTTGGGAAATCCGAGTCTAGTGAGACGTATTGCGGCCACAGACGTATGGCAATGGGCGCGACATTAACCAACGCCTCTAGGTTTTGGGAGAGAAAGTTGAGATGCATGGGTTCGTTGTTTATTGATCCTGCAGCTTTTGGGCTCCTGCCAATAGACCTAATGCCATATAGTGGTATCTGGAAGTGTTTGTGAGCTGTTGTTTAGTTCCGTACAATATGTTCTATTTGTCTGGCCCTGGTAGACGAAGCTCATTCCTAACACATTTTATGTAAGGGTCTGCTTCCTCCTGCATTTTCTAAGTGTTTGCTTGCCCGGGTAACGGCTGGTGCTGTGGAGGGAATCGAACCCAGGAACTTTGGGTTGTGAACCGTGTCACTTAACCACTAGCCCACGCTGTCCCATCAGTGTGTTCCATCGTCGCTGACGATAACCTTAAAGTTCGTACATTGATTTTCGTGCTAAATATTTGTCTTGTTATCTTTCTCTCTCTCCAGACGAAGCGTCGTACAAGTACGAGCTCTACAGCTAGTGGCTACAATGTTTTCAAGTGGGTTTCTGCTGTGATGTTTTCTGTAGTGATTTGTTGTACATGACACGGTGACGAGGAAGTCTAACGCCTGGTCAGGCCCAGAATACTGGTCAGACATGTTAGTCAGGGTCAGGCAAAATATACTGGCCATATATATTCTTCTTCTTCTTCTTCTTCGTACGCAGTCAGAGAGTAACCATTATTTTTTCGAAAAAAGCAGCCGTCATCATGAGGCTGTCGACACTGCCGTAGAGCTTGTCTAGTGTTGCCACTGGAGATGGCCACATCTGCTCTCTCTGATCCTCGTATGTCGGGCAGTTTTGCACAAAAACTTACCCCTCACTTCCGATAGTGAGAACCGTTTTTTTTCATTTCTGTAAAGGGAAGCAACAAATAGAATTTCCAATGCAGATATTTTTGGCTATTGCCTGTGGGGAAATTCTATTGTAGCTTTAATTTACCAACACTTTCACAAAAAGTAAGTAGTCCTAAAGCAGAAATTACTGTCGGGGATGAAGTGTTAGAGACACCATTAACGGTCTTATTCCTAAAAAGGCAGTTGCGACCTTGTGTTGTAGAATGTACTGCGAGAGTGGGACATTTACGCTTTTCGGCCAGACACGTCCAATTTCAGCTCGGCGTATTTGGGCCCGAGTTTGCCTTCCCTCTCCGATCCATATTTTCTTAGCCAGACTAGACAAGTACAGTCTGTTTCCAGAATCGCTGTTTAGAAGTGGAGTACTGTCTTGGTCAGCTCTGGTTCGCTGACCCTCATGCAATCCGCTAGCTATGAGTCGCAAGCTGCTGCCAACTCTTTCACTGTTCAGCTGTCCCCAGCAATGTACTAATCTTCAGCTATGTATGAGATGGACTGGACAGTTCCTTTCCTCCCATAACAGTAAGTTAGCCAGATCTCTCTTTTCAACTTGCTAAACTGGAGAGAGTTGATTGAGGGAATCAAACATTGTACATTGAGCCATGAGAAGCCGACGATCTACCACTGTGCTATGTAGACCAGGCCCTGTTCCTAACTTAAAATAAATAATTCAAATCCACACACACACACAGACACATACACACACACACACGCACGCACGCACGCACGCACGCTGTTGCCATGTATGCACCGCTCCTTTCAGCAACTAACCTACCCCTCTCATTCTATCAGAGAAACCCCGTCCACTTTTCTTACGACCAAGTGCAGATCCTCGAGGTACACTGCCCCACTGCACCATTCTCTGCCTTCTCACCCCCCCCCCCCCCAGAGCGATAACCACACGATAGTAGTCTATCATTCTATCCCCAGTATTAGAAGAGGAAGACTAACGTCTGGTCAGGCCCAATATACTGATCATACATGTTTATTCAGGGTCAGGCACAATATACTGATCATACATGTTTATTCAGGGTCAGGCACAATATACTGATCATACATGTTTATTCAGGGTCAGGCACAATATACTGATCATACATGTTTAGTCAGGGTCAGGCACAATATAATGATCATACATGTTTAGTCAGGGTCAGGCACAATATACTGATCATACATGTTTAGTCAGGGTCAGGCACAATATACCGATCATACATGTTTAGTCAGGGTCAGAAACAATATACCGATCATACATGTTTAGTCAGGGTCAGGCACAATATACTGATCATACATGTTTAGTCAGGGTCAGGCACAATATACTGACCAAGACATCCACCTCGACTTCCACGAAGTCCTTCCTGGGAACGGCCTGTTCTTCTTGTCAGTCTGGCAAAGAGGTGGGGATTAGGTGATCCCCGTAGCAGTGAACGACACGCAGATGAAGCACAACCGCCTGGAGGACACCGGTCCACCTTCTTCAGCACGCTCGTGAAGTGAGGAAAGCTTCTGCAACCGGGGACTAAACTTTCGTTTCAGCGCGCACAGAAGAGTAAACCTACTCATTGTGGACACACACAACAAACACACAGAAGAGTAAATCTACTCATTGTGGACACACACAACACTATCCTTAGTATGAATCTATTTTTCCCCTTTGTTTATGGTCTCTATTGGGGTTACTTGGCCAATCGTTCTCTCTGCATGTGCCATCCATGACATCCATGTCATCCATTGACATCCATGCCATCCATCTTCTAATCAGTGTACCCTTTCTTTGTTAACTCGTCAAACAGCTCATGATATCTTCAATATTCATGTGCAGTGGGTGAATCTTTTCTGCGGCTAATCCCAAACCAGTGCATATTTAGACTTTACAGAAAGAAGTCCAAGCACTAATATCATCTTCACGAGTGGGGGTATCCCTGCTGTACCAATAGACCAGGCGCATCTTTTCAGTCTGGATGCGTTCCAACCTTTCACGCTGTGGTGTATAGTCCGTTCTTCGATGGCAAAGACTTTTCAATTGTTTTGATTCGGATGGACGGAGACCCAGTCTTCTATTGTCTAGCCAGAAGGATAGGGTTAAAAGGATCGAAATAATCATACAATCTCATTATCCTTAGCATCAGTCCGGCAAGTACGCCGAATGCGAGGAATCGAACAATATCCTGCATGCGGCTCTATCCTTTGCATACATGTACTTTGTCGGCCAGGGTCTTTGATCAGTCCGTTCCGCCATTGCGTAGTTGAGCGACTAAATAATGTTTTTAAAATGTTCAAGAATAGGGCCAAAAAAACATTCGTAATAAATATCGAGACCAGCTATATTTGCGTGATATCGCTGTTTACTTGACGTCCGGAAACAAAGTTAGATGTTGAATTTCTTCGTATCCAATCTTATCCCGTGTTGAACTCTTCATTATGCGAAGTTCCATTACTCTCTGACTGACTCTGAGCTTCTGAGAATATTTCAAGGGCAAGTTCCATATTTTGCATCGGAAATTAATTTGCTGCAATGACTATGACATTTTTTTGGCATGAGTACATTTTCAGTTCCCAGTCTGAGTTTTGAGAAGGGGTGAAATACAATTATAATCTGCACACTGACTGCTCCACGACTGTCAAATTAAGCAGCATAAGCAATGTGCAAAACAGTTTTTAATTGATAATTCTGAAATTTGTCCTTCGAAACTTTTAAACTATTTGTTCTTGAGTACTTTCTTGTGTCTCTAATTGTGCTTTTCTGATTTTTTCGCTAGATGTTCATCCTATGAGACTAACTAATTGTTCTTCTTTCAGTTTTTCTTTTCCAACTGTCTAGTTGTTATTTTCTTAGGTCCTCATTAAAGGCTAATTTGTTGTTCTTCTTTCATGAAATCTTCCAAAAGTAACCAATGTTTTTATTTGAGTTCTTTCATTACGGCAGAATAATTACGTTTTGTTAGTTCTTCCGCTATGACTAATTAATTGTTCTTCTACGGTGAACTGAGGGAGGTATGGCGCTAGAGAGGGCCACCAAAGAAACGTTTTAAACACAGTCTGATGGACACTGAAAAGTTGGCAGATAGATGTCACCACCTAGAAAAGTCTTACGGAAAACAGATCTGACTGGAGAAGCGCAGTCACAACGGGTGTAGCTACCAGCGAAGACGACCGTGTTGTGAAAGCCCAGAACAGACGCGAGACCCGGAAATCACGAACAACGGGAACACCATCACCTTCTACAGACCTCTTGTACCCGTTATGCAGCAGAATGTTTCGTGCCCGCATTGGCCTGTTCAGCCACATGCCCACCTACACCCATGAGAGTAAGCTGTGGCAAGTATGATGTCGGCGGTCCTCATCGACGACGATGGACAGGGCTAAATAATTGCTTAGTTTCAATTCTTCCTATAGGGTTACATACTTCAGTTTTTTGTTTTTCTTTCCTATACGGCTAAATGAGGGTGGAAGGGGGGGGGGGGAGGGTGAGGCGATGGGGGCTAGTGGTTGTGCCACGGCTCACAATCCGAAGGTGCTGGGTTTGCTCTCCAATCACAGCACTGGCCGTTACCCCGGGAAAGCAAATCCTTAGAAAATGCAGGAGGAAGCAGACCCTTACATAAAATGGATGCTGAAGTCGGATGCACTGGGCCGACAAGCGGAAAAATAAAGAAAACAGATTGCAACATACATGGCCTTGGGGAATAGAGAAATAAGGCGAATGCAAAAAAAGGAAAAAAAATACGGCTAAATATTTGCGTTTTCAAAAATTCTTTCTTCATAGTGTTTCGCAATTTAAAAATTTTTTTCTATTTTTTGGGTTGTGCTTTCAAGGATAACTATTTGGTCTTTTGTTAGTTCTTTCACATATGCTAACAAAATAACTCTTTAACGAATTCATGATTTTGTGAAAAATTTTTTTATTTTTCTTTAGTTGTTTTTTTATGCCGAATTAATTGTTTTTATTTTAAGTTCTTCCTTAAGACTTAGTAATAATTCCTGTCTTAATTCACCATAAGACGCTCAATAAATATTAATTCCTGAGTTCATCCTTTGAAGTAAGAAAAACAAAGCTAAATGAAGCGACGAGCAAGAGATAGAACACAGGAAGCTAGTAGAAATAAAACAACATCAGAAATAATATGTAAACTCGGCAACGTCATTAGCATTTGCCACCTAGGCTCAACTAATGGGAGAATAAAAAAGAAAATGTAAATTATCCAATGGAAATATTTCACCGTCGGTGGTTCTACATGGAGGGGGTGGGGGTGGTGGTGGGGGTAGGTGGGGAAGAAACGTAAACAGGATTTAGGCAGAGCTTTCAGACTGCGGAAACAGATCATAAAGGGAGGCGGAAGTGAGATTAATTGGACAGAAAGCCAGGGAGGCAGAGAGTGACATTTTGTGAGAAAGAAAGAGAGAGAAATGGAGTAAAGGAAGGCGAGGAACTAGTTACAATTTTGGTATTCTTACATTTCACACAATTCTTTGTTGAATGGAGGACCGTCACTTATTAAGGAGATCGTGTGCTTTAAGGACTGAGAGAAACAATGCGTACGCACACTACACATTGTTATAAATAAATATTATATATACACACGGACGTATATGTGAGAGGTTTTTTTTTTGTAAGTAAATAAAAAAACAAACATTGTTAGGTAGTCAAATTTATTTCATTTATTTTTTGATATAATCTCCTGCAACGTTTATGGACTAATCTCAGCGTTGAAATAATGCTTGAAAAGCGTCGTCGTAGAAAGATTTGTCAGAATATCTGAACCAATCCATGACAGCCTGTTTCACCTCGTCATCAGTGTTGAAATGCTGACCTCCGTGTATGCTTCCACTGCTTGGATGCTCGATCCAGGAGTAACCAGATGTAACCAGATGTAACCAGATTTCGTCACATGTAATAAAGCGATCCAAATATTCCTGCCCTTCCATGTCTTAAAAGTTCCTTCAAGTCAGTGCAGGCTTAAACTCTTCTCTGTCCGTCAAAAGCGGAAAGCTGTCTTGGTACTCAACGTGCACTAACCTCCCGACAATGAAAATGTTCATGAATAATAGTGTTCACCGTACCCGGATAAAGTTTTGCCTCTTGTGCTATTTTACAACAGGTTAAGCGTCAATTTTCCAGGATAAGGCGTTCCACAATCTAGATATTCACAAGAATGACTGTGGTGGTTTGAGAGTGGTGGTTTGAGAGCCATCTCCACCTGGATCATCACTCACGGATTTACGGCCTTCTCTGAAACGTTTACACCATTTAAATATCCTACTGCAGCTGAGTGTCTCATCATCGTATTGTGATTACAGTTTTCTGTTAATTTACGCAGGTTTCACGCTTTCTTTTCACAGGAAACTTCATCAAAATACTCTTTTTCCTGCATGCATTATCAGTGTTGTGTCCGCCATTTTTATTTATCTGTCGCGTGACTGGCCCATGATAAATGGGCCACCTAGCAGCAATAGGACACAAGTGTCCTTAATTAATGAAAGTAATTCCTGCACGATATAACCCTTTCAGGTAGAACTAGAATAAAAAGTACCGGTATGATTTGAACACCTCTTGTGTATATTTATATATGTATTCAATGAAAAGGAAGGATTGTCTGGATTGAATACATGAGGACAAAGTATCCATAAAATCAGATATGCTGATGATACAGTTTTAAAAGCAGAGGGTACATCTGCAGAACCTAACGGATAATGTAACAGCAGGAGGCAGCAATATGCGATATAAATCAGCATAAAAGAAGAATACAATTATTGTGTTCCCTAAAAGGAAAGAAATTCCACAAGTTGACATCCACATGAATGGATAAAGTCTGGAACCAGTGCCAAGCTATTTATACATCGGCCAGCTAATAACGGCGGATGGCAAATGACAAAGAGAGATCATTATGAGAATTGCAATGCAAAGAATACATTTAACAGCATGAGAAATACTCTTTTACCCAAACAAATATCTCAGAACCTAAACATGAGAATCAATAAATGCTATTTGCATTCATTGTACTGAAATGGAGTAGAAACCTGGTCCATGTAAAAAAAAGTGAGAAGAGTATTGGTGCCTTTGAAATGTAGGTATTCAGAAGACTTGGACGACTTTCTTGTAAAGATAGGAAAACAAATAGTGAGGTTCTGACACAACACTTCTGGTGGTGTTTCCATGATACCGTAAAGTGATCTTTTGTTGCAAAAAACGAGTTTGTGATGCAGAGATTGTTTTTTGTGCAGAACTCCAGCAACATTTGTCCATTTTCATTCATGCACACAATATTGTGTTTACCCAAAAAAACTGGCCATGAATTCGAGTCGGATCCCACCCGAGCATTTAGATCCCCAAGTATGTATAGGTAGTCCGATTTTGGCGTTGCATTCACTGCATTGTCTAACCCTACATAGAAGGAATCCTTAGCATCTTCCGCTGATGTGAGCGTCGGAGCGTAGGCAGCGATAAGTGTTCTGAATCCACACGAGGTAGGCAATCTCATTGTTAACATTCTTTCATATCATGCAACTGGACTCTCAAAGTATGTATATATAATATATATAAATGGGAACTGATACACTAGTCTGGTCAGGCACAATATCCTTACTAACCAAGACAATTATCTCTATTCCATGTCGCGTTCCCTGGTAACAGGTTGTTTTCAAGAAAGATTTCCTGCTTAGCGGGCTAGGCTCAACCAGCTTATAACTCCGCCTCGTTGGAACAAGTGCTGCGGAGGTGGTTAACCGATTTTCGAGTCCATCTTAAAAGAATCAAACACTAAAGCAAAGCAGACCTGCAGCCCGTTAGGCGCCATCTTATGCTGCTCTAAACAAACCACATAACCATGGTCGGTGTTATGCCATGTCACACAGTTACTCGCCACTTACGGCATGCTTTCTGTGGGGCAGTGTAGCCATTCTTGTCTTGTCATACACAAAGACCCCGGCGGACCACTCAGGACCAGTACGGATCATAAAAGTCACTAAATAGGCCTAGAACTGGTGTATAACGAGCCAGGAAAGACTGGATGAGGATTCAGTGAAGCAGCTTATGACCCAATCAAATGGATGATCTGCTCAATCCACCTTGAAATGTGCAATATGGATGACATGTAGAACGAGAGCAGCAATAGAATTCACATAGCCGGAAACATGATGTCTGACGTCGTACCCAGGACACGGCAAGTCAGATATTAGCTTATCCTCCATGATCTTCTTAAATGTATGTCCCGTAATATCATTCATGACGTTAACTCCCCTTAATCCATCTTTGAAGCTATCTCTCCGTTATCCCTCTATGTAGTTATCTCCTCTCTCCTCGTTCGTGGACATGTTGGTGCATAAACAATTTCAGAAGATGCCACCCGGGGAAATATCTCCCGCGACTACGGGGTTCAGTGCGCCCATTAACCAAAAAAAAGGAAAACACATTTTCCTCATTGTGTTGATTCTATTGATATAGCTGCTGTTTACCGTCTTCTTCTTCTTCTTTTTCTTCTTTTTCTTGTTCCTCTCCTTCTTCTTTTTCATTTTCTTCTCCCACTTACTCTTCTTCTTTCTCTGTCTATTTTTCTCCTCCTCCTCCTCCTCCTCCTCCTCATCCTCCTCCTTCTTCTTCTTCTTCTTCTTCTTCTTCTTCTTCTTCTTCTTCT
Source organism: Ariolimax columbianus (assembly GCA_036924085.1). Taxonomy (NCBI): domain Eukaryota; kingdom Metazoa; phylum Mollusca; class Gastropoda; order Stylommatophora; family Arionidae; genus Ariolimax; species Ariolimax columbianus. The sequence continues at coordinate 35,901,764 of JAVGWX010000019.1, read as the reverse complement.
TCTTCTTCTAATTCTTCTTCTTCTTCTTCATCTTCCACTTACTCTTCTTCTTCCTCCTTTTCCTCCTTCTCATTTTGTTCTTTCCATTCTTTCTTCTTCATCATCATCATCTTCTTCTACTTCATTTTCTTCTTCCACTTAATATTCTTCTTCCTCCTCTTTCTCCTTATCTTTCTCTCCTCTTCTTCCTTCTTCATCATCATCATCTTCTTCTTCTCTTTCTTCATCTTCTTCTTCTTCTTCTTCTTCTTCTTCTTCTTCTTCTTCTTCTCCTTGTCCTCTTTCTTCTTCTTCAACTTATTCTTCCACTTACTCTTCCCCCTCTTAATTGTTGTCGTTTTCCTTCTCCTTCATATTTTTCTTCCACTTACTCGTCTTCTCCCTTTTCTTCCTCTTTCTCTTTATCGTCTCCTCCTTCTTCTTTTTCTTCTTCTTCTTCTTCTTCTTCTTCTTCTGTTTTCAATTACTCTTCTACTTCCTTCTCTACCTGTTCTTCCTCTTCATCATCATCTTCTTGCTCCTCTTCTTCTTCTTCCTCTTCTTTCACTTCCTCTTCTTCCTCTTAATTTTTTCCTTCTTCTTTTTCTTCTATTTTTATTTCGTCACAGGTTTTTAGACGAACTGTAAACCGCCCAATAAGCAGCGACCATGCGGAGATTACGAGTATCACCATCGAGCTAGAATAGGTGTGACACAAGGGGTAACTATATGCGTTTCTCTGTTTATCTAATGTCTACTGCTTCAGAAGATGCCCAGTGATGATATGTCATAAAACATAAATATGTGGAGCTTTATAATTTTATAATTTTTATGAAGCTGGTATCTATCCTTATTTTAAAAACCTATCATTGTGTTTCAAACTTGTCCCTGTATCAGATCCTGAGAAAAAATATTTTGGTGGCATTATATGCTTAACTTTATCATTAAAGGTTGGTAGAACGCTTCTTCTAGACTTGCAAAGAATTTGGTCTTACAATAAGTCTCAACAAAACAAATGTCCTGGAACAGGAAGTAGATTCCACGTCAACTTTAAAAAGTGTTTCTAATGTTTAAAAAACAACAACTCACAATTCTATTACAAAATACAGGACAGTGTAGTTGAAAAGCATTTTACCGTAGCAAAAGCGATTTTAGTATTATATTCATTATTCAGTACCTGCAGGTAGAAGTGGAGAGAAATCGCCAGTTTGAGATTTTTCTGTGTTCACAAATGGAGGCACTTGGTGTCACCTGTTAGGGTTTAGACTGTTGGGATGAACAAGCAGGTGCAGGGGAAATGAGACTGGCAATTGGAGAGCTTAGCTTTAAAAGCGCCCAGCTCTAGCTGTTCGCCACTCTTGTTTCGTTTCTTAATAATGATCGCACTGAGCTGTAAAAGATGTCCCTATGTTTTGGATGCCCGTGAGATTCATCGTTTTAGACAGTGTAGACCAGGATACGACACATTTCCAGCGCCAAGACTTGATGGCGCCTAAATGCGGTGCTTTGGCGACTAACGTTTCATTACTAGTATCGTAATTAGGGCACACTTTTTACTATCGAGTATATTGACCTATCAATTTTTATCAAACACACCTGGCAATGACAAGGCAGACAGACCGGCTAAAAAGGGGTCAAGTCAAGAACAACTATACACACCAACAAACCTACAGACAGTCAAACAACTACTGAAGACTCCGAACAAAAAAATATGGCTAATAGATGAGCAATGGAGAATACTGGGAGGCAAATCTGGAAACATATGGCCATCCCAAATCTCCAAGACAACATTAACATTCTGAACAAGAGAGACCAAAGCACCATTTTCCGACTTCTCACTCAACAATATATTCACTCTTTCGTCCACAACAGGAATTCGAAGGGAGTGTTCTTTCTGAAGAAAACGATCAAACGTTTAGGACCGACAGGTAAATCAGTGTTGCCCCCAAGATGAATCGTGTATTGTGCTGTTGTGTCAGCCACCCTACTTAACAAATTCTTGAGCAGAATCTAATGAGAACATACTCCAGAGTGCCGGCTGTGCACACATCCCTATGAAACTGTTGAACATAATCTTTTTTAATGTCCGGCGCTTGCCGGTATCAGGAAAGAGTTTCTTTTTCAGAGGCCAGACAAATGGAACACTTTGCACGGAACTAAGTAGCAGCTTAAAAACACTTGCAGATACCACTATATGACATTGGGCCAAAGGACATGAGCCCATAGGCCGTTCGATTAATAACAAACCAACCAACCAACCAACCAAGCAACTAACAAACCAACCATTATTTTTCATCATTATTACGGAGCATACACATTGCAGATCATCTCTCTCATGACAGCCAATCTGTAAGATACTCAACTCGATCCCTGGTCAGTTCTTCCACCTCTGCCAATTTCAACACAGAGCCTCTGTAAATGTCTCGTGTCCATTTTCTCCTCTGTCTACCACAGCCTTTTTTGGCAGGTACCATACTCTTCAGTCTCGTTGACTCTAGACCATTGTGGCGTTTGATGTGGCCGAGGTATGTTCATTTCCTAGACGTCTTAGGGTTAGTCTTACTCTACCTGTACTTCTACATGGGCGGACGCCTCTGTGCAAGTCCCAGCTTTGGTATGAGCTGGATGTAACTGGAATGAGGATTTCCTGCTAAGCGGAAACTTATTACTCCTCTACGTAGGGGCAAGTGCCGCGGATGATTGGTTAACCGATGTGCGAGTCCATCTTAATAGACTCAAACACTTAAGCAAAGTAGACCCGCAACCGGTTAGACGCCATCTATGCTGCTCTAAATAAACCACCTAGTCATGTTCAGTGTTATGCCATGTCACACAGTTAGTCGCCTCTTTCCCTTGTCATACACAAAGACCCCGGCGGACCACCAGGCGCAATAATGTTTATTATCAAGTTTTGATCAATTTCGAACTTCTGTATGATTTCTGTGTTTTTCCTTTTTTGCTGTCCGTGGTATTTTGAACACATTTATGTAGCATTTTAGCTCGAAGGATTCAATCGTCCGCAAAAAGAGTTGGTGTCGTTGACCATGTCTCCCATCCGTACGTTGCCATCGGGAAGAAAAACTTACGGCAGAACATTTACAAAATAAAGATCTTGAAGAGTTCCAAGTGTTACCTGAGCGAGCTCTGGATTGGGATTGGGACATTACCACGTGCTGGTGGGCCTAGAATCTGTGCATCTACTGGAGGACCTAATCTGCCGGAGGTTTCTGCAGGTATACAGGATCTATAGCTTAACATTCTACTCTTATAGATCTGTGGAGAATCTCTTGAGTTTTTTGGCTCAAGCTGCATTCCATTTGTCAGAGCAGTTTTACTGTTAACAGGTGGTACTTCGAGTAGGTGCGATTGCCTTGGCTACAGGCATTTCTCATTATTTACGCTAGGCCTATAGCAGCCTTCACTCCTCTCTCAGTTTTATAAAAAATATAAAAGATTCCCGCATAATTTGCTCTCCTTCGGTTCGACTTTCAAGGCCAGATTGCCCACTTCACACAGTAGCTAAGTTATAATATAAATATGAAGTAGCAGAAATAGATAAACTTTTGTTTGAATTAAAAAAAACACAACAAAAATGTGCTCATTTAGCATTCATATTTTTAAGAGCAATTTGTTGCCTTGTGCCTAGATCCTAAACAAACGTGTCACCCCTGTTGTAGACTGGGCTCAGAACAGGACATGCAGACAACCATGAATGAGTGTTCCAAGCGTGCAATAACTTTGGTCTCACGGAAAACACCAAGGAAACGGAAGTAATCATTTTTTATTTCAGCCCGAGAAACACTACCACGAACCAAACATCACAGTTTAAGGCCATCGCTTACAAAAAGTTGGTACCTTTACTTACCTTGGTAGAGTCCTCACCAGAGAAGTAAATATTGACTCTGTCGTCCAAAACAGGAATACAAAGGGAGTGTTGCTTTTTGAAGACTATGAGCAAACGTTTGGGACCGGCAGGTAAATCCGTGTTGCCACCAAGATGAAGTGCGTATTGTACTGTTGTGCCAACCACCCTACTGTACGTATCTGAAATATATAAATGTCAGGAAATGTAATCATTTCTATGTAAACTGTCTGCGCAGGCCGCTCAGGATCAGTTTGTAAGATGAGGTGACCAATTCTGTAGTCATCAGTAGGGCAAGGCTTTCTGGCATCAAAACGATCTACAGAGAACCCAGATCAGATAGACATGATAGGCTGCATGTCACATGAGTGCATCCTGAGACAATACAAGTTTTTTTTAATAGGTTCTCCATTGATGTTGCTGTTTGGGACCTGCTTGTTCCGAACTTATAGCCTGGCGCACTGCCGTCACACATGGTTCTTACAATACTGAACAGGGTACGGTTGCCGCGACGCAGGAAAAGCGAGCTGCACAAAAGAAATGCCAGACGGCCCATTGTTGAATGCTGTTCCTGTGTGCCCCATATAGAGTTTGCCAGGTTCAGATCGGACTGTACAGTCATATGTGGTCGGATCTGAATAAACATGTCTGACACTGTCCCCATCTTCGGTTGCAATGGACAACTAACTAACTAACTAACTAACTAACTAACTAACTAACTAACTGCCTGACAGACTGACTGACTGACCGACCAACTGACGGCCGACCAACCGACCGACCAACCGACCGACCGACCGACCGACCTGCCGACCTATCGACCGACCGACCGTCCGACCGACCGACCAACTAACCAACCACCTGACTAACTGACTAATTAACTATGTAATTTACTTACTTACTACATAATACCTAACGACATAACTAAGTAACTACCTAACGAACTAAATAACTAACGATCAAACTAATTATTTAACCAACTAACTAACTTACTAACATAATAACTAACTAACTAACATACTTACTAACTTACTAAGTAACCAACTAAAGAAGCTAAATGGAAATAGACTGGAAAGACATGGTGAAGAATGAACACCTATAGAAAAAGAGCCAGCAACAACCAGTAGGGCAACTTATAAAACTAGGAAATAAGGCTGGATAAGACACACACTTTAGAAATCACTATGAAACGTGGCAAGACAGGCTCTAACATGAACTTCGCAGGGTAAGAGGGAGAGAGGTGCACCAGGAAACACACTTAGAAAAGACTGAAAATGGATTCAGTTTCAGGAATCTCGACTGGAGAGTGGCAGAAAGAGCAGTTCAAGATTGCACTTATTGGAGCAGTGTTATCAATGGCCTGTGCTCCCAAAAATTGGATGGGAATTGAAATAGTCTAAAACCACCTCAATACTTCATCTTGTTTATCTGGCGTACTGCTACGTGTTTATTTATTAGTGTTACCACGTGACTTGTGTGGTGAAATGTTGATAGACTTGTGGATCTTTTTTATAAATAGATAATATGATTTTGTAGTGTTTATCGTTTGTTTTCTCATGATGGAAAAGATACTAAAAAAAGTGCATGTGAAATATTCGAAGAAAATCTGGTTTTGTTTTTGTGAGTCAGCGGATCGGCGGGTAGCGGTGTACAGATAGATATTAGAGCAACACTGTTATTGTAGATATTAGGGAAACAATGTTGTAGTGCAAATTAGAGTAATAATCTTGTGATTGTAGGTGTTCTACAGCCGTGTCGATTGTCAGTAATGAAGGATCAAAATGTGAGGCGTTGGCCAGAATATCAAAGACAAACGCGGCGTTTGCACGGTTTAACAAACGCTGGTAAAATAAACGGTTAGCAATATACACGAAGATTAGATTAATATGTACATTGGTCATATCAATATTCCTCTATGCTTGTGAGCCAAGGGCATTACATCTGACCTGTAGTGGAGGATACATGCTTTGGAGATGAGATGTTTCCGAAGACTATTAAACGTCACGTACAAAGATCGAGTTAGAAATGAAGAAATACGGGAAAGAATTACAACAGCAATAGGACCTTTTGAAGACCTCTTGACTACTGTCAAAAGAATGAAACTCGCTTGGTTGGGTCACATATCGAGATCGAATGGTCTTGCAAATACAATTTTGTACGGAAAGGTGCAAGACAGACGACGAAGAAAAAAGGGTGGGAGTACAACATACAAGAATGGACCAATCTCCGACCAGATAAGGCACAGGCAGCGATCGCTGACAGAGAGGGGTGGTGTGGAGTTGTGAGGATGTCTTACTGTGTGCCCCAACGACATCAACAGTTATGTGATGACGTGACCTGACCTGAGAGAAGACAGAAGCGGTGCGCTACAGTCGTGTCGTATTTAGTGTTAGGTGAGAGAAGACAGAAGAGATGCGATACAGTCGTGTCGTATTTAGTGTTAAGTCAGAGAAGACAGAAGCGGTGCGCTACAGTCGTGTCGTATTTAGTGTTAGGTGAGAGAAGACAGAAGAGATGCGATACAGTCGTGTCGTGTTGTAATAGGTTGAGGAGATATAAACATGGTGGAAAGGATACACAAAAGAGCGACAAAGCTGATAGTGGGAGTCCAGAATTATAGTTATGAAGAAAGAAAAACCGGCCTTTAGTGTTTAGAAAAGAGAAGAATTCGAAATGACTTAATACAGGTTTATAAGATAATCAAAGGAACCGATAAATTAAACTATAACAAGTTTTTGTAAATACAACCACATACAAGAACAAGAGGGCACAGCTTCAAATTAACTAAATAAAGGTTCCGATTAGATATTAGGGCATTTATTTTTAGTCAGAGAGTGGTGAATGATTGGAATGCATTGCCTCTGGACGTAGAAGAAGCAGGAGGGGCAATTAATGCATTTAAGAATATATTAGATGCACATAGCTATTAGAGCAATAAAATGTAAATGAAACTAGTTGTAAACAGACTCTGCAGAGTCTTCTAAACCAGTATAAAGACGTTAAGTTAAGTTAAGATATTATAGTAGAAACAATGTCATAGTAGATATAAGAGTAACAATGTTATAGTAGATATTAGAATGGCAATGCCAAAAGAAGATATTAGAGTGACAATGCCATATCAGATATTAGAGTGACAATGCCATAGTAGATATTGGAGTGACAATGCTATAATAGATATTAGAGTAAGAATGTCATAGTAGATATTAGAGTAATAACTTTGTCATAGTAGATTATTTTGTCATAGGCGTCTCAGTCTTTGCAGACCATGAGCGTGGCACCCTGTGAGTAGCCTCTCAGGGCGCAAGCCTGGGCGCCGAATATGGAGTCCCTGGGCTTCCCAAACTGCAGGATCTCTCGGCCTCGCTGGTGTAATCCAAAGGAATGCAAAGCATGGCAATTTGGCATCACCTCAGCTGCAGGAGCTGCCGAAATGAGTTCGAAATTTTGAAACCATCCGTCCTAGATGCTCCTACTCCGGATTTTCTGTCTAGGCTTACTTCCGTGGCACTACCCTCTACGTAGGTTTCCACAAGACAGTGGAGTCGTTGCCCGCAGATGCTAGTTACTCGAGACATCCGATGATACTCTCATCGGCCCAAGACTAGCAAGCACTCTCTGGGGACTTGTGGGTTTAAAATCAGAGTCCCTCCTCTCTTAGGCGAACTGCCTGAACAGGCTAACGAGCTTCGTCTACGCGGGTTTAAAGTCAGAGTTTACCTTCTCTTACAATGGCCTTGGTTGGCAACCAATTTAATCATAGTAGATATTACAGTAGTAAATACTGCAGTGTCAGATAGAGTGTTAGAGACTTATAGTTTTGAGATTTCAGTGCCTGTGGATCTAGCTGACCGATTAGTCCATTTTCTTTCCTCTCACTTATTGTTAGTAAATATAAAAATATGAAACATAAACGTTCGTTTCAAATATTGCTAGTATATTAGTATATGTTATCCAATATGTCACAAGGGACGTTTAACGCATTCCCTCCATCTCTCTCTCTGTTTCCTTCTCTCTCTTCTTCGTCTCTGTTTTTGTGAAAATTGTGCATGTGTGCCAACGGGCGAAAGCGAGTGTAAGATTAGAATAATGAAATGGGTTTCAAGAAAGACGGAATCACTTTCAAAATAATTTTAAAAAATGTTCTTACGAAATTATAAACGTATCAATCTTTCGATGATAACAATAATTTATTTTAAAAGCAAACCAGTGATTCAGGAAAGACAAACCAAAGAAATTTTAATCAAGATAAAATTATTTTAGGAAACACAACTGATATTCCTAGAAACAAGAAATCTATTTTCTAATGGACAAAAAGCCTTTTGTAATACACATTAATCCTTATTTTCGAAAAGAAAAAAAATCGATTTAGGAAAGACAAGAAAACATTTACAGGGAAAAAATGCACTCATGGAAAAAAAACACACACCCTAGAAACAAATGTTTCCTACCCTATGAAATAAAGCTCACATTAAATTTACACGAGCACAGGAACGAGCCAGGAAAGAGGACAAACACCGGGCAAAACAAACAGACAATATATAAATTGCTGGGAATAAAAATGTTAACAAACTTATAAATTAAAAGGCTTGTTTGGATTGATCTTAGAGCTTGAGTTGCCGCACCACTGTGATATTGCTTGCAAGTTTTACTGGATGTCTTTGACCAACTCTTGCTTGTCTGAGCCAGTCCTGTACGTTAAGATATCATCCGCAAATGTCAACGTTCGCCCTGTCCCTGTGGGTTGAATATTGGCCACTTTTACTGTATAGATGTTGAACAGCACCGGTGAGAGCGGAGACCCTTGAGGCAGTCCTGTGCATATTCTTCTCGGTTCTGATGTCCCACGCATAGCACAACTGATAGGGCAGCTGATATCCAATTAACCAGCCACGGGCTTAAAACGCACTGCTGCAGACAGGTAACTACGGTCCAAAAATCGAGGCGGTTGTACCCGTCTTCTAGGTCGAGTGCCACCGCGACTGTTTCTTGCTTTGACTGACACCCGTCGTACACATCACACGCGAACGTTCCGGCGTTACCCTATGTCTCCTTCAGTGTTCTATATCTGTTCAGCGTGTCGGGTAGAATTTGCTCCCGTTCAATGTAGGCCATTATTTTCTTGGCCACTATCTTCTCGAGCAATTTTCCATATATATATACGTAAGGTTGGAATGTTCCATATCACGGAAAACAAAATACAATTATCTGATCTAAGTCCATTGCATAAATAGAGAATGTGTCATCCCGACTTATTGCTCCACGTCCATTCGATCAATTCTCTCGTTGACAGTTTCAATTCGGGTTTCTCGCTATGCCTCGTGGAACATGCTTTTTTAAATAGCTATCTATCTTCTGTCCACTTGTGTCGTTAGACATCATGGGGAGGTGTGGCCTTCTTTGTTTCATATGTTTTGGCAGGCAAGAATCCGCTGGTGACTTGCCAAGTCAATCCCAGTATCGTTTCCAACTGCTAGGTTGGTAGTCCCTGGAATATACGATCGCCTATTTTTGGGACTGGTAGGGGTTGGAAGTACTAATTATAGCAAGGTAGAAACAGAAACAGAAACAGAAACAGATCCACAGTCTGTCAGGCGCCATCTATATCGCTCTGCTAACCACATATCGAGTCCTGATGTAATAGCCACATAGTCCCCTTTTATGCGACATATTCTATCTGGGGCGAGAATACCATGACTTAAATATACTTTATATAAATGTATTACAAACACTAAAACTATTAATGTCAGAACTGGATACTAATATCAAATGAAAAACGACACATCACACAGCTGAAATTAGATGCAGAGACATTTTGGGTATAACATGGAGAGACATGATCAGAAACGATGATATGAGTAGACTAGTGGGACCATCACCAGTATTTAGACTACATCAAAGGATTGCCACTAAAACGGATTGGACACGTAAAAAGATACCACTCCCCTCCCTCCCACCCAACAAGAATTGCTATTTATATGAAGTTAGTCCATCACAAGTGATGAAGGTCACTCTCTTTGTTCAGCCTTGTGTACAGTCGTTTCTCTTGCTGTGTCCGCTAAAATGGGTGAACTGCGCGGTGATTTGGATTAATGTGAGATATGGACTGCGCCTTTTGTCAACTTCACTCTCTGGTCCTGAGCTACCTTTGGTCAGTGGCAAGATATTTATCGAGACGACTGGAGATAGCATAGGATGCAGATTTTTCCTTAGTGTTTATTCCCGAAGCCTTTCCCGTAAACAGGTATCCCGCAAGGCAGCAGAGGGGGGGGGGGGGGGCGGGGATGGGGTGACATCTAACGTTTGTTTGTCGTGCCTTTTCCATAATCACAAGAGGTTGTAGGGACATAACTCAGCTTGTGAGTGAGTTTGGCATCTCTGCCTGGCTGTGTTCAGTCCATTATAGTAGTGTCTAAACTTCTCACACGCCAATTTCGTGAAGTTCAGCCGTGTGAACTAGGCCGTGAAATACGACACATTTATATAGCCGATGTCTAGACCAGGATAATTGGAAGGAAGAAATCACAAAAAACGAACGAATGAACCAAGCGGAAAACAGCACCACGATTCCTGAACATAAGTGTAAGTCGTCGACTAGTGTGAATTCCAGGCAAATCCGTGGTCTGGCGGCATCCATAATGAACCAAAACAGTAGAGAAATGTAGACCCGCAGCCAGTAAAATCGCCATCTTTACCTTGACTTTTGCTATTTATATACAACGCATTCAAGGACAAAGGTAAACCACGAAAAATATGCGTCACGTAAATATCAGAGACAGTGAATGCCACGGTTCATGAGCCACACAGACAGGCTCGTTCTAGAGATCTCTTCATAACCTGACGCTGAAAGGCACCATTACAGGATAAGTGAAAAGAAGAAATATAAGAAAACTAAGGAACATACGGTTTCCAGAAGATCTTTCCACGTCTTTCTGGCTTGTGCATCCTCTCACGCTGTGCTCTATGTCAGAGACATCGTGTGTCTCCAAGTTGTTCTGAATCAACCTATCTTTCTTCTACCCTTCCAATGCTCGCGTAAGTGTTGTTCTGCTCTCACGCCCAGACTCATTCTCATGACATGCCTCAGCCATCTCCATCGCTAACGTTCTGCCTGGCAGTTAATCCGTTCAGTTAAACCACCAGCCACACTGTCCAGTTAAACCACCAGTTAAACCGTACCAGTTAAACCACTAGTTTAACCGTACCAGTTAAACCACCAGTTAAACCGTGCCAGTTAAACCACCAGTTAAACCATCCAGTTAAACCACTAGTTAAACCGTACCAGTTAAACCACCAGTTAAACCGTCCAGAATTTGTTCTCTTTATCGCCACCTTTTCATGGCAACGGTGTCTGCCGTTATATAGGGCTACACGCCACCTTTCCTTGCAACACGCTTTAACAGTCTGATTGTTTTCATGTGCATACCACCTCCATTCCAGACTAGGCCTTTTCCACGGTGGATATTTACCCCAAAATAGACCGTCAGGTGCTCAACCAATTGGCAGGTAGTGACCACAGGCCAATTAAGCTAGAAATTGATATGGAAGTAGGCCCACGGGAAATAAAACCGCTCCCACGTTGGAACTATAAACGAGCCGACTGGGACAGATTTGCAATGCTGACAGATGGACTGTGTGAAACCATCAATACACGAAATAACAACATGAAACCTATGGTGGAAAGCCTAAGCAAAGAAAAAATGCAAGCAGCCACCGAAACCATCCAAAGAGGGGCAAAGAAAAACTACAAACCATATTGGAATGATGAACTGCAGAAAGCGGAGGATGAAGTCTCAAAAGTTAGGAACATGGCAGAGAGAGAACAATCTATGGAGGCAAATATCGCCCTCAAGGCCAGCACGACGAAATACAAAAGAACACTGAATCAAATAACAAGAGACAGCTGGAAAAACAAAACAGAAAGCCTCAATATAGATAAAGAAGGGAACAAACTATGGAATTTAGTTAGAGCCATGAATGACGAAACACCGTCAAATAAAAAAATTACCATCAAGCAGGGCGACAACATGCTTACTAAAAAAAAGCAGCAAACGCCTTTATAGAACATTATGCCAGAGCAAACCACATTGATGTCCCTAGAGACAGGCATACCGACATTAGTGAAGAACAAAAGAGCCAGGACAACATTAAGATGGCACCAGAGGAGCACATGATGGCAAAACTAACAATGAACGAAATGGATGAGGCCATGAGAACTTTAAAGAAAAATAAATCGCCCGGAAAAGATGGGGTAACAAACGAAATGCTTATGGGGCTTGGCCAAACAGCAAAGAGGAAGTTACTATCAGTCCTGAACCAAAGCTGGAAAATTGGAATTGTACCGCAGGCATGGAAAAATGATGTACTTATATCAGTACCAAAGAAAGAAAAAGATAGAACAGATCCAAATGGATACAGACCCATCAGTCTACTGAGTTGTGTAGGCAAACTGATGGAGCGTATGATAAACACCAGACTGATGTGGCACCTGGAAGAAAAACCCATAATAATTCCACAGCAAGCAGGATTTAGACAACACAGATCCACTGAGGACCAGATCACTCTCAAAGCACAGGAAATAGAGGATGCTTACCAAGAGAAAAAGTATACAGTGGCGGTTTGGGTGGATCTAGAGAAGGCATGTGACAAGGTGTGGAAAGAGGGACTTAAAGTCAAGTTACAAAGAAGTGAAGTATGTGGGGAAATGTACAGATGGACCAGCCACTACATCGAAAACAGAACAGCCAGAGTTCAAGTACTAAGGCATATGAGCAAAAAGGTGACACTGGAGCAAGGAGTACCTCAAAGGGGGGGGGGGGAGGTACTGCATCCACACTTTTCCTGGTGTATATAAACAACATCACAGAGAATATACAAAGAAGAGTCCACAGCTCCATGTTTGCTGGCTATGTGGACCTCTGAAAAAAATCTCACCATAGCAAACAATTGAATGCAGTAGGCCCTAACATCGTTGGAGGAGTGGGCGAACTCATGGCTGGTCACAATAAACGAGGAAAAAACAACATGTACGATATTCTCGCTTTCAAATAAATCCCAGTACACCAAAATAAATCTTAACGGCAAATGCCTGCGGCCAAACGACAACCCAAACTACTTTGGAGTCATATTTGATCGGCGCGTGACATGGAAAAGTCAGATCGAGAGAAACCGAATGAGAGCCAGACAAAGAATGGCAATCATGAGGAAACTTGCTGACACAGGCTGGGGAGCAGACGAAAGAATACTAAAGAAACTGTACACTGGAAGAGTGAGACCAGTTCTCGAGTATTGTATTGCGGCATGGACAACAGCAGCAAAGGCGAACTTTGATAAAATAAGCAAACTTAACAACCAAGCCATGAAAGTCATTACAGGAGGCATGAAGTCAACGCCAATTGTAGAACAAATCTGCAATCCATGACTGACAGAAGATGCTGCACATCCAATGTATCAGAGAGTAAATTGATTTGGAAATGGGAAACTAAAGTGGAGAAACTTTGCAGAAATAGCCAAAGCAAAGATGAGCGAAGACCCTATGAACAGCGTAATAATACCAAAGCCCATCCCTCTGTATGAAACCTACCTGGAAGCAGCATATCATTGCGGAGGTGGTAGAAAATATACCAGGTATTGGATACAAGAACAGCCAGACTGAAAAAGAAAGAAAAGACATAACCCTGAGGTACATAACGGAAAGCTACCCAAGCATGGACTGGACCCATGCATACACCGACGGTTCTGTAACAAACACAACACAGAACGGAGGGGCAGGAGTATTCTTGAGCCTACCAAATGGCAGAAAAATAACACTGTCAGTGGCAACTGGAAAATTCTCAAGCAATTTCAGAGCGGAGGCAGAGGCACTGAAGGCTGCGGTAGAAGCAATGCTGATAGGCGAAAGCAATGAAAGCCAGATAGTCCTGTTTACAGATGCCCTGGTCGTAGTCTCAGCACTAACAAGTCAGAAAAATACTGAACTTAATGATTTAAGAGCAGTACTCTGTCAATTATGCCAGCAGTCCGCACCAAGAAGAGTAGTGGTTCAGTGGGTTCCATCCCACTGTAACATCCAAGGCAACGAAGAGGCAGACAGAATGGCAAAAGAAGATGCAAGACTACCAGAACCAGATTCTAGTGTGACCTACGAAGAGTCCAAAAGGCTTATTAGGGCCAGGTAGATGGCCAAATGGGAAACAGAACATACTGGTTACCCGAAAAACGATGCCTATTACCAGTTTAACAGAAGAGAGCAGGTCGTGGTCTTCAGACTCCGCACAGGCCACAACAGACTGAGGTACCACCTATTCAATTAACTGAAGATAGTTGGCACTGACGAATGCACTTGTGGTACCGGGAAAATGACCGCTGAACATCTGCTGCAAAACTGCCCGAAATACGAGGACCAGAGAAAGCACACGTGGCCATCACCAGTTGCAACTCTAGACAAGCTCTATGGCAGTGTTGACAGCCTCAGGATGACCGCTGCTTTTTTTCGAAAAAATTCAGGTTGACGTTTGACAGCGTACGAAGAAGAAGAAGAAGAAGAAGAAGAAGATTGTTTTAATGTAATACGCTATTTATTATAGTATAATATTATCACGTGTCTCTCTCTAAGCAGATCCTGTTATTCATATTTGTTGTCCAAGATCTTAATCCTGATTTAAAATCTATAAGTTTTGTGATTCATGCGGCGAAAACCGTTCAAACGATGAAGCGAAGGTCAAGGCTATAAAAACAGCAGTTGAGATTTTGCATCAGCAGTTTGACTTGAGCAAACTGTTGCAGATGGATTAAGTCGGTTCTGGAGGCGCTGAAGAACACCCCATACAAGGAAAAGGAGATATTCTTGGTGATGAGTGTGATCACTGCCCCCGGGATAAATGTGCAATGGATCCCTGGACATAGTGGGCTACTAGGGAACGAGATGGCCGACAGATTGGCAAAAACAGGAGCATCGAAACAACCATTGGATAGACCCTGCAGTAACCACACAATAAAACGAATTATTAAGAATAATGCTCGGGAAATTTCAGTGAACAGTTGGGTGACGGGAACAACATTTCGCGAAATGTCACAGCCAAAACGTAACGATGACATAAATAAACTACATAGAAGAGATCAAAGTCTCATCTTTCACTTCCGAACAGGACATACGAGAGTCAATAGTCATTTGAACCGTATCAATCCCCAGCACCTGCCCTTGTGCAGACATTGCTCTCATCCTAATGAAACAGCTCGACATCTACTCATTGAGTGCAAGGACATGAGGACAAGATTTTCACAAACACTGCCGACAATTACCAACACACTGTACCGATCAGTGACACAACTGAAGAATACCTGTTTATATATGGCATCTGGCTACCAAGAGCAGGCTTTGCTCAGCCGATTTGGGATAATAACAACATAACAACAATCTTAATCCTGATCTTGATGACTCGTTTCTCAGCGTAGCTGAGAATCCGAACTTCATCTCCAGCGAACCATGTCTTAGGCCACGAAAGACCAGTGAGGGGTAAAATCTCTTCCAGAGGCGTCTCGGATGTTTTTGCATGCATCAACGCATTGGCGATCTCCTTTTACCTTGGAGGTACCCGATTGCCGTCACTGTGATCCATCAGAACATGTTACCTGTCCATCTATATTTTGCTTCGTCTGCATAGATTACCTCATAATTTACCAAGGACAATCGTCGCATGTTAGAATCGCAGAGATTGTTCATACATTGGTTGCCGAGAGTGATTCCGATAAAGCGTCAATCAAGAGTGGGCATGACTCAGCTCCATAGCACATCGCAGGAAGCACAGCGGAATTGAAATTAAAGGCTTTAAGGCTCTGGTCTTGATCATATCTGGCTCTGGATATGGATCGGACAAATATAGAAGACGTAGCTGCAGAACAATCCAAATTGAGATGCAACGTGAAGAGCCAGTTTAGGTTGGGCGAAAATAAAGTCATGCAACATCGACAAATGAAAAGACAATACCGCAGAAATAAGGAAAACAAAAAAAACAATACAGTAGAGAGTTCCTATTCCAAGGTCGCATCGACCTATAGTCAGACATGACTGAAAAGGCGTCACTTATTTATTTATTGAGAGGTAACATCGGAAGTATGCACTACAAACGGGCTACAATAACAATGAGTATCCATCTCCTTTATCCTTAATGTGTACCTATGGGCTCATCTGTCCGATGTGCAACGATGTTGGTTCTGTATAAGAACAACATTGGTGGCTTTAAATGTCGTTGAAGACAACACATTTAACACAGAAGACCGCAGTTTTAGAATGTGACCAACATGGTGTCCCATACTTTGGTTGAGTTCCAATTAAGACGTGTAGAATCTTTATATCTTCGTTTTTTGGGTTCAGCGGCACTGACGGGGGTCTCGAACCAGTACTTATCTCTCCTAGGAGTATCGATAATGGGCGGTGGGAGGAGAGGATGGGCGGTGAAGTATTGTGAGCGATTCGATGGAGAGATACAATATTATGATACTTTTTTGACACAGTAGAAGTCATAGTAGTTTAATGGATTGAGAGTGGTAGTATTGGTAGAAGAAGAAGTAGTACTATTACTAGTAGCAACAATGGCTGCAACAGCAACATTGGTAGTAGATCTTAAGAAGTCGGTAGTAGTGGTGGTAGTAAAGTAGTAGTGGTGGTAGTAAAGTAGTAGTGGTGGTAGTAAAGTAGTAGTGGTGATAATGGCTGCACGAACAATAGGATCATCTGAAGGAAATGAAGTACAGAGGACAATTGTAGTAGTATTGGTAGCTCCGGACGATGTCGTGGTAGTTGTCGTAGAAATTGTAGTAGTAGTAGGGGTAGCAGAAAACATCTGGTTTCTAGAGAACGCTACATGAACGTTACAATCACATGGAATAGGTGGGGAAGCTGCCACATGGATTGACAGTTGGTTAACGGAAGAAGGCAGAGAGTGGGTATAAATAAGGAGTACTTTGAGTGGTGTGAAGTAAAAAGTGAAGTGCCCCATTGCTCGGTTTTGGGGCTAATTTTGATCTTGATATAAATAAACGATTAGGACATTGATATGGGATCCACGATTGCAAATTTCGCCGATGACACAAAACTATGCAGTAGTCTCTCGTCTAAATCAGAAGTGAATATATTGACGTCGGAAAAACTAAGTCGAAATAAATTGGGAATGGTTTGTAAGCTGGCAAATGGAGTTTAATGTAGATAAATGTACAGTCTTTCAAATGGATAGATCCAATATGGAAAATAATCACAGAATAGGGGAGACAAATATCAGAATAATAGAAAAGGAAAGGGGCGTAGGGGTTAAAATAGATCATACAGATAGAGTGAGTGAGGAAGTTCAGGTAACGGTGAAAAGTAAATGCAATATTAGATATGATAACAAATAAATATTAAACATGTTAGTAAGGAAGGGATTGTCAAACTGTATAAGGCATTAGTTAACTCGATTTTTTAGTACTGTGTACAGGTTTGAATTCTTTATCTTACAGGAGATATTAACATGCTGAAAATGATACAAAAAAGAACGACAAAGCTGATTGCGGAATTGTAGAATTGCAGTTATGAGGAAAAAGAAATACCGGCATACAGTGTATAGAAAAGAGAAGAATTCGAGGTGACTTAAATGCAGGTTTATAAGATAATCAAATGAACTGATACATTATACTACAACAATTTTTTTTCAAAATTCAACCGCTACAAGATTAACTAAAGAGAGGTCCATATTAGATATTAGGAAATATTTGTTTAGTCAGAGTGTTGAATGTTTGGAATGCATTGGAATGCCACTGGAAGTAGTGAAATCAAGAACAATTAAAGCATTTAAGAATAGATTGGTGGCGCATAACTTTTAGAGCAATGTAATGTAAATGAAACTAGTTGTATAAAAACTGCAGAATCTTCTAAACCAGTATAAAGACGTTAAGTAAGTTAAAAGAGATATTAGTTTCTGGCAACACTCAGTGCTTGATCCTGGCACGACATCCTAGTATGTCTCTGATAATGGCATGGCATCCTGGTCAGTATGTTGTGTCTGATGCTGGCGCAACATCCTGGTCAGTATATCGTGCCTGATCCTGGCGCGACATCCTGGTCAGTCTATTGTCTCTGATAATGGCATGACATCCTGGTCAGTATATTGTGTCTGCTTCTGGCGTGACGTCTTGGTCAGTATTTTGTAGCTGATCCTGTTGCGACATCCTGGTCAGTATATCGTGCCTGATCCTGGCGCGACATCCTGATCAGTCTATTGTCTCTGATAATGGCATGACATCCTGGTCAGTATATTGTGCCTGATCCTGGCGTGACGTCCTGGTCAGTATGAAGTGCCTGACCAAACCATCGTCTCAGTTTCCATTTCAGTACAGTAGTTTTGCAAATCATTTATGATCGTGAAGGAGTAGTAGAGATGTATAGTCGTAGTAGTCAGATGGTAGTAGTCAGATGGTAGTAGTCAGATGGTAGTAGTCAGATGGTAGTAGTGGTCGTAGGCGCAGTAAAGATGGTTGTTGTCGTCGTAGTTATTGCAGAAGTGATTGCTGCAGTTGTTGGGACAGTAACGAACGTCGTGGTGTGGTAGTGGTTGCAGAGGTGGGGAAGGTAAAGATTTGTGGGGGCGGTAGCGGGTGTGGCAATCGTCGGACAAGTCTTTCATCTTCATCATCTTCAATCAACATGCTATAGTTCAAGCCCTGCGAGGTACACTGAGGAGACTATGTTTCTCAGGTCTTCACCGGTCCCCCCCCCCCCACAGCTTTCAAGCATGATCGCACTCACATGTCAGTCTGCCTCTCTTTGGTCTGCGTAAGTCGGGAGGTCCTGCAGGTTATGTTCTGGTATTTGATTTGGTGTTCAGCAATCGCACTTTGTCGGTGCTTGTAAAATCCATTCTGTGGCGGTGGGGCCGTGAGTCTGTTGTTGCTGTTTGCGAATGCACACATTGAGTAATTTAATTTTGTGTGCTCCCTGAAAAGGACGTTAAGTGTGGGTTGCAGTAGCGTTCCTCACATCCCAAGCGGCGTGCTGATGAAGGTGGACCGGGGTCCTCCAGGTTGTTTGTATGCTTGTCTTCATCTGCGTGTCACTCACTACTACGGGGATCACGTCGATTCCTTACCTTGTTAGCCAGACTGCCATGGAAACAGACCGTTTCCAGAGAGAGCAACTAGAAAGCTGAGGCGAGGGTCTTGGCCAGTATGTTTTGCCTGACCCTGACTAACAAATGTGATCAATATGTTTTGCCTGACCTTGACTAACATGTCTGATCGATGTGTTTTGCCTGACCCTGACTAACATGTCTGATCGATGTGTTTTGCCTGACCCTGACTAACATGTCTGATCGATGTGTTTTGCCTGACCCTGAATAACATGTCTGATCGATATGTTTTGCCTGACCCTGACTAACATGTCTGATCGATATGTTTTGCCTGACCCTGACTAACATGTCTGATCGATGTGTTTTGCCTGACCCTGACTAACATGTCTGATCAGCATATTTTGCAAAACCAAACGTTAGTCTTCCTCCCCAACCTTGAGTCTGTAATGTCCTCTTCTGAGTCTGAAAATCGTTGTCTGCCCATTTCAGCAAAGTTTGTCTTTGCTGAAATTTTATGGCTTTTATTTTTCGTGCTGATCTCGCTATTTCGTCCTCATGGATCGTTTGATGAGTGTCTTTGCTACTTTACAGTCTGTCTGTCACTATTTCCGGCTGTTGCAAGCTCATCTTTCTTCTTATTGCCAAGGACCCCACAGTGGTCCCTAATCCACTGTAGGACTAACACTGATTTTGAGACAACCGCCCGATGTAAAATTTTGCATCGTGTGAGAATATCTTGTTTGGGGCTTGCGATGGCAAAAATTACGCTCATGGAGTCTGTTTGAATGACCGTTTTCTTTGTAGTTTTGTTGTTGTCTGATTAGAATCTGAGTTTCTGCGTAGTACTAGCGACTGTGGTAGTCGTGGTATTGATTATAACTTAACTTAACGTCTTTATACTGGTTTAGAAGACTGCAGAGTCTGTATATAACCAGTTGCATTTACGTTACCTTGCTCTAAAAGCTATGCGCATCCAATTTATTCTTAAATGCATTAACTGTCCCTGCCTCCACTACCTCCCGGACAATGCATTCCAAGTATTTACCACTCTCTGACTATAAAAATATTTCTTATATCTAATCTCTTTAAGTTAATTTGTAGCCATGCCCTCTTGTTCTTGTGGATGGCTGTATTAAAAAAGAAAATTGTTATAGTCTAATTTATCCATTCCTCAGATCATCTTATAAACCTGTATTAAGTCACCACGAATTCTTCTCTCTTCTAGGCACTGTAGGCCGGTTTTTCTGAGTCTTTCCTCGTAACTGTAATTCTGGTGTTGACGATGTTGGCGGTAGTGGTGGTTGTAAACGTAGTGAATGTAGTGGTTGGTAGAGCTAGTAGTGAGTTTAGAAATCGTAGAGACGGTGTTATTGTTTGTTGTGACAGTAGGGGTTGTAGTTATAATGCAAGTGTGATGGTCCTTCTAGTAGTGTACTCGATTCTCTTCCAAAGGTTTCGGTAACTGCCCATGCTTCGCAGCCGCACGCTGTTACGAGAAAAAACACTGGTTCTCAAAATGTTTGCTTCTGTTGATTTTCTGGCATTCTACCATAGTTCCCTCAGATTGTGTACCCTCTGCATTGTCATTGCCAAACTCCTTCTGATTTCCTTTGAGATTGTGTAGCCTCTGCATTGTCATTGCCAAACTCCTTCTGATTTCCTTTCAGATTGTGTAGCCTCTGCATTGTCATTGCCAAACTCCTTCTGATTTCCTTTGAGATTGTGTAGCCTCTGCATTGTCATTGCCAAACTCCTTCTGATTTCCTTTGAGATTGTGTAGCCTCTGCATTGTCATTGCCAAACTCCTTCTGATTTCCTTTGAGATTGTGTAGCCTCTGCATTGTCATTGCCAAACTCCTTCTGATTTCCTTTGAGATTGTGTAGCCTCTGCATTGTCATTGCCAAACTCCTTCTGATTTCCTTTGAGATTGTGTAGCCTCTGCATTGTCATTGCCAAACTCCTTCTGATTTCCTTTCAGATTGTGTAGCCTCTGCATTGTCATTGCCAAACTCCTTCTGATTTCCTTTGAGATTGTGTAGCCTCTGCATTGTCATTGCCAAACTCCTTCTGATTTCCTTTGAGATTGTGTAGCCTCTGCATTGTCATTGCCAAACTCCTTCTGATTTCCTTTCAGATTGTGTAGCCTCTGCATTGTCATTGCCAAACTCCTTCTGATTTCCTTTCAGATTGTGTAGCCTCTGCATTGTCATTGCCAAACTCCTTCTGATTTCCTTTGAGATTGTGTAGCCTCTGCATTGTCATTGCCAAACTCCTTCTGATTTCCTTTGAGATTGTGTAGCCTCTGCATTGTCATTGCCAAACTCCTTCTGATTTCCTTTGAGATTGTGTAGCCTCTGCATTGTCATTGCCAAACTCCTTCTGATTTCCTTTGAGATTGTGTAGCCTCTGCATTGTCATTGCCAAACTCCTTTGATTTCCTTTCAGATTGTGTAGCCTCTGCATTGTCATTGCCAAACTCCTTCTGATTTCCTTTCAGATTGTGTAGCCTCTGCATTGTCATTGCCAAACTCCTTCTGATTTCCTTTCAGATAGTGTAGCCTCTGCATTGTCATTGCCAAACTCCTTCTGATTTCCTTTGAGCAGTCGCCATTGTTATCAATTCTCAAGTCAAGATATTTGAAGTTCGTGACCTCTATTATTTCCACACGTTAATACTTACACACAACTACATTCTACTGAATAAAGATCAGCCCAAGACTTGTGTTTCCTTGTTGTGATGTAACAAAATGAGTAATTAGCTTAAAATTGGTCAGTACTAGCAGAACTGTGGTGGTGATAGTAAAAAATTCAAATAAAATTTAATTTCGAAGACAGAGAACCCAATCCTTCCCACAAGACACATAAATGATAGAGCTATTTAAAACAATAGATGTTTCTGGAGTAGAATACATGCATTAGTTCCTAATGAACATGTACCGTTTATTTATATTTTTTAAAAATGTGAATGAATTTAATTACATCATTACTACAAGACAATATCATCCATTTTTTGTACATGTGTATAATGAACTTGCCATTTAAAAAGTTGGACTCACTATATGTATTTATTCTACTCCAGAGACATCTATTGTTTTAGATAGCTCTATCATTTATGTGTCTTGTGCAAAAGATTGGGTTATCTGTCTTTGAAATTAAATTTTATTTGAATTTTTTACTAACACCATTACAGTTCTGCTAGTACTGCCCCCTTATGAGACGTTACAAGAAAAGTTAACTTTGTTAATGGAACTGAATTATTATCTACTTTGGGAAGGAAGACTAACGTCTGGTCAGACACAACCTTCTGATCAGACATGTTAGTCAGGTCGGGAAAAACATACTGACCAAAACCCTCACATCGGCTTCCTCGTAGTCCTCTCTGGGCAAGGACTGTTTTCATGACAGATCAACTAACGGGGTGAGAGATCGACATGATCCCCATAGTAGTAAGTAACACGCAGAGGAAGCCAAGCAAAACACAACCGCCTAGAGAACCTCGGTCCACCTTCACCAGCAGGCTCGGGATGTGAGGAAAGCTACTGTAACCCATCACTTAACGGTCTTTTCAGTGCTCACAAAAGAGTAAACCTACTTTTTGTGAGCATTTGAAACAACCAGACAACTATTATATACTTTTATTATTTACTTTTATTATATTCTTTTATTATATACTTTTATTATATTATTTTAATATATACTTTTATTATATTATTTTAATATATACTTTAATTATATAATTTTATTCTATACTTTTATTATATTATTTTAATATTTACTTTTATTATTTAATTTTATTCGATACTTTTATAATATACTTTTATTATATACTTTTCAGAACATTTTGAAATAAAAGAGTTTAAAAAAATTGTTTATTTATTGTATTTTTACTTATATTGTACAATGCTCTAATATAATACTTGTTCTTGCATAGTTTCCTTAAATCAATAAAGCCCATACAGTCAAGTCCAGAAAGTCATCGAACTGAATTTTGACACTTCAGGAGGAACCTACAACTGGACATCCCTTACCCTACTCACTTTTGAAGACAATAAATAGACTCTGAACTGGCGTATCACGATGTAGGAAGAGAATGAAGAAATGGGGTCTCTCGGACAACGATGCATGTGACAGCGGGGCGGTACAAGATACAGGTTATCTGAAGATTTGTCGCAAACCTTCCGAATACATGTGACGAGAGCGACATGTTGAAAGCGTATGACAGGACAATTCAAGTCACTGAACACTGAATGTACGCTATATGACATAGTGCCTGGATACAGACAGTAAATAAGTATTATCCTTGTTTTTCATAGTCCTCTAATATGGTCCAGAGTTGTTTCCCATCAACTCTTTCTTCTTCTTCTTCTTCTTCTTCTTCTTCTTCTTCTTCTTCTTCTTCTTCTTCTTCTTCTTCTTCTTCTTCTTCTTCTTCTTCTTCTTCTTCTTCTTCGTATGCTGTCAGACGTCAACTTGAATTTGTTCGAAGAAAGCAGCTGTCATCCAGAGGCTGTCGACGACTGCCATAGAGCTTGTCAAGTGTTGCCACTGGTGATGGCCACATGTGATTTCTTTGGTCCTCGTATGTTGGGCAATTTTGCAGCAGATGTTCAGCGGTCATTTTCCCTGTGCCCCAGATAGATTTCGTCAGTGCCATATATCTTAAGTTTATTGAATAGATGGTACTTCAGTCTGTTGTGGCCTGTGCGGAGTCTAAAGACCACGACCTGCTCTCTTCTGTTCAACTGGTAATAGGCATCGTTTTTTGGGTAGCCAGTATGTTCTGTTTCCCATTTGGCATGCATCTGGCTCTAATAAACCTTTTGGACTCTTCGTAGGTCAAACTAGAATCTGGTTGTGGTAGTCTTGCACCTTCTTTTGCCAGTCTGTCTGCCTCCTCGTTGCTTTGGATGTTACAGTGGGATGGAACCCACTGTACCTCTACTCTTTTTGGTGCGGACTGCTGGCATAGTTGACAGAGTACTGCTCTTAAATCATTAAGTTAAGTATTTTTCTGACTTTTTAGTGCGGTAACCACGGCCAGGGCATCTGTAAACAGGACTATCTGGTTTTCATTGCTTTCGCCTATCAGCATTGCTTCTACTGCAGCCTTCAATGCCTCTGCCTCCGCTCTGAAATTGCTTGAGATATTTCCAGTTGCCACTGACAGTGTTATTTTTCTACCATGTGGTAGACTCAGGAATACCCATCACCCTCCATTCTGTGTTGTGTTTGTTACAGAACCGTCGGTGTATGCATGGGTTCAGTCCATGCTTGAGTAGTTTTCCGCTATGTACCTCAAGGTTATGTCTCTCCTTTCTTATTCAGTCTGGCTGTTCTTGTATCCAATACCCGGTATATTTCCGACCACCTCTGGAATGACATGCTGCTGCCATGGGGGTTTGCGAACATTAGGGATGGGTTTGGTGTTGTTATGGTGTTCATAGGGTCTTCGCTCATCTTTGCTTTGGCTATTTCTGCAAAGTTTCTCCGCTTTAGTTTCCATTTTCCAAATCTATTTAGTCTCTGTTGCATTGGATGATCTGTCAGTCTTCTTATTTTCTCTGCTTGCAGCTGAGCTCTGCAGTCTCCTCTGTCGATCGTGGATTGCAGATGTGTAATCTTTTCAAGTTCTACAATTGGCGTTGACTTCATGCCTCCTGTTATGACTCTCATGGCTTGGTTTTGAAGTTTGCTAATTTTATCAAAGTTTGCCTTTGCTGCTGTTGACCATGCCGCAATGCCATACTCGAGAACTGGTCTCACTCTTTTAGTGCACAGTTTCTTTAGTATTCTTTCGTCTGCTCCTCAGCTTGTGCCAGAAAGTATCTTCATGACTGCCATTCTTTGTCTGGCTCTCATTCGGTTTCTCTCGATCTGACTTTTCCATGTCATGCGCCGATCAGATGTGACGCCCAAGTAGTTTGAGTTGTCGTTAGGCCGCAGATATTTGCCGTTAAGACTTATTTTGGTGTTCTGGGGTTGATTTGAAAGCGAGAATATCGTACATTTGGTTTTTTCTTCGTTTATTTTGACCAGCCATGATTTCGCCCACTTCTCCAACGATGCTAGGGCCTGCTGCATCCGATTGTTTGCTACGGTGAGATTTTTTTCAGAGGTCCACATAACCAGATCGTCTGCGAAAATGGAGCTGTTGGACTCTACTTGGTATATTCTCTGTGATGTTGTTTATATACACCAGAAAAGGTGTGGGTGACAGTACTCCCCCTTGGGGTACTCCTTGCTCCAGTGCCACCTTTTTGCTCATCTGCTCTTGTACTTTGACTCTCGCTGTCCTTTTTTCGAGGTAGTGGCTGATCCATCTGTACATTTTCCCACATACTTCACTTCTACGTAGCTTGACTTTAAGTCCCTCTCTCCACACCTTGTCAAATGCCTTCTCTAGATCCACCCAAACCGCTACTGTATGCTTTTTCTCTTGGTAAGCAGCCTCTATTTCCTGGGCTATGAGATTAATCTGGTCCTCAGTGGATCTGTGTTGTCTAAAACCTACTTGCTGTGAAATTAATATGTGTTTTGCTTCCATGTGCCATATCAATCTGGTGTTTATCATACGCTCCATCAGTTTTTTCTACACAACTCAGTAGACTGATGGGTCTGTATCCATTTGGATCTGTTCTTTTTCTTTCTTTGGTACTGGTATAAGTACAGCACCCTTCCATGAGTGCGGTACAATTCCCTTTTTCCAGCTTTGATTCAGGACTGAAAGTAACTTCCTCTTTGCTGTTTGGCCCAACCCCAGCAGCATTTCATTTGTTATCCCATCTTTTCCGGGCGATTTCTTTTTCTTTAAAGTTCTCATGGCCTCATCCATTTCGTTCATTGCTAGTTTTGCCATCATGTGCTCCTCTGGTGCCTTCTTGATGTTGTCGTGGCTCTTTTGCTCTTCCCTTATGTCTGTAAGCCTCTCTGTAGGGACATCAATGTGGTTTGCTCTGGCATAATGTTTTATAAAGGCGTTTGCTGCTTTTTTTTCCGGTTAGCATGTTGTCGCCCTGTTTGATGGTAATTTGTTTATTTGATAGTGTTTCGTCGTTCATGGCTCTAACTAAATTCCATAGTTTGTTCCCTTCTTTATCTAGATTGGGGCTTTCTGTTTTTTTCCCCAACTGTCTCTTGTTATTTGGTTCAGTGTTCTTTTGTAATTCGCAGTGGTGGCCTTGAGGGCGATATTTGCTTCCATAGATTGCTCTCTCTCTCTCTCTCTCTCTGCCATGTTCCTAGCATTTATTCCAATATGGCTTGTAGTTTTTCCTTGCCTTTTTTTGCGATGGTCTCGGTTGCTGCTTGTAGTATTGCTTTGCTTAGGCTTTCAACCATAGGTTTCATATTGCTATTTCGTGTGTTGATAGTTTCACACTGTCCATCTGTCAGCATTGTAAATCTGTCCCAGTCGGCTCGTCTGTAGTTCCAACGTGGCAGCGGTTTTATTTGCTAGGGGCCTACTTCCAGATTAATATCTAGCGTAATTGGCTTGTGGTTGTAATTGTACCTGTCAATTGGTCGAGCACATGACGGTCTATTTCCATCAACTCTTTCAAAATCGGTCTCCTAATATAGGCTTAATTTTTGTTAATGCATTTTTATTGCATGACTTAGCAGAGATTATCCTCTGTGTGTAACACATTTTATTATACTGATTTTCTTCTTGAGGACCGGTCCTATTACAGATTGATTCAAATTGTTTAGTACTTGTCTGTCAGTCTATGCTCTAGTAATGATTCTTGTATATGATGTCGCCATCTTCGATTGCGATGGACAACTATTATCATTATTATTGTAATGATTATTTCATGTTATTCCCCCAAGTTTGAATAGCTCCAGTTATTGTTTCCTCTGTACCTGCAACTTGTTTCCAGAGCTGCTGTTGTCTCTATTGATATTTCTTAAATGACTATGTCAGATTCAGTTGCTTCATCTACCTTGGAAAGTTAAATATTGAGTGTCCTTGAGTACCTGTAGCATTGAAAAGTTCTTGAAAGTTATCCTTCCGTCGTTGTTGTCTAACGTGCTCGTAATATATATCACGGTGGAGACCGGCATTTTTTCACGTGAACTTTCTGGTATTTCCCCAGATTTCTGGGTAGTAGTATTCGATCTCCCGTCTGGGGCCTACGGAGTTCGTGCATTGTGCTGAGGTTGCCCCAAACATATGGAGAAGAATAGAGCACTTATGAGTTAAACCATGCGCAATGACGGTGATTCTTCGACTAAACTAAACTTGATTCTTTTGTAGAAATCCCGTGAACCATTTTTGTATGTGAGTGACATTTGTTCTCCATATTTCTTTTTTGATTCCTCTTTAGCAATTTTGATAACACTTTTGGCATTTTGTTTTTCTGTTAAAGAGCCGCTCATAAAGTAATGCCTCCTATTTTATTACGATGTCCCACGATGTCAGGAAGTGAATTTTGACAGTAGCTGATTAGTAGCATAGTAAAGGCAAGTGATATGATATTATTATTAACGGGGGATTTCAACTTTCCAGAAATAAAATGGGATATGGCAGAAGCACTTGTAGAGTCAAAACCTTTTGTTAAGTGCATAACTGAAATTTTTTAAATTCAACTTGTAGTAGCAGCTACCAGAGGCAAAAACATACTAGACCTAGTTTTTACTACAGAGGAAAATATTATTGAAAACGTTACCGTTAGGGAACTGTTTGGCTCAAGTGACCATCAAATCATCCGATGGGATCCTATTTCAGGGAAAGAAGTAAACATAAACACGCGAACATATGACTAATCTAAGATAGATGTTAAGAGGATGAAAGAGGCAGTGAACCACATAATCTGGGAAGATATTGTCGGAGGAACAGATGTTGAACAGGAGTGGGAGAGTTTTAAAACAGTTCTCGAAACGCTAAAAGAGGAATGTGTTCCATATAGGGAGGTAAACCCCAAGCGTAAAAAGTGGATCACTAAAATTGTAGTTAAATGTAGAAGAGCTAAAAATAAAGTATGGACAAAATATTTACAGGCAGGTAAATCAAAAGAAACAAATTAAAAATATTTGGACAAGCAATACATATCTCAGAAAGCGAATGAAACAGCAAAAATAGACTTCGAAAAGAAACTTGATCAGAGGATCAAGACTGATAGTAAAAGCTTCTTCTCTTATGTTAGAAATAAACAAAGATCAAAGGACAAAGTAGGCCCTCTCATACACAGCACAGGAAAAAAAATAAGTGAAAATAGGGAGGCAGCAAATCTACTCAATCACTACTTTGGCACAGTGTACACAAAAGAGTACTGCTCCAAGATCCCAGAGCCTGTAGATATTTTTCAAAGAGACATGGATACAGCAGGATTAGGATCAATCTGTATTACAGAGGAAATGGTTTAAAAAAAATTGGAGGGGTTGAAAGTGGATAAATGTCCAGGTCAAGATGGTATTCATCCAAAATTACTGTTTGAAATTAGAGACCAATTAGCAAAACCATTGGCTATATTATGTTCTCAATCTCTTGCACAAGGGATTGTTCCACTGGATTGGAAAAATGCGGGAGTGATCCCCTTATTCAAAAAGGGCAAAACAGCAGATCCAGCAAACTATAGACCTGTGAGCTTAACGAGCATAGTCTGTAAATTGTTAGAGTCAATAATCAAAGAAAACATTGTAATGCATTTAGACAAATTTAATCTAATTATAAATAGTCAGCATGGGTTTACTAGAGGGAGATCATGCTTAACAAATCTATTAGAATTCATGGAGGAGGTTACCAAAATGTTAGATAAAGGGGAGTCAGTGGACGTTATTTATCTGGATTTTGCTAAGGCCTTTGACAGAGTACCTCATCAACGATTATTTAGAAAGTTAAAATCACTTGGAATAGGTGGGGAAGTTGCCAAATGGATTGAAAATTGGTTAACGGGAAGAAGGCAAAGGGTGGGTATAAATAAGGAGTACTCTGAGTGGTGTGAAGTGAAAAGTAGAGTGCCACAGGGCTCGGTTTTGGGACCAATTTTATTCTTGATATATATAAATGATTTGGACATAGGTATGGGATCCATTATTGCAAAATTTGCTGATGACACAAAACTATGCAGTAGTGTCTCTTCTAAAGCAGAAGTGCATATATTGAGGTCGGATTTAGATAAAATTCGAGAATGGTCTGTAATCTGGCAAATGGAGTTTAATGTAGATAAATGTACAGTCATGTACATGGGTAGATCAAATATGGAACATAATTACAGAATGGGAGAGAACAATATTAGAAAGATATATATAGAAAGGGACATGTAAGGTGAGGGAGCAAGTTCAGGTAGCAGTAAAAAAAGCAAATGCAATGTTAGGGATGATAAAAAGAAATATTAAACATAGGAGCAAGGAGGTGATAGTCAAACTGTATAAAGCATTAGTTAGACCTAGATTAGAGTACTGTGTACAGGTGTGGAGTCCTTATCAGAGAGAGGATATAGACATGATGGAGAGAATATAAAACAGAGCGACACAGCTGATAGTGGGATTCCAGAAGTACAGTTATGAGGAAAGATTAAAAAGAACCGGCCTACAGTGTCTAGAAGAGAGAAGAATTCGTGGTGACTTAATACAGGTGTATAAGATGATCAGAGGAATGGATAAAGTAGACTATAACAAGTTTTTTAAAGTACAACCACCAACAAGGACAAGAGGGCACAGCTACAAGTTGACTAAGGAGAGGTCCAGATTAGATATTAGGAAGTATTTCTTTAGCCAGAGAGTTGTGAATGCTTGGAATGCATTGCCAAGTGAGGTGGTGGAGGCTGGGACGGTCAATGCATTTAAGAATAGATTGGATGCGTACAGCTTCCAGAGCAAGATGATGTAATTGGAACTGGTTGTATACAGACTCTGCAGAGTCTTCTAAACCAGTATAAAGACGTTAAGTTAAGTTAAGTATAGTTTGGAACCTTCCTGCCCATATCCGTATAATATTTTTGTGTTTTGTTCGTTAACCATGTTTTCCACTTTCCATTTAATATTAATTAATTTTTTCGTCAACTTCAGTATTTCACAAGTTCCTTATTTTCTTGCTTTATCTTGTATACATGAGAGCACCAGAATCCTGAACATTTTCACAATTTTTTGTTTGTTTGTTGTTGTTGTTGTGTTCGCCTTATTTCTCTATTCTCCAAAGCGGTGTGCGTTGCACTATGTTTTTATTTTGCGTCTATCATCCCATTGCATACGACTTCGGCATGCATTTTATGTAAGGCTCTGCTTCCTCTTGCATTTTCTAAGGGTTTGCTTCCCCGGGGTAACGACCGGTGCTGTGACTGGAAGTGAACCCGGCTCCTTTGGGTTGTGAGCCGTGTCACGTATCAACTAGACCCCTTATTAGTTGTTTGACTTCGAAGTTTTCTTCCCCACTTCACCAATCTCTGCATTCTCTCACCCAAAGTGATACTGATCTGGTGATAGAGTGTCATGTTATGATAGAGTGTCATGTTATGATAGAGTGTCATGTTATGATAGAGTGCCATGCTATCTTTAACATCAGCACTAGCAGCTTCCCATGTAGCGCATCTCGCTCTTTGTATATGAAAATGACAAGAACAGCACCACTGACCCACAGAGTTTGTCGCAAGAGGCGACATGAACATAACACCTGTCATGGTTAGGTGGTCTGTTAAGAACAGCATAGATGACGCCTAATAGGCTGCAGTCTACTTTGCTCTAGTGTTTGAGTCTTTTAGGATAGACTCACACATTGGTTAACTGCCCTTCGCGGCACGTGTCCCAACGCTACGGAGTAATAAGCTGCTCGACCTAGCCCGGTAAGCAGGACATCCTCATCCCGGCTACAGCAATCTCTTGCAAGAGCTGGGACCTGCACATGGGCATCTGCCCCTGTAAAAGTACAGGTCGACTAACATTAAGATGAAGTGGCAGTGCCTACCTAACCAATCTGTCTTTCTGTCTTAACCACCCATGGCATCCCTCTCTCGACGACTCTTTCACCTTTGATATATAAAACAGTCGTTTAGAGCGAACCGTTTTGTCTGCGGATACTCGTAGGTAGACTTTGGGTCAGTGTTTCTAGGCTATACTGAAAGACGTGACAGGATGAATCTTATCTCCCTGGTGCAAGCAGAGGTTAGTACATCCGTTTTAATGAGGTATAACCGAGCCTTCCTAAGCGAAATTCATGACATGAGTTTCCTGTTCAACAATTACATCCTCCATTACGATCAGATCATCTTTCTCGTTGTCTGACAGACTCAAAGAATTTTCCGTGTCGGGTATACGGGGATTATTGTTTTTGTTTTGTTCTACGTTTGAATGTAGGCGTACACCCATATACACATGTTCAAATATACAGGCACACACAGCGACTCACATACACACATTCACAGACAAAAATATTCCCACACATGCACATACACAAACGATCAGACACACAGAGACACATGAAAAAACACAAATACACATATAGACACGTACAGACGCTTTAAACACATTCACAAAGAGACAGATTCACACACATATACCCACATTCAGACACAGATACATATACATATTCACACACAGACACACCCACGTATAAACAGACAGATAGTCTCTTATACAGACGGAAACACTGACACACACACACACATACACACAGAACCACACGTTCACACACACATTTACACATGTACATAGACACACACATTCACACATATTCACACACGTTCGCAAGCACATTTTCACACAGATTCACATACATTTACACACACATTCACATACACATTCATACATAGATTCTCACACTTTTACACATGCACATTTACACGCAGCTGCGCACACATTTGCACACATATTAACACACAGATTCACACACATTCACATTCATTAACAGATTCGCACATATTCACGCACACATTCACACACAGGTTCCCGCATACATATTCACACACATTCATTAACAGATTCACACAGACTCACACACAGATTCATAAGCATTCACGCACACACTCACACACATATTCATAAGCATTCACACACATACATTGACACATTAACAGACACATTCACAAACACACATTCACACACACACGTTCATAAACATTCACACACATATTCACACACACATTACAAAAAATGCACACACAGATTTACACACACATAGGGTAGCACTTGGGTGTTTTCCATACGTTGAAGATCATCAGTAGAATTACAAGTGTAAGGAGAGCAAGTCACTTGCACACTCCTGTAATAGGTTAATGCCCACAGTGAGTAAGTTTACTGTCCGCCCTGAAAAGGACGTTTAGTGGCGGGTGCAGTAGCTTTCTTCACATCCCGATCGTGCTGATGAAGGTGGACCGCGATCTCCCAGGCGGTAGTGCAATGCTTCGCTTCATCTGCTTGAAGTTCACAGTACCGGGCTTACGTGGATCCACATCTCGTCAGCCAGACTGCCTGTTTCGGGAGAACTCATCATGGAAGAGAAGTCGTGGTCTTGGTCAGCATAATGGGCCTGCCCATGAGGCGACTTTCAATGGTACTTTACTTAACTTAACTTAACCTTTTTATACTGGATTAGAAGAATCCACAGTCTGTATACAACCAGTTTTTTTAAGCATAGCTTTTACAGATGCGTGAGTCCATCTTAATAGACTAAAACACTAGAGCTAAGTTAGGTGCCATCTATAGCTGCTATTAACAAACCAGTTGGGGAAGAGTACAAATAACTTGAGTAGATTTTTAATTCCAATTTTGTCTCGGCAGAGGCCGTCAATTTTTACTCTTTTAGTATTTCCAACTTCCAAGTGCTCGACACTGAACACGGTAGTCCGACCTCACTACCCAGAGATCTGTGGGATTTTTACCAGAAGACAAACGGTCTTCATCGCGATTCGAACACGCGACCTCCGGCACCCGAGGCGGACACCTTACCTTACCTTGAGATTACGGATCCTCCGTTGCGTCTCATTTTCTAAAATTGCACCCTGTAGTTTGTAGGATATGCATTTGTTTTGTCTCTCTTATGCAAATCCTGTACTTTACCAGGGTTTCAATGTGAACTTCCAGTGTCGTAGAGCTATGATATCCTCTTTTCTATTCTTACACTCAAAACAAGAACAGGTAAAAAAACTGTAGAATGTTCGGGAATAATAAATACAAGATAATTCATTTATGACGAGACGAGATATACAACATTGTTCAAACTAAACTCTAAACCAAACAGCAAGAGAAAGCTGGAAAAACTAAACAGAAAGTCTCAACTTAGACAAAGAAGGGAACAAACTCTGTAAGTTAGTCAGAGCTATGAATGACGAAACCCCGCCAAACAAACAAATTACCATCAAGCAGGGTGAAAACTTGCTCACTGGAAAAAAAGCCGCTAACGCTTTTGTGGAACACTATGCCAAAGCGAACCACATAGATGTCCCTGCAGATAGGCACACGGACATTAATTAAGAGCAAAAGGGGCACGACAACATCAATATAGCACCAGAAGAGCATATGATGGTAAAACTAACAATGAGAGAAATGGAAGAGGCCGTGAGAACATTAAAGAAAAGGAAATCTCCTGGAAAAGACGGGATAACAAACTAAATGCTGATGGGGCTGGGCCAAACAGCAAAGAGGAAACTACTATCAGTCCTGAACCAAAGCTGGAAAAGGGGTATTGTACCCCAGGCATGGAAAGACGCAGTACTTGTACCAGTACCAAAGAAAGGAAAAGACAAAGCCTACTGAGCTGTGTCGGCAAACTGTTAGAAGGTATGATAAACACCAGACTGATGTGGCATCTGGAAGAAAAACGGATACTAATTCCACAGCAAGCCGGCTTTAGACAGCACAGATCCACTGAGGACCAGGTCATCCTCATAGCCCAGGAAATAGAAGATGCCTACAAGGAGCAAAAACATACAGTAGCGGTTTGGGTGGACCTGGAAAAGGCATTTGACAAAGTCTGGAAAGATAGACTTAGAGTCAAGCTAAAAAGAAGTGAAGTTTGTGGGAAAATGTACAAGTGGATCAACCACTACCTCAAAAACAGAACGGCCAGAGTCCAAGTACAAGGGCAGAGGAGCAAAAAGGTGACACTTGAGCAGGGAGTACCCCAAGAAAGAGTACTGTCACCCACACTATTCCTGGTGTATATAAATGACATTACAGAGAATATACCAAGAAGAGTCCATAGCTCAATGTTTGCAGACGATCTCGCTATGTGGACCTCTAAAAAGAATCTCACCATAGCAAGAAATCGGATGCAGCAGGCCCTAACATCGCTGGAAGAGTGGGCGAACTCATGGCTGGTCAATATAAACGAGGACAAAACCATATGTACAATATTCTCGCTATCAATCAAACCCCAAAACACCAAATTAAGTCTAAACGGCAAATACCTCCAGCCAAAAGACAACCCAAACTATCTGGGAGTCACATTTGATCGGCGCATGACATGGAAAAGTCAGATCGAGAGAAACCGAATGAGGGCCAGAGAAAGAATGGCAATCATGAGGAAACTTGCTGGCACAAGCTGGGGAGCAGACGAAAGCATACTAAAGAAACTGTACACTGGACGAGTGAGACCAGTTCTCGAGTATCGCATTGCGGCATGGATAACAGCAGCAAAGGCGAACTTCGATAAAGTTAGCAAACTCCAAAAACAAGGCATGAGAGTTATAACAGGAGGCATGAAGTCAACGCCAATTGTAGAACTTAAAAAGATTACACAACTGCAATCCATGGTCGACAGAAGAGACTGCAGAGCCCAGCTGCAATCAGAGAAACTCAGACGACTGACTGACCACCCGATGCACCAGAGACTAAACAATTTGGTAAATGTGAAGCTAAAGCGAAGAAACTTTGCAGAAATAGCCAAAGCAAAGATGAGCGAAGACCCTTTGAATACCATAACAACACCAAAGCCAATCCCTACTGTACGAAAACCTACCTGGAGGCAGCATATATTTCCAGAGGTGGTAGAAATTATACCAGGTATTAGAAACAAAAACTGCCAGTCTGAAAAAGAAAGAAGAGATACTACCCTGAGTTTCATTACGGAAAACTACCCAAGCATGGACTGGACCCATGCATTCACCGACGGTTCTGTAACAAATACAACACAGAACGGAGGGGCAAGAGCATTCCTGAGCCTACGAAATGGCAG
The DNA here is from genome assembly GCA_036924085.1 of Ariolimax columbianus. Taxonomy (NCBI): domain Eukaryota; kingdom Metazoa; phylum Mollusca; class Gastropoda; order Stylommatophora; family Arionidae; genus Ariolimax; species Ariolimax columbianus. The sequence goes on along the minus strand of JAVGWX010000019.1, from coordinate 35,866,725 downwards.
AAAAATAACACTGTCATTCGCTACTGGAAAATACACAATCAATTTCAGAGCGGAGGCAGAGGCACTGAGGGCGGCAGTGGAAGAAATGGTGACAAATAAAAGGAATGAAAGCCATATAGTCCTGCTTACAGATGCCTTGGCCGTATTCACAGCACTGAAAAGCCAAAAAAAGACTGAACTTAACGATTTAAGAGCAGTACTCTGTCAACTATGCCAGCAGGCCGCACCAAAAAGAGTAGTGGTGCAATGGGTTCCATCTCACTGCAACATCCAAGGCAACGAGGAGGCAGACAGACTGGCAAAAGAAGGTGCAAAACTACCACAACCCGATACTAGTAGGACATACAAAGAGTCAAAACGGCTTATTAGAGCTAGATACATGACCAAAAGGGAAACCGAACATACTGGTTACACCAAAAACGATGCCTATTCCCAGTTGAACAGAAAGGAGCAGGTCGTTGTCTTCAGACTTCGCACTGGCCACAATAGACTCAGGTACCACCTATTCAACAAATTGAAGACAGGAGGCACCGACAAATGCCCTTGTGGTACCGGGAAAATGACCGCTGAGCATCTGCTGCAAAACTGCCCGACAAACGAGGATCAGAGAGAGCAGATGTGGCCATCACCAGTGGCAACACTAGACAAGCTCTATGGCAGTGTCGACAGCCTCAGGATGACGGCTGCTTTTTTCGAAAAAATAATGGTTCCTGTCTGACTGCGTACGAAGAAGTTCAAACTAAACTATAATAAATATAATTAAATATTTGTAACACTCGGCTAGAGTGAGAGAAGAGGTCGTTGTGAGCACAGTAGGTCATACATGTAAACAACCTCCAGTATGAGAATGGAGATCGAAGCAGTGAACTCAGCACTGAAATGGATATCTGAGACTTTTATAACAAAGGGCAGTCATCGTGGCAGACGCGCAAGCAGTACTTCAGAAAGTACAGAAGGGATGGCTTAGGTACGTGGATAGCAGCTGTTGAGGCCTGAAACTTCCAGCGGTTGACATGGAGCTACTGTCCTGCTCATGCAGTGGTTCAGGGCAATGAAAGAGCTGACATCATGGCTTCACAAGCTGCCGTCATGGGCATATTTGTGATGGATAGAAGTGACATTTTGAAATCAATCAATGACCGCCTGCTGGATGAGGACACCGCAATAGATGAAGCAGCAATCCACAGACTGGACAGTTTTGACATTAAACGAGGTTCGAGCGGAGTGGGGCGCATGAGAGAATGGAGCAGGAGAGTGTACAACCAGCGAGCTACAGGGACCATCAGCATCCATACCTTACGCCATTTGATGAAAGAGACTGAGCACCTATGGGAATGCTCGGAGTGCAGTGACGTCGGTTCTTATAAACAGAAACATAACTATTTCTAACACAGAGTTTGTAAGCATGAGCTGAATGGGACACTGAATCTAATTACCCAGGTCTGTCTTTATCTTATACTTCTAATTATACATACATTTCACTTAGACTCTTATCTATTAGGATCTTGTTTTAGCCTTATTAACTATCTACTATGGGATCACATGGTGCTCTCCGGCAAGGGGTCCATGTAGTTTATATCTGGTGGTGGTCGGCTCTGCACTGCGCAACAATTGCCTCTTATTAAGCTTGTTCGGGTGCTCCATGAGGAGTCTTATTCTGAATCTTTCTTTTCGACACAAGACATTGGGATTGAATCACAGAGTTCACTAGACCCGTTTCAACACATACAATAGGTTCACCAGACCCTTTTCGATACGACAATTTGAGATTGTATCCTAGGGTTCACCAGACCTTTTTTTTTTCGACACAGACCTAAGATTCTCAGACCCATTTTGACACAGATATTAGGCTCTCTAGACCCTTTTCGACACAGACATTAAGTTCTCTAGACCTGACAAAAGACTTTGGGATTGTATCCCAGGGTACACCAGGACCTATATCGTACAGACAAACCGTCTTAATCGAAGTTATTATATTTGTTCTCGTCTCTTGATCATAGAAGAGCCATCATTCCCTCCAATAGACACACATGCAATGGCCCCTGGAGCACAGCGAGACAACCCTCTGGTAAAGAACTGAGTTCTCTCTGTTTTGCCTATCTGTTTCGTTGGATTTTTTAACTTGTCTTAAACAAATTGGCCGTGGTTACCTGGTACCACTGTCGCTTCCCCGTTGTTGGGTGATAAGTCAATCTTATCAAGTTCCTTCCCTTTGGAAGTCCTTTGAATGTCCTGGTAACATGTAAATTTTTTCGTTAAATATCGCGTCGCTTGCTACCACTACCTCATCCCGGTGACAATTATTAATGCCGGGATTGAACAACAGTCTACAAATCACGCACCGAAAATGGCGCAGTAACTGGCTGCGAGTCTACATTGCTCTACACTTTTAGTTCATTATGTATGCCGTCAGACCCCGGATTTTCCTGGAATTCACACTAGTCTACGATTTACACTTTTTTTTCAGGAAACGTGGTGTTGTTTTCCGTTTGGACTGGTTAATTCGTTCTTTTTTGGAATTTCTTCCGTCCGATTATCTTGGTCTGGAAATCGGCTATATGAATAGTAGTACGCTAAAGCCTATTTTGTATTTCACGGCCTAGTGCACACGGCAGAACTTCTTGAAATTTAGACACGACTATCTTGCAAATAAACCACATAACACCAAAATAAGTCTTAACGGCAAATATCTGCGGCCAAACGACAACTCAAACTACTTGGGCGTCACCTTTGATCGGAGCATGACATGGAAAAATCAGATCGAGAGAAACCGAATGAGAGCAAGACAAAGAATGGCAATCAGGAAGAAACTTGCTGGCACAAGCTGCGGAGCAGACGAATGAATACTGAAGAAACTGTACACTGGAAGAGTGAGACCAGTTCTCGAGTATGGCATTGCGGCATGGGCAACAGCAGCATAGGAGAACTTTGATAAAATTAGCAAACTTCAAAACCTAGCCATGAGAGTTATAACAGGAGGCACGAAGTCAACGCCAATTGTAGAACTTGAATAGATAACAAATCTGCAATCCATGACCGACAGAAGAGACTGCAGAGCCCAGCTGCAAGCAGATAAACTAAGAAGACTGACAGACCATCCAATGCATCAGAGACTAAATAGATTTGGAAATGAGAAACTAAAGCGGAGAAACTTTGCAGAAATAGCCAAAGCAAAGATGAGCGAAAACCCTATGAATACCATAACAACACCAAAGCCCATCCCTACTTTACGCAAACCCACATGGAAGCAGCATATCATTTCGGAGGTGGTAGAAAATATACCAGGTATTGGAAACAAGAACAGCCAGACTGAAAAAGAAAGAAGAGACATAACCCTGAGGTACATAACGAAAAACTATCCAAGCATGGACTGGACCCATGCATACACCGACGGTTCTGTAACAAACACAAAACAGAATGGAGGAGGAGGGGTATTCCTGAGCCTAACAAATGGTAGAAAAATAATACTGTCAGTGGCAACTAGAAAATATTCAAGCAATTTCAGAGCGGAGGCAGAGGCACTGAGGGCGGTAGAGGAAGAAATGGTGACAGGTAAAAGGAATGAAAGCCATATAGTCCTGCTTACAGATGCCCTGGCCGTAGTAACAGCACTAAAAAGCCAGAACAATACTGAACTTAACGATTTAAGGGCAGTACTCTGTCAACTATGCCAGCAGTCCGCTCTAAAAAGGGTAGAGGTACAGTGGGTTCCATCCCACTGCAACATCCAAGGCAACGAGGAGGCAGACAGACTGGCAAAAGAAGGTGCAAGACTACCACAACCAGATACTAGAATGACACACGAAGAGTCAAAACGGCTTATTAGAGCTAGATACATGACCAAACGGGAAACCGAACATACTGGCTACACAACAAACGATGCCTATTACCAGTTGAACAGAAGAGAGCAGGTCGTGGTCTTCAGACTTCGCACTGGTCACAATAGACTGAGGTACTACCTATTCAACAAATTGAAGATAGGTGGCACTGACGAATGCTCGTGTGGTACCGGGAAAATGAGCGTTGAGCATTTGCTGCAAAACTGCCCGACATACAAGGATCAGAGAGTGCAGATGTGGCCATCACCAGTGGCATCACTAGACAAGCTCTATGGCAGTGTCGATAGCCTCAGTAATGGCTCAAGAGACGAAGCTCCGCATTTTCAATCTGTACGGACCACCAAATAGAGACCTATCGCTCTCGAGTATGGAGGTCAGAGACTCGAACTGCATAGTAGTTGGAGATTTCAACAGCCACTCGGAGAGATGGGGATACTCTGACACAGACAGCAGAGGTGACGAAGTGGAAGATTGGGAGATAGATGCAAATCTCTCCCTAATCAATAGGCCGGAGGATAGCCCTAGCTTCTATTCAAGAACATGGCATACCACCTCGACTCCAGATTTGGCCTTCTCCACACAGGACATACACCATAAAATAGACCGCCAGGTGCTAAACCAACTGGCAGGTAGCGACCACAGGCCGATCAGGCTAACCATTGACATGGAAGTAGGCCCACAGGAAACAAAACCGCTCCCACGTTGGAATTACAAACGCGCCGACTGGGACAGATTTGCAATCCTGACAGATGGGCTGTGTGAAACCATCAACACACGAAACACCAAAATGAAGCCCATGGTGGAAAGCCTAAGCAAGGCAATAATGCAAGCCGCCACTGAAACCATCCCAAGAGGAGCTAGGAAAAACCATAAGCCCTACTGGAATGATGAGTTGCAGAAAGTGGAATATGCAGTAACAAATGCTAGGAACATGGCAGAGCAAGAAAAATCCATGGAGGCAAACATCGCCCTCAAAGCCACAACGGCAAAGTACAAACACACTCTCAAACAAATAGCAAGAGAAAGCTGGAAAAATAAAACGGAAAGCCTAAACCTGGACAAAGACGGGAACAAGCTATGGAAGCTAGTCAGAGCCATGAACGACGAAACCCCGTCAAATAAACAAATTACTATCAAGCAGGGCGAGAACTTGATCACAGGTAAGAAAGCCGCAAACGCCTTTGTCGATCACTATGCCAGAGCAAACCACATCGAGGTCCCTGCAGATAAGCTTACAGACATTAGCGAAGAGCTAAAGAGGCACGAAAACTTGAATACGGCACCTAAAGAGCACATGATGGCAAAATTAACCATTCGCGAAATGGAAGAGGCTATGGGAACACTAAAGAAAAGGAAATCTCCCGGAAAAGACGGGATAACAAACGAAATGCTGATGGGGCTGGGCCAAACAGCGAAGAGGAAACTGCTATCGGTCCTGAACCAAAGCTGGAAAAGGGGAATTGTACCCCAGGCATGGAAAGACGCAATACTGGTACCAGTACCAAAAACAGGAAAAGACAAAACCGATCCAAATGGATACAGGCCCATAAGCCTACTGAGCTGTGTCGGCAAGCTGATGGAACGGATGATAAACACCAGACTGATGTGGCATCTGGAAGAAAAACGAATACTAATTCCACAGCAAGCCGGCTTTAGACAGCACAGATCCACTGAGGACCACGTCATCCTCATAGCCCAGGAGATAGAAGATGCCTACCAGGCACAGAAACACACAGTAGCTGTATTGGTGGATCTGGAAAAGGCATTTGACAAAGTCTGGAAAGATGGACTTAGAGTCAAGCTAAGAAGAAGTGATGTTTGTGGGAAAATGTACAAGTGGATCAACCACTACCTCAAACAAAGAACGGCCAGAGTCCAAGTACAAGGGCAGATGAGCAAAAAGGTGACACTCGAGCAGGGAGTACCCCAAGGGGGAGTACTGTCACCCACACTCTTCCTGGTATATATAAACGATATTACAGAGAATATACCAAGAAGAGTCCATAGCTCAATGTTTGCAGACGATCTGGCTATGTGGACCTCTGAAAAAAATCTCACCATAGCAAAAAATCGGATGCAGACGACCCTAACATCGCTGGAAGAGTGGGCGAACTCATGGCTGGTCAAAATAAACGAGGAGAAAACCACATGCACAATATTCTCGCTTTCATTAAAACCCCAAAGTACCAAATTAAGTCTAAATGGCAAAATCCTGCAGCCAAACAACGACAACCCAACCTATCTGGGGGTCACATTTGATCGGCGCATGACATGGAAAAGTCAGATTGAGAGAAACCGAATGAAAGCTAGAGAAAGAATGGCAATCATGAGGAAACTTGCTGGCACAAGCTGGGGAGCAGACAAAGGCATACTACAGAAACTGTACACTGGAAGAGTGAGACCAGTTCTCGAGTATCGCATTGCGGCATGGACAACAGCAGCGAAGGCGAACTTCGATAAAGTTACCAAACTTCAAAACCAAGCCATGAGAATTATAACAGGTGGCATGAAGTCAACGCCAATTGTAGAACTTGAAAAGATTACAAAACTGCAATCCATGACCGATAGAAGAGACTGCAGAGCCTGCTGCAGTCAGAGAAACTCCGAAGACTGACCGACCATCCAATGCACCAGAGACTAAACAATTTGGGAAATGGGAAACTAAAGCGGAGAAACTTTGCAGAAATAGCCAAAGCAAAGATGCACGAAGATCCCATAAAAGCACTAACAACACCAAAACCCATCACTACTGTACGAAAACCTACCTGGAGGCAGGATATATTTCCAGAGGTGGTAGAAAATATACCAGGTATTGCAAACAAAAACTGCCAGACTGAAAAAGAAAGGAGAGATACTACCCTAAGCTTCATAACGAAAAGCTACCCAAGCATGGACTGGACCCATGCATACACCGACGGTACTGCAACAAATACTACACAGAACGGAGGGGAAGGAGCATTCCTGAACCTACCAAATGGCAGACAAATAACACTGTCATTCGCTACTGGTAAGTACACAAGCAATTTCATAGCGGAGGCAGAGGCACTGAGGGCGGCAGTGGAAGAAATGGTGACACACAGTGAAAACGAAAGCCATATAGTCCTGCTTACAGATGCTCTCGCCGTAGTCACAGTGCTAAAAAGCCAGAAAAATACTGAGCTTAATGACTTAAGAGCAGCACTCTGGAAAACTGTGCCAGCAGTCCGCACCAAAAAGGGTAGTGGTACAGTGGGTTCCGTCACACTGCAACATCTAAGGCAACGAGGAGGCAGACAGACTGGCAAAAGAAGGTGCAAGACTACCACAAACAGATACCAGTATGACGTACGAAGAGTCAAAACGGCTTATCAAAGCCAGATACATGACCAAATGGGAAACCGAACATACTGGTTACACCAAAAACGATGCCTATTACCAGTTGAACCGAAGAGAGCAGGTCGTTGTCTTCAGACTTCGCACTGGCCACAACAGACTGAGGTACCACCTATTCAACAAATTGAAGATAGGGGGTACCGACGAATGCCCGTGCGGTACGGGTAAAATGACCGCTGAACATCTGCTGCAGAACTGCCCGACATACGAGGATCAGAGAGAGCAGATGTGGCCCTTACCAGTGGAACTGCAAGACAAGCTCTATGACAGTGGCGAGAGCCTCAGGATGACCGCCGCTTTTTCGAAAAAATAATGGTTACTGTCTGACTGCGTACGCAGAAGAAGAAGAATATCATTGCCAAACCCTATAGACACGAGTAGGGAAGACTCAATAGTCCTGCAAGACAACTTTCTTAAGAGAGACAACTCTGACCAAAAACAACTGCTGCCTTGCAGATAGGCTGGGTACAGCCAAAGGCTAAGGAGGGCATCCCTACAGAAACGCCTGTTGAAATCGGATGCACTGAGCCACAGGCTTAACAAAATAAAACAGTGCAACGTATATCGCTGTAAACAGCAAACGAAGAAGTAGAAGAAGCAGAAGAAGTAGTCGAAATACCCTTTAGTTTTCGACATAATCTCATAAAACGCTCATGCAATTTCCCCAGTGTTTAAATTTGAAAAGCTGCAGCGTATAAAGATTTGTCAGTATGTCTGAACCAATCCAGGAATTTGAATTCGTCATCAGTGCTGAAATGCAGACTTCCCATGTATTCTTTTAGGGGCCAAACCAGTTTGAAATCGCTTGGAGCGACGTCTGGGCTGTAAAGTGGATGCAGCAATACCGCCCATCCGATAGATTCTGTAGATGGCACATAGTGCGGTGAGTCATATAAGGGCGAGCATTATCTTGCAGGAGCAGGACGGAGTCATTACTAACGGATGTTCGGCCTTCTCTAAAACCGTTTACACCATTCAAATGTCTTACTGCGGCTGAGTGTCTCATCACCGTATTGTGACTGACGGCTGAGTGTCTCATCACCGTGTTGTGATTGACGGCTGATTGGTCATCACCGTATTGTGATTGACGGCTGAGTGTCTTATCACCGTATTGTGACTGACGGCTGAGTGTCTCACCGTATTGTGACTGACGGCTAAGTGTCTCATCACCGTATTGTGATTGCAGACTTCTGTAAATTGTCGCAGGTTTCACGCCCTCTTTCACAAGAAACGTCATCACAACACGCTGTTCAATGCAAGCACTTACAACTTGACCACCTTTAGGAAATCCTGCGCCAAAGCACTTGGGACTTTTGCAGTGATGGTTTCTTTAGTAATTAGTTGTACATTGCGAAGTTGCTGAATCCATTTGTTGCCATAGTTGTTCAATGCGGTGGACTCAGTCGTCTCGATGTAAGTGTTCGACTCGGGCGCTGGGAGTCGCGGGCTCAAATCACAGTGGAGACCGAGATTTTTTCACGTTAATCATCCGGTAAATGTGTCCCCTGATCTCAGAGTAGTGAGTTCAGACACACGTGTGCAGTGGCGCGCACGTTAAAAACTCCTCGGCAGTTGGAAATCGAAAACAGTAGGCTTAGCAGCCGAATCCCGGGTAAAATTCAAGTTTAAATTGACTAAATTATTCTAGAGGTGTTTATCCAACAGAGAATATGTATCAATAAGGGAATGTGTGGCTTCCATCAGTCGGTGCATGACAGCCTGCAGGTCTACCTTGCTTTAATAAACGCTTGCATCAACACCAGTCCCAAAAATGATCGATCGCATATTCCAGGGGCTACTAACCTGACGCTTAAAAACATATAATCGGATTGACCTGGAATTGGATGTTCGACTTTAAATACAAATATGAAACAAAGTCAGGGCCATCTAATTCTATAATGACAAGATACCTCACTTCAGACCAGAGTCGTGTTATACATACTAACCGACACTTCACCTCACGCCACTATAATGTGATACATACTGATCAATACTTCACCTCACGCCACTATAAGGTGATACATACTGATCAATACTTCACCTCACGCCACTATAATGGGATACATACTGATCGATACTTCACCTCGTCTCAATATAAGGTGATACATACTGATCAATACTTCACCTCACGCCACTATAAGGTGATACCTACTGACCGATACTTCACCTCACGCCACTATAATGTGATACATACTGATCGATACTTCACCTCGTCTCAATATAAGGTGATACATACTGATCGATACTTCACCTCACGCCATTATAAGGTGATACATACTGACCGATACTTCACCTCGTGTCACTGTAAAGTGATACATACTGATCAATACTTCACCTCGTCTCACTATAAGGTGATACATACTGATCGATACTTCACCTCGTCTCACTATAAGGTGATACATACTGATCAATACTTCACCTCGTCTCACTATAGGGTGATATATACTGATCAATACTTCAACTCGTCTCACTGTAAGGTGATACATACTGATCGATACTTCACCTCACGCCACTATAAGGTGATACATACTAACCGACACTTCACCTCACGCCACTATAATGTGATACATACTGATCAATACTTCACCTCACGCCACTATAATGTGATACATACTGATCAATACTTCACCTCACGCTACTATAATGTGATACACACTGATCGATACTTCACCTCACGCCACTATAAGGTGATACATACTGATCGACACTTCACCTCACGCCACTATAATGTGATACATACTGATCGAAACTTCACCTCGTCTCACTATAAGGTGATACAAACTGATCGATACTTCACCTAACGCCACTTTAATGTGATATATACTGATCGATACTTCACCTCACGCCACTATAATGTGATACATACTGATCGATACTTCACCTCGTCTAACTATAAGGTGATACATACTGATCGATACTTCGCCTCACGCCACTATAAGGTGATACATACTGACCGATATTTCACCTCGTGTCACTGTAAGGTGATACATACTGATCAATACTTCACCTCGTCTCACTATAAGGTGATACATACTGATCGATACTTCACCTCGTCTCACTATAAGGTGATAAATACTGATCAATACTTCACCTCGTCTCACTATAAGGTGATATATACTGATCAATACTTCACCTCGTCTCACTGTAATACATACTGATCGATACTTCACCTCACGCCACTATAAGGTGATACATACTAACCGACACTTCACCACACGCCACCTTAAGGTGATACATACTGATCGATACTTCACCTCACGCAACTATAATGTGATACATACTGATCGATACTTCACCTCGTCTCACTATAAGGTGATACATACTGATCGATACTTCCCCTAACGCCACTATAAGGTGATACATACTGACCAATACTTCACCTCGTCTCACTATAAGGTGATATATACTGATCAACACTTCACCTTCTCTCACTGTAAGGTGATACATACTGATCGATACTGCACCTCACGCCACTATAATGTGATACATACTGATTGATACTTCACCTCGTCTCAATATAAGGTGATACATACTGATCGATACTTCACCTCACGCCACTATAAGGTGATACATACTGACCGATACTTCACCTCGTGTCACTGTAAAGTGATACATACTGATCAATACTTCACCTCGTCTCACTAAAAGGTGATACACACTGATCGATACTTCACCTCGTCTCACTATAAGGTGGTACATACTGATCAATACTTCACCTCGTCTCACTATAAGGTGATATATACTGATCAATACTTCACCTCGTCTCACTGTAAGGTGATACATACTGATCGATACTTCACCTCACGCCACTATAAAGTGATACATACTAACCGACACTTCACCTTACGCCACTATAATGTGATACATACTGATCAATACTTCACCTCACGCCACTATAATGTCATACATACTGATCAATACTTCACCTCACGCTACTATAATGTGATACATACTGATCGACACTTCACCTCACGCCACTATAATGTGATACATACTGATCGAAACTTCACCTCGTCTCACTATAAGGTGATACATACTGATCGATACTTCACCTAACGCCACTTTAAGGTGATATATACTGATCGATACTTCACCTCAAGCCACTATAAGGTGATACATACTGACCGATACTTCACCTAGTGTCACTGTAAGGTGATACATACTGATCAATACTTCACCTCGTCTCACTATAAAGTGATACATACTGATCGATACTTCACCTCACGCCACTATAAGGTGATACATACTGACCGATACTTCACCTAGTGTCACTGTAAGGTGATACATACTGATCAATACTTCACCTCGTCTCACTATAAGGTGATACATACTGATCGATACTTCACCTCTTCTCACTATAAGGTGATACATACTGATCAATACTTTACCTCGTCTCACTATAAGGTGATATATACTGATCAATACTTCACCTCGTCTCACTGTAATACATACTGATCGATACTTCACCTCACGCCACTATACGGTGATACATACTAACTGACACTTCACCTCAAGCCACCTTAAGGTGATACATACTGATCGATACTTCACCTCACGCCACTATAATGTGATACATACTGATCGATACTTCACCTCGTCTCACTATAAGGTGATACATACTGATCCATACTTCCCCTCACGCCACTATAAGGTGATACATACTGACCAATACTTCACCTCGTCTCACTTTAAGGTGATATATACTGATCAACACTTCACCTCGTCTCACTGTAAGGTGATACATACTGATCGATACTTCACCTCACGCCACTATAATGTGATACATACTGATCGATACTTCACCTCGTCTCACTATAAGGTGATACATACTGATCGATACTTCACCTCAAGCCACTATAATGTGATACATACTGATCGATACTTCACCTCGTCTCACTATAAGGTGATACATACTGATCAATACTTCACCTCGTCTCACTATAAGGTGATATATACTGATCAATACTTCACCTCGTTTCACTGTAAGGTGATACATACTGATCGATACTTCACCTCACGCCACTATAAGGTGATACATACTAACCGACACTTCACCTCACGCCACTATAATGTGATACATACTGATCAATACTTCACCTCACGCCACTATAATGTGATACATACTGATCAATACTTCACATCACGCTACTATAATGTGATACATACTGATCGATACTTCACCTCACGCCACTATAAGGTGATACATACTGATCGACACTTCACCTCACGCCACTATAATGTGATATATACTGATCGATACTTCACCTCACGCCACTATAATGTGTTACATACTGATCGATACTTCACCTCGTCTAACTTTAAGGTGATACATACTGATCAATACTTCGCCTCACGCCACTATAAGGTGATACATACTGACCGATACTTCACCTCGTCTCACTATAAGGTGATACATACTGATCGATACTTCACCTCTTCTCACTATAAGGTGATACATACTGATCAATACTTTACATCGTCTCACTATAAGGTGATATATACTGATCAATATTTCACCTAGTCTCACTGTAATACATACTGATCGATACTTCACCTCACGCCACTATAAGGTGATACATACTAACCGACACTTCACCTCAAGCCACCTTAAGGTGATACATACTGATCGATACTTCACCTCACGCCACTATAATGTGATACATACTGATCGATACTTCACCTCGTCTCACTATAAGGTGATACATACTGATCGATACTTCACCTCACGCCACTATAATGTGATACATACTGATCTATACTTCACCTCGTCTCACTATAAGGTGATACATACTGATCAATACTTCACCTCGTCTCACTATAAGGTGATATATACTGATCAATACTTCACCTCGTTTCACTGTAAGGTGATACATACTGATCGATACTTCACCTCACGCCACTATAAGGTGATACATACTAACCGACACTTCACCTCACGCCACTATAATGTGATACATACTGATCAATACTTCACCTCACGCCACTATAATGTGATACATACTGATCAATACTTCACCTCACGCTACTATAATGTGATACATACTGATCGATACTTCACCTCACGCCACTATAAGGTGATACATACTGATCGACACTTCACCTCACGCCACTATAATGTGATACATACTGATCGATACTTCACCTCACGCCACTATAATGTGTTACATACTGATCTATACTTCACCTCGTCTAACTTTAAGGTGATACATACTGATCGATACTTCGCCTCACGCCACTATAAGGTGATACATACTGACCGTTACTTCACCTCGTCTCACTATAAGGTGATACATACTGATCGATACTTCACCTCGTCTCACTATAAGGTGATATATACTGATCAATACTTCACCTCGTCGCACTATAAGGTGATATATACTGATCAATACTTCACCTCGTCTCACTTTAATACATACTGATCGATACTTCACCTCACGCCACTATAAGGTGATACATACTAACCGACACTTCACCTCACGCCACCTTGAGGTGATACATACTGATCGATAATTCACCTCACGCCACTATAATGTGATACATACTGATCGATACTTCACCTCGTCTCACTATAAGGTGATACATACTGATCGATACTTCCCCTCACGCCACTATAAGGTGATACATACTGACCAATACTTCACCTCGTCTCACTATAAGGTGATATATACTGATCAACACTACAACCTTGTCTCACTGTAATATGATACATACTGATCGATACTTCACCTCACGCCACTATAATTTAAGACATACTGATCGATACTTCACCTCGTCTCAATATAAGGTGATACATACTGGTCGATACTTCACCTCACGCCACTATAAGGTGATACATACTGATCGATACTTCACCTCGTCTCACTATAAGGTGATACATACTGATCGATACTTCACCTCACGCCACTATAATGTGATACATACTGATCGATACTTCACCTCGTCTCACTATAAGGTGATACATACTGATCGATACTTCACCTCACGCCACTATAATGTGGTACATACTGATCGATACTTCACCTCGTCTCACTATAAGGTGATACATACTGATCAATACTTCACCTCGTCTCACTATAAGGTGATATATACTGATCAATACTTCACCTCGTTTCACTGTAAGGTGATACATACTGATCGATACTTCACCTCACGCCACTATAAGGTGATACATACTAACCGAGACTTCACCTCACGCCACTATAATGTGATACATACTGATCAATACTTCACCTCACGCCACTATAATGTGATACATACTGATCAATACTTCACATCACGCTACTATAATGTGATACATACTGATCGATACTTCACTTCACGCCACTATAAGGTGATACATACTAACCGACACTTCACCTCACGCCACTATAATGTGATACATACTGATCAATACTTCACCTCACGCCACTATAATGTAATACATACTGATCAATACTTCACCTCCCGCTACTATAATGTGATACACACTGATCGATACTTCACCTCACGCCACTATAAGGTGATACATACTGATCGACACTTCACCTCACGCCACTATAATGTGATATATACTGATCGATACTTCACCTCACGCCACTATAATGTGTTACATACTGATCGATACTTCACCTCGTCTAACTTTAAGGTGATACATACTGATCAATACTTCGCCTCACGCCACTATAAGGTGATACATACTGACCGATACTTCACCTCGTCTCACTATAAGGTGATACATACTGATCGATACTTCACCTCTTCTCACTATAAGGTGATACATACTGATCAATACTTTACATCGTCTCACTATAAGGTGATATATACTGATCAATATTTCACCTAGTCTCACTGTAATACATACTGATCGATACTTCACCTCACGCCACTATAAGGTGATACATACTAACCGACACTTCACCTCAAGCCACCTTAAGGTGATACATACTGATCGATACTTCACCTCACGCCACTATAATGTGATACATACTGATCGATACTTCACCTCGTCTCACTATAAGGTGATACATACTGATCGATACTTCACCTCACGCCACTATAATGTGATACATACTGATCTATACTTCACCTCGTCTCACTATAAGGTGATACATACTGATCAATACTTCACCTCGTCTCACTATAAGGTGATATATACTGATCAATACTTCACCTCGTTTCACTGTAAGGTGATACATACTGATCGATACTTCACCTCACGCCACTATAAGGTGATACATACTAACCGACACTTCACCTCACGCCACTATAATGTGATACATACTGATCAATACTTCACCTCACGCCACTATAATGTGATACATACTGATCAATACTTCACCTCACGCTACTATAATGTGATACATACTGATCGATACTTCACCTCACGCCACTATAAGGTGATACATACTGATCGACACTTCACCTCACGCCACTATAATGTGATACATACTGATCGATACTTCACCTCACGCCACTATAATGTGTTACATACTGATCTATACTTCACCTCGTCTAACTTTAAGGTGATACATACTGATCGATACTTCGCCTCACGCCACTATAAGGTGATACATACTGACCGTTACTTCACCTCGTCTCACTATAAGGTGATACATACTGATCGATACTTCACCTCGTCTCACTATAAGGTGATATATACTGATCAATACTTCACCTCGTCGCACTATAAGGTGATATATACTGATCAATACTTCACCTCGTCTCACTTTAATACATACTGATCGATACTTCACCTCACGCCACTATAAGGTGATACATACTAACCGACACTTCACCTCACGCCACCTTGAGGTGATACATACTGATCGATAATTCACCTCACGCCACTATAATGTGATACATACTGATCGATACTTCACCTCGTCTCACTATAAGGTGATACATACTGATCGATACTTCACCTCACGCCACTATAATGTGATACATACTGATCTATACTTCACCTCGTCTCACTATAAGGTGATACATACTGATCAATACTTCACCTCGTCTCACTATAAGGTGATATATACTGATCAATACTTCACCTCGTTTCACTGTAAGGTGATACATACTGATCGATACTTCACCTCACGCCACTATAAGGTGATACATACTAACCGACACTTCACCTCACGCCACTATAATGTGATACATACTGATCAATACTTCACCTCACGCCACTATAATGTGATACATACTGATCAATACTTCACCTCACGCTACTATAATGTGATACATACTGATCGATACTTCACCTCACGCCACTATAAGGTGATACATACTGATCGACACTTCACCTCACGCCACTATAATGTGATACATACTGATCGATACTTCACCTCACGCCACTATAATGTGTTACATACTGATCTATACTTCACCTCGTCTAACTTTAAGGTGATACATACTGATCGATACTTCGCCTCACGCCACTATAAGGTGATACATACTGACCGTTACTTCACCTCGTCTCACTATAAGGTGATACATACTGATCGATACTTCACCTCGTCTCACTATAAGGTGATATATACTGATCAATACTTCACCTCGTCGCACTATAAGGTGATATATACTGATCAATACTTCACCTCGTCTCACTTTAATACATACTGATCGATACTTCACCTCACGCCACTATAAGGTGATACATACTAACCGACACTTCACCTCACGCCACCTTGAGGTGATACATACTGATCGATAATTCACCTCACGCCACTATAATGTGATACATACTGATCGATACTTCACCTCGTCTCACTATAAGGTGATACATACTGATCGATACTTCCCCTCACGCCACTATAAGGTGATACATACTGACCAATACTTCACCTCGTCTCACTATAAGGTGATATATACTGATCAACACTACAACCTTGTCTCACTGTAATATGATACATACTGATCGATACTTCACCTCACGCCACTATAATTTAAGACATACTGATCGATACTTCACCTCGTCTCAATATAAGGTGATACATACTGGTCGATACTTCACCTCACGCCACTATAAGGTGATACATACTGATCGATACTTCACCTCGTCTCACTATAAGGTGATACATACTGATCGATACTTCACCTCACGCCACTATAATGTGATACATACTGATCGATACTTCACCTCGTCTCACTATAAGGTGAT
Organism: Ariolimax columbianus; assembly: GCA_036924085.1. Lineage (NCBI taxonomy): Eukaryota > Metazoa > Mollusca > Gastropoda > Stylommatophora > Arionidae > Ariolimax > Ariolimax columbianus. The sequence goes on along the minus strand of JAVGWX010000019.1, from coordinate 35,849,379 downwards.
ACATACTGATCGATACTTCACCTCACGCCACTATAATGTGGTACATACTGATCGATACTTCACCTCGTCTCACTATAAGGTGATACATACTGATCAATACTTCACCTCGTCTCACTATAAGGTGATATATACTGATCAATACTTCACCTCGTTTCACTGTAAGGTGATACATACTGATCGATACTTCACCTCACGCCACTATAAGGTGATACATACTAACCGAGACTTCACCTCACGCCACTATAATGTGATACATACTGATCAATACTTCACCTCACGCCACTATAATGTGTTACATACTGATCAATACTTCACATCACGCTACTATAATGTGATACATACTGATCGATACTTCACCTCACGCCACTATAAGGTGATACATACTAACCGACACTTCACCTCACGCCACTATAATGTGATACATACTGATCAATACTTCACCTCACGCCACTATAATGTAATACATACTGATCAATACTTCACCTCCCGCTACTATAATGTGATACACACTGATCGATACTTCACCTCACGCCACTATAAGGTGATACATACTGATCGACACTTCACCTCACGCCACTATAATGTGATACATACTGATCGAAACTTCACCTCGTCTCACTATAAGGTGATACAAACTGATCGATACTTCACCTAACGCCAATATAATGTGATATATACTGATCGATACTTCGCCTCACGCCACTATAAGGTGATACATACTGACCGATATTTCACCTCGTGTCACTGTAAGGTGATACATACTGATACATACTTCACCTCGTCTCACTATAAGGTGATACATACTGATCGATACTTCACCTCGTCTCACTATAAGGTGATAAATACTGATCAATACTTCACCTCGTCTCACTATAAGGTGATATATACTGATCAATACTTCACCTCGTCTCACTGTAATACATACTGATCGATACTTCACCTCACGCCACTATAAGGTGATACATACTAACCGACACTTCACCTCACGCCACCTTAAGGTGATACATACTGATCGATACTTCACCTCACGCCACTATAATGTGATACATACTGATCGATACTTCACCTCGTCTCACTATAAGGTGATACATACTGATCGATACTTCCCCTAACGCCACTATAAGGTGATACATACTGACCAATACTTCACCTCGTCTCACTATAAGGTGATATATACTGATCAACACTTCACCTTCTCTCACTGTAAGGTGATACATACTGATCGATACTTCACCTCACGCCACTATAATGTGATACATACTAATTGATACTTCACCTCGTCTCAATATAAGGTGATACATACTGATCGATACTTCACCTCACGCCACTATAAGGTGATACATACTGACCGATACTTCACCTCGTGTCACTGTAAAGTGATACATACTGATCAATACTTCACCTCGTCTCACTAAAAGGTGATACACACTGATCGATACTTCACCTCGTCTCACTATAAGGTGGTACATACTGATCAATACTTCACCTCGTCTCACTATAAGGTCATATATACTGATCAATACTTCACCTCGTCTCACTGTAAGGTGATACATACTGATCGATACTTCACCTCACGCCACTATAAAGTGATACATACTAACCGACACTTCACCTTACGCATCTATAATGTGATACATACTGATCAATACTTCACCTCACGCCACTATAATGTCATACATACTGATCAATACTTCACCTCACGCTACTATAATGTGATACATACTGATCGACACTTCACCTCACGCCACTATAATGTGATACATACTGATCGAAACTTCACCTCGTCTCACTATAAAGTGATACATACTGATCGATACTTCACCTAACGCCACTTTAAGGTGATATATACTGATCGATACTTCACCTCACGCCACTATAATGTGATACATATTGATCGATACTTCACCTCGTCTCTGTATAAAGTGATACATACTGATCGATACTTCACCTCACGCCACTATAAGGTGATACATACTGACCGATACTTCACCTAGTGTCACTGTAAGGTGATACATACTGATCAATACTTCACCTCGTCTCACTATAAGGTGATACATACTGATCGATACTTCACCTCTTCTCACTATAAGGTGATACATACTGATCAATACTTTACCTCGTCTCACTATAAGGTGATATATACTGATCAATACTTCACCTCGTCTCACTGTAATACATACTGATCGATACTTCACCTCACGCCACTATACGGTGATACATACTAACTGACACTTCACCTCAAGCCACCTTAAGGTGATACATACTGATCGATACTTCACCTCACGCCACTATAATGTGATACATACTGATCGATACTTCACCTCGTCTCACTATAAGGTGATACATACTGATCCATACTTCCCCTCACGCCACTATAAGGTGATACATACTGACCAATACTTCACCTCGTCTCACTTTAAGGTGATATATACTGATCAACACTTCACCTCGTCTCACTGTAAGGTGATACATACTGATCGATACTTCACCTCACGCCACTATAATGTGATACATACTGATCGATACTTCACCTCGTCTCACTATAAGGTGATACATACTGATCGATACTTCACCTCACGCCACTATAATGTGATACATACTGATCGATACTTCACCTCGTCTCACTATAAGGTGATACATACTGATCAATACTTCACCTCGTCTCACTATAAGGTGATATATACTGATCAATACTTCACCTCGTTTCACTGTAAGGTGATACATACTGATCGATACTTCACCTCACGCCACTATAAGGTGATACATACTAACCGACACTTCACCTCACGCCACTATAATGTGATACATAATGATGAATACTTCACCTCACGCCACTATAATGTGATACATACTGATCAATACTTCACATCACGCTACTATAATGTGATACATACTGATCGATACTTCACCTCACGCCACTATAAGGTGATACATACTGATCGACACTTCACCTCACGCCACTATAATGTGATATATACTGATCGATACTTCACCTCACGCCACTATAATGTGTTACATACTGATCGATACTTCACCTCGTCTAACTTTAAGGTGATACATACTGATCGATACTTCGCCTCACGCCACTATAAGGTGATACATACTGACCGATACTTCACCTCGTCTCACTATAAGGTGATACATACTGATCGATACTTCACCTCTTCTCACTATAAGGTGATACATACTGATCAATACTTTACCTCGTCTCACTATAAGGTGATATATACTGATCAATATTTCACCCCGTCTCACTGTAATACATACTGATCGATACTTCACCTCACGCCACTATAAGGTGATACATACTAACCGACACTTCACCTCAAGCCACCTTAAGGTGATACATACTGATCGATACTTCACCTCACGCCACTATAATGTGATACATACTGATCGATACTTCACCTCGTCTCACTATAAGGTGATACATACTGATCCATACTTCCCCTCACGCCACTATAAGGTGATACATACTGACCAATACTTCACCTCGTCTCACTTTAAGGTGATATATACTGATCAACACTTCACCTCGTCTCACTGTAAGGTGATACATACTGATCGATACTTCACCTCACGCCACTATAATGTGATACATACTGATCGATACTTCACCTCGTCTCACTATAAGGTGATACATACTGATCGATACTTCACCTCACGCCACTATTATGTGATACATGCTGATCGATACTTCACCTCGTCTCACTATAAGGTGATACATACTGATCAATACTTCACCTCGTCTCACTATAAGGTGATATATACTGATCAATACTTCACCTCGTTTCACTGTAAGGTGATACATACTGATCGATACTTCACCTCACGCCACTATAAGGTGATACATACTAACCGACATTTCACCTCACGCCACTATAATGTGATACATACTGATCAATACTTCACCTCACGCCACTATAATGTGATACATACTGATCAATACTTCACATCACGCTACTATAATGTGATACATACTGATCGATACTTCACCTCACGCCACTATAAGGTGATACATACTAACCGACACTTCACCTCACGCCACTATAATGTGATACATACTGATCAATACTTCACCTCACGCCACTATAATGTAATACATACTGATCAATACTTCACCTCCCGCTACTATAATGTGATACACACTGATCGATACTTCACCTCACGCCACTATAAGGTGATACATACTGATCGACACTTCACCTCACGCCACTATAATGTGATACATACTGATCGAAACTTCACCTCGTCTCACTATAAGGTGATACAAACTGATCGATACTTCACCTAACGCCAATATAATGTGATATATACTGATCGATACTTCGCCTCACGCCACTATAAGGTGATACATACTGACCGATATTTCACCTCGTGTCACTGTAAGGTGATACATACTGATACATACTTCACCTCGTCTCACTATAAGGTGATACATACTGATCGATACTTCACCTCGTCTCACTATAAGGTGATAAATACTGATCAATACTTCACCTCGTCTCACTATAAGGTGATATATACTGATCAATACTTCACCTCGTCTCACTGTAATACATACTGATCGATACTTCACCTCACGCCACTATAAGGTGATACATACTAACCGACACTTCACCTCACGCCACCTTAAGGTGATACATACTGATCGATACTTCACCTCACGCCACTATAATGTGATACATACTGATCGATACTTCACCTCGTCTCACTATAAGGTGATACATACTGATCGATACTTCCCCTAACGCCACTATAAGGTCATACATACTGACCAATACTTCACCTCGTCTCACTATAAGGTGATATATACTGATCAACACTTCACCTTCTCTCACTGTAAGGTGATACATACTGATCGATACTTCACCTCACGCCACTATAATGTGATACATACTAATTGATACTTCACCTCGTCTCAATATAAGGTGATACATACTGATCGATACTTCACCTCACGCCACTATAAGGTGATACATACTGACCGATACTTCACCTCGTGTCACTGTAAAGTGATACATACTGATCAATACTTCACCTCGTCTCACTAAAAGGTGATACACACTGATCGATACTTCACCTCGTCTCACTATAAGGTGGTACATACTGATCAATACTTCACCTCGTCTCACTATAAGGTCATATATACTGATCAATACTTCACCTCGTCTCACTGTAAGGTGATACATACTGATCGATACTTCACCTCACGCCACTATAAAGTGATACATACTAACCGACACTTCACCTTACGCATCTATAATGTGATACATACTGATCAATACTTCACCTCACGCCACTATAATGTCATACATACTGATCAATACTTCACCTCACGCTACTATAATGTGATACATACTGATCGACACTTCACCTCACGCCACTATAATGTGATACATACTGATCGAAACTTCACCTCGTCTCACTATAAAGTGATACATACTGATCGATACTTCACCTAACGCCACTTTAAGGTGATATATACTGATCGATACTTCACCTCACGCCACTATAATGTGATACATATTGATCGATACTTCACCTCGTCTCTGTATAAAGTGATACATACTGATCGATACTTCACCTCACGCCACTATAAGGTGATACATACTGACCGATACTTCACCTAGTGTCACTGTAAGGTGATACATACTGATCAATACTTCACCTCGTCTCACTATAAGGTGATACATACTGATCGATACTTCACCTCTTCTCACTATAAGGTGATACATACTGATCAATACTTTACCTCGTCTCACTATAAGGTGATATATACTGATCGATACTTCCCCTAACGCCACTATAAGGTGATACATACTGACCAATACTTCACCTCGTCTCACTATAAGGTGATATATACTGATCAACACTTCACCTTCTCTCACTGTAAGGTGATACATACTGATCGATACTTCACCTCACGCCACTATAATGTGATACATACTAATTGATACTTCACCTCGTCTCAATATAAGGTGATACATACTGATCGATACTTCACCTCACGCCACTATAAGGTGATACATACTGACCGATACTTCACCTCGTGTCACTGTAAAGTGATACATACTGATCAATACTTCACCTCGTCTCACTAAAAGGTGATACACACTGATCGATACTTCACCTCGTCTCACTATAAGGTGGTACATACTGATCAATACTTCACCTCGTCTCACTATAAGGTCATATATACTGATCAATACTTCACCTCGTCTCACTGTAAGGTGATACATACTGATCGATACTTCACCTCACGCCACTATAAAGTGATACATACTAACCGACACTTCACCTTACGCATCTATAATGTGATACATACTGATCAATACTTCACCTCACGCCACTATAATGTCATACATACTGATCAATACTTCACCTCACGCTACTATAATGTGATACATACTGATCGACACTTCACCTCACGCCACTATAATGTGATACATACTGATCGAAACTTCACCTCGTCTCACTATAAAGTGATACATACTGATCGATACTTCACCTAACGCCACTTTAAGGTGATATATACTGATCGATACTTCACCTCACGCCACTATAATGTGATACATATTGATCGATACTTCACCTCGTCTCTGTATAAAGTGATACATACTGATCGATACTTCACCTCACGCCACTATAAGGTGATACATACTGACCGATACTTCACCTAGTGTCACTGTAAGGTGATACATACTGATCAATACTTCACCTCGTCTCACTATAAGGTGATACATACTGATCGATACTTCACCTCTTCTCACTATAAGGTGATACATACTGATCAATACTTTACCTCGTCTCACTATAAGGTGATATATACTGATCAATACTTCACCTCGTCTCACTGTAATACATACTGATCGATACTTCACCTCACGCCACTATACGGTGATACATACTAACTGACACTTCACCTCAAGCCACCTTAAGGTGATACATACTGATCGATACTTCACCTCACGCCACTATAATGTGATACATACTGATCGATACTTCACCTCGTCTCACTATAAGGTGATACATACTGATCCATACTTCCCCTCACGCCACTATAAGGTGATACATACTGACCAATACTTCACCTCGTCTCACTTTAAGGTGATATATACTGATCAACACTTCACCTCGTCTCACTGTAAGGTGATACATACTGATCGATACTTCACCTCACGCCACTATAATGTGATACATACTGATCGATACTTCACCTCGTCTCACTATAAGGTGATACATACTGATCGATACTTCACCTCACGCCACTATAATGTGATACATACTGATCGATACTTCACCTCGTCTCACTATAAGGTGATACATACTGATCAATACTTCACCTCGTCTCACTATAAGGTGATATATACTGATCAATACTTCACCTCGTTTCACTGTAAGGTGATACATACTGATCGATACTTCACCTCACGCCACTATAAGGTGATACATACTAACCGACACTTCACCTCACGCCACTATAATGTGATACATAATGATGAATACTTCACCTCACGCCACTATAATGTGATACATACTGATCAATACTTCACATCACGCTACTATAATGTGATACATACTGATCGATACTTCACCTCACGCCACTATAAGGTGATACATACTGATCGACACTTCACCTCACGCCACTATAATGTGATATATACTGATCGATACTTCACCTCACGCCACTATAATGTGTTACATACTGATCGATACTTCACCTCGTCTAACTTTAAGGTGATACATACTGATCGATACTTCGCCTCACGCCACTATAAGGTGATACATACTGACCGATACTTCACCTCGTCTCACTATAAGGTGATACATACTGATCGATACTTCACCTCTTCTCACTATAAGGTGATACATACTGATCAATACTTTACCTCGTCTCACTATAAGGTGATATATACTGATCAATATTTCACCCCGTCTCACTGTAATACATACTGATCGATACTTCACCTCACGCCACTATAAGGTGATACATACTAACCGACACTTCACCTCAAGCCACCTTAAGGTGATACATACTGATCGATACTTCACCTCACGCCACTATAATGTGATACATACTGATCGATACTTCACCTCGTCTCACTATAAGGTGATACATACTGATCCATACTTCCCCTCACGCCACTATAAGGTGATACATACTGACCAATACTTCACCTCGTCTCACTTTAAGGTGATATATACTGATCAACACTTCACCTCGTCTCACTGTAAGGTGATACATACTGATCGATACTTCACCTCACGCCACTATAATGTGATACATACTGATCGATACTTCACCTCGTCTCACTATAAGGTGATACATACTGATCGATACTTCACCTCACGCCACTATTATGTGATACATGCTGATCGATACTTCACCTCGTCTCACTATAAGGTGATACATACTGATCAATACTTCACCTCGTCTCACTATAAGGTGATATATACTGATCAATACTTCACCTCGTTTCACTGTAAGGTGATACATACTGATCGATACTTCACCTCACGCCACTATAAGGTGATACATACTAACCGACATTTCACCTCACGCCACTATAATGTGATACATACTGATCAATACTTCACCTCACGCCACTATAATGTGATACATACTGATCAATACTTCACATCACGCTACTATAATGTGATACATACTGATCGATACTTCACCTCACGCCACTATAAGGTGATACATACTAACCGACACTTCACCTCACGCCACTATAATGTGATACATACTGATCAATACTTCACCTCACGCCACTATAATGTAATACATACTGATCAATACTTCACCTCCCGCTACTATAATGTGATACACACTGATCGATACTTCACCTCACGCCACTATAAGGTGATACATACTGATCGACACTTCACCTCACGCCACTATAATGTGATACATACTGATCGAAACTTCACCTCGTCTCACTATAAGGTGATACAAACTGATCGATACTTCACCTAACGCCAATATAATGTGATATATACTGATCGATACTTCGCCTCACGCCACTATAAGGTGATACATACTGACCGATATTTCACCTCGTGTCACTGTAAGGTGATACATACTGATACATACTTCACCTCGTCTCACTATAAGGTGATACATACTGATCGATACTTCACCTCGTCTCACTATAAGGTGATAAATACTGATCAATACTTCACCTCGTCTCACTATAAGGTGATATATACTGATCAATACTTCACCTCGTCTCACTGTAATACATACTGATCGATACTTCACCTCACGCCACTATAAGGTGATACATACTAACCGACACTTCACCTCACGCCACCTTAAGGTGATACATACTGATCGATACTTCACCTCACGCCACTATAATGTGATACATACTGATCGATACTTCACCTCGTCTCACTATAAGGTGATACATACTGATCGATACTTCCCCTAACGCCACTATAAGGTCATACATACTGACCAATACTTCACCTCGTCTCACTATAAGGTGATATATACTGATCAACACTTCACCTTCTCTCACTGTAAGGTGATACATACTGATCGATACTTCACCTCACGCCACTATAATGTGATACATACTAATTGATACTTCACCTCGTCTCAATATAAGGTGATACATACTGATCGATACTTCACCTCACGCCACTATAAGGTGATACATACTGACCGATACTTCACCTCGTGTCACTGTAAAGTGATACATACTGATCAATACTTCACCTCGTCTCACTAAAAGGTGATACACACTGATCGATACTTCACCTCGTCTCACTATAAGGTGGTACATACTGATCAATACTTCACCTCGTCTCACTATAAGGTCATATATACTGATCAATACTTCACCTCGTCTCACTGTAAGGTGATACATACTGATCGATACTTCACCTCACGCCACTATAAAGTGATACATACTAACCGACACTTCACCTTACGCATCTATAATGTGATACATACTGATCAATACTTCACCTCACGCCACTATAATGTCATACATACTGATCAATACTTCACCTCACGCTACTATAATGTGATACATACTGATCGACACTTCACCTCACGCCACTATAATGTGATACATACTGATCGAAACTTCACCTCGTCTCACTATAAAGTGATACATACTGATCGATACTTCACCTAACGCCACTTTAAGGTGATATATACTGATCGATACTTCACCTCACGCCACTATAATGTGATACATATTGATCGATACTTCACCTCGTCTCTGTATAAAGTGATACATACTGATCGATACTTCACCTCACGCCACTATAAGGTGATACATACTGACCGATACTTCACCTAGTGTCACTGTAAGGTGATACATACTGATCAATACTTCACCTCGTCTCACTATAAGGTGATACATACTGATCGATACTTCACCTCTTCTCACTATAAGGTGATACATACTGATCAATACTTTACCTCGTCTCACTATAAGGTGATATATACTGATCAATACTTCACCTCGTCTCACTGTAATACATACTGATCGATACTTCACCTCACGCCACTATACGGTGATACATACTAACTGACACTTCACCTCAAGCCACCTTAAGGTGATACATACTGATCGATACTTCACCTCACGCCACTATAATGTGATACATACTGATCGATACTTCACCTCGTCTCACTATAAGGTGATACATACTGATCCATACTTCCCCTCACGCCACTATAAGGTGATACATACTGACCAATACTTCACCTCGTCTCACTTTAAGGTGATATATACTGATCAACACTTCACCTCGTCTCACTGTAAGGTGATACATACTGATCGATACTTCACCTCACGCCACTATAATGTGATACATACTGATCGATACTTCACCTCGTCTCACTATAAGGTGATACATACTGATCGATACTTCACCTCACGCCACTATAATGTGATACATACTGATCGATACTTCACCTCGTCTCACTATAAGGTGATACATACTGATCAATACTTCACATCGTCTCACTATAAGGTGATATATACTGATCAATACTTCACCTCGTTTCACTGTAAGGTGATACATACTGATCGATACTTCACCTCACGCCACTATAAGGTGATACATACTAACCGACACTTCACCTCACGCCACTATAATGTGATACATAATGATGAATACTTCACCTCACGCCACTATAATGTGATACATACTGATCAATACTTCACATCACGCTACTATAATGTGATACATACTGATCGATACTTCACCTCACGCCACTATAAGGTGATACATACTGATCGACACTTCACCTCACGCCACTATAATGTGATATATACTGATCGATACTTCACCTCACGCCACTATAATGTGTTACATACTGATCGATACTTCACCTCGTCTAACTTTAAGGTGATACATACTGATCGATACTTCGCCTCACGCCACTATAAGGTGATACATACTGACCGATACTTCACCTCGTCTCACTATAAGGTGATACATACTGATCGATACTTCACCTCTTCTCACTATAAGGTGATACATACTGATCAATACTTTACCTCGTCTCACTATAAGGTGATATATACTGATCAATATTTCACCCCGTCTCACTGTAATACATACTGATCGATACTTCACCTCACGCCACTATAAGGTGATACATACTAACCGACACTTCACCTCAAGCCACCTTAAGGTGATACATACTGATCGATACTTCACCTCACGCCACTATAATGTGATACATACTGATCGATACTTCACCTCGTCTCACTATAAGGTGATACATACTGATCCATACTTCCCCTCACGCCACTATAAGGTGATACATACTGACCAATACTTCACCTCGTCTCACTTTAAGGTGATATATACTGATCAACACTTCACCTCGTCTCACTGTAAGGTGATACATACTGATCGATACTTCACCTCACGCCACTATAATGTGATACATACTGATCGATACTTCACCTCGTCTCACTATAAGGTGATACATACTGATCGATACTTCACCTCACGCCACTATTATGTGATACATGCTGATCGATACTTCACCTCGTCTCACTATAAGGTGATACATACTGATCAATACTTCACCTCGTCTCACTATAAGGTGATATATACTGATCAATACTTCACCTCGTTTCACTGTAAGGTGATACATACTGATCGATACTTCACCTCACGCCACTATAAGGTGATACATACTAACCGACATTTCACCTCACGCCACTATAATGTGATACATACTGATCAATACTTCACCTCACGCCACTATAAGGTGATACATACTGATCGACACTTCACCTCACGCCACTATAATGTGATACATACTGATCGATACTTCACCTCACGCCACTATAATGTGTTACATACTGATCGATACTTCGCCTCACGCCACTATAAGGTGATACATACTGACCGATACTTCACCTCGTCTCACTATAAGGTGATACATACTGATCGATACTTCACCTCGTCTCACTATAAGGTGATATATACTGATCAATACTTCACCTCGTCGCACTATAAGGTGATATATACTGATCAATACTTCACCTCGTCTCACTTTAATACATACTGATCGATACTTCCCCTCACGCCACTATAAGGTGATACATACTAACCGACACTTCACCTCACGCCACCTTGAGGTGATACATACTGATCGATACTTCCCCTCACGCCACTATAAGGTGATACATACTGACCAATACTTCACCTCGTCTCACTATAAGGTGATATATACTGATCAACACTACAACCTTGTCTCACTGTAATATGATACATACTGATCGATACTTCACCTCACGCCACTATAATCTGAGACATACTGATCGATACTTCACCTCGTCTCAATATAAGGTGATACATACTGGTCGATACTTCCCCTCACGCCACTATAAGGTGATACATACTGATCGATACTTCACCTCGTCTCACTATAAGGTGATACATACTGATCGATACTTCACCTCACGCCACTATAATGTGATACATACTGATCGATACTTCACCTCGTCTCACTATAAGGTGATACATACTGATCGATACTTCACCTCACGCCACTATAATGTGATACATACTGATCGATACTTCACCTCGTCTCACTATAAGGTGATACATACTGATCAATACTTCACCTCGTCTCACTATAAGGTGTAATATACTGATCAATACTTCACCTCGTTTCACTGTAAGGTGATACATACTGATCGATACTTCACCTTACGCCACTATAAGGTGATACATACTAACCGAGACTTCACCTCACGCCACTATAATGTGATACATACTGATCAATACTTCACCTCACGCCACTATAATGTGATACATACTGATCAATACTTCACATCACGCTACTATAATGTGATACATACTGATCGATACTTCACCTCACGCCACTATAAGGTGATACATACTGATCGACACTTCACCTCACGCCACTATAATGTGATATATACTGATCGATACTTCACCTCACGCCACTATAATGTGTTACATACTGATCGATACTTCACCTCGTCTAACTTTAAGGTGATACATACTGATCGATACTTCGCCTCACGCCACTATAAGGTGATACATACTGACCGATACTTCACCTCGTCTCACTATAAGGTGATACATACTGATCGATACTTCACCTCTTCTCACTATAAGGTGATACATACTGATCAATACTTTACCTCGTGTCACTATAAGGTGATATATACTGATCAATATTTCACCTCGTCTCACTGTAATACATACTGATCGATACTTCACCTCACGCCACTATAAGGTGATACATACTAACCGACACTTCACCTCAAGCCACCTTAAGGTGATACATACTGATCGATACTTCACCTCACGCCACTATAAGGTGATACCTACTGACCAATACTTCACCTTGTCTCACTTTAAGGTGATACATAATGATCCATACTTCCCCTCACGCCACTATAAGGTGATACATACTGACCAATACTTCACCTTGTCTCACTTTAAGGTGATATATACTGATCAACACTTCACCTCGTCTCACTGTAAGGTGATACATACTGATCGATACTTCACCTCACGCCACTATAATGTGATACATACTGATCGATACTTCAGCTCGTCGCACTATAAGGTGATACATACTGTTCGATACTTCACCTCACGCCACTATAATGTGATACATACTGATCGATACTTCACCTCGTCTCACTATAAGGTGATACATACTGATCAATACTTCACCTCGTCTCACTATAAGGTGATATATACTGATCAATACTTCACCTCGTTTCACTGTAAGGTGATACATGCTGATCGATACTTCACCTCACGCCACTATAAGGTGATACATACTAACCGACACTTCACCTCACGCCACTATAATGTGATACATACTGATCAATACTTCACCTCACGCCACTATAATGTGATACATACTGATCAATACTTCACCTCACGCTACTATAATGTGATACACACTGATCGATACTTCACCTCACGCCACTATAAGGTGATACATACTGATCGATACTTCACCTCACGCCACTATAATGTGATACATACTGATCGATACTTCACCTCACGCCACTATAATGTGTTACATACTGATCGATACTTCACCTCGTCTAACTTTAAGGTGATACATACTGATCGATACTTCGCCTCACGCCACTATAAGGTAATACATACTGATCGATACTTCACCTCGTCTCACTATAAGGTGATATATACTGATCAATACTTCACCTCGTCGCACTATAAGGTGATATATACTGATCAATACTTCACCTCGTCTCACTTTTATACATACTGATCGATACTTCACCTCACGCCACTATAAGGTGATACATACTAACCGACACTTCACCTCACGCCACCTTGAGGTGATACATACTGATCGATAATTCACCTCACGCCACTATAATGTGATACATACTGATCGATACTTCACCTCGTCTCACTATAAGGTGATACATACTGATCGATACTTCACCTCGTCTCACTATAAGGTGATATATACTGATCAACACTTCACCTTGTCTCACTGTAAGGTGATACATACTGATCGATACTTCCCCTCACGCCACTATAAGGTGATACATACTGACCAATACTTCACCTCGTCTCACTATAAGGTGATATATACTGATCAACACTTCACCTTGTCTCACTGTAAGGTGATACATACTGATCGATACTTCACCTCACGCCACTATAATCTGATACATACTGATCGATACTTCACCTCGTCTCAATATAAGGTGATACATACTGATCGATACTTCACCTCACGCCACTATAAGGTGATACATACTGACCGATACTTCACCTCACGCCACTATAATGTGATACATACTGATCGATACTTCACCTCGTCTCAATATAAGGTGATACATACCGATCGATACTTCACCTCACGCCACTATAAGGTGATAAATACTGACCGATACTTCACCTCGTGTCTCTGTAAAGTGATACATACTGATCAATACTTCACCTCGTCTCACTTAAAGGTGATACACACTGATCGATACTTCACCTCGTCTCACTATAAGGTGATACATACTGATCAATACTTCACCTCGTCTCACTATAAGGTGATATATACTGATCAATACTTCACCTTGTCTCACTGTAAGGTGATACATACTGATCGATACTTCACCTCGTCTCACTATAAGGTGATACTTACTAACCGACACTTCACCTCACGGCACTATAATGTGATACATACTGATCAATACTTCACCTCACGCCACTATAATGTGATACATACTGATCAATACTTCACCTCACGCTACTATAATGTGATACATACTGATCGATACTTCACCTCACGCCACTATAAGGTGATACATACTGATCGACACTTCACCTCACGCCACTATAATGTGAAACATACTGATCGAAACTTCACCTCGTCTCACTATAAGGTGATACATACTGATCGATACTTCACCTAACGCCACTTTAAGGTGATATATACTGATCGATACTTCACCTCACGCCACTATAATGTGATACATACTGATCGATACTTCACCTCGTCTCACTATAAGGTGATACATACTGATCGATACTTCACCTCACGCCACTATAAGGTGATACATACTGACCGATACTTCACCTCGTGTCACTGTATTGTGATACATACTGATCAATACTTCACCTCGTCTCACTATAAGGTGATACATACTGATCGATACTTCACCTCGTCTCACTATAAGGTGATACATACTGATCAATACTTCACCTCGTCTCACTAGAAGGTGATATATACTGATCAATACTTCACCTCGTCTCACTGTAATACATACTGATCGATACTTCCCCTCACACCACTATAATGTGATACATACTGATCGATACTTCACCTCGTCTCACTATAAGGTGATAGATACTGATCGATACTTCCCCTCACGCCACTATAAGGTGATACATACTGACCAATACTTCACCTCGTCTCACTATAAGGTGATATATACTGATCAACACTTTACCTCGTCTCACTGTAAGGTGATACATACTGATCGATACTTCACCTCACGCCACTATAATGTGATACATACTGATCGATACTGCACCTCGTCTCACTATAAGGTGATAAATACTGATCGATACTTCACCTCACGCCACTATAATGGGATACATACTGATCGATACTTCACCTCACGCCACTATAAGGTGATACATACTGATCGATACTTCACCTCACGCCACTATAATGTGATACAAACTGATCGATTCTTCACGTCGTCTCACTATAAGGTGATACATACTGATCGATACTTCACCTCACGCCACTATAAGGTGATACATACTTATCGATACTTCCCCTCGTGTCACTGTAAGGTGATACATTCTGACCGACATTTCAACTCACGTCACTGTAAGGTGATACATACTGACCGATATTTCACCTCACGCCACTATAATGTGATACATACTGATCGATACTTCACCTCGTCTCACTATAAGGTGATACATACTGATCAACACTTCACCTTGTCTCACTGTAAGGGGATACATACTGATCGATACTTCACCTCGTCTCACTATAAGGTGATATATACTGATCAACACTTCACTTTGTCTCACTGTAAGGTGATACATACTGATCGATACTTCACCTCACGATACTATAATCTGATACATACTGATCGATACTTCACCTCGTCTCAATATAAGGTGATACATACTGATCGATACTTCACCTCACGCCACTATAAGGTGATACATACTGATCGATACTTCACCTCACGCCACTATAAGGTGATACATACTGACCGATACTTCACCTCACGCCACTATAATGTGATACATAATGATCGATACTTCACCTCGTCTCAATATAAGGTGATACATACTGATCGATACTTCACATCACGCCACTATAAGGTGATAAATACTGACCGATACTTCACCTCGTGTCACTGTAAAGTGATACATACTGATCAATACTTCACCTCGTCTCACTAAAAGGTGATACACACTGATCGATACTTCACCTCGTCTCACTATAAGGTGATACATACTGATCGATACTTCGCCTCACGCCACTATAAGGTGATACATACTGACCGATACTTCACCTCGTCTCACTATAAGGTGATACATACTGATCGATACTTCACCTCTTCTCACTATAAGGTGATACATACTGATCAATACTTTACCTCGTCTCACTATAAGGTGATATATACTGATCAATATTTCACCCCGTCTCACTGTAATACATACTGATCGATACTTCACCTCACGCCACTATAAGGTGATACATACTAACCGACACTTCACCTCAAGCCACCTTAAGGTGATACATACTGATCGATACTTCACCTCACGCCACTATAATGTGATACATACTGATCGATACTTCACCTCGTCTCACTATAAGGTGATACATACTGATCCATACTTCCCCTCACGCCACTATAAGGTGATACATACTGACCAATACTTCACGTCGTCTCACTTTAAGGTGATATATACTGATCAACACTTAACCTCGTCTCACTGTAAGGTGATACATACTGATCGATACTTCACCTCACGCCACTATAATGTGATACATACTGATCGATACTTCACCTCGTCTCACTATAAGGTGATACATACTGATCGATACTTCACCTCACGCCACTATAATGTGATACATACTGATCGATACTTCACCTCGTCTCACTATAAGGTGATACATACTGATCAATACTTCACCTCGTCTCACTATAAGGTGATATATACTGATCAATACTTCACCTCGTTTCACTGTAAGGTGATACATACTGATCGATACTTCACCTCACGCCACTATAAGGTGATACATACTAACCGACATTTCACCTCACGCCACTATAATGTGATACATACTGATCAATACTTCACCTCACGCCACTATAATGTGATACATACTGATCAATACTTCACCTCACGCTACTATAATGTGATACATACTGATCGATACTTCACCTCACGCCACTATAAGGTGATACATACTGATCGACACTTCACCTCACGCCACTATAATGTGATACATACTGATCGATACTTCACCTCACGCCACTATAATGTGTTACATACTGATCGATACTTCGCCTCACGCCACTATAAGGTGATACATACTGACCGATACTTCACCTCGTCTCACTATAAGGTGATACATACTGATCGATACTTCACCTCGTCTCACTATAAGGTGATATATACTGATCAATACTTCACCTCGTCGCACTATAAGGTGATATATACTGATCAATACTTCACCTCGTCTCACTTTAATACATACTGATCGATACTTCACCTCACGCCACTATAAGGTGATACATACTAACCGACACTTCACCTCACGCCACCTTGAGGTGATACATACTGATCGATACTTCCCCTCACGCCACTATAAGGTGATACATACTGACCATTACTTCACCTCGTCTCACTATAAGGTGATATATACTGATCAACACTACAACCTTGTCTCACTGTAATATGATACATACTGATCGATACTTCACCTCACGCCACTATAATCTGAGACATACTGATCGATACTTCACCTCGTCTCAATATAAGGTGATACATACTGGTCGATACTTCACCTCACGCCACTATAAGGTGATACATACTGATCGATACTTCACCTCGTCTCACTATAAGGTGATACATACTGATCGATACTTCACCTCACGCCACTATAATGTGATACATACTGATCGATACTTCACCTCGTCTCACTATAAGGTGATACATACTGATCGATACTTCACCTCACGCCACTATAATGTGATACATACTGATCGATACTTCACCTCGTCTCACTATAAGGTGATACATACTGATCAATACTTCACCTCGTCTCACTATAAGGTGATTTATACTGATCAATACTTCACCTCGTTTCACTGTAAGGTGATACATACTGATCGATACTTCACCTCACGCCACTATAAGGTGATACATACTAACCGAGACTTCACCTCACGCCACTATAATGTGATACATACTGATCAATACTTCACCTCACGCCACTATAATGTGATACATACTGATCAATACTTCACATCACGCTACTATAATGTGATACATACTGATCGATACTTCACCTCACGCCACTATAAGGTGATACATACTGATCGACACTTCACCTCACGCCACTATAATGTGATATATACTGATCGATACTTCACCTCACGCCACTATAATGTGTTACATACTGATCGATACTTCACCTCGTCTAACTTTAAGGTGATACATACTGATCGATACTTCGCCTCACGCCACTATAAGGTGATACATACTGACCGATACTTCACCTCGTCTCACTATAAGGTGATACATACTGATCGATACTTCACCTCTTCTCACTATAAGGTGATACATACTGATCAATACTTTACCTCGTGTCACTATAAGGTGATATATACTGATCAATATTTCACCTCGTCTCACTGTAATACATACTGATCGATACTTCACCTCACGCCACTATAAGGTGATACATACTAACCGACACTTCACCTCAAGCCACCTTAAGGTGATACATACTGATCGATACTTCACCTCACGCCACTATAATGTGATACATACTGATCGATACTTCACCTCGTCTCACTATAAGGTGATACATACTGATCCATACTTCCCCTCACGCCACTATAAGGTGATACATACTGACCAATACTTCACCTTGTCTCACTTTAAGGTGATATATACTGATCAACACTTCACCTCGTCTCACTGTAAGGTGATACATACTGATCGATACTTCACCTCACGCCACTATAATGTGATACATACTGATCGATACTTCACCTCGTCGCACTATAAGGTGATACATACTGATCGATACTTCACCTCACGCCACTATAATGTGATACATACTGATCGATACTTCACCTCGTCTCACTATAAGGTGATACATACTGATCAATACTTCACCTCGTCTCACTATAAGGTGATATATACTGATCAATACTTCACCTCGTTTCACTGTAAGGTGATACATGCTGATCGATACTTCACCTCACGCCACTATAAGGTGATACATACTAACCGACACTTCACCTCACGCCACTATAATGTGATACATACTGATCAATACTTCACCTCACGCCACTATAATGTGATACATACTGATCAATACTTCACCTCACGCTACTATAATGTGATACACACTGATCGATACTTCACCTCACGCCACTATAAGGTGATACATACTGATCGACACTTCACCTCACGCCACTATAATGTGATACATACTGATCGATACTTCACCTCACGCCACTATAATGTGTTACATACTGATCGATACTTCACCTCGTCTAACTTTAAGGTGATACATACTGATCGATACTTCGCCTCACGCCACTATAAGGTGATACATACTGACCGATACTTCACCTCGTCTCACTATAAGGTGATACATACTGATCGATACTTCACCTCGTCTCACTATAAGGTGATATATACTGATCAATACTTCACCTCGTCGCACTATAAGGTGATATATACTGATCAATACTTCACCTCGTCTCACTTTTATACATACTGATCGATACTTCACCTCACGCCACTATAAGGTGATACATACTAACTGACACTTCACCTCACGCCACCTTGAGGTGATACATACTGATCGATAATTCACCTCACGCCACTATAATGTGATACATACTGATCGATACTTCACCTCGTCTCACTATAAGGTGATACATACTGATCGATACTTCACCTCGTCTCACTATAAGGTGATATATACTGATCAACACTTCACCTTGTCTCACTGTAAGGTGATACATACTGATCGATACTTCCCCTAACGCCACTATAAGGTGATACATACTGACCAATACTTCACCTCGTCTCACTATAAGGTTCTATATACTGATCAACACTTCACCTCGTCTCACTGTAAGGTGATAGATACTGATCGATACTTCACCTCACGCCACTATAATGTGATACATACTGATCGATACTTCACCTCGTCTCAATATAAGGTGATACATACTGATCGATACTTCACCTCACGCCACTATAAGGTGATACATACTGACCGATACTTCACCTCACGCCACATTAATGTGATACATAATGATCGATACTTCACCTCGTCTCAATATAAGGTGATACATACTGATCGATACTTCACATCACGCCACTATAAGGTGATAAATACTGACCGATACTTCACCTCGTGTCACTGTAAAGTGATACATACTGATCAATACTTCACCTCGTCTCACTAAAAGGTGATACACACTGATCGATACTTCACCTCGTCTCACTATAAGGTGATACATACTGATCAATACTTCACCTCGTCTCACTATAAGGTGATATATACTGATCAATACTTCACCTCGTCTCACTGTAAGGTTATACATACTGATCGATACTTCACCTCGTCTCACTATAAGGTGATACATACTAACCGACACTTCACCTCACGCCACTATAATGTGATACATACTGATCAATACTTCACCTCACGCCACTATAAGGTGATACATACTGATCGACACTTCACCTCACGCCACTATAATGTGAAACATACTGATCGAAACTTCACCTCGTCTCACTATAAGGTGATACATACTGATCGATACTTCACCTAACGCCACTTTAAGGTGATACATACTGATCGATACTTCACCTCACGCCACTATAATGTGATACATACTAATCGATACTTCACCTCGTCTCACTATAAGGTGATACATACTGATTGATACTTCACCTCACGCCACTATAAGGTGATACATACTGACCGATACTTCACCTCGTGTCACTGTAAGGTGATACATACTGATCAATACTTCACCTCGTCTCACTATAAGGTGATACATACTGATCGATACTTCACCTCGTCTCACTATAAGGTGATACATACTGATCAATACTTCACCTCGTCTCACTATAAGGTGATATATACTGATCAATACTTCAACTCGTCTCACTGTAATACGTACTGATCGATACTTCACCTCACACCACTATAATGTGATACATACTGATCGATACTTCACCTCGTCTCACTATAAGGTGATACATACTGATCGATACTTCCCCTCACGCCACTATAAGGTAAGGTGAAACATACTGACCAATACTTCACCTCGTCTCACTATAAGGTGCTATATACTGATCAACACTTCACCTCGTCTCACTGTAAGGTGATACATACTGATCGATACCTCACCTCAGGCCACTATAATGTGATACATACTGATCGATACTTCACCTCGTCTCACTATAAGGTGATACATACTGATCGATACTTCACCTCACGCCACTATAATGGGATACATACTGATCGATACTTCACCTCACGCCACTATAATGTGATACAAACTGATCGATACTTCACGTCGTCTCACTATAAGGTGATACATACTGATCGATACTTCACCTCACGCCACTATAAGGTGATACATACTTATCGATACTTCCCATCGTGTCACTGTAAGGTGATACATTCTGACCGACATTTCAACTCACGTCACTGTAAGGTGATACA
Source organism: Ariolimax columbianus (assembly GCA_036924085.1). NCBI lineage: Eukaryota > Metazoa > Mollusca > Gastropoda > Stylommatophora > Arionidae > Ariolimax > Ariolimax columbianus. The sequence continues at coordinate 35,826,401 of JAVGWX010000019.1, read as the reverse complement.
TACTCACCGATATTTCACCTCACGTCACTGTAAGGGGATACATACTGACCGATACTTCACCTCACTTCACTGTAAGGTGACACATACTGACCGATACTTCACCTCACGCCACTATAATGTGATACATACTGATCGATACTTCACCTCGTCTCACTATAAGGTGATACATACTGATCGATACTTCACCTCACGCCACTATAAGGTGATACATACTGACCAATACTTCACCTCGTGTCACTGTAAGGTGATACATACTGATCAATACTACACCTCGTCTCACTATAAGGTGATACATACTGATCGATACTTCACCTCGTCTCACTATAAGGTGATACATACTGATCAATACTTCACCTCGTCTCACTATAAGGTGATATATACTGATCAATACTTCAACTCGTCTCACTGTAATACATACTGATCGATACTTCACCTCACACCACTATAATGTGATACATACTGATCGATACTTCACCTCGTCTCACTATAAGGTGATACATACTGATCGATACTTCCCCTCACGCCACTATAAGGTGATACATACTGACCAATACTTCACCTCGTCTCACTATAAGGTGCTATATACTGATCAACACTTCACCTCGTCTCACTGTAAGGTGATACATACTGATCGATACCTCACCTCACGCCACTATAATGTGATACATACTGATCGATACTTCACCTCGTCTCACTATAAGGTGATACATACTGATCGATACTTCACCTCACGCCACTATAATGGGATACATACTGATCGATACTTCACCTCACGCCACTATAAGGTGATACATACTGATCGATACTTCACCTCACGCCACTATAATGTGATACAAACTGGTCGATACTTCACGTCGTCTCACTATAAGGTGATACATACTGATCGATACTTCCCCTCACGCAACTATAAGGTGATACATACTTATCGATACTTCACCTCGTCTCACTATAAGGTGATACATACTAACCGACACTTCACCTCACGCCACTATAATGTGATACATACTGATCAATACTTCACCTCACGCCACTATAATGTGATACATACTGATCAATACTTCACCTCACGCCACTATAAGGTGATACATACTGATCGACACTTCACCTCACGCCACTATAATGTGAAACATACTGATCGAAACTTCACCTCGTCTCACTATAAGGTGATACATACTGATCGATACTTCACCTAACGCCACTTTAAGGTGATACATACTGATCGATACTTCACCTCACGCCACTATAATGTGATACATACTGATCGATACTTCACCTTGTCTCACTATAAGGTGATACATACTGATCGATACTTCACCTCACGCCACTATAAGGGGATACATACTGACCGATACTTCACCTCGTGTCACTGTAAGGTGATACATACTTATAAATACTTCACCTCGTCTCACTATAAGGTGATACATACTGATCGATACTTCACCTCGTCTCACTATAAGGTGATACATACTGATCAATACTTCACCTCGTCTCACTATAAGGTGATATATACTGATCAATACTTCAACTCGTCTCACTGTAATACATACTGATCGATACTTCACCTCACACCACTATAATGTGATACATACTGATCGATACTTCACCTCGTCTCACTATAAGGTGATACATACTGATCGATACTTCCCCTCACGCCACTATAAGGTGAAACATACTGACCAATATTTCACCTCGTCTCACTATAAGGTGCTATATACTGATCAACTCTTCACCTCGTCTCACTGTAAGGTGATACATACTGATCGATACCTCACCTCACGCCACTATAATGTGATACATACTGATCGATACTTCACCTCGTCTCACTATAAGGTGATACATACTGATCGATACTTCACCTCACGCCACTATAATGGGATACATACTGATCGATACTTCACCTCACGCCACTATAAGGTGATACATACTGATCGATACTTCACCTCACGCCACTATAATGTGATACAAACTGATCGATACTTCACGTCGTCTCACTATAAGGTGATACATACTGATCGATACTTCACCTCACGCCACTATAAGGTGATACATACTTATCGATACTTCCCATCGTGTCACGGTAAGGTGATACATTCTGACCGACATTTCAACTCACCTCACTGTAAGGTGATACATACTCACCGATATTTCACCTCACGTCACTGTAAGGGGATACATACTGACCGATACTTCACCTCACGCCACTATAATGTGATACATACTGATCGATACTTCACCTCGTCTCACTATAAGGTGATACATACTGATCGATACTTCACCTCACGCCACTATAAGGTGATACATACTGACCGATACTTCACCTCGTGTCACTGTAAGGTGATACATACTGATCAATACTTCACCTCGTCTCACTATAAGGTGATACATACTGATCGATACTTCACCTCGTCTCACTATAAGGTGATACATACTGATCAATACTTCACCTCGTCTCACTATAAGGTGATATATACTGATCAATACTTCACCTCGTCTCACTGTAATACATACTGATCGATACTTCACCTCACACCACTATAATGTGATACATACTGATCGATACTTCACCTCGTCTCACTATAAGGTGATACATACTGATCGATACTTCCCCTCACGCCACTATAAGGTGATACATACTGACCAATACTTCACCTCGTCTCACTATAAGGTGCTATATACTGATCAACACTTCACCTCGTCTCACTGTAAGGTGATAGATACTGATCGATACTTCACCTCACGCCACTATAATGTGATACATACTGATCGATACTTCACCTCGTCTCACTATAAGGTGATACATACTGATCGATACTTCACCTCACGCCACTATAATGTGATACATACTGATCAATACTTCACCTCGTCTCACTATAAGGTGATACATACTGATCGATACTTCACCTCACGTCACTATAATGTGATACAAACTGATCGATACTTCACGTCGTCTCACTATAAGGTAATACATACTGATCGATACTTCACCTCACGCCACTATAAGGTGATACATACTGACCAATACTTCACCTCGTGTCACTGTAAGGTGATACATACTGATCAATACTACACCTCGTCTCACTATAAGGTGATACATACTGATCGATACTTCACCTCGTCTCACTATAAGGTGATACATACTGATCAATACTTCACCTCGTCTCACTATAAGGTGATATATACTGATCAATACTTCACCTCGTCTCACTGTAATACATACTGATCGATACTTCACCTCACACCACTATAATGTGATACATACTGATCGATACTTCACCTCGTCTCACTATAAGGTGATACATACTGATCGATACTTCCCCTCACGCCACTATAAGGTGATACATACTGACCAATACTTCACCTCGTCTCACTATAAGGTGCTATATACTGATCAACACTTCACCTCGTCTCACTGTAAGGTGATAGATACTGATCGATACTTCACCTCACGCCACTATAATGTGATACATACTGATCGATACTTCACCTCGTCTCACTATAAGGTGATACATACTGATCGATACTTCACCTCACGCCACTATAATGTGATACATACTGATCGATACTTCACCTCGTCTCACTATAAGGTGATACATACTGATCGATACTTCACCTCACGTCACTATAATGTGATACAAACTGATCGATACTTCACGTCGTCTCACTATAAGGTGATACATACTGATCGATACTTCACCTCACGCCACTATAAGGTGAAACATACTTATCGATACTTCCCATCGTGTCACTGTAAGGTGATACATTCTGACCGACATTTCAACTCACGTCACTGTAAGGTGATACATACTCACCGATATTTCACCTCACGTCACTGTAAGGGGATACATACTGACCGATACTTCACCTCACTTCACTGTAAGGTGACACATACTGACCGATACTTCACCTCACGCCACTATAATGTGATACATACTGATCGATACTTCACCTCGTCTCACTATAAGGTGATACATACTGATCGATACTTCACCTCACGCCACTATAAGGTGATACATACTGACCAATACTTCACCTCGTGTCACTGTAAGGTGATACATACTGATCAATACTACACCTCGTCTCACTATAAGGTGATACATACTGATCGATACTTCACCTCGTCTCACTATAAGGTGATACATACTGATCAATACTTCACCTCGTCTCACTATAAGGTGATATATACTGATCAATACTTCAACTCGTCTCACTGTAATACATACTGATCGATACTTCACCTCACACCACTATAATGTGATACATACTGATCGATACTTCACCTCGTCTCACTATAAGGTGATACATACTGATCGATACTTCCCCTCACGCCACTATAAGGTGATACATACTGACCAATACTTCACCTCGTCTCACTATAAGGTGCTATATACTGATCAACACTTCACCTCGTCTCACTGTAAGGTGATACATACTGATCGATACCTCACCTCACGCCACTATAATGTGATACATACTGATCGATACTTCACCTCGTCTCACTATAAGGTGATACATACTGATCGATACTTCACCTCACGCCACTATAATGGGATACATACTGATCGATACTTCACCTCACGCCACTATAAGGTGATACATACTGATCGATACTTCACCTCACGCCACTATAATGTGATACAAACTGGTCGATACTTCACGTCGTCTCACTATAAGGTGATACATACTGATCGATACTTCCCCTCACGCAACTATAAGGTGATACATACTTATCGATACTTCACCTCGTCTCACTATAAGGTGATACATACTAACCGACACTTCACCTCACGCCACTATAATGTGATACATACTGATCAATACTTCACCTCACGCCACTATAATGTGATACATACTGATCAATACTTCACCTCACGCCACTATAAGGTGATACATACTGATCGACACTTCACCTCACGCCACTATAATGTGAAACATACTGATCGAAACTTCACCTCGTCTCACTATAAGGTGATACATACTGATCGATACTTCACCTAACGCCACTTTAAGGTGATACATACTGATCGATACTTCACCTCACGCCACTATAATGTGATACATACTGATCGATACTTCACCTTGTCTCACTATAAGGTGATACATACTGATCGATACTTCACCTCACGCCACTATAAGGGGATACATACTGACCGATACTTCACCTCGTGTCACTGTAAGGTGATACATACTTATAAATACTTCACCTCGTCTCACTATAAGGTGATACATACTGATCGATACTTCACCTCGTCTCACTATAAGGTGATACATACTGATCAATACTTCACCTCGTCTCACTATAAGGTGATATATACTGATCAATACTTCAACTCGTCTCACTGTAATACATACTGATCGATACTTCACCTCACACCACTATAATGTGATACATACTGATCGATACTTCACCTCGTCTCACTATAAGGTGATACATACTGATCGATACTTCCCCTCACGCCACTATAAGGTGAAACATACTGACCAATACTTCACCTCGTCTCACTATAAGGTGCTATATACTGATCAACTCTTCACCTCGTCTCACTGTAAGGTGATACATACTGATCGATACCTCACCTCACGCCACTATAATGTGATACATACTGATCGATACTTCACCTCGTCTCACTATAAGGTGATACATACTGATCGATACTTCACCTCACGCCACTATAATGGGATACATACTGATCGATACTTCACCTCACGCCACTATAAGGTGATACATACTGATCGATACTTCACCTCACGCCACTATAATGTGATACAAACTGATCGATACTTCACGTCGTCTCACTATAAGGTGATACATACTGATCGATACTTCACCTCACGCCACTATAAGGTGATACATACTTATCGATACTTCCCATCGTGTCACGGTAAGGTGATACATTCTGACCGACATTTCAACTCACCTCACTGTAAGGTGATACATACTCACCGATATTTCACCTCACGTCACTGTAAGGGGATACATACTGACCGATACTTCACCTCACGCCACTATAATGTGATACATACTGATCGATACTTCACCTCGTCTCACTATAAGGTGATACATACTGATCGATACTTCACCTCACGCCACTATAAGGTGATACATACTGACCGATACTTCACCTCGTGTCACTGTAAGGTGATACATACTGATCAATACTTCACCTCGTCTCACTATAAGGTGATACATACTGATCGATACTTCACCTCGTCTCACTATAAGGTGATACATACTGATCAATACTTCACCTCGTCTCACTATAAGGTGATATATACTGATCAATACTTCACCTCGTCTCACTGTAATACATACTGATCGATACTTCACCTCACACCACTATAATGTGATACATACTGATCGATACTTCACCTCGTCTCACTATAAGGTGATACATACTGATCGATACTTCCCCTCACGCCACTATAAGGTGATACATACTGACCAATACTTCACCTCGTCTCACTATAAGGTGCTATATACTGATCAACACTTCACCTCGTCTCACTGTAAGGTGATAGATACTGATCGATACTTCACCTCACGCCACTATAATGTGATACATACTGATCGATACTTCACCTCGTCTCACTATAAGGTGATACATACTGATCGATACTTCACCTCACGCCACTATAATGTGATACATACTGATCAATACTTCACCTCGTCTCACTATAAGGTGCTATATACTGATCAACACTTCACCTCGTCTCACTGTAAGGTGATACATACTGATCGATACCTCACCTCACGCCACTATAATGTGATACATACTGATCGATACTTCACCTCGTCTCACTATAAGGTGATACATACTGATCGATACTTCACCTCACGCCACTATAATGGGATACATACTGATCGATACTTCACCTCACGCCACTATAAGGTGATACATACTGATCGATACTTCACCTCACGCCACTATAATGTGATACAAACTGGTCGATACTTCACGTCGTCTCACTATAAGGTGATACATACTGATCGATACTTCCCCTCACGCAACTATAAGGTGATACATACTTATCGATACTTCACCTCGTCTCACTATAAGGTGATACATACTAACCGACACTTCACCTCACGCCACTATAATGTGATACATACTGATCAATACTTCACCTCACGCCACTATAATGTGATACATACTGATCAATACTTCACCTCACGCCACTATAAGGTGATACATACTGATCGACACTTCACCTCACGCCACTATAATGTGAAACATACTGATCGAAACTTCACCTCGTCTCACTATAAGGTGATACATACTGATCGATACTTCACCTAACGCCACTTTAAGGTGATACATACTGATCGATACTTCACCTCACGCCACTATAATGTGATACATACTGATCGATACTTCACCTTGTCTCACTATAAGGTGATACATACTGATCGATACTTCACCTCACGCCACTATAAGGGGATACATACTGACCGATACTTCACCTCGTGTCACTGTAAGGTGATACATACTTATAAATACTTCACCTCGTCTCACTATAAGGTGATACATACTGATCGATACTTCACCTCGTCTCACTATAAGGTGATACATACTGATCAATACTTCACCTCGTCTCACTATAAGGTGATATATACTGATCAATACTTCAACTCGTCTCACTGTAATACATACTGATCGATACTTCACCTCACACCACTATAATGTGATACATACTGATCGATACTTCACCTCGTCTCACTATAAGGTGATACATACTGATCGATACTTCCCCTCACGCCACTATAAGGTGAAACATACTGACCAATACTTCACCTCGTCTCACTATAAGGTGCTATATACTGATCAACTCTTCACCTCGTCTCACTGTAAGGTGATACATACTGATCGATACCTCACCTCACGCCACTATAATGTGATACATACTGATCGATACTTCACCTCGTCTCACTATAAGGTGATACATACTGATCGATACTTCACCTCACGCCACTATAATGGGATACATACTGATCGATACTTCACCTCACGCCACTATAAGGTGATACATACTGATCGATACTTCACCTCACGCCACTATAATGTGATACAAACTGATCGATACTTCACGTCGTCTCACTATAAGGTGATACATACTGATCGATACTTCACCTCACGCCACTATAAGGTGATACATACTTATCGATACTTCCCATCGTGTCACGGTAAGGTGATACATTCTGACCGACATTTCAACTCACCTCACTGTAAGGTGATACATACTCACCGATATTTCACCTCACGTCACTGTAAGGGGATACATACTGACCGATACTTCACCTCACGCCACTATAATGTGATACATACTGATCGATACTTCACCTCGTCTCACTATAAGGTGATACATACTGATCGATACTTCACCTCACGCCACTATAAGGTGATACATACTGACCGATACTTCACCTCGTGTCACTGTAAGGTGATACATACTGATCAATACTTCACCTCGTCTCACTATAAGGTGATACATACTGATCGATACTTCACCTCGTCTCACTATAAGGTGATACATACTGATCAATACTTCACCTCGTCTCACTATAAGGTGATATATACTGATCAATACTTCACCTCGTCTCACTGTAATACATACTGATCGATACTTCACCTCACACCACTATAATGTGATACATACTGATCGATACTTCACCTCGTCTCACTATAAGGTGATACATACTGATCGATACTTCCCCTCACGCCACTATAAGGTGATACATACTGACCAATACTTCACCTCGTCTCACTATAAGGTGCTATATACTGATCGATACTTCACCTCACGCCACTATAATGTGATACATACTGATCAATACTTCACCTCGTCTCACTATAAGGTGATACATACTGATCGATACTTCACCTCACGTCACTATAATGTGATACAAACTGATCGATACTTCACGTCGTCTCACTATAAGGTGATACATACTGATCGATACTTCACCTCACGCCACTATAAGGTGATACATACTGACCAATACTTCACCTCGTGTCACTGTAAGGTGATACATACTGATCAATACTACACCTCGTCTCACTATAAGGTGATACATACTGATCGATACTTCACCTCGTCTCACTATAAGGTGATACATACTGATCAATACTTCACCTCGTCTCACTATAAGGTGATATATACTGATCAATACTTCACCTCGTCTCACTGTAATACATACTGATCGATACTTCACCTCACACCACTATAATGTGATACATACTGATCGATACTTCACCTCGTCTCACTATAAGGTGATACATACTGATCGATACTTCCCCTCACGCCACTATAAGGTGATACATACTGACCAATACTTCACCTCGTCTCACTATAAGGTGCTATATACTGATCAACACTTCACCTCGTCTCACTGTAAGGTGATAGATACTGATCGATACTTCACCTCACGCCACTATAATGTGATACATACTGATCGATACTTCACCTCGTCTCACTATAAGGTGATACATACTGATCGATACTTCACCTCACGCCACTATAATGTGATACATACTGATCGATACTTCACCTCGTCTCACTATAAGGTGATACATACTGATCGATACTTCACCTCACGTCACTATAATGTGATACAAACTGATCGATACTTCACGTCGTCTCACTATAAGGTGATACATACTGATCGATACTTCACCTCACGCCACTATAAGGTGATACATACTTATCGATACTTCCCATCGTGTCACTGTAAGGTGATACATTCTGACCGACATTTCAACTCACGTCACTGTAAGGTGATACATACTCACCGATATTTCACCTCACGTCACTGTAAGGGGATACAGACTGACCGATACTTCACCTCACTTCACTGTAAGGTGATATATACTGATCGATACTTCACCTCGTCTCACTATAAGGTGATACATACTGATCGATACTTCACTACACGCCACTATAAGGTGATACATACTGACCGATACTTCACCTCGTGTCACTGTAAGGTGATACATACTGATCAATACTTCACCTCGTCTCACTATAAGGTGATACATACTGATCGATACTTCACCTCGTCTCACTATAAGGTGATACATACTGATCAATACTTCACCTCGTCTCACTATAAGGTGATATATACTGATCAATACTTCAACTCGTCTCACTGTAATACATACTGATCGATACTTCACCTCACACCACTATAATGTGATACATACTGATCGATACTTCACCTCGTCTCACTATAAGGTGATACATACTGATCGATACTTCCCCTCACGCCACTATATGGTGATACATACTGACCAATACTTCACCTCGTCTCACTATAAGGTGCTATATACTGATCAACACTTCACCTCGTCTCACTGTAAGGTGATACATACTGATCGATACCTCACCTCACGCCACTATAATGTGATACATACTGATCGATACTTCACCTCGTCTCACTATAAGGTGATACATACTGATCGATACTTCACCTCACGCCACTATAATGGGATACATACTGATCGATACTTCACCTCACGCCACTATAAGGTGATACATACTGATCGATACTTCACCTCACGCCACTATAATGTGATACAAACTGGTCGATAATTCACGTCGTCTCACTATAAGGTGATACATACTGATCGATACTTCCCCTCACGCCACTATAAGGTGATACATACTTATCGATACTTCACCTCGTCTCACTATAAGGTGATACATACTAACCGACACTTCACCTCACGCCACTATAATGTGATACATACTGATCAATACTTCACCTCACGCCACTATAATGTGATACATACTGATCAATACTTCACCTCACGCCACTATAAGGTGATACATACTGATCGACACTTCACCTCACGCCACTATAATGTGAAACATACTGATCGAAACTTCACCTCGTCTCACTATAAGGTGATACATACTGATCGATACTTCACCTAACGCCACTTTAAGGTGATACATACTGATCGATACTTCACCTCACGCCACTATAATGTGATACATACTGATCGATACTTCACCTTGTCTCACTATAAGGTGATACATACTGATCGATACTTCACCTCACGCCACTATAAGGGGATACATACTGACCGATACTTCACCTCGTGTCACTGTAAGGTGATACATACTGATAAATACTTCACCTCGTCTCACTATAAGGTGATACATACTGATCGATACTTCACCTCGTCTCACTATAAGGTGATACATACTGATCAATACTTCACCTCGTCTCACTATAAGGTGATATATACTGATCAATACTTCAACTCGTCTCACTGTAATACATACTGATCGATACTTCACCTCACACCACTATAATGTGATACATACTGATCGATACTTCACCTCGTCTCACTATAAGGTGATACATACTGATCGATACTTCCCCTCACGCCACTATAAGGTGAAACATACTGACCAATACTTCACCTCGTCTCACTATAAGGTGCTATATACTGATCAACTCTTCACCTCGTCTCACTGTAAGGTGATACATACTGATCGATACCTCACCTCACGCCACTATAATGTGATACATACTGATCGATACTTCACCTCGTCTCACTATAAGGTGATACATACTGATCGATACTTTACCTCACGCCACTATAATGGGATACATACTGATCGATACTTCACCTCACGCCACTATAAGGTGATACATACTGATCGATACTTCACCTCACGCCACTATAATGTGATACAAACTGATCGATACTTCACGTCGTCTCACTATAAGGTGATACATACTGATCGATACTTCACCTCACGCCACTATAAGGTGATACATACTTATCGATACTTCCCATCGTGTCACGGTAAGGTGATACATTCTGACCGACATTTCAACTCACGTCACTGTAAGGTGATACATACTCACCGATATTTCACCTCACGTCACTGTAAGGGGATACATACTGACCGATACTTCACCTCACTTCACTGTAAGGTGACACATACTGACCGATACTTCACCTCACGCCACTATAATGTGATACATACTGATCGATACTTCACCTCGTCTCACTATAAGGTGATACATACTGATCGATACTTCACCTCACGCCACTATAAGGTGATACATACTGACCGATACTTCACCTCGTGTCACTGTAAGGTGATACATACTGATCAATACTTCACCTCGTCTCACTATAAGGTGATACATACTGATCGATACTTCACCTCGTCTCACTATAAGGTGATACATACTGATCAATACTTCACCTCGTCTCACTATAAGGTGATATATACTGATCAATACTTCACCTCGTCTCACTGTAATACATACTGATCGATACTTCACCTCACACCACTATAATGTGATACATACTGATCGATACTTCACCTCGTCTCACTATAAGGTGATACATACTGATCGATACTTCCCCTCACGCCACTATAAGGTGATACATACTGACCAATACTTCACCTCGTCTCACTATAAGGTGCTATATACTGATCAACACTTCACCTCGTCTCACTGTAAGGTGATAGATACTGATCGATACTTCACCTCACGCCACTATAATGTGATACATACTGATCGATACTTCACCTCGTCTCACTATAAGGTGATACATACTGATCGATACTTCACCTCACGCCACTATAATGTGATACATACTGATCGATACTTCACCTCGTCTCACTATAAGGTGATACATACTGATCGATACTTCACCTCACGTCACTATAATGTGATACAAACTGATCGATACTTCACGTCGTCTCACTATAAGGTGATACATACTGATCGATACTTCACCTCACGCCACTATAAGGTGATACATACTTATCGATACTTCCCATCGTGTCACTGTAAGGTGATACATTCTGACCGACATTTCAACTCACGTCACTGTAAGGTGATACATACTCACCGATATTTTACCTCACGTCACTGTAAGGGGATACATACTGACCGATACTTCACCTCACTTCACTGTAAGGTGATACATACTGATCGATACTTCACCTCGTCTCACTATAAGGTGATACATACTGATCGATACTTCACCTCACGCCACTATAAGGTGATACATACTGACCGATACTTCACCTCGTGTCACTGTAAGGTGATACATACTGATCAATACTTCACCTAGTCTCACTATAAGGTGATACATACTGATCGATACTTCACCTCGTCTCACTATAAGGTGATACATACTGATCAATACTTCACCTCGTCTCACTATAAGGTGATATATACTGATCAATACTTCAACTCGTCTCACTGTAATACATACTGATCGATACTTCACCTCACACCACTATAATGTGATACATACTGATCGATACTTCCCCTCACGCCACTATAAGGTGATACATACTGACCAATACTTCACCTCGTCTCACTATAAGGTGCTATATACTGATCAACACTTCACCTCGTCTCACTGTAAGGTGATATATACTGATCGATACCTCACCTCACGCCACTATAATGTGATACATACTGATCGATACTTCACCTCGTCTCACTATAAGGTGATACATACTGATCGATACTTCACCTCACGCCACTATAATGGGATACATACTGATCGAATCTTCACCTCACGCCACTATAAGGTGATACATACTGATCGATACTTCACCTCACGCCACTATAATGTGATACAAACTGATCGATACTTCACGTCGTCTCACTATAAGGTGATACATACTGATCGATACTTCACCTCACGCCACTATAAGGTGATACATACTTATCGATACTTCCCATCGTGTCACTGTAAGGTGATACATTCTGACCGACATTTCAACTCACGTCACTGTAAGGTGATACATACACACCGATATTTCACCTCACGTCACTGTAAGGGGATACATACTGACCGATAATTCACCTCACTTCACTGTAAGGTGACACATACTGACCGATACTTCACCTCACGCCACTATAATGTGATACATACTGATCGATACTTCACCTCGTCTCACTATAAGGTGATACACACTGATCAACACTTCACCTTGTCTTACTGTAAGGTGATACATACTGATCGATACTTCACCTCGTCTCACTATAAGGTGATATATACTGATCAACACTTCACCTTGTCTCACTGTAAGGGGATACATACTGATCGATACTTCACCTCACGATACTAGAATCTGATACATACTGATCGATACTTCACCTCGTCTCAATATAAGGTGATACATACTGATCGATACTTCATCTCACGCCACTATAAGGTGATACATACTGACCGATACTTCACCTCGTCTCAATATAAGGTGATACATACTGATCGATACTTCACCTCACGCCACTATAAGGTGATAAATACTGACCGATACTTCACCTCGTGTCACTGTAAAGTGATACATACTGATCAATACTTCACCTCGTCTCACTAAAAGGTGATACACACTGATTGATACTTCACCTCGTCTCACTATAAGGTGATACATACTGATCAATACTTCACCTCGTCTCACTATAAGGTGATATATACTGATCAATACTTCACCTCGTCTCACTGTAAGGTTATACAGACTGATCGATACTTCACCTCGTCTCACTATAAGGTGATACATACTAACCGACACTTCACCTCACGCCACTATAATGTGATACATACTGATCAATACTTCACCTCACGCCACTATAATGTGATACATACTGATCAATACTTCACCTCACGCCACTATAAGGTGATACATACTGATCGACACTTCACCTCGTCTCACTATAAGGTGATACATACTGATCGATACTTCACCTCACGCCACTATAATGGGATACATACTGATCGATACTTCACCTCACGCCACTATAAGGTGATACATACTGATCGATACTTCACCTCACGCCACTATAATGTGATACAAACTGATCGATACTTCACGTCGTCTCACTATAAGGTGATACATACTGATCGATACTTCACCTCACGCCACTATAAGGTGATACATACTTATCGATACTTCCCATCGTGTCACGGTAAGGTGATACATTCTGACCGACATTTCAACTCACGTCACTGTAAGGTGATACATACTCACCGATATTTCACCTCACGTCACTGTAAGGGGATACATACTGACCGATACTTCACCTCACTTCACTGTAAGGTGACACATACTGACCGATACTTCACCTCACGCCACTATAATGTGATACATACTGATCGATACTTCACCTCGTCTCACTATAAGGTGATACATACTGATCGATACTTCACCTCACGCCACTATAAGGTGATACATACTGACCGATACTTCACCTCGTGTCACTGTAAGGTGATACATACTGATCAATACTTCACCTCGTCTCACTATAAGGTGATACATACTGATCGATACTTCACCTCGTCTCACTATAAGGTGATACATACTGATCAATACTTCACCTCGTCTCACTATAAGGTGATATATACTGATCAATACTTCACCTCGTCTCACTGTAATACATACTGATCGATACTTCACCTCACACCACTATAATGTGATACATACTGATCGATACTTCACCTCGTCTCACTATAAGGTGATACATACTGATCGATACTTCCCCTCACGCCACTATAAGGTGATACATACTGACCAATACTTCACCTCGTCTCACTATAAGGTGCTATATACTGATCAACACTTCACCTCGTCTCACTGTAAGGTGATAGATACTGATCGATACTTCACCTCACGCCACTATAATGTGATACATACTGATCGATACTTCACCTCGTCTCACTATAAGGTGATACATACTGATCGATACTTCACCTCACGCCACTATAATGTGATACATACTGATCGATACTTCACCTCGTCTCACTATAAGGTGATACATACTGATCGATACTTCACCTCACGTCACTATAATGTGATACAAACTGATCGATACTTCACGTCGTCTCACTATAAGGTGATACATACTGATCGATACTTCACCTCACGCCACTATAAGGTGATACATACTTATCGATACTTCCCATCGTGTCACTGTAAGGTGATACATTCTGACCGACATTTCAACTCACGTCACTGTAAGGTGATACATACTCACCGATATTTTACCTCACGTCACTGTAAGGGGATACATACTGACCGATACTTCACCTCACTTCACTGTAAGGTGATACATACTGATCGATACTTCACCTCGTCTCACTATAAGGTGATACATACTGATCGATACTTCACCTCACGCCACTATAAGGTGATACATACTGACCGATACTTCACCTCGTGTCACTGTAAGGTGATACATACTGATCAATACTTCACCTAGTCTCACTATAAGGTGATACATACTGATCGATACTTCACCTCGTCTCACTATAAGGTGATACATACTGATCAATACTTCACCTCGTCTCACTATAAGGTGATATATACTGATCAATACTTCAACTCGTCTCACTGTAATACATACTGATCGATACTTCACCTCACACCACTATAATGTGATACATACTGATCGATACTTCCCCTCACGCCACTATAAGGTGATACATACTGACCAATACTTCACCTCGTCTCACTATAAGGTGCTATATACTGATCAACACTTCACCTCGTCTCACTGTAAGGTGATATATACTGATCGATACCTCACCTCACGCCACTATAATGTGATACATACTGATCGATACTTCACCTCGTCTCACTATAAGGTGATACATACTGATCGATACTTCACCTCACGCCACTATAATGGGATACATACTGATCGAATCTTCACCTCACGCCACTATAAGGTGACACATACTGACCGATACTTCACCTCACGCCACTATAATGTGATACATACTGATCGATACTTCACCTCGTCTCACTATAAGGTGATACACACTGATCAACACTTCACCTTGTCTTACTGTAAGGTGATACATACTGATCGATACTTCACCTCGTCTCACTATAAGGTGATATATACTGATCAACACTTCACCTTGTCTCACTGTAAGGGGATACATACTGATCGATACTTCACCTCACGATACTAGAATCTGATACATACTGATCGATACTTCACCTCGTCTCAATATAAGGTGATACATACTGATCGATACTTCATCTCACGCCACTATAAGGTGATACATACTGACCGATACTTCACCTCGTCTCAATATAAGGTGATACATACTGATCGATACTTCACCTCACGCCACTATAAGGTGATAAATACTGACCGATACTTCACCTCGTGTCACTGTAAAGTGATACATACTGATCAATACTTCACCTCGTCTCACTAAAAGGTGATACACACTGATTGATACTTCACCTCGTCTCACTATAAGGTGATACATACTGATCAATACTTCACCTCGTCTCACTATAAGGTGATATATACTGATCAATACTTCACCTCGTCTCACTGTAAGGTTATACAGACTGATCGATACTTCACCTCGTCTCACTATAAGGTGATACATACTAACCGACACTTCACCTCACGCCACTATAATGTGATACATACTGATCAATACTTCACCTCACGCCACTATAATGTGATACATACTGATCAATACTTCACCTCACGCCACTATAAGGTGATACATACTGATCGACACTTCACCTCACGCCACTATAATGTGAAACACACTGATCGAAACTTCACCTCGTCTCACTATAAGGTGATACATACTGATCGATACTTTACCTCACGCCACTTTAAGGTGATACATACTGATCGATACTTCACCTCACGCCCCTATAATGTGATACATACTGATCGATACTTCACCTCGTCTCACTATAAGGTGATACATACTGATCGATACTTCACCTCGTCTCACTATAAGGTGATACATACTGATCAATACTTCACCTCGTCTCACTATAAGGTCATATATTCCTATCAATACTTCACCTCGTCTCACTGTAATACATACTGATCGATACTTCACCTCACACCACTATAATGTAATACATACTGATCGATACTTCACCTCGTCTCACTATAAGGTGATACATACTGATCGATACTTCCCCTCACGCCACTATAAGGTGATACATACTGACCAATACTTCACCTCGTCTCACTATAAGGTGCTATATACTGATCAACACTTCACCTCGTCTCACTGTAAGGTGATAGATACTGATCGATACTTCACCTCACGCCACTATAATGTGATACATACTGATCGATACTTCACCTCGTCTCACTATAAGGTGATACATACTGATCGATACTTCACCTCACGCCACTATAATGTGATACATACTGATCGATACTTCACCTCGTCTCACTATAAGGTGATACATACTGATCGATACTTCACCTCACGTCACTATAATGTGATACAAACTGATCGATACTTCACGTCGTCTCACTATAAGGTGATACATACTGATCGATACTTCACCTCACGCCACTATAAGGTGATACATACTTATCGATACTTCCCATCGTGTCACTGTAAGGTGATACATTCTGACCGACATTTCAACTCACGTCACTGTAAGGTGATACATACTCACCGATATTTCACCTCACGTCACTGTAAGGGGATACATACTGACCGATACTTCACCTCACTTCACTGTAACGTGATACATACTGATCGATACTTCACCTCGTCTCACTATAAGGTGATACATACTGATCGATACTTCACCTCACGCCACTATAAGGTGATACATACTGACCGATACTTCACCTCGTGTCACTGTAAGGTGATACATACTGATCAATTTTTCACCTCGTCTCACTATAAGGTGATACATACTGATCGATACTTCACCTCGTCTCACTATAAGGTGATACATACTGATCAATACTTCACCTCGTCTCACTATAAGGTGATATATACTGATCAATACTTCAACTCGTCTCACTGTAATACATACTGATCGATACTTCACCTCACACCACTATAATGTGATACATACTGATCGATACTTCACCTCGTCTCACTATAAGGTGATACATACTGATCGATACTTCCCCTCACGCCACTATAAGGTGATACATACTGACCAATACTTCACCTCGTCTCACTATAAGGTGCTATATACTGATCAACACTTCACCTCGTCTCACTGTAAGGTGATACATACTGATCGATACCTCACCTCACGCCACTATAATGTGATACATACTGATCGATACTTCACCTCGTCTCACTATAAGGTGATACATACTGATCGATACTTCACCTCACGCCACTATAATGGGATACATACTGATCGAATCTTCACCTCACGCCACTATAAGGTGATACATACTGATCGATACTTCACCTCACGCCACTATAATGTGATACAAACTGATCGATACTTCACGTCGTCTCACTATAAGGTGATACATACTGATCGATACTTCACCTCACGCCACTATAAGGTGATACATACTTATCGATACTTCCCATCGTGTCACTGTAAGGTGATACATTCTGACCGACATTTCAACTCACGTCACTGTAAGGTGATACATACTCACCGATATTTCACCTCACGTCACTGTAAGGGGATACATACTGACCGATACTTCACCTCACTTCACTGTAAGGTGACACATACTGACCGATACTTCACCTCACGCCACTATAATGTGATACATACTGATCGATATTTCACCTCGTCTCACTATAAGGTGATACATACTGATCAACACTTCACCTTGTCTCACTGTAAGGTGATACATACTGATCGATACTTCACCTCGTCTCACTATAAGGTGATATATACTGATCAACACTTCACCTTGTCTCACTGTAAGGTGATACATACTGATCGATACTTCACCTCACGATACTATAATCTGATACATACTGATCGATACTTCACCTCGTCTCAATATAAGGTGATACATACTGATCGATACTTCACCTCACGCCACTATAAGGTGATACATACTGACCGATACTTCACCTCGTCTCAATATAAGGTGATACATACTGATCGATACTTCACCTCACGCAACTATAAGGTGATAAATACTGACCGATACTTCACCTCGTGTCACTGTAAAGTGATACATACTGATCAATACTTCACCTCGTCTCACTAAAAGGTGATACACACTGATCGATACTTCACCTCGTCTCACTATAAGGTGATACATACTGATCAATACTTCACCTCGTCTCACTATAAGGTGATATATACTGATCAATACTTCACCTCGTCTCACTGTAAGGTTATACAGACTGATCGATACTTCACCTCGTCTCACTATAAGGTGATACATACTAACCGACACTTCACCTCACGCCACTATAATGTGATACATACTGATCAATACTTCACCTCACGCCACTATAATGTGATACATACTGATCGACACTTCACCTCACGCCACTATAATGTGAAACATACTGATCGAAACTTCACCTCGTCTCACTATAAGGTGATACATACTGATCGATACTTCACCTCACGCCACTTTAAGGTGATACATACTGATCGATACTTCACCTCACGCCACTATAATGTGATACATACTGATCGATACTTCACCTCGTCTCACTATAAGGTGATACATACTGATCGATACTTCACCTCACGCCACTTTAAGGTGATACATACTGATCGATACTTCACCTCACGCCACTATAATGTGATACATACTGATCGATACTTCACCTCGTGTCACTGTAAGGTGATACATACTGATCAATACTTCACCTAGTCTCACTATAAGGTGATACATACTGATCGATACTTCACCTCGTCTCACTATAAGGTGATACATACTGATCAATACTTCACCTCGTCTCACTATAAGGTGATATATACTGATCAATACTTCAACTCGTCTCACTGTAATACATACTGATCGATACTTCACCTCACACCACTATAATGTGATACATACTGATCGATACTTCCCCTCACGCCACTATAAGGTGATACATACTGACCAATACTTCACCTCGTCTCACTATAAGGTGCTATATACTGATCAACACTTCACCTCGTCTCACTGTAAGGTGATATATACTGATCGATACCTCACCTCACGCCACTATAATGTGATACATACTGATCGATACTTCACCTCGTCTCACTATAAGGTGATACATACTGATCGATACTTCACCTCACGCCACTATAATGGGATACATACTGATCGAATCTTCACCTCACGCCACTATAAGGTGATACATACTGATCGATACTTCACCTCACGCCACTATAATGTGATACAAACTGATCGATACTTCACGTCGTCTCACTATAAGGTGATACATACTGATCGATACTTCACCTCACGCCACTATAAGGTGATACATACTTATCGATACTTCCCATCGTGTCACTGTAAGGTGATACATTCTGACCGACATTTCAACTCACGTCACTGTAAGGTGATACATACACACCGATATTTCACCTCACGTCACTGTAAGGGGATACATACTGACCGATAATTCACCTCACTTCACTGTAAGGTGACACATACTGACCGATACTTCACCTCACGCCACTATAATGTGATACATACTGATCGATACTTCACCTCGTCTCACTATAAGGTGATACACACTGATCAACACTTCACCTTGTCTTACTGTAAGGTGATACATACTGATCGATACTTCACCTCGTCTCACTATAAGGTGATATATACTGATCAACACTTCACCTTGTCTCACTGTAAGGGGATACATACTGATCGATACTTCACCTCACGATACTAGAATCTGATACATACTGATCGATACTTCACCTCGTCTCAATATAAGGTGATACATACTGATCGATACTTCATCTCACGCCACTATAAGGTGATACATACTGACCGATACTTCACCTCGTCTCAATATAAGGTGATACATACTGATCGATACTTCACCTCACGCCACTATAAGGTGATAAATACTGACCGATACTTCACCTCGTGTCACTGTAAAGTGATACATACTGATCAATACTTCACCTCGTCTCACTAAAAGGTGATACACACTGATTGATACTTCACCTCGTCTCACTATAAGGTGATACATACTGATCAATACTTCACCTCGTCTCACTATAAGGTGATATATACTGATCAATACTTCACCTCGTCTCACTGTAAGGTTATACAGACTGATCGATACTTCACCTCGTCTCACTATAAGGTGATACATACTAACCGACACTTCACCTCACGCCACTATAATGTGATACATACTGATCAATACTTCACCTCACGCCACTATAATGTGATACATACTGATCAATACTTCACCTCACGCCACTATAAGGTGATACATACTGATCGACACTTCACCTCACGCCACTATAATGTGAAACACACTGATCGAAACTTCACCTCGTCTCACTATAAGGTGATACATACTGATCGATACTTTACCTCACGCCACTTTAAGGTGATACATACTGATCGATACTTCACCTCACGCCCCTATAATGTGATACATACTGATCGATACTTCACCTCGTCTCACTATAAGGTGATACATACTGATCGATACTTCACCTCGTCTCACTATAAGGTGATACATACTGATCAATACTTCACCTCGTCTCACTATAAGGTCATATATTCCTATCAATACTTCACCTCGTCTCACTGTAATACATACTGATCGATACTTCACCTCACACCACTATAATGTAATACATACTGATCGATACTTCACCTCGTCTCACTATAAGGTGATACATACTGATCGATACTTCCCCTCACGCCACTATAAGGTGATACATACTGACCAATACTTCACCTCGTCTCACTATAAGGTGCTATATACTGATCAACACTTCACCTCGTCTCACTGTAAGGTGATAGATACTGATCGATACTTCACCTCACGCCACTATAATGTGATACATACTGATCGATACTTCACCTCGTCTCACTATAAGGTGATACATACTGATCGATACTTCACCTCACGCCACTATAATGTGATACATACTGATCGATACTTCACCTCGTCTCACTATAAGGTGATACATACTGATCGATACTTCACCTCACGTCACTATAATGTGATACAAACTGATCGATACTTCACGTCGTCTCACTATAAGGTGATACATACTGATCGATACTTCACCTCACGCCACTATAAGGTGATACATACTTATCGATACTTCCCATCGTGTCACTGTAAGGTGATACATTCTGACCGACATTTCAACTCACGTCACTGTAAGGTGATACATACTCACCGATATTTCACCTCACGTCACTGTAAGGGGATACATACTGACCGATACTTCACCTCACTTCACTGTAACGTGATACATACTGATCGATACTTCACCTCGTCTCACTATAAGGTGATACATACTGATCGATACTTCACCTCACGCCACTATAAGGTGATACATACTGACCGATACTTCACCTCGTGTCACTGTAAGGTGATACATACTGATCAATTTTTCACCTCGTCTCACTATAAGGTGATACATACTGATCGATACTTCACCTCGTCTCACTATAAGGTGATACATACTGATCAATACTTCACCTCGTCTCACTATAAGGTGATATATACTGATCAATACTTCAACTCGTCTCACTGTAATACATACTGATCGATACTTCACCTCACACCACTATAATGTGATACATACTGATCGATACTTCACCTCGTCTCACTATAAGGTGATACATACTGATCGATACTTCCCCTCACGCCACTATAAGGTGATACATACTGACCAATACTTCACCTCGTCTCACTATAAGGTGCTATATACTGATCAACACTTCACCTCGTCTCACTGTAAGGTGATACATACTGATCGATACCTCACCTCACGCCACTATAATGTGATACATACTGATCGATACTTCACCTCGTCTCACTATAAGGTGATACATACTGATCGATACTTCACCTCACGCCACTATAATGGGATACATACTGATCGAATCTTCACCTCACGCCACTATAAGGTGATACATACTGATCGATACTTCACCTCACGCCACTATAATGTGATACAAACTGATCGATACTTCACGTCGTCTCACTATAAGGTGATACATACTGATCGATACTTCACCTCACGCCACTATAAGGTGATACATACTTATCGATACTTCCCATCGTGTCACTGTAAGGTGATACATTCTGACCGACATTTCAACTCACGTCACTGTAAGGTGATACATACTCACCGATATTTCACCTCACGTCACTGTAAGGGGATACATACTGACCGATACTTCACCTCACTTCACTGTAAGGTGACACATACTGACCGATACTTCACCTCACGCCACTATAATGTGATACATACTGATCGATATTTCACCTCGTCTCACTATAAGGTGATACATACTGATCAACACTTCACCTTGTCTCACTGTAAGGTGATACATACTGATCGATACTTCACCTCGTCTCACTATAAGGTGATATATACTGATCAACACTTCACCTTGTCTCACTGTAAGGTGATACATACTGATCGATACTTCACCTCACGATACTATAATCTGATACATACTGATCGATACTTCACCTCGTCTCAATATAAGGTGATACATACTGATCGATACTTCACCTCACGCCACTATAAGGTGATACATACTGACCGATACTTCACCTCGTCTCAATATAAGGTGATACATACTGATCGATACTTCACCTCACGCCACTATAAGGTGATAAATACTGACCGATACTTCACCTCGTGTCACTGTAAAGTGATACATACTGATCAATACTTCACCTCGTCTCACTAAAAGGTGATACACACTGATCGATACTTCACCTCGTCTCACTATAAGGTGATACATACTGATCAATACTTCACCTCGTCTCACTATAAGGTGATATATACTGATCAATACTTCACCTCGTCTCACTGTAAGGTTATACAGACTGATCGATACTTCACCTCGTCTCACTATAAGGTGATACATACTAACCGACACTTCACCTCACGCCACTATAATGTGATACATACTGATCAATACTTCACCTCACGCCACTATAATGTGATACATACTGATCGACACTTCACCTCACGCCACTATAATGTGAAACATACTGATCGAAACTTCACCTCGTCTCACTATAAGGTGATACATACTGATCGATACTTCACCTCACGCCACTTTAAGGTGATACATACTGATCGATACTTCACCTCACGCCACTATAATGTGATACATACTGATCGATACTTCACCTCGTCTCACTATAAGGTGATACATACTGATCGATACTTCACCTCACGCCACTATAAGGTGATACATACTGACCGATACTTCACCTCGTGTCACTGTAAGGTGATACATACTGATCAATAGTTCACCTCGTCTCACTATAAGGTGATACATACTGATCGATACTTCACCTCGTCTCACTATAAGGTGATACATACTGATCAATACTTCACCTCGTCTCACTATAAGGTGATATATACTGATCAATACTTCACCTCGTCTCACTGTAATACATACTGATCGATACTTCACCTCACACCACTATAATGTGATACATACTGATCGATACTTCACCTCGTCTCACTATAAGGTGATACATACTGATCGATACTTCCCCTCACGCCACTATAAGGTGATACATACTGACCAATACTTCACCTCGTCTCACTATAAGGTGCTATATACTGATCAACACTTCACCTCGTCTCACTGTAAGGTGATAGATACTGATCGATACTTCACCTCACGCCACTATAATGTGATACATACTGATCGATACTTCACCTCGTCTCACTATAAGGTGATACATACTGATCGATACTTCACCTCACGCCACTATAATGTGATACATACTGATCGATACTTCACGTCGTCTCACTATAAGGTGATACATACTGATCGATACTTCACCCCACGCCACTATAAGGTGATACATACTTATCGATACTTCCCATCGTGTCACTGTAAGGTGATACATTCTGACCGACATTTCAACTCACGTCACTGTAAGGTGATACATACTCACCGATATTTCACCTCACGTCACTGTAAGGGGATACATACTGACCGATACTTCACCTCACTTCACTGTAAGGTGATACATACTGATCGATACTTCACCTCGTCTCACTATAAGGTGATACATACTGATCGATACTTCACCTCACGCCACTATAAGGTGATACATACTGACCGATACTTCACCTCGTGTCACTGTAAGGTGATACATACTGATCAATACTTCACCTCGTCTCACTATAAGGTGATACATACTGATCGATACTTCACCTCGTCTCACTATAAGGTGATACATACTGATCAATACTTCACCTCGTCTCACTATAAGGTGATATATACTGATCAATACTTCAACTCGTCTCACTGTAATACATACTGATCGATACTTCACCTCACACCACTATAATGTGATACATACTGATCGATACTTCACCTCGTCTCACTATAAGGTGATACATACTGATCGATACTTCCCCTCACGCCACTATAAGGTGATACATACTGACCAATACTTCACCTCGTCTCACTATAAGGTGCTATATACTGATCAACACTTCACCTCGTCTTACTGTAAGGTGATACATACTGATCGATACCTCACCTCACGCCACTATAATGTGATACATACTGATCGATACTTCACCTCGTCTCACTATAAGGTGATACATACTGATCGATACTTCACCTCACGCCACTATAATGGGATACATACTGATCGATACTTCACCTCACGCCACTATAAGGTGATACATACTGATCGATACTTCACCTCACGCCACTATAATGTGATACAAACTGATCGATACTTCACGTCGTCTCACTATAAGGTGATACATACTGATCGATACTTCACCTCACGCCCCTATGAGGTGATACATACTTATCGATACTTCCCATCGTGTCACTGTAAGGTGATACATTCTGACCGACATTTCAACTCACGTCACTGTAAGGTGATACATACTCACCGATATTTCACCTCACGTCACTGTAAGGGGATACATACTGACCGATACTTCACCTCACTTCACTGTAAGGTGATACATACTGATCGATACTTCACCTCGTCTCACTATAAGGTGATACATACTGATCAACACTTCACCTTGTCTCACTGTAAGGTGATACATACTGATCGATACTTCACCTCGTCTCACTATAAGGTGATACATACTGATCAACACTTCACCTTGTCTCACTGTAAGGTGATACATACTGATCGATACTTCACCTCACGATACTATAATCTGATACATACTGATCGATACTTCACCTCGTCTCAATATAAGGTGATACATACTGATCGATACTTCACCTCACGCCACTATAAGGTGATACATACTGACCGATACTTCACCTCACGCCACTATAATGTGATACATAATGATCGATACTTCACCTCGTCTCAATATAAGGTGATACATACTGATCGATACTTCACCTCACGCCACTATAAGGTGATAAATACTGACCGATACTTCACCTCGTGTCACTGTAAAGTGATACATACTGATCAATACTTCACCTCGTCTCACTAAAAGGTGATACACACTGATCGATACTTCACCTCGTCTCACTATAAGGTGATACATACTGATCAATACTTCACCTCGTCTCACTATAAGGTGATATATACTGATCAATACTTCACCTCGTCTCACTGTAAGGTTATACAGACTGATCGATACTTCACCTCGTCTCACTATAAGGTGATACATACTAACCGACACTTCACCTCACGCCACTATAATGTGATACATACTGATCAATACTTCACCTCACGCCACTATAATGTGATACATACTGATCGACACTTCACCTCACGTCACTATAATGTGAAACATACTGATCGAAACTTTACCTCGTCTCACTATAAGGTGATACATACTGATCGATACTTCACCTCACGCCACTTTAAGGTGATACATACTGATCGATACTTCACCTCACGCCACTATAATGTGATACATACTGATCGATACTTCACCTCGTCTCACTATAAGGTGATACATACTGATCGATACTTCACCTCACGCCACTATAAGGTGATACATACTGACCGATACTTCACCTCACGCCACTATAATGTGATACATACTGATCGATATTTCACCTCGTCTCACTATAAGGTGATACATACTGATCAACACTTCACCTTGTCTCACTGTAAGGTGATACATACTGATCGATACTTCACCTCGTCTCACTATAAGGTGATATATACTGATCAACACTTCACCTTGTCTCACTGTAAGGTGATACATACTGATCGATACTTCACCTCACGATACTATAATCTGATACATACTGATCGATACTTCACCTCGTCTCAATATAAGGTGATACATACTGATCGATACTTCACCTCACGCCACTATAAGGTGATACATACTGACCGATACTTCACCTCGTCTCAATATAAGGTGATACATACTGATCGATACTTCACCTCACGCCACTATAAGGTGATAAATACTGACCGATACTTCACCTCGTGTCACTGTAAAGTGATACATACTGATCAATACTTCACCTCGTCTCACTAAAAGGTGATACACACTGATCGATACTTCACCTCGTCTCACTATAAGGTGATACATACTGATCAATACTTCACCTCGTCTCACTATAAGGTGATATATACTGATCAATACTTCACCTCGTCTCACTGTAAGGTTATACAGACTGATCGATACTTCACCTCGTCTCACTATAAGGTGATACATACTAACCGACACTTCACCTCACGCCACTATAATGTGATACATACTGATCAATACTTCACCTCACGCCACTATAATGTGATACATACTGATCGACACTTCACCTCACGCCACTATAATGTGAAACATACTGATCGAAACTTCACCTCGTCTCACTATAAGGTGATACATACTGATCGATACTTCACCTCACGCCACTTTAAGGTGATACATACTGATCGATACTTCACCTCACGCCACTATAATGTGATACATACTGATCGATACTTCACCTCGTCTCACTATAAGGTGATACATACTGATCGATACTTCACCTCACGCCACTTTAAGGTGATACATACTGATCGATACTTCACCTCACGCCACTATAATGTGATACATACTGATCGATACTTCACCTCGTGTCACTGTAAGGTGATACATACTGATCAATACTTCACCTAGTCTCACTATAAGGTGATACATACTGATCGATACTTCACCTCGTCTCACTATAAGGTGATACATACTGATCAATACTTCACCTCGTCTCACTATAAGGTGATATATACTGATCAATACTTCAACTCGTCTCACTGTAATACATACTGATCGATACTTCACCTCACACCACTATAATGTGATACATACTGATCGATACTTCCCCTCACGCCACTATAAGGTGATACATACTGACCAATACTTCACCTCGTCTCACTATAAGGTGCTATATACTGATCAACACTTCACCTCGTCTCACTGTAAGGTGATATATACTGATCGATACCTCACCTCACGCCACTATAATGTGATACATACTGATCGATACTTCACCTCGTCTCACTATAAGGTGATACATACTGATCGATACTTCACCTCACGCCACTATAATGGGATACATACTGATCGAATCTTCACCTCACGCCACTATAAGGTGATACATACTGATCGATACTTCACCTCACGCCACTATAATGTGATACAAACTGATCGATACTTCACGTCGTCTCACTATAAGGTGATACATACTGATCGATACTTCACCTCACGCCACTATAAGGTGATACATACTTATCGATACTTCCCATCGTGTCACTGTAAGGTGATACATTCTGACCGACATTTCAACTCACGTCACTGTAAGGTGATACATACACACCGATATTTCACCTCACGTCACTGTAAGGGGATACATACTGACCGACAATTCACCTCACTTCACTGTAAGGTGACACATACTGACCGATACTTCACCTCACGCCACTATAATGTGATACATACTGATCGATACTTCACCTCGTCTCACTATAAGGTGATACACACTGATCAACACTTCACCTTGTCTTACTGTAAGGTGATACATACTGATCGATACTTCACCTCGTCTCACTATAAGGTGATATATACTGATCAACACTTCACCTTGTCTCACTGTAAGGGGATACATACTGATCGATACTTCACCTCACGATACTAGAATCTGATACATACTGATCGATACTTCACCTCGTCTCAATATAAGGTGATACATACTGATCGATACTTCATCTCACGCCACTATAAGGTGATACATACTGACCGATACTTCACCTCGTCTCAATATAAGGTGATACATACTGATCGATACTTCACCTCACGCCACTATAAGGTGATAAATACTGACCGATACTTCACCTCGTGTCACTGTAAAGTGATACATACTGATCAATACTTCACCTCGTCTCACTAAAAGGTGATACACACTGATTGATACTTCACCTCGTCTCACTATAAGGTGATACATACTGATCAATACTTCACCTCGTCTCACTATAAGGTGATATATACTGATCAATACTTCACCTCGTCTCACTGTAAGGTTATACAGACTGATCGATACTTCACCTCGTCTCACTATAAGGTGATACATACTAACCGACACTTCACCTCACGCCACTATAATGTGATACATACTGATCAATACTTCACCTCACGCCACTATAATGTGATACATACTGATCAATACTTCACCTCACGCCACTATAAGGTGATACATACTGATCGACACTTCACCTCACGCCACTATAATGTGAAACACACTGATCGAAACTTCACCTCGTCTCACTATAAGGTGATACATACTGATCGATACTTTACCTCACGCCACTTTAAGGTGATACATACTGATCGATACTTCACCTCACGCCCCTATAATGTGATACATACTGATCGATACTTCACCTCGTCTCACTATAAGGTGATACATACTGATCGATACTTCACCTCGTCTCACTATAAGGTGATACATACTGATCAATACTTCACCTCGTCTCACTATAAGGTCATATATTCCTATCAATACTTCACCTCGTCTCACTGTAATACATACTGATCGATACTTCACCTCACACCACTATAATGTAATACATACTGATCGATACTTCACCTCGTCTCACTATAAGGTGATACATACTGATCGATACTTCCCCTCACGCCACTATAAGGTGATACATACTGACCAATACTTCACCTCGTCTCACTATAAGGTGCTATATACTGATCAACACTTCACCTCGTCTCACTGTAAGGTGATAGATACTGATCGATACTTCACCTCACGCCACTATAATGTGATACATACTGATCGATACTTCACCTCGTCTCACTATAAGGTGATACATACTGATCGATACTTCACCTCACGCCACTATAATGTGATACATACTGATCGATACTTCACCTCGTCTCACTATAAGGTGATACATACTGATCGATACTTCACCTCACGTCACTATAATGTGATACAAACTGATCGATACTTCACGTCGTCTCACTATAAGGTGATACATACTGATCGATACTTCACCTCACGCCACTATAAGGTGATACATACTTATCGATACTTCCCATCGTGTCACTGTAAGGTGATACATTCTGACCGACATTTCAACTCACGTCACTGTAAGGTGATACATACTCACCGATATTTCACCTCACGTCACTGTAAGGGGATACATACTGACCGATACTTCACCTCACTTCACTGTAACGTGATACATACTGATCGATACTTCACCTCGTCTCACTATAAGGTGATACATACTGATCGATACTTCACCTCACGCCACTATAAGGTGATACATACTGACCGATACTTCACCTCGTGTCACTGTAAGGTGATACATACTGATCAATTTTTCACCTCGTCTCACTATAAGGTGATACATACTGATCGATACTTCACCTCGTCTCACTATAAGGTGATACATACTGATCAATACTTCACCTCGTCTCACTATAAGGTGATATATACTGATCAATACTTCAACTCGTCTCACTGTAATACATACTGATCGATACTTCACCTCACACCACTATAATGTGATACATACTGATCGATACTTCACCTCGTCTCACTATAAGGTGATACATACTGATCGATACTTCCCCTCACGCCACTATAAGGTGATACATACTGACCAATACTTCACCTCGTCTCACTATAAGGTGCTATATACTGATCAACACTTCACCTCGTCTCACTGTAAGGTGATACATACTGATCGATACCTCACCTCACGCCACTATAATGTGATACATACTGATCGATACTTCACCTCGTCTCACTATAAGGTGATACGTACTGATCGATACTTCACCTCACGCCACTATAATGGGATACATACTGATCGAATCTTCACCTCACGCCACTATAAGGTGATACATACTGATCGATACTTCACCTCACGCCACTATAATGTGATACAAACTGATCGATACTTCACGTCGTCTCACTATAAGGTGATACATACTGATCGATACTTCACCTCACGCCACTATAAGGTGATACATACTTATCGATACTTCCCATCGTGTCACTGTAAGGTGATACATTCTGACCGACATTTCAACTCACGTCACTGTAAGGTGATACATACTCACCGATATTTCACCTCACGTCACTGTAAGGGGATACATACTGACCGATACTTCACCTCACTTCACTGTAAGGTGACACATACTGACCGATACTTCACCTCACGCCACTATAATGTGATACATACTGATCGATATTTCACCTCGTCTCACTATAAGGTGATACATACTGATCAACACTTCACCTTGTCTCACTGTAAGGTGATACATACTGATCGATACTTCACCTCGTCTCACTATAAGGTGATATATACTGATCAACACTTCACCTTGTCTCACTGTAAGGTGATACATACTGATCGATACTTCACCTCACGATACTATAATCTGATACATACTGATCGATACTTCACCTCGTCTCAATATAAGGTGATACATACTGATCGATACTTCACCTCACGCCACTATAAGGTGATACATACTGACCGATACTTCACCTCGTCTCAATATAAGGTGATACATACTGATCGATACTTCACCTCACGCCACTATAAGGTGATAAATACTGACCGATACTTCACCTCGTGTCACTGTAAAGTGATACATACTGATCAATACTTCACCTCGTCTCACTAAAAGGTGATACACACTGATCGATACTTCACCTCGTCTCACTATAAGGTGATACATACTGATCAATACTTCACCTCGTCTCACTATAAGGTGATATATACTGATCAATACTTCACCTCGTCTCACTGTAAGGTTATACAGACTGATCGATACTTCACCTCGTCTCACTATAAGGTGATACATACTAACCGACACTTCACCTCACGCCACTATAATGTGATACATACTGATCAATACTTCACCTCACGCCACTATAATGTGATACATACTGATCGACACTTCACCTCACGCCACTATAATGTGAAACATACTGATCGAAACTTCACCTCGTCTCACTATAAGGTGATACATACTGATCGATACTTCACCTCACGCCACTTTAAGGTGATACATACTGATCGATACTTCACCTCACGCCACTATAATGTGATACATACTGATCGATACTTCACCTCGTCTCACTATAAGGTGATACATACTGATCGATACTTCACCTCACGCCACTATAAGGTGATACATACTGACCGATACTTCACCTCGTGTCACTGTAAGGTGATACATACTGATCAATAGTTCACCTCGTCTCACTATAAGGTGATACATACTGATCGATACTTCACCTCGTCTCACTATAAGGTGATACATACTGATCAATACTTCACCTCGTCTCACTATAAGGTGATATATACTGATCAATACTTCACCTCGTCTCACTGTAATACATACTGATCGATACTTCACCTCACACCACTATAATGTGATACATACTGATCGATACTTCACCTCGTCTCACTATAAGGTGATACATACTGATCGATACTTCCCCTCACGCCACTATAAGGTGATACATACTGACCAATACTTCACCTCGTCTCACTATAAGGTGCTATATACTGATCAACACTTCACCTCGTCTCACTGTAAGGTGATAGATACTGATCGATACTTCACCTCACGCCACTATAATGTGATACATACTGATCGATACTTCACCTCGTCTCACTATAAGGTGATACATACTGATCGATACTTCACCTCACGCCACTATAATGTGATACATACTGATCGATACTTCACGTCGTCTCACTATAAGGTGATACATACTGATCGATACTTCACCCCACGCCACTATAAGGTGATACATACTTATCGATACTTCCCATCGTGTCACTGTAAGGTGATACATTCTGACCGACATTTCAACTCACGTCACTGTAAGGTGATACATACTCACCGATATTTCACCTCACGTCACTGTAAGGGGATACATACTGACCGATACTTCACCTCACTTCACTGTAAGGTGATACATACTGATCGATACTTCACCTCGTCTCACTATAAGGTGATACATACTGATCGATACTTCACCTCACGCCACTATAAGGTGATACATACTGACCGATACTTCACCTCGTGTCACTGTAAGGTGATACATACTGATCAATACTTCACCTCGTCTCACTATAAGGTGATACATACTGATCGATACTTCACCTCGTCTCACTATAAGGTGATACATACTGATCAATACTTCACCTCGTCTCACTATAAGGTGATATATACTGATCAATACTTCAACTCGTCTCACTGTAATACATACTGATCGATACTTCACCTCACACCACTATAATGTGATACATACTGATCGATACTTCACCTCGTCTCACTATAAGGTGATACATACTGATCGATACTTCCCCTCACGCCACTATAAGGTGATACATACTGACCAATACTTCACCTCGTCTCACTATAAGGTGCTATATACTGATCAACACTTCACCTCGTCTTACTGTAAGGTGATACATACTGATCGATACCTCACCTCACGCCACTATAATGTGATACATACTGATCGATACTTCACCTCGTCTCACTATAAGGTGATACATACTGATCGATACTTCACCTCACGCCACTATAATGGGATACATACTGATCGATACTTCACCTCACGCCACTATAAGGTGATACATACTGATCGATACTTCACCTCACGCCACTATAATGTGATACAAACTGATCGATACTTCACGTCGTCTCACTATAAGGTGATACATACTGATCGATACTTCACCTCACGCCCCTATGAGGTGATACATACTTATCGATACTTCCCATCGTGTCACTGTAAGGTGATACATTCTGACCGACATTTCAACTCACGTCACTGTAAGGTGATACATACTCACCGATATTTCACCTCACGTCACTGTAAGGGGATACATACTGACCGATACTTCACCTCACTTCACTGTAAGGTGATACATACTGATCGATACTTCACCTCGTCTCACTATAAGGTGATACATACTGATCAACACTTCACCTTGTCTCACTGTAAGGTGATACATACTGATCGATACTTCACCTCGTCTCACTATAAGGTGATATATACTGATCAACACTTCACCTTGTCTCACTGTAAGGTGATACATACTGATCGATACTTCACCTCACGATACTATAATCTGATACATACTGATCGATACTTCACCTCGTCTCAATATAAGGTGATACATACTGATCGATACTTCACCTCACGCCACTATAAGGTGATACATACTGACCGATACTTCACCTCACGCCACTATAATGTGATACATAATGATCGATACTTCACCTCGTCTCAATATAAGGTGATACATACTGATCGATACTTCACCTCACGCCACTATAAGGTGATAAATACTGACCGATACTTCACCTCGTGTCACTGTAAAGTGATACATACTGATCAATACTTCACCTCGTCTCACTAAAAGGTGATACACACTGATCGATACTTCACCTCGTCTCACTATAAGGTGATACATACTGATCAATACTTCACCTCGTCTCACTATAAGGTGATATATACTGATCAATACTTCACCTCGTCTCACTGTAAGGTTATACAGACTGATCGATACTTCACCTCGTCTCACTATAAGGTGATACATACTAACCGACACTTCACCTCACGCCACTATAATGTGATACATACTGATCAATACTTCACCTCACGCCACTATAATGTGATACATACTGATCGACACTTCACCTCACGTCACTATAATGTGAAACATACTGATCGAAACTTTACCTCGTCTCACTATAAGGTGATACATACTGATCGATACTTCACCTCACGCCACTTTAAGGTGATACATACTGATCGATACTTCACCTCACGCCACTATAATGTGATACATACTGATCGATACTTCACCTCGTCTCACTATAAGGTGATACATACTGATCGATACTTCACCTCACGCCACTATAAGGTGATACATACTGACCGATACTTCACCTCGTGTCACTGTAAGGTGATACATACTGATCAATACTTCACCTCGTCTCACTATAAGGTGATACATACTGATCGATACTTCACCTCGTCTCACTATAAGGTTATACATACTGATCAATACTTCACCTCGTCTCACTATAAGGTGATATATACTGATCAATACTTCACCTCACCTCACTGTAATACATACTGATCGATACTTCACCTCACACCACTATAATGTGATACATACTGATCGATACTTCACCTCGTCTCACTATAAGGTGATACATACTGATCGATACTTCCCCTCACGCCACTATAAGGTGATACATACTGACCAATACTTCACCTCGTCTCACTATAAGGTGCTATATACTGATCAACACTTCACCTCGTCTCACTGTAAGGTACTTCACCTCACGCCACTATAATGTGATACAAACTGATCGATACTTCACGTCGTCTCACTATAAGGTGATACATACTGATCGATACTTCACCTCACGCCACTATAAGGTGATAAATACTTATTGACACTTCCCATCGTGTCACTGTAAGGTGATACATTCTGACCGACATTTCAACTCACGTCACTGTAAGGTGATACATACTCACCGATATTTCACCTCACGTCACTGTAAGGGGATACATACTGACCGATACTTCACCTCACTTCACTGTAAGGTGACACATACTGACCGATACTTCACCTCACGTCACTGTAAGGTGATATATACTGACCGATACTTCACCTCACTTCATTGTAAGGTGACACATACTGACCGATACTTCACCTCACGTCACTGTAAGGTGATACATACTGACCGATACTTCACCTCACGTCACTTAAAGGTGCCACAGACTGACAAAGACCCCCACCTCTCGTCCGGGCCAGGTCAAATAAACTGATCTTGACTAGCGACACAGACTGAAGATCGATAAATAAATAAATATATAGATAGATAGATATATATATATATATATATATATATATATATATATAGATAGATAAATATATAAATAGATATAGATATATAGATATATAGATAGATAAATAGATAGATAGATAGATAGAAAGATAGATAGATAGATAGATAAATCGATAGATATATATATATATAGATAGATAGATAGATAGATAGATAGATAGATAGATAGATAGATAGATAGATAGATAGATAGATAGATGGATGAATAGAATATATATATATTTAGATAGATATATAGATAGATAGATAGATAGATAGATAGATAGATAGATATATATATATAGATAGATAGATAGATAGATAGATAGATAGATAGATAGATAGATAGATAGATAGATAGATAGATAGATAGATAGATAGATGAATAGATAGACAGACAGACAGATAAGCAGTCAGGCATTCAGACAGACAGATCGACTGGCAGACCGGCAAACCGGCAGACAGACAGACAGATAGACATATAGATAGATAGATAGATAGATAGATAGATAGATAGATAGATAGATAGATAGATAGATAGATAGATAGATAGATAGATAGATAGATAGCTCTTCAATGTTCACAATGAATATGATTTTTCTTTTGAGCGCCCCAAAAAGGGCGTTTTGTGGCGCATTGTAGAATCTCATTATTTCCAGAGCGTGCTGATGAAGGTAAACCAGAGTCCTCCAGGCTGTTATGTTATGCCTCACTACTACAGGGAACACGTCGATCCTCCTCCTTGTTGCCAGGCTGCCACGAAAACAGCCCTTTTCCAGGAAGACCTAGTTTGAAGTAGGTGGTGGACTTGTTCAGTAAATTGAACTCACCCCCTCACTAACATATTCGATCATTTTCATTTTCAAGACCTTAGTCTCCTCCCCCTTGCTAACCCCATACACAACACTCTTTAGCATCCCAATACATGCCAGGAGATGCGGTGGTTCTATTCTGTCGTCAGTAATAATTGGCCCGGTATCCACTCGAAAGTAAAGGCTCTACCATATCCTAAATTGCCTCCATTAATGTATGTGCCAACACAAAATAAATGCTCACGCCGCCATAGACTGTCAAATAGTGACCTCCAAATGGAAGTATCATTTTCTAAACACTCTTGAACCTCTGATCCTGCCTTCCCTAGAACTTCAGGGAAATGATTTCTCCAAGATACGGCACTCGTCTCCCATTATCGACTTCGACCAAGCATGCTTCTCCGAAGGGACATTTTGCTCTTAAAAAATTGAGCAATTTGCAAAATAAGGCAGAATCTGTGAGTATCAGATGGAGAGAAAGAAGAAGGGAATGAGCGACATGAACCTTAACCTCCCCATCGTGTTTTGATTGGGCACGTGCGCCTACACTGCTCAGAGAGCACGTGTTTTTCCTGTATTGGT
Source organism: Ariolimax columbianus (assembly GCA_036924085.1). Taxonomy (NCBI): domain Eukaryota; kingdom Metazoa; phylum Mollusca; class Gastropoda; order Stylommatophora; family Arionidae; genus Ariolimax; species Ariolimax columbianus. Next base: position 35,787,723 of record JAVGWX010000019.1, on the reverse strand, counting down.
TACCGGAGCGTAGATGGCGTTGGCACAAATTAAAGCTCGCGGTTCGTCTTAATACTGCTGGGAGGAGGGATATTAACTATACCGTAAGTTAAATTGTGTGAGCTTGATATTAATATATACATTTATCTATATACACACGAGATTCAAAACTTGTTAGCAGCCTATGAAGAATAGGTTATCTGCTTTTCTGAACAAATATAAATCTGTTAATATCCTCTTTTCTGGAACGTGTAATCAGACTTCTTGATCAACAGCTTATTTTTGTATTGAATGGCTGAGATACACTTTTACTTGTAGTTTGTCTGTCTATATTTGTTGACGGTTTTGTGGATTATAGTTTCCCCAAGATTTGACAGCGATCAAGTGCCGAACCATCATTAGCCGCCGCTTACGACATGCGCTGCAGGTTACAGGTTTATTGTTCTTTTCTTCCTAGTCTGACCATAATAACACTGGACTGTTACCTACACAAATTTACATACACATATACACACACACATATATATATATATATATATATATATATATGTGTGTGTGTGCGTGTGCGTGTGTGGTGTGTGTGTGGTGTGTGTGATGTGTGTGTGTGTGTGGTGTGTGTATGTGTGGTGTGTGTGTGTGTGTGTAAGAGTTGAGTTCAAATGAAACCGGACCAAACTGCAACAAGTGAACATACGTACGATGCGCATGAAAACGTCACTTCTGGTGTAAACAACACATACAAAACATGACGTTTGCAAAATGTCATTATCATAGTTTCCTCAGCAGACCGTTGAAAACATGGCGGGGGTTAATACGGAATCCGTCCAGAGTTTGATCAGCGAGCGGCGATTCAGTTTCTAACAGCTGAAGGATGTCAACCAGTTGACATTCATCGCAGAATGCAGGGAGTGTTTGGTGATAAAAGTGTGTCGAAGACAAAAGTGGAGAACTGGACAACGATGTTTAAAGAAAGACGTGAGGTAACGAAAGATCTTCTGAGACCAGGTCAGGCGCATTTTGCTGCGTTAACTCGCGTCTTTCTTTAAACATCGTTGTCTTGGCCTTAATTCGGATACAAGAACATTTGCAAAAGATCCGTGAACGATTTTACGATCAATCCAAATACCTGGGAGGACATTGCAGAGGACAGAACAACACAGAGAGCAGCCTGGAGAACAGGCACCAAGGCGCCAGAGCTAGTTCTGATGACACATATGGAAGTCAAACGACGCAAAAGAAGGAACTGTTTCTGTTTACACTGCAGTCAATCGAGAATCGGCAAAATCCGCCCCGAAAGTCGATCTCCCTCCAGAACAGATGCTGCCACCGTCATCTGTTCAAAAGACCAGCTTTATGACCGTCTGTAAAGACGCAAAAGGCCATAACAATAGCAATATATATTTATCGTTTTCTTTATCATTCCCATTATCTTCAACGTATACATTCCGACTGTCAAATGTGTTCTTACTTTCCCATTTCCTACGGTTGCCTTGTTATGGTTATTAATCTGTCTGTTGTGCATGCTGAAGTCGGACGCACTGGGCCGACAGGCGCAACATAAAAGCACAGTGCAACGTACACCTCCTTGGGGATAAGAAAATAAAGTGAACGCAAAAAAAGAAAAAGAAAAAAAATTCCGTTTTAGACCATGTTTTTTGCGTTCATGTTAAACTGTCCAGTTTTTTTTCTCTTTGTGCTGTCTTATCGCATTTTCTGTCAATTGTACATGTTGAGTAATTGCACTCTAACATCGATCTTGCCATTTTATTTAACATAGTTGGTTGCGTTCACCGTGTATGCTAACTGCATTAGTTTTACATGTACTAAGTTTCACCTATTTGAAATGTAAAATGACACAAGATGGAAATATAAGAAAAAATTTGCCGAAGACGGATGTGTCGGACCGAAAGGTGCAAATATCGCAATCAAACTGTAAACTAGCGACACAACGCATACCTTTCTCTGGACTACATCCTGTTACTTGCAAAACTCTGTTCAGGGCTTAGTAGCAGAAGATTGAGAACGAACGCAGAAGAAGAAGAAGACAAGAGAAAAGACATTCTACTGGAATTGCTTTGGGCTCACGTGTATTTAGCCGAACAACAAACATTTAGAAAGTAAAATCAATAAGCAAACATAAAAAGCTCAGTCTGTTTAACTCTAATGTCAAATAAATGCTAACATCTTGATAGGACAAGTGGACAACGACAAAGACACTAGAAAATAAACTGAATTCTTTCGAAAAGTGGACAACGACAAAGACACTAGAAAATAAGCTGAATTCTTTCGAAAAGTGGACAACGACAAAGACACTAGAAAATAAGCTGAATTCTTTCGAAAAGTGGACAACGACAAAGACACTAGAAAATAAGCTGAATTCTTTCGAAAAGTGGACAACGACAAAGACACTAGAAAATAAACTGAATTCTTTCGAAAAGTGGACAACGACAAAGACACTAGAAAATAAACTGAATTCTTTCGAAAAGTGGACAACGACAAAGACACTAGAAAATAAACTGAATTCTTTCGAAAAGTGGACAACGACAAAGACACTAGAAAATAAACTGAATTCTTTCGAAAAGTGGACAACGACAAAGACACTAGAAAATAAACTGAATTCTTTCGAAAAGTGGACAACGACAAAGACACTAGAAAATAAACTGAATTCTTTCGAAAAGTGGACAACGACAAAGACACTAGAAAATAAACTGAATTCTTTCGAAAAGTGGACAACGACAAAGACACTAGAAAATAAGCTGAATTCTTTCGAAAAGTGGACAACGACAAAGACACTAGAAAATAAGCTGAATTCTTTCGAAAAGTGGAAAACGACAAAGACACTAGAAAATAAACTGAATTCTTTCGAAAAGTGGAAAACGACAAAGACACTAGAAAATAAACTGAATTCTTTCGAAAAGTGGAAAACGACAAAGACACTAGAAAATAAGCTGAATTCTTTCGAAAAGTGGAAAACGACAAAGACACTAGAAAATAAGCTGAATTCTTTCGAAAAGTGGAAAACGACAAAGACACTAGAAAATAAGCTGAATTCTTTCGAAAAGTGGAAAACGACAAAGACACTAGAAAATAAGCTGAATTCTTTCGAAAAGTGGAAAACGACAAAGACACTAGAAAATAAGCTGAATTCTTTCGAAAAGTGGAAAACGACAAAGACACTAGAAAATAAGCTGAATTCTTTCGAAAAGTGGAAAACGACAAAGACACTAGAAAATAAGCTGAATTCTTTCGAAAAGAAAACGACAAAGACACTAGAAAATAAGCTGAATTCTTTCGAAAAGTGGAAAACGACAAAGACACTAGAAAATAAGCTGAATTCTTTCGAAAAGTGGACAACGACAAAGACACTAGAAAATAAGCTGAATTCTTTCGAAAAGTGGACAACGACAAAGACACTAGAAAATAAGCTGAATTCTTTCGAAAAGTGGAAAACGACAAAGACACTAGAAAATAAGCTGAATTCTTTCGAAAAGTGGAAAACGACAAAGACACTAGAAAATAAGCTGAATTCTTTCGAAAAGTGGAAAACGACAAAGACACTAGAAAATAAGCTGAATTCTTTCGAAAAGTGGAAAACGACAAAGACACTAGAAAATAAGCTGAATTCTTTCGAAAAGAAAACGACAAAGACACTAGAAAATAAGCTGAATTCTTTCGAAAAGTGGAAAACGACAAAGACACTAGAAAATAAGCTGAATTCTTTCGAAAAGTGGACAACGACAAAGACACTAGAAAATAAGCTGAATTCTTTCGAAAAGTGGACAACGACAAAGACACTAGAAAATAAGCTGAATTCTTTCGAAAAGTGGACAACGACAAAGACACTAGAAAATAAGCTGAATTCTTTCGAAAAGTGGACAACGACAAAGACACTAGAAAATAAACTGAATTCTTTCGAAAATTAATGTTTTAAATAATTTAACATTGGCTTGTAAGAAACCAAGACGAACAAGATAATAAGAGACAACGCGGCCAAGATGCAGCAGTGAATGAGCTGAAAGAAGCCAGCGACTCATAGCTGACTGGATGCAGCGAACCACAGCTGACCAAGACCCACCGCCATGTGGCGGCCCTAGAAACAGCTTGAATTAGTCACTAGTGTAGTCTGGCCAAGTGACAGGAACGCCAGTGGGAAGGCAAGCTCGTTACTAAAAAAACTTCAGCTGTAATGGGATATTTCGGATTGGAAGGCGCAGACATCACAGCCTCGCTATAAACTACTACACAGCGTCTCAGTGTTCTCTTCAGGACGATCGTGATAAAATAACACAAAACATTAACAAGCAATTTGTTTCTACCTTCAAAATGAGAAAACGGTTGACCTACTTCTGGCATGTGCTCATAATAAACAGAAACAGACTCCAATTGCAGGTCAATTAGTTGGGCCTCTGAGTGCAGCAGAAAAAAAAGAAGCTAAGAAATTATTTTCAAAACAATAATCACAGAGAGCTCAACTCCTTTTTCCTCCTTTCGCTTATTCTGGTTTTCCCTTCAGGGTCAGGTTATGAAGAGATCTTTAGAGCGAGCCCTACTTTGTGCTCCAAGCATTCACCGTTTGGGAAGGACGTGAGTTAACACAACAATATGCACTTAATCTGGTCTCGGAGGATCTCCCGTTAACTCACGTCCTTCTTTAAACATCGTTGTCCAGTTCTTCACTGTTGTCTTCGACACAATTTTGCCACCATAAACTGCATGCACTCTGCGATGAATGTCAACTGGTCGACATCCTTCAGATGTTAGAAACCGAATCACCGCTCGCTGACCACCTCTGTACGGATTCCGTATCACACAAGCCATGTTTTTTTCAACGTTCTGCTGAGGAAACTATGAGCCAGAGGATAATTAAATTTTATAAACTTGATGGTTGGAATGTGCTTTTCACACCACAAGTGACGTCATCATGTGCATCGTACTTATGTTCACTTGTTGCAGGTTGGTCCGGTTTCATTTAAACACGCGTCGTATATAGACATAGGCTATGTGGATTCATTCTCATTTATTGATGTTGATGTTATTTTTGGGCAATTATTGCAACATTATGGCTCGATCGTTACATATGTTATTGATCCTAGCTGTCATCTCATATAATCTCGTCTCAGCTCATGTCATCTCAGTCCATCTCATCGCAGCCCCTTATCCTCTGTCCAGAATCGACGTTAGTCGTAAGTAATTAGAGCAGTCAACACGAATGAGCCGTCTGTGTGAACGAAGTGAATGTCAGTCTATGCTCTGTAGTGTTTCTCAAACACAGTCAATCCACTGATTTGTTTTATTTACTTTCATCGTGCATTGAGGCTCTAGTATCTAAAGTTTTAGATTCATGAGGCGGTTAGATATGGAAGCATTCTTGGCATTTGTCCAAATTATGCAATTCTCTGACATTAAATGCCATTCACGGCGTTGCTGCTACTCTTTTTCGGGCGGGTCTCTCAGTTTCTCATTCTGTCTCTTCTATTTCTTTAAACATTTTTATTTTATTTTTGCGCTCGCCTTATTTCTCTCTTGCCCACGGCGGTGTGCGTTGCACTACGGTTTTTATTTTGCTCCTGTCGGCCCAGTGCATCCGACTACGGCATGCATTTTATGTAAGGGTATGCTTCCTCCTGCATTTTCTAAGGGTTTTGCTTCCACGGGATAACGGCCGCTGCTGTGATGAGGAGCGAACCCAGCACCTTCGGCTTGTGAGCCGTGTCCGTTAACCACTAGCCCACGCCGTCCCCTGTCTCTCCTAGTGATGTTGACGTTTCTTTGCAAGCATATCGTTTTACATGCTACATTCTTTCCTTCGTGTGCCTTGGTCAGTGTCCATGTCTGACGCTGATAGCAAAAAATGTATAGGAAAATAATGTTGATTATTCATCAAGTTGAAGTAGAGTAATTTACCGGTATGGGTAGTGAGACAGACACACAATCAATGAACACAACTAATGTTAACACCATCATTTCGAAAACAAAATGTTTTTTTCAAATCTCGTCGTTCAAAATGGAAATCAGTAATCCTCTTTAGAAAAACCAAATTATGTTTCTCAAGATACACGTAAGATCAGCTCTGCTGTTCTACTTGTAAACGTGCGTATTACCAAGGGAATCACATAAGAATGCATACTTTCACCAAAACATGACTCGCCGATTGTATCCTGACAAAAGTTAGATGTTTTAAAAATTCCAGATCTGTTTCGAAGATCACATCAGCCAAATCAGAGGGGGAGAATAAACCTTGAGTCTAGCGGGCAAATTGTGGCATGATTAGTTGTTTAGTTGTCCATAGTTAGTTTTCTTTTCACTTGTGCCGTTTAGCGCCGTGGGGAGCTTGAGTCGTCTATCCTGCGCCAAGTGCGTTGCGTCGGTCAATGTGAGCCCTTGTCGTTGCACAATCACTCTAATGCCATCTATCCACCTACTTCGCGGCCGCCCTCTTGCCCTGTAGCCAGATCTACCAGCATTGTAAGCCATCAGTGGAAGAAGATGAGGGTGCATTCTCATGAGATGACCAAACCAACTTATTTTCTGCCTGGAAATGTATTCGGCACAAGACGTAGTGCCGACCATACTTCGAATGTCGTCATTCCGCATTCTGTCTCTTCTGGTAACACCGATGACTTTCCTCAAACACTTCGTTTCACAAGTCAAAATTCTGCTCTCGCACGCCCTTGACAGAGGCCATGTTTGGCACTGGTAGCACAAAATCAGCATAAATATACTGTTTACCAGCTGCTGCTTTGTTGCCAAACTAATGCTCGGGTGTCTAAGCAGTGGGGACAGCTGATAAGTCACAGCAGATGCTTTCTGACATCTCTCGATTTCCCTGTTCATCCTACCGTCTGCTGAAAAAATACTGGCCAAATACTTGAACCCATCGACCTGTTGAAGACCAATATCATTTAGTCTTATCGTGAGTGGCCCAGGAGTTCTGCTGATCATCATAGTTTATGTTTTGTTCTCTCTAATTCGCATTTGTATTTAGCACAGGTAGTCGCAAGCGCGTTCATAGTTGTCCATAGCAAGTGAATATGACAACAGCGTCAGATATGTTCATCCAAATGTGACCGCATATGACTGTACAGTCCGGTCTGAGCGTGACAAACTCCACCGCACGAAGGGTACACGTGAACAGCGATAGTGATTGCGCCGATTTGCCTTCTGTTCTTTCGTGCAGCTCATTTTCTCTGCGGCTCCGTTTAGGTTCCCTGGTCAGTGGTGCGAGCACCACTGTGAGACCACAATGCGCCAGGCACAGCAGCTCGGAATAAGCAGCTCGCAAGCAGCTATATCAAAGGAAAAACTGTTCAAAGAAACTGGATACAACATGGAGAATTTGCCATGACACCAGAAGGCCAATATGACACAAGAACAGATGGCTAAAATGACATGAGACTAGACAGCTAACATGACATGAGACTAGACGGCTAACATGACATAAAAATAGAAGGCTAATATGACAAAAGACTAGAAGGCTAATATGACATGAGACTAGAAGGCTAAAGTGACAGACTAGAAGGCTAATATTACATGAGACTAAAAGGCTAATCTGACATGACTAGAAGGCTAATATGACATGAGACTAGAAGGCTAATATGACATGACTAGAAGGCTAAAATGACATGAGACTAGAAGGCTAATATGACATGAGACTAGAAGGCTAAAATGAAATGAGACTAGAAGGCTAATATGACATAAGACTAGAAGGCTAAAATGACATGAGAGTAGAAGGCCAATATGACATGAGATTAGAAGGCTAAAATGATATGAAACTAGAAGGCTAATATGACATGAGACTAGAAGGCTAATATGACATGACTAGAAGGCTAAAGTGACATGCGACTAGAAGGCTAATATGACATGAGACTATGAGGCCAACATGACATCAGATTAGAAGGCTAAAATGATATTAGACTAGAAGGCTAAAATGATATGAGATTAGAAGGCTGATATGACATGAGATTAGAAGGCTAAAATGATATTAGACTAGAAGGCTAAAATGATATGAGATTAGAAGGCTAATATGACATGAGATTAGAAGGCTAATATGACATGAGACTGGAAGGCTAAAATGGCATGAGACTAGAAGCCTAATATGACATGACACTAGAAGGCTAATATGACATGTGTAGAAGGTTAACATGACATAAGACTAGAAAGCTAATTTGACATGAGACTAGAAGGTTAAAATAACATAAGACTGAAAGACAAATTGTGCTATGATACTAGATGGAGAATATGCCACGAAAATAGAAGGCTAATATGGTACGATATCAAAACCCTAATGCGCTATGCAACTAGAAGGCTAATATGCTATGAGACTAGGTGATGGGTGATTGAATACGAAGCTAGGTGGCTAATATGAGGAAAGGTGGCCAATATGAGGCAAGGTGGCTAATATGAGGCTAGGCAGCTAATTTATGGCTAGGTGGCTATTATGGGACAAGGTGGATAATACAAGGTTAGGTGGCTAATATGAGACAAAGCGGTTAATTTGAGGTTCAGTAGCTAATATAAGGAGAGGTGGCCAATATGAGGCAAGGTGTCTAATATGAGACTAGGTGGCTAATATGTGGCTAGGTGTCTAATGTGATAGAAATAGGCTACTTTTAAGGTTAGGTCGCTAATATATGGCTATGTGGCTAGTATGACACAAGGGGACTAATATGAGGCGAGTTGACTAATACGTGGTTATGTGGCTAACATGATTGAAAATCGCTAATCTGAAGCTAGGTGGATAGTATAAGGCTAGGTGGCTAATACGAAACAATATGAAATCCTCAGGAGAAAAAGAAAAAAACTGAAACTAACAGAGAGGGAGAATGGGTCGGAGGCGAATAGCAATCTCTTGATGAATACTGGATAATGATGTCAGGCAGTCTGAACTCTGGAGTGCGCTAATGAAAAGACGGCCCACAACAGCAACCAGGGCAGCGAGATCACTATATCCTTGTATTTCTCTGAATTTGTTAAATAAAAGTTATAGCGAAATATTAAAACAGGTTTCCGAGTGTGAGAACACAAAAATAATCTGTTTTATCGTAATAAATATAATGTATAATAGCGTAGCCATCGTCCATCGCATTGCAATTGTGCATTTCTGCTAGCTTAAATAATAGGTCGTTTTCTTTCTACTTATGCCGCTAAGCGTCGTAAAGATATTGAGTCGTATGTACTGCGCCTGGTACGTTGCGTTGGTCAATGTGAGCCCGTGTCGTTCCACAATCACTTTAATGTCATCTATCCACCAGCCTCGCGTTCACCTTCTTGTCCTGTATCCAGATCAACCAGCGTTGTAAGTAAATCATTAGCTTAAATGGCTCGGATGAAGTCAACGCCAATTGTAGAACTTGAAAAGATTACAAATCTGCAATCCATGACCGGCAGAAGAGACTGTAGAGCCCAGCAGCAATCAGAGAAACTCAGAAGACGGACTGACCATCCAATGCACCAGGGACTAAACAATTTCGGAAATGGGAAACTAAAGCGGAGAAACTTTGCAGAAATAGCCAAAGCAAAGATGCACGAAGACCATATGAACGCACTAACAACACCAAAGTCCATCCCTACTGTACGAAAACCTACCTGGAGGCAGCATATATTTCCAGAGGTGGTAGAAAATATACCAGGTATTGGAAACAAAAACTGCCAGACTGAAAAAGAAAGAAGAGAGACTACCCTGAGCTACACAGCGGAAAACTACCCAAGCATGGACTGGACCCATGCATACATCGACGGTTCTGTAACAAACACAACACAGAATGGATGGGCAGGAGCATTTCTGAACCTACCAAATGGCAGAAAAATAACACTGTCATTCGATACTGGAAAATACACAAGCAATTTCAGAGCGGAGGCAGAGGCACTGAGGGCGGGAGTGGAAGAAATGGTGACAGGTAAAAGGAATGAGAGCCACATAGTCCTGCTTACAGATGCCTTGGCCGTAGTCACAGCACTAAAACGCCAGAAAAATACTGAACTTAATAATTTAAGAGCAGTACTCTGTCAACTATGCCAGCAGTCCGCACCAAAAAGGGTAGTGGTACAGTGGGTTCCATCCCACTGCAACATCCAAGGCAACGAGGAGGCAGACAGACTGGCAAAAGAAGGTGCAAGTCTACCACAACCAGATACCAGTATGACATACGAAGAGTCAAAACGGCTTATTAGAGCTAGATACATGACCAAATGGGAAACCGAACATACTGGCTACACAAAAAACGATGCCTGTTACCAGTTGAACAGAAGAGAGCAGGTCGTGGTCTTCAGAATTCGCACTGGCCACAATAGACTGAGGTACCACCTATTCAACAAATTGAAGATAGGTGGCACTGACGAATGTCCGTGTGGTACCGGGAAAATTACCGCTGAACAATTGCTGCAAAACTGCCCGACATACGAGGATCAGAGAGAGCAGATGTGTCCATCACCAGTTGCAACACTAGACAAGCTCTATGGCAGTGTCGACAGCCTCAGAATGACCGCTGCTTTTTTTCGAAAAAATAAAGGTTGATGTCTGACTGCGTACGATGAAGAAGAAGAAGGAAGGAAACCTATAGCAGACGCTTCACTTTCTTTTAACGAGTCCAGCCCAGACTTCGCTACCCCCTATCCACATCTAATGTGCCATGATTCCTGCCTGTGAAGCCAGGTGCTAACTCTATGCTCGTGAGACATGGACAGTTATAGCTGACCGTCATCGAAGGATACAGGTCTTGGAGATGAGATTTTTTCCAAAGACTTTTAAACGTCACGTAGAAAGATCGAGTTACAAATGAAGAAACACGAGATAGAATTACAACAGCAATAGGGCCATTTGAAGACCTCTTGGCAAAAGAAAGAAAATCGATTGATACGGTCACATATCGAGATATACTGTCTTGCAAATACGATCCTGCACAGAAAGATGCAATGGCAGAAGGCGAAGAGGCCGTCCCAAAAATTGGTGGGAGGACAACATAAAAGAATGGACCAATCTTCGACAGACAGCTGCCGCTGACAGAAAAGGGTGGCATGGGGGTGTGAGGATGTCGTCATGTGTGCTCCAACGATCTCACTGGTTACAGGATGACCTGACTATAGCCAAGATGTCAGCTCTTTCGTTTCCCTGAATGACCCCGGCAGTAGAACCCCACCAGTCTCTCCAGCTTTGATGAATCTACAGCCGCCATCCACTCGTACATTGGTCAGCCATTCTGCACAATTCCAACCGAAGATAGACTGTCTGAAGCGATGACTTCCTCTGTAAAAGAACCCACAGATAGCCATCGTATTGCTGCAGCCACCACTTACATCTCCCTTACTGTACTCAATGTTACTGTTCTGTATGAACCGTTTTGCTAAGCTTCGACCTGTTTGCTCCCTCTAGATGGGAAACCCCAAATAGATATAGTGTTGATGATCGTTCTAAATAAGTCTCAAATATCACAGCTCTTACGGAATTATCTGATACATCTAACTTTATATTCACATGCACTAGATAAATGAAAGGTGCAACAACAATTAAGAACATTCTGGCAGTAAGTGATCGGTGTTATTTAGCGAAAAATTCTGAATATGATACGTCTAATAGTTAGATAGTGTCAGTTAGAGAAGCGATAGTCCCGAGATGAGGTGATTAATGAACACCCGACCCTTGGTTAGCAGATGCACTGAATTACTCTTGCACTAGCAGTAGATATAAACGCCATGTGTTGAGTTTTATCTGGGAGAGTTGTAGAAATGAAGGTAAATGTAGAGCAAAGGCGTACTTGTTTTACAGATGCACATATGGCACTCCATTGACTGCTTTCTCCAGCTAGTAGATATTGTGTTAGGTTGCTAAATCGACTGTTTCTTCCAGATGCTAGATATTGTGCATCGTTACTCCATCGGCTGTTTCTTCCAGATGCTAGATATTGTGCATCGTTACTCCATCGGCTGTTTCTTCCATATGCTAGATATTGTGCATCGTTACTTTAGCAGATGTTTCTTCCAGCGACTAGATATTGTGCATCGTTACTTTAGCAGCTGTTTCTTCCAGCGACTAGATATTGTGCATCGTTACTTTAGCAGCTGTTTCTTCCAGCGACTAGATATTGTGCATCGTTACTTTAGCAGCTGTTTCTTTCAGCTGATATGTTGTATCGTTACTTAATTAGGAAATGGAAAATTATATATTTGTTCACAGAACCGACTGCATTGCACCTCGACATCCTCACATACGCTAATTCCTTTTCAATTCTGACAGTGCCAACGACAGGACACGAACTCCGTAGCTACCGCAGCAGGATAGATAGTCTCTCCTGACTTTATCAGGTACCAGCTTACAGCTGACACGATCGATAGAAGCGGTTAAACTGTTATAAAACCCACACACGTCTGGTCAGAGCACAACATGGTTTGAACCTGTAACGACGGTGTTTTAAACAACGCTGTCACGTTCTAGGCTCGATACTTCCATACTCCATCAGAATAACAGATACCATTTATGTTCTCGGTAAGTGACCACATATCGAGATCAAATGGTCTTGTAAATACGATCCTGCACGGAAAGGTGCAAGGCAGACGACGAAGAGACCGTACCAAATAGAGGTGGGAAGACAACATAAAAGAATGGACCAATCTTCGATCAGAAGATGCACAGGCAGCGGCCGCTGACAGAGAATGGTGGCGTGGTATTGTGAGGATGTCTTCTTAAATGCCCCAAGGACCTCACCGGTTACGGGATGACATGACCTGACCTAACCTGACCTGATTTATGTTCGTCGTTAGCCATGTAAAACTTCTATCTATCCCACTGGAAATTGTTGCCTGACTTACAGATAATGAACACATGGCAGCGTAGAATGCCGAGACATACAAAAATGAAGCAGTGTCTGCTAGAAGGCCTATATTGCCATTCCAAATTAGACCTGTGTTATTTGATCTCCTAATATTTCTTCCCTAGCAGCAGTTGCAATGTTTTTGTAATATTCTCCCTGACCCATTTCTCACTATTATGCCACAGAACCACATCTTTATTTAAAGTATAATCCACAGTTCCCTGTCTGTATTGTCCAAATAGTTCTTACGGACACTTGCTTATTTGAAATCAGTTGGACTGTAATTGTCCTCTTTTGTCTCCAATCAGATCATTTTGCCTTCCAGATCTCTGATGGGTTGTGAGAAGATGCAGTGTAGAAAAGACCTGCGAGACGTATTTTACCATAGAAGATCGAGCATCCATTTTTCTTTGTTTTGTTTGTTTGCTTTCGCTTTATTTCTTTGATCCCCAAGGAGGTGTGCGTTGCACTGTGGTTTTTATTTTGCGCCTGTCGGCCCAGTGCATCCGACTTCAGCATCCATTTTATGTAAGGGTCTGCTGCCTTCTGCATTTTCTAAGGGTTTGCTTCCCCGGAGTAATGGCCAATGCTGTGATGGGGATTGAACCCAGCACCCTCGGCTTGTGAGCCGTGCCACTTAACCACTATGCCACGCAGTCCCCACGAGCATACATTTAAAAAGCAACTCCTGCCGGGGAACCGTCAATAGTGTAAAGTACAGAGTTCCTTTTCTTCCTCTTTTCCCCTCCTGCTCTTGCAATGATGCGTCGTAGAGTGGTGGTATGTCTAGATTTTTTATTATCGCAAAGTGGGAGGCTTTACGACAGAGGAAAATTTGATTGAAAACGTTACCGCTGGGGAAATGTTTGGCTCGAGTGACCATCAAATCATTCCTTGGAATCTTATTGCAGGGAAAGAAGTAAACATAAACACGCGAACATACGACTACTCTAAGGCAGATGTTAAGAGGATGAAAGAGACAGAAAACCGCATAATCTGGAAAGATAATGTCGTAGGAACAGATGTTGAACAGGAGTGGAAGAGTTTTAAAACAGTTCTAGAAACGCTAAAAGAGGAAAGTGTTCCATGTATGGAGGTAAACCCCAAGCGTAAAAAGTGGATAACTAGATTTGTAGTGAAATGTAGAAGAGCGACAAAATAAAGCATAGCAAAAATATATTGAGGCAGGTAAATCAAAAGAAACATATTTAAAATATTTGGACAAGCAGAACATATCTCAGAAAGCGAATAAAACAGCAAAACTAGACTTCGAAAAAAAAAAAACTTGCTCAGAGGATCAAGACTGATAGTAAAAGCTTCTTCTCTTATGTTAGAAATAAACAAAGAACAAAAGACAAAAGTAGGCCCTCTCATAGACAGTACAGGGAAAATAATAAGTGAGAATAGGGAGGCTGCTAATCTGCTCAATCAGTACTTTGGCACAGTCTACACAATTGAGGACTGCTCCAAGATACCAGAGCCAATAGATATCTTTCAAAGAAACATGGATACAGCGGGATTAAGATCAATCTGTATTACAGAGGCAATGGTTTTTAAAAAAATTGGAGGGGTTGAAAGTGAATAAATGTCCAGGTCAATATGGTATTCATCCAAAATTGCTGTATGAAATTAGAGACGAACTAGCAAAACCATTGGCTTTTTCATGTTCTCAATCACTTACAAAAGGGATTGTTCCACGGGATTGGAAAGATGCAGAAGTGATCCCCTTCAAAAAGGGCAAAATATCAGATCCAGCGAATTATAGACCGGTGAGTTTAACGAGCATAGTCTGTAAATTGTTAGAGTCAATAATCAAAGAAAACATTGAAATGCATTTAGACAAATTTAATCTAATTAGAAATAGTCAGCATGGGTTTACTAGAGGGAGATCATGCTTAACAAATCTATTAGAATTCATGGAGGAGGTTACTAAAATCATAGATAAAGGGGAGCCAGTGGATGTTATTTATCTGGATTTTGCAAAGGCCTTTGATAGAGTACCTCATCAAAGATTATTTCGAAAGTTAAAATCACATGCAATAGGTGGGGAAGTTGCCAAATGGATTTATAATTGGTTAACGGGAAGAAGGCAGAGGGTGGGCATAAATAAGGAGTACTCTGAGTAGTGTGAAGTGAAAAGTGGAGTGCCACAGGGCTCGGTTTTGGGACCAATTTTGTTCTTGATATATATATAAATGATTTGGACATTAATATGGGATCAATTATCGCAAAACTTCCTGATGACACAAAACTATGCAGTAGTGTCTCATCTAAAGCAGAAGTGGACATATTGAGGTCAGATTTACATAAAATTCGCAAATGGTCTGTGAGCTGGAAAATGGAGTTTAATGTAGATAAATGTACAGTCATCCCCATGGGTAGATCCAATTTGGAACATAATTACAGAACGGGGGAGAACAATATTAGAAAGATAGATAAGGAAAGGGACCTAGGGGTTATAATAGATCATACAGAAAATGTGAGTGAGCACGTTAAGGTAGAAGTGAAAAAGGCAAATGCGATGTTATGTATGATAAAAAGAAATATTAAACATGCGAGCAAGGAAGTGATAGTGAAACTGTATAAAGCATTAGTTAGACCTAGATTGGAGTACTGTGTACAGGCGTGGAGTCCTTATCATAGAGGGGACATAAACATGCTGGAAAGAATACAAAAAAGACAAAGATGATAGTGGGATTCCAGAATTACAGTTATGAGGAACGACTCAGAAAAACCGGCCTACAGTGCCTCGAAGAGAGAAGAATTCGTGGTGACAATACAAGTCTATAAGATGATCAGAGAAATGGATAAATTAGACTATAAGAAGTTTTTTAAAATTCAGGGGAGCCACCGACAATAACAAGAGGGCATAGCTACAAGCTGACTGAAGAGGGGTCCAGATTAGATATTAGGAAATATTTATTTAGTCAGAGAGTGGTGACTGCTTGGACTGCAATGCCAGGGGAGGTAGTGGAGGCAGGGACAGTTAATGCACAGAAGAATAAATTGGATGCACATAGGTTTTAGAGCAAGGTGATGTAAATGTAACTGGTTGTATACAGACTCTGCAGGGTCTTCTAAACCAGTATAAAGACGTTAAGTTAAGTTAAGTTAAGTTGTGCTGTCGTTAGTTGTAACTTCCTAAGAGTGTCAGAGACCCCCGCTATCCCCAGGCCTCTTGCTTGTGGACCGGTGACCTGCAAATGACATGCTCTTGATTTAGGCGGTCATAATGCCTTCTGACTAAATTTGATTTGTCGACGGTCATCTTAGGCAATAGCTTAGCTTGATTTGTCGACGGTCCTCTTAGGCACTAGATTAGCTTGTTCCCAATATCTGCCTTAGAGTGATGTTGCGGACTCGGTACAAAGTTACAGACAACAATTGAAGCCTCCAAACTACTGGAGGAAAAAAAGTTATATAACAACTAAATAATGTTTTTTGTGCAACTGCATGCAATTCCAGCAGGTCACGCAAAATAAACCACGAGATTACATAGTCAAAAAAACTGATCTCAATTAAATAAATTCTCAAACATTCAATGAAGCCAGTGGACTCCAACTTACTATGGCTTACCAGGAAATTAAAGAGCAGATAGACTGACCAGAAAGAGCAGAGAAGGAGAATAATTCACCCACCAAATATCACTTCCAGAAGTAAAGGCACACATCCAAAACAAATATAAACAACCGTTAACAGAAAGAAGACACAGCTAATAATAGACTCAACAATATGGCATAATTTTCCACATGAGAACAGGTCATTGAACGCTAAATACACATGTTCATAAAATGAAAACAGCACAGCCTGCACAATTCACATATCAGAGGGGGAGACATACACCAGAAAACATGTGTTCAGCATGTTTTCAGGGCTGTCGCTTAGACACGGGAGAGAATGTTGGTCAGCTCCGATTGTAGACCCTGACGCAAGCAACCAGCTTTCTGTTGCCAGCTTATTCATTGTGTTGCATCTATGACCCCATCGATTTGATTTCACCTTCTGATAGAGATTAAGACAACAATGATACCTCTAACACCTACAGGTATTGCCCAATTTGCGATTAACAGGGATGAATGTAGTGGGAGCACTTCATGAGTTCAAAAGCATCAGCTGTCTGCATGTGTTATAAGCATCAGAAATGGCGCCGTAACCGGCTACGGACCTACATGGTTCTGTTATTTTAGTACATTATGGATGCCTTCAGACCACGGATTTGCCTGGAATTCACAATAGTCGACGACTTACACTTGTGTTCACCGAAACGTGTTGTTGTTTTCCATTTGGACTGGTCAATTCGTTGGTTTTTTGTGATTTCTTCCGTCCGCTTATCCTGACGAGGACATCTGCTACATGAATAGCAATACACTTAAACATGTGGCGTATTTCACGGTCTAGTTCACGTGACTGAACTTCAGGAGTTGGCGCCCTTTGCGTTAGCTGCAAACAGTGTCGGTTTTGGTGTGTGAAATTTATACACGACTCTAATAGACTGAATTCAGCCGGGGAGAGATGCCCAACTCACTCACACGCCGAGTGATGTTCCTACAACCTCTTGTGTTATAATAGGAAGGTCATGACACGCAACGTTAGATGTCATCCCCACCCCCTGCCTTACGGTATAACTGTTTACGGGAAAGGCTTCGTGAGTAAACCCTGACGATAAATATCTTGCCACTTGCCAAGGGTAGCTCAGAACCAGAGAGTTCTTAGTCGACCTGTACTTCTACAGGAGAAAATGCCCCTGTGCAAGTCCTAGCTCTGGTAATAGCTGGATGTAGCCGGGAGAAGGATTTCCTGCTTAGCGGGCTAGGCTTGAGTAGCTTAATACTCCGCTGTGTTAGGTGGTTAACCGATGTGCGAGTTCATCTCAATAGGCTCAAAAACTAGTGCAAAGTAGCCCCGCAACCTGTTAGTCGCCATCTATATTGCTCTAAACAAACCACCTAACCATTTCCGGTGTTATGCCATGTGACACAGTTAGTCGCCTCTTACAACAGAGATTAAGGTTGTCAAAAGGCGCAGTCCCTTCCTCACTTTAATTAAAAGCACCGCGTAATTCACCAATTTCAGCGGACAGAGCAAGAGAAAGGATTGTCCACGGGCTGAGCAAAGAGTGGTCTTCATCACATGGATGGATTAACATCATTATCATAAGTGCAATATCACTTTACCATGTTAGGGTTCCATTTCTCTTGCCAGGAACTTACCTACTTTCCGTATCCAACAGCCTAAAAAGTATTGGACCAGAAATCAGCTGCGCTAGAAGTTCTTTCATTTGCTGCCATGAGATCCATCAAAGTCCACGCTTCTTGCATTCTTAAGCGGGTATCCATATGTTTGGGGGTCTTGGATAGGTCCACATTCGCAGACATCGTTCTCTGCATATTCCCATTTATTCAGGTCCGATCTAGACATGGACAATCCCGTTCTTAATCTGTTTAGGGCTCTCCCCACATGGTGTGGCACCGTTTGCATTGTAGGAAGTCTTCCCTGATCTTCATCTATTCTTTACCAGATTTTTGACACGATTTTTCAGTGCGATATTTTTAGGTTTCTGGTTTGCGATCTGTTCATTTTATAGAAACCATTTTCTTGATTTCAGTTGTCAGTCTTCTGGATTATATCCTAAAAGAAGTGCCTCAGATCATTAAACTGCAATTTCTTTTGGCCTACTCACACATCACATAGCCTGATTTATGGTGGTGGGATGCCAGCGATTGCATAAACCTTTCCCTTTGGTGTTGGCTTAAAACACTATGTTACAATGCCGCGTTCCTCGCTCTCAGGTAAACAAAAAATAATCTCTGAGGCTAAACAAAATTAAATAAGACAGCGAAACACGTTAGGACAGGTGTTTGTTTCTGGAGAGATTATTACTTCACCTTTGTTTCTGTTATTCCGCGTTTTGTGTTTTCACAGTGTAGACATATTTATCTTTGTGTTCATTGTCCCTACGTTGTGTTTCTTCCTGGGCATGGGGCCATATGCAGGGGACTATAGATAACAGTTATAGGGGGAGGGGCAGAGGAACTGAATTGGTTAACTCCCTGGGTACGGGATCATATGTAGGGAACTACAGATAACAGTTAAAGGGGGTGGGGGCGTTGAGCAAAAGAACTAAATTGGTTCATATGTAGGAGACTACATATAACAGTTATATGGGGAGGGGAGGTGCACAAAGGAACTCAAATGGTTTACTCCCTGGGTATGGGGTCATATGTAGATGTTATTATTGCTATTGTTAAATGTCTACAGTGAATAAGCTTACTTTTCTGTGCGCCCTGAAAAGAACGTTTTGTGGCGGGTTACAGTAGCTTTCCTCAACATCTAAACGGTGCTGATGAAGGTGACGGATGTCCTCGAGACTGTTGTGCTGTTCTTGGCTTCATCTATGTGTATGTTCACTAACACGGGGATTGCGTCGATCCCTGCCGCGTTAGTCAGACTGTCATGAAACAACCTGTTTCCAGGAAAAACCACATGGGAATGAGGTAGGGGATGGGGTGAGGGTCGCGGGCACGGTCAACTGACCCTAACTAGCATAGTCTATAATCAGTTTGTTTTGTCTAATCAGACGATAGTCTCCACTCTCCGTCCTGCCCTTCTATTGCATTTATCTCCAAGTACAGTTGAATACACTTGAAGCGCTATTTGAGTGACACCCTGGGACTATACAGTCTTCCTGTTCGGGCATTGAACCACATACAGTTAAAAACAAAGCGGCATAGATTGGAGGGAGATATATTGCTACATTTCTTTCCTTCGTAAGACCGAATACAGTGAAATACATACAACTTTTGATGACAGACACATGGATTACACAAAGACAGAGAAACAACAAAATTAATTTCAGACAAAACACAAATCACATTTAAACAAGAAAAGCCGAACGTGAAAACCGCTTCCGTAAACAGAAGAGAAGCCAGCAATTAACACTGATTAAAGTTCGCCGATTTAGCGACAAACTTGAGGTTAACTCATCATAAATCTGCCACTTTAGAATGAGGTGGCCTAATGGTACGATCTGTAGATACTGATAGGCGCTCCTGCTTGTACGAGCGAGAGCCTTCAAGAAGTTATAACAGACCTTACAGGTAAGGTAAGTGAAAAAAGAAAACGTTAGGTATTATAACAAGAAATATTAAACATAGGAGCAAGGATGTGATCGTCAAACTGTATAAAGCTTTAGTTAGACCTAGATTGGAGAACTGTGTACAGGTGTGAAGCTCTTATCGTAGATGGGATATAGACATGTTGAAAAGTATGCAAAGCAGAGCGACAAAACTGATAGTGGGATTCCGTTATTATAGTTATGAGGAAAGACTCAGAAAAACAGGTCTACAGTGTCTAGAAAAGAGAAGAATTCGAGGTGATTTAATACAGGTTTATACGATAATCAGAGGGAAGCATACGTTAGACTATAACAAGTTTTATCAAAATACAGCCACCAACAAGAACAAGAGGGCATAGCTTCCTAATTAATTTTTAAAAAAAAGTCCAGATTAGATAAAAGAAAATATTTGTTTTAGACAGAGAGGGGTGAATGCTTGATATGCATTTTCACAGGAAATAGTGGAGGTAGGGTCAATTAATACGTTCTAAAATAGATTGGATGAGCATAGTTATTTTAAGATCAAGTGAAGTAAACAAAAATGGTTGTCTACAGACTGCATTCTTCTAAACCAGTAAAAAGACGTTAAGTTAATTTGAGAGCATGGACGACTGTAATATAAAATAAGTAAATATACAAAAACTACTGCTGTGTCACCAGCTCGTAAATATATTTTTGTTTTTGGGACTTCATGGTCTAATTTATGTGTGTGTCTTTGGTGACATGATTTATTGGCGTAAAAATTATTTTTTTTTTTTTTTTTAAGGTTTTTTGTGACAGACCTTAAATATTCTCCCGTTAGCCAGTCCGGAGACTGGTGTTGAAGTCTTCTGATCATGTCACGTGCCTGTCCTCTGTTCTCTATGACTTCACCCGATGTTTTTGCAAGCATGTGTGATATAATTGTTTCTTGGACGTCCCTTTCTTCTTTTCCTCTGAATATTTCTTTCTAGTATTTTAAATATTAGTAGACCCCACATGTCTCATGTTATGACCAAGGCAAGACAATCTACCTTTCTGTTCCCTTGTCATTAGTCGTCTACGTGACCCTATATCTTTAAGCACTTTTCCATTTGACCATTGATCTCTGTTCCGCTCAAACTCTGTATTCTGCGGTATCACTACATCTGAAAATCTTCTAATGTTGTTTTTTCATCCTTTTGTTGTTTAGTCCATGTTTCAGAGCCGAAATATGGGACGTGCAGATCTGCTTAATGATTATATTTTTTCCGAAGCTCAATACTAATGTCATTTCTTGTTAGAATTGTGTGTTTCTCACATAATGCTATTTCTGCTTCTGCGTTTCCAGTCCTAATTTCAATCTCACAGCTGTCATCCTCTGTCCTAATTAGTTCCAAATATGAAAACCTCTGCATTTTTTTTTTAATGATCTGTCTCTCATTGCTGACATTTAATCTTTGAGTTTGTTTAGTTATTACCATCGCTTTTATTTTACTTGCATTTAAACCTCAAACCAAATATCTTGGCTGTGTCTTTGATCCTGGGGAGTAGTTTTTGTAATGACTGCTCTGTTCCTCCTGTAATGACTTGATCGTCCATAAATTTGATGGTTCGTTCTCTATTTACCTTGACCCCTCTGTTGCAATTTCTATGGTTTTTTTCCATCATCACCAGCGAATACAGAATAACAGACCTGGAGAAAATAGACATAACTGTCTAACACCTTTCTTGATTACCACTGGGTTTGTTATTCCCTCCATGAATGCTATATTCGCTGTTTGGTTTTCATTTAAATCCAGTATCAGTTTAATTATAGCTCTATCCACCATAAGCTGTTCTAAAATAGTGAAAACTTTGTTTCACTGAACAATGTCAAAGGCCTTTTCTTTATCAATAAAGCAGATAAAGACAGCTCTACCATGTTCTGCTATTCTCTCTGCAAGAAACCTTAGTGTTCCAACTGCATATCTTTTGACTCTATATTAAGCTTATTGTAATACGAAAAATGAAAAAGATCTGATACAAATAACAAGTCAGGCTAGAAGAATAAGAAGCGTAGCGGTCAATGTTGAAATGTTAGGGAGTTCGGTTCATTGTTTGCTATTTTGTGAGATGGGCGTGACCATATCTTTTCTTTGCTGTCGTGCCTTATCTATCGATAAGATATATAAACATGTGTAGATATGTAGACTTGCAGCGCGTCGTTGCACAGGGCTAGGTTTGAGAAGAAAGCGCTTTCAGCACATTGCCACCAAAAAAGATAAAGCATATTCTCGTATCTATCTATCTATCTATCTATCTATCTATCTATCTATCTATCTATCTATCTATCTATCTATCTATCTATCTATCTATCTATCTATCTATCTATCTATCTATCTATCTATCTATCTATCTATCTATCTATCTATCTATCTATCTATCTATCTTTCTATTTATCTGTCTGTCTGTCTGTCTGTCTGTCTGTCCCTCCATCTATTTATCCCTAAAATCTATCTATCCCTCCATCTATCTATCCCTCCATCTATATATCCCTCCATCTATCTATTCCTCCATCTATCTATCCCTCCATCTATCTATCCCTCCATCTATCTATCCCTCCATCTATCTATCCCTCCATCTATCCCTCCATCCATCCATCCATCCATCCATCCATCTATCCATCTATCCATCTATCCATCCATACATCCATACATCTATCTATCTATCTATCTATCTATCTATCTATCTATCTATCTATCTATCTATCTATCTATCTATCTATCTATCTATCTATCTATCTGTCTGTCTGTCTGTCTGTCTGTCTGTCTGTCTGTCTGTCTGTCTGTCTGTCTGTCTGTCTGTCTGTCTGTCTGTCTGTCTGTCTGTCTGTCTGTCTGTCTGTCTGTCTGTCTGTCTGTCTGTCTGTCTGTCTGTCTGTCTGTCTGTCTGTCTGTCTGTCTGTCTGTCTGTCTGTCTGTCTGTCTGTCTGTCTGTCTGTCTGTCTGTCTGTCTGTCTGTCCGTCCGTCCGTCCGTCCGTCCGTCCGTCCGTCCGTCCGTCCGTCCGTCCGTCCGTCCGTCCGTCCGTCCGTCCGTCTGTCCGTCCGTCCGTCCGGTCTGTCTGAATGGTCTGGGTGTTCAACAATTTGTATGTCAATTTCTATAATGTATTTCCTTTTTGTTTATTATTTTATTGTGACCTTCTAACCGTCTGTTATTTTATAAATCCGCTTAGATGCCGTCTGTATGTTTAGGGAATCTGCTAGTATGTTCGGTTATCAACGCCATCACATATCTACTCAAATGTTCCATATCTGGTTAGATAAAGCGATAAATCCGTTGATTTTGGACTAAACAAATTAACCATCTTAAGGGAAATCTATGGACCTTTCAACTGCAGACAGTCCTTTTTACTATATCAACTCATCTGATCGATCGTCGGCGTTTGAAACTCTTGTGCAGAGCTAAAACGCACTATGCATTGACAACAGTTACATCCCGAGCAAGAGACAATAGTGCTGAGAGGAGGGAAATGTGGAAAGATCCATCTTCTTGTAATGTGGATATATGAGCAAAACGAAGCAACAAGATGATGATGATGATATTGATGATGATGATATTGAAGATGTCAAGTGTATCCGCATCGAAGGTCTTTTTCAATGGATCTCAAACATCTGCTGTTTCATACCTTTGGTGGTACACTCGAACAGATTGTTAATAGTCCTTCATTTGATGTTACTCTCCCATTTAAAGAGCTGTAAATATGTTTCCCTTGCTGCCTTCAACACTTCCTATTTGTGTTGTTTTCAGCAGAGTGTTGTGTGGATATGATATACGCTGCCGAATGCACAGTCCAACAGCCAAACAGGCTTTCACAAGGAATCTTCAAGGTAAGAGAGAGAGAGAGAGAGAGAGAGAGAGAGAGAGAGACCGACACATATCGGGAAGAGAATTGGAGAAGGAACTAAGATTAAATGATTACATCTGGAGAGAGACAGAAAGGGCAGCCAAGGACTGTGCACGTTGGCGGGATATTGTCAATAGCCTATGTGGCGAGACTGCTGTACGCCACTGAGACCTAGTCAACTTTGTATGTTCTTTGTTCTTAGTTAGTTCTAGTTCGACCCGTTCTTCGTCAAGAGGTGGTCACCCTTGAGGGGGTCCCACTCAGAATCCAGTGGTTTCTGTCGCAGGCGCGTGTCGTCCAGTGTGATAAGTCTGTCTGTTGTGGGGTCGTGAATGTTGTATTTTTCTAGTGATCTCGTCATCGAGTTGGGCCGCCGTCGGAGGTCTCTATTTTGTCTCGCGGGTACCACATGGTTATTATGGTATTCCATATTTCATCTTGTCTTCTGGATATATGACCTGCCCATGGGTGTTTCGAATGGTTGACATACTGTAGGACATCCTTGATGTGTGACATTCTCCGGATGTCGCTATTGTGTAGTTCGCTCTGTCGCTGTTGTCTGAGAGTTATACCCACGAGGCGTCTTTCAAGAGATGCGTGTGCTGTTTTCAGCTGGTTCTCTGCTGCTTTAGTTAAAGACTAGGTTTCGCTACCATAGCAGAATGCTGGCAGGACTACCAAGTCAAAGATGTCCGCACGTAGTCTGGTGGCTTTTGTGGCGTATGTTGTCATGGTGGAAATGAAGGCTGCCCAGCCCGCCCGTTTCCGTCTAGAGATCTCAGCTCTTATGTTGTTCTTGTTGTTGTTGAGCTTTCCCAGATAGGCATATTTTTCAGCGTCCTCTATGGGTGTTCCACACGAGTTTGGAGTTGGGCTCTGCGATACGTTTGCTCATAGCTCTGGTTTTCCCTAGGTTCATAGCTAGAACTGCTTTCCTGCCTTCCGTGTCTAGTGACCGCAACATCTCTGTCGCTTCCAGGGGTGTTTCTGTGATGAGGACGATGTCGTCTGCAAATCTGAGGTGGCTAAGACGTCTTCCGTCGATTTTGATGCCGTAGTCGCAGTGCCTCATCGTCGACTCTAGGCGTGCAGAGAATAGGTTCAGTCAGATGGTTTCTCCTTGCCAAATTCCCTTCTCGGTCGCGATAGTGATGGGTTGAATGACTGGGCGGAAGACGGTGGTGCATCTTTCGTAGCATTTCTGGAGTATTTCTATGTAGTGGAGATCTACTCTTTGCTCGCCCAGCGTTTTCTATGTAGTGGAGATCTACTCTTTGCTCGCCCAGCGTTTTCTATGTAGTGGAGATCTACTCTTTGCTCGCCATGCGTTTTCTATGTAGTGGAGATCTACTCTTTGCTCGCCCAGCGTTTTCTATGTAGTGGAGATCTACTCTTTGCTCGCCCAGCGTTTTCTATGTAGTGGAGATCTACTCTTTGCTCGCCCAGCGTTTTCTATGTAGTGGAGATCTACTCTTTACTCGCCCAGCGTTTTCTATGTAGTGGAGATCTACTCTTTGCTCGCCCAGCGTTTTCCACACGAATTCTGTAACTTTTTATGTCTTTCAGTAATTCTCTTCCTATTCACAATCACGCCAAGACTTCCTTATTTTCTTTCAACGAAATGCGGACAGTCTTTTGTACTCCCACATTTTAAGGGCCTCTTTTTTGTCTTGTAACTGTTTGTTTATCGTCCAAGTTTCTGAGACGTCAAAATAATAACGATCATACCTGTTGACTCTAATGTTTATTTCTTATCTCCCCTGGATGTCAATCTTCCCATATTATTAAATGTGTTTTTGGCCATTATTATTCTCTTTCTCACTTCTCTGTCATATCTGCATCCACTTGTCCTAGATACGAGTGATTATGTTTACAAACAAGTCAGAAAACAGTTGTTTTTCTTGTTGTTGTCTAATGCCGAAAATGAGTCAGTTGACTCGTTTGTGCGCCCTGAAAACTGCTTTAAGTGGCGAGTTGTTGTAGTTTTCATTACATCCCGAGTGCACTGATGAAGGTGGACCGCGTTCCATCAGGCGGTTGTGTTATACTTGGCCTCACCTGCGCGACTCTCACCACTACGGGGATCACATCGACCCACATCTCGTCAGTCAGACTGCCTTAAAAACAGCCTGTTGCCAGGGATCGATTCATGAAAGAGGGATATGGGTCTTGATAACCGAGATACTGTGCCTGGTCCTGACGGGACGTCCTGGTCAGTATCATGTGCGTGGTCCTGACGGGACGTCCTGGTCAGTATGATGTGCCTGGTCCTGACGGGACGTCCTGGTCAGTATGATGTGACTGGTCCTGACGGGACGTCCTGGTCTGTATGATGGGCCTGGTCCTGACGGGACGTCCTGGTCAGTATGATGTGTCTGGTCCTGACGGCCCGTCCTGGTCAGTATGATGTGCCTGGTCCTGACGGCACGTCCTGGTCAGTATGATGTGCCTGGTCCTGACGGGACGTTCTGGTCAGTATGATGTGCCTGGTCCTGACGGGACGTCCTGGTCAGTATGATGTGCCTGGTCCTGACGGGACGTCCTGGTCAGTATGATGTGCCTGGTCCTGACGGGACGTCCTGGTCAATATGATGTGCCTGGTCCTGACGGGACGTCCTGGTCAGTATGATGTGCCTGGTCCTGACGGGACGTCCTGGTCAGTATGATGTGACTGGTCCTGACGGGACGTCCTGGTCAGTATGATGGGCCTGGTCCTGACGGGACGTCCTGGTCAGTATGATGTGTCTGGTCCTGACGGCCCGTCCTGGTCAGTATGATGTGCCTGGTCCTGACGGCACGTCCTGGTCAGTATGATGTGCCTGGTCCTGACGGGACGTTCTGGTCAGTATGATGTGCCTGGTCCTGACGGCATGTCCTGGTCAGTATGATGTGCCTGGTCCTGACGGGACGTCCTGGTCAGTATGATGCGCCTGGTCCTGACGGCACGTCCTGGTCAGTATGATGTGCCTGGTCCTGACAGGATGTCCTGGTCAGTATGATGTGCCTGGTCCTGACGGCACGTCCTGGTCAGTATGATGTGCCTGGTCCTGACAGGATGTCCTGGTCAGTATGATGTGCCTGGTCCTGACAGGATGTCCTGGTCAGTATGATGTGCCTGGTCCTGACAGGATGTCCTGGTCAGTATGATGTGCCTGGTCCTGACAGGATGTCCTGGTCAGTATGATGTGCCTGGTCCTGACGGCACGTCCTGGTCAGTATGATGTGCCTGGTCCTGACAGGATGTCCTGGTCAGTATGATGTGCCTGGTCCTGACGGCACGTCCTGGTCAGTATGATGTGCCTGGTCCTGACAGGATGTCCTGGTCAGTATGATGTGCCTGGTCCTGACAGGATGTCCTGGTCAGTATGATGTGCCTGGTCCTGACGGCACGTCCTGGTCAGTATGATGTGCCTGGTCCTGACAGGATGTCCTGGTCAGTATGATGTGCCTGGTCCTGACGGGACGTCCTGGTCAGTATGATGTGCCTGGTCCTGACGGCACGTCCTGGTC
The DNA here is from genome assembly GCA_036924085.1 of Ariolimax columbianus. Lineage (NCBI taxonomy): Eukaryota > Metazoa > Mollusca > Gastropoda > Stylommatophora > Arionidae > Ariolimax > Ariolimax columbianus. The sequence continues at coordinate 35,760,469 of JAVGWX010000019.1, read as the reverse complement.
AGAATGATGTGCCTGGTCCTGACGGCACGTCCTGGTCAGTATGATGTGCCTGGCCCTGACGTGACGTTCTGGTCAATATGTTGTACCTGGCCCTGACGGGACGTCCTGGTGGCCCTGACGTGACGTCCTGGTCAGTATGTTATGCCTGATCCTGACGTGACGTTCTAGTCAGTATGTTGTCCCTGATCGGACTAGCAGCTGAGTTCTCCAAGAATACAGTTAATTAATACTGCAGAATCAACCTCAATCCGTTGTAGGGGTTATTTAGATAACCTCTTTGAAATAGCCATTTCTGTGAGATCAGTTAAGCGTTTCATCATCATGTAGCGTGTGCTTTGCCGAGCGTCACTCTCATAACAAGCTTATCTTTCTACAGCTCTTCCACCTCTGTCGCTGTCATTATCAATCAATCTAAGACCGTCACCCCTATTCAAAAATTAGCCATTGACAACATCCCTGCCGGCATGCACGGTGCTGGACTGCTCCTTCTGCCTCTCTCGCGATGTGATCATGTAATCTTAGTACCTTCTCACATTTTTGTCCACGTATTTTTGTCTCTCTCTCTCTCTCTCTCTCTCTCTCTCTCTTTCTCTCTCTTTCTCTCTCTCTCTCTCTCTCTCTCTCTCTCTCTCTCTCGTTCTGTCACTTCCCTTTAAGCTTCAATTCAACAGCCTGTCTGACTATACTGGACTGTACCTTAACAGCGTATGTCCTATCCTGCCCCTTTTTCTTCGCTTTATTTGTTGATCTAGTCGCTGTTGTGGACTTATGTCCTATAGGTCTTCATTCCTCACCCTGCCCTGCCACTTTATGCCTATTATCCTTCGTAGGCTTCTGCTAACGAAGGACTGGAGTCTGTGTTGTATAATCTTGGTGGTTTTCAATGTCTCCGCTCCATACAGCAGTACTGACTTGATATTAATAATTCTTAGTCTACAGTGGCAGATGCCCCCGTGCAGGTCCCAGCTCTGGTATGAGCTAAATGTAGCCGGGTGGAGAATTTCCTTCTTAGCGGGCTAGGCTCAAGTAGCTTATTACTCCGCTATGTTGGGACAAGCGCAGCTGAGGGTGTTTCTTCTTCTTCTTCATCGTACGCTGTTTACAGCGATATTTACGTTGCACTGATTTAATTTGTTAGCCAGTGGCTCAGTGCATCCGATTTCAACAGGCGTTTCTGTAGGGTTGCCCTCCTTAGCATTTGGCTGTCCCCAGCCTAACTGCAAGGCAGCAGTTGTTTTTGGTCAGAGTTGTCTCTCTTGGGAAGTTGTCTTGCAGGACTATCGAGTCTTCCCTACTCGTGTCTATAGCGTTTGGCAATGATATGATGGACTATGTACTAGTTTGTACTATCCCAGAAGAGAGGCAGTCCAGTGTGACTTTTTCCCAGGATCGTCACGTCCTGCCAGAAACGTAGCATATGCATATGAGTGAATTATCTTTTTGCTCGCTTTATTTTCTCGGCTCATCTGCAGTGATGGTACGCCTAGCATTCCCCGCCACCCGGGAGCTTGTCACCATAGGACAGGAGGTGCAGTGTCCGCTGGACTGCATCTCTTCTGCGTCCATTGGAATGACTGATAGCAGACAGATGCAAAGAGCGAGGAAGGAGTGCATTTTACCAGGTGCATTCCTGCGGCTCGATCGGGCCGGGACACAAGCTCCAGCCATGTCGTAGCCTCCCATCTCAGCGGTGCTGAGATTTTGGGCGGGATTCTGGCTTAGAGGCGTTCGGCCGTAATCCCTCAGATGGTAGCTTATCAGCCAAGCACGTGGACCAAATGTCAGCGACCTGTGATTCCTCTCGAAATAGTGCATTTGACCAGGTGACAAGCCTAGTCTTGCACGGAGATGTTGTCCGCCTAGGGAGCGGACATATCTCATGGTCAAGGGTTGAGTCTCAGCAGTTCGCAGTGAGGTAGCTGATCTACTGCTTAAGGCACCCGACCGAGAACTAAGTCTTCTACAAATGATTTCATTCCTCATCGCCGTATGGGGTGAATATCGAGAAGCTTCCCGCCCGCTTTTATCAGCGGACGGCAGAGACCTCATTCTGCTGCTTGACCGGGCGGGGCTGGAGCGTGGCCCCGAGGTCCCCACCATGTCGAAGCCACTTTTTGCATTCGTGCTGGGCTACTTTTAGGCGGGATTTTTGGCTGAGAGGCGTTCGGCCGTAATCCCTCACCTCGCACCGTTGGCTTATCCGCCTAGTACGTGAACCAAAATATATGCGGCTCCTCTCGGGCTTAGCAGGATTACCGTAGCAAAGCCCTGTCATTAGTATAGTAAAACTGACCTGTCTTCAGAGAGTCTATTTCCAGCACCCGTTAGATATTAGCCAGACTGTATCAATAGAGGGCTTTTAGTTTGTCAATGGCCAAGTTTCTGGAGCCTGCGATTTCTGCAGGGTGAAGACCAGATTACCGTAGCAGGCGCTCTTTCATTTGGGGGTTTGGAGACTGACCTGTCTTCCGTGGGTCTAATACCAGCACATGTTCACTATTAGACCCATCGAAGGTGCTCTTTTTTGACAGTCATTCTACACTATTGGCATGTTTAGTCAATTTTAGCCTCAGGCTAAATAGTGCTCTTCCGTCAATTCCTTTATCAAACACTGGATGCAGACCAACCGAGCCACAGGGGGCATACCCCAGATTTCTGAGGGTCTAAATCCAGCACCAGTTCCATATTAGACCCCAGGAAAGTGGTCTCGGCATGTCAGTCATTTCAGTGTTGGCCGTGTTGAGTCAAATTAAGCCGAAGGCTCCACTCCTGGTGGTGCCCTTCCGTCAATTCCTTTAAGTTTTAGCTTTGCAACCATACTTCCCCCGGAACCCAAACACTTTGGTTTCCCGGAAGCTGCCCGCAGAGTCATCGAAGCAACTCCTGCGGATCGCTAGTCGGCATCGTTTATGGTCAGAACTACGACGGTATCTGATCGTCTTCGCGCCTCTGACTTTCATTCTTAATTAATTAAAACATTCTTGACAAATGCTTTCGCAGTAGCTCGTCTTGCGGCGATCCAAGAATTTCACCTCTAACGCCGCAATACGAGTGCCCCCGTTTGTCCCTGTTAATCATTACCTCCAGTTCCGAAAACCAACAAAATAGAACCGAGGTCCTATTCCATTATTCCATGCACCATTATTCAGGCAGCCGAGGCCTGCTTTGAACACTCTAATTTTTCAAAGTAATCGCGCCGGCCACCCAGGACGCTCAGCGAAGAGCACCTGTGGGAGAGAGCCGGCAGACGGTAGGGCAGGAGACAACGGGCAGTGAACCGGCACGAGCCGGACCGCCCGCCTGCGCCTGAGATCCAACTACGAGCTTTTTAACTGCAACAACTTTAATATACGCTATTGGAGCTGGAATTACCGCGGCTGCTGGCACCAGACTTGCCCTCCAATAGATCCTCGTTAAAGGGTTTAAAGTGTACTCATTCCAATTACGGGGCCTCGAAAGAGTCCCGTATTGTTATTTTTCGTCACTACCTCCCCGTGCCGGGAGTGGGTAAGTTGCGCGCCTGCTGCCTTCCTTGGATGTGGTAGCCGTTTCTCATGCTCCCTCTCCGGAATCGAACCCTGATTCCCCGTTACCCGTTACAAACATGGTAGGCATGTCACGTACGATCGACATTTGATAGGGCAGACATTTGAAAGATGCGTCACCGGCACATGAGGCCATGCAATCAGTACAAAGTTATCCAGAGTCACCAGTGGGGACGCCGCAACCCCGCGAGGGGAAACGACGATTGGTTTTGAACTAATAAAAGCGCTCTTTCCGCGAGGGTCGGAGCTGGGTAAGCATGTATTAGCTCTAGAATTGCCACAGTTATCCAAGTAGGATCGTGTCATTTAAGGAACCTCGACTGATTTAATGAGCCATTCGCGGTTTCACCGTGAGACAGTGTGAACTTAGACATGCATGGCTTAATCTTTGAGACAAGCATATGACTACTGGCAGGATCAACCAGATATCTGTCGGAGACGTACGTACACCACACACCGGTCGGCGGAGGAAGGGTGTGTGAAAAGCCTCACTGGGACGGCCGCAGGGACCGACTGGCGGGACAGACGGACGGTTGTTCCACCCGTCCCTCACTCCGTCGACCTAGGACCGCCTGACAGGGGCCTCCCACACGCACCAGACGACCGACCGACCGGGCTCGCTCGAGGAGGGATGGCAGCGCTCTGTGCAGAACGGATCCCAACGACCTCGGCGATGAATTTCACTGGGACTAGAGACAATTTGGCCTGCCGGCCTGCCCTTCTCGTATGGATAACACAGTGCCTTGAGGCAACGATTCCTGCTTTCCATTTGCCGGTCACAAGCTCTTTTCGAGAGTCGGACCACCAGCGAGACGTACTGTCGAGCTCTGCTATAGGCCTTAGATAAATCACCACGGACGGACCACGTTTCCTGATACGGACCAGACGAGCGCACCTCGGTGGAGGATACGCCACCACAAACCGCACCCAATTCGCTCTACGGGGAAAGGCAGGCGAGCGTTTTCCGCAAGCCCGCGCTATCGCTCCGCCTGGCGGGACTGAGATCGCTTTACGAACACTGGTTGCAATTGAGTCGCGGCGGCGAGACAACTACCCCAGATGTGAGAGTCTAGCTCAATAGACTCAAACACTTGAGCAAAGTAGACCTGCAGCCTGTTAGACACCGTCTATGTTGTTCTAAACAAACCACTTAACCATGGCAGGTATTATACAATGTCACACAGTTAGTCGCCTAATACGACATGCTCTCTCTGTGGGGTGGTGGTACTATTCTTGTTCGTGTCATACAAGACCTCGGCGAAACACTTGATATTGTCGTTGAATATTCTTTGGTGTGAATCTTGATTTCTCTCGATCACCACTTGTTGTTTAGTGTCAGGCTTTTCCAATTCTGATCCTTACATTTACATCTGTATCTCCTGATGTGTCTTCTGTGTTGCCCAAATAGGTAAACGTATTCACTTCTTCCAGCTGCTCTTCCTCTAGCATGATACGTTCTTTGAGGTACTGTTCTGTTTAAGGAACTTGATTTTCTTTAATTCCGTCTGTCCATTTTCTCTTCAGTATGCCTATGTCATACTTTGCAGGTACCATGCCCTCCAGTATGATGTACTTTAGGTTCTTACATGTATTTGCTGTTTATTAGCCAAGAGTTTTTCTCTGCATTTGTGCAGCGGATTGTCGTCATGAGGTTGTCGTTTGTATTGCGCCAAATGCGTTATGTCGGTGTCTTGTCGTTGCATAAGCACTAAATCATCTAGCCATCTGCCCAGCAGCAGCGTTCTTGCCATGTAGCTAGATATACCAGCGTGGTAAGCCATCAGTGGAAGTCCATGAGGGTGCATCATCAAGGACCGGACCAGCGTATTTTTGTTGCTTGGAAATGAACTCAGCACAACACGATCATACTTCGAAAGTCTTGTCCCATTCTGTCCTTCCTGGTGACACTGATGACCTTCCTCAAACACTTTTGATTCACACCTTGGACAGGGACAATGTTTGTTACTGCTAGCAAAGAAACGAAGACCTCGGGAGACTGTTGGGAACAACACCAATATTAGACTACAACAAAAGACAGCAACTCAAATAGTCCGGACACAAAACAAGTCTACCACCACAACACATCTACCAACATACAATGCTCTTTAGGTACAACAGTTTCAAGGCCAAAGGCCGACTACGAATATATTTGAATACATGAATATCACAGGGGGTGATCACGTTGCACACAGGCGGGCTATCTCCAAAGATCTCTTCCTAGCTTGACACTGGCAGGTAAAACAGGAACAGCGAGATGAAGACCAAGAAGAAGAAAATGAAGAAGAATAAGTACAGAGTCGGCATAATTATATTGTCTATCATCTGCTACTTTGTAGCCAAACTGATGTTTGGGTCCTTAGCAGATGTTTTCTGACACCTAGTCTGAACTTCCCTGTTGCATGCCAAAAGATATCGCCTAAATACCTGAACTCAAATGCCTGTTAAAGATCAATTTTACCTGTACGTTAAGTGGCTTAGACGTTCTTCTGATCCTCATAGATTCTGTCTTCTCGTTAATTCGCCTTCTGCGTTTGGCACAGTTTTCAGCAATCACGGTTATGTCATGTTGCAGTTTATTTTCATCATTACTAGTCATTTATGTCCTATATTTAGCTTTTTTTATGGATGCATGTTAAACGTGTACTCGTAAAAATTGTTACCATTGGTCGATACAGACATGCACGATCATTGTTGTTGTTGGAAGTTATCCATGCTCAGTGGCTTAATCTGGAATTTCTCTTTTCTTGTGGTTTGTAATATATCTCTTTATAAAATGGGAGGTACAGGCAAGTGAGAAGCGGACATCCTGCCCCATGCCTTCCCTGGCTTATATGGATCTTCTACCCTGTCCACCTTGGAAATCAAGACAATGACTGAACTGGCATTCTCACTTCAAAGGCACCAGTGGGAAGGGAATTGTATACTGTCACCTTTAGTATGTCAGGACTTGTCCCTAGAGCCCCTAGTGTACCAGGACTTGTCCCTGGAGCCACTAGTGTACCAGGATTTGTCCATGGAGCCCTTAGTGTACCAACACTTCTCCCGGGCGACCTTAGTATACCAGGATTTGTCCCTGGCGCCCCTAGTGTACCAGGACTTGTCGCTGGTGCCCTTAGTGTACCAGGACTTGTCCCTGGATCTATTAGTGTACCAGGGCTTGTCTCTGAATCCCTTAGTGTACCAGGACCTGTCCCTGGAGCCCTTAGTGTACAGGACTTGTCCCTGGATCCCTTAGTGTGTACCAGGACTTGTCCCTGGAGCCCTTAGTGTACCAGGTATTATCTGGCGCCCTTAGTTTACCAGGATTTATCTGGCGCCCTTAGTGTACCAGGATTTATCTGGCGCCCTTATTGTTAACAACAAACGTAAAGCGAAAAAAAGATTTACCGTTTGGTACAGACATTACGGAAGTGAAACAGTTATCTCAATTATCTGTTAACACGCATGTGTTTTGGCTATTAACATCAAAGTGTCAGTGTCAGTGATATACCTTCTTCTTTTTCTTCTTCTTCCTCTTCTTTTTCATCATCATTTTAACAATCGACTTTTCCAACGGATTGGCTCTTGAAAAATATATCTTATAATGTTAGGAGGGTGGGTGGACATGTGGCTTTCCCTCCCACCCAGGTCAAAATTTAAACAGGTATCTGCCTTCATCCAGACCACATGGGAGAGCGTAGTGTCTTCAACTGTGTATTGTCGAATGCCGATCTGGAACAATTCTGAAGACTCCCTGTCGGGACTTACCATCTCAACCAGCAAACAAGGCTTCCCTCCAGGGTTTTTACATCCATCACTTTCGCCGAGTTTCGGAGTTACATATGGGCAGGGAGACAGATTTCCCGAGGTGTACTTCCGAGTTGGGTACAATCAGCTCTGCGCTATCCTGAGTTGATTACACTCGGCGTAGCGCAGTGCCCAGGGCTATCCCCTCCATCATCGCACAGCGGGTCTCAAGGGACCACCCTCACGTCAGATTGTTCCACCGTGTTTCAGTTTTGCAAATGTAAAGGACTTATTTATCGTAGTGCAATGCTTGGTTGAGCAAACTCCGCGCTGTGCAATGCCTCGGTTGGAGCCACTAATCAGCATATATCGTAGAGATTTGTCCAAATGTTTGTGTTAGTGATACACAAGTTATCATATCAACTATTAAAACACAAATTTATTTAATAACAGACACTGCCGTCGAAGATGAAGCCTTATGGTGATCATTGTGCTAAGTCTTGACTGATTTTGAATACTTGAAATGCATTGCCACAGGAAGAAGTGGAGGCAAGGGCAATTAATGCATATACGAATAGATTGGATGTGCATAGCTATTAGAGCAAGGAAATGTAAATGAAACAGGTTTAAATAGACTCTGCAGAGTTTTATAAACCAGTATAAAGACGTTAAGTTAAGTTAAGGTCAAGTCCCTTGCCGTAAGTCAGAAACACATTTACAGTTGAATAAACTGAAGCGTATTGATTCATATGATTCTTTAGCAGTTTCTTTACAAATATCCATTTCTCTTTAGCCCTTTTTATTACATATTTAGTAGGTTATAGTGGTTCCGTTACCACCTCCCGACATATTTCTGGGGGAGGGGGGGGGGAGAGTGCATTCGTCAAGACCGAATTAGACTTCCCCCATGTTGTCAACACTGGATAACATGTATACCGTTTATCAGATGCTCTCGTGCACCAATAAGCCAGAGGCAACTGCTTATCTGGCGTCAACAGGGCAACATATATCCCACTTACTACAGAGCTTATGTTGCATGCTGCCTCGTCTCTTTTCTTAATCTTTATATAAATATATATATATCGTCTCTGTCTCTCTCTCTCTCTCTCTCTCTCATCCTTTTCTCCCTATCTCTTCCTCTTATCTCTATTACACACTTCCTTGCTCTCTTCATTTGCCTCTCTCCTCCTATCTTTTACTTTATCTCTCCATCTCCCTCCCTCCCTCATTCTCGCTGTCGCCCTATCTCTCTTTCACGCCTCGTTACTCTATCTCTTCCTCTCTATTTCTCCCCCGCTCTCTCCATTCCTCTGTCAATGTCGCTTCTCCGCATCTCTCTTCTTGTCTCTAACTCCTTCTTTCTCCACTTCGCTCTCGCCTTCTCTCTCACTCTGTTTCGGAATCTTTATTATATTTCTCTCCCCCCCCCCCTCACACTTGCTCTCCATTTTGCTCTCTCCTTTTCTTGCTGCGTTTATCTCTCTTTCTATATATAAACATATCCTTTAAGTACCACTATATTTCTCTCTCTATATATTTCCTTATCTCTGTCTATATATTTCTCTCTCTATCTATTTCCGTATCTATATATATTTCTCTTTTTATCTATTTCCCTATCTATATATATTTCTCTCTCTCTATTTCCATATCTATATATATTTCTCTCTCTCTATTTCCATATCTATATATATTTCTCAATTTCCCTATTTATATATATATATGTCTGTATCTATTTCCCTATCTATATATATTTCTGTCTCTCAATCTATTTCCATATCTCTGTCTATATATTTCTCTCTATCTATTTCTCTATCTATATATTTATATCTTCGCCTCACTACCACTCTCTCTCTCATACTCTCCCTCTTTATATACATATCATCCTTTATCTGCCTCTATCTTTCTCTTTATGTTTACATATCTTTATCTCTATATTTCTCTAACTTCCAAACGCTTTCTCTCTTTGGGAACGTCCAGGTAAATTCATCAACAGTTTAACTTAGCTATTTTATGCTGTACTTTCCTGATGGTACGTATTAGTTCGTTCACCTGGCAGGTGTTTCTCCTTAGCCATCCTGGATGTTCTTCAAGGTACGTTAAGAATTTGTCATGCCCCCCCCCCCCCCCTCTCACTACTACTCACTTTAACTTTCTCCCGTCCTTCTCGCTATCTCTCTCTCTCTCTCTCTCTCTCTCTCTCTCTCTCTCTTTCCAACTCTGCTCTTACAGATATATGCTGATTTTCATCCACAGGTTCGTTCGATTGTTGTCTTCCATTTTGAAAAAAACTGTCTGTGTATTGTTGTTCGCTTGTCCCTATTTTCTTTTTATCTCTACGTCTCGTCCCCTTCTCCTTCTCTCTCTCTCTCTCTCTCTCTCTCTCTCTCTCTCTCTCTCTGTCACTCTTTTTCTATTTTTTTTAATATGTAATAAATCTAATCTTCGCAACATTTTTACATTTTTCTTGTGAATTAAAATGTAATTTCTCTATCGTACTAAATCTCCCAACTCTCTCTCTCCCTCTCTCCAAATCTCCCACCTCTCTATCTCCTTCTCCCGTTCCCTCTCTCTTTATCTTTTAATAATAACTTATAACGGTTTTCATCTTCAGTAGAACTTTGATGCATGTTGATAAAACATATTTGTGTTCCGCTATTGTTTCCTGCATATGTCTGTATTTGCATCAATGGTTTCTCCATTGGGAACCACATACACGTACAAAGAGAAATGGCTTGGCTTGGCTTCGTTCTCAATCTCACGCTACTAAACCCTGAAAGGGCTTAAGTAGCAGAATGTAGTCTAGAAAACGGAATGCGTTGTGTCTTAGTTTACAGCTTGACTGCGATATTTGCACCTTTCGGTCCAACACATCCTACTTCAGCAAGCATTTTTTGAGTACCGGGTTAGCATTCCCTCTTCGATCCCTTCTCCTTAGCTAGTCTGTCCTGCTGCAGCCTGTTATCCAGGATCACCGCGTGAAGATGTATAAGAGTCTTGGCAGCTCTGGTTCGCTGGCCCTGACGCTAGCAGTCAGCTATTGGTCGCTGACCACTGCAGCTCACGCGCTGATCCGGATAGCTTAACATCGTTAAGTGGATTTTCCTTCTGGGTTACGGTGTAACTAACGGGGAGGAAATAATAGCACCACTGTACTCTAATCTGCATTTTGTAATTTGTGACAGAGTAGGGTTGTTAGTGTTCCTTCCAACCTCATCATTCCACTGCAGATTCCTCGAGGATGGTCTGGAATTTTAGCCAAATAGTTTGTAGATTCTCCAGTGGTTTTCACGCATATCTCGCTGCAGTTGACATAGGAACCAATACTGACATATGGCAGTGAATCAATAACAATAAGCAACCAAGCGCATACATCTTTGGAAGCAAAGGATATGTGGATTAACAGAAGAATGCTGCGGAATTCCATGGCCTGCAAAGAGGACAAATAACATAGGACTCGAAGAGGCACAGACACAAAGAGGACTAATAACATAGGACTCGAAGAGGCACAGACACAAAGAGGACTAATAACATAATACTCGAAGAGGCACAGACACAAAAAGGACTAATGATATAGGACTCGAAGAGGCACAGACACAAAGAGGACTAATAACATATGACTAGAAGAGGCACACACACAAAGAAGACTAATAACATAGGACTCGAAGAGGCACAGACACAAAGAGGACTAATAACATAGGACTCGAAGAGGCACAGACACAAAGAGGACTAATAACATAGGACTCGAAGAGGCACACACACAAAGAGGACTAATAACATAGGACTCGAAGAGGCACAGACACAAAGAGGACTAATAACATAGGACTCGAAGAGGCACAGACACAAAGAGGACTAATAACATAGGACTCGAAGAGGCACACACACAAAGAGGACTAATAACATAGGACTCGAAGAGGCACAGACACAAACAGGACTAATAACATAGGACTCGAAGAGGCACAGACACAAAGAGGACTAATAACATAGGACTCGAAGAGGCACAGACACAAAGAGGACTAATAACATAGGACTCGAAGAGGCACAGACACAAAGAGGACTAATAACATAGGACTCGAAGAGGCACAAACACAAAGAGGACTAATAACATAGGACTCGAAGAGGCACAGACACAAAGAGGACTAATGATATAGGACTCGAAGAGGCACAGACACAAAGAGGACTAATAACATAGGACTCGAAGAGGCACAGACACAAAGAGGACTAATAACATAGGACTCGAAGAGGCACAGACACAAAGAGGACTAATGATATAGGACTCGAAGAGGCACAGACACAAAGAGGACTAATAACATAGGACTCTAAGAGGCACACACACAAAGAGGACTAATAACATAGGACTCGAAGAGGCACAGACACAAAGAGGACTAATAACATAGGACTCTAAGAGGCACAGACACAAAGAGGACTAATAACATAGGACTCGAAGAGACACAGACACAAAGAGGACTAATAACATAGGACACGAAGAGGCACAGACACAAAGAGGAATAATAACATAGGACTCGAAGAGGCACAGACACAAAGAGGACTAATAACATAGGACTAGAAGAGGCACAGACACAAAGATGACTAATAACATAGTCCTAGAAGAGGCACACACACAAAGAGGACTAATAACATCGGACTAGAAGAGGCACATACACAAAGAGGACTAATAACATAGGACTCGAAGAGGCACAGACACAAAGAGGACTAATAACATAGGACTCGAAGAGGCACACACACAAAGAGGACTAATAACATAGGACTCGAAGAGGCACAGACACAAAGAGGACTAATAACATAGGACTCGATAAGGCACAGACACAAAGAGGACTAATAACATAGGACTCGAAGAGGCACAGACACAAAGAGGACTAATAACATAGGACTCGAAGAGGCACAGACACAAAGAGGACCAATAACATAGGACTCGAAGAGGCACACACACAAAGAGGACTAATAACATAGGACTCGAAGAGGCACACACACAAAGAGGACTAATAACATAGGACTCGAAGAGGCACACACACAAAGAGGACTAATGATATAGTACTCGAAGAGGCACAGACACAAAGAGGACTAATGATATAGTACTCGAAGAGGCACAGACACAAAGAGGACTAATGATATAGTACTCGAAGAGGCACAGACACAAAGAGGACTAATAATATAGGACTCGAACAGGCACACACACAAAGAGGACTAATAACATAGGACTCGAAGAGGCACAGACACAAAGAGGACTAATAACAAAGGACTCGAAGAGGCACACACACAAAGAGGACTAATAACATAGGACTCGAAGAGGCACAGACACAAAGAGGACTAATAATATAGGACTCGAAGAGGCACACACACAAAGAGGACTAATAACATAGGACTCGAAGAGGCCCACACACAAAGAGGACTAATGATATAGTACTCGAAGAGGCACAGACACAAAGAGAACTAATAACATAGTACTCGAAGAGGCACAGACACAAAGAGAACTAATGATATAGGACTCGAAGAGGCACAGACACAAAGAGGACTAATAACATAGGACTCGAACAGGCACAGACACAAAGAGGACTAATAACATAGGACTCGAAGAGGCACAGACACAAAGAGGACTAATAACATAGGACTCGAAGAGGCACAGACACAAAGAGGACTAATAACATAGGACTCGAAGAGGCACAGACACAAAGAGGACTAATAACATAGTATTCGAAGAGGCACAGACACAAAGAGGACTAATAACATAGTACTCGAAGAGGCACAGACACAAAGAGAACTAATGATAAAGGACTCGAAGAGGCACAGACACAAAGAGGACTAATAACATAGTACTCGAAGAGGCACAGACACAAAGAGAACTAATAACATAGTACTAGAAGAGGCACAGACACAAAGAGGACTAATAACATAGTACTCGAAGAGGCACAGACACAAAGAGAACTAATGATAAAGGACTCGAAGAGGCACAGACACAAAGAGGACTAATAACATAGTACTCGAAGAGGCACAGGCACAAAGAGGACTAATGATATAGGACTCGAAGAGGCACAGACACAAAGAGGACTAATAACATAGTACTCGAAGAGGCACAGACACAAAGAGAACTAATAACATAGTACTCGAAGAGGCACAGACACAAAGAGAACTAATGATATAGGACTCGAAGAGGCACAGACACAAAGAGAACTAATGATATAGGACTCGAAGAGGCACAGACACAAAGAGAACTAATGATATAGTACTCGAAGAGGCACAGACACAAAGAGAACTAATGATATAGGACTCGAAGAGGCACAGACACGAAGAGAACTAATGATATAGGATTCGAAGAGGCACAGACACAAAGAGAACTAATGATATAGGACTCGAAGAGGCACAGACACAAAGAGAACTAATGATATAGGACTCGAAGAGGCACAGACACAAAGAAAACTAATGATATAGGACTCGAAGAGGCACAGACACAAAGAGAACTAATAACATAGTACTCGAAGAGGCAGACACAAAGAGAACTAATGATATAGGACTCGAAGAGGCACAGACACAAAGAGAACTAATGATATAGGACTCGAAGAGGCACACACACAAAGAGAACTAATGATATAGGACTCGAAGAGGCACACACACAAAGACAACTTATTGTGAGGATCAAAACAAGGCAGTCATCTTTTTTCGGGAATGTTATGAGAAGAGGCGGCTTGGAGCAGGTTGTGAAAACGGGACAGATAGCAAAAAAGAGAGAGGAAGGCAGAGAAAGAAAATGTTGGACAGCCTGAGAGAATGGCATGGGCGACAATCTACAAAAGAGTTGGTAAACGACATACGTCATAGAAGTGAATGGTGGCACATGATCGCCAGTGCCAACCAGCAGGACACCTGATGATGATATTGATATAGGTTTCTAGTATCAGATCCTAACTCTCTTAGACTGTTGGGATTTATTCTTGCTTTAAACTATCAGGCATTACATTTCTTACTTGATTGTGGATGTCAAGAAACCTTTAACAGACAAATAGGTTAGCGGATGTATGAAGCGAGGTTATGTAAAGGCATGCTACTTACTTGATCTTTCTGCTGTTCCTAGGATTGTCACGAGTAAGTGGTTACTTGCAATGTATGGTCCTCTCCAGGGTCTGGCATCTTACATAATTAAAATTAATCTTTCCTCAATATGGAGTAACCAATTACCGTATTTATCAGAATATAAAACGAGGTTTTTCAGTTTTCGATCCTCAAAGATCTTGGGTCGTCTAATATATAGTGCATGAACTAAATGCCGATGCAAGGTCAGCATTTTAATGGTGTATAATATTGGTATTAATGTTTATTTTCCAATGAAAACAAGGTACTTTAAAAAAAAATTGCAACACAAACCAGCATCGTTTTAGTTTTTTTCCAGACATTTTATGTGATGTTTTCAGCTTTTATGATGTGTTGTGCTAAAGACTTCAGGTCATGTTGCCCACTTTCGTAGCTCATTAACGATACTAAAAACTCGAAATTGTTAAAAAAGATGATGAAGCAACGACCAAATCCGGAGGAAAAATAAATCTTATAGTTAAATTTGAACTGTAAAATGTTATTTCTGCCCTTATGTAGAAGACAGCCGACACTTTCGTGTGATTTATAGCAGCTATGTTCTAACGATGCTTTGTCATTAGGTTATTTCTAACCGTTCCATATTGACCATTATCGTACTACCATCTAAATCGCAGTTGAAAGCCTTGATCCATTTGTAAATAGTAAGACGACGTTACAATTCCAACTAACAAGGCATGATCGACGTTGAAGCTTTCTATAAAAATTCAAACTGATAAAATCTACATAATAGATAAGAACAGAGAAATGAAACTTGTTACTCGAATTTAATTAGAAGATAAGAATCGTTGCCTGGGACCTAAGTATTGATTACTCTCAAAATTAACAAACAAGATTTACTCTCCTAATTTCCAATTCTCAAAATAGTCTTATATTCTGGTAAATACGGTAATTTCTCACTCCATGTCTGTTTCCACCGAGTACGTGTGTGAAAGCGCTTGTTAGGGGATGTTTGATCAAGTTTTGCTGGCTGCAGAATCTCAGGAGACCACTTCCATCTTCCTTCACATCTTCCAATCATTCCGTCCCATCTAGAACAATCGTTTTCCACTCTGGTATTTATATGTGAAAGAAGGAGATGTTCGCCAAGACAACAATGTTCGCCGGCGTTTGGGGCCAGTCGGCCATCCATGACGCCAGGCCTAGTCCAGAGTGGAGATGGAGGCTGCTAAGTGATGGAGCCATACTGTTCCTCCAGCCGGTCGAAGGAAGACTTTTGGCGCTGAGGAAGGACTTGTGTAGTAGACTATGTTCAGGGATCAACTGTTTCTAAGATTGGGAAGAGCCTATTTTAGCAGAGACCTCCACGTTAGGTTTTTTATTGTTTTTTTATTTCACGTGTTTGCCTCAATAGTTTCTACTGGCGGAGGGTGCCTATTCCACACCAGGGCGTAGTCAACTGGGCAATATTAAGACGCATAAACCAGTGCTTCGATGTATGTGGGCGTCTGTATGTCCCTATGCTAGGTTTGTGGGCTCTTAGCAGCTAGCCGAACTAAAGTGCAATGAAAGAGCTTGTTGTTGCTTAGATGTTTGCCTCACTAGTTTCTACTGGCGGAGGCGCGCCATTTTCCACCCCAGACCGTAGACCATTGGGCGATATGTACCTATACCAGGTCTGTGCGCTCTAAGAAGCTAGCCTAACCACAGTGCAATGGAAGGGCCTCATCATGAGGGCGCGTGTGAAAGTTGTGAAATGTCCATTTTCCGGAAATTAAATTAATTTTATTTTTGTCATGACAATCGTCCGCTTTATATATTTATTTTTGTCATGATAATCGTCCGCTTTATATTTCTATTTTTGTCATTACAATAGTCCGCTTTATATTTTTATTTTTGACATGACAATCCTCCGCTTTATATTTTTATTTTTGTCATGACAATCTTCCGCTTTATATTTTTATTTTTGTCATGACAATCGTCCGCTTTATATTTTTATTTTTGTCATGACAATCGTCCGCTTTATATTTTTATTTTTGTCATGACAATCGTCCGCTTTATATTTAAGCAGCTCAAAGAAATATTCATTGGCAGCTGCTCTGTCTCTTTTATTCGGCTAATAAACAATGATAATATTAAATATCCTACACTTTTCTCTGGGGCCCAGCAACATATGTTCAGAGATAAATGTAAATCTCTTGATGTTGTCCATTTGGCTCATAAACACAACGCAGCTTATTCTCCCCTGTGTCTAAGTCGATATTGGGAACTTCACAGTACAGTCCATATCATGCCAATTTTCGTGTTTTTACTATAGTCAGTAGGTTTTTATACTGGTCTAACTCCTGCCTAACAATTTGAAGAACACACTCGTTTGTAACGTGATCCAGATATGAAACGCCAAGAATTTTGCCTAACAATTTTAAGAACACACTCGTTTGTAACGCGATTCAGATATGAAATCCCAAGAATTCTTCTCAAGCCATTCGCGGTTTCACCGTGAGACAGTGTGAACTTAGACATGCATGGCTTAATCTTTGAGACAAGCATATGACTACTGGCAGGATCAACCAGATATTTGTCGTAGACGTACGTAGCGCACACACTGGTCGGCGGAGGACGGGTGTGTAAAAAGCCTCACTGGGACGGCGGCAGGGACCGACTGACGGAACGGACGGACGGTTGTTCCACCCGTCCCTCACTCCGTCGACCTAGGACCGCCTGACAGGGGCCCCTACACGCACCAGACGACCGATCGACCGACCGGGCTCGCTCGAGGAGGGATGGCAGCGCTCTGTGCAGAACGGATCCCAACGACCTCGGCGATGAATTTCATTGGGACTAGAGACAATTTGGCCTGCCGGCCTGCCCTTCTCCCGAGGGTTGGTCCCCGGGAGAACACATGCCCTTCAGGCACGATTCCTGCTTTCCATTTGCCGGTCACAAGCTCTTTGCGAGAGTCTGACCACCAGCGAGACGAACTGTCGAGCTCTGCTATAAGCATTAGATAAATCACCACGGACTGACAACGTTTCTCGATACGGACCAGAGCAGCGCCCCTCGGTGGAGAAGACGCCAAAAAAAAAAACCGCACCCCAATAGCTCTACGGGGAAAGGCGAGCGAGCGTTTTCCGCAAGCCCGCGCTATCTCTCCGCCCGGCGGGACTGAGATCGCTTTACGAACACTGGTTGAAATTGAATCGCGGCGGCGAGACAACTACCCCAGACTCGTGACTCAAATCAGGTTCTTTCAGTCAAATTGTCAGCTAAAGGAACAGCACAATATCGCAAGGTGCCAAAATATCGCAAGGTGCCAAAATATCGCAGGGAGCCAAAAAATCGCAGGGAGCCAAACAATCGCAAGGAGCCAACAAATCGCAAGGAGCAATACCGCTGCTCTATTCTTTTAATTATTTCATGCTGGATGAAATCTTGACGGGTGCTCACAACACTCAACGCTGAAAGGCTGACTGCCAGCAACTGACGCAATCTACTGGTGGGAAACATTGGCTGTTAGCAACTGACGCAATCTGCTGATGGGAAACATTGGCTGTTAGCAACTGACGCAATCTGCTGGTGGGAAACATTGACTGCCAGCAACTGACACAATCTGCTGATGGGAAACATTGGCTGTTAGCAACTGACGCAATCTGCTGGTGGGAAACATTGACTGCCAGCAACTGACGCAATCTGCTGGTGGGATAGAATTTGCTCAGGCGCATGACGGTCTCCTATACCTCCCTGCCGAAGGACAACACACGTTTCATTTGTTTCCGCGGAACAAAATTACGGTTGGATACTTTTAAACACACTTCATATATTTATGTATATATAAATATGTATATGGTGGTGAGGAAAACGATCAGGTCACACATTTTGAATATCTGGCCTCCAGAATTGAAGAAAAAAAACGGCGTCTGCTCGAAAGAACTCAGAAGAATAGTAATGGCAATACAGAGACTGAACAGCCTGAAGAAATTATGGCAGAGCACCAACAAAGTGGTACAAGTAAAAGTCCTGAGAGCCTGTGTTTTTCCTGTGGCAAATTATGGCTGCCAATCATGGACGATTACTAAAACTTCCAGAAAAAGAATCGGATAATTCGAGACAAAATGTTGCAGAAAGATCATCAGAATACCCTGTACAGTGAAAAAGACAAATGTAGACATTCGACAAGAGTTGAGCATAGAGGAGAACTGGTTTATAAATTCCATTTTGGCTAGAAAATGCAAATACTTTGGTCATCTCAAGAGACATAACGGTCTTGAGAGAACGGTGATGGAAGGTATTGTGCCAGGCAAAAGTGAAAGGGGCAGACCAAGAAGACGATGGCACCAAGATATCCAGGAATGCCTGAGTATGACTGTAGCGGAGGCTGGAGTTTTGGCAAAGGAACGAGTTTCTTTCAGACATACTGTGATGGGAGCGACGTTCTATAAAAGACATACTACATGATGATGATATCTATATATATCCGTTGAAAAAAATATAAAGCAGCGGTCGCACAATAGATTACAATAAAATATTCACAAACATTTTTACATATGATCAGATACCGCGTTAAAACTCGCACAGAAAGGACACATTTGTTACGAACAAAATACCTTCATCAGGGTTAAGGAATAACACAAATTTGTGCTAGCGATTCATAGAATACATGAATACAAAAACACAGAGTTGGTTACTCTAGTCATAGTATAGGCCTGCCAGGTGTGGAACTTATGGGAAAAATGATGCAGATTGATACTACATTGCTCAACGAGCCAAAGATCTTTAGACTCCGTACGGGACTATGGAGACTCAAGGCTCACATCCACAGAATGGGTCTTAGATGCGCCGCCACATGCAGATGCGGAGCACCTGAAACAAACACCAGGACATTCTACAGGACAAACCCCACCTATGTAGACCAAAGAGAGGCAGTCTGGTCTGTGGGGAGTAGACATGCTCGAAAATCTGTGGACTACCGAAGAGGACCTGAAACACAGTCTAACTTGTGAAACCCACCGGACTAGAAGCATAGCATTAGTTGTGCGACAAAACAGTTGAGCGAGCAATGGAGCGAAGAATATTGAAGATCTCCGCTTGGTACCAAATCTGCAAGGTAGAGGTCAATGTCCAACTTCCTTCAATCACATCACAGATGTCTAACTGTTATGAGAATATCGATTTTTGGCTATGTGGTACGCATGCCGTACAACGCTCTTTGTGGCGGGACAACTTTAGGCTTCCTCACGGGGGTCCGAGATTGAAGTGAAGAGATGGCTTGAATGAAGCCTTTTGTCCAACATGGCACACCATGGCAACAGAACAGAATGAGTTTTTCGAAATTTTGTAATCTTGCATCAGATACATATGAAGTCGGATGCATTGGGCCGACAGGCGCAAAATAAAAACCACAGTGCAACGCACACCGCCTTGGGGATTAAAGAAATAAGGCGAACAACAAAAACAAAACAAAAATATATATATCATGAGTCCCAAAAGCCAGTTATGTCCGCTTCTTGCCTGCCGTCTTGATATGTCCGCTTCTTGCCTGCCGTCTTGATATGTCCGCTTCTTGCCTGCCGTCTTGATATGTTCGCATCCAGCTCTTCCTTCCTTGGGTGTAGCGATCGTCCCCTTTTCTTTCTACAATGTGGATTCAAGACCAAACGCTGTCTTGTAATGTTATCAACTGTATTCCGTAATGCGTGACTTATCCAGCGGCAGCGCCATCTCCGTATGCCATGCTCACTGATACCAATCTCGATTTGTCCAATAGTTTCATATTTGGAATCTTATCATCCTATTTCTACCCTTGTATGCTGCACCCATTTACTAAAGTCTGTTCCTTTTTCGTAAGTGCATGTGTTGTCCTCAATGCTTTGAAGACATTTAATAGAACGGACTTATCGCTGCAGTTACACATTTAAAATCTTGTAGAGTTTTTAATTTCTTTTGATTTCCATAATGTCCCCATTCCAATCTTAACTGAACATCATTTCCAATGTCATCGCTTAACAATAATGTGTTTGCCCGACAACGACGTTCAGTGTAAGAAACGAGACAATGTAATTAAAACAGCTGTCGTGCATGCAAAAAGTGATTAGGTTACTTGGAGTCACAGAGCAGAGAAGCTAACATATTCGATAGAAATTAGGTCTAGTTTCACCCAGGACGTAGTTTGACAGACAGAAAAATAAATTATTCTGACACATGGCAAGAGTGTCTCCAGTGCTATCCATTGTGCACAACCATTGCAAAAGATAACATGGTTTTAGAGCAAGAGGAATAAAATGAACGTATAGGTTAACCCTGCTGAAGAAGCAGTGTAGTGGCACCAACTGATAACAAAGACCACACACAGAACGCTTCGGCATAAAGACGCAACTCACCGCTTCATCTAATAACATCCGTGGACAAATGAAAAGAGATGAGATGACATCGTATCTCTAAGGTAGATTTCTGAACCAAGACCTGAACACGTATCATGTCTTTCTGTCTATGCTTCACATGGCTCAGAGCAGATAACATGACAGTAGACACACTGACCTTGACCTCTGACTTAAGTTCATTGCAATGGATGGCTGACAATCGTATTTCTATAGCACGTAAAGTGCACATATTAGATAAGAGCTAAATAGATGTACAGCGGTAGGATTGTGTTTGGAGACACGCTTCTTCAGAATGTATAATATTTCACTTATCAGGCAGCAATATAGACACATTAAGACGAACAGAAACACAATGATGTTCAGCTAGGAATACAACAATCAGAGCTGCATTCGCTGCATTGGTGACCTTATGGAAATGCGAAGAAATTTAAACGTGAACTAAATTAAGTCTTCTACTCCAACGTAAAGTCCGTTCTATTTTATGACTTCACTGGAACCTCGTTTAATGTTGAAACTGGATTGCTTCTACATCTATTCGGACGTCCTCATCTAATAGGCGGTAATTGATTGATTTCAAAATGTCACTTCTATCCATAACTAATGTGCCCATGATGGGTGCTTGTGAAGCCATGATGTCGGCTCTTGCATTGCCCTGAACCCCAGCATGAGCAGGGGAGTAGATCCATGCCAACCCCTGGAGGTTTGAGGCCTTAACAGCTGCTATCCACTTTTGAACTGTTGGAAAGAACGGAACATATACCAGTAGAGCATGAGATACGGAGGAGACGCTGGATAAGATCCACATTTCGAAAGTCAATTGACAACATTACAAGATACTCTTTGTTCTGAAATCCACAGGGCGGGAGGAATAGCGCACCACCAAGACACGAGTCGAACAGGGAGCTGGATGGCAGTATCAGGACGGCAAGACGTAGACAGAATTGGCTCCGATGGCTCATGATAGGAAGACTTGGCCTGTGTTAGTCGAAAACCTGTGCTTCTAAATGATTTGTCATGTTTTTATATTGATTAATTGAATTGCATAAATGAATGAATCAATCATTGGTCGTCTCATCCTCTCATTAATTGAATGGCATAAATGAATGAATCAATCATTGGTCGTCTCATCCTCTCATGAATGATGATATGATAAATAAGCAATCCAAAGATTTGAAGAATGCATTGCCGTAGCGTGAGTTGTCACCTCGAGATAGGGCAATTATTGCTTGAGTCCTTTCTACCAGTCAAGTATATAACTCCCTAGCACACACAGCTCTCACACCACCCGCCCCCCAAACTCCAGTACATGTACTGCTTTTTAAAATGCCCATATATGTAAAGTACAATTGTTTTTAAGCAAGTATATTAACATTTATTTTAAATAGCATGATTTTAATTTATGTAGATTTTTCAATAACAGTATTGGTGTTCCTTCTAGATCTATCCATTCTTGTTACTCCAAGCATTCTGCGCATTTTTTTCTTTGTTTGTTAATGTCCAATTCTGGCACTGATAGCACAATGTGGGTTGGAATAATATATTGTATAGCGTTCGTTTTGTATCCATTGTCCCGTGCTTGCATAGTCATATCGGTGACATTTGCCCAATAATTTTACTTGCTTTCTTACATCTGTTTTGGATTTTGGTATCGCCCCTGTCATTTGCTGAGATTATGTTACCCAGGTGCGAAATATTTTTTACATGTAAGGACAGAATGGCCGCAATTAGCCGGAGAAATGCTGTACAATATTACGAGGCAATGTTTAATTGACCCGCCATGTTGATGAATCGTGTACAATGTTTGAGAGGGAGGCGCACTATTTTAAATTTATTATTTCTACTACCTTTTTTTTTTTTTTTTTATCTTTTTCAATTTACTGGCCCTAAGAAATGTGCACCCATAGCAACAAACCCTACGGCCCTCCCAACGCTATGCCACTCCAAGGATGTATAATCTTTCAATAATCGGGTAAACAGCATTTTACTCTTTTATCCACGTATATTAAGTGTCATGCACGCGCAACAGCCGACCTAGAGACCAGATCGGGCTGGCCATGTGAGTTCACCAGACTTGATGAATGTACCAAATGTTTTTGCCAGCACGTTCGGAAAACTTATCACAAGTCTTCGGACTCGAACTCTTTAATTACTAATTTTTAATTATAATTTTAATTTTTAGTTGAAAACTTTCAATAACATTTCAGTATCGATTGTGTATAAAGTATCCAAGCTGGTCGACTCGAGCGTCGTTTTCTATACAAATTCAAATACAATTTTGGTTGTGTCGTTATTTCATTAGTGCGAGATTTGAAATGTCTGCCTGCCTGCCTGTCTGTCTGTCTGCCTGGCCGGCCTGTCCTGTCCTGTCCTGTCCTGTCCTGTCCTATCCTATCCAATCCACAGGAGGACTGCTGAGATGATTGAAATATTTTAATGACAGTAGCCGAACTCTTCACAGTTCGTTAACATTTCCATTTTTAGAATATTTATCATCGGTGCAGTTGTTTAGAGTTGTGAAGGCAACGCGTTCGCTCAAGCTGATTGCTATTATTACTACTACTACTTCTATTATTATTACTACTACTTCTATTATTACTTCTTCTACTACTACTTCTATTAATATTACTTCTACTACTACTGCTGCTATCTCTGCTGTTGCGACTACTGCTCCTTTTTCTATTCATCATCATCATGTAGCATGTCCTTTGTAGAACGTCGCTCCCATCAGTCTGTCTGAAAGAAACTCGTTCCCTTGCCAAAACTCCAGCCTCCGCCAGTCATACTCAGGCATTCCTGGATATCTTGGTGCCATCGTCTTCTTGGTCTACTCTTTCCACTTTTGCCTGACACCATACCTTCCATCACCATTATCTCGAGACCGTTGTCTCTCTTGATGTGACCAAAGTAGGACCTTTTTTTTAGCCAAAATGGAATTGATAAACCGGTTCTCCTCTGTTTAACTCTTGCCGAATGTCTACATTTTTTTTTTTTTCTGTCTAGGGTATTTTGAGGATCTTTCTGCACTATTTTGACTCGAAGGATTCTTCTTCTTCTTCTTCGTACGCAGACTCGAAGGATTCAATTCTTTGTCTAGAAGTTTTGGTAATCGTCCATGATTCACAGCCTTAAGTTGCCACAGAAAAAAAAACACAGGCTCTCAAGACTTTTACTTTTATAATTTTGTTGGTGCTCTGCCATGTCTTCAGGCTGTTCAGTCTCTGCATTGCCATAGCTAGTCTTCTTCTGATTTCTTTCGAGCAGTCACCATTATTGTTAATTCTAGAGCCCAGATATTCAAAATGTGTGACCTGATCTATTTCATCACCACCCCCTGTGAATTTATGCTGACATTGTGTTTTGTCGGTGGTCATTATCTTTGTTTTATTTATGTTTATGAACAGGTTTTGTTCTTTACTATTTCCATTTACGGCTGAAATTAACTGCTCTAGCCCTTTTGCACTTCTTGTTAGTATCACTGTGTGATCTGCGTATCGTAACTCTGGAATCTCGTACCCCCCCCCCCCCCCCCCCAATCGTAAATGGGTCGAAACTTTCAATGTTCTTGTCTTCTCGAACATTTCTCATTATACATACCGCATATATGTTGTACATATAAGGTTAGAGAATATATCCCTGTCGGACTCCCTTTTGTACTGCAAACCAAATCTGATGTTTGCCCAGATACTCGGACAGCGGCTTGCTGATCGTCGTATAATGTATCAATGTGATGGACTATGTAAGGGAAACCCATTTTCCTTCATGATTCTCCACATATTGTGATGTTTTACCTTGTCGAAGGCCTTGGTGTAATCAATGAAATATGTGTACAAGTCTACATTAAACTCTCTACATTTTTCGTAAATATTCCTCATATTGAATATGTGGTTCCGGGTCCCTCTGTCTTTCCTGAAACCTGCCTGGACTACGTGAATTTCAGATTAAAACCTTTTCCATTTCCTTCTTCATACTATTCGCAAGAGTATCTTGCTAGCTTGGCTGATCAGCGCAATAGTTCGGTAGTTCGTGCACAGCTTCAGGCTGCATTTTTTGGGGAGGGGAATATAAATTGATTTCTTCCAAGTTTCTGGCCACTCCCGTTCAGAAAGCAATGGCAAACTACTAGAGGTAAAATGCCTTGAAACTTATGACAGTTGAGAGAAACGAAACTCAATGATGTGACGGTGAGGTCCTCAGGCCAAGGAGATCATAGACGCCAACTGGGTAAGAGGCCGATTTCAGAGTTAGTACAAGTAATAGAGATAACGGCCTAAAGCCGGACTGCATTACAGTGGACAACTCTGAAATGGGACTAAAAATACAAAACCTATTTCTATATCAACTGTAATTTTTACTACTACTGCTACATCTACTAGTGCTGCTACTACTACTACTACTTCATTTACTGTTATCACTACTACTACATCTACTTCTACTACTCTACTACTACTACTACTTCATTTACTGGTATTACTACTACTACTACTACTACTACAATTAATGCTACTACATCTCCTACAATTGCTACTAACATTACTATTTTACTACTACTGCTACTACTACTACTATCGCTACTACTACGACTAATTATATTACTGCTAATGTTTCTAGTACCTTTACTACTACTACTACTACTATCACTACTGCTACTATTACTATTACTACTAATACTACTAATTTGACTGCTACTACTACACCTACTACAATGAAAGTTTGCTGGCACAAGTTTGGGAGCAAACAGCAGCATGCTTAAAAATGTTTACATAGAAACGGTCAAGCCAAAACTAGATTGGGCATGTCAGTCCAGACCTGGGCATCAAAATCAAACAGAGAGCCATAAGGTCAGCTTGTGGAATTAATCATTCCTTGGGTGGTTTGTCATACGTAGCAACCTCTGGCTTTACAGAAGTTCTTCTCACGCCGTCTATCAAGGGAGACAAGATTGATGTATCTTTCCATTGCCTGGATTGGAGTTGTCTTTGTTCATGCCATTATCAGGAGGCCAGCGTGCTCTTCTTCGTATAAGCGTTCCGTTTTTGTTTCGTTGCGTTATTCAGATTGCGTGCCATATTCTAGTGCCTGATTGTTTTTGTGTAAACATTTTTTAAGGATGCTGCTTTTTGCTCCGTACCTTGTAGCATTTAGCTTTTTTTTGGAGAGCTTCCTGTTAGCTTTCTATTCGATGACTCATGTTTGGTTTCCGGGTAAGTTGTTTATTTAGCATGACCAGATAGTGTGTAGCAATCCCTTACAATGTGACGTCACTTCGGTGTATTTTTAGCTTACCGTTTTCTTGGATTGTGAGAAGCTGGATCTACAGACTTCGAGGGACTGATCTGAACTTCCATTTGCCAATGGTGTTTGATGCTGCCTGCATTTTGGGGGATAGCGAGGTCTGAGCTGGACGTTCCGCCCGTTAAAGGAAAGTGAAGCGTCTGTTATTGCCTAACCTTTCCAGGTGTAGAGATCGCCGCTGGATTCACTGTTCGGCTTGCCGTACATGAGTTTCCATGCCAATGGCGTCTCCTACATTATTGTGTTCCCAATAGCATCTTCACGAGGGCCCCCTTGTTTCTTACAGAGCTTGCTGTGGTACGCGACCGAGTACCCGGCAGTATAACTAGGCGGGCAGATTGGGCTCTTTAGCCTTGGTTGGCAGCCAATATAAGAGAAGGTAAACTCTGACTCTAAACTCAGGTAGACGAAGCTCGTTAGCCTGTTAAGGCAGTTCGCCTAGGAGAGGAGGAACTCTGATTTTAAACCCACAAGTCCCAGAGAGTGCTGGCTAGTCTTGGCACGATGAGAGTATCATCTGATGTCTCGAGTAACTAGCATCTGCGGACAACGACTCCACTGCCTTGTGGAAACCTTGGGAGAAGGCAAGACTACGGAAGTAAACCCAGACAGACAATCCGAGTGGTGGCACCTACGGCGAATGGTTTCAAAATTGCGAACTCATCCCGGCAGCTGGTGCCAAATTCTCATGCTTTGCATTCCTTTGGATTACACCAGTGAGGCCGAGAGGGGATCCTGCAGTTTGGGCAGTGCAGGATCTCCATATTCAGCGCCCAGTCTTGGGCTCTGAGAGGCTACTCACAGGGTGCCACGCGCATGGTCTGCAAAGACTGAGACGCCTACGAATGAATGAATGAATTCTGTGTTTGGCTGTGAACATGTGTTCTGATGAAAACCAGATCGCGACATTGAGAGCTCTAAGTATACGACTGGGGAGTTTCTCTGCAATGTCGTTAATAAACATGATGAAGAGAGTAGGTGATGTGCTTTCTTTTTATGACACTCGTTTCTGCAGACACGATGGTTCGATTTCCTATCAAGTTTCACCCTTGAAGTGCAGTACGGAATGAAGTTTCACATTCAACTTCGTGACGACACACCTAACTCGACATTCGGCCTACGACCACACATATGAATTATGTTTCGGCCAGCGACCATTACTTATTTTCCCGCTGAATTTTAAACGCTGCACGTGGCCACCACGTGATTACGTACGACCAATCTCCGTCTGATAAACTCTACACTCGACTGCCCATTTAACAGGATATTCAAAATCAAGCCGGAAGATAGCTGTGCATGCTGTTATGCCAGGAAGTTTTTCTTCACGTTTGTAGCATCTATTAATGGCGACATATGGAAACCAATGAGTTTTTGCTGTTATTCTTTATCTTCTTTCGTTCGCTTGAAAATATTGTCAATATCTGCAATGTTCTCTCTTGTATAAACTTGAACATTGCAGATATAGACATTATTTTCAAGCGAACGGAAGAAGAAGAAGAATAACTTCATGCAATATGAAAGTTGTTCTTGTTGTTGTTGTTATTGCTGCTGCTGCTGCTGCTAATGCCACTCGTACTTGAGTTCAGTACTTTTTGACTTTCTTTGGTGGCAGGTTACAATTGCTTTCCTCAAATAACGAGTCTAACTTGAGAAAGTGGACCCTATTCCTCCTAACTGTAATGTAAGACTTCTTGATAAGCTAACCACTATCTGTATCACAGTGCCGATCCTCACCTTGTTAGTCAGACTGCCATGAAACCGCTCATCTACTGGAAGAACTACTTGCAAGTGAGGCGATGTCTTGATCAGTATGTTTCACCTGACCCTAACATAACCTGACCCTAACTAACATAACCTAATCAGTATGTTTCACCTGACCCTAACTAACATAACCTTATCAGTATGTTTCACCTGACCCTGACTAACATAGTCTGATCAGTATGTTTCACGTGTCCATGACTAACATAGTTAGATCAGTATGTTTCACCTGACCCTGACTAGCATAGTCTGATCAGTATGTGTCCCCTGACCCTGACTAACATAGTCAGATCAGTATGTTTCACTTAATCTTGACTAACATAGTCGATCAGTATGTTTCACCTGTCTCTGACTAACATAATCAGATCAGTATGTTTCACCTGTCTCTGACTAACATAGTCAGATCAGTATGTTTCACCTGATCCTGACTAACATAGTCAGATCAGTATGTTTCACCTGACCCTGACTAACATAGTCTGATCAGTATGTTTCACGTGTCCATGACTAACATAGGCAGATCAGTATGTTTCACCTGACCCTGACTAGCATAGTCTGATCAGTATGTGTCACCTGACCCTGACTAACATAGTCAGATCAGTATGTTTCACTTAATCTTGACTAACATAGTCGATCAGTATGTTTCACCTGTCTCTGACTAACATAATCAGATCAGTATGTTTCACCTGTCTCTGACTAACATAGTCAGATCAGTATGTTTCACCTGATCCTGACTAACATAGTCAGATCAGTATGTTTCACCTGTCCCTGACTAACATAGTCAGATCATCTGACCGGACGTTAGTCTGCTCTCCCCAAACCTATGCGTTCAAACGTCTTCTATTAGGGAGAGGTTAAACAGAACGTTTCTTAAGCTCAAACCACATGACCTAAGTATTAGTGTGAACTGTTTCTCGTCTCTTTCACAATCATAGTCCATGCAGTAAACAGTATTCTGAATTTTAAATACAAAAAGGAAGAATCTTATAGTATGTAAACACTAACAATCCACATCAAAAAGTATGTTACGGAATATGCCGAAGAAATTACACACCTATGCATCAGGCATACGTGCAGTGCTATCGGGTGGGGTAATCTGCAAATCATGAATCTGGCATACGTGGTTGCCCACCTGGCTGTGTACATTATGACCAGGAATTTTCAGGTTTGTTTATCATTTTGTTCTCTGAACTCTGCTCACGTTTCTGGTTTCCAGATAACTGACTTATTTACACACAGAAACAGATTGTTATGCTTTGCAAGAAGATTGTCATACTTTTACTGCAAGGATTAATCGTGGACATATTTCGTGAAAAACTGGTAAGTAATTCTGTATTTTTTGTAGTGTTATTCTGTTAAATATAGTTTTTTTAGTGTTGTATGTAGATGTTTGTATGTGGGATTTCGTGGCGAAGGAGTTAAGCCGTCAGGTAGTGTGGGTTCGACTCATGACTTCGCCGTCTTTTTCACGGGTGCTTGATGCGGAGTCCCATGCATCTCGTAGTCGCCCCCTAGTCGCCGTGTCCTTGACTTGCCACTGGGGTCGGGCGGCTCGAAACGAGAGAGTGAGGATAAAAAGAAGAGCAGTTAATCATTACTAAAAACAGCTATAGCAAATAAATTATGCAATCATCGTCTACGATGGACGGCGGACTTTGCTTTTGCCTTATGTAGATGTCGAACATTTGATGACGTTACATTGCATCATTCCTTTCATCAATGTTCTGTTATTTACAAAGATCTATCTTACAAATAGGTATCAATCAAAAACCTGTCACCTCCCTGTGGGACCAATGTCCTCAACCAATACTCGACAAGTATTTCTATCATGAGCCATCTGAGCCAATTCTGTCGTGCCATTACATTTGCTTCCAGTTACCTCTTCCATGAGTGTCTCGGTTTTCCTCTACTTCTCTTGTCCTGTGGATTCCAAAAACAGAGCTTGTCTGGTAATGCTATCCACTGGTTTTCGTTATGTGTGGCATATCCATCTCCTCCTCCGTGTTTCATGCTTCACTGGTATTTGTCCCGTTTTCCCCATCAGTTCACCGTTGGTGATCTTGTCGTACCATTTCCCCACTTCTATTTTGCGCAGGCATCCATTGACGGCAGTCTGTACCTTTTTTTATAAGTGCTTGTGTTGTCCTGCATGTTTCAGAGCCATATAATAGAACGGATATGCAAATACAAATATATTTGCACTGATGGTACTCATCATCTAAAACTACTACTACTTTGACGTATACTATTATTACTACTACTTTGACTTAGTTTATTACCACACTACTTTGACTAATACAATTACTACTGATACTTTGACTAATACAATTACTACTGATACTTTGACTAATACTATTACTACTACTACTACTACTACTTTGACGAATACTACTACTACTACTTTGACTAATACCACTACTACTTTGACTAATACTACTACTACTACTTTGACTAATAATACCACTACTACTTTGACTAATACCACTACTACTTTGACTAATACTACTACTACTACTTTGACGAATACAACTACTACTTTGACTAATACTACTACTACTACTACTTTAACTAATGCCACAACTACTTTGACTAATACCACTACCACTTTGACTAATACTACTACTACTACTTTGACGAATACAACTACTACTTTGACTAATGCTACTAAGAAAGGGCTTCAAATGAAAACATTAATAATAGGATATAATTTAGAAAAATAAGGCCCTTGTATTACATGTTAATATGGTTGTCAAGGAGGTCAAGAGTGTTCTGCTCGCACCATGAGGGTGCAGACGAAAAACTTGACGTCATAATTGCAGTTACGAATGGCATGATCTAGTGGTTAAGTAACACGGCTCATAACTCGAAAGAGCTAGGTTCGCTCCCCAATCACAGCACCGGCCTTTCCCTCGGAGAAGCAAACCCTTAGAAAATGCAGGAGGAAAGCAGATCCTCGCATACAAATGCATGCCGAAGTCGGATACAAGGGGCGGACAGGCGCAAAATAAAAACACAGTGCAAAGTATAACGCTTTGGGGAATAGAGAAAAAATAAAAATAATTCCAGTTAAGAAATGTTCACCTCAGTATTGACATGCAGCAAACAGGAGCCGAGTTCTGTTATCCTTTTTTCTGAGAAGCGAAGCGGTGAAAAATGTATAAATTCATCGGCGAATGAAGGTCCAAGTACGGTGATGCATGACTTGCATTCACAGTTAATCGTCGATTTCCTTTAGGAGGCGGTCAAAACCTGCAAGCGACTTTGTGGGGTCACTAATCGGTGTGCCTAACCCAATCGTGACCCGTCTGTCACAGAACTCACGCTGTTTGCAGCTTCATACTCCACTCAAACACCCGCTGAAGGGAAAGGCATGCATCACCGTACTGGACCTTCATTCGCGGAAGAGGGTCGGCCATCTTTTAACTGCAATTATGACGTCATGGTTTTCGTCTGCACCGTGATGACACGTGCAGGAAACTTCTGACATTATTATCAACTATATTAACAAGTTGCAAAACAAAGGCATGATTATTCTAATTTATATCCCACTTTTAAGGTTTTCCTTTGAAGCCCCCTCCTACTACTGCTGCTGCTACTGCTGCTACTATTACTACTACTACTAATTCTACAACTACTACTACTGCTACTACTACTACTACTAATACTAACACTACTACTGCTACAATTACAGCTAAAACATTTTACTACTTATACTACTCTTACTACAACTACTTCTGTTACTACGACTACTGCTAGTATTATTACTTCTACTATTGGTACTACTGCTAGTTTTGCTACTACAACTACTACTAATACTACTACTACTACTACTATTATTACTAACTCTACTACTACTATTACTACTATTATTACTACTATTATTACTACTACTACTACTACTACTACTAATACTACTACTTTTACTACTGATTCTGCTGCTAGTACTACAACTAGTATTATTATTACTACTACTATCACTACTACTACTACTAACGCTACTACTACTACTAACGCTACTACTGATACGACTACAGCTACTACATTTTCTAAGACCAATACTACTCTTACAACTACTACTACTACTGTTACTTCGACTACTACTGGTATTATTACTTCTACTGCTAGTTTTACTACTATTACTACTAATACTACTACTACTATTACTACTAACTCTACTACCACAAGTACTACTACTACTACTAAAACTTGTACTACCTCTACTATTACTATTACTGCTCTCTCATGTAGCATGTCCTTTGTAGAACGTCGCTCCCATCACAGTCTGTCTGAAAGAAACTCGTTCCCTTGCCAAACCACCAGCTTCCGCCATTGTCATACTCAAGCACTCCTGGATATCTTGGTGCCATCGTCTTCTTGGTCTACCCCTTCCTCTTTTGCCTGGCACCAAACCTTCCACCACCGTCCTCTCAAGACCGCTGTGTCTCTTGATGTGACCAAAGTTTTTGCATTTTCTAGCCAAAATGGAATTGATAAACCAGTTCTCCTCTATGCTCAACTCAATGTCTACATTTGTTCTTTTCTCTGTCCATGGTATTCTGAGGATCTTTCTTTAACATTTTGACTCGAAGGATTCGATTCTTTGTCTAGAAGTTTTGGTAATCGTCCATGCTTCACAGCCATAAGCTGCCACAGGAAAAACACAGGCTCTCAGAACTTTTGCTGTTATCGTTTTGTTGGTGTCCTGCCATAATTTCTTCAGGCTGTTCAGTCTCTGCATTGCCATAGCTAGTCTTCTTCTGATTTCTTTCGAGCAGTCACCATTTTTGTCGATTCTGGAGCCCAGATATTCAAAATGTGTAACCTGATCTATTTCCTCACCACTCACTGTAAATGTATGCTGACATTGTTTTATTGGTGGTCATTATCTTTGTTTTGTTTATGTTTATGAACATATTTTGATCTTTACTATGTCCAT
The DNA here is from genome assembly GCA_036924085.1 of Ariolimax columbianus. Lineage (NCBI taxonomy): Eukaryota > Metazoa > Mollusca > Gastropoda > Stylommatophora > Arionidae > Ariolimax > Ariolimax columbianus. The sequence goes on along the minus strand of JAVGWX010000019.1, from coordinate 35,727,800 downwards.
TAACGGCTGAAAGTAGCTGCTCTAGCCCTTCCGCACTTCTTGATAGTATCACTGTGTCATCTGCGTATCGTAATTCTGGAATCTCGTACCCCCCAATCGTAAATGGGTCGAAACTTTCAATGTTCTCATCTTCTCGAACATTTCTCATTATACATTCCGCATATATGTTGTACAGATAAGGTGAGAGGATACATCCCTGTCGGACTCCCTTTTGAACTGAAAACCAATCTGATGTTTGCCTAGATACTCGGACAGCGGCTTGTTGATCTTGGTATAATGTTTCAATGAGATGGACTATATGCAAAGTAAACCCCATTTCCCTCATGATTCTCCACAGATGTTGATGTTTTACTGTGTCGAAGGCCTTAGTGTAATCAATGAAACATGTGTACAGGTCTACATTAAACTCTCTACATTTTTCATAGATATTCCTTAAATTGAATATGTGGTCTCGGGTCCCTCTGTCTTTCCTAAAATCTGCCTAGACTACGTGAATTTCAGATTCAAACCTTTTCTTTATCCTTCTTCATACTATTCGCAAGAGTATCTTGCTAGCATGGCTGATCAGTGCGATAGTTCGGTAGCTCGTGCACAGCTTCAGGTTGGCTTTTTTTTTTTGGGGGGGGGGGGGGGGAAATAAATTGATTTCTTCCATGCTTCTGGCGACTCTGCACTGTGCCATATCTGTTTACACAGCTTGTGATAGACTCGAGAACATGCCTCTCCTCCTGCTTGTATTAGCTCTGCTGGGATATCATCGCATCCTGGGGACTTTCCCTTTTTCAGGCTTTTAATTGCAGAGCGTACTTCTTCCAATGTTGGTTAAGGTTCTTTCTCATCCTTTGGTAGGATTGTAACTGAGCGCTTTGTGCTGTCTCCCGACATGGTCCTGCAGTACTCTCTCCATCTGTTCAGTATGTCTTTGGTTTCTGTTAATGTGTTAATCACTGCTACCGCAACTATTACTAGTCCTACTGCTACTACAACTGATACTAGTGCGGCTGCTACTACTACTGCTACTACTACTACTACTACTACTATTACTACTACTACTACTATTACTAATACTATTACTACTGCTGCTGAACAAGCGAACAATGGGTAAAACGAAAAGTTAAATAATATATGATTAAACACATGAGCATGTATAGCGGTCTATAATCTTGTAATGGAAATGGTTCATCTCCGTGATCGATACTTTCGGTCGACATCATACCACATACCACCACGATATTGAAGTCATTCACTGAGAAATATTGATAACCTAAAGGTCTACCCAGAGTGTAGTGATATCGGCCTTAAAAAATATAAAATAACACTACAAATATACCAATAAAGAAATGTTTGCAACAATTAAGTGTAAAATAACACTGGCTTATAGATTAAAAGGACATGGAAGTAGGCCCACAGGAAACAAAACCGCTCCCACGTTGGAATTACAAACGAGCCGACTAGGACAGATTTGCAATCCTGACAGATGGGCTGTGTGAAACCACCAACACACGAAACAACAAAATGAAGCCCATGGTGGAAAGCCTAAGCAAGGCAATAATGCAAGCCGCCACTGAAACAATCCCAAGTGGAGCTAGAAAAACTATAAGCCCTATTGGAATGATGAGTTGCAGAAAGCGAAAGATGCAGTAACAAATGCTAGGAACATGGCAGAGCGAGAACAATCTATGGAGGCAAAAATCGCCCTCAAAGCCGCCACGACGAAATACAGATACACTCTTAACCAAACAGCAAGGGAGAGCTGGAAAAACAAAACGGAAAGCCTCAACCTGGACAAAGAAGGGAACAAGCTATGGAAGCTAGTCAGAGCCATGAACGACGAAACCCCGTCAAACAAACAAATTACCATCAAGCAGGGCGAAAACTTGCTCACTGGTAAGAAAGCCGCAAACGCTTTTGTCGATCACTATGCCAGAGCAAACCACATCGAGGTCCCTGCAGATAGGCATACAGACATTAGTGAAGAGCAAAAGGGGCACGACAACATCAAGAAGGCACATGAAGAGCATATGATGGCCAAATTAACAATGAGCGAAATGGAAGAGGCCATGAGAACATTAAAGAAAAGGAAATCTCCCGGAAAAGACGGGATAACAAACGAAATGCTGATGGGGCTGGGCCAAACAGCGAAGAGGAAACTGCTATCGGTCCTGAACCAAAGCTGGAAAAAGGGAATTGTATCCCAGTCATTTAAGGCGCAGTACTTGTACCAGTACCAAAAACAGGAAAGGACAAAACAGATCCAAATGGATACAGGCCTATCAGCCTACTGAGCTGTGTCGGCAAGCTGATGGAACGTATGATAAACACCAGACTGATGTGGCATCTGGAAGAAAAACGAATACTAATTCCACAGCAATCCGACTTTAGACAGCACAGATCCACTGAGGATCAGGTCATCCTCATAGCCCAGGAAATAGAAGATGCCTACCAGGCACAGAAACACACAGTAGCGGTGTTGGTTGACTTGGAAAAGGCATTTGACAAAGTCTGGAAAGATGGACTTAGAGTCAAGCTAAAAAGAAGTGATGTTTGTGGGAAAATGTACAAGTGGATCAACCACTACCAAAAAAAACAGAACGGCCAGAGTCCAAGTACAAGGGCAGATGAGCAAAAAGGTGACACTTGAGCAGGGAGTACCCCAAGCGGGAGTACTGTCACCCACACTCTTCCTGGTGTATACAAACGACATTACAGAGAATATACCAAGAAGAGTCCATAGCTCAATGTTTGCAGACGATCTGGCTATGTGGACCTCTGAAAAGAATCTCACCATAGCAAGAAATCGGATGCAGCAGGCCCTAACATCGCTGGAAGAGTGGGCAAAGTCATTGCTGGTCAAAATAAACTAAGAGAAAACCACATGCACAATATTCTCGCTTTCAATCAAACTCCAAAATACCAAATTAAGTTTAAATGGCAAATTCCTGCAGCAAAAAGACAACCCAAACAATATGGGAGTCACATTTGATCGGCGCATGACATGGAAAAGTCAGATCGAGAGAAACCGAATGAGAGCCAGAGAAAGAATGGCAATCATGAGGAAACTTGCTGGCACAAGCTGGGGAGCAGACGAAAGCATACTAAAGAAACTGTACACTGGAAGAGTGAGACCAGTTCTCGAGTATGACATTGCGGCATGGACAACAGCAGCAAAGGCGAACTTCGATAAAGTTAGCAAACTTCAAAACCAAGCCATGAGAGTTATAACAGGAGGCATGAAGTCAACGCCAATTGTAGAACTTGAAAAGATTACAAAACTGCAATCCATGACGGATAGAAGAGACTGCAGAGCCCAGCTGCAGTCAAAGAAACTCCGAAGACTGACTGACCATCCAATGCACCAGAGACTAAACAATTTGGGAAATGGGAAACTAAAGCGGAGAAACTTTGCAGAAATAGCCAAAGTAAAGATGCACGAAGATCCCATAAACGCACTAACAACACCAAAACCCATCACTACTGTACGAAAACCTACCTGGAGGCAGGATATATTTCCAGAGGTCGTAGAAAATATACCAGGTATTGGAAACAAAAACTGCCAGACTGAAAAAGAAAGGAGAGATACTACCCTAAGCTTTATATCGAAAAACTACCCAAGCATGGACTGGACCAATGCATACACCGACGGTTTTGTAACAAACACTACACAGAACGGAGGGGCGGGAGCATTCCTGAACCTGCCAAATGGCAGAAAAATAACACTGTCATTCGCTACTGGTAAGTACACAAGCAATTTCAGAGCGGAGGCAGAGGCACTGAGGGCGGCAGTGGAAGAAATGGTGACAGGTAAAAGGAATGAGAGCCATATAGTCCTGCTTACAGATGCCTTGGCCGTAGTCACAGCACTAAAAAGCCAGAAAAATACTGAACTTAATGATTTAAGGGCAGTACTCTGTCAACTATACCAGCAGTCCGCACCAAAAAAGGTAGTGGTACAGTGGGTTTAATCCCACTGCAACATCAAAGGCAACGAGGAGGCAGACAGACTGGCAAAAGAAGGTGCAAGTCTACCACAACCAGATACTAGTATGACATACGAAGAGTCAATACGGCTTATTAGAGCTAGATACATTACCAAATGGGAAACCGAACATACTGGCTACACCAAAAACGATGCCTATTACCAGTTGAACAGAAGAGAGCTGGTCGTGGTCTTCAGACTTCGCACTGGCCACAATAGACTGAGGTACCACCAATTCAACAAATTGAAGATAGGTGGCACTGACGAATGCCCGTGTGGTACCTGGAAAATGACCGCTGAACATTTGCTGCAAAACTGCCCGACATACGAGGATCAGAGAAAGCAGATGTGGCCATCACCAGTGGCAACACAAGACAAGCTCTATGGCAGTGTCGACAGCCTCAGGATGACCGCTGCTTTTTTCGAAAAATAAAGGTTGATGTCTGACTGCGAACGAAGAAGAAGAAGAAGAAGAAGATTGAAAGGAAGAGGTTATTTTGGTAATATTGCTTTTTTTTCTTCTTTTTTTCTTCTTCGTCATTTTCTTCTTTCTTTTCTTCTTCCTCTTCGTTGTCTTCTTCGCCTTCTTTGTGTTCTTCTTTTTCTTCTTTTTCTTCTTTTTTCTTCATCTTTTTCTTCTTTTTCTTCTTCCTCCTCTTCTTCTTTCTTGTATGCTGTCAGACTTCGACTTGAATTTGTTCAAAGAAATCAGTAGTCATTCTGAAGTAGTTTGACACTTCCATAGAGCTTGTCTAGTGTTGGCACTGGTGATGGCCATATTTTTGTTCTATGGTCCTCGTATGTCGGATAATTTTGCAGCAGATGTTCAGGTGTCATTTTCTGAACACTACAGGTGCGTTTGTCAGTAGCAACTATCTTCAGTTTATTGAATAGATAGTACCTTAGTCTGTTGTGGCCTGTGCGGAGTCTGAAAACCGCCATCTGCTCTCTTCTGTTCAGCTAATAATAAGCATGATTTCTTGTGTAATCAGTATGCACTTTTTCTCATTTGTCCATGTACCTGGCCCTAATAAACCTTTTGAAATTTTCGTAGGCTACATTAGAATCTAAGTAAAGTAAGATGACCGCGCCGGACTGGCTGCGCTGGCAACTTGCTCCGATGTTTGTGTCGTTTTCCGATGTTTGCTAGTTCCTGTTCGGATTATAATTCACAACTTCTTCACCACGTGGTGTCAAGGACGTTATTGTGTGGAATTCAAATGCTTTCTTTCGGTATAACTGCTGCACCTTGTTGCGACTGCGCCTGGCTTAAACCGTGAGAAGGGATCAAGATGCAGAGCAGCGCATCAGCTGCATTGGTCAGCGACCCATAGCTGACCACCTTGACTTGCCACTGGGGTCGGGCGGCACGAGACGAGAGAGTGAGGATAACAAGTAGCGCAGTTAATCCTTACTAAAATATCACTACCAAAATAAATTATGCCATCATCGTTTGCGATCGACGGCGTCTTTTGCCTTTGCCTGTGGTAACCTTTCACATTCTTTGGCCAGTCTGTCTGCCTCCTCGTTGCCATTAATGTTACATTGGGATGGCACCCACTGTACTGCGAGGCTTCCGAGTGTTGACTGCTGACATAGTTGACAGAGCAAATTTTTGCAACAACTAAGTGTAGAAGATCACTGGCTTATAGATAATCATATCACAGGGCAGAAGAGGTTATTTCGGTCCATTGAAAAGAGACAATGGCGTGAAGAGGCAGATTAGAGGAAGGCTTGAGCAAAGGGAAAGAGGTAATCCTACAAGAAAATCGTACCAGAATGTTACTAACAGTTTAAAGATGTCGCGGCGTGAAGCGGGTCGTTATGCCAGAAATCGAGATGTGTGCAGGGATGTTGTAAATGAAGAATATGACATGACATCCCACGACATGCCAACACATGACATCACATCACGACACATCACATGGTATCACATCACATGACATGTCCCCATGGCACAAGACATGAAATAACATAACATGACAACTCATGACATCACATCATCATATGGTATCACATCACATGCCATAGCATCACGTCATCTCATGACATGTCACAATAACACAAAACATGACAAGACATCGCATGTCATCACAACAAATACCATTACATCGTATACCATCACATCTTATACCATCACGTGCACGAGATCACACGACATATCACATGACATCGCGACACATCACATGCAATCACATCTCATGTCATTACGTGATATCACATCACATGTCATCCCATGATACCACATCATATGATATAACATCACATCAGAAGCCATCGCATAACATCACATGACCCCACATGGCATAGCATGACATGACATGAAATTACACCACATACTTGTCTAGCTATTTGACTGATTTAGACTTTATTTTATCTTCAACTAAGAAACACAACGCAGATTATTTTCTCTTCAACTAAGAAACACAACGCAGATAAAGATTAAACGCGTTGGCTCCACTTCATGTCTTACGGTTTTCCCTCGTCTCTCTCAGTAGAAGGGTATCTCCGCCTGCCGAGAGAGCATCACACAAAGCACGAACTCCGTCGCTCCAGCGATGAACCCACGGATCCCCCGAAAAATTGACATCATGAAGAGACGGTTGCAGCTCGAATTTGAACCCCGACCGTCTGAACAAGAGGCAAACGGCTTGACCACTTCTCAACAGAGACCCCCTAAAACGCAGATAATACAAAAATGTCGATTATCAGTGCCAAACGTTGACTTTAACATCATCTCTAGAGTGAAAGACCACGGCACTTGAAATGAACGTCGACGTCTCTAGAGTGAAAGACCACGGCACTTGAGATGAACGGTGACGTCTCTAGAGTGAAAGACCACGGCACTTGAGATGAACGGTGACGTCTCTAGAGTGAAAGACAACGGCACTTGAAATGAACGTTGACGTCTCTAGAGTGAAAGACAACGGCACTTGAGACGAGCGTTGACGTCTCTAGAGTGAAAGACAACGGCACTTGAGACGAACGTTGACGTCTCTAGAGTGAAAGACAACGGCACTTGAGATGAACGTTGACGTCTCTAGAGTGAAAGACAACGGCACTTGAGATGCACGTTGACGTCTCTAGAGTGAAAGACCACGGCACTTTAGATGAACGTTGACGTCTCTAGAGTGAAAGACAACGGCACTTGAGATGAACGTTGACGTCTCTAGAGTGAAAGACCACGGCACTTGAGATGAACGTTGACGTCTCTAGAGTGAAAGACCACGGCACTTGAGATGAACGTTGACGTCTCTAGAGTGAAAGACAACGGCACGAGACGATATGCCTACAGAAAACCATTAACTAGAAGAGATAATGCGTAATGAACAGGGGTGAAATATCGTTGAACCAAGGCCATGTACCGAATCTATTGATGGAGAGAAAAATTAAGATTCTCGACCACCTAATGAGAATGCAAGATGGCCAAACGTGGAAGGCCGATATCAAATGTTGCGGATATTCTAAATCGTCAAGGGATGACGAGTACTTCAGCGAAATGTCAGGACCTGGATAGAAAACTTTGACCTGTCAAAGCCCGAATGGACTAGACGTGACATAACAAGTCTCTTTTGATCAATTGCACTTCTTATATCTCATCTTTCTCTTCATCTATGAGCATGTAAACAGCACGGGTTGGAGAAGTGGCCTACTGACGAGGATCAAGTGAATAGTACAAAACTAGACCAGACAAAAGACAACATATAGAAAATAAGACTGAAGAGACAAGAGACAAGAGACAAGAAAACGGAGACAAGAAACAAGAGACAAGAGACAAACAAGAGGAAAGAGACAAGAAACAAGAGATAAGATACAAAAAACAAAAGACAAAATGCGCAAGAGGCAAGAAGGAAGGGACAAGAGAGGCAAAGAGATTCAAGAAGCAGCAGACGAGAGACAAGAAGGAAGGGGCAAGAGAGGCAAGAGATTCAAGAAGCAGCAGACGATAGACAAGAAGGAAGGGGCAAGAGATTCAAGAAGCAGCAGACGAGAGACAAGAAGGAAGGTGCAAGAGATTCAAGAAGCAAAAGACGAGAGACCAGAAGGAAGGGGCAAGAGTGGCAAGAGATTCAAGAAGCAGCAGACGAGAGACAAGAAGAAAGGGGCAAGAGAGGCAAGAGATTCAAGAAGCAGCAGACGAGAGAAAAGAAGGAAAGGGCATGAGAGGCAAGAGATTCAAGAAGCAGCAGACGAGAGACAAGAAGGAAGGTTCAAGAGAGGCAAGAGATTCAAGAAGGAGAAGACGAGAGACAAGAAGGGAGAGGCAAGAGATTCAAGAAGCAGCAGACGAGAGACAAGAAGGAAGGGGCAAGAGACAGAAGCGGGAGACATGAGAAAAAAGACAAAATACAAGAAACAGAAACAATAAACAAGACAAGACTGTCTGTCACTTGATCTCTAAAAGAAAGCATCGACACTACATCATATATAACCATCTATCTATGCTATCTACACTTTTGCATCTTTCTCTCCAATTACATAAGGAAACCTTCATAATATATTACACATTTCTTTCTAGCTATTTTTTTTATCTTCACTTCGTCATCTTTCTATTTAACTCCACAATAAAATCTTGACAGTCGACTATAAGAAGTTTGTTCAAATCAAACCAGGACTTTTTGTTTTAGTTCTACCTGAATGTATTATAACGTGATAGGACTGCTATCATTAGTTAGAGACACGCTGTGCCCTAGGTGGCCCACTTGCCATGAGCCAGTCACGTGACATATAAATACAAATGGTGGACAATAATGTTAGTTCCGGTCAAACAAGGCGTGAAATAGAGAACTGCAATCACAATACGGGAATGAGACACTCAGCCGTAGTAAGATATTTGAATGGTGTAAACGTCTTAGAGAAGGCAGTACATCCGTCAGTGATGATCACGGCCGTGGTGGCTCTCAACCCACCACAGCCTTTTCCTGGACAATCGACACATAACTTGTCGCAAAATTGCAAAAAAAAGGCAAGTCCTTCTCTGCGTACGGTGAACAGTATTATTCATGAACATTTGCATTTTCAGACGGTTAGTGCACGTTGGATACCAAAACTTGACAAACAAAAGCCCTCAATAAATTCGTCTGACCAAATAGTGAACGGGTGCTGGAAATAGATCTGAAGACAGGTCAGTTTTACCCTACAAATGACTGGGCGTTGCTACGGAAAACCAGCTCAAATCGAGAGGAGCCGCAGACACTTTGGTTCACGTACCAGGCTGATAAGCCAAGGGCGCGAGGCTACCATGTGGGGGGATTACGGCCGAACCCTTGAAAGCCGCAATCCCGCCCAAAATCTCAGCACCACTGCAATGGGAGGCTCCTACATGCTCGGGACCTGGGGCTTGCGCCCCAGCCCTATCAGGTAGAGCCACAGTAAGAGGTCCTTGCCGCCCGCAAATCAAAGCGGGCGGAAAACTGCTTGATACTCACCCTATACGGCGATGGGGTGCGAAAAACACCAACCAAAGACTTAGAACCTGGTCGGGGTGTCGAAAACAGTAGAGCAGCCACCACACTGTGAACTGTCAAGACTCAACCACTGACCATGAGAGTTGTCCGCACACCAGGCGATCAACATCTCTGTGACATTACCAGGCTTGTCCTCTGGCTAAATGCACTCCGGTTACGATATCTACCTCTGTACGTTATCAGCCATAACTATGATGCTGGACGCAGAAGAGATGCAGACCAGCGGACATTGCACACCTGCCCCACTGTGTCAACACCCCAGGTGGCGGGGAATGCTAGGCGTACCATCCCTGCATAGAAGCCAAGAAAATAAAGGGAAAAAGAGATACCCCACTCACATGCAAATGCTACGTTTCTGGCAGGACGTGACGATCCTGGGATACAGACACACTGGACTGCCTCTCTTCCGGGTAAACCAGTCCATCTCATATATCACATACCATCATTGCACCCTATAGACACGAGTAGTGAAGACTCGATAGTCTGGTAAGACAACTTCCATAGGAGAGAAAACTCTGATCGTAAACAACTGCTGCCTTGCAGATAGGCTGGGGACAGCCAAAGGCTAAGGAGGGCATCCCTACAGAAACGCCTGTTGAAATCGGATGCACGGGGCCGCAAGCCTAACAAAACAGTGCAACGTAAATCACAGTATGATGGCAGCACAACCTATTCGAAAAACGTATGGCGCTCATCCTGAGGAGACCCGCCAGGCAGCGATAGCGCCGGGCCCCACTCCTCGAAGGGGCCCACCCTTGACTACTGGTGGTCACCCACCCATGTGTCGTGGAGTCAAGGCACATGGCTATGGGGAAACGACTATTGGCCAAAACTTCAAGACCCTCAGAATATTACAGTGGAATGCGGAGGGAGTCATTAACAAAAAACTTTCCCTAACACATCACCTGCATGAAGGTAAGATTGACGTGGCATGTATCCAGGAAACGCACCTCAACAATAACCATAAATTCTCAATCAGAGGATACCAGACTTTCCGTCTAGATAGAGAAGCCCACAAAGGAGGGGTCCTGATACTGACCAGAAACAGCATACCGAGTAGCGCGGTACCTGTCAATCACACCGGACAAGCAGAAATTGTAGGAGTTGACATAATGGCTCAAGAGACGAAGCTCCGCATTTTCAATCTGTACGGACCACCAAACAGAGACCTATCGCTCTCGAGTATGGAGGTCAGAGACTCCAACTGCATAGTGGTTGGAGATTTCAACAGCCACTCGGAGAGATGGGGATACTCTGACACAGACAGCAGAGGTGACGAAGTGGAAGATTGGGAGATAGATGCAAATCTCTCCCTAATCAATAGGCCGGAGGATAGCCCTAGCTTCTATTCAAGAACATGGCATACCACCTCGACTCCAGATTTGGCCTTCTCCACACAGGACATACACTATAAAATAGACCGCCAGGTGCTAAACCAACTGGCAGGTAGCGACCACAGGCCGATCAGGCTAACCATTGACATGGAAGTAGGCCCACAGGAAACAAAACCGCTCCCACGTTGGAATTACAAACGAGCCGACTGGGACAGATTTGCAATCCTGACAGATGGGCTGTGTGAAACCATCAACACACGAAACACCAAAATGAAGCCCATGGTAGAGAGCCTAAGCAAGGCAATAATGCAAGCCGCCACTGAAACCATCCCAAGAGGAGCTAGGAAAAACTATAAGCCCTACTGGAATGATGAGTTACAGAAAGTGGAAGATGCAGTAACAAATGCTAGGAACATGGCAGAACGAGAAAAATCCGTGGAGGCAAACATCGCCCTCAAAGCCGCCGCGGCGAAGTACAAACACACTCTCAAGCAAACAGCAAGAGAAAGTTGGAAAAATAAAACGGAAAGTTTAAACCTGGACAAAGAAGGGAACAAGCTATGGAAGCTAGTCAGAGCCATGAACGACGAAACCCCGTCAAATAAACAAATTACTATCAAGCAAGGCGAGAACTTGATCACAGGTAAGAAAGCCGCAAACGCCTTTGTCGATCACTATGCCAGAGCAAACCACATCGAGGTCCCTGCAGATAAGCATACAGACATTAGCGAAGAGCTAAAGGGGCACGAAAACATAAATACGGCTCCTGAAGAGCACATGATGGCCAAACTAACAATGCGCGAAATGGAAGAGGCTATGAGAACACTAAAGAGAAGGAAATCTCCCGGAAAAGACGGGATAACAAACGAAATGCTGATGGGGCTGGGCCAAACAGCGAAGAAAAAACTACTATCAGTCCTGAACCAAAGCTGGAAAAGGGGTATTGTACCCCAGGCATGGAAAGATGCAATACTGGTACCAGTACCAAAAACAGGAAAGGACAAAACAGATCCGAATGGATACAGGCCCATAAGCCTACTGAGCTGTGTCGGCAAGCTGATGGAACGGATGATAAACACCAGACTGATGTGGCATCTGGAAGAAAAACGAATACTAATTCCACAGCAAGCCGGCTTTAGACAGCACAGATCCACTGAGGACCAGGTCATCCTCATAGCCCAAGAGATAGAAGATGCCTACCAGGCACAGAAACACACAGTAGCTGTTTGGGTGGATCTGGAAAAGGCATTTGACAAAGTCTGGAAGGATGGACTTAGAGTCAAGCTAAGAAGAAGTGATGTTTGTGGGAAGATGTACAAGTGGATCAACCACTACCTCAAACAAAGAACGGCCAGAGTCCAAGTACAAGGGCAGATGAGCAAAAAGGTGACACTCGAGCAGGGAGTACCCCAAGGGGGAGTACTGTCACCCACACTCTTCCTGGTATATATAAACGATATTACAGAGAATATACCAAGAAGAATCCATAGCTCAATGTTTGCAGACGATCTGGCTATGTGGACCTCTGAAAAGAATCTCACCATAGCAAGAAATCGGATGCAAACGGCCCTAACATCGCTGGAAGAGTGGGCGAACTCATGGCTGGTCAAAATAAACGAGGAGAAAACCACGTGCACAATATTCTCGCTCTCATTAAAACCCCAAAGTACCAAACTAAGCCTAAATGGCAAAATCCTGCAGCCAAACGACAACCCAACCTATCTGGGAGTCACATTTGATCGGCGCATGACATGGAAAAGTCAGATTGAGAGAAACCGAATGAAAGCCAGAGAAAGAATGGCGATCATGAGGAAACTTGCTGGCACAAGCTGGGGAGCAGACGAAGGCATACTAAAGAAACTGTACACTGGAAGAGTGAGACCAGTTCTCGAGTATGGCATCGCGGCATGGACAACAGCAGCGAAGGCGAACTTCGATAAAGTTAACAAACTTCAAAACCAAGCCATGAGAATCATAACAGGTGGCATGAAGTCAACGCCAATTGTAGAACTTGAAAAGATTACAAAACTGCAATCCATGACCGACAGAAGAGACTGCAGAGCCCAGCTACAGTCAGAGAAACTCCGAAGACTGACGGACCATCCAATGTACCAGAGGCTAAACAATCTGGGAACTGGGAAACTAAAGCGGAGAAACTTTGCAGAAATAGCCAAAGCAAAGATGCACGAAGATCCCATAAACGCACTAACAACACCAAAACCCATCAATACTGTACGAAAACCTACTTGGAGGCAGGATATATTTCCAGAGGTGGTAGAAAATATACCAGGTATTGCAAACAAAAACTGCCAGACCGAAAAAGAAAGGAGAGACACTACCCTAAGCTTCATAACGAAAAGCTACCCAAGCATGGACTGGACCCATGCATACACCGACGGTTCTGTAACAAACACTACACAGAACGGAGGGGCAGGAGCATTCCTGAACCTACCAAATGGCAGAAAAATAACACTGTCATTCGCTACTGGTAAGTACACGAGCAATTTCAGAGCAGAGGCAGAGGCACTGAGGGCGGCAGTGGAAGAAATGGCAACACACAGTGAAAATGAGAGCCATATAGTCCTGCTGACAGATGCTCTCGAAGTAGTCACAGCGCTAAAAAGCCAGAAAAACACTGAGCTTAATGACTTAAGAGCAGCACTCTGCAAACTGTGCCAACAGTCCGCACCAAAAAGGGTAGTGGTACAGTGGGTTCCGTCACACTGCAACATCCAAGGCAACGAGGAGGCAGACAGACTGGCAAAAGAAGGTGCAAGGCTACCACAAATAGATACCAGTATGACGTACGAAGAGTCAAAACGGCTTATCAAAGCCAGGTACATGTCCAAATGGGAAACCGAACATACTGGTTACACCAAAAACGATGCCTATTACCAGTTGAACCGAAGAGAGCAGGTCGTTGTCTTCAGACTTCGCACTGGCCACAACAGACTGAGGTACCACCTCTTCAACAAATTGAAGATAGGGTGTACCGACGAATGCCCGTGCGGTACTGGTAAAATGACCACTGAACATCTGCTGCAGAACTGCCCGACATACGAGGATCAGAGAGAGCAGATGTGGCCATTGCCAGTGGAACTGCAAGACAAGCTCTATGGTAGTGGCGAGAGTCTCAGGATGACCGCCGCTTTTTTCGAAAAAATAATGGTTACTGTCTGACTGTGTACGAAGAAGAAGAAGAAGAAGGATACCAAAACAACTTTCCGCTTTTGACCAGCAGAGAAGAGTTCAAGCCAGCATTGAATTCGAGGAAAGTTTTGACTTGGAAAGGTAGGACTTTTTGGATCGCTTACACCTCAGACCTCGCTCCAAGCAACTTCTACCTGTTTGGACCCCTAAAAAAATGAATGGGAGATCAGAACCTCAGCACTGATGATGAAATGAAACAGGCTGTCATGGATTGGTTTGGACATACTGAGAAATCGTTCTACCTTGAAGCTGCATTTCAAGCATCACTTGAACGCTGGGTTAAATGCATAAAAGTTGCAGGATATTATATACAAAATAAATAGCATTTTGACTGCTTGAAAAGTTTTTTTTCCTCTCAGAATAAAGTTCCAGTTTGACTTGAACGCCGCTCGTAGTACACTTTCTAATCTTCCTCTTCGTCTACACGAGGAAACTTCGATACTGTACTACACATAACCTTTATTATCTATTTCACATCTCTCTTTTCTTTCTCATTCACCTTAGTTTTCATCTCACCAACCCCAGAGCTCACTCCGTAACGAGTTCCGCCTGTAGTGACGAACATGAAGCATTCCGTCCTGCAGACCATGTTTATACGTTCTCTCTAATTAAGCATCTGCTTGACGTTAAGCGTTACATGCACAGCGAGTGAGGAAGTCTTGCTTATTGGTCGTGCGCTTGGTATGTTGTTGTCATTATTGCTTCTGTCTCAGTCGTTTCTGCTGAAGATGATAGATTTATTTGCTTCTTTTCGAGTATGTATACGCATGTTTTAGTTTTTTATGCGTAAAGCAGGTGTAAAATATTTTTAACTATCCGCACCGTCGTCGCTTGACATATGTTTCTCATGCTTTGTGGACCTCAATTATTTTATCAAAGCAATGTTTTTTATCGAGGTTGTGTGATTAGACAAATTCATTAAAGAAAGGTCCAGGAAATATTTTTGCATTTGAGAGTGGTGAATACTTGAAATGCATTGCAACATGAAATAAGGGCTCTTGATCTTTATCTTAAGGACCTGTTCCTCAGCGTGGCTGCGGGTCCCAACTTCGTCTCCAGCGGACTCTGTACTGGGCCACGGAAGTTCAGTACGTGATAAGTACTTCTCCAGAGGGGTCTCGGGTGTTGCAGCATACAGCAAGGGATTCTGCACAACGCTTTGTAGGTCTTCCTCGCGGTCTCTTCTTACCTTAGGGGGTACAAGATTGTTGTTGCCGTGCTCCATATACCACCGTTTCGTCGTAGCATGGGACCTGTCCATCTTTTTTGCCCTGTCTGCATAAATAACCGCATTATTGAACAAGGCAGTCGTTGTGTGCAAGAATTGAGCAAACTTTGGTTCCGGAGAGTGATTCCGACGAGGCGTCCTGATCAAGGGAGGCCTGGGTCACTTACAATTTTTCCTCTAGTCATTTTGTTAGTGTGGACGTCTCGGCACCGTAGCATATCGCAGGGAGCATAGTGGAATTTAAGAGTTGTTAGTTTCTCATCATGACAACCGTCCAGAACTGTGTTAATAGATGAGAAGGCTGCCCAACCCACGCGGCAACGTTTTGTCAATTCACATTATTCTCCACATTGAGGAGGCGCCCAAGATAGATGTACCCGTTGACACCCTCTAATCGCACATGATGAAGAAAGACTGGATCAGAACTGGTGAAATGATTCCGCAACACTCTGGTCTTCGAGACGTCCAACTCTAGACCCACTTTCCTGCCCTCTCCATCGAGTAGCTGCATCATTTGGTTGGCTTCTGCTGCTGACTCTGTGAATGGGCACTATGTCGTCAAAGGTAATAAGGATGCCAAAGGTATCCCAGTCTCATCGGCTGATCCCAAACATGCAGAGGAGAGGTTTGGTGAGATAGAATCCCTCTGGCGAACCCCCTTCTCAACTTTTACCACCAATGGACGTTGGAACAGAAGAACTGTAGTTGTGCAATTCGTATAACATAATGAAAATAATTCTAAAATAGTGGAGGCATGATCAATTAATGCATTCAAAAAATAGATTGGTTGCACATAGGTATTGTTTAGATCAAGTAAATGTAAAGGAAACTGGTTGTATATAGACGCTGCAGAGTTTTCTAAACCAGTATTCGATCACCGTCTACAGCATACTCAAGTATATCCATCTGAGAATAGGTCCCGAGTGTTCCACTGGGGTCTTTATGAAGGACAAAGACAGAGAGCAATTCGTAATAGGCGACTGTGTGGCATGGCATAACACCGGCTAGTGTTTAGATGGTTGTTCAATAACAGCAGCATAGCTGTCGTAGAGCACAGCTATGGGTCTGCTTTGCTCCAGTGTTTGAGTCTATAAAGATGGACTCGCACATAGGTTACCCACCCTCAGCGTCACTTGTAAACGCAGCGGAGTAATAGATGCTCGAGCCTAGCCCGCTAAGCAGGAAATTCTTCTCCCGACTACATCCATCTGATGCCAGAGCTGGGTCCCGCTCCAGGGCATCCACCCTTGTAGAAGTAAAGGTCGACTAATACTTAGACACTGGCAATGTGAATTGGATCAGTTACTCCCTCCACCCACACAATTCTGAGACATATAAGAAACTACATCTATACACTTTAGGAGTCTTTTATTGAACTCCTTCTTGTCGTGTCACTGTTTCATCCCAGCAAGAGTAAAGACCGACCACTGAAGATGGTCTCCTGCAGAAGGCCTTCAGCAAAGCACGTTGTGCGCTTCTGCAGATTTGTTTTCTGGGACAATTTCTTTTACAGGATGACGTTACTAAATCTCCGCAGAACACTCTTCAGTGGTTCTTTCTTTATCTTCTTATTCTTTTTCTTCCTAATCTTCTTCTTATTCTTCTCATCAAAGTCCCGGTTCTTCTTTCAAAGGAAACCGTTGTTTGTAAAGCTGTTTCTAGTCTCGTGAGGCCAGTGTTGTCTTTTCCTGAGTGAGCACTTGTTTCACGGTCACGGTATGCTCCGCACATGGACACTTGCCGTCTGTCCCAATCCTCATTTTGATGTAAAGATGACTCATGAGTCTGTTATACCAAGTTCTCATAATAAAGATGATGACTTGCTCTTTTCTAGTTAAATCTTAACAGCTGTCTTTTGTTTGGAAGTCGGGATGTTGATCATCCCATTCCCCCAGAAGTTGGCTTTAATTGTTGTCTTGGCCTCATTATAACTTTTCATGTACTAAGCCGCAGCCTATGCCAGATTGGGTGGCCAGTTCCTTTCCTTGCTGATAAAGTAATGCAGTTATCTCAATTTGCATGTCAGTATATTCATACATTGGATATATCCATCATATACCCCTTCGCGACAGCCTTTTCTTGCTTATTCACACTACAGCATTGTTTAGTCTACCGTCAATTTAATTGAACTTAACGTTAATGATTCGTGTGACGCATCTTCCTTCATAAACACTTTTGTCTAACTTCACTAGTAGTTGAGGTAAAATCTTGTATTTGAATATGCAAACACTTTGGTCTAACTTCACTAGTAGTTGAGGTAAAATCTTGTATTTGAATATGCAAACACTTTGGTCTAACTTCACTAGTTAGTTAAGGTAAAATTTTGTATTTGAATATGCAAACACTTCCCTATAAGCTAGAGTGCTGAAACTGTCAGGACACGTATACACTCGATGACAATACTCATATTTTGGGAACTATTTGGGATAACTGTTGCAAATTGTCTTCAAAACGGCGATAATACATATGTATGTGTGCGTGCTAGTGCGTGTGTGTGTATCTGTGTGCATGTATGTGTATGTGTGTTGTGTGTTTGTTTTACAATATTACAGACGCACTTAAGCGCTTGTGCGAGTCACATAATATTAAATTATAATCTTAATGTACTTTCATGAAAGAAAGATTTCACATTTACGAAAGATAAAAAAAGGATCAAACAAAATAAATAAAAACAATTTTGTTTAATAACTTTTTCTTCCATCGAATTCACATATATTGATCGGGTCAGGTAAAACATACTGATTGGAGATGTTAGGCATGGTCAGGTAAAACATACTGATCAGAGATGTTAGTCAGGGTCAGGTAAAACATACTGATCAGAGATGTTAGTTAGGGTCAGGTAAAACATACTGATTAGAGATGTTAGTCATGGTCAGGTAAAACATACTGACCAGAAATGTTGGTCAGGTTCAGGAAAACAGGCTGACCAGACATGCTAGTCAGGGTCAGTAAAAACATACTAATCAGAGATGCTACTCAGGGTCTGTTAAAACATACTGACCAGACATGCTAGTCAGGGTCAGTAAAACATACTGACCAGACATGCTAGTCAGGGTCAGTAAAAACATACTTATCAGAGATGCTAGTCAGTGTCTGTTAAAACATACTGATCAGACTTGTTAGTCAGGGTTAGTTAAAACATACTAATCAGACATGTTAGTTAGGACAAGGTAAAATATACTGATCAGACATGTTTAGGCAGGGTCAGCTAACAGATACTGATCAGACATGTTAGTCGGGGTCAGGTAAAACATACTGATCGGACATGATAGTCAGGGTCAGAGTATTAACTGGACATTAACCACCTGACTTCCACGCAAGACTCCATGTAAACCGGCTGTTATCACGGGATCCTGGCTAACGAGGTGGGGCATCGACTGATCCCGGTAGTAGTTAGCGAAATGCATAATGAAGCCATACATATCACAACCGCCTGGAGGAACACAATTCACATTCTTTAGCATTTTCGGGATGAAAGGAAATATAATGCAACCCGCCGCTTATCGCTCTTTTCATGACGCTCAAAATGGTCATATTGCACCTTGGGAGGTTTCAACAACAACAACAAAAACAACAACAACATATCAAGAGGAAGACAGGAAACCCAACACAATAAAGAGAAATATGTTTATCTATGAGCTATACGAATAAGGAAGAAAGACATGAAAACGGGTTATATTTGCAGCAGATGGTTGAAGCGTAAAGCTGAGAGATATTTTAAATACATTACTACTACTACTGCTGCAAGTACTACTTCTACTACTACTCTTGCTGCTAATTATATTACCAATACTGGTACTACCACTGCCACTCCGACTACTACTTAACTTAACATCCTTTTACTGGTTTAGAAAGCTCTGCAGAGACTATATACAACCAGTTTAATTTACATTTCCTTGCTTTAAAAACTATGCGCATCCAATCTATTCTTAAATGCATGAATTGTCCTTGCCTCCACTATTTCCTGTGGCAATGCATTCCAAGCATTCACCACTGTCAGACTAAAAAAATATTTCCTAACATCTAATCCGGGTCTTTCTTTAGTTAATTTGTACCTATTGCTGTGCAACCTTTACTAAAAATATTATTACTACTGTTACTACTACCACTACTACTACAATCGTGACTACTACTACTACTTAAACCTATTACTACTGCTAAACCTGCTACTGCAATTACGACTACTACCGCTCCTGCTACTGCTACTACTATTGCTACTACTACTACGACCACTACTACTAAACATATTACTGCTGCTAAACTAGCTACTACTACTACTACCACTACTACTAAACATATTACTACTGCTAAACCTGCTATTACTATTACTGCTACTACTACTACTGCTTTTACTACTACTGTTACTACAAACACTACTACCACTACTACTTTAACATATTACTACTTTTAAACCTGCTACTACTTTTACGACTACTGCTATTACTGCTGCTGGTACTGCTGCTGCTTTTACTACTATTACTACTGCTACTAACTACTACTACTACTGCTATTACTACTACTGCATAAACTACAACATTTATAACAACTCCAATTAATTCTACTGCAACTACTCATTCTTCTACTAGTGCATGTATTTTTAATGATGCTACATCTACTACTACAACTACTTCTAATACTACCACATCTACAACTACTATAACTTATCACACCCTTACAGATGCGAGTAAGCAAATGTAAGATAGACAGAAATGATAATTGGCAGATAGACTTTGTTCTAAGTAAAAGAGTCTTCAACAGAAATGTGTCGATTTGAGAGTACATATCGGATGTTAGATGATGGTTTATTTACAGCCTATGATGATTTCATGGTAAATTCTTTTACAGTCAGATCGAATACTGATAGTTTCCCTATAATTGATGTCCTTAATAGATGTCCACGGTTCATGGTGATTTCAACTTAAGTTGCAAGAGACGGCAATTACAAATGGCGAAACAACTCAAGGTGTTAATGAATGAACACTTTCCACAACACATGAGACATCGTGTTCGCAATGTAGCCTCTTATATAACTACAACAACTACTATTACAACAACAAGAAGTACTACTGCTAGTAAAACTACAATTGTTGTTGCTACTTCTGCTACTGTTACGACTACTTCTACTACTACTAATATTACTACTGCTACAACCTCTACTACTACTACTGATAACACTTCTGCTGTAGTGGGATGGCGTAGGCTAGTGGTTAAGTAGCACGGTTCACAACCGAAGGAGCTGGATTCGATCCCCAGCACAGCACCGGCCGCTACCCCGGGGAAGCAAACTCTTAGAAAATGCAGGAGGAAGCAGAGCTTTACATTGAATGCATGCTGAAGTCGGATGCTATGGGCCGACAGGCGCAAATAAAAATCACAGAGCAACGCACACCGCCTTGGGGAATAGATAAATGAGGCGAAAGCAAAAAAATAAATAAATACTGCTACTATTATACCTACTGCAACTACTATTTCTACTACCACTACTGACACTACTACTACTACTAAAACGACTACTATTACTCCTGTTTCCGCTACTACTGTTTCCGCTTCTACTACATCTACTATACCTGCAATTACTACTGCTACTATTACAACTACTGCTACTATTACAACTACTGCTACTATTACAACTACTGCTACTACTACCATTACTGCTTTTTCAACTAGTTAATACTGCTACTACCATTACTACCATTATTGCTACTACAACTGATACTACTAATATGATTACTCCTGTATATGCTACAATAGCTACAACCTTTAACGAAGCAACGGAGTAAGAAAATTATAAGGTTCTCATAGCCTACGCACAGAAAAAGGCAACAGCAAAACCGACGTAAAAGGTGTTCATAAATGACGGAAAACATCAACAGATCTGGCGTAGAGCATTATGGTTCCACATATCATCTGTATAAATCATCATTTCGGCCTCTTGGCACAGCACAGGATGGTGATGTAATTGCACTTATTTCCCCGCTTATACAAACATGGATCGCTTCCCTTGGCTCGACAAGTCAATGACGTTTCCGTCTTGTCCCAACGGAAATGGCTTTTACAGAAGGCGTGAGAAGGCATGCTGTCAATGAAGGTAAACTTTGGAGGTATTAAACGAATTTTAATGGCGTGTCAGTTGAACGTATTGTGGGGACTGGAAGTTCTCAGACATTTGTCAAGTGCTTTTTTTAGATTTAAGGCCGGCATATTGTTCTTCATTTACTGCTGTCAGAATCATTACATTGGAAATGAGATTGTCTTACTAAAATATAGGAGCATGGTCGTTCATAGTATTTTTCTGAAAGATAGTACTTACATATATTTCAGTGTCCAAGCACAACATCACACAGTATCCATTTAGCGATATGGTTTGTCCTGCAATTTGTCTCCAGCATGTCGCACCTATTGCGTGTTGCCTGGAGGTTGTGGCAGGTCATCAGGTGGGCTGTGTCCTGTATCGTGTCACAGTCACACGTGTCATCATGTGTATCTCCATCGTTTCATATTCCTCTTGTATCGTGATACACCAGATCGGAGTATGTTCAGCGACTTCCATGTTGTGTATGGTAGATGATGTCCGGGGGGTAGGTTCCTTCCGAAGTTCCATCTCTGGGGCCTGCATTAATTCGTACCGTCTCTCGATAAGACGGCTTCCATGGCCTGTCTGTATTGGCTTTGTTGATTTTAGGAAGCAATGTTTATGGCGGCAAATCATCGACGATTACCAAAACTTCCAGACAAAGAATCGAATCCCACGAGTCAAAATGTTACAGAACAATCCTCAGAATAACCTGGACAGAGAAAGACAAATTTAGACATTCAGCAAGAGTTGAGCATAGAGGAGAACTGGTTTATCAGTTCCATTTTGGCTAGAAAATGCAAATACTTTGGTCATTCCAAGTGACACAGCGGTCTTGAGAAAACAGTGATGGAAGGTATGGTGCCAGATAAAAAAGGAAGGGGTAGACCAAGAAGACGATGGCACCAAGATATCCAGGAATGCCTGGGCATGACTGTGGCGGAGGCTGGAGTTTTGGCAAGAGAATGAGTTTCTTTCAGACAGACTGTGATGGGAGCGACGTTCTATAAAGGACTTGCTACATGATGATGATGTCTGGATTTAAGTGATGTCCAAACATTGAATGTCTTGGTTCGTGCTCCTCTTTTTCTCGTTCGATTTTTGATGTGACGCTTCTACGGATCTCTTCTGCTACAGCCAATTATGGGGTATATTTTATCGATGTGGGATGGGTCTTAGGCACCCGCATACTATCCAACCCGTCTTATTTTTTGATGTGTCAAAGAAAATGAACTTGGTGGTTTTTGAAATAAGGAAATGTAATTCTACTCGTTGTGGAGTATAACATCAGGAAAAATAGAAAGCTAAAATAAATGGATTGTTGGAGTTACAAAGATACATAGGAGCTGTTGAACAAACACAATAGACACTGGTCATTCTGCTCAAGAAGATACGGGACCAAATCTTCAGTAAGGTGTTTGGTTCTTCTAATTTTCGTGACTATAGATAGCATGAATAGATGTAGATAGCAAGGACCTTTGACTTATTCAGAATATGTACTGGGAATAGAATGCAGCTATACGAAAAGATAACACAGTATTAAGCCTAAGGGGGTTAAAAAAGGGGAGTAGGGGAGGAGTGAGTGCTATCCCCTGATCTGTTCTTTTTGTAGTGATGATTTATATTGCGATCTCAAGAGGCAATGCCTGGGATATCAATTGGAGGACAGAACATAAACAACTTGCGTAACGCAAGGTGATGACATTGTCTCAACAGCGCATAAATGAGTCCGATTTACAAGAATGCGTCAACGTTGGAAGTCATTGAAAGCGAATTTACAGACCTCAGTATAAATCAATAAATCAAAAGAAATCAGAAGTAATAGTGGTATCTTGAAAACACAGGTCTCCAAATTGCTGTATCAAGGTGAACTTTTAATTTGATGATGGCTAAAACAACAGTAGAGACTTGTACAGCTCTCCGACTGCAGCCCAAATGCGACTTTATTGCGTAGCCCTATAAATCCTCATCTGTGAACATCAACACTGGCAATAAACATGAATTTTAAGTTCAGTGAAACTACTACTACAGCTGCTACTACTACTACTAATACTGCTACTACTAATACTGCAACTACTAATACTGCTACTACTACTACTGCTACTATTGCTGCTGCTGCTTCTGCTGCTGCTACTACTACTGCTGCTGCTACTAATACTGCTGGTACTGCTGCTACTACTGTTGCTGCTACTACTACTGCTGCTGCTGCTACTATTACTGCTACTACTACTATTACTGCTACTACTACTACTACTACGAGTACTACTACAACTGCTGCTGCTGCTGCTGCTACTACTACTACTACTAATACATCTACTGCTAGAACTACTACAACTAAATCTACTGCTACTAATATTACGACTACTACTACCACTACAACAACTACTACTACTACCCCTGCTGCTACTACTGCTACTACAACCACTACTACTACAATTTCTATTAAAACTGCTGCTACAACTACTATTACTACTACTGCTTCTCTCACTACTGCTTCTACTACTATTATGTGTACTTCTGCTATTCCTGTTAACGCTCTTGCTCCTACTACTACTATTACTGCTAAAACAAATCGTGAATTCACGTAATTCACTTTTAAGATTCCAAGAGGGAGAATGTGTTTTTATGTCATCCGAAAGCGGAGTTAAAACATAAAAGTTTAGTGTTTCGGGAAAATAGTAAGCAAACTAAACTTGCCTACTAAAGCAGTATAAACATCATTCATCTTAGAGCGTCATGAAAAAATCAATAACCGGTCACATGACCAATGAATAAATCGTTTGGATATGAGGACGGAGCTATCGTAAAAACGATTCACTGTCCACCCACTGCCTTGTGGGGGAACCTGTTCACAGAAAAGCTTCAGAAGTAAATTCTTAAGAAAAGATTTTGAATAGGTGTCCCTAAGGCAGTCTAGTGATGGTTCCATCCCTATTCTGGTAACGCCTGCGATGTCGCTGATTCCAGGCTGTATCGGTGAATGCTGGTCCCCTAGATCAATTAGCTACACGGAGAAGGGGGAGGGGGAAGACCTGCTGAAAGTACCACAGCATGTTCTCCCATAGAAAACCGCCAAAGCTCACGACCTGGACAGGCCCTCCAGTTTTACCCTGCGGTATGCGTCAATAGTTAAACTGGGATGTTGGAATGCCCGTACCATGCTGAATGGACTATCTGATAACCTGCATGATGTAAGCAATGCCATAAAGACCCAAGTAACTAATTAGGAAGTGAATAAACAGAATGTAGACATTGTAACACTTCAAGAAACTCGGTTAACGTGCTCTGGATCGATGAATGAGAAAGGCGACATATTCTGACTGATTTTCGTCCATTACATGTGATGAAAACCAGCCTTTGTACAGCCGTGTAGACAGTCTTTTCTCTTGCTGTGTCCGCTGAAATGGGTAGCTTGCGCTGTAATTTGGATTAAAGTGAGGGATGAACCTTTTGTTAACCTCACTCTCTGGTTCTGAGCTATCTTTGGTCAGTAGCAAGATTTTATCGAGACGATAGCACAGGATGCAGATTCTGTCTCAGGGTTTACTCCCGGAGTCTTTCCCGTAAACAGGAATCCCGCACGGCAGCAGAGGAAGATGGCATCTTTCGTTTTGTGTCGGGACTTTTTCATTACCGAAAAAGTTGGTAGGTGCATCTCTACCGGGCCGTTGTCTAGTCCATTATAGTCGTGTATACATTTCAGTCACACCAAAACAAACGATGTTTCAGCTGGGGTGAAGACCGCCAATTTCGTAAAGTTCTGCCGTGTGAACTAGACATATAGGAAACAGGTTTAAGCGTAGTGCTAACTCATCTAGCCGATGTCCAGACCAGGATAATTGGAAGGTTTACTGGACGACTCATTCTTCAGCGGCGGTTGTTGCGCGTCCGAACTTCTCTTCCAACATTCTCTGTCTTGGGCCACTGTGGACCAGTGGACATTGAGTTGTCTATCTGGGCATCGTAAATGTTGTTGCGGGATGCAAGGGAGTCAGACCAACGTGTTGGTGGTCATCCCCGTGGTCGTTTCTTGTCTCTGGGGTAGGGAATGCAAGGGAGTCAGACCAACGTGTTGGTGGTCATCCCCGTGGTCGTTTCTTGTCTCTGGGGTACCACGGTACCACATTGCTGTCGCTGTGCTCCAACGATCGTCCGTTTTTCGCATTAAGATTTCCCCTCCTCCCTCTCTCAAGCGATTTTTCATCTTGTCTGCATAAATAACTGCATCTTCCAGCAGGGACATTTAACGTATGTTTGAGTTGTGAAGACCTTTTTTGTGCACTGGCTATGAAGCGTGAGGAAGGAAGAAAACACACACATAACGAACGAATTAACCAGTCCAAACAACGACACGTTTCCGTGAACGCAATTGTAAGTCGTCGGCTAGTGTGAATTCCAGGCAAATCCGTGGCCTGGCTGCATCCATAATGAACTAAACCACCAGAGCAATGTAAGCCCGCAGCCGGTAGGGCATCATCTTTGCCGCTCTTTTTCTGGCATATTCTACATATTTTACTGGCAAACAGACACCAACGAAAATAGAGAGCATCGTGTAGACTCTGTAGTGAAGCAGTCTATAATACATATGGTTAAACCAGGCACGAATCATTCAGTACGCCTGCTTACATTTCGTGTCCATACCCCTATAGGTCCCGTCACCCTTGTAAGCGTATATGCATCTACCTTGTGCTCCACACCTGAAGTCAAAGTTGAGTTATATGAGGAATTATCGGCAGTCATTAGAGGTATGCATAGTCATAAACAGCGTGTTCTGCTAGCTGACTTCAAAGCCAGAGTGGACGCTGGTCACGACTCCTATTTTCAGACGAAATCCCAATATAAAGTACTGTGAATCCACCCACGATCGAAGTACTGGATTCATCTGGATCTTATTCTTGTCAGAAGACAAATAAGTGCTCTTGACCCGCTATTACCATGGTGCAGACAGCGACACCGATCATTCCTTTGTTTGCTGTAAAATTAAATTGCAGTCAAGAAAGTTCCACTGTTGCAAAAGCATTGGAGCTTCTCCAAAACACAATCATTGTTATGCAAAGGCTGTTTTGGAACAAGAACTGTTAAATCGGGTGACTGGTATGAAAAGTGAAGGATAAGAAACCCGTCATTGATGCAAAGCGTGCTGCTGCTGATTAAATACAAACAGCATCCAAATACAGGTACTCTGAACAACTTCCACCAGAAGTCAAGTTCAACAAACAGCGTGTCGTTGTACAAATGAGTATTGGCTACAGCTCAGTGAAAGCATCTAGACGTCAGCTCAATCAGGAAATGTCAGACAAATTTATAATGGCATAAAGAAAGCTATTGATTTTATAAGTAGGAAAACTAAAACATCACTGGCGAGAAGATAGCGGATAAAGGAACGCAGTTAGAGCGATCGGTCGATAACTATTCTAAGCTCTATACAGGTGCTACTATAGTCACTACTACAACTCTTGACGCTGCCATAAGCTATCCCAGTATACGATACTATTCTAATCTCTATACGTGTGCTACTATAGTTACTACTACAACTATTGACGCTGCCATAAGCTATCCCAGTATAACGAGCTGGGTATTGAACCATCGTTAGGAGATCTGAATAACGCTATTGATAGATTGGCCCCGGGCAGAGCACCAAGAAGAGACGGGATCCCATCTGATTTGATCAAGCGCAGCAAAGGTGTACTCTTGTCACTACTGTACAGGATGTTATGTCAATGCTGGAAAGAAGTAACACTACCTGCAGATATGAGAGATGCACAGATCGAAACATCATTCAAAAACAAAGGTGATAGAAGTGACTGCAATAACTATCGAGTTGTCAGTCTGCTCAGTGTTAAAGGCAAAGTCTTTGACAGAGTAATCTAACAGGGACTTCAAAAATGGGCTGAACGTGTGTTTCTGGAGTCAGTGTGGATTCAGGTCTAGAAGATCAACGATCGATGTTCTTTCTTCGGCAACTTCAGGAAAATCACGTGAGAAGAAACAGCCTTTTTATATCGTCTTCATTGAACTGTCACATGCAGTTGATTTGGTTAGTAGGAATGGACTCTTCTCTTCAAAATCTTCTCTAAATTAAGCTGCCCAAACAAACTGTTGTGACAAATACTATCGTTCCGCGAGTGCATGACAGGAACAGTCGAATGTGATGGTTACATATTACAACCATTTGGTATTAAAAGTTGTGTTCAGCAGGGCTATGTCCTGACCCCGATGCTGTTAGGAAAATCCATTTCTCTGTTACTGAAGGGAAGATCGTGGCATTGTACCGTATCGTAGGAGGATCGTGGCACTGTACCGTGTCGTAGGGAGGATCGTGGCATTGTGCCGTGTTGTAGGGAGGATCGTGGCACTGTACCGTGTCGTAGGAGGATCGTGGCACTGTATCGTGTCGTAGAGAGGATCGTGGCACTGTACCGTATCGTAGGAGGATCGTGGCACTGTACCGTGTCGAAGGAAGGATCGTGGCACTGTACCGTGTGGTAGAATGGATCGTGACTCTGTACCCTTACATACGTGTCGTAGAAATCCAGTAAGAATGGATGAACATGGATGCTAGACACCTAAACATTTAAAATACAATGTACCCATGAAAGCACACTTACAACCTTCGCTTGTGCTCAGTAAAGAAGACACGTGCAAAAGGAGCTTAAAATAACGAGATGATAACTACGAAACACAAATGTATGTTCAGACGATTGCCATAAACATCAATAGGAAGAAAGCTCAATTTCTAATCAACACTTTCTTCCCTACGCGTGATCTATGATTGAAAAATGAGCAGATGGAAAATTTTTGTTTCATCAAACTTTTTTAATGAGAAAGGTCAGCTCCCCCGTTCTCGTCTCCATGGAGTATATGACCATACACATTAACAAAAATGTTGATTAAACTTAACTTTAATCAACTTTAAACATTCATGTTACTTTACTTTTTTCTCATTATATACACCCACAGTGCCACCGCAGCCTCGTCTTAATTGAATTTAGTATATGGGTGTGAGGTTTGGAGTCTACGCAAATCCGACACAGAGAAGATCCGTTTTAACGAAAGAGCGATGGAGGGATGAGCATAAATGATTTCACTTAGAAACCACATCCCAAATACCGGCATTCACCACCAGTGTTCCCGGATGTCGTTGACTCTACATCATTACGGAAGTACAGGTGGGTCGTCCTTGTGGGGCACATGATTGACGATAGATGGGTCGTCCTTGTGGGCCACATGATTGACGATAGATGGGTAGTCCTTGTGGGCCACATGATTGACGATAGATGGGTCGTCCTTGTGGGGCACATGATTGACGATAGATGGGTCGTCCTTGTGGGGCACATGATTGACGATAGATGGGTCGTCCTTGTGGGCCACATGATTGACGATAGATGGGTAGTCCTTGTGGGCCACATGATTGACGATAGATGGGTCGTCCTTGTGGGCCATATGATTGACGATAGATAGGTCGTTCTTGTGTGCCACATGAATGACGATAGATGGGTGAGGATGGGGT